>CM033323.1:9253928-10521785 GCA_019359835.1 Pharus latifolius | reverse complement strand
CTTTTGCCGCCGCCAGCGGCGGCTGCCGAGGGCGCGCCCGCAGACAAGCGGCAGAGGGTGGCGCTCACTGAGTCTGGCCCGTTCTCCGTAGATGGGTCCCTGTCCAGGTGGTGGCCTAGGTACGGCGTCACCTCCGTTTGCGGCCGCCGGCGGGACATGGAGGACGCCGTCTCCATTCGGCCGGACTTCTTGCGCGGCTCCGGCAAGTACCACTTCTTCGGCGTCTTCGACGGCCATGGTTGCTGCCACGTACGCACCTGCCATATACAGACAACAAAGCCTATGAGCTATGACCTGATGACAAGTTATGCAAATGTGTATCGGGTTTTATGCTCATTGGAGCTTTTGTATCATTAGGTGGCCAGGATGTGCGAGGACAGGATGCATGAGGTGGTGGTGGAGGCGTACAAGAAGGCGGGCTCCGGCATGGAGGACGATGCAGCGTGGAAGGAGGTAATGGAGAGGGGCTTCGCGCGGATGGACGAGGAGGCGGCGGGCTGGGCCGCAAGCCGCAGCGGCGACAAACCGTCCTGCCGCTGCGAGCTGCAGACGCCGTCGCGGTGCGAGAACGTGGGCTCCACCGCCATCGTCGCGGTTGTCGGGCCCAACCGCATCGTCATCGCCAACGCCGGCGACTCCCGCGCCGTGCTTTCCCGCGCCGGCGTCCCCGTCCCTCTCTCCGTCGACCACAAGGTATATACATAGACCCGCCACCTCATGAAACCGTCGTTCTCACGTCTCCCCATCTGAGAGCACTTCCTTATATACTTACTGGTTTTTTTCAGCCGGACCGGCCGGACGAGCTGGAGCGCATCAAGGCAGCCGGTGGCCGCGTCATCTACTGGGACGGCGCCAGGGTCCTAGGCGTCCTTGCCATGTCTCGAGCCATTGGTGAGTTTGTTTAAGAGTTAAAACTTTTCGCGTCAAGAATGTGTTTGCCGTTTGGAGATTGGTGACTAAATTTTGTGGCTGTGCAGGCGATAGGTACCTGAAGCCGTTCGTGACGGCGGAGCCGGAGGTGACGGTGACGGAGCGCACCGACGACGACGAGTGCCTGATCCTGGCGAGCGACGGGTTGTGGGACGTGGTGACCAACGAAATGGCGTGCGAGGTCGTCAGGGCGTGCTTCCGAAACAACGGGCCGCCGTCGCCGGCCGTGCGGCCGAGCGGCGTGCTCCCGGCTGCCGCGGCGGCGCGGGGCGATGACCCCGCGGTGAAGGGAGCCGGCAGGGCCCACTCTGACAAGGCGTGCTCGGACGCGGCCATGTTGCTCGCCAAGCTCGCACTCGCGCGGCGGAGCTCCGACAATGTCAGCGTCGTTGTCGTGGATCTCCGGCGAGGGCTGTGATTCTTGGAGCAAATTCTCATGCTCCGTCATTGTTCCTTCTTATTTTTTATCTGTATTTTTTGGCTTATTTTTATTTGTCCTTATTTTTATTTTGCTTTTGTTATTGTGGTGATTCATCCCAAGATAAATATAATAGCTTTGGCTTCTTTTTTTTTTTTTGGAAAATTATGCGTGTGATACTCGTTACGCAACAAATTTTTTGCGAAAATTGCAAATTTGAGAAATAACACCTTAGAAGTGAAATTGTGATATGACATTTTTTTTCACATAAATTGTTAAAAAATGACATATATGTATGTTATCTTGTATTATGTTGTATTTATCTAATATTATACATATATTTACACACAAGGAGGGAGGATAAAATTGAAAAACAATTTTGCCACGCACTAATTTTATCTATATGTCGTGCAGAACCACCACCACCCCTTTGAGCTTCTAGCTTCTGCAACTGCCACCGATACCGCCACCTTTCAATTAGTGAGATAAAAGTTTTTTTTTCAAGTTTTTTTTTTCAAATACATGTATATGTTGGGGAATGAACTTGCTACTCTATTTCAATTTCAAAAATGTTATCCAAAATTCTGAAAAGCTTGAAAGCAATAGATCATAAATCAAGAAATTTATCATTAGATATGCGGATGCGACAACATAACAACGAAAGAAGAGTCGATGTCGCAATTGGATTATAACCAGTAGTGCAGCAATAATAGTCGTACCTATACGAAAGTGCACAGTTTGAGGAAGGAGCACCGAGCATTCATGTGCTAGCACCAGTGCACGCGGCTAAGGTTTTACGAGATCTATCTCGTGGATGGTGGTGGCAATCACAATAGATTAGATAATGAATGCATGCTCACCGCATTTTCTTTTATAGAGCCTTACAGATAAGTTCTAGTCAAATGCGAACTCTAATCTTAATGTTAAACTATTAGCAATAGGAGACTCGTTTCGGATCCCATCTGAATTAAACTTCAACTTGTTAAGTGTATGACCCTGTAGGTTTGTGTATATTTGGACGCGATCGGAAACAACTTCCCAAATCACAAATCATAAGCGGTCTTTAACAAGACATTATGACTACTTATATGTACACGAAAATCATATCCGACGAACATATACAATTTATCATGGATTATCTATTTATCTCACGATACAAAATCGAACTCAAGGTGAGAAACGTGTCGTCCTTGAATAGCTCGGTCTTTTTTTGATTTTGTAATGAACTTATCTTTCCATAGTTGACTCTCAACTATATTTAGCATAGCCATGCACTTTCTTAGTCCAATTACATCAAGGGGCCCAAAAATATCTCTCTCAAAATATGAGAGAGACAAATTTCATCTCGATTATTCACTTTCAATCATATGGTTCATAACATATCTGTATGTCACATTTATGACTACTCAGTTAAAAATAGCGGTTGTTGATACCAAGTATACTATTACGCATGTATGAAATCGTGATGATCTCAGGTCTAAAGATAAACCAAAATAACTGTTAGAAACAAACTGATAACACATAAAAAAACTCAACAGTATCTCAAGATGGGTCAATCCAACCAACGTGTTCCCCAACATGTGTCCACGACATTGACTTGATATCTCATATCCATAGTCCGTGAAACTTAACTATCAATCAATGATCATGCTGACTTATCTTGCATTATTCTTCCATTTAATGCCAAAAGTCAGATATGTTTAGAGTAAATATCATTGATAATGCTAACAATTCATATATCATAATAAAGAGTTCTACGAATAAATCACATACTTGTTTTATCAATAAAAGTGATACTTTATTCAAGAAATGCAACAATATTTTATTCGTAACAATTCATAAACATATCATGATACAATTATTTTCATTATTGCCTCTAGAGCATATCTCTATTAATATAATACTTGCAAAATACGATAGAATGTAGAATAACATACATATTTGTGCTATTTTTCAACAATTTTGGTAGAGAAGAGTGTCATACAATAATTTTACTTTTAGCGAGTATCAATTCCCAAATTCGTTGCATAACAAGTGTTATACACCTAATTTTCCTTTTTTTTAGTCTATCACTATGTTGAATTATCCTACACTTTGAAACTTAGGCCTATTTTAGTCAAGTTTTAGTTCTTAGTTTTTTATTAGAGTTGGAGTGGTTTGATTAAATGGGACAGTTTCAATTGATAGTTTCTCTAGAGTCAAGATGGAGTCAGAACCATTTTTACACAAGAAAGTTGAAACTAATATTTTAGATGTTCCAACAGTTCTAATTTTTAATAAAGTTGTATGTAATTACATAGTTATGCCATTTGTTATAATTAATATTTTATTTATTTATAAGATAAAAATGTTGTTTGAAAACATAAAGTGGATAAGTTAGAGCTTGCTACCAAATATTTTTAAAACACTAATTTCTAATCTATTTGAAGTTGGAGCAATATGATTCATTTCTATGTAGTATAAGCAGAAGAAAATTCCTTGCTAATACAATTTAGTGAGATGATCACTTGAAGAATAACTAGGTTAAGAGGGGAACACGATTATCTAAAGTAGAGTGGTTACTGTAGAAAGTGTATTGTACGTTTTTTCAGTCGTTCAATAATACAACAGATAGTCTAATTGTGTGAAAAAAATTGAAAAGTATAAAATATCAATTTATTATAAAAATTAATTATGGTCGTTGTTATTTGATTAAATGAATGAAAATATGTGTAATAGTTGTGCAACAATTTTTTTATTATAGAGGATCTAGTTCCGTTTGTATGTGCTGTTTTTATATGTGTTTTTATGATACATAAGTCTAGCTTGTGTAAACTTCGGGTTGGATCACCGAAAATCTGGGTTTTATTTGAGTCGAGTTTGCTCTATTTAAGCTCAATGTTGTGGGTAATTGTGTTGATTGGTCCAATCTCTTTTACATTGTTTATATCAACTGAGCTGAAATCGGATCACATTGAACTAACTTGACCTTAGGAGTATCGGGCTCACATCAAAGTCTTACCAGGCTAATTTCACATAGATTTACATGTTATTTATGACCATACCAAGAACTCTATGTCACGTATCACAAATGAGAAAAATAACATAAATTATAGAGAAAGAATACGGAGAGAAGTCAGACGAGTCGTCGTCGAGGTAGATAAGCATGTCTTGAGGGAATGAAAGCTTTTCCGGTGATAGGAACACGTTTGACGGGGGACTTATTCCGCTCTATAAAGAGTAAAAAGGGAAAGACACTTGTGGTCATGGGACAGTTGGTTATGGGTTGATATGCCATGGGGAATATCATTAGGCTGGCCGCAACGCGAGGACGACCACCGGCGTGCGCTGGTCGAAGGGGCCGTCGACCACACGCGAGAGGAGTTTCGAACAGTGACGCGGCGCCCGTTCACGCGGCTGTGGCGCGGTCGTGCTCGTGGTGAGCCCCACCGAGCGCGCGCCGCTCGAACGCCCGCGTTGCGCGTGGTCGTGGTCGCGCGGTGCATTTATTGCACGCGGTTTGTGGGGCCCGCCACAGTTACGCGGTAGAAAAAATCAGCTTTTCCCGTGATACCGCGTGCACGCACACTCACCGAATGACGTGTGGGGTCAACTAATTGTCGGGCCCACCTGTAAGTGACCGTTCTCAATGCAACGGTCCGAATTTTTTTTTTTACGCGTTATTTAATAATCCAACGGTTAGTTTTGTTCTGGTCCCACCTGTCAGTGACTGTTTTTTTCGGCCGTTGGAAATTCTCCCGTTACGCATTATTTAATTGTTTTTGCATTAAAAAATTACCAAAAATTCCCAGAAATTCCCAGAAAATTCAGAAAAATTCAGAAAAATTGTAAAAAATTTTCAAAAAATCACAGATGGCTGTCTATAAATAGAGGCTTCATATGCTTGCTTCTCCACACCCATTTCACACATCTTACTTCATTTTACACATATTTTCCACACATTTTGTGCACTGAAATTAGGTTTTTGTCTTCGATATGGATAGTAATCCTCCTGAGGGTTTTGTAAACTGGCTTAGCTCTCCTAGTTCAGCTGGGGAAAATCCAGAAATAGCAGGTAATTCAAATCCTCCACCATATCCACCCGCTAATCTCCATTTACCACACCCATCTTATCCGGCCGGGTATCCTGTCTACCCCCCCGGCCCACAGTATGCACATGCTCCTCCATATCCTCATCCCGCCGCATATGCACCGCCACACTCATTTCCACAAGGTCATCCATATACACCGTACGGGCCGAACTATCATTTTGTCGGTGGCCCAGCTTCGTATGGTCCTCCCTTGCCACCAACAGGCCTAGGGCAAAATGTCAGATCCCCATCCCCCCCAGACGTGGGTACACCACAATCTACGCCGGAGCTCGGAGCGGAGGACGACGACGACCATGGTCCCCCCGGTCCGGCGGGGCGCAGGCGGTTGCTTTGGCAACCGGCCGACGATGTTCGACTTGTGAGTACTCCGTTTTGACATTAAGATATTGTGGAAGGAATTATTTTGACATTTTGCTCAATTTTATTTGAAAGTTACGTGACACCTTTTATAATTTGGTTGCGCAGATAAGTGCGTGGTTGAACAACTCGCTGGACCCAATCGACGGGAACAGCAAAAAGTTCGATACATACTAGGCGAGTGTAGCTGCGGCGTACAACGCGAGCAGCCCACGAAATCGTAGAAGGGAGGTGAAGCATTGTAAAGACCACTGGCTCCGAACTAACAGAAAAGCTGTCCAGTTTAATGGTTGTTGGTGCAGGCTAAAGGAAGTGTACGCTAGTGGTCGTTCAGACGACCAACTAATGGCACAAGCCCGTGAGCTGTACAGGAGCGAGATGGGGCAAGCATTCACTCTGGACCACTGGTGGACGAATGTTCGGGACCAACCTAAATGGAACCGAACATATGTCGACACTGGCAAAAGAGCACGGCTGAGCGAGGATGGTGCGCACACACCGTCCTCGTCCAATCCAGATGAGCTGCTCGTGGAGGAGACACGCCCAGAAGGTCGCGAGACCACCAAGGAGAAGCGCAAGGGGAAAGGCAAACAGAAATCTCCCTTGGGCAACACGTCCGCGCAAGAAGACCTACAAGCCTTCGTCAAGGCTAATACTGAGCGCGTCGAGGCAACAGACCGTGCGGCCTCCACTCTGAGCAAACACGACCAGCTCAACCAGAAACTGGTCCTTGCAAGGTCTTTCACAAAACTGGTCACCACAGATAAATCCAACTTCACCGACGAGGAAATGAAGGATCATGCAGAAGCATTGAAGTTTATAAAAAATTTGATCTCGGAGGCCAACCTAGACAAGGATGAGTAGTGTAGTGTAGCATTTTATTTTCGATGTGTCGTTGTACACATATGTATCCTTCTTTTCTGCAATTGAAATATGTTTGGAAAATATCGGTTGGACTCATGTTTCAAAAATAGCTATTTAACTCATGTGTTTGAAAACTAGCCGTTGGACTCATCTGTTTTGAAAGTAGCCGTTCGACTCATTTGTTCAAAAAATAGCCATTGCACTCATCTTTTTGGAAAATAGCCGTTGGAGTTTGAAAAATGACCGTTGGAGTTTGAAAAATAGCCGTTGGGATATTCGACCTGGCCTATATAAACCGAATCGACGGTGCACATATTTCTCATCCCCACCAATACTCCTCACTGCCAAATCCCTCTGATTAAAATCCCTCTCCCTCAAATATGTCGTCCAGCTCTCGTTCAAGCTCATACAGTGAAGATGAAGAGTCCGTAAATAGCTTACGGAGTGTCCTTGCGGGGTTCATCAACCCAGATCCAGCCATGGTGGAGTTAGAAGAGCGTGTACTTGCCGGTATACAAGCAAGGCTGCAGGCTTCTACCTCGCGCCGTCATCGCCGCGGTGGCAGACGATACATCAACAGGGACCGTGAAACCGGCCATATCCGTCTCATGGCGGACTACTTCTGCGAAGATCCGGTGTACCCCGACCACCTGTTTCGTCGGAGGTTCCGGATGAGCAGACACCTTTTTCTACGTATTGTCGGATCTCTTGGTGAGTGATCCACCTTTTTCACTGAGAGAGTAGATGCCATTAACCGCCGAGGGTTGTCTCAATTACAGAAATGCACAGCGGCCATCCGTTTGTTGACCTACGGCTCTCCTGCCGATGCTGTCGACGAGTACGTACGGATTGGTGAGTCCACAGCAATCCAATGCTTGAAGAAATTCGTCGACGGAGTGATCGACAACTTCGGCGAGGAATATCTTCGACGCCCGACCGTTGAAGACATGCAGCGCCTATTGCAACAAGGAGAGGCGCGCGGGTTTCCGGGAATGGTTGGAAGCATAGACTGCATGCACTGGGAATGGAGAAATTGTCCAGTAGCATGGAAAGGGCAATTTACTCGCGGCGATTACGGAGTCCCGACCATTATACTTGAAGCGGTCGCCTCTCAGGACCTTTGGATATG
Organism: Pharus latifolius; assembly: GCA_019359835.1. Taxonomy (NCBI): domain Eukaryota; kingdom Viridiplantae; phylum Streptophyta; class Magnoliopsida; order Poales; family Poaceae; genus Pharus; species Pharus latifolius. Next base: position 10,513,996 of record CM033323.1, on the reverse strand, counting down.
GCATGCCTTCTTCGGTGTTGCTGGCTCCAACAATGATATAAATGTGTTGAACCAATCCCCCTTGTTCACTGATGTTTTGCAGGGACAAGCTCCTCAAGTGCAGTACTTCGTCAATGGGCACGAGTACAACATGGGATACTATCTAGCAGATGGTATATACCTAGAGTGGGCTGCCTTCGTGAAGACGGTACCCCTGCCACAGACAGACAAACACAGACTGTTTGCGCAGCATCAAGAAGGAGCGAGGAAGGATGTGGAGCGAGCATTTGAAGTTCTACAATCCCGCTTTGCCATCCTGCATGGTCCCGCCCGCTTTTGGCAACGCTCAACTCTCGCTAAAATCATCAGGGCATGTGTCATACTACACAATATGATTGTTGAGGATGAGCGGGATTTTGACGGACCACTCTACGACTTTGAAGACAGCCAAGGGACTTCGAACGTAACACCGCCTAATATCCAACATGGCGGTACAGTTGCTTTCGCTGATGTGATACAGAGAAACACCGACATTCGGGCTCAACCGATGCATGCAGCACTCAAAATAGATTTGATTGAACACATTTGGGAGCGTTTTGGAGGTGTCCACGGAAATTAGTCGTTATATATCGCTTTTCTAGTGTTTTTAATTTGCACGTCAATGTTAAATTTCAAGTTTCAAAAACGATGCATGTATGCAATGTCGTACGTTTAATGGTATGTCCAACTGTCGAATTTAATAAAATTATTTATTTTCGTTGTACCGAATTTAATAAAAATATTTATTTTCGTTATGCCGAATTTTTGATCCGCAAATTATATTTTTAAATGTTGGAAATATTGTTGTATAATTTTTAATTTATTTATATAGATTATGTAATTATTTATATGATGGTAAAACCGAAATTATATATTTAATACGTGTGGTCCACCCAAGAGCCTCTCCAAGAGGCTTTGCATTGGAGAGGGAGACTCTTGGAGGAGTGGTCTCGCGAAGAGTCTCTCGAAGAGCCTATGCATTGGAGAGGAAGAAATGGTTGGTTGAGACTCTTCGCTGACGTGGCGAAGAATATTCTCCTGGAAAACCTGTCAGGAAGGAGTTAGGGTTGGAGACAGCCTTAGCATGGAGAATTAAAGAGCTTTATAGTTCAATGATGCCACAAACGAGCAATAGTTGGAGTGTACGTGTCAAGAATTCCGGCTTTTCTGCATTGCTGATGTAGCATTTTCTTGTGTTTTGTCGAGAAATATTATTACCCTTTCAACTATAAAAACATATTACTATAAACCTATATTATACTTACAATCCAACTTCTTTAACTTTGATTACTAATATATTTATAAATATTTAGATTGATAATATTAAAACGATATGATTAGATTCATCGTCAAAATTATTTTATAATTTTTATTAATATATTATAATAAAAATTAATAATTAAAATTGTTAATTAGAGATCATAAAAAATTAAATACAATAAGTTTTTATGGTTAGGGATGGTATAGTGTATGAGACGACCATAATATGATTAATTGGCGAGTGGCGACTGACCATGAGAGTTGTCGCGTTTCTATCGCAATTCGACACGTCAGGGCTGATCAATACTTCAGCGTCACTAAAATTAAGTCCCGTTTAGGCTCCAAGAGATGCCATTATTAAGCTGTCCATCCATGTTCTCTTTCAAAAATTAGATGTGTTTGGCTTGTTGTTTGTGGTAGTTTTATCAAAATTTAGTCATTATCAAATTAAGACATGATCAAATTTTAATAAAATGAAGATATTTAGTTTATAATTAATATTAATCAAATTTTAATAATTGATGTGTTCAATTTTGGTGATTAAAAACTTCACCTCAATTTAGTCTGCAAAATCAACATACATTAGTAAACTAAAAAAGACTAATCAAATATTGACTATAATCTAAACAACGACCAAATATTAAAAATATAATCAAAATTTGATAAGATAAAATATGAAAGCAAATCAAAATATATACGTGTTCTCTATCCGTCTATAAATATTTATTGTTTTGATATATATTGTTCAATTTATTTGACTCTATTAGTGATAGAGTCAAACAAATTGAACAACATATATATATATAGACACTATTCTACACCCACTCCTAGAATACCTATTCAATGCACACATTTTGTATCGTTGGATCATGCATCGAGATTAGAATTTTATTGACGGTAGAAACTATCATAAACGGCTCTATTATCCCTAAAAATAAGAACTCACATCACGATTTATTATAACTGCACACTATCCATAAAAAATAGGAAACGACTAAAAAATATAAACCGAAATCATATTAGTCAGTAAATTTACTGATCGCGTAATATAAATTTATTGGTCGTATATTACAGATTTATTAGATAGACTAGTAAATGTATAGTACATGACCAGTAAATTTGCTGGTCACATACTATAGATTATATTATAGATTTTTGTCAGTAAATTTACTGGTGGTCTAATATAAATTTATTGGTCGTATACTACAGATTTACTAGACGGACCAGTAAATATATAATATATGATCAATAAATTTACTAGTCACATATTATAGATTATACTATAGATTTTTGTCAGTAAATTTATTGATCGTTTAGTATAAATTTACTAATCATATACTATAGACATATACTATATATTTTATCAGTAAATTTACTGGTCATATAATATAAATTTACTTGGTGTGAACAAGACGTGGGAGCGCAGTAAAGAAGATGAAGAGGCGGTTGGTGTGAATATCGATCAGTAACAATAAAATATTTAAAATATTTAACAACGTTAAATTCTTTTAAACAAATGATAATCATTATCTCTATCCAATAGTTGTATTTTATTTTAGTAAGTTAGATCGGACGGTTTCTAGACTGAGTATAAAATAACTATTCTAATAGTGGGTGTAGAATAGTGTTTATATATATATATATATATATATATATATATATATATATAAAGAGTTTAATGGCCAAAACAGCTTATTGAAAAACGCAAAAAACCAAACATTACATGTTTTGTCGCCGGAGTAATTATTAGTGAACCCAATGTTCAAGCATAATAAACAATTCTCATTCTTTTGTCGATGGAATCCATTTCTTGCAATTTGTTTAACATTCCTGTCCATACAAATCTTACATTGGTATTTTGCAGGCACCCGAGGAGAGAAGAGGGGAAAATCTACCACATCGTCTTAAACTCTTTAGTTTCTTCAAGCAGCACAGGCTGAATAGCTAGGCTTCAAAGAAAAGCTTGAAGTGGGAGTGTGTTTTATACTTTTATGTAATTTTTTGCACTCACTAATAACGGAACCCACCTCCAACAGTTAAAAAAACCCTGTTATGCATGACTCGATTAGAAAAAAAATCACACTGAGTAACAAATAGACCCTATTTTTCTAGAGAGAAAAGACACGAGACAACCTAACTATAAATCGGTACTTAGACCAACTTTACATCATGGGCCCAAACACCCCGCGATGCTACATCGTGGGCCCACACGTAGCCTCCTCTTTTTTCTTTTCATTTTTTTAAAAAAAAATTCAGTGCCTAGCAGGTGTCAGAAAACAGAGAGTTATATTTAGAAACCATTTGACTAACTTAACTTAGTTTAGATTAAAGATCGATAAATCGATAGATGAGGTTTAAAGGCCTATTTGGCCTACTTTAGCCTAAGATAATAAGTTAGCTTAAATTTATAAATTTAATAAGCTAATGGGGAAGAGATTTAACTTTATTTGAGATATATTAAGAAACTTCAACTTAAAAAATAAGTTTGACATTAAATCTTTCCATTTGATCTGACTTCAACTTATCTAAAAAATTAAAATCTAACTAAGCTTAACCACAATGAGTCTAAATTTATTTGAGATTTTTAGTTTTAAAAAAACTCCTTTCAAAAAAAAATTTCAGCTTTAAAGAAATAAATTTTATTATTCAACTTTAATTTATTGAGAAACTGAAACCAAAAACCAATTTAAACCAATTTAAGCGATCAAACACACCCAACAAAATTTGTGTTGATGGTTATAACTTATTAAGACATACCAAACGTGTCCTCACTAAAAAGCACACCTAGTACAAGCAGAAACTAAGCATACGGGAATAACAGCAATAAAGTAAAGGCAGGTCCCGAGTGTAAGATGACGTTTTGTTATTGTATTTTTTTTTTTCTGTTCTTAATCATGCTCTTAATAATCATGCGAACAGTGAAACGCTGCACGATGACCACACGCACACACAAAATTACACATGAACAGATATCACATTGTTGCGTGCCGAAGATTGTTACATTACGCCACAACATCACACTAAGGCACATGCACAAGGGCCCCAAATCACACACTAGAAATCCTCCGAATCACACTACTAGGATGGTTTCACAGACACATAAACATCGATCGCAACAGAATGCAACTGAGCTACCGAGTTACATAGTACAATAGCTCATTCCTTCTTCCCAATGCCATGAGACATGTTGTAAACGCCGCGCCCCTGCACATCCATCGAACCATACCTCGTCAAAACATGAATAAACTGCAATAATTAAGATGGAACAAAGTATTGTTCGAATTAAGTAATGGGATGTAAGAAAAAGAATTTGCTTACAAGAAGGAACATGCTAGTGGCAGCCAGGGCGAGAGGGACGGCCACGGAGGTTATGATGTCGTAGCGTCCCTTCAGGTACGTCGGCTTATGGACGCTCTGGAAATACTTCTGCTTCTCCAGGAGCTTCTCCCTCGGCCGGAATGGCGGCTCCGGCTCCGACATTTTAGCCAAGAAACAACTACTGCAACTGCAAAAATTTGCACTTTCTCAAACACGCATGTACCCGTAAAGATCGAACATTACAACACAAGAAATGATGTGAACATGCAAAGGTGTACTGGCAGCAGCAATGGAAGCATCTCTCTTATAGGGTACCAAAAGACTAAAGAGACAGTGGCTAGAAGCTCCCAGAAGGCACAAAACAAAGGGCAAACCTCACATCAGATCGGTCATAGATTTGCATCTCAGCCATCGGACCCCACCACCAGAAATCTTCGTTCGATTATAGTCTAGATTCGTCGTCGCCAGAACATTCTACAATTGGCACGAAAAGTTTCACAAACAGCTGATAGGTCCGTGAACATAAACAAGGCCATCTACTTCTAAGTAAAATACGAATCAAATTATTTAAATACAAATCTTGAATTGAGTATGATAGGCCCCACTCGAACGGGTCCACAAATTATGAGGTCCCACTTGAGAAGACCATATACAAGCGCGCTCCTCTCTAGTGCAACGGAGACCGCTGAACTTGGCCATGTATCTTCTTGAACATGGTACTAAAAATATGGAGGGAGCTACGGTTTTGGATCTGAAGGCTTGTGAGCCATGGGCTGTGACCCCACTTGGAAGCCTGGCCCAAACGAAAGCGCACCTGCCAAACACACGTAGCATTGCTCTCCTTCGTTCTAATCTGATAACGAAGATTACAAAATCGAGATGCAAAACAGCAAAAGAATACCAAGACGCCCATGGAATCACTTGTAAAGTGCTTGATTGCCTGCATGGTCCCTTGATGAGTCGTAGGATGTAGGTACTAGTTGTTTGGTTATCTAGACATATCAACTATCAAGGGGTTAGATTGATGGAATGCAAGATTCCTTTCAGACGATTTAGTGGAAACTTAATCTTTGAATGCATCTCACAAATTAAGTTCCTCTAATTGTTTGATTAGAGAGTGATTAAGGTGTATTGATTATTTTTAATATGAATTAAGATTGATTAATAATTATTAAGACAAAAAAGAGTTATTAAAGTGAAATATGACATATTATTAGTTTGATAATATTATTCTATTTTATATATTTTCTATTTGCATCATTCATATAACAAATTAAACAATATACTATCTTAGTTTATATTATCTCATACAACCAATTAAATATTATCCTATTGAATTTCTATAATATATCTCACTCAATTTATCTTGCTTATACAAGACATAATAAAGTACATAAGGACATTCACATTTAGATATACAGTGATGCAAAAAAAAAAAAAAAAAAAAGCAAAGTAGCATGATAAAGCGACCGTTACGGCGTTTGTCACAGCGAATATGTAGAAGTTACTAATTCCATTGTGTTATGAATGAAATGGCCATTTCAACAAGCAACCCAAAAGGCAAGAGGCAACGTCTCATTCAACCATGAATTTCGGTTTGTATCTTCTCAAATAGACTTTGGCACTAAATGGGCCAAACTTCCTCTTTTATTTAGTACCACCTCTACCTCTGTCCATAAAAATTTATCATATTTCATTTTTTTAATGATGTGCAACAAACAATTTTGACTATTAATTTATATTATAATATATTTGTAAAATTATAAAAATATAACACTATAACAATATTTTTTTAATGAAAAATCTAACCATATGATTTTCACATAATCAATTTAAATATTTATAAATATATTAATAATCAAAATTAAAAAAAATTGACTACATATGTTTTTTAGGTAGATAAAGCATTACAAATGCATTTGATCGAGTGTATCCTGACAAGGATTACCATATTTAAGTGTCGCACTTAGTTGATGTTAATTTTTCAACATAATACTAAATAATGATTGATTGCTTTAATTCAACCAATTCTAAATCGTTAGTCAACCAATAGTTTTGATCAGCTTTTAGACTATTGAAAATGAATCCAAACTTGGTTGAGAGTTCGACCAAGACTTGGCCAATAATACTCATCTATGAATTTCAGAGAAGATTTTCCTAACTACAACATGTGATTAATCTTAAGATATTTTTGTGCGCAAAGAACAACGTGACTGTTATTCAGCAACTCCCAAATAGTTCTCTAATAACCATCGTGTACTTCTTCCATGACTGATGATAGTATTTAGCAACTGTTTATTATAACTATTCATTTACAATTACAAGTAGCAAAAATGTTATAGAGAGGGAGAGATTTGATTCACACACTTCTTATATACATTACACAAGATATAAGATTGTTACTCTACCAGTTTAAGAATTCAAATCTGTCTAAAAAATCTTTGGTGTTTTTCGTTTCGACATATCCATAGTAATACTACGGTGCAGCCTAGCAATGCTAGCATATACAAAGTCAACCAAGTCAAGAAGCAGAAAACCCTCTCTTGTTGAGATATGTTGAATCTTTGTGTAGGGTCTAATATGATAAATAGAATCTCACATGAGAGTAACCACACGAAAAATATTTTAATGAGATATTGTTTAGTCAGTTAAGATATATTTCCATATTAAATGAATTTTGTTGCAAAGAAAGAAACGGGATTTGAACTGTTTTTATTCTAGACCTATTTGGTTGAGTTTTGATTTTGACTTTTATTATAGGTAAACCAGAGTCACTTAATTTGAACTCCAAATAGATTAAAAATCAAAATTTTGGAATTGTTTGACAAAAAAGCTTCAACTTTTCTCATTTATATTTCAAATGATATTTAAGTTATATGAGTAAAATATAATATTAATTGTAACTAATAATATAATTGTGTAATTACTTTGAATTTTATAAGTACATTATAAATTGAAAGTTAAAACAGTTTAGTATAACCTAATGCCTTATACAGGAGAACCATATGATCCAAACAATTTTTTCGTAAAAGCACCGGCCTAAGCTGGACCAATCCTACTGTGCACACATTAAAATGGTGGGTGGTCCGAGCCGGGCATCCAATCACAGAGCGCCACGCGTCTCGGACCCACCACCCAACGTCTCACGGTCCCATGGCTCCTACTCCGCGTCGTAGCCCCGCATCTGACCCTTCCAGAAGCTTCCGGCCAACTCCTGGCCAGGAATGGCCCGTCCCGATCCAGCGGCCGTCTACGCGCCACGCGCCCGATCTCGCCAGCTAGGCATCCGACGTGGCGCACCTGCCTCCCAAGAAATTGATACACCCCACGCCTCACGCTTCCCAGAACCTCGCACCTCTCAAAAGCTTCCGCAGCACGACGTCGTCGCCTCCTCGTCTCGCAAACCGAAGCTTTTCTCTTGTCGCGAGGCGCGTGTAAGAGATCGAAGAGTAGTAAAAAATAGCAAAACAAAGTAGGCCTTTGGAGGAGATGAACGGTGGTGGAGGAGGAGGAGGAGGAGGGGAGGAGGAGATGGAGGAGGACGGCGGCGGGGGGAGGAGGAGGGAGCGGGTGGTGCTGATGTGGGGGTACCTCCCCGGAGTCTCGCCGCAGCGCTCGCCGCTGCTCGGCCCAGTGCCGGTGAGGCTGCCGCCGCTGCAGGCGGCTGCGGCGGTTGGAGATGCCTGGAGGGACGTGTCCGGCGGTGGGTGCGGCTTCGCCATGGCCGTCTCCGGTGATGTTGTCTTCTACTGACTGCTTGTTTCTGTTGTTTTCGGTTTGTTGGATCCACGCGTGGGTTGCGGTAGATCTAGTTGAAGTGTTGGTTTTGTGAGGTTAGTTTTGGGGCGGATTAGTGGTGTGGATTGTTAGGGACGGTTAATTTTGAGGTTTGGTTTGGATAGAGTGCTGTGAAATGATGGGTTAAGGTAGGTCTCGGGGATACAATTTTTCTGATGATTAGTGTGGGAAATTTGCTAGAATTGTGGCATCAGAAAACTTTTAAGGATTGCATATAATTTTCGGTGTTGTAAACACCGAGGTCAGTTTTTGCCATTACTGTTCCTGCATAATCGATGGCTGCGATTGTGGAGTCTGGTGGAGTTGGTCCTGCAAAGATGAGCTCAGAGTGGTGTCTGTACTCTGTACTATGCTACTATGTGATTGTGTTGTAAGCATTATTAGTTTGTTACATACTTGCATATTGATTGTAGAAATGGTGATTTCTGTCTCGAACGACAAAGAGACGAGAGCACTGTGAGAAGGTAGGGTGGTTGAGCAAAGTTTGTACTTTGTTTTGATATCCGTTTTCTGGAACCTTGTTCTCATGGAACAAATGATAACATGTGTGCTTTGAGAAGAGGAAGGGTCTTATGGTTCCATCCGGGATGCAATGATTACCTGCATGTTTGAGCCTAGATTAGCAAGTAAACAGTGTTATTGTCTCGCTGTTCACCTAGACATTTTTGGATTTTCACATTTGTTAGCTGGTCCAATATCCGTACAATTCAACCAAAGATTAATTGAAATGTTTTAGATGGTTAGCTATAGTTGCCATCAAAATGTAGCTGTAGTTGCCATCACATATTGCATTTTGCACTTGAGTCATGTCAAATGAAATTTACATCTCATTAATTAGTCACTGTCATTGAGTTTGACACTGACCGACACAATACTCAAGCTGATTTGTTTGCTTGTCTCAGAGCATGGAAAACTTCTTACATGGGGTTCTACTGATGATATGGGCCAGAGTTATGTGACTGCTGGAAAGCACGAGGTAAAAATGCACCTTGGTGCTTGATGCTCTCTCTCTCTCTCTCTGTGCTCTGTAATTAACTTAGGATTCCTTAAGTTAGAAGCTATTGCTAAAGGCAGCATCTTATTCCTCTCAGGAGACTCCTGAGGCATTTCCTCTTCCTAGTAACATAGCAATATTAAGGGCCGATGCTGGATGGGCTCACTGCGTTGCAATAACGGGTACTATATTGAATTAATTATGTAGGACTGAATCACATTTATATAACAGCTACCTGTATGTTTTTTCTCGCATCAATATCCTGATTGACCAGATGAAGGAGATGTCTGCACGTGGGGTTGGAAAGAATGCGTTCCAACTGGAATGGTCATTGCAGACCAGTCTTTGGCTGGGGCTTTGGAAAGGGATGAAAGACAAAGCGGGGTTGGCACTGATCAAGGTGGTGATGCTTACTATCTATCTTGTATCAGTTCTGCATAAAAAATACATGCTTCTCTACATCGATTGTTTACAGATGTAATATAGGTAGCTTGATTACAGTGAGCCCCAGGTCACAGGTGTCTAGGACAAGCACCAGAGCAGCATCTGGTCCTGCTGAAAGCAGAGGTCCTGAGGATAGCACGAAGCGGCGGAGGTTATCTTCAGAAAAACATGGACCCGAAAGTTCACCATCTAGTGATGAAAGTCTTTCAGCACCCCCTTGCCTTGTAACGTTTAATACTGGAGTAAAGATAGTGGCTGTAGCTGCTGGTGGCCGTCATACATTAGCACTGTCAGGTAACTTACATTAGACATTTACTGGTGTAACTTCTCTTAATATTCGAAAGGGTTAGGGAAATGTGCTGATTAACCAAATGTTTTCTCCAAAGCCTCAGATTTAGGTCAGGTTTGGGGTTGGGGCTATGGAGGAGAAGGGCAACTAGGTCTAGGTTCTAGAATCCGCACTGTTTCCTCGCCACATCCCATACCGTGCATTGAATCAGCACTTCACAGCAAGGATCGACCACCAGCCTTGAAAGGCAACAGAACTGCCGAAGAGCAGATTAATAAAGTGATGGGAACCTGTGTGAAGGCCATTGCCTGTGGAGGTCGTCACAGTGCTGTAGTGACAGGTCAGGGTCTGCTGTACAACTTTTTTGTTTTCAAGCTTATCTTTTGGTGTTTTTCTGATTTTCATACACACTTCGTGATATTAGTCATCTCCTATGTTAACGAGTTTGGGTCACAGCCAATGGGGTTTTATGTTTGTGTCCTATCCCTGAAGTAATTGTGGAGTTCGGATTTTTGAAGTAATAATTTCTATTGACACACCAGAGTTTGTTTAAGATAATATTTGTTGTATTTCATGTAATGTCAAGTTATCATGCAAACTAGTGTTTTGTAATGTTCATGGATGTAAAAGAAAACATGGGAACCATTTTTTCTGTCGAGTTTATGGGGGTGCTTTAGGCAAGTGCTTGCTCAAGCTTTATGTTTAGAAATGTAAACAAATTTGTGCTATTGGTTTATTTTTAAGAGAACCATCTACCTGAAAGAACACCAATGAAAATGGTCATGATAAAGGAACTGCTTTTGAAAAATAAAAAAATGATGCATAAAAAAAGCCTGATCATCAATATTCAAAGGATTTATAAGTATGAATCGCTATAATTGCAGCAGTTCTGTTATTACTTTTTGCAATGTTGTAAATGGTGCATTTTTATGTTGATTTGAAGGAGTACTGCTTTCCAGGAGAAAAAATAGTGTGCCCCTGATACTAACCAGAATTTTGTTTTGTTGCATTTTTGACAAATCAATTCCTCATTGCAGATTCAGGAGCACTTCTTACATTTGGATGGGGACTGTATGGACAGGTTGGTTTTGCTCTTTTCCAATATTGCATACTATCTCAGATTCCCAAGCATGTTGTGCCAGTGAAACATTAGAGTTCTACCATGTATAGGAGCACCCAGCCTATCTGCAGTCACTTATAGAACATGTTATTATAAGTGAACATTATAAATGATTTGTGGTAACAGGCTAATTTGCAATAAACTGTGCCACTCAGTATATAATGATATGTTGCTACATTTGCAGTGACTACAAAAATGGACTTTGAAATATTCTCACTATAAAAATTGGCCAAGATGGTCCGCACTCTTCCTTCCATATGTACTGATTTGGCATTCTTTTGATTCCTGAGGAAACTCGATTATAAATTGGCAGCATTTTTTTCTCAACTGTAGTCAAAACACCTATGGTTAGTCATGGGTTGGTGTAGATCAGCCTTTTTCTCAACTTCCCTTTTGCTTTAGAATTTGTGGAAGCATTTTCCATGATATATTAGTTTGTTTATAGTTGGGAAAAAAAACTTCCATGTTTAAATTGTAATTCTAGTAGTAGAATTAGTTTGCGCCAACATTCCACAATAGTCACTACTGCGCTCTTTTTTGTGCAGTGTGGACAAGGGAATACTGATGACATTCTAAGTCCAACATGCGTATCATCTATTCTGGGAGTGAAGATGCAACGTGTAGCAGCTGGGCTATGGCACACTGTATGCACATCTGCAGATGGTGATGTGTATTCTTTTGGAGGCAACCAGTTTGGGCAGCTGGGGACTGGTTCTGATCAGGCTGAGGTAGAGCTTCGACTTCTATATTTGATACTAGGACACACACTTCACTAGATTAAAGAGGAAACCTAATTGTTCAATTTCAAAATAGCAATTGTCCCTCCAAAAGTCAAATGCATCTGCTAAGTAACTTAAGTTCATGTGATACATAACGATGAATTAACAACATGATCACTTTTCTTATGCAGACTGTTCCAAAGTTGGTAGACGCTTCAAGCTTGGAAAATAAGAATGCAAGAGGTGTCTCATGTGGAGCCCGTCACAGTGCCATCATAACAGGTACATTTGCAGTGATAGAATTCTGATATTTTTCTTGCAATATCCTAATTCTGCCTTGTCTAAGTAGTACCCTATGGCTACATCATGAAACATTTCCCCTTGTTCTTTGCTAAGTGGGGAAGGGGCGGTTCTTAGAGACTTAGACTATGGGTCTGATTGGGTGATGTTTTCACTACAATTTGCCTTGTTTGGTACTTGCTTGGCCAAGCAGTTTTTTCTAGAGTGTTTGATTGGTGCCCGGTTGGTATCTTGGTCTAGACAAAAAAAAATTGTAATTTAGAAATACGGTTTCATAATACACAAAGTGTAAAGATTAAAGTAATGCTTTAGTGAATAAATAGTAACTCCTCAATATTTTTCGAGAATGTATTCTCGAAACATGGCATAGTCGTTGGGTGGCAGCCGTCCAACAACTATGGGTGGCCTTTGTGACATGGCGCCAGTTTGTGCGGCGGCAACAACGATCAAGCGGAGTGCAGCGGCCTTCACGAGCCTTCACGGCAAGCGGCAGTCTTGAAGATCGGTAGATGGAGTTTTGCAAAGACTAGCAGCAGAGGTGGCTACAACGATGAGCGGAGTTTTGCGAAGACCAGCGGCGGGTGGGCAGATCTTTGTGAAGGCCGGTGACGGAGGCGGTTGTGACAACATTCTCATCTTGTAATGGCGAAGAAAGAATGAGAAAAAAACAAAAAAAAACAAGTGCAACCACGCCTAAGAGTCAGGCAACCGAAATTGGTCGCTCCCAGGGCGTCTTAGGCTCGTCCCATGAATAGCGTGAATGCCAACCAAATAGCCCCTATTTCTGTACTATGCAAGAAGTGACATGAAACTTGACCAAAATTGTTTTACAGATGGAGGTGAGGTCTTCTGCTGGGGATGGAACAAGTATGGCCAGGTAGGGTTATTCCTTCTCCTGTCTATATGTCAAGAACTAGGCGCTTTTTCTGAGATCTGAATTGCGCCGACAGCTCGGTTTGGGCGACTCGACTGACAGAAATGTACCTTGCCATGTACCTGTCGAGGCATACCACCTGCTAAACGTATCGTGTGGTTGGTGGCACACACTGGTGCTTGCGGAATCTCCGACTTAATAATGAAGAGATCTTATTGTGGTGCACAATTTTGATAGGAATTTGGTAGGTTTTACCCAGCTGTGCTCGTGCTGCAACTAGTACATACATGGCAGTGCTTACAGAAGAAATGTATTAATTCTTTTCCATTGTCATTTTAACATGCAATGTAAACAAGTATCAACTGTATATTGCGATGCATATACACCAGAGTAGTGACTAGTTTACCCTTGTGCTGACGTCTGCTCAAAACTATGGTGATGGTTCACACTTTACAGTGCCCTTGCAGCTCCACTGGCGGCATAAGAGAAACTTTATAAAAGAGGATGATGCTAGGCTCGCCTTTTCTTCTCTTCCCTTAAGTTTGTGCTGGCCGTGCTTCGCGTCGAAGTTTACGGTTCGCTTGGTTATTTTTGTTTCTGGTAAGCTTCCTTGCGATGCGTAGTTTATGAGCTTACGTTGGTGGTTGGTTGGTTGGCTCCCAGTCTAGTTGAGGGTGTGTTTGATTGCTTACCAGTATGGATGAGTCTGGTTACAAGATGCAAAAAAATATCTCTGGCCAATCTTGGAGAAACCCAGGATTGATCATAAGAGTGAGTTTAGTCCGTCTAATAAGTTGATTAAAGAAGTAATTAAGGCAAAATAAGGATTATTAGAGTAAATTGAGGGTGGTTATGATGGATTAAAGGTTACTAGGAGTAAGGCAAATTTAAAACTTCGGTGATATCCTTCCCCATCTTATCTCGTGCATCCCTCTCTACTTGTATTACTCATCAATTTAACTAAATAACCTCTCAACTCACCTATACCACCTCACAATCAAATAAACAGTCTAAACTATTATGTGTGTGTGTGTATATATATATATCTATGTATGTATGTATGTATGTATGTATGTATAATTGTCTGTGCATATGAGCACGAGACTCATTTAGTTTGTATCTTATATACATTTGATTCCAATTTTAATACAATTCATCAGTTGAGTTTTAACATGATATCAGTTTCAAAGACAAAACCCTAATCGTCTTTCACCACTCCCAATCCTAGAGCCAACCATTTCTGGCCAACTCCAACCACTCAAAATCTACTCACCAACTCTGACCTTTTCCTGTGTGCGTCGTCGTCGATCACTATCATCCAGGTTGTCGCGGATCGCGGATTTGCCTTAAATCCTGTCTCATGGGCGGATTTGCCTCCAATTTCGTGTAGATTTGCTTCTCGCCGTCGGATTCAATGTCACAGTCAAATCCCCGCGAGTCGCTGTTGAATTGCCCATGCGGATCTGTCTCCTGCTGTTGAATTCAGTGCATCGCCGTCGGTCTATCTTGCGTGCGTCATGCCAGAGTGCCGCCGCCGCTGCCTCCTGTGCTGAGTCGCCATGTCCTGCGCCGTTGCCTCATGTCGCTCGCACACGCCTCGTGTCGGTCGCTTCTTCTTGTGTGACCGCTTCCTCGTGTTGTGCTGCATGCACTACCACCTCCCGCACCTCTCTGTGCAATTTTGCACAGATCTGCGCGGTGACTGTTTATATTTTTTTTATATGAAAAAAAACAGCGACTGTTTAGGGCTATACACGTGCATATTTGACTTCTGTGTGTTGTTCCTGTACTGCCATGGCCTCTAGTGGTATTCTTCGTGGTGTTCTAGTTTCTGATATCAAGTTGAATGATCAGAATTATCGGGAGTAGGCTTCTTCAATTCGAATGTTTCTCAGGTCAATTGGTCATCTATCGTTCCTCACTGCAGATTCTCCTACGGAGCAGACTGAGGCAGTTGTGGCTGCTATTCGTTCTTGGATTATCTCTCAGATGGATGTGCAGAATGTCTTTTTTCACGATGATCTAAAGGAAAAGATCTATATAAAGTCACCTTCGACAGTTATGACTTCTGCTGGACATGTTTGTCGTCTTCGTCGTATTCTTTATGGCCTCAAACAGGCTCCTTGTGCCTGGTTTGAGCATTCTCGTTCGGTGGTTTTAGCTGCTGGTTTCTCTTAGTGACTATGATTCCACTTTGTTCATTCACACATTTACACGTGGTCACACTTTGATTTTGCTATATGTGGACAATATGTTGATTATTGGAGATGATGTGGAATATTTTATTTTTGTGAAACATCTCAGTGAGCAGTTCATGATGTCTGACTTGGAGCTTCTTAGTTGTTTTCTGGGGATTAAGGTTACCTTTACTGATAATGGCTACTATCTCTCTTAACAACGATATGTTCAAGATGTGCTTGTTCGATCTGAGTTTACTGATATACGGACTGCTGCGACTCCTATGAAACTTCATCGTCAATTTCGTCCTTATATTGTTGGGAACCTTGTCTACCTTGTTTTCACCCGACCAGATATTGCTCACTATATATGTGCTCAGTTAGTTTGTTAGTACTCCCACGACAATTCATTATGGTCACCTGTTTCGTGTGCTGCACTATCTGCATGGGACTTTCTCATCACCTTTTCTATGCTCGTTCGAGTCAGCCTCAGCTTTATGCTCATTCTGATTCTACTTGGACAAATAATCGTATTGACTGCTGATTCATTACTAGTTGTTGCATATTTCTTGTTACTTCTCTTCTTACATGAAAGTCCAAGAAACAGTTTACAGTATCACGCTCCAGTGTTGATGTAGAACTTCGAACTGTGCCTGCTACTACCTCAGAGATTATCTGACTTTGTTGGCTATTGACTGATTTTGGTGTCATATACTATTCTTATGCCTCTCCTATGTGACAACACCAGTACCATTCAGATTGCCAATGATCCAATCAAACATGAGTTGATCAAACATATTAGTGTAGATGCTTCTTTCACACGTTATTATTATCATCAGTTGACTATTGCTCTTCAGTATGTACCGTATGAGCTTCAGATTATTAATTTCTTCGTCAAGACCCAGACTTGTGAGTAATATCGATGTCATCTTTCCAAACTCAATGTTTTTTATTCTTCGAATTCACCTTGAGTCTGAGAGAGAGTGTTATATATATATACATAACTGTCTGTGCATATGACCCACAAAACCCATTTAGTTTGTATCCTATATATATATTTAATTCTAATTCTAATAAAATTCATTGATCGAGTTCTAACATAAACTTCTCCTAATTACATCTCTTCAACCTATTCCCTACCCAAGATGGTGACATCATCTGTTTGTCTTTCAACAGAGCATGATTTTTTTTAAGTCAATTTCCAGATTACATTCTCTATCCATAAATCATCAGGCGAAATAATCGCCCCTCTTGCAAAAGGATTTATGTACAATGGATGTAGATATGGCGAGGCAGCTGACTACATTATTATCACAATGGTAGAATTGCAATCAACTACTGTAATATAGCTTGGTGCCAAAACTGATTGGAGCAACTGCTCAGTCCTTGGTGTTGCTCATTAGCTCGGCAAGTCTGCTGCTTCAGCAAGTAATTATCTTTCCATTCTCTGGTAATTCTCATGTCAGAAACTATTGGAGTGCTGTGCTTAGGTGTCTTCAGGTTGAGCTGAAATATTTAAATGATTAATCATTTAATTGTCAAAAGATTATGTCCTTAATCAATCATAACAGACAACATGCAAGACGAGGAATAACTGACGACACAGAAATTTCATGCATTTCAAACATTATGTCCTTAATCAATCCTGCGAGAATTTGGTTATAGGTATTATTGTATTTGCAAGGTAATGAGTCAATGAGATGACTAGCGAAGTCTGGACAATGGATTTGGTGACAAACAAAAGAAGTCGCAAGGAGATAAGTCCAAGCTTGCATCATGATCTCAGTTCCACAATAGTTCATCACTGGATACAGTTTAACTCATGAAGCTTAGTATTGATCAACGCAGCATTAGTACTACTACCTACCAAGACTGATCACTATGACATGTACTATTTTGTTGATCAGGATAACATGGGGTATGACTCAGGCTCAAGGTATCCTATATAATGATGTCCTCCCTAGGCAACGAAGGTATTAGCATTATAGATTGCATCATTCTGTAGTCTGTACTATGTGGTAAACTGGTAATTCAAAAGCAGGCTTCAACTTAAGTAGTCAAAGGTATGAGGCTAAGAACGAATTGCCAGCAAAAAGAATTGATACATAAAGAAAAGAAATGCACTTTAACGGATTTTGTGGACTTACTTGGAATTGTGCTTCCACCTTGCTAAGAAAAAATATCAGAGAAGAGAGCAGAGGACTAATTAAAATCGGGGCACTTTTGACAGAAGGCTCCCCATTGGCACTGGTGAAGGCTCCACATTTGGCGAGGGTCTTGTTTGATGAATGCCAACAGAATTGTTAACAACTAGTTTACTTGCACCTTTAACACCAGCTGCGTCACATTCTGGTTGTTGAGGATCCATCAATGTCTTTACCTGTACCAATTTTACAACCCAAACAATCTTTGGTTCTGAATTTCAGAGTAATGACGAGTAGAAAAGAGAGCAAAGGCGGTGAAAAAAGGATACTACATATGTTAGTTTCAAGAAAGTATGTATAAAAGTTGTTTTTCCTAATTGCAAGAATTTCTTAGTACAATTAGCCAGGATATGCTAGGAACATTATTAATCTAGTTCCACCTATGAGATACAAATCAGGCACAACCCATTATGGAGCATAAACTTTTCTGTGGTGACAGCTGCAAGTCTTTTGTTCTTAGCTGCCAAAGAAAATATTGGAACGAACAATTAATATCTTTAGTTCTTTACTGTAGCTCTTCATATCAATTATCAGCCATTAGTTCTTAGCACCAAGAGAGAAAGTTGCAAGGATTTCAGTTGTTAGAAATTAAGATGTTCTTTGAAGAATCCTCCATTAACAAATACAACTTTGGCTCAGGGTGACTGATCCGTATTTTCATGGTTGTGCGGGAACTTTTGGAAGTTTTAGTAACCTCAGCTGATTGACAATGATTATCAGGACAGTAGCCATCAGAAAGAAGGAATGTCCATTGTATCTGATATAGCATGTATGCAGATGTCTTGAAGATTAAAACCATAGAATTGAATCACCAAGTAAAATGATATCATAAAGAAGAAAAAAGAAGCATAAATTATCTTACAGAATTTCTTTGGTGATTCTTGTCCTCCCTTGAGAAACCAGGAACAGATAGGTGCCAATTCCTCTCTGCATGACATCATCCTTGAATTTCATTAGAAGGAAAATGAGCTTGCAACATCTGGTATTAATTCATATGCAAGGACTGAAATAACAAACAGCAGATTTGAAAGAGAGAGAAAAATGCACATTGAGAAGGGCATGGAAATCACTCTCAATTTGGAGACATATTTAGCAGGCACACATTATTAACTTAAACAAACATTAACAAAATAATATTGAAAATTGCAAAAATTTCAAATTTAACAGTGTGCCATATAAAGTTTCAAAAAGAAAATCCCAATCTAGTCATTCCTGTTTCACTAGCATTATCAAGTCCCAGTATTAGTAAGTAGTAGAAACAGCTTGTCCTCCGCAACTCTAGTGTATCCCTGAAAATTTGTCTGACACACTTGATTTTTTTATCTTTCTTATTACTTAATACAATAATATCTATATATAAGAGACAAAACATCACAGCTACTACAGACCTAGGTGCAGCAATACATCCTTGGGTTCAAGAGTTGAAGATTTCCGGTGCTTCGCTAGGCTGCATGCGAATGTGGTCACCTGCAGACAAGTCCAAGTCAGCTGACACATAAGATATCTTTAGTAGGTGTTAAATAATCAACAGAATATAAAGTTATGGTCCGATAATCCTAATAGCAAATCATATTACGCATAAGCTATAGTACGAGATGACTTATCAAGCACAAAACTGCACACCAATGCTAGATGGGACATGATCAAAATATTAGTCGATGATGGTGGGCAAGAAAGCTAGCTTAGGCATATGAAATTGCTTGCTTAGCTATGGAAATACAGTTGCAATTTCAATATCAAATTTGCAGGTTTTCACAGGGATATCTATGGTTTGGCTGGTAATAGTAATTGGGAAATTTAGTACATTAAATGATACAATCTCAATAATCAAAAAAAGATTGTTTCATCCAGCTTGCGTCAAAGAAAATAACAGGGAAAAAAGCATATACAAAAGAAAGCATTACCGAGTCGATGAAGCCATCAGCAATCTCTAAAAGAAGGTCCTCTACTTCAGGATCAAGTTTTCCTAAGGGATCAATCTGTACTGAGAAGCTTTAATTTAAAGATACACCAGAGGACTATATTCAACTGAAAGGAGAAATGTGCTTCCAAACAAAAAGAGCAATCATACATATTTTGTAACAACATGATCAATTAGGACTATACCAGTGATACAGGACTAAAAGTTAAAGACCATCTACCCAGAACTTTTACCTGTGCTACCAAATCTTGTATCTTTCTCTTCCCAAGAAGTTGGTTGGTTGCTTCTGTTCCTTGACTGCCACCTCCGCCAGTCATAGTAGTGTTGGATAAAGGTGTACCTGGTTGTGACCCTGCCAAATTAACAGATTTCTGGGAAGCAAGTGCTGACATTCTAGGAGATTGTTGTTGTTGCTGCTGCTGCTGTAGAAACTGAAACTGCTGCAGAGCATGATGTTGTTGAATCATTTGTTGTACATTAAGATGTGGTTGCTGTTGTTGGGCTTGTGCAATTTGCTGTTGGTTCAATCCTCCAGACTTCTGCTGAAGCTGCTGCATCAAGAGAATCTGCCTCTGGTGCTGCTGGAGTGGATGTGGAGAAACTGTTGAACCCATTGATTGCATTTGCTTTAACCATTGCTGCTGCTGCTGCTGAGGAAGAGACATAGGCACCAACTGTCCATTTTGCGCTGATCCAGATAGTGTTGAATTCATCGCTGCAAGGGATGTTGTTCTTGACAAACCTTGGCCAGCAACCTTCTGGTAAATAAATACAGAGAGAAGTATTATATTGTCCACTATACATACAATATTTATGAGAGAAGCACTTCCCAGTTTGTTAATTCTTGGGCAAAATAACAACCTATGAAAAGCATGATAAGAAAATGAATTTAAACAAGTGCATGTTGCAGTTAAGCCTACAGTATATGTAGATTGTGCTTGCCATTAATGCTGCACTATAGCGCGCCTATAACAAAATGAGTGCCACATAATCTAACTTTCTGTGGACATAGAGATATCAGAACAACTCTTTGACAAGGTTGTTTAATGTTGCTAACACTAGATTTTTAATCATGTGCTTCAAAAAAGCATGATTTTACACAGCAGCCAGAACATAGTTGATTATACTAAATATCACCAGTAAGGTAACGATTTCATGCTAATGTATCAGAAAAGAAAGCAACATTTTTGCTTACAGAAAAAAAATCAATTGAGATACCTGTGGAGAAAGTGAGGATTGCTGTTGTGAGGGTAGCTGTGGCCTCACTTGGGCATGGGCAAAGCGTTGTTGCGCACCATATGGAACAGTGCCATTTGGCCTCATCTGGTTCATCCCCAGAGTACCTATGACTCCCATGGACTGCATCCCTTGCAATGCCTGTGTTGCACTGGTAGTATTGAACTGTGCACCTTGCACCATGCCCTTTTGCCTTGGCTGCAATAGAAGGAAAAGCTGATCACTCACCTAGTATTACAACAATTCGCTCATACTTTTACCTTTTCTTCTAATTTAAGCAACAAGTAAAATCTGATAGTGCCATTCCTTTAACAGGGTTCAAACACAACGTCCATAATTCACTCGGGCCAAGTCTTTACAGGCAAAGCTGTAGATCCTCATGGGAACAGTCACTACTTCCGGAATTTGACCAAGGAGCACGAATTTTAACTATCTCTGTCAATGTACCATCATCCAAACTGTCAATTCCACTAATAAAGTTTCAACTTTTCTAACTTTCTTTGCACACGGATGTATCCATGCATGAATAACTAATCAACTCAACTGATGAAAGAAATCAATCAACATCTATCCATACAAATGGCTACCCGCCTACCCCGACAAACTTGAAGCAGCAATTCAAACTTCAGCCCCAATCTTTTTCTGCTCCATTCACAAAGGGATGCCCCCAATAAAAACCAAGATGCTAGATTCTATGGAGCGACGTATTCTATTCGATTTTATTCAAACATGAAGAGTTTGAGAAGAGGAACTCACCTGTGCCATCATATGCGATTGGAGCCCGAAGTGTGTCGCATTGCCCTGCCCTTGCAGCATCCCGAGCTGCCCCTGCCCAAGCATGGCCGCACGCGCCGCCAGCTGCTGCTGCTGCCCGCCGTACATCCTGGCCGCCGCCGCAGCGTACTGCGACAACTGCCCGGCAGTGGCGAGGCCGGAGGCGGAGACGGGCCGCTGGATCTGGCCTAACCCGCCGACGCCTCCAGCCACCCCCTGAGTCGGCGAAGGCACCTGCATCACCGGCGGCCGCGGAGGGAAGTCGAGGGCTCCCGCCGCCGCCGCGTCGAGCTGCGGGGAGGAGATGGCTGAGAGGTCGGAGACGGTGGGGGAGGGCGGGATTTGCGGGGACAGGAGGGGGTTGGGGTTCTGCTGGGTGGAGACCGAGGCGGCGAGTTGGTCGGGCTGCGGCTTCTGCGGCGAGGCGGAGGTGGCGGAGGACAGCGGATCAGCCATGGGGCGCGGTGGTCGGAGACGGCGAGAGGTGGATGAACGGGTGGGTCGGGGAGAGAGGTAGGTCCGGTTGGTCGGACAGTTTCGCGCGTGTCCGTAATGTTTTTTTCCCTTATGGAGGAGTTGCGAAATTATACGGGTGTGTTTTGTTTGGATCGCTGCCAGGTGGGCCGCGAGTGTATTTTGTTTGGGTCTCTGCCAAGTGAGCCAAGTAGCGTATTTTTCTTTCATTGGGAACACGAGGATTGTGTGGGAAGTTTTTAACACGTGGGAAGGATTCGGGAGCCGTCGGATTCCATCTCGACGTTTCCCAATGAATGTGAAAGATCTGAATCTGTCTGATCTTTCTCATACATCGGAAGTTATCTATACGAGATTTGATGGTTTTGGAGTTCTTTCTACACTTAGGAAGCTTCTTAAACATTTTTTGTCTGATTGTTGTCAAATCAAAATTGGGCTTTTTAGAAAGCACACACCTGTTTTCTTAGAATTTTTTTAAATAACTTATTAAAAAATTCAAATTTCAGAATTAACATTTTGAAAAAAAAGACAAAAATGGACTTCAGTCATTGCGCCGGCTGATGACTGAGATTTGTTGTTAGTTCGGCCCACGGCTGAATGTGTGGCTCAACAAGGCGTACCATGCTGACCCAACTCATACAATGCCAACATCACTAAGTGGGTCAGCAACTCAAACCTACGCACCTTTAAGTCGTCCAGTCACCTAGCAACTAAAAGGCTTATGTAAAGTGGTTTGACGGCCTTCGACCACTCTCTCGCCTCATTTGAGGCAAAAAAAAGAGAAGAGGAAAGGAGGAGAGAAATAAAGAGAGAAGAAAAGAAAAGAAAAGAGGAGAAAGAAAGAAAAAGATAAGGAAAGAAAGAAAGAGAGGGCGGAAGAAAAGGAGGAAGGGAAAAGAGAGTAGATTTTGTCATTTATTCATTGTTTTTTTGGTAAAAATTTGTAAACTTATAGATGATAGAAAATTTTAATTTTTCGCACCATCTTAGAGTTTGAGGACAGATAAAAATTTAATTTTTTATATCATCTTACAACGAAAGAAGCGGGAGTAGGTTTATGAATTTTAGTTAGTGGATCTAACCAAAGCCTAAGAAAGCCTAAGAAGAAGTGGTTGTTGCTTTATGACATGGGTACGATATGGACTCATGATGACAAATCTTGCAGAGGTATACAATTTTGTACTGAAAGGTGTACGGTGCTTACCATTAATAGTTATAGTGGAGATGACATTCTATTGCATTATATTATACTACGACAGTAGAAGCATGACGGCCAAAATCTTGTTGACAATCCGCTTGTGCACTGGCCTAAAAAAAATTCATGACAATCTTGAATTTGGGACCAGAAAAGAAATATCACATGAAGTGTCTATGTCGAATTGTTTGAATGGAAATTACGAGGTTCGACTTCAACGCAAGTTTGTGCATGACACATTGAGAGCTGGTTGAGTCCATGAGTGCATAATCCTACAAAGAGATGTGGAATGCATGTGCAATAAGCGGCAGTTATTTCACATTCTTTACTCCCATGTGATCACTGCATGTGCCCTGCTAGACATTACTTATACACAATATATATCCGAATATTATAGCCTAGAGAATTTGGTGAAAACCTGGGATGATGTTCTCCACGGCGAGGAGCAGCTACATAGACATCTCGTCAGAAAATACATTTAGATGGATCCTAGACAAAAGACTTCAGGTAACACATGCTGACCGACATCGAACACGACGGATATAAAATGACATGGATGCGGCAGAGCGTGAAGACGGACTTTGTAGATGCACCATGTGTAGGCAACCTAGTCATAACGGATCAGGTGCCCATACGTCTGCACCTACGGGTACTGTGTGATGTATTTTTTTTATTTGCTACTGTTATGTATGCGTGTAATATAAACTTGTATTTTACTACTGTTATGTATCAGAGTATGTATCAATCTAATATGTCTTCCTATCTTTCTTTTTTAATATTGTTATGAATCAATGTTTTTTACTATATGTACTACTTGCAGATATGGGAGACAATACGAGGCTTCTTGAGTTAATTGGAGAGCATCACTAGCGGCGTCACTGTGCACTTCGGCTATGATAGGGCACCGTTCCGTAGGCCCTACACATGAGGACTCCACGAGAGTTGCGGACTCTAGACAAACGTTTCGCTCCCCACCTGCTAGAGGCCAGCTTGCTTTCATTCGCTCGTATGGTAGATAGGGCGTAGAGTTTTCCCTTCGATAGATCTTTGATGATCGCTCTAGTTAATAGATGGAAGCAGGAGACACATTTTTCATTTTAGTTTTGGTAAGCTCACTATCACACTGGAGGATGCCAGTATGCTGTTTGGCCTACCAATTGGAGGTGACATTTACGTCTCTACAGCAACTAATAGAACTGGGTGGCATCACGAGTTCTTGCAGCGATTTCACATGGTGGGGCCACCTAATGGATTCGCACAGCTGGCAAGAGTACCCCAATCTCACCTGCGCACCATGCGAGATGTTGGATTCCCAAACAATGCTCCAGATCATGTTTTCAGATGACACCTGGAGGCGTATCTACTATATTTATTCAGGTGACTTATGTTCCTTGACACCCATAGAAACATATGCGAGCAACTGATCCATTTGGGACCTATCCTTGATTTTCGCACTAGACTCGCTCAGATGCTAATATGCGGAATAACGGGATCTTACTTGAAAATACCGAAACCCAAAGGTTGAACGAAAACACATCTCAAAATAATTGCACAACTCTTTATGTCAAAGAGGGTTTTACTCGTCGAACGTTAGGACGCACTTGCCTACATCGAGGAACTATGTGTCTAAGACTTCAATCTAGACTCCATGATCTAAACTATAACTATTACAAAGTATTTATAGTCCAATCATATGAATACGTATTAGACTTAATAATCTAAACGTATTAGACTTATATAACTAACTAACTCTAAACAGATAAGCTTAGTTATATATATTCGGATCGGATTACAATTCCAACCAGAAGACGAATTCCTTTTCATGGTCGCAAACCAATCCATGGTCAAGAAACCTTTCCGAACACGGTTAAGGTCGCAAAGTCGTATGTGACTCGACCTGAAGATCCTCCCGAATCATGACTCCCTTGTTGAGAAGGAGTCAACCCTTGTTGTGACCTCTTGATCAAACTGGAGATGTGAAAATTGGACTTGTCCACGTTCTCTGGTGTACCACTTTTCCGCACGTGCTCATTGATCTTTCCGACCGATTCGAAAAGTCTCCTTTGTGCCACTGCGGGTGGTAGTCATCTTCTTCTCCAAGATCACATCTTCGCGAAGAGGTTCATCTCGTTTGTAGACCAAGTCTTCAATAGATGATACTATAGTATCAGACTCATCATCCAGCATTGAAGGCTCGAAGAGTTTGAGGTGTTCAACATTGACAACCGAGTAAATATCCATGTATGGAGGTAACTTGAGCTGACATGCATTATTACCCACTTTTCGCAAAATCCGAAAAGGACCATAACGAATGGGTTTGAGTTTCTTACCTTCACCTTTAAGTCTCTCCTCACTCAGATGTAACCATACCATATCACCTTCTTGGAATTGAGCACCAACTTGATGCCGATTATGTCGCGCCTTGTACTTGAGTTGAGCTCGCAGCAAGTTCTGTTCAACCTCACGATGGAGCCGTTGAATACCTTCCAAGAACTTTTGTGCTCGATCTCGATCAGATGCTTCTTTGCTGTTCTGTGTTGAGGTAGGAATCACAAACTCCATGTTGAAAGGACTCTGTGGTAAAAATCCTAAACAGACCTCAAACGGTGACTTCCCAGTCGAACCATGCACTACTTGATTAAAAGCAAACTGTAGGTACGGTATGCTTTCATCCCAGGTCTTCGGATGCTTAGAGTTAAAGCCTCTCAAAAGATGAACAACTGTGTGATTTACCACCTTGGTTTGACCATCAGTTTGAGGATGAAAAGCCGTACTCCTCTTTATCTTGGTATCCATCATCGTCTAGAGCGATCACCAAAAGTGACTAAGGAACCGGGTATCACGATAAGACACAATAGACGTCGGTAGTCTGAAGTGTGTCCAAACGTGTTGAAAGAATATCCGAGCTGCTTCTTCTCCCGTGATAGTCTTTCAACAAGGTATAAGAATAATCATTTTGGAGAACCGATCAACGATTATGAATAGATAGTCGTTGCCACGTCGGGTTTTGGACAATCCTCCCAAGAAATCTATGGATATTCTTTCCCATGGTCGCGATGGAACTGGCAAAGGAGTGTACAAACCTAATTTTCAGTTTGCTGGTTTTGAAATGCTGCAGAGACCACAGCCTCGAACAAAACTAGCCACATCCTCCTGCATACGCGGCCAGAACACATGTCGATGAAGATTTTGCAACATCTTTGTAACCCCAAAGTGACCAGCTACATTCGATGTGTGCACTTCTCGCAACCATTGAATTCGAGGTGCTTCACGAGGTATGCAAAGTAAGTTACCCTTGCATCAGAGTCCTTCTAGTCGAACAAACTCCGTAGGTTTCCCTGTTTTGAGCTCAGTCAGTGCTGTTTGAAAATCAGGGTCTTCACTGTACATAGTGGCATAGTCATCATGACATGAGGGCTCGATTTGCATGAACGCTGATAAGCAGATGGTCGTAACTGGTGGTCGCGACAACATGTCCGCCAATTTTTTGTGTACGCCCTTCTTGTACTTAATCACTAGATTAAACTGTTGCAGATACGACATCCACTTCATGTGCCGAGCTTGCTGTATCTTGGACTGAGTTTGCAAATATTACAACGATTGGTGGTCGGTGTGGACAACAAACCGTTTATCCAAGAGGTAACACCGCCAATGTTTCATGACCAGATGCAGTGCACACAACTCCTTATCGTACGTTGGCTAGTTCTTCTGAGCTCCCTGCAATAACTCGAAGTGATATGCCATTGGTCGACCTTCTTGCATGAGCATTGCGCCCATCGCATAATCTGAGGCATCGGTTTCTAGCTCGAATGGTTTCTAGCGATTCGACAAAACTAACATAAGCGCATCGCTGATCTTCCTCTTCAACAAGAGAAACATGTCCTCATGTTTCCCTATCCACTCAAACTTCTGATCGATCCTCGTTAATGCATGTAATGGCGAAGCCACAATCGAGAAGTGTCGGGTGAACTTCCGAAGGTATTGATATTCTCCCATAAAACTGCGTACGTCTGTAACTGTTCGCGGTCGCGGCCACTCGCGAATCACTTTTACCTTATCCGGGTCGATTTGCAACATACCGTTGCTGACCATGAATCCTAGGTAAAGTAGAGTTTGCTGGCCGAACTCGCACTTCTTACAATTGAGGCGAAGTCAATGTTGCCGCAGCTGTTCGAACACCTTTTCGACATGAATGAGGTGCTCATCCCACGAACGACTATAAACCAGTATGTCGTCGAAGTAAACGATCACAAAGTCGTCGATGAACTGTCTCAATATGTCATTCATAACACGCATGAAAGTGGCCGGGGTGTTGCAGAGACCAAACAACATGACCAGCCATTTGAACAGACCTTGTCGTGTTTTGAACATAGTCTTCCACATATCTTTCTCTCGGATGCTGACTTGATGATATCCTGACTTAAGATCCAATTTGGAGAAGACAACAGCATGCTTCAATTGATTTAGTAGGTCATCAATACAAGGAAAGGGGTACCGGTTCTTGATGGTGATCTTGTTCAGTGCTCGGTAGTCGATGCACATACGCCAAGTCTCATCTTTCTTTGGTACTAACACCACAAGAGATCCACAAGGTGAACTAGTTGGTTGAATGACACCATCGTTCAGCAACTCAACAAGTTGTCTCTTGATCTCTTCATTCTCCAATACTGAGTTGCGATACATACTCAGATTGGGCAGTGTCGCATCGGACACAAGCTGAATTTCATGCTCGACTGAACGTTTCGGTGGACGACTCTGGGTACTCTCGAACAGATCACTATATTTCTCTAACAGTCGCGATAAACGACCAGAATCCTCCCGGCACGCCAACGATAACGCTGGTCGAGTACCATCACCTTGACTAATGGGTCGAATCATGACATGTACATACTTGTGACATGCATTGACAATTCGTTTGGCTGGATTTGCGGTAATCAAGTTCGAAGTGTTGACGTGGATGTCTCTACTGATCACGAACTTAACTCTGTCTTTGGGGAGGTCATACTCTTGCGCACGCCGATGGAAGTGAGCATCTCGATCATACAGATACGGACTCTCAAAGATCACCTGATAGATATTGATAGGAACAACGTCGCATTGCACCTCATCGATATATCGGGCAGAGATCGCGAACTTCAACACTCACTGACTCATAATCTGTTGGTTCACGTCGGATGTAAACTAACTCAGTGGATATGGGCGCGGATGTATGGTTGTCTTCAAACCAAGTCGCCGAACCAGTCCAACGGAGTCCAGATTCTTCTGACCTCTAGGATCGAATATTACTGCGACCACTTCGTGCTTCACCTTGATGTTGATGGTGAACAAATCCTCCGTTGGGTGATGGTCGTTCGGTAGATCCGAACCCTTCTCCTTCAGCATTGCCATCAGAGACAAGGTCGTATTCGCCTCATCAATCGAATTCACTCGGACAACTTCTTCGTCGGGTGAAGTCGCAGTAGCTGTGGCTATTCTTTTCTTTGGTCGAAGTTCAGGATGAAGCTTGTAGCATTTATCTTTGGTGTGTCCCGCGACTTGACAATGGTCGCAAAAAGTACCCGTGCTCGGCTTCGAAGCGTTCTTCTTTGGACTCGGTTTTCTTTTTGTCGAGGTCACACTGTCTTTCGTGCCTTTATCGCCGTGGGATTTGTTCTTCTTCTCAATCGCCATAGCAGTTGTGCTTGTGGTCGCGATGTCTTAGACACCGAATAGATTTAGTTCAGTACTGATCGATTTCTGAAATCCAGATGTGTATTTTCGAAATACCTAAGGATCGGATAGTGATATGCCAATGACCATTGCTTATTTCCGGAACTCCGTAGTATAGTCTTGGACGATCTGGTCGCGCCGTTGGTACAATCTGTGCCAACGTTCCCATCTCTCCTCGAGGTAACCCATTGGATAAAATTATTGTTGCAGAAGTCGTTTGAACTGCCCCCACACAAGGTCGTCAGCTTCCCCACTTGCGATAAGGGCCTTCCACCATGTCTTGGCGTGGTCCTTCATCTTCAAAGGTGCGAACTTCACCTTTTGAGCGCTACTAAATTCTTTCAGGTCAAAGTAGGTCTCAAGTGATCGATCTATGAGTCTAGCTTCTTGGCATCGATCACCCCATCATATATGGGTATTTCAATCTTAGCGTCGACCTTGAAAGATCTGACAGCTAAGGAGGTGTTGGCGAGGTCGTCGGCCTTATGGTCACCTTCGTCTTCATTTTCGTCTACTCTGTGCAAGTCTTCACCAGTCTTCACACCCATAACCTTCTCTGTTTCAAGAGATACAATCATGGCTTGCTGCTTAATACAAGCAAGTACGGTTTCCATGTCAGTGGAGAGGTTAGCCACTTATTCGGCTAGGTTAACTTGAACGAAGATATCGTCAGACGTTGTCGGAGACGAGCTGTAAGAACCGTCAATTGATTGCCTAGAATTTTGCTGGAGGTTTTGTAACCCTGGCGAGTCTTCACCATCCACAGGACAGAAAAGTCGCTCTGATATCAATTTGATCCGTTTGAGACCTAGTTTTGGTTTTCGCACTAGGCTCACTTAGATGCTAATATGCGGAATTACGGGATCTTACTCAGAAATACCAAAACCCAAAGGTTGAACCAAAACACAGCTCAAAATAATTGCAGACCTCTTTATTTCAAAGAGAGTTTTACACGTCGAATAATAGAATGCACTCGCCTACGTCGAGGAACTATGTGTCTAAGACTTCAATCTAGATTCGATGATCTAAACTATAACTATTACAAAGTATTTATAGTCCAATCGTATGAATACGTTTCAGACTTAATAATCTAAATGTATTAGACTCATATAACTAACTAACCCTAAACAGATAAGCTTAGTTATAAATATTCAGATCGGACTACAATTCCGACCAAAAGACGAATTCTTTTTCATGGTCGCAAACCAATCCATGGTCACGAAACCTTTCTGAACACAGTTAAGGTCGCGAAGCCGTATGTGACTCGACCTGAAGACCCTCCTAGATCAGCAATAATACGTACAACTCACTAGAGTTATAGCAAACTCTAACCTAGGCCATGTGCCTCAGTTTAGCTGGGGTTCTATAGTGTTGTCCCATACATATAGGGGGCTATGCGACGCCACCAGTAGGGACCAGTAGGGATCATTATTCGCTGGTTACACACTGCTGCTACAGCTATGGTCTTATGAGCATTTCCTTGTTGGTCGACCGATTGCGCTGCAAGAGTAGTTTGTCCATACGAGCCCTAATCCCAGAGACGGCCCAATTATGAGATGGTAGTGGTCCAGAGTTAGTTTGTGTTGGGCTACAAATCAGAAGCACATGTGCTATCTTGCGTACTTCCAGCAATTCCATCTGCTTCTGGACGATAGTGTTATATGGTGGCTCTAGCAACAGTAAGATATCTCTTCTTTCGCACCGAATGCTCATTCCAGTCACTGCACACATGATTCCGCTTATTGGCGCACTCAGGTTTTTCTTGTCTTCTCACATATGGTGGAGGGGTACTCGCCGAAGCGAGTTATACGGTAGTTTGGCTTATACTAGCATGTCCCATTGCCACCACTATTACAGTTTCACACCACGTTCACGAGTACGTATAATTTAGTTAACTATTCATTTCATATTCTAATTCTGGAGAAAATTATTTGACTAATATTTCTCATGTGCAAGCAAAATAGGAAGGGTCATGTCCAGGGTAATTTCGTCGATCGACAGTGGCCATATATATAGGAGTGGATGGATCGTGCCCATATGTGGACAATCGCCGAGGATAGGCTCTACAGCTACAACATTCACTTTACTTATCTGGTGTGGCACCGGTTGCAGATCTTATTTAGATTGTCGCCTCAGCCAATGGCTACAAATGACAAGCCCTCAATTCCTTCTATCAACGAGAGGTTTGACCGACGACTCGTGAGGCATGTTTACTCCACTGTAAGCAGTGCAACCCTTTCTAATTTTATTTCGACAGTCGTCGTTATTCTTTTAATTTGATGCTTGTCGTTTATATAGCTTGATATTATCGGAGCACTGTCCATGAGTGCCCCGCAAATGAGACATAGACTATGTGAGGGTGAGCACATTCCCTAAGGCGAGATGGAGGCAGCTTGGGCATAGCACGAGCAAAACCTCAAGCGTATATTGGTGGATTTTAGGGTTCTCCTACCACTTTACTTGATCGTGGTCCCTCCGCCATCACCACCGCCCAATCGTCCTTCATCATCGTATTCGCCACCTGTCGATCGACCATCCTCATCACACACCCTCGTCAGTCGATCGCTCTTCTTCGTCGCATATGCCGCTGCCTAAGCCACATCCGTTGCGAGACGACACCTTCTCCAACAAAGAAATGGACATCGTCGTGCGAATGTATACTTTTGACTAACAAGTGGCTTAGGATTTGGCCGCGGAGAGTTAGGGTCTGACATAGGAGAAAATCATAACGCAAGTACATCTGGGTTGTCCTGCATGGCATGACGATGTGTCGCATCCCCATCCATAGTAGCAAGTCACTTAGCCGTCGAAGCTTGCTAACGCTCCTCCAGTGACGCCACCCACACAGCAACATCAGGCACCTCCAACAACACAGCCGACACAGTAGTAAACACCAGCGGTCAGGAGGCGTCAGGTTAGGGACCATCGTGCGGCCACTCACTACACACCGTCTAAGCATCAAACATAAGCGAATAGGGGAATACAATAGTTTACGCCTCCACGTATATAAACTATATTTTTGGTTGTATATAAAAATAGTGAAAATTTGGTCCAATTTAAATTTTCTTTAATTTCTTTTAACTTTTCAGCATAGCGTTTAAGCTTTTTAGCTTTTGAAGCAAAAAGTAAATTTTCAGCTTTTTTAGAAAACAAAACGTTTAAGCTTTTTCAATGTAACATCGCAACAACTTTCAAGCGATAGATCAACTCAATCTTTCATTAAAACATTGTAGCAACTTTTCTGCGATGCATCAAATCAACTATTTTTTGATACATTCAATTGGCTTGAATTTTTTACGTTCGTAGCTTGTAAGAAATTTCAAGTCCGCTACTACCATTCTATAAATTCGCCTATACAACTCTCAAAGTTGCATTGCCTCTCTGTTACTACCATATCCGAACATGACGAGCGAGAATAATCGTGGACGGAGAAGAAAACAGAGGAAGCTAAATAATAAATTGATTTGCCTGAAATAAGTAGCTATGCATGCGCTTACAACATTACCTCTTCTCGTTCATTTCTAGGATGAAGACCAAAGCTCGGAGACCTATCGTTGCAATTGCAGTTTTGTTGCCGAAGACTACTATATCTTCCCAGTAGCACTATTATGTGAGAAGATTTCTATAGTGTTCTAAGGAAGATACTCATAAGTGCACTTACTTGCATTGACTCGCCCCCGAGTGGAAGTAGAAGGCAAAGCGTACGATAATCTATTTTCTCTTGAGAAAGAAGACACTATATGAGGAGGTCGACTGCATAGAATCGCTTTTATCTAATATACATGATCTTCAACATATGTGCTGCTTTAGATGTCCTTGCTATTGCTCTTGCCATGGGCGCACGTTCTCAACAACACATCCTCTAGAGGACTTCATGATGTTAAGGTTTAGGTGCAAATGTTGGCATGCTATTAAAGTGAGTACTTCTTGTGTAACATCCCAAAAATAGAGCATAAATTTTTTTTAAAAAAAACCTACTCCTAAATGATTTCCTTTTGTTTCAACCCTAGAACCTAAAACCTAGTTCTATTTTCGAAAACCAGAATTCCTAATTACCCTAACTACCCTATTTAACCCTTTTAGATTTCAGTTCAACCAATTCCAGAACAGCTTCCTTCTAGATTTCCCTGAAATCTTAAACCTTAATGTGCTTGCATACCAATCCTAAAACTTCTCAGTCAAATAAGTCCATTTGATCACTTTTCACAATTCAATCCATATTTTATCGCAAATCAGTCATTTTCCTGTTTTCAAAAGCCTGAAATGGCTAAGTCCCCAATTCACCTCCAAGTCCAAATCTAATTGAGCTGCCATGTTCATTTCACTATTCAACACAAGTTTCCCTTTTGTGCCAAGTCTAGATTCAGTCCTGAAACTCAGTTATTCACATTTTCAACCATTTTCGGTAAAAGTACTATTCACTTTTACCCTAACTCTGTTTTCATTTTTGTTTTCGTTTCCTTCTCATTTCCAATCAGATCACCTTCTTTTTAGCTACTTAACCAAAACTTATATATTGATCTAAATCCCAATCAACCTCCAAATTATGATTATTTGCAATTTAGCCCAGAACAAGATTCTAAAATCATAATTCAGTCCTTTAGATAATCTCTGCCTCTTTTCTTTGATTTCCTTCTATCCTCACACACCCATATATAGACAGTTCAGTATACACATATACAAATACATGAGTAAACACATACACAAATCTTTTTAACTCCACAGACATATTCAGACCACATAAACACACATACATTCCTAAACCTCATTAAGCCACATCCTGCTTCTCTTTTGTCTAAATGCATATTTATACCTCTGTACAGATGAATGAGTGAGGAGAAGATTCATATACCCAACTCTTGCTTACCCAAGAAGCCAAAACCTTCCCATATCTTCTTCCCTGGATAGCAGCTGCTTCTTCACTGTGCATCATCTACATCCTTCTTGCAGCAGCAACTTGGATTATATATAATATTGCTTTCTTCTCAGCTCAACAACAGCAACACACGCATACACTCCTTTGTTCCTGCTGTTTTCCTTCTCCTTCTTCTTCCTCGGTCGCGTGAAGGAGACAAAGCCACCCCGAGCCACCGCACCTCCAGTCGCCTTCCCGAAGGTGAATTTCCTCTTTCCTTACTCCTTTCTACCACCTCAAGCATCCCCGTGAGTTCTGATGTCCTCAGTCGCCGTGAATTTGCATTTTCCTCGCCGCCGGCGATGTTCTCTGCTAGCTTCATCGGACTATGCTCCGGCAACCAAAACTGATCTAACCTGTAGAGTGAAATCCTTGTCTTCATCATAGAAACATCTTCCTTGTCAACTTTTCCAAGAATTCGTCGCCATTTGGCGAAGCCGATGTTGTCCTGTTCCACGGCGTCGCGCCACTGTCGTCGGCCCGCACCGCCGTTCCTCCGGCCAAATTGTCCTTTCTAGTAGATTCCACTCACCTCCCTCATGCTCTCACCGCAAAGAATCGATCTCCAAAGCTTTGTGTTAAAAATGCCCAAATCCATCCCTTTCTTCTCCGGCCGCGCTGTCGATTCTCTCGCAGGCGCCGCCTCAGCCAAATTCCTTTGAGCCACACCTTCAGTAGCAACCCAGGGACCCAACTGTGTCATCAATTTGGAGATTAAACCACCAAATCACTCTGTCGCCGTTGAGGCCGATTTCTTCTCTAGCGTAGTTCGCCGCCACTCACCGCCGATCAACTTCCAGCCAAGTCCAGTGCTTCAGATAGTATCATTTAACCCCAGCTAGCTCCAGCAACTTCAGATTCCAGTAGCACAGCACCAAAATGCAGTTGGGTGTTTTACCCCTCGCTGCCGTGCCGTTCGGTCGCCGGCCACCGCCGTCGTCACCATCTTGTCCAATAGGTTCGCCTTGATTTCTTGAGTATATCTCTCCACTGCATCGCCTTTTGATTCTGTGCAAAATCTCGAGTTATCCCTATGCCAAGAATTGTCCAGTAACTGTGTTGTGCCGTGTCGCCACCGTGTTTCTTCGCCGCCGTTCATCGTCGTCCAGCCACCTCAGTCCTCGAAACCACCACCATTGGATTCCTGTTGTCTTCGCCTATCTCCTAGACATAGTTGGTGAAGCAACCGAAGCCTTGAATCACTTCCACCTCTATGCCCTAGTTTCTATTCATGTCAGCTAGTGTCAACTCCATGTCAGCCAGTGGCATTAGCCCAAATTGACCACTTCTGGTTGTGCAAATTGAATTCCACTTTGTCCACTAAGCTTGTAAAACCATGTTCTACATTTTCTTCAACTGTCGCATCGTGAGAAAACTCCATCTCGACCTATTTCCAGTTTTGTCGTCCCAGATGAATGCATCCGTTGACGTCCGAACGTCGTCGCGTTCGCATCCGATCTAGATTTTGTCTTCACCCTAGTATTCGCGACTCTCAACAAAAGCACAATATTTTGACCATCCAACCAAAGCCCTAGTTATGTTTTAGTATTCAAGCCTTGACGAAAACCCTAAAAAGACAACCTAAGCCTTGTCAGCCTTTGTCCAATGTCGCTCTCGTCGGCATGCTTATGTCGTTTGCAACCCTAGGAACCTCAGATTGAAAATCTATTAGTGTCACCCTGTCCGCTTTATCTCCAACCTTACATATATATAATCTTATCGTCCATACAAATACCAGATAATGTTCTCCCGGCTCTCTTAGTCAATCCAACCTAAACTAAACCTATCGATCACCTTTCGACCATTCTTTTAATCCTATTTCAGCATTGACCACTTAAACCCTATCAATTATAAACATATATATATATTTATAAACAAATATACTAACTATTATTTTTGCTTGCTTATTGATTGACGTCGAAATAGATACCAAGTGAAGTGAGCTCAAAGACGTTAGTGCCCTGGTAGTTCTTTCAGCTGGATCCCGTGAAAAGCAAGGCAAGTCCCTATTTCTTGATCATATTGAACCCATATATTGCAATGGCTTATGTATGTTGTTTTCGATAAAGTATAAGCAAATGCATGTAATGATTAATCACAAGCAGTTGATGGTAGAATTTTTACAAAAAGAATTTAATCAGTTGAGATAGTAAAGATCCAAGCCACCGTGAGTGGGACATCCTTACTGATTGTTGAGATAGCAAGGATCCGGGCCACTGTGAGTGGAATATCCTTGCTAATTGGTTGAGGCAGTAAGGATTCGAGACCACCTTGGGTGGAATATCCTTACTGGGCCCTAAAAGTATTTTGACAAATGATGCTTAATTGAAAGCCAATGAATATTAGTGGTGAGGATGGTATGATTGGTGAGCAACTTTTGCCTAAGTGGGACAGTGGTTGAGTACCTCACCCTAATAAATAAGGATATAACCAATTGTGCTAAACGACCATGGGCATATTAACGTGCCAACCACATGATCAAGTGATTAAACTCGGCCAGTAGAGTACTGCGTATCGATTTTATCCCTGCATGGTGGTCGTTCTCATTTAGGCTCCAAACTGTGATGTTTGGGTAGATCTTGCTAAGTTTAGTTGTCTAAACTTAAGGCCTGAATGGGTGAGAGGGAGATGTGAGGGGAGAGTTCGTGCGGTTACTCTGACCTTGAGTAACTTGTGAATATTGGGTGTGAAGGTACTTCTCGCTGGGGGTACCTCACAATGACAAGGATGACCAGTGCGGTCGAATTGTCGGGCAGGGATATAATTAATACAATATTTTTGAGAGTCTTGTCTCCTCAATCTAGTCGCATGCAATAATGTGCGTGTAATTGGCCTGACTGGGAAGATTGATGGACTCATGTGGGTAAAGCGGTGCCCCTCTGCAGAGTGTTAAAAAAGTATTCGAGTACTCCGTACCCCTGGACAGGGGTATGCCATAGGTAGTAACTGGATATCACAATAATAATAAAGTATTAGACAAAAAGGGGCAAACTGAGAGGTTTTGCCCGGATTTAACTCTTGGATCATATAAATGTTTTCTACCATCATTTTGCTAATTAATTGTATTTCAATTCTCTTTTGAAATGTGTTTGTGAAATTTACTATTCTGTACCACATAGACTGTTAAATTAGGCATAGCCTGTCATGCATTGGACTAATTCTTATATAGAGACTTACTGAGTACTTTGTATTCACCCTTGCTTAATAACGAAAATACAATTGAAGATAAGCTAGAGATGAGCGAAGCAGGATCACCCGGAGTTTAGAAGGGTTACGTGCTGCACTCGAGTTTTTGCCTGTGGGATGGTCTCAGAGACCAGATAAAACTACTTTCATAAAATCTAGTAGTTGGCCTTGCTGGCCTTTGCATATCGATGTGTATTAAGGTCTGACGGCCATATATTGCTTTTGTATACGAACCAAGTTGAGCTGGCTGTGTGTTTATTACTCTGTGCACGACTGCATCCTGGGCAGTCGGGGTAAGTGCACACCTGGGGCCCACTGCAGCGGGTGGGTCCCTCACATCTTGAACCTACGACAATGTTGGGAGGTCATATGTAGAGTGCGACAGAGAAGACGAGAGGATGAAATGCAACTACATGTTATAGGTAGACGTTGAATGGGAAGAAAGAGAGAAGAACAATGTTTCCTCGAGAAAAATTACTCTCTTCCGAGTGAAATTTCTATATTGCGGGGGTGGCAGTATATATAAATATATACATAAAAAAGAATACAGAGAACACATAATCTTAGAGAAAACAATGTAATTTATTAATTCAAAAAAATTACAAGTTATAAGTCCCATTTGGATTTTACATATTCTCATTGCGCCTATGGAATTACATCTTGACATCAGACAATTGCGCGATTCATGATTCTCAAGACTTCGTAAAACTCATAGTTAATTACATCTATAGAACGGATCCGCAGAAGACCTCTAATTAAGGTGCCGATGGTCATCATCTTCATGCTTCAAATCTGCCCATAATGAATGCAATGCATATGCCCGTGCATGCAATTATGTAAATCGATAGCCTCGTCGGTCTATGGTGCTATCACAAATGCGTGTGGCCTTTGCCTCGTCGGTGCTCGGCCTAGGTGTTGTTCGGCCTTGTCGGTCACGAACAGATGGATGCCTTTGCCTCATCGGTGCTCGACATTAATGGTGTCCGGTTTCGTCAGTCACAGATAGGATGTCGCCTTCGCTACGTCAGTGCCCAGCAACATGTTGTATGGATGGTAATGAGTTGTCATAGCATCTTGACTTCGTCAGCTTTCTGGAGATACACATTGCATGGTATAGAGGCACATTGGAATGTTCATCAACGGCATCTGGTTGTTTTGACAACTTTTGGCACAATTAGAATGAATATGGGGTGACGCGTCTTGCATCTTCCATGATTCAATCCATCAGCATATTTCTTACCTCTGATCGGCATGAAACTTTGTGAAGTAGCTTTTGGATAGATCTTCTATTGCTCATTAAAACTTGAGGTCAATTAGACCTTTGGATTGGAAGTTATCTTCAATACATTTCTCGTACATCAAACTGGTATTCAGCAAGACAAAACCTATTTGCAATGATCTTATATGGATCTTCCCAACCTTTGATCAAAGTGAAACTTAAAATATCCGTTTTACCAAAAGTTTTCTATCTTACATAAAATTTTGAAGTTGATCGGGCCACTAGATCAAGTGTTATTGATCTTATAGTATCATCATGTCAGTTTGGAATTCAGTACAACATAGCTCGTTTTCCATGACCTTCTGAAGACCTTCTAACCTTTTATTGAGGGGAAACTTAGCGGACATATTTCATCTTGAGTCTCATGTCGTCCATTAAATTTTTGGGTCAATCGGACTTCTGGATCGGAAGTTATCGTCGATGTGTCACCCGTATGTCAATCTGGAATTCAGCAGGACACAATTTGTTCGCCGTGACCTTCTGAAAACTTTTCTAACATTTGATCGAGATGAAACATAGAGGGGCTATTTCATCACAAGTCTTTTTTCTGCAATCAAAATTTGGGGTCGATCGGACTTTTGGATCATAAATCATCTTCAATTTATCACCAGCACGTCAAGTTGAGATTCAGTAGGATGCCCACTATTCGCCGTACGTAACTTAGGATAGATCTAAAGTGACGCATCTTGCACCTCCTTTAGATATGATCCTATGGTACGATAACAAGAGATTGGATTGACGCATCTTATGCCTTTCTTCATCCAATCTATTAGCCAATTTA
The DNA here is from genome assembly GCA_019359835.1 of Pharus latifolius. NCBI lineage: Eukaryota > Viridiplantae > Streptophyta > Magnoliopsida > Poales > Poaceae > Pharus > Pharus latifolius. The sequence goes on along the minus strand of CM033323.1, from coordinate 10,475,011 downwards.
CTTGAGTCTCTCTTGGCACAGGTGATTGGGATCTTCTTGTAGAGGCAACATTGCTCCATGCTGCTCTTCATCTTCATGAACTGGATAGCACGAGCACTAAAGAATGAACATCTACCCTCTATGCAATGCATGATGCATGCTATGTAAATTACCAGCACTCACCATTAACAATGGGCTCCATGGCTTCAAGAACTCACTCGTGGAAAGAGAAACGAAAGGCTCTTATAAGACGTTACTCAATAGAGTCTTTCACATGGGGGAGAAGAGAAGATCCAACTTCAACTGATGAAGACCCCTCTCTATTTATAGAGGGTGTGGGATGGTTTAAACCTCCAAACAATAAGAGATGTTGTAGATATTTGAATTTTCAAAAGAGTATATTCTAGAATACGATTATTTTAAACAAGTGAAAAGATAATCATGAAGATAATCATCTTTTATCTTTTATTTCAGAGTTATGCATTAAAATAAAATTCGAGCATAATTAAAGTGGTTCAGATTTTGTGCGACCGGACCTGACTCGGGTCTAGTCCAACACGTTATTCAGGTCTCAAAAACACATCAACTATACAGGTGAAAGTTTACATAGAAAAATTATATACCTTTGCATTCGTATCGATGAGGAGAATACGATAAAATATTTATTGGCCTTATTTGGACCCCAAATAAGAAGTTATAGCCATTTTTACATTTCAGCCCCTGGAAAGCATTCGAGTAGGCTGCAAACCTTCAAATGTGCCATTTATGTCATAATGGTACATTTTATAGGATAACCTTCTTTAAAAGATTCCTAAAGATCATAGAACCTCTAATTTTATTAAGGGAACCAAAAGTTATAGTCAATTTACGACTAGATCCCTGCATCAACTTGATCAAGACAGACCACATTGTCTTCGTGACTTTCATGCTGTAACTTTGTAGAAAATATATTCACTACGTCATAAGGTTTCTAAAATTGCATAGAACACCTTATTTCAACGAGCGACAAAAAAGTTAAGGTGCCTTTACAATAGGTCCTTATATAGCCGGACCGACATTTCATCGATTACGAGTTGATTTTATTTTGCATAGGGCAAATTATACATGCATATGTTCATATTGGAGAATAAATCATGCATATGTATATTCGCTCCCTCATGTTCACAGACACGTATTTTTTTATATTTTAGCCTTTGATCAAACGGGGCCAAAATGTCAAACACATATCAATTTTACAAAAATCCGTTGAACAAACACTATCAATACTCTCTTACACGAGATGGATAGTGTCTACTCGGAAAAGGTAGTGCTCCGACAATTGGTTGTCTTTTGCTGCTATAGAACTGGTTCTAACTGTTCATGCAACTGCCACCATCACGTTTAACTTTCTTTTTTATTTCTACTCAAATATTAACAAATTATGTATTCTTGACTCAGCCTTCAAGACAAATGCTCTTAATATTTTTTGCTACTACTCTTTTCATCGCATGAACCGCATTCTGATCAAAACCCTAACCCTATCCTTGGCTCGATGAAACCCTAACCCTAACCCTAACTCGCCAAAGCACTAACCTTAATTTTTTTAATATTAAGCTACGCATCATTTTCGCAATTCATTTTTACTTTGGATTATTTAAAAAAATTCACATTGTTTTGAAAAATAACCTATTAAAAAAATCAAAAGTGAATAAAGAAATAAACCTAGCTCTAGACTGGCACATATAGCCCACCAACCCCATTACTGGACCCAACTATTGGGGTATCCTTCAGTCATTGGTCCAGAACTCGACTAAAAGACTAGGAATCAATTATGGGCCAAGCTGACGACTGAAGGCCTGTGTGGCAGCCTACAAACTAGTAAGACCAAATTCGCTAGGCCACATGTACAGTCGCTGGCTGGGTCAACAACTAAAACACAATCTCTCTCCCAACTAGCGACTAAAGATTAATTTTGATTTTTTTTTCAAAGGACTAATTTTGAGATTTGATTTTTTTAATGGATTATTTTAATAAAATTCATTTTTTAAAAAACTTACACCATTTATGTCACACATTCAAAATTTAGATTCAATCTCCACTCTATCTCTCCTCGTCTTTCTCCCCCTCTCTCCTCACTACCACCACTGCCTCAACTCACCGCCTTATCTCCACTCGTGACCGGAAAAGAAAGAGGCTAGATAAATCTTAGAGGGGTAGAATTAAGGAGAGAATTTAATCCAACATAAAAAATATATATATACAAAATAATAAAATATATTCTTGCCAATGAGCAAAACTCAAAATAGAAACTTCCTACCATACCGAAACATATGTTCAAGAGCGTACAATTGGATGAACATTTCTACCCTTTTCCGACATAGAATGCTTTCAATGAAATTTGTGCCCAAAGCTCTGAAGTCAGTAATTTAGTTCTTCTCACTTTTCAGTCTTGTAGAGATATGCTTTTATTTTTCGAGATGAGATATGCTTTATTTTGACCATGCACATTTCCTACTTAGTGCATGATGGAACGAATTTTTCAGTTCTTCTGTTGGACTCTTGACAAATAAAAAATCTCAGCCCGGGTGAATCCATAGTTTCTTGTCACTGTTACATTTGAGAAATTTCTTGCACAATGCTAATATGTAAAATTAGGCTGCGACGACATGCCTGCTGCGCCAATAGAAAACCTTAAAAACTATCATTGCGCCAATAGAAAACCATAAAAACTACCGTTGCACCAATAAAAATATCAACATAGTATTATGATATGCATACATATATATCTGATGGGAAGAAGTAGCCGTCCAAAACTGTCGCTTTTAAGTAGGAAGGTTTCTGGGTGGCATCATAGAGCCATTATCTGAAAACTCCAGATAAACATGCGAATTGTATCAATCAATGAATCCAATTTTGCTGATTCTGTGTAATTGTTTTTCTGGATGAGATAGTCATACATTATGAGCATCATTCGTCTGTTTTCTTTATGTGTTTACTTGTATTCTTCTCTGTATAATGTGTAAATCAGTTTACTTGATCCAAATCACGAGTGTTTATGTGTCATGAAGATAGGGACAAAGATCTACATCTGGTGGATTTTCAGAGAACGGGGATATTGTTCAGATTCTATAATGATGAACTCAGAGATGGCCTTCATGTTGTTGCATTGAATGTGGAATCCAGTGAGGAGGTAACTGGTATGTTAATGGACACTTCGGTTTGGTAGTGTTGGTGGTGTCTTGGACACATACTGGGTAAGGACATGGCATCCAGCTGTTTGTGGATACGGCTAGCTCATGAAGTAGTATATTTTATCTATGTTGTTTTCTTGAAGTATTATATGAAAATAAGTAGTTGTTCAGAACTTATGGTTATACTATACTATTAACTTGTGGTAGGATATAAAATCAAGTAGTTGTATGGAATATGCTGTTATATTATTTGTTGTATGATTGCAGAGTTACGTTTTAAATATGTGAGAATGTTTTAAGTTAGAAGATGACCACTAATTAAATGTTCACATGTTAACCACATCTGATCTCTCTTAATAGCAGTTCAGATATTTCCAAATTCTCAAACCTTGCTAAGCGTCCCAATGTCTTTAGTTCTATTGTTTTCGGGAATTAGCTCTATATTACTACTAAATGTGCAAATTTAATAAAATATCAGTGAGTATTTTATTGACATATGACTCTAGACTCCACATGTTATATTCACAATCGATGTTATTTTACTAATTGACACGTTTGTAATAGCATGAAACTAATTATTCATATTTTGTTTTTATAAAAACTAGTCGAAATCTCACATAATTTTGTAGTTAGTTTTTATACGATTTAAAATTTTATCTATATTTTATAGAGAGATGTTATTTTTTAATACTATAATAGAGATAGAATTCATTTTGAATAGATTTTTTATATGAATTTGTATTATAATAGAGATAGAATTAGTTTTGTATATGATTTTTTAGATAATGAATCTATGTTTTTATAAATATAATGGATGAAATATATATATATATATATATATATATATATATATATATATATATTCCAATTAATGTGAGAAATTTTTAGTAATTTTCCTTTTTCTACGATTAATGTGGGAATTTTGAATATTTTTATGTGGGATCAGAATTAATATGATGTTTTCAATATCACTAAAATTTATTATATAATAGATAGATGTCATGTTGTTGTATTTGTATCATATCCTTGTCAGTGTATTTAGCTTCTATACAGTGCACCTAATTTGTTGTGGATTGTGCCCTTTAATCTGTTTCTTATCATTACTAACTAATATATCAATTTGATCTCAGTGCGGGTACTACTGTTGGGCCACATGCACTGGAGGAATCGTACTGTGTGTTATCAGGTGTTACTATTAAAAATGGTGTTGCTTCTCCAGATCACAGAAGGGCACTGCATCGCGTTTGTTTGATGTTCTATGAGGCTCTTAGGTTCAGATGGGCTCGACAACATGTTTACTACATGATAAGAGAGAATAGGGATGAGGCATTCAGTAGTATCACATTCAAGCGCTTCCGAAGGTGGGCGAGATTATCTGAGCTTGTGTTAGAATTTAGGCAAAAAGAGCTACAGGGCCTGCCACTAAATCTGCGTAAGTCATCTGTTTTGAACGATACAGGTATTACTTTTATTCAAGACTTTGGGGGTACTGGAGGGTGATCTCATGATTCTCAACTTTTATAATGGATATCCAGAGTGAGTGGATATCATGATTCTCAACTTTTATAATGGATATCTAGAGTGAGTGGATATCTAGAGTGATATATGAGACATGTTAAGTGGATATTTATGGAGTGTAGAATACATCGAATAGATATTTATAGAGTGATTTGTTGGATTCTAGAATGTTTTGTCGATATATTTGTTTTTCGTCATTTTGTTAAAAAATATCAAGAGAGACTTAATCACTTGTCTGAATGGCATAAATGGATTATCTTGTTTGAGAGATTTTATAATACTTTTAATCACTTGTTTAAGTGGTACAAATAAATATAGTCAAATTCATGTTTAAAAAGATAGTATGGAATAATAATAAGAAGTTGGTCAAAACTTAGTGCAAGACCTAAAGGAAGAATATGTAAAGGATCAACGATTATCTACAATTAGAGATGTTTTGTGAGTCCTTTTTGCTATCTGTCTATTACATTGAACTGTTTGAGGTAGTACAGAGCATAAAACAGGTCGGCGGGCTAGCGGCAGATCGGGCAGGACATGCTATAGTGGAAGCTGTGGTTGCAGCCGCCACCGCAACATAATTAGCAACTGGATCAGCCCCCACACCAGCCAGGGGCAGCAATAGCAGGCCATATCAGCCAAGTTCTCTCCGGAAGAAAAATTTTACTTTGATATTTTCCAGTATCTTTCTTGTAAGTAGCAAGTTAGATGTGGCTTTATAATGTCACAATACAACTGAATGCATGCCTTGTAATGGAGCCATGCTGCTTACTATACTCAGTTGGTTGCACCACACAATCATCCTTTTTCGTTGTTGGGAAACTGAATGAATGCCTATGCCTTTGTGGTGCTTCTTAGTTGTTGCGAGCGACAGTAACTAGCACCATTCTTCAGAAGAATCCATCTTTTGGAACAGCAGATGTTGCTAAAGACACTGATTCAGAGATAATCCTCTAGTGTGACTCGGCAAGTCTGCACTCATTTTCATAGAGACCAGCCAATGGTTCTCTTTCCCATGCTGATGATTCGCTGACTACCCACTTACAGAGTGAGATGGAAGAATTATGGTCAAATTGGATAGCAATTAGCAGTTTATACACTGAATCAGTGGTGATACATCATGAAAAGCCTTTTGTTATGTTTGAATTCAATTATATTGTGGATCCTTACATAAGTATAAGCGGTTTTCAGCAATGTAGATTTACAATCGGGAAATTGAATCTTGATTTGGATTATTTCTGTATTTTACTGGCTTATCTGCTCTTTAGACAATTCGAACAGTACAAACAACTAAAAGTAAGAATTGGACAAAAAGACGTTTCAAAGTGCAGTGCTGCCAGTGTAAAGCATGAAAGTGGAGCAATTGATAGATTGAGATTATTCACTCCTAGAATGGAGATTGTGATGTCAAATGCTGTTTCACAGAATACCATTCACATCAAAGATTCAGTTAAGCTTAGAAAAGGATAATTTGTTCTACAGTAGAAAAAATGACATGTTTCCTCAGAGAAATCTCAAGTCTTGCATAGTTTTCAATCTTGAATATATGGAGTGTGCTATCTAGCCTACTTCTCTTTCTTTGCCAACTGCTCCAATTGCTCATTCAGATGTGAAAGAATCCCAAAATAAGTTTTTTGGTGTGGAAGAGTTTCAAACTTCTCATCACCTAGTGGCAGAGAGGAGCGCAAGATACGCTTGTCCATGGCATATTATGTTGAATGCTTGCTTCAAATCTGCTGGTTTAATAGTTCTGGTTTGATAATTTAGAGGCAAATCGGCAGTCTCATATTTTTGGACCCATGTCAGCCAATTTCTAATTTTCAACAAGCAGGTAGCATTTTTTTTCTTATGAAAAAGTAACCATGGTTACCATATAATTAGCAGAATACTATTAAATATACATAGTAGTTTAGGGATTGGAGAGTGTTAGAGAGGAGAAAAAGCGACGAAGAAAAAGGAGAGGAGGAAGAAAAGAAAAGCTACTCAAGAGAAAGAAACAGAAATAAAAATCAGTCCAGATCTCTCACCCAGTTATCCAACAAATCTACAATTCTATAATTTCATGCACTTGTGAAACTGAAATTATTCTCCATTTCAGTATTATCTAAACAATTTTGGTGCCTCATTGAGGTACTGACTCTTGTCCGAAAGTGTTGGGATATGTCTCTATTTCCTATTTTGCCGTTTACTTGGCCTATAAATAGGCAATCTCATGTACTCCGTAAACTGAACCGTTATAGTGATTTGTTTCCCCGTGGTTTTTTCCTTCCACCTTGGAGGTGTTTTTCCACATTAAATCCTGTGTCCATTGTCCATTTTTCCTAACAAGTGGTATCAGAACTTTCATCCAACGGCCTTGATTCACGGTTCTATATTTCGCAAAAAATCTCAGTCGTCCACACAAAAAACCCTAGCCTTCCAAAAATTTTCATCTAGCCGCCGGTGTTCCACGCAGCAGCGCCTGCGTCTCCAGCCGCGCCGACGCCGTGACTCCCGTGCCGACGCTGCGTCTCCTGTGGCCGACGCCGTGTACCACGTACTACGTACAATCTCGGCGTGTGCTGTTGCCGAGACCGAACCGAAGGCATCGGCCCTTAATCTCTTTGTGTTAGAAGGCCAAAAAAAAAACCAAAAAAAAAAACAAAGGCATCAAGTGCCGAGGAAAATTCCTTGCGGTCAACAGGAAACATAAATTATCTTTGGCTTTTCAATTGGGAATTTGGACTTGTCACGTGATCTGCTATTTTTCAGGGATTTTTCGATCTAAGTTCCTGATTTTCACTTTGTCATTATGTCTACAAAACTTGACATTGCAAAGTTTGATGGCAAGATCAGTTTTTCTATCTGACAGGTACAGATGAAGGCTGTTCTCACACAGCTCAGTGTCTGGAAGGCTCTTCTGAAAAAACTGGACAAAGTGGATGAAAGTGAGTGGGAAAAACAGGATCAGAAGGTTTTGTCTGCCATAGAACTCAGCTTGTCTACAGATGTTCTGCACGAAGTCATTAAAGAGGAAACTGCCGCCTCCTTGTGGACCAAGTTGGAGACGTTATACATGAAGAAAAGTCTTGCCAACAAAATGCGTCTTAAAGAACGTTTGTACACTATTTGCATGGCAGAAGGTATCTCGATTCAATCTCATCTCAGTGAATTTAATTCTATCATTGTGGATCTTGAGAGTCTAGATGTGAAAATCGAGGATGAAGATAAGGTTATTTTGTTGGTTGTCTCTTTGCCTGCTATCTTTAAACATTTTAAAGAAATTATGCTTTATGGCAGTCATGATACCCTCAGTTTTGATAATGTTAAATCAAATTTGTTGTCTAAGGAGAAATTTGATGTTGACTCTCATTCCAGTGGAAAGGGTGAGGGTTTAATTGTTAGAGGTAGATCTCAGCAAACAGGCAGTTCAAATAAATCAAAGTCTCGGTCTAAATCAAGAAGTCGTAAATCCAATAATTTTTGCCGTTATTGTAAATCCAATGATCATGATATTTCTCAGTGTGTCAAACTGAAAAATAAAGAAGAGAGACAGAAAAAGGACTTGGGAAAATCTGCTGAGGCTAGAATTGTTGAAAACCTTGATAGTGATAGTGGAGAAGCACTTATGGTCACTACTGATATTGAGAAACGCATTTCTTGAGTCCTCGATTCAGCTTGCATTTTTCATATTTGCTCACATAGAGAGTGGTTTTCTGATTATACTCCTGTTGCACATGGTGATGTTACTATTGGTGATGAGTCTCCACTTAAATTGTTGGAATTGGTTCAATTCAAATTAAAACTCATGATGGCATTTTCAAAACCCTTACAAATGTTCGCCATGTTCCTAAAATGAGGAGAAATCTTATTTCTTTGGGCACCTTAGAAGCTATGGGTTATAAGTATACCGTTGAAAATGGTGTTCTTAAGATTTCTCTTGGCAGCCGTGTTATTTTAAAGGCCAGTCGTGTGAACAACCTTTATTACTTGCAAGGTTCTACAGTTACAGGTACTGCAGCTGTCTCTATTGCATCCAACACCTCTCATACCAAGCTTTGGCTTATGCGCTTGGGTCATATGAGTGCAAAAGGTATGCATCTCTTGCACAAGAAAGGTCGTCTACAAGATATTGGCAAACTTGAATTCTGTGAACATTGTGTTTTTGGCAAACAGAAGAGGGTTAGTTTTACTACTTCTACTCATCAGAGTGAAGGAATTCTTAATTATATCCATTCTGATCTTTGGGGTCGTTCTCCTCATCCTTCAATTGGAGGTTGTGAGTACTTTATTTCTTTCATTGATGATTTCTCTCGCAAAGTTTGGATCTACTTCTTAAAGCATAAGAGTGATGTTTTTTCTGCTTTCAAGTCTTGGAAAGCTTTGGTAGAAAATCAAACTGGCAGAAAAATTAAGAAATTGAGAACTGACAATGGGTTGGAATTTTGTAGTGGTGAGTTTGATACATTTTGTGTTGATCATGGTATTGCTAGACATTTGATTGTTCCGGGTTCACCTTAGTAGAATGGATGTGTAGAACGTATGAATCGCATTTTTCTGGAAAGGGCACATTGCATGCTATCCAATGCTGGCTTATGGGAAAAGCATGATTTTTGGGCAGAGACTGTTGCTACAGCTGCATACTTGATTAATCGCTCTCTCAATTCGGCGATTGGTTTTCAAATTCCAGAAGAGGTATGGTCAGGCAAACCAGTTGACTATTCTAATCTCAGAATTTTTGGTTGTCCTGCTTATGCTCACATCAATGATGGAAAGCTAGTGCCTAGAGCTAAAAAATGCACTTTTCTTGGCTATGGTTCCGGTGTCAAAGGGTATCGTTTATGGTGTGCTGATTCTATGAAAGTGATCATTAGTCGTGATGTTACTTTTAATGAAAGTTCCTTATATTCCACTGGAGGTGTTTCTGTTAGTGGTACCTCATCCACAGATGCATCTGAAACTTTTGTTCCTACAAACAATCCAACTTTTGAGGTAGGCGTACCTGTTCATGTTGATTCTACTGCTTGTTCTCCTACACAGTCAGTTTCTGATTCTCAGCCCCTTATTTCTAATAATCATTGCATTGCACGAGATAGACCTAGACGGACTACTCAATTGCCAGCTAGATATCGTGACACTAATGATATTGCCAATTATGCTTTCATTACTGCAAATGATACTAATGAAATATTTGAGCCTTCTTCTTATTCAGAAGCTATCTCATGTAATAATTCTTCAAAATGGTTAACTGCTATGAATGAAAAAATTGAGAGCCTTCACAAAATCATACATGGGATTTGGTAGAGCTTCCAAAAGGTAAAAAAAACCTTTAAAGTGCAAATGTCTTTATAAGAAGAAGGATGGACTTTCTGGAGTTGAACTTGCAAGGTGGAAAGCCCGGTTAGTAGTGAAAGGTTTTGAACAAAGGGAAGGTATTGACTTTAATGAGGTGTTTTCTCCTGTTGTTCGTCACTCATCAATTCGGGTTATGCTTGCTATTGTTGCTTTATTTGACTTAGAATTAGAGCAACTTGATGTTAAAACTGCTTTTCTTCATGGAGATTTAGAGGAGGAGATCTATATGACACAACCGGAAGGTTTTACTGTTCCCGGTAAGGAGCATTTAGTTTGTCATTTGAATAAATCTCTCTATGGTTTGAAACAAGCTCCAATGCAGTGGTACAAGAGATTTGACTCGTTCATGATTACTCATGGTTATTCTCGAAGCAATTATGATCATTGTATTTAGTCTAAGCAGTTTCCAAATGGATCTTTTGTGTATCTACTGCTCTATGTTGATGATATGCTTATTGCTTCTCATGACAAGTCTTTGGTTGCTCAGTTGAAGACTCAACTTAGTCAGGAATTTGAGATGAAAAACCTTGGACCAGCAAAGAAAATTCTTGAGATGGAAATTCAGCGTGATCGCCAGGCTGGTACTTTATTTCTATCTCAGAAAAGTTATATTGAAAAAGTTCTTGAAAAGTATAGTCTCAGTAATTGCAAGCCTGTCTTTACGCTGTTTGCTTCACATTTTAAATTATCTTCAAGTCAATGTCCTACTAGTGAAAGAAGACAAGGACTATAAGTCTCATGTACCGTATTCCAGTGCTGTTGGCAATCTTATGTATGCTATGATCTGTACAAGGCCTGACTTGTCTCATGCTGTTAGTGTGGTTAACAGATTTATGCATAATCCTGGTAAGGAACATTGGAATGCAATTAAGTGGATTCTTCGCTATTTGAAAGGTACTTCTTACTATGGCTTGATGTTTGAAAAGAAATTGGTGAAGTCAAACAATGTTATTGGGTTTGTTGATGCTGATTATGCTGGTGATCTTGATAAGAGGAGGTCTATTTTTGGCTATGTATTCTCTTTATGTGGTTCTACAGTGAGTTGGAAAGTTTTATTACAATCTATAGCTGCTCTTTCTACTACTGAAGCAGAGTATGTCGCAGCTACGGAAGGTGTTAAAGAAGCTATTTGGTTGCAAGGTCTAGTTTCTGAACTTGGTATTCCACAGGACGTCAATACTATTTATTGTGATAGCCATAGTGCTATTTGTTTGACCAAGAATGATATGTATCATGCCAAGACCAAGCACATTAATATCAAGTACCACTTTATTCGCGCTGTTGCTGCTGAAGGCAAGATTATTGTGGGAAAGATACATACTGATGAAAATCCTGCAGACATGCTTACAAAACCATTATCTAATACCAAGTTTAAGCATTATCTTGACTTGGTTGGTATTTGCAGAGCTTAATACCCTTCGGAGTTCATGGGAAACATTTTCATGGATTTAGAGTCAAGGGGAGATTTGTTGGGATATGCCTCTATTTCCTATTTTGCCGTTTACTTGGCCTATAAATAGGCAACCACATGTACTCTATAAACTGAACCGTTATAGTGATTTGTTTCCCCATGGTTTTTTCCTTCCACCTTGGAGGGGTTTTTACACATTAAATCCTGTGTCCATTGTCCACTTTTCCTAACAGAAAGAATTTCTGCAAACTAGCATTTGCTCCAAAGAGTGTTAATGAATAGGTGCTCTTATTATTTTAGGGTCCGTTTGGTTGCTTGGACGAATCATCTATCATGGGATGAAAAAGGATGGGATGAGTGGTGTGTCACAAAATGGTCTAAGATAGATGTTTGGTTGGTGTGGAATGGAATGGTTCAGAATTTTGTTTGGTTGGAGGAATGGGTTGGTTCTGGATGAGATGGAATGGTGTTTGGTTGTGTAGTTAGAGTGCTGTGATAACCTCAGAAATGAGATGATGCACCATATTGAGGAATGAGATGATGATGGACGAAACAATACCTCCAAAATTGAGGAATGGGATGGTGCAGCATATTGAGAGAATATTCCCTGTTTTGGGATGAGTCATGATGCATGAGATGATGTAAGATGGAGCCAACCAAACATCAAACCTCTTTTTATGATGCATAAGATGATTCATCACTTGCAACCAAACACACCCTTACGCTTTTAGCATTCTTCTTAATATTATTCCCTCAAATAATTAGCCTACTTTGGCCTAAGGTTGCATGATTCGAGTTTATTTTGTTAAAACTCTTCATTTGCAAGTATAATTGGAGTGCCTACTGTCAGGATGCAAATTGTAGCTTTTTTTTACAATCCTTTTATGTTTCCAGGAAGTATATTCATTCATTTTCTTCTTTGCAATCAGAAATGTTCTCCGCATTAACTTAAGAGGAGGCATTATTGGTTGCATAGCTTTCTTATACATAGATGAATTGTTTACCGTTTGTCAGTCAGGTGAGTGTGCTATGACTTTGGATGTGTATACATACATCTAAGATTATCTTGTCTATTTCCATCACTAGTATATTTTCCTGAATAGTATAATTGTTCTGGTCACTGATAGATACTCATACTATAATATCATTTTTACAGGTTATTCAGAGTATGCATTTGGTGGCACTGAATTCTGAGTTGGTGGTTAATGTTAGCCACTCGATCGCCAATATTTTGTTAAAGAGTCAAAAATATGAAATAATGTTGAGACTCATATATACAGAAGGCATGTATGGTGGACATGGCACTTGATTTGGAGTGAACTGACCATCTACCTTTGATCGACAGAGTCCAAAAGAGGTTATCGGGTTGGAAATTGATGCAGCCATCTAGAAGACGACGACCTACATTGGTCAAATTTGTGTTTATAGTTTTACCTATTTATTTTTTAGTTATTTGATTTAAGAAATGGGATGATATAAGAATCATCAAATTCAAAAATAAGTTGTTTGGTTTGAGAAATGGGATGATCTATCATAATATCAAAATATTCTTCAAATCATCAAATAAGTTTATTTGAGTGGAATCAAATGGTTCCACCAAATTAAAGAATCACATGATCCATTACCACTCAATCTTTTACCATTTAATTCTTCAAATCAAACATATCATTTATAACTGTTTTAAATTATCAAAATGAGTTGAAGATAGACAATTGACAAAGGAAATTCATGTGGAGGGGAAACAACCATGTTCAGGGGGGACATCGCTTTGTCCAGTGGCCAAAAACCTGTAGACCTAAAGAGCAAGGTGCCTTGGATATATTAGACTTTGAAATTTTCAATAGAGGGTTGCTCATGCGATGGAGATGGCGACAGGTAGCAGATCCGCGGACACTTGAGGGTAAGCAGACGGTATTGGAGCTGCAATAAGATTCACTGTTGGAAATGGAGAGGTTTGTGCCTTGTGGATAGAGGCTTGGATCAGTGCACATAAGGGAATATGTAAGATTGTTTGCCTTGTTGCACCTGTATGTCTTCCCAGTAACCCAGAAAATATCAAGTCCAACATCACAAATATTGCAAAAAGTGGCTTACAACTAGATCTGAGTAAAATCCGACTTACTTGTCCTGCTTGAGCCTGAGCGAACTCGGTTTGGTCCAGTCGAAATTAGGGTCGGGTTCAGGCCTCCCTATACCCTGCTCAAGATTTTTAAAATTTTAAAAATCCAACCAGCCTAATTCTTTAAACATGATCTGATTCAATCTACTCAGTTTGATTCAAATCTAACCTGACATGTATACTAGATTAGATTATGTTGAGTTTGAGCCAACTCAAAAGGTTTTAAACTTTTTGCTGATTCAAATTAAACTTGACCTAGACCTACTGTAATTCAAATTTTGAATGTTACAACATATGTGATTTGAAGATTAATACGTTGTTCCTATTATTTTTAGTACTACATGACATTTTATTGTTTGTTTACATCCATTTCAAAGGAAAAAAAAAAGGACTATAAGCTCTTGATGTGAAAGGGAAGGTCCGAGGTCAGAAACAATCCATGCTTATCTGGTTTTCCCGAAACTCTGCTGTACTTTAAAATGTATTTAGGATATCACGTCCTAAAAGCAATTAGTTGAGACAACCACATCAGTGCCAATATAAGATTAAGATTATCTTCTAACTATCAGATGCAACTATATAGGCAAAACCGCAAAAGACAAAACAGGCAGTTGATGTTTAGCCTGTCTAGACTTCTCCCAGAAACAAAAGCTTATGTTAGAAAAGTCTTAAAAAAACTGGCTTTTAGATTTTTGGATAACTATTTGGTAAAAAATTTAGGGTCTATTCGATTAGGTTCTGCATCCGACATCTATCATAAAGAAATTAGAGTAATATAACTCTAATAACTCCAAATAGGCTAAGAACCGGAGTTTTGAATGTATTTGACAAAAAATTTTGATTTCTCTACTTTAATACTTCAATTGATATTTATATACTATGAAAGATATAATAATAGTGGTAATCAATAACATAGTTATGTAATTAATTTTAATTTTATGGGTATATTTTAAATTTGAAGTTGGAAAACCCTCTAACTTTACTCTAAGTCTCTAATACAAAAGTGACTCATGTTTAATTCAGCTTCAAAGAAACCACCAATCAGAACCGCCTGTTTGACCGATCTACTCCAACTCCAACCAAACTCAGAAGTCAGAACTCTACCAAACAAGACTCTAATTTATGAGTTTACGAGGAAATGTGATAAGAATGGATTAAGTGAGAAACCATATAAACTACTCCATCCTACATTCAAGGTGCACTTCAACTTCTATAAAAAAACCATAGGAGAAGCTAATCGCTTGTCTTGGCTTTGGCTTTTATTGGCCAAAAAGTGAAGCACAAAACTGGCCGCCCTAAATGACAATAGACGTACTTGTATGACCTGGACTCTATTCATAATCTTCCTTAAGGATTATATTAAAACCCAATATACTATAACTTGTCAATCCTTCAACCATGCATAAAAATTGCATTTATACATGTATTTTAGTCACACAAGTTTACTAATCTTTCCATTGTTTAACAATCTTTGGTATGCCATACACAAGTGTTGAAATATCACCTAAATTTTGTACTTATCTTGGCCATGCAGCAGTCGGCAGTGACGCAAGATTAAGCAGAAAAATTGCAGCACTCGGATTTCCACCGGATTACGCCACCAGAAAACTTGGAAAAATTCCAGTGGATGGCAATCATTTCAAGTGTCCTGATCCAAATCAAGCAGCTTTCTTTTTAACTTTTGTATCAGGTAAGCTTCAGTATGCTTCCAAGGGCTGGAAAAGAAACCACATCACTGTCCACTTGTAAAACTCGCCTTCTAAGACTAAATTTCCCTTGCGTTCAAGTCTTCCTCTCAGTTAGGGACTTAGGATTCTATCGTGCCAATCCAATTAATTGTCACATTCTGTGAGACAAAACTATGAGATTATGAGTCTATCAGAGTTAAGCTCAAGTTGTTATTTTACAGGATTATTGATGGCTCCAATTAGATCATCTAGACTGATATTTTATTGGTCTCCGAATTATTTGGTCTAATTACAATTTCTCAAAAAAAAAATAGTTTTTACGGCCTATAGTGGTAAAACTAAAAAAATTAGCTCATATAATAAATTATTTTTTTGTTTGACAATAAATTCAACTTATGAACTAAAGAAACTGAATTGGAGTTAAATAAACCATAAAAATTGGGGTTGGCGGACCACGGTCCCCTCCAAAAAAAATTAAAATTGTCCTAAAAATCAAGTGTGTAAATCATATTTTTGACCTCAATTTCAACTTATCTCATCAGATAACCAAGATTGAAGTCATACCAAACAAAGCCTCTGTCCTGTCCTTAGAGGTGACATCTTTGCCTCCTTTTTAAACCATCCTCCCGACCTCCCCTTCCTCAAGCGTCTACTACTCATCCCTCTTCAGCTATCTCAAACTGAAGCTTCTGCGATTCCCATCATGGAAGGCTTCATCCCATTCATCTACAGGGCCATAGTGCAGTACCGGAAGGAAGGTCAGGTTTCTTTCAGTGATCTGTTCTTTGATGAGCCATCATCACCTTCGTCCTACGCCCGTCTCCCAGGGGATTCAGGCAGATTCCAGCAGACAAAGATCGATATTTTGTCTGAAACATCCACCGATTCCGCGACAATCAGCACGGCGCAGCTGTCGCCTCTACGGTGTTCGACAATCCGTCGGCGCACCTGGGATCATGAATGATGAATCATGGTGGTTCAAGAGGGAAGATGGTTGAAGAAAAGGCAAAGAAAGAAGCAAAGCAAAGGTTTGTTTAGGATGTAGTAATGGAGGTAGTGTGCGGTTTGTGGTATGCAGATGCTGAGCAACTGTAAATATTAGCCTAAGTGGCATGCAGTGTGTACTGTGTACATAAATTTCTTTCACCTTGTTATGATTTGTGATGGGTTCAGGTGCTCCAAAGGAGGCTTGCACCATGGAGTGAGAACTGAGCAGTGTATATATTTGTCAGAGAATAATATGGCAATGAAAAATATGTACATTAAGGCATGCATGTATGCATCATGCATGAATGGTTGCAGAAGTGGATTTTATCAAAACTGCACCTTAGTTATTGATGCAAGTTCCTGATGTTGCTAAGGAAATATTATCGTTCCTTTCTCACCCATTTTGGGGAATTTTGTGGAGGCTTTGACTCGGGAAGTCACGAAACAAGTTCATGTGCTCGGTGTCAGGCCGTGAAGGTTCCACCGGTTAACTGGAATCTCGGATCGCATCTGATGGTGGAAATCTGAATTTTTACCAACAACAGAATTGTGTGTGAATTGTGACAAGAGGACAACAGCGGGATACTCCTAAATATACTTACATGTATATTTAGACGATTAGAATATATACTCATACAAAAAGAGGTGAGTGAGTTTGAATTCTCAATTGTTTCTATTCTCATATATATGATTGGTTGGAGTCTTATGTTAAGATATACGTATGTGAGAGGGTGTGGTTGGTGTGTTACTATTATAACATATACTACAACTTATAACTAATAAGGTTATTTAAAAAAAATCAGTATTCATGAGTTAGTTTTGGAACATGGATGGTTGTATGTTCTGTTCAAAAAAAAATTAGAGATAGAAACAGAAAATAAAAGGTAAGTCCGTTCGTTTAAGCCATAAACTTAACTCTGACCAGATCCAGTTGGAAAGTTTGAGGCTCAATCCGAACACTTTCTCGGCCCGAGTCGGTTTTTTAGGCCTAATTGGGTCGAATCAGCCCACCGAGATGCCTCCGGTGGTTATGTTCTACTATTTCTGTTGTATACGTGTGCGGTTTGCCATTAGATATCAACGCCATGTCTGACGCACCCTCTGTCCGCATCTCAGTTTTTGCCCTTTGGTGACGTGACAACGGCTACTCACGTAGACATAGTTACATGCTAGTCAAATGCTTCTAAGCTTTCTTGAGGAACAGAGGAAGACCACTGCACACTGTGCTGAAAAAAAAGGGTATAGCTTCACAAATAACGGCCACCAAAACGCCCGTAACTTTTTCTTTTATAGCACTCACATATACGATCAAACCATATCGACACAATTAGATTATATATCTATAAAAAAAAATTATTGACTCTTGATTCTTTTTATTTTTATATGTGTATTTAGTTAAAGTATTGTATTGACATATGTATTAGTTGGAGTGGGATTTGTATTGTCAATATAATATATACTTTTACTTGTATAAACAAATCACATATCACACCACACTGTAAAATATTTTATATAAATAATCTTTTAAAAAAATTACAAATCTAACCCAACCTTTCAAAAAATTGCAGAAATAACTCTAAATCTAGACGTGACACGTGGTAACATGAGTGCGACAGAGAAAAACAGCGAAAAAAAGAATTTGCCGCACTCTCATAATGTAGCAGTAAAATTTTCAAATTTTTTTTCTTAATTCAAATTCAAAGTTTTGTACAGAAAAATTTTAATTATTTTAGTATCAATATATTTTAATCTATAGTTTAGATTGACAATTCATCTGAACCGTACTTTTAAAATGGGTTATTTTTGTAATTTTTGAAACGTTGGGTTATATTTGTATTTTTTTTTAAAAACGTTGAGTTTTATATTTTTTCGTATATTCTTTTATATTTAATTCTTTATGACTATGTGATCTACATGAAATATTCAGATCCATATACTATAAAACATAAATACAAACTGTACATAAATAGACAAAGGAAAGTGCACTCTTTCGCTTGGACGCATATATTGCTTGTAGAAATGCAAAGAGCAAGATGCACATTGATTAGCTTTGCGCCCGCTCATGCACCGTTGACCTAAAAAAGCCTCGATTTGCGGTGTTAATTTCCCGTCTCAAGCAAAAGTCCACCGCAAAGTGGTTCGTTGTTCAACTCAGCTTCATTGCAGCGCAAGCGATTCACATGGTATTTCTTGGACTGGAGAAAGCAAGCGATATCAAACTCTATTGGAAGGAACGAAGTGTTTCTACCTAAGTATTTTATTTATTTGCCATTAACTATTACTGTCAGTTCATTGATTTCTCAGTAAACAACCAATAATGTTAGCTGTTTGAACGCAGATCGAGCAAACACGTGCGATCCGCCGGTCTGGTTGAGATATGAACCCAGTATAGCCTGTGTGAGGTGTTGAAAACTTGAGAAGAATTGAGAGGTTTAGCCTCGTATTAGTAATCCTAGTCAGTGGATACATGCAATGCAATGTACATTGTAACACAGTAGGATAGAACAAAATCATTTTTTCTCATAATTTTCTATACAAACTAGATGGCTAAACATAAAAGGTAATAATGTATGCGTAGACAATGTAACTAAAGTAAGTTCTAAGTAATTAGAAAGTTTATCATATAAGAATTCTTTTTAAAATAATATAATATAGATTTATAATCTGAGTCATTTGATAAATATGGACATTGATAATATGATATTTTTATAATTAAATAGATAATAATTTTTTTATGCTAAACGGACAGCTCAAATAAGGAGTTCATGTTCTCTTCTTATTCTACGAGCAATTCTCGCTTGCATTGTAGTAAGAGAAAGGAAAACACAGAGGAGAAAGAGACACGCAAAGTGGCCTTGGCCCTATAAACGGTGCACGGTGCAGCCACTGGACCTCCCCAATCTGAACCCTTTGTTGCAGTCGTGGGCGCGTGGCAAGTCTCGCCTGCGCTCTCTAGTCTGTCGCGAGGACCAGCAAAGCGACACCGGGGGGCCTCTGGTCTCCAAATCCCCATCCAATCCTCCGCTCTGCCGGTAATTTGTTCAAGTTCTTAGCTAGTTAGGATATTTTCACTCTCAATTTGGTTCAAAGATTGGTTTTTTCCTCTCCAAACATGGCATAGGATCCTGCGGTTTTTGTCCTGTCAGATTGGCCTCGTTTCTTATTGATCGATTGGATGCATTAGTGTCGTGTAGATTTGGTAGGAAGTTGAGTGGGGTGAATTGTTGGGGTCTAGTGGTTTCTTTGTAAAGATCTCATTGTGCTCATGGATTGTGGATAGATTGGTGTGAGATTTGATGTTTTGCTAATACTTTAGAGTTCATTCTTGGATTTTTTTTAGTATGTTTGATGGGTGTTAAGATTATGTTTTCTGTTTTTTCTTTTAGAATTAGGTATCTTTTTACGCTTAATTCAACTAATTAATAAAGAGGAAAGAACAGAATGTGCTATTGCTTGGTTTCAAAATAAATTAAAAAAAAACAAAACAGAGAAACTGTGCTATTGCTTTGGTTGCTGTTGGTAAGTTTACAGTCATGACTTGTGCTCTTAAGTGCTTAAATTGTGCGTAGAAAAAAAAGTAAAGGTACAAAGACTTGCTTGTAAGTAGTGTTTGTTTCTTGATCTTTCTATCTAGTGCTGGCTTGCATCTGATCAATGTAGCCTGGGTTGAGAGTTTGGCAACAGACATGGGAAGGTGCCTTTCGCCCCTCTGCAGTTTAATAGTTATTTGCTGCTGCTTTTGAATGATCATGGTTGCCTTGCTTCCTTAGCAAGGGTTCTTGGTCATTACCTCTTTATGGGGACCTTATTAATGTAAGAGTTGACTTGCTAGTATTGATGTGCGTACTCTAAACTTATGTCATGTCATAAATTTGCTTTGTATGTTCTAACTAGGTTAATGTTAAAAAAAATTTTGGGTGATTTAATTAATGTTGCATATTAACAGGGAAGGAAAGGAATAGTTCACCATGAAGGCGCTAATTCTTGTTGGAGGATTTGGAACTCGCCTTCGCCCTTTGACACTTAGTTTCCCAAAGCCACTCGTTGATTTTGCTAACAAGCCAATGATCCTGCATCAGGTATATGCACCTGCTAATAGTGTTAATGCATCTAGTTATATACATAGGCATTAACAAATAGAATGTAAGAGAAGCAGAATACCAAATAGTAAAGTAGGTGTATTCATTGCTTTGTTAAGTCTCGTTTTTCTGAAGTGTTGTCCCAAATGGAACAGTCGGCGCTCCGCATTAAGGAAAAGAGGAATAGAGCCATTTTTTGGACTAAATCAAAACATTTGATTTTTCTTTCATATTGTTAAGCCATGTTCAAATCACCTAACCGTACACTTCAGTAGCATCTGGATGTGTTTTAACTGAAAGTAGATGCTAAACCTTTTAATGCTCCGCTATTCTTTCCTTGATAGTTATCCTTTTGGTTGGTTGGATTCCATACAAGTGTCTTTTGCAAATCTTCTGTATCGCATCATCATGACCTGCTCTTATTCTCTTAAGCTTCAAACAACCATCAGAAATAATAAATTTGACTTGTATATCCTAATATATAATGTTGGCACCATGCCACCAAGTGATTCTTTGATCTTATGGCCAACTTATATATCCAAGTACATAATGTTAGCACCAAGCAAGTGATTCTTTCAACAGATGGAAAATGAAATTCTTTGAATTCGAAAATAACACTTCCATAATGTGAGCAGATTGAAGCTTTGAAAGATGTTGGTGTGACAGAAGTTGTTCTAGCCATCAATTACCGTCCAGAGGTAAGGATCATACACTTTCGTTTGTCTTAATTGGTTGTTTGTATTTTAGCGCTATAATTGATGCCGTCAGCCTGTGTTTTTCAGGTGATGCTTAACTTCTTGAAGGACTTTGAGGATAATCTTGGCATCAAAATCACATGCTCCCAAGAGACCGAGCCCCTAGGGACTGCTGGCCCTCTCGCTCTAGCCAGAGACAAGCTTGTAGATGGGTCTGGTGAACCTTTCTTTGTCCTCAACAGTGATGTCATAAGTGAATACCCATTTGCTGAGCTTATAAAATTTCACAAGACCAATGGTGGTGAGGCAACAATCATGGTCACCAAGGTAGAGCCTTGTGGTTACCATTCTTATAAAATAATTTACATGTGAACTGACTGTTGTGTCAATATAGGTGGATGAGCCATCCAAGTATGGCGTTGTGGTTATGGAGGAAGAAACTGGAAAGGTTGAAAGGTTTGTGGAGAAGCCAAAAATATTTGTGGGCAACAAGATTAATGCGGGAATTTACTTGTTGAACCCCTCTGTCCTTGACCACATTGAACTGAGGCCGACTTCAATTGAAAAGGAGATTTTCCCTCGGATGGCAGCTGATGAAAAGCTATATGCCATGGTCCTTCCAGGTTTTTGGATGGATATTGGGCAGCCAAAGGATTACATTACTGGTTTGCGACTCTATCTGGGTTCAATTAGGAAGAAATCAGCTGCGAGGCTAGCTACTGGGGCACATGTAGTTGGGAATGTTTTGGTGCACAAGAGCGCCAAGATTGGAGAAGGGTGCCTAATTGGTCCTGATGTTGCTATTGGACCAGGATGTGTTGTGGAGGATGGTGTGAGGCTTTCCAGTTGCACGGTGATGCGGGGTGTACAAATTAAGAAGCATGCTTGCATTTCAAACAGCATTATTGGATGGCACTCTACTGTTGGAAAGTGGGCACGTATCGAGAACATGACTATCCTAGGAGAGGATGTCCATGTCAGTGATGAGGTCTATAGCAACGGTGGTGTCGTTCTCCCACACAAGGAGATTAAATCAAGCATCCTGAAGCCTGAGATCGTAATGTGAGCTCTGGAGTTTTCGTTATATATGTTCGCATGCTCAAGTGCTTTCTTGAACAATATTGGTTTGTTATCTTTTTTTTTTAATTATTTCCCACTTTGGACAGGTTGATGTCCTCTGATTTGTTAAATTATTGTTCTTTTATGTCTAATATTTACATCTGGTCCTGTTCTTCATTGACCATTTAGTGTGCCACCATGGTGCTTCCGACCAATCCAATCTCTAAGCTTTTGGATGGATCTGCCAGGGCCTTGCTCCATTTCTTAGTTCTTTTTCAATGGCAAATGTAATAGTATAGGAAAGACTGAATAAAGGAACATGTTGGAAGGTAAATTTGAGTATACCTATTGTGATTCTTCTAGTTTAGGTCCTATTTGGAATGGAACCTATTTGAAATGCAGGAATTTCGGAGGAAATGAAACATCTAGTGAGACTGTGTGTCCATAAAAATTTTCCTCCAAAGTCTGTATGTTTCAAACAAGCCATTAGTATAAACTTGGCTTTTGTTGATTTCAGCTGACTATTATTCTTTTTGTTTTTCTTTGTGTTTTCTCAATTTCATTTAAACAACCAGCTAAGTAAATAATAATGTAGAAGTATTTTGAGGACTCCTAACGTTGTGTAATCTCTTACCTATTAAAAGAGATACTCAGACTAAAAAACTTGCATCATCAGTTAATCAGAACATCTGAAGGAAAACTCCACATTCAAGAATAATCCAGGAAAAGTGAAACTTAATGGAGTTCACAAATCACCAACATCTTTAATATTTGGCCGTGTGGTCTGTAACATATCTGGGAAAACATCCTGTTCTGTACAAAAGCTACAAAGGAATAGAAATGAAAAAAAGCAACTCTATAAACAGAATTATACGTGGTTATACACAGATCAGAACGAAGCCAGGAGCCAAAACATTACAAATGCAGATGTAGCACTGAGCGCCCAAGACAGAAAAGCAAATGCTGTGGCGAATTCAAACCTTCCGCAAGGGAGTTTG
Source organism: Pharus latifolius (assembly GCA_019359835.1). Taxonomy (NCBI): domain Eukaryota; kingdom Viridiplantae; phylum Streptophyta; class Magnoliopsida; order Poales; family Poaceae; genus Pharus; species Pharus latifolius. Next base: position 10,451,977 of record CM033323.1, on the reverse strand, counting down.
GGATACATTCTACAGAAGGACACATCCCGTTCAAATAGAACGATTACACCACCTGCTGAGCATGATGCGGCAAATGACAGAATTGATGTTACCTGCATTACAGAGGATTAGATTAGTGCTGCTGAAAGTACGCAAATACAGAATGTGCTTATATGGATGTGATCCCAATGAATACGGGGCATAAATGTGTGCAACTTGATTGGTAATTCATCTAAATCAGATTGGATTCATTTACAAATTCAATCTTTCAGTTCTACCTCTATCTCAAATTGGTATAAATATATTCATTTGGCTGGCACCAAAAAGTATCATGTGAAAATAGAGAGAACAAGAATAAACTTTGGCAACTTATACAGCAAAGAAAGCACCCTAAAGTACAAACAAGCTTAAATTGTACAAAAATGCATTAATCAACAGAATTTGACCGATCTTATTGTCTCTTTAACATGTCATGTAATATGCGGGCACAATGATTTAACAGTCTGGAAGAATTACTTGATTTGGTTTTGTCATATGCCAATCCCTATGCCAGTATAAATAGATCATGTAATGATATATAGCATTTAAGTCTAGCATAAGCAATTAACTGGAGTATATCTAAGCAGGCTCAGTGCAACAAAGAAATCAAAGTGAAGAGTTTTGTCACTAGAGTTGCAAAGGAAGGTTTATCATTACCCAGTCACCAACAACAAATAAGCTCACTAGAACGGCATTGTTGAGATCCTTTTTGACTCTTAAGGCATATCCATCAAGGCATGCAAGTCCCAAGCTCCACATTGCTTGTAGTCCCATTGATGCAATCAGATAGCTGAGATTTGAAAGGATAACGACTCATTACATGATTGAGAGGCATGCTGTACTATAAAGTCTACAAGCCCAAATTGTAATGCTATGTTAACATTGGTGCTAAATACCGACTAATCAGCCATTGCAGTATAGTTATCTTCTAATATAGTGAATTAGTGATTGCTCACATATGTATCACAGATATCATGCAACCAACAACATCTATATAAAAAAAGGAGATTTTGAATTAAAAATCTTCACATGTGCAACAGGCGTTAACTCCCCATTTGAGCTGATATCTTCGCTCAATCATTCCAATGTTGAAAATTTGCAAGAAAATGCATCACTAGTTGAAGACGAGCCAAAAGATATAAGGCGTCAAGAAAGAAGGGTATTTCTGCACATACTTTAACACAAGATGGGTTCAACATGGTGTGGTGCTTCTAGGATGTGACCGCAATTTCGGCAACAATGACGAAATCTGGGTACAATTCCGTCGCAGGGGTGCAGCAGCACGGACGTAGTTCAGACTAGTCATCCAAGCATCAGTGACTAATTTTAATTTCTACAACAAACGAGCCTGGCAAGGCATGCTCCAATAGTCCAATACCATATTAAGTTTAATACTCGGATCATCTTTTCTTAAAATCTCAAGCTGCTAATTAAAGACCGGCATTCTAACCAAATAACCAATCAATGTAAAGAGAGCATGTGGGCAAAATCACACCTCATCCACCCTCAAAGGAAGATTTTTTTTCACATAATGCATGATCTAATCGCACTGCACAGTGCAAATCCACCACAAGAACCCCAAGTACCAACCAACAGAGCGAGCAGAGCATCTACAAATGCAAAACAATATTCACAACTAGAGTGCGTGGTACCAGAAGGCGGTGTAATTGGCGAAGCCAAGGCCGGAGGCCATGACGGCGATGGAGACGGCGGCGAAGGCGCACTGGCCCACCCGCAGCCACAGGCCGCTCCACGTCCCGGGCCCACCCGCCAACTCCCTCATCCCGCCGCCGCCGCCGTCTCAACGGCCGCTTCCACCGGCCATCCGAATTCTTGCGCCCAGATTGGGTCGGTAGGTGGTAAGAAGAACTAACTGAGAAGGCTAACAGAAATCGTACGGGATATTTAGGTGGTAGTAGTAGAATTTTAGGTGAGACCTTTCGTAAGAGGGGATTAATTAATTAATTAATTAAATACTAAGGAAGGCTGCGTTGGGAATATAGCGATGCTGGCGCCACGACAGTAAGTTGGTGCCCAGTGACGTGACGTGTTTTAAGTGTTGCACTGGGGAATTAAGAATTTGCTTATTATGGGATTAAATTTTCTGTTTGATTTGATGTCATAGTTTATGTAAAAAATAAAATATGTTATATTTTTTTTTATTGTTGTTTGGCTCATTAAAAAAAATATGATAAAAAAAATCTGTATTTCAGCCTCAATTTTTTTTCTCAGAAATATGGTATTAAGTGTGAAGATTTTTTGTTCAACACAAAAAATGTAGCATGCCATATTTGGGGATGATATACCATTCTTTGTTTAGATAAAATGTGATATTAAATCAAACAAGTTCTATAAACTACATTAAGTTAATTTTTTTAAAAGATATTTGTTGTTACAACTTCGATCTTCATATGGATTTCCATAAATATTGATTTTTAAAATAACCTAATAAAAAACAAATTTTAAAAATACATCATTGTGTATAAGAATTACATAAATGACTTTTAATCACTAGGGTGGTTAGCGACTGAAATATGATACATTGACTGGATAGACAAATTGCTAACTGCACATGTAAAACTGTTTGATTCAATATCACACTTCGTCTAAAATTTTTGAAGAATGTTTTGTGTGTGTGTGTATATACGAAGTCATGGAATTTTGGAGACTTTTATAATAACAAAAAAAATGAAATATGTATATATTTTTAAAAAATTTCTAACATAAAAATTATGCATACCTTATATTATATCTTGCATAATTTTTGTACAATTTTTGGAGAATTTTATATAATACTTTGCATTTTATCTATTAACCTAGGAAAAATGTTACAAAACATTCTAAAAATTTTTACAAAAAATACACAAGATATAACATGAATTATAAATAATTTTTCATGATACGAGTGACGACTTTATCTAAAAAAACACAAAACTGCAAAAAAAAAAAATCACTGGTTCACGTGATGTCACAACGACATTTCAATCTCTAATCTGGTTCGTGACTAAAAGTTGCATTAGCACCCGGATAATAGCTTTGCAGGTGTAGTTAGTAGTTTGCACACTCAATCAGTGTGCCACATTTAAATCGATAGCCTAATTAGCGATTGAAATTCAATTATTAATCGAACTAACAATTAAAGGTCATTTCTACAATTCTTTTACACAATGGTTTATCTTTGGAATTTGTTTTTTATTAGATTATGTAAAAAAATTAAAATATTATATTAGAATTTATTTTTGCTAGTTGCCATTTGGCCATTAGCTTGCAAGCAAATATTTCACAGTTGTGTAAATTGAGTTGGTTGCGGTTTTTAGTGGTATAGTTGGAATTTCACGAAGTCTATTAATGAGAGGTTGTATCTTGTCAAATAATATTCGCAAAACATCATAAACAAGTGTGTTCTTACGTAGATCAGTTGGGGTAGGACTTATGCATGATCTTGCCAGTGCCATTGTTGGTTATTCTAGAGACATACAAGTTGAAAAATATGGTCTTCAGATTAAGTTCCGAGTTTTTAGAGACCATCAAAAGTTTATGTGCATGTTAGCGATAGCAACACATATATAAAACTTTAAGAAAAAGTGACTGGCTGGCTGTGGTTGATGTACGATGACATGAGCATCTGATCGTTCAGCAAATTCATCAGTGAATTGTACAAAGCAGAAAGATTATTTTTCCATTTGAAAAAGGATATGGACATCGAAGTTTACTTACTTCACAAACCTAATTAAATGGAGCATCACTGTAGTGGACACGCTACTTTGGCCGGGAGAGTAATGTGCGAATATTCTTCGTAACTTTTTCTTTTTTGCTTTAATCAACAAATGAAAGGGCTCCAAAGTTGAAGCAGTTTTATAAATTACAATGGAGAATTATTTACAAAATATTGTCATGGAAAGGTGTGGTGTGTTTGTGTCTTTTCATTTTAATTTGATTAAATCTATATATTATTAATTACATATTATATAGGAGCTCTCATGTTAATTTAAAAATCAAAAAATTTCTACATTAATCAAAAAATGAAAAAACGTCCATTTAAGCAATGGTCCCGATTTATAATGGTTTAAATTTCAAATCTCCTTTGCTAAAGAAAAAAGAAAACAATTTAATCTATCTATCCAGTGGACCATAGTTATAATAGTTTAGATTTTTTAATATTATTTATAATAAAAGAGAAGAATTAGAGTACAATACACCATCCTACGTACAAGGTATAAATAATTAGAGTATAATACATCATCCGGAAATTTATAAATTTACAGATTCATATTTAAATTCATAGAAAAGAAACTTACTTGCGCGGCTCCCCCTCTCCCCAATTCTCTAGGGTAATATCCTAGCAAATAAGCCATATATACATGATAATAATATTTATAAACTTACATCAAAAAATGACTAGATTATTAAAGATAATCTTAACTTAGATTTAAAAGGAATCACCTTGTATCTTATATTGAATGTTTATATTATTTCCTTTTTAATTTGTTTAAATCACTTTGGGTTAGATATTGTTTTTTAGTTTCAATTTTTCGTTACAAATGAATTTTTATAAATCTATACGGTTATGTACTTATGGATTGGATTCATATTGAATATTGATTCAGTCATACTCACATCCATATTTTTATATTGAATTCGAATTCAGATATACTCGGATTTGACTTTTGTATTTTTATGTTGGATCCAAAATCAGATTGGATAAATGTCATATACGGATTCAGATTGGATTATTTCTAATTCAGATCGAATTATAGATTCTATTGGATATCACTAATACTAATTAGGTTATAGATGAATTTCTATATATCTATATAATTATGCACTAACAGATTGGATTTGATTGGATATTGGTTCAACCATATCCATATCTATATTTGTGTGTTGGATTCAAATACATATATGTTTGGGGTTTAAATTTACATTGGATATATATCACATATGAATTCAAGATTATTTCTAATTTGGATTGGATTTCGGATTTTATTGGATACTACTAATATTAATTAGGTTACAGACAAATTTCTATAGATTTATACAGCTATACATTAATGGATTGGATTCATATCAGATATTGGTCAATCATATTCGCATTCATATTTTTTATGTTAGATTCAAATTCATATTTGCTCGGATTTGGGTTTAGATTGAATAAATATCACATACAGATTTGGATTGGATTATTTCTAATTTGAATTCTATCATATACTATTAAAATTAATTAGGTTACAGGCAAATTTCTATATACTTATACAGTTATGCACTAACGGATTGCATTCGGATCGGATATTGACCCAATCATATCCACATCAATATTTTTTTTGTTGCATTCAAATTCGAATTCAGATCAAATAAATATTGTAGAGGAATTGCCTCGGCACGTAAAATTGTTTATTAGTGGAGAAGCACATATTAGCGAAGAAGATCGTTGAGAACAACACAACATTGCAAAAGACAAGGAGTTTTCACAGATTTGGGCAAAGCAGATATGACCTATGTCCTGGGACATGACCCTAGCGCTCTAAAGTGGAGAGAAAAGGTCCAAGGGTACCCTAAATATACTATAAAAAGGATACGCGATAGCAGAACGCAAGACAAGGGAGTTGGTCCTTTGCCGACTGCTAGCAATAATTATAAAAGCACTGGAATAGACAAGACTCTATTCTCAAGCATTGAAAAACTCTGTGGATCTCTAAATTTGATTGAGTAATTCCTTTACACTTTGATCTCCTCTCTTCTCCTTTGCTTCACAGTCAATATTTACGATAGGCTGCGGTTCCCTATCTCTTGAACAAATGATATTTGATTTGGTAGGATTGTAGCGATGCTCATTAATTCTATTGAGATTTTAATTGATTCGAACGCTGAATTAGTAGTATATGGAGGCAAATCATCTGCAATGGATCCGAGGATTTAAGCTGATTTATCGAGCTAACAGCTGGGACTGTATAGTCAACGACCTGATGGCTCCTTTGGCTAGATAGTTGCATCGTGTATGGCAGCGATGAATTTTTCCCGTCAAATATCATATACAGATTCGGATTGTATCTTCTAATTCGGATTAGATTTCGCATTCTATCGGATACTACTAATATTAATTAAGTTATATATGGATTTCTATAGATATATGCAGTTATGCACTAATGGATTGGATTCGAATCGAATATTGGTCCAATTATATCCGCATCATATTTTCATGTTGGATCAAAATTTGAATATGCTCATATTCGAATTCAAATCAAATAAATATTAGATACGGATTTGGATTGGATTATTTCCAACTCAGATTGGATTTCAGATTTGACAAGATACTATTAATATTATAAACTTATCTGCTTCAATTTATTTAATTCATAATAACTTATTTGCATATAGGGAGAAGAATAGTGCATGGCATAATCAGAAGCAAATAGTAATTCTACCGGTGCAATTTTGAATTTTATTTTTTAGTTCTTATTTTTATACTTAATATATTACCTTCGACAAATATTTAATATTAAAAAAATCTCCAACCAAAACATTGCAAATTATTTCGTACAAGTGTACGGGTGTGATACAAATTTGTGGATCATCCAGACTGCTTATGGAAGGTGGTCACAGCTCACAACACAAGCTGAAGGAAGCAGATGTATGTATCGATGAACAAGTTGTGTGCTAGCAGATCGGAAACCAGACAAAACTTAACTAGATCAGAGTGCAGAAGTTTGCAGAGGCTCAGCAAAGCCCACAATTCATACGCTTTGTCTTAGAATCTTAGGCCATTTTAAGCTGGTCAACAAGTACCTCACTCCTAAGGCATGCACATCATTAACAATTTGAGGTGGATCCATGAAACAACAGAAAACTAGAGCTTTTGCATTGTGCTAAGCTCAGTGCACATTTGGCATGACTTTTTCAGATTTTAGTTTCAGTTGAAGTCAAAATCAAATTCAAACTTATCACATAAGTTCAAAGGTCTTTTGAATTAAAAATCTTAAATAAATTTAGACCCTCTTCCATTAACTTATTAAACCAGACCAAACGCGCAGTACGAGTCTTCGTCTCCAGAAAGGAAGTATTCCAAAGTTAGTTATCCTATCAACAATTTGCAGTCGCTCCATTGTAAAAGGAAGCTAGTTTTATCTAACTAATGTGGCCAAAAGACTGCGAGAGAGATCAGGGAATAGCTTAAGTTGAACAAAATACATATATTTGTTATCTTAGAAAGACACATTCGAATCAGAGAATCCCGTTTTTGTTAAATTTTTATGAGTTTTGTTAATGGATAGATATATATATATATATTTTATTTTATATACATATCTCTTTATATTTAGATTAAAACATCTTTTTAGATCTAACTTTTTAGAATTCATCTAATCCCTCCTTAGTTTCTCTGGTGGTGATGACCCGACGGCAAATGGAGACAAGTTGACGATGGCGCTGGCACCGACGGGTGGTGGTAGTGGGAGGTGGAGACCGGTGGAAAAGATGGATGACAGAAGGTAGTAGTCATGGTCACTTGGTCAGTGGGAGAAAAAAAGAGGATGGGGTAGCAGGTGGCAAGGGTTTGATTAGGAGGAGGAAGATGAGGAGAGAGAAGAAAAGATATATAAAAGAATCAATGATGAAAATTATATTTAGATCTAGATATGTTGTATAGATAGTGTAAATTTTTTAAGAACCTAAATAACCCAATCCTTATTCTTATACAGCACTGGAGAATTAAGTTGGAACTGTTTCACATACTTACAGTTTAATGATGTATAATACAGAGCTAACCATAAAAAATGCAAAACATATAGTTGTTGAAATCCAAAATTGTGCTCCTTTCAACTTGGTGACACCGAAAACTAGGGGTGAAAAATGTATATAGATTATCTGAATTATCCGATACTAAATCTCATAATATACGAATATAGTTAGAAATTTTGCATCTGAATAACATTTTTTTCTATTCGGCTTTGTATCTAAATCCAACAAAAAATATTTGTATCCATATCCAAATCCCATAAAATACAACATAATCTGGAAAAATGATATATTGGCATATTTGGATTCAAAATTCAATGCTATTTCTATAAAAATACTTGTTTAAATTTGCGGTATAATAACTTTGTGATCAAATTCTTACATGAATAATAGAAATATTGTATGAAATCATTCAAATATGTTATTTATTGATTTAAAATGAGTTAATTTTAAATTTTATACATATAAAACAATGAAATCAAAATAATATCAGTAGTATCTAATAGAATCAAAAATCTGATTCAAACTAAAAATAATCCAAACTAAATCTGTATCTGATATTTATTCTATCCGAACTCAAATCCAATTTAAAAATATGGATGTAAATATGATTTGACTAATATCCTATCCAAATCTGATTCATTTTCACACCTATAAAAACATAACCTTATTGCATATATCATCACACAACCGTGGAAATTACGACATTTATTTTTTTCCTCTAGAAAACAACACAAATTATCATCCAAAGCATATCAAATTTTTCTTGAAAGTTTTGAGTCCGACAACTAGAACTAACTCTCTTTTAGAAAACCTCCTCACTTAACTGACATAAGCATGAAGCAGATGGAATCTCCTGTGGAGACCAAATTTAGCCATCGATGTATGTAATTATGGATTTAGGTTCCCTGAAGTAGGTGTTTGGGCTCTTGTGGATATTTTTGAGAATAAGTTGGTAGTATTAAAAATAGATCACAAAACTCACATCTGTCTATATTTTCAGGTAAATAATTTAATCAACTCCTACGGCTCTGTTTATGATTGTGGTGTAATGGGTTGTGTTACAGTGAGATATGCTAATTATAAAAAAAAATATTTGTTATATATTGAAAGATATTATTGTTATACAGCGGTTAACAAGTGTCGACATCCAAAAATTATACGGCAAACAAAAATTTTCTGAATACAACGCAATGTCAACACTCAACACATAGCCCAGATGTGCCTCTCCCACAAAGCTTAACAGCTTACACTATTGGACCAGGCCCGGCTAGGCTGGTCCTGGCCCTGGCTTGGGGAAGGAAATTTTAAGCCGAGTCTGAAAAATAAGTGTAGGAGTCCACCATCTCATCTAAGGCCTGGCTTGCCTACACCTCGATGCTCGGAACACTGGATGGCCGGAGACACACCGGAGTTGCGCAGGACGCAGATCCAAGCCAATTAACAGTTGGAGCTGGCCAAGTTTGATGTACCGGATTTGCTTTTAGGGATGGGATCTTAGGTTTGGTTTGGAATAATAATACAGGCCCTTAGAATCTATTCGAAATTGGGTGGAATGAATTAATATAAAATATATTTGATTGAAATTGGGAATATAATGATTTGGATGTATCTGAAACATATATTGACATGTATTTTGAATATAAATATTGTGATTATGGAGTATTTTTACTAAACAATAAATTGTATATTTCTATTATACGCAATTAGAATATAGAGTAAAATTTATCAACTAAACACTTCCTGAGTGTATTAGCCTCTATGGGAGCAACACTCAAGATTAGGGTCAAAGGTTGAATCACAAGACATAGGTGTTTCAATTTATTGCTATAATTTTACAATTTCTCATTCAAGTGTATTATGGAATGTTCGTTTTGTGGCAAATGATTCTCAAGAAGAGTAATACACATGTACTTTCTGCAATAATTTAGGGTATATTTGGTTCACATAAAAAAAACTAAGACTAAGTTTGGTCATAGCCAAACATATGGTGCAAAAAAAATTATTGACCACGAATCAAACAAGTACTGATATCTGTGTTTGCTAAAATTTGATTAGTCAATATATGATCTATTTGTTATAGAAAAAATTGGAGGTTTTGACTTATCAAATAATGGGTGGCCAATCCATACCCAAGAATTGGCAAAAAAAAAAAAAAAAAAACTAGCAAAAAAAAAGTCAAATGTTTGTTATTTATATTTGCATTTGAAATTTTGGTCAAACCAAATGATAACAAAATTATAATAGCACAAACAAAGATTAGCTTGCCTAATCAATCATTCTTAAAAGATTAGAGCCCATCTATCATATATGACGTATTCATCCCCAGTAACTTAATACTATTCATTGTATCCTCTCCTTGATTGAGCCACATCACCGCTTTTCGTCGGCCATTCGATCTGTTTCATTGCCACACTGCCAGCCGTGATTCTGCCACGTCGATGGGTTGTTGCCTTGCACGACCATGGCTTGTGCTTACACGACCAGCCTGTCCGTTCGATCGTCTACTTTCACGGCTTCAATTAGCCCGCGTGGCTTGGTAGGTGAGGTGCACGATACTGCTTTCAAATTAGTCCGCGTCGTCTTCTCCAGCCTACTGTTTGTGATCGGCAACGTCGGCCGTGATCCAATAATGTCACTCTACATGTACTTCACTTCCCATTGAGCCATTGTCGTCTATTTCCGTCATCCTGTTCGGTTCGTGCCAATGTTCGACTCATCCCCCGCCGTCCGTGACTATCCAATGGCAGTACGCCGCGTGTGTTATGTCATCACCTCGGCGTGCTCGCTCGGTTTGCTAATAAACGTTGCTCTGTTTGCTGCGATCACACTCACTTTTTGTGTTAACCTGCGCGGCTTCATTAGATCTGCAACGCTTGTGCTTAGCTTTTGGCTTTGCTTCCTCCTCGCTGATCTTTGGTTGTTGTCCCGTTCGTGGTTCGCCAGTGTCGTGGCCCGCCACCTCTTACCCAGTTGCTTTTTCCACACCGCCTTCATCCAACTTGCATCGTCGCTTTAGCTCCAGTGCACCACCAAAGCCGCCACCCAATATCCCTCCCATGCCGCCCAAATTTGTGCCACCCTAAACCCTAGATTTTCTGTTGTGCCGGTGAATCCACATCGCTGGCACCCCAAATCCCGTGCTGCCACTTTTCTTTTTCCTCTCTCTCAGCCGTGCACGCCGTCGCATCCGATTTCTAGCCGCATTGCCGCTCTCGTATGCTGCAAACCCTAGATCGGTGGAGGTAGTTCACTAGCTTCATCCTCTGCACCAACGAAGGCGCCAACGAGCCCAGTGATGACTATAGCTGTGGCTTCTACTCGGACGACCTCGGCCTCCTCTTCTTCGTCGGCGACAACTTCTTCAACCTCAACGACAACCACGGCCGCATTCTTCTCCTTCTTCGACCAGCACCTCAACAACCATGCATCGGCCTCCAGTGAAAATTTTATCTCCCAATCTCCCCTTCTCTTCATCCCTCTTTGAATCTGTTTCCTGGAATGTTGTAAAGAATTTCCCATCGAGCTATTACCGTTTGTTTCCAGCCACCTCAACATACGACCACCTCCACGACGACCTTTGACCGCACCTCCTCGACAATTGCTTTCACAACCATGTCCACGGCTGCAAAAGCTTGAGTAAACATGATCAGTAGAGTAGGTCGAATCATTTATTCAAAAGTTATTTTCCATTTGTGAAAGATTAGTTAACTTGTGAAACTGAGAGGGGCTGGCTGTATACTAGATAGATGGGAAACTAACATAATGACGCCCAAAACATTAGTTCACTATTTGGTTTCGCAGATCTAATGCTCTTAGTTTGATTTGGATTTGCGTCATTCTGATGTGCGATTTGCTCTTTGTGCACTGAGAATGACTGTTGTTCTATCACTAAGTTGATGATGACAATGTTCTCTATCCTATGTGCAAGTTCGAAAATTGTGTTTACAAATGGCTCTCAAGATCGATTGCGCCATACATCCAAACAGAAATCATCTGAAGATAGTGAGCATTTATTTTTCTAATTTCATTATTGCCATGTTCACAATTCAATAGCCTTATTCTGCATGCTAACAAGTCGTACCTTGTCGGGTCATTCCTGAACTGTCAGCCTATAGACTAATGGACCATACCGGTCCGGGCCCAACATGCATTACTGGGCTGTGTTGTGCCGCCCGTTGGGCCGAATTCCATGGCCCAGTAACATGTGTTGGGCTGACACGACCCGTTAGCGTTTCGTACCTGTCGGGTCAAAATTGCATGCCTCAGCGCGGCAGGCAACGGCACAGCCCAACTTCCATATCTATCCATTGTTAACTACTAAATTCTGAACAGGTGCACTGACCACTCCCCTGAGGACGTTCCCAAGGCACTAAGCAGAACACTAGAGCATCTCCAACTGGAGTACATAGACCTTTACCTGGTACAACTCTATCATCTGAATCTCAGTTTAACACATGCATCGAAGCCTCTGACAGTGATCAAATTGCCAGATCCACTGGCTGATCCGAACAAGGCCCGGTTCGTCGTTGTTCGAACCCGAGAACATGCTCCCTCTATGCTTGGACGAGACATGGACCGCGATGGAGGGGCTCAACATGTCGGGCCAGGCGCGGGCGATCGGTGTCAGCAACTTCTCCACCAAGAAACTGCACGACCTGTTGGCGCGCGCGAAGGTGCCCCCGCCGTCAACAGCCCGGCCTGCACATTTTGTGCCGGTCCACCGGCATTCAACTTTCGGTGACCAAAAAGAAAAAACAATACTCAGCACAAGCTGATAAGTACCAAATTACCAATGTACTGCATATCTGAAAAATGCTTCTGCAGGCATACTCCCCGCCAGGATCACCCAGTTCATGGGTCAAGGGTGAGATCTTGGAGGAACCGGTTCTGGTGGAGATAGCCAAGAGGATGAACAAGTCACCGGCGCAAGTCACGCTCAGGTGGGGAGTACAGAGCGGCCACAGTGTGCTACGGAAGAGCACGATGGAGTTGCGGATCGAGGAGAACATTGATCTTTTCAGCTGGTGCATCCCTCCTGACCTCTTCTCCAGATTCTCAGAAACAGGTAGAGCTGTACCCTGTACACTTCAATTAGAGACTTTCTGCTTCAGGGTTGGATATTGTTCAATTGGAAGCTTTAAGGGGCCATTTACTGTTCATACGGAGTTGTATTTGCAGGCGAGGTTGCTTCGAGGAGACTTTGCAGTTCATGAAACAGGTCCTTATAAAAGCCTGGAGGAACTCTGGGATGGTGAGATATGAATCAAGAATTAAGTGATTACCAACTGCCTCCAATAGCAAACCAGGATGCTTGTAAGCTTTGCTGTAGCTTATATCCTGCGGCTGAGGACCAGAGGTCGCCAACCTCTGTGCAATGGTTTTGTAGAATGCAGGAACCATGAAATTGTCTATCGCTGGTGATTGTTTCGCCCGGTTATATATTTTCCGCACTCATGTGACGAGCTTGCACCCAAAAATATTGCCAAATCTTGCTGCACTTCATATGTGAGATTTAATTAAGAATCATCAGATCATGATTAAGATCATAATTAACTGTCTCCCGACTGAGTCTCACAAGAAAGTGATGAAGATGTCAAAGAGGGAACTACTAATTCAGTTGATAATTCAAGTGAAAATGGATCAATAATTAGAAGTAAAATAAGACACATAGAAACCCAAGTACAAGTTTTTTTTAATATAATGGAGCAAGCAATATTGCCTATTGGAATGCTTAGGTGTGAGGGAGGATCAATTGAAGGAGAGACAAGTATTTGAGTTTTACTTGCTATAGCCTCAATTCCAGCACACCAACATCAACAAACCAAGTTTAAGACTGGTGCACTAAAAAGAACAAAGCTTTGGAAAATCCCAAAAGAAGATGCCCAAGGTTTTGCGCATGTTTTGTCACCTTACCCACCAAGAAAATTAAGTTTACAACTGCAGCTAATCAAGACAGCCACTTTCGTCAAGGTCATGAATTATGCCTCGCATTTAGAGATATTATTTGTGATCCATACATGTCCAAATGCCATGAACCATATGCCCATTGGAAAGAGCTTGAAATAAGCTTTCCAACAAGTCCTAGAACATTCAAAGAGGAGTTGAATTGCACCTTGGAGAGCCAAAAAAAGTTCACATTGTCTTTTGGGAGCAATCTGGAAAAAATGAGCGCTAGATACTTCATCCTGCACCAATCCTGTTGATTCTTTTTTTGTTTGAAAACTTACTCGACCAGAAATCCAACAAAAAAAAGAATCATTGAATTTAGATAACTTTTGGTGAGCAAAATAGCTGTTGGAATCACTAAACAACAGCAGCTATAAAGTTTGACTGATTGACTTGTGTGTTCACACATCTTTACAATGATCTAAAACCCTTATACAGCAGCCAAAATAAGAGCATGTTCACATATGCTTTTTGTTTTTGTATAATATATTATCTATACACTTATATTTGGCTATAAATAGCCCTTATGTAAAACCTTTTTTGAAAAGAAAATCACTGAATAACTTGTTTAGCTGTTATCTCTACCTTGTGCTCTTGTTCTTCCTGATTTGGATTGGGTTTGAGTGAATTCTATTGAATTCCTCCCAATTGATGCTTCAAGGATTTATTTCTTGTTGTGTTGATTGGTTCTAATCAAATTGTGGTTTAACAAATTGATAATTCAACAGAATTTGTATTATCAACACAAGTTTGACTAAGTTCTTTTGTTAGATTATAGGTTCAACCATACTTATTTTTTCTCTCATTTTTTTTTTCATCCTTATAATGAAGAAAAGACACTTATTAGAATCCGTATTTTGAGTTGATCCCATCAATTCAAAATCAGAAAGAGATCCCCACATCCCCCCATTGATAAACACACCACAAAAGGTCCACCCAGCAATCTAATTAGTGCAAGCTAAAGATGCACTAATTCTAAACGATTATAGTGATAAGGAAACATGAGTTTTCTAACTCGACTTTAAGTAAGATCTAAATGAAAACAACAGAACAAGCATTTGAAACGAAACATTTCAGAGTAACTTTGGAGAAAGTTTACTAACCGCAAATTACGGGGACAAGATTAGTAACTCAATGTGCTATACATGCAGTAAAATACTGTTAGCAACACAGGAAAGGGAACCAAAAAAAAAACCTTAACACTAGACACTTAAAAGTTCAAATCCAGCTTCATACTAGACACTTCAAACCATGCTCAAAATCTGTCCACCTAGGGTCAACATGTACGTTGAGTAAAACTAGTTTGCATGGTCGTCAAAAAGATGTTTCCCGAGGAAGAGTGATGGGACAAACAGCATACCCAGTGCACCTGCAAAAAGCAAATTATATTGAGTTGTGATAATTTGCATCACACAAAAAAAAATTAACACTATTAGTTGTAAATTGTAATAACTTGCATCACAAAAATAAATGATTTTTTCAGCACCTAGAATGACAAGTATCTAGTCCTCCCCTTTTACAGGAATAATGAATCAAAGGTGCTCATGAATCATGATGCAATATGTTCTCTTTTCTTTTCTGTCATCACCAAGCGGAATGATGCAAATTTCTAGTTTCAGCATTTAGTTGCCTTTAGTGCAAGAAATACAGCAGACAACAAATTCAATTCCTACACATGCACACGCACGCATGCACACGCGCGCACACACACACACTTTTATGTTTCTTGCATTCTAGAAAACTAGGATTGGAATGGCTTTTCCCTCTAGTTGGACGCCATGCGAAATTCATAATCAGCAGCAAACACTGACAAACATGTTCTAATATCTTAATTTAGAACTGGCAGATGAGATGAGATGCAGAGAGGCAGACCTGAGCACCATCAAACAGAAAACCTCAGGCAAAAAAGAAAATTTTAATGAACAATGCCAGAGCAAACTGCAATCCCGCTGCACTAGCCACTAAAAGCATCAGATCAGTTCTTCCAGTAAATGCCTTCAAGTTTAAAGTGATGAACCCAGATGATGCACCACCAGCAAGAATTATGATGATCCACCGAAAAAATTCCACAGGAATAAGCAGCAGTATCTGAATCATAGATAAAAAACAAGGTGATATGCATTAGCTAGGAAAAAAAAAAACACCCTTCAAAGCACAAGAAAGAAAAAGAATGTAACAATCTAAGTATCTAACTGATAAAGACAAAAGAACAATGTGGGTCCTTTACACAAGATAGAACCTAGAAGAAACCACATATGTTCCCATCAAAGAAATATTGATTTTCCCTAAGAATATAGTCAAAAGAATATAAGCAATACCATACTAGTTCTTGTTAGAGTAACACATATAAGAAGAGAATGAGTGGAACTAGAATACTTACAGATGTTGGTATGAAGATAAACAGAGAATACCCCCACAGACACCAAAATCGAACAAGACTTGGGTGTGATCCAAAATACTGAAACAAGAAGAAGAATGCAGCAGGTACAAAGATAGCATAACCATACATGACTGTCGCCGCCCAGTTGAAATAACCAACATCAAAGTTCCATATGTTCAGATTGGCTTTCTTTTGCATCAGATAAGTGGCAAAGTTTCCCATCACAGCTAGCATGAATATCAACGTAGTGGAAATCCATAAAGGCCCATACCTATGGAAATTGTAATTATTTGCAACATGTCCAAAAAATAGACTTCAGGGGGTTAAAATGGAAAAACAAAAACATAAACAATTAAACAGGCCAAACAATAAAATTTCCAGTCAAATACTAGATCCCAACTATAGGAAATAGATCAAAGGCAGTCAAAAAGGAAGGACAAAAATATTTAGAAACTAATATGAAATTTGTAGCAGTGTTAGTTATTTTGTAGTCAACCCTAGACCACAACAGGTAGACTTCCTTTTACACATAGGAATATGATTGTGCTTTCTAGCATCTTATTACAGTTTTTTGCTAGTAAGCAAATCTGGTCATCTAGGATTACTTTTCACAACAACAGGAACCAAGTAGCTTGTAGATGAACAAAGCTTTAGCCCTCTGAATAAACAACAATATGAAACTTAGCTGTAAAGTGCAAGTTTATATCTGATAATTGAAAAACTTAACAGAAAGGACACTTAAAATGATTGGGTTATCAAGGAAGGAAAGCTATACAGATGGTAGAAAGAGTAGTAGTCCTAAAATTACACTATGAAATATGAACCATACCGCCATGATAACAGTGCTATGAATCATATTATAGTGAAGCTGTCACCATGTACTGTAATAAATTGTCTGAATCATGATGGCACATAGTCAAAAGAACTAAACACATATTGTAATGCAGACAAAGCAACTAAGATACCTAATTTTGAAAAATTGTGTTAAGGCTATAGCATTACTTAACGTGCAGATATAAGCCAAATAAATGTATATAAGATAAACAGCATGATAGGTTGCACTGATTGCACATTGGTCATTGAATAACGGATGCGACATGCTACTATCTAGTTCACAAGTGAGGAATATTAATCCCAGCATCAAAATATTATATCTTTGTATGTCATATACATAACATACTTAGAATCAACTATTTAGAACACATGAAAGAAAATAGAGATAGCAATGTGGTAAAGAGAGAAAATTACATGTCCGGATTAGCATCAATCTTGCTGAAAAAACCATCCATTGGATAAAATGAACTGATAAGCCTGTCAACTACAACATCCGTATCAACATTGAAATATGGAGTGTACGATGCAATATTGAAATATCCTTGCCAGCTTGATTGGTTTTCTGCATCTCCATCTGCGAAAAAAAAGGAGAAACTTCAACATGAAATGATGAACATAAAGAAGCATCATTAACCATTCCATTCATGATTCATTATTAAGCGAAATTCAATCTTGTGCCTCAATGGAGCAAAACACCTCATGCATGAATACTCAAGGCAAAAAATACAAGCAGCAAATCAGTGCTTGCTTTGAGATGGAGAAGGTTGGAACATCATGGAAGTGTTTCATTCATGTAATGATGATATAAAAACAGCCATATTCAATATTCTCAAGCAAATGCACAAGATTTATGATCAGTCTCCTCATCAGCATGGACATGGTTGTCAGTAGTCACTGATTGATTAAAGCAAAAGTTGCTTTGGAGTCACAATCCAACTACAAGGTAACAATGTGCTCTTCTACTACATGTGCACCTACCTAGTTTCAACTCTCTTCAAGTCATTGTTCCATTTTTCATATGCTCCTATAAACGAGTCAGCAATGAACCATCACTCTGCTGACAGATTTGCCCACCAAAAAACAAAAGAAATCAAGGAGAAACAGCACACTTCCTTCAAAGTTCCTGACATAAGCTAAAGTGCTAAATCCATCAGACGGTCAGACCATTCTTCTCTAATGCGCATCCCTCATTTCCATTCCGAACCTAAAACCTTATCCCCTAATATCACATTCAACTACAATCACAAAATAAAAAACTACAGCACAGCCTATTGACATCAAAGTATCAAACCATACCCACACCCACAAATCAGATAATCTGCACATCCTGAGCTAAATCAATTCAAAATTTCAAACCAAACTACTGCGAAATCGTGTGATGCTCAACAGTATAATTTGTTTATCTGTTACCTGCGGGGGTCCCCGGGGGCCGATACCCTCCATTAGCACTCGCGGGCGGGAACACTTGCAAATGCGAGGTCGCAGCTGCATCACCAACTTAAACCTAGTTAATTAATCACAACCACAATAACCACATCTCAACGAACTCACGCACGCACAATCCTGCACCTTCTGTTATGCCAGGCCTCCTCTCCTCGGGAGTTACAGCCTACAAACCCAAATATATCGCAAATAAACAACATTTCAAAGAGAGGAGGTGCGAACTGGGAAGTGACTAGGGGAAGGGGTCGGTACGGGGACGGAGCCCAGGAGGTGGCTGGTGGGAAGGTTGGAGTAGCCCTCGTCCATGGCGGTTTGGGGTCTCAGCAACTGCGCATGGCCGCGTCGCGGCGTCGGAGAGGCCGAGCTAGCGATTGGATCGGGGGATTTTTGCGAGGGGAAAGGGGAGAAGGGAAGGCTACAGTGCGGAAGAGCCGAAGAGGTGCGTTAAGGGTGATTTGTTTGGTCGCACTGGTCCAAACCCTGGTTAGGAACAGGAAGGCATGTTTGTCTACTTAACAACAAGATACAAATACAAATTATTCGGTTGACTTCATGTAAGTTAAAATAAGATATTATTTAATTGATTGTTAGAGTGATACAATAAAAATATATAATATGAAAAAATTATTAGAATTATTAGCTTATCTTTATTACATCCAAATAATTATCAATATATCTTAATAATTTTTAGTTCTATCTTAACCTATCTTTAAAGTCTTTAATAGACACTGGCTACTCCTAATAACACCATTAGGTGAGCATTAAGTGAGCGTGGCTATGGAAAGTTCAATTTAAAGTTCTCTAAAAGTTTGATTCAAACTATTTTTTTACATTGTTCAATCATATAATACAACTAACTAAATACTATCTCTTTAAAACATTATAGATTATTATATGGGCCAGTCTAAAATTGATACCGACAATCAGCGGTGATATATGCCTTTGAAACAGGGGAGGACGAGATGACGAGGCTGGTGTATGGACGAGGCGCACGGAGCCCAACCACTAATCTATTCAAGTGTGCACTTGTTACTGGGCCAGAGGCCAAGAGTCATGCATTTTTCTTTTTTTGCATTATGTGTTCCCATGAGCCATATGTTTTTATAATTTATAGTAGATCTGTGTGAATTTGGTCTAGTCTAATCTGATTCAATGGCTCAGTCTATGATTTATTACTCATAGAAATAAGTCGAATTTTGAATTTAAAGTCCAATGGTCAAATCAGATCGAATATGCCTCAGCCCTATTGTATTTTTGCACCCAACCAACCTGACCTAGTTGTCCACATATAGAATTAAGTTTAGACAAAACTTGTTCAACTCAAATAGGTCAGAGTTATTTTTTTTTTTTTTTTTTGACAATCTACCTCGATATTTGCATTACAAAAACACAAAAAATGAACAAACAAGTGGCGTTCTGTTGTTGGTACTCTTGACTTTTTCTTCGTTAGAGTTGTTGGTGCCTCTGACTCACAAGCAAAGAATAACATGCTATAAAAAAAGGAAAAGAAAAGCTACTGTGCTTGTACTACTACTACTACTACTATCGGTACGCATGATTAATCACTTGAATTTAATAAAAAAAAAAGGACAAGAAAAAGTGTTGCTATATAAAAGAAGGAAAAGTAAGACTATAAAATGTGTTGCTCCTGATGCAGCTATTATATTATGAAACAAAAAAAATAATACAAAAGCTCTAAATTATGAAACAGGTGAAATATTACTTTTAAATACTCCAATCGTTATAAAATGACTGATGTTATAATCGAAGGTTTTTGTTGTAAAATACTTATTTTGTTCCACAACATTAGAGTACAAGACCCCTTTGCTCTGTGTGCAAGGATCAAGAAGAAGTCAAATTGAACAAAGAGAAGCGAACCATTGGTGCATTACTAATGTAGACGATTAATCACTCAACTTTTTCTCGCTAAGCATTAATGAGAGGGTAAGCCTAGAAAAATTGCATTAAATATAGCATTTGCTCTAGTTCAATAATATTAATCATATTTGCATCTATCTCTTTTTTCCATCTATATTAATCACTCCAAATTATTTCATAGTTATTATAGATAAAATAATATTTCCAAGTGATTGCTTAATCTACTGGAAGATTCTTAAACATCACTAACAAAGTAGCAGTCACTCTGTCTATTTAAAATATGAGGCTAATTTCTATGTTTAGATGTTTAACTACACAAACTTCCTTAAAATATCAATAAATATTTAATGCATCTTTAGCTTTCTATTATTCTTTCTCATTTCTTCGCTGGTACTCTTCCAATATTCTTTCAAACTTTACTTGATAAGACTTTATAGTCTACTATAATTATTTTCTCTTATTTCATACCTAAGGCTTTATTTAAAATATTTTCATTTATTTTCATTGGATGTTTTCTTTTCTATAAAATTCTTGTGAATTTTTACATTACAAATAGAGTCTTAGAGAGGTTTTGATCAGTCTTGTACCTCCCTGCCCAGGCGCGCCTGGAGTTAAGGCTCCCAAGGTGCACAGGAGCATACTTCTTTGTTTGCTTCATGCCGAAGCTTCTAGCATTGTCGAAGCTCCAGAGACCATTGCCAACGAACACCGAAGCTCTGAGGACCACCGACGATGACCATCAAACCTCCAAGGATTGCCAATGACAAAGGAACGCCACTACTAAAAACTCCGGTCACCGAAGGATACAAAAGAAAGACTGTCGCCTCCACTCCACCACCATCTACCTTTACCACTGTCTTTGCCCTATCGCCCACTGCCTCTGCCCCCGCTCCACTTTCATTGCCACACTCCACCACCTGTTACCACCGCATTGTTATATTCCCGATCATCGAGAATAAATTAAATTAAAATATTTTGAATAATTATTTATTTCCTAAAATGTATTTTAAATTTTACACTTTGTACCAATCTAAAGTATATTGCTATATTACGCTTTTCCAAAACACCAACAAATGCTCTAAGAAAACCTACCCAACCTGCAGGTTATAAGTCCAGCAAGGTGAGGTGAGGAGTAAGGACACCAAACACCCTTAATTCCTGAGCATACACAAGGAGCATGGGCTTATATATAATGAAACGAAAGAAGTAGGGGTACATAAAATTAGAGAATTTTTTATACGGATAACCGAGAGTTAAAAAAATAAATTTAAAAATAACGTGTAATAAAAAATAATTACAAAAATGACTTCAGTCGCCATCCCGCAAGGCGACTTACCGAAAAAGGCAAACGGAGTGCCCATCAGTCGTCATACGGGATGGCGACTGAGGGTTTTCCATTAGTCGCCATCTGGGATGGCGACTGATGGGAGCTATATAGGAGAGCTGTGGCGATTAAAGTTGGAAACGCAAAAAAAAAAAAACCAGATCTCACGGCAGAGAGGAGGAGAGGGGAAAAAAGAAGAGGAAAAGAAGAGAGGAGAGGGGAAAAAAGAAGAAGAAAAGAAGAAAAGGAGAAAAGGAGGAGGGGGAGGAGGAGAAGAAGAAGAAAGGAGAAGGAGGAGGAGAAGAAGAAGAAGAAAGGTATAATCACAAAAATTTTTAGTGATAATTAATGTAGAATGCAGATCTGTTTTAGGGGTTTATAGATTTGTTTTAGGAATTTGTATATCTGTTTTAGGAATTTGTAGATCTGTTTTAGAAATTTGTAGATCTGTTTTAGAAATGTGTAGATCTGTTATGTAGATGTGTTGTATTTGTAGATCTTTTTTAGAAATTTGTAGATCTGTTTTAGAAATGTGTAGATCTGTTATGTAGATGTGTTGTATTTGTAGATCTGTTATGTAGAAATGTTATATATTAAGCGAATAAATTAGATTAATAAATAGTGAATCGATAATTTAGGACATACGGTTTATTCGTAGAAAATGTGCAGAAATACATATTTGATTTGTGCCGTATTTAAATATGCTCGGCATTTATGAATATAATGTATATATAATTTTGATTTGTTGTGTAATATTATGTAAATTTCATATGTTTATGAATGAGATGTGAGATGTGTATTAATTAAGAGTAGTAAATTATTAAATTATTGATATGTGAGATGATAATATAGGAATTGTAGATTAGATGTGATGCAATGTCGTTAATGTAGTGTACTTCGATTAGTTAAGATGTTAAAAAATAAGTCGCAGATGTCTTAAGGATGAGTATAGAGTAATGTGCAAAATATATTGAAGATATGATAGCTGATGTTTGTAATACTTATGTTGTAGACAATGTCGGAAACAAGAGTAGTCTATGTTTTCCACGGGAAACAAATCATTAGAAATGGACCATCTGGAGATGACCTAAGTGGCTGTCACCGTGTAGACATGGAATTGAATGATCTTAGTGTTTTTAATTTTGAAGACCTTAAGACCCGAGTCATGGACATCCTAAATATTGACCCATGTTTACACAAAATTGTCATAGAAGCGCTGGTGCCTATTGGTTTGACATCTTGTTGGAAATTGTGTAAACTTAGAGGCGATAGATCATGGGGCTCTCTTGTTAGGAGGGTGATAAATCCCAATCATGGGCCAGATGACTGCATACTGTATGTGACAAAGCTAGACAATGTACCAAAACCGGCAGCAGAACTTGTACCCGAACCATTAATTGGAGGACAACATACGAACATTGATCCAACCATGACCCATAATTCTGCGGATATGCCCAACGCAGAATTCATGGGCGGGTATTTCTGGCCTGGGGATGAGGCTTATGCCGACGAAGGTGAAGACGAGGGTCTGGAAGTTTCAGGCAGCGAAGGGTCGGAGGTGGACGCAGACTATGCAGATTCCTCTAGTGAAGAAGACTATTGTGGAATGGGACCTCCACAACAATAGCTAGATCCTAGTGGTTTTGAGCATGCGCGAATCCACGACGATCGCAGTTCGGAGTGGGCAGGGAGTGAGCACAGATTAACATTGGGACAACATTTTCGAAGCAAGGAGGAGGCTAAGCAAGCCGTGGCGATGTGGTCCGTGACACTGCGTCGGTCTTTCAAGGTTGACAGAACAAATCCGCGACTGTACGCAGTGAAGTGCAAGGTGGAAGGATGTCGATTTTATGTTCGTATTACTCGGTACAGGGACAATGAACACTTCATTGTTTCCAGGATCACCGAACATGACTGTTCGGTGACAGAAGTATCACAGAGTCATAGGAATATGTCGTCCGCATTTGTGGCACGTGTAATTTTGTCGAACCTTCATGCAAATCTTGATATGCCACCAAAACAAATTGTTAGCCAAATCAATGACACATTTGGGTACATCATTCAATATGGGAAGGCATGGAGAGCCAAGCAACTTGGTCTTGAGATGTTATTTGGATCATTCTATGATTCATATAACTATGTGCCCAGATTGATCCAACAAATCGTTGACACCAACCCTGGCACTGTGATGGATATGGTCCATAGCCCAGTTGTCGGTAGAAATGGTGAGATAGTTCCTGGAGCTGAGTACATGAAGCGTATATTCTGGTCATTTGGTCAAGTAATCTCTGTGTTCAAGTACATGCGGCCAATACTTTGCGTGGATGGCACATTTCTAATTGAGAAGTACAAGGGAACTCTGATGACAGCAGTTGCTGCAGATGCAAACAACCAGCTACTTCCCATGGCGTACGCCTTAGTGGAAGGAGAGAGTACAGACAGCTGGGTGTGGTTCCTTGCAAACCTAAAACAAACAGTCGTGAAAGACAGACGGAATGTATGTATAATCCATGATAGACACAAGGGTCTGTTAAGTGCCATTGAGTTCATGTTGTCCACTGAGAACCCGCAGTACAACTGGAATGACTTGATCAGTCGGTGGTGTAAACGACACCTTGCGGCGAACATCTTCACACACTACAAAAGCGCACGGCTTATGAAGAAGTTCAAGCGGTTGTGCGATCAGAACCAAAGCCATAAGTTCGAACAACTTTGGGACGAGTTAGAACAAGAAACTTCAGATCTAGGTAAATCTCAAATGTCAGAGGCAAGCAGTTCACAACATCCAGAAGATGAAGAAAATGTCGTGGAGACTACAGATGTGGCGAGACGACGCACCCGAAGATCAAGGCCAAAGAAATTTAGTGAATGGATCAGTGACAAAACTCCTGAGAAGTGGTCTCTATTGCACGATGAGGGAGGTGCCAGATATGGCGTAATGACAACTAACATGGCAGAGGTATACAATTTTGTGTTGAGGGGGGTGCGAGGTCTGCCGTTCACTGGAATTGTGGAATTTACATGGCATTGCACGGCCAAATACTTCTACGAGAGAGGTACAGCTGCAAGAGCATTGCTTCGGGTCACACCACCAAAATTTCCTCATGAAGTACAAAGGTACTTAGAAATGAAAGCCGCGGCCGCTCAGAAACACTCAGTCGAGTGCATTCCTAACAGCAGAAGGCAAAGTTGGGTCGTTTATCTGCGCAGTAAGAACGTGGGGGGTGGATACATGCGACAAATCAAGAGGCAAGGAGTGACATTTGAAGACGGTGTCAAGTGCACTTGTAACAAGCCAACTCTATTGCATAAACCGTGCTCCCATGTGATGGCCGTGTGTGCGCACGACAACAAGTCGAGCGAGATGTACCTGTCAGTTTACTATGGTTCACGGTACCTTGCCGAGATATGGACTGCAGACTTTGAGATTTGGGGGACTCAGCAGCACTACAGAGATCGGTCGTGTAGGGCAGGCGAGATCCGATATGTTCCACCACCGCAGTTGGAGCGGAAAGGCCCTGGACGACGGCGGAAAATGCGAATTGGCAATGACATGGATAACGCAGAACGCGATGAGCTAAGAAAGTGTGCCGTTTGCCGACAGCCTGGCCACACGAGGAGGACATGTCCTGATGCATCCGGACCTAATCGAACATGACTCAGTAATGTTGTGCAACACTTATTCGTTCCTCTTGTGTATTTGATGATGTACTAACCTAATGTTCTTGTTTGCAGGCATGGCTCACCCTCGTCCACAGTTTCCTGAGTTACTCGATCACTACTACGACGATCGTCATCGGTCTCGAGCGGTGCGATCCGGAGAGAGCTTCAGCCATTCCGCCTGCGATCGTCCGGCACGTCTTGGCCTCTCGACGGGAGATACATCGCATGGCTGAGGGCGGCGGGGCTGCTTCCTTTTTGCAGGATGATCACCAGACTGGAGACTTTCAGGCACGACCGATCACTCGTCTCTGCTCTAGTGGACAGGTGGAGACCCGAGACGCACACATTTCACTTCCGGTGGAGGGAGATGACCATTACCCTGGAGGATGTGGCGATGTTGTTCGGACTCCCGATTCGCCGGCAGGCCTGGGTACCACCACCCACTCCTGCCGGATGGGACGACATGCTCGCCGAGAGGTTTCATCCACTACCTCTGGGCCAGGAGCCCTTCCACCACGACGTCGGAGTTCCTGCGACTTGGCTTGTTCACTTCAGGACGTGCCCAGCAAATGCAGATGAGTGGACTGTGAGCCGACACTTCGAGGTGTATTTGTTGCACTTGTTCGGGGGCTTCATGTTCACTGGTATGCTTAAACATGATATAGGCACAGCTATTTACATTCTCTTGTTGAATTTAATTCCTATTTTTTTGCTTTTCTACAGGTACTCACGGCGACACAGTGGATCGTTGGCTTGTTCCACTGGCGCAGATGCTCGCGGACACGCCGATCGATCAGATCCCGCGCATCAGCTGGGGGTCAGCGGTTCTCTGTGCGACGTATCGAGGGTTGTGCGACGCCTGCGTTCGGCGTGCCCGAGCGGCGAACATGGCCGGATCTCCTCTACTTCTTTTGCTGTGGTCGTATGAGCACATACCTGTCGGACGACCGCTCATCACCGACACGCCCGTTGCACTTCCGGAGGGGCACCCGCCTAGGGATGCAGAGGATGAGATCGATCGCCCTACCATGGGGGATCGCTGGTTGCAACATGAGTTGCAATGGGCCACAGTTCAGGTGCATGCATGCTACAGTGCGTACAGCGGCAAGTTGGAGTTGTTGCATTCATCGCGTGTTATATGGAGGGTTTGGACGACAAGCTATATCGAGAGCACAGCCGGCGGCGCGATCTCTGTGGTGTGTACGGAGGACTGGGATTTATGGCTCACCCGCTGTATTCTTGTCTTCAGCCATATGTTGGAGGTGTATGCTCCATAGAGGGTGATGCGCCAGTTTGGCTTATTCCAGACGATCCCTCCTCCAGACGCCCCGCATCGTTTGTCGCATGACCAGCACGAGTAAGTTCTCGATTATCTCCGCGCATAGTGTTTTGCCTCTGTGAAATAACTGAACACTTTTGTTTTTTTTGCAGGCAAAGTCGCAAGGGCAAGAAGGTTGTCAGTTGGGAGGGTCGACAGTCTCCTTACACTCGTTGCTGGGAGCAGACAGCAGCGATAGATGTCGTGCGTGAGGAGAGGGCGTACGATTCCACGACATACGACAACTACCTCCGATGGTACCTCCCTCGCACCGCAGCTCGCATTGCCCCGCCACCTCCGGCGCCTGCAGACGTGCCTGCTCCGAGCGTGCATCAGACATACGACCGACATCACGCATCTCGGGTACACCGCCAGGTACATGTCGCCAGCCCATGACCTACTTGTTATTTTTATTTCTGCCTCCTATTGTCTTACCGTTTTGCAGGTTGACGGCATCCGTGCGATCAGTTCCGTGACACGGCCACTAGTCCAGCGGAGGCAAGCAGGTCTGCCTATCACGCCCGACGAGTACGAGAAGGCCATCGCCTACGTCGACCGACTCGCCTCGCAGCTGACCCTTGAGAGTGCCGCCACTTCGTCGACTTTTGTTGCACCTCCACGTCCACGGGCCCGACCCAGTCATACGCCGTCGCACTCAGCCGCTCGTCATCCCGACACAGCCGGCCCTTCAGGTACGGCCGTCGCCGCACCCATTTATCTCAGTGTGCCCCCGACTCGCTCGTACCGTACAGGTGTTGCACCTCACGTGGACTTCTCATCGCGTGGTGGTGTACGGATCTCTGAGGGTCCCCGAGCGCCGCCTTCCGCACACACTTCTGATTCTGGTTTGGGCTTCGACGTCACATTCGACTCAGATGATGAGTACATCGCTATGTCTGAGCAGACGGTGCCTATCTCGTCGGCTGGTCCACTTCGGTCTCCTGCTAGGCACCTACCATACATTCCTCGTCAGTCGGTCCGTGCCGACCCCCAGGTGGTCCGCGACCCATCGTATGCTCAGTATGCCGATATGTTGCAGATGAGAGACGACGCCGATCAGAGCCAACATCAGTTGGCATCTTCGCAGCTTGGTGAGGCACCTCCACCGTCGCAAGACCCGATGGACGCTCCTGATACAGGCCTCGGTCAGCCGAGTGCTCAGCCTCCCGATCGACAGCCCTCGCAGAGGACAGTGCATCCGCGCAGCACCTATTCGCCATCGCCGTTTCAGCGCGACCGGAGGCATCGTCCGAAGAGGGGCCGACAGTAGTTTTTTTTTATGTTCTCCTTTTATGGAACATTATATCGATTCTCATGGTTGTATTATTTCTTATTATATTAGTATTCTCATGTTTTGACTACTTTTTTATGTTCATTTTGGTTTTTGGGAACATCATACTCGACAGATTGAACCAACCACGAAATATACTGATCAATCAACGCGGCCAACCACGGGTCTTTTCCTCCTTAGTTTGTCAGCCAGTCGACTATGTAACGTTCATTTTAAAAAAAACACAAATTTGAATGTTAATTTTAAAAAAAACATAAATTTGAAAGTTATTTTAAAAAAACACAAATTTGAATGTTAATTTTAAACAAAACACAAATTTAAATGTTATTTTTAAAAAAACACTAATTTAAATGCTAATTTTAAAAATAACACAAATTTGAATGTTAATTTTAAACAAAACACAAATTTGAATGTTATTTTTAAAAAAATCACAAATTTGAATGCTAATTTTAAAAATAACACAAATTTGAATGTTAATTTTAAACAAAACACAAATTCAAATTGTGTTATTTTTTTAAAAAAAACTAATTTGAATGCTAATTTTAAAAATAACACAAATTTGAATGTTAATTTTAAACAGAACACAAATTTGAATGTTAATTTTTAAAAAAACACAAATTTGAATGTTATTTTTAAAAAATAACACAATTTGAATGTTAATTTTTTAAAAAACACAAATTTGAATGTTATTTTAAAAAAAACCAGAATTTTGAATGTTTTTTTTAAAAAATACAATTTTCAATGTTATTTTTAAAAAAACACAATTGTGAATGCTATTTTTTTTAAAAAACACATTTTTTTGAACCAGGGCCTTCAGTCGCCATCCTGGTTGGCGACTGAAGGTGGCGATTGATGATGTGGCCTTCAGTCACCAACCAGGATGGCGACTGAAGGCCAAATGCCATAAGTCGCGACTTAGGTCATTTTTGTAATTTTTTTTATTATACGTTATTTTTAAATTTGTTTTTTAACTCTGGGTTATCCGTACAAAAAATTCTAAAATTAGACTGAATCGAAATAATTGAGCCAAATTAATGCAAATTTACTGTATTATTTTGGTTATTTTGGTGGTTGGTTATCATGTATTCTTTTCTAAAAATCAAAATTTTAGTAAAACCAACATAATAGAACAGAGAAAACCAAACTTACAGAATAACCTTTTCATAGTCCATTAAACTACATACTATTTTAAATATTATATATTGGAATGCAAAAAATAACAATATTATTATGTGAAAATTGAGTTCCAAGAGTATAAAATATATAGATAGTGTAATATTAGAATTTTAGTATTATATTATATGATAGTTTAAATTTTGTTTTTAAAATTATGTCATTTACATCTAAAACTGTTAATTTAATAAATTTAATATTTATCAAATCGAACCAAATTTAATTAGTATTTATCGGTACCAAAATATAGTCCATTTAAATTAGTATTGACTTTACATAACCAATTTTAAAACAAAAACCGAATAAATCGGAAAAACCTAAAAAGTAAGCATTAACAAGCTTCAAGCGTCGAGCGGTGCCCCCACCGTATCGTATCGGACTTCGCCCCGGCACTGCTCTCGCTTTCGCCCACGTCTGCACGATGCCGTCCCCCGCCACGGCCTCGGCCGCGGCAACTGTGGCGCCCCTCGACATGCGTCTGTACGCGCGGCGCCTCCTCTCTCCAGCCCTCTTGACTCTCCCCACCCCCGCTGTCCTCAAGTCCACGCGCCTCACCGCCCCAGCGCCGCTCCTCCTCGCCAAGCCGAAGTCGGCGCCGAGGGCCGCGAGCCCAGACGCCGCTACGGGCGCGCGGTCGCCCGCCTCCGGTGGCCAGATGCTGGTCCGGATCTGGTCCCTCGCAGTGACATTGTTTTGGTTTCGCCTTCTTGTTTTTAGAACTCAAGTGCATGATTAGATGGTCTTGTGTGTTTTTTTCTTGTAGGTGTTCGTGCCGCCGCATCCGCTGATAAAGCACTGGGTCTCCGTGCTGCGGAATGAGCAGACGCCCTGCGCCATCTTCAGTGAGTGTGCTCTTGATAGACTAATGAGTTTAATAGTTACTGGATCCCATTGGTGCAGATTAGTTCCTGAAGCAAATTTATTATGTCCTGTATCGAGAGATGCTATTGGTGAACTAATAGTTAATGATAATGTGTATGAGATTACCATGGGTTTATAGCTGTCTTTTGCAGCTATGAATTAAGCTAGCTGTTGTGAAGGAACTTGCAATGCAACTTCGCTTGAGTGATTTCTTTTTGTGATTGTGGTAGAGAGTGCCATGGTGGAGCTTGGTCGGCTGCTCATATACGAAGCTGCCAGAGATTGGCTGGTGAGTGGAAATCTTGCATGGAATAGTGCTGTTGGCCATCACACATTTCTAAAATTTTGGAAGTCAAACATAGACTGTGCGGGTGAAATCCGTGTCTAGCAAAGTTTTGAAATGGTATAGGTATGATATTTCTTAAAAAATAATAGTAAAGTTAAATGGTATTCCCTCCGTTTCGCTATATATGTCTATTTGCTTGGAAATTGTTGTTTCATAATTGGGTGAAAACGATAGTATTTTATTGTATTTTGCCTGTTTTTTACTCATTATAAGTCATAATATCTTGTAGATACTTTATTTTTGTTATTTCCAATAGAGAGAAAACGAACAATTAATTGTTTCTATTAATGACATACTATACTTCAATTAGGGGTAACATAACCTATACGCATAGTGGTCTTGATATAATATTGTGAAATGGAAGGAGTAGAATGTTAACAATATTTTTACCACCACTACTGCTTTTGACCTTTTTGACATGTATTTCTTCAAATGTGTATCTCCATATATTATGATGGATGCAATGCTCCTTCAAAGTAGATGCGAATTTTAGCCATATTTTTTTTTGCAGGCACATCAATAGGTATCCATTGTAGTCAGAATAATTCAATGTCTTGTTAAATTGCTTTATACCCTTGCAGCCTATAATCACAGGACAGATCCAAACTCCCGTGGCTCTATCTAGTGTTGAATTTATTGATCCAAGGGAACCTGTTATTGTAAGTCTGTTTGATATATCTTTAGTTGTTTGTGTATGATATCTGTAGTGTTTATAAGTATATTCAGCCTTTGCATTAGCATGTCTAACAGGTTGTACCCATACTGAGAGCTGGTCTTGCTTTAGCTGAAAATGTTTCATCAATTCTGCCAGTGACCAGGACTTATCACCTTGGTAAGTTGACTAGATAAGGGTTAGTGAAACTAGAGTTAGATGGTCTGTATTTTGAAAATCCAATTAGCATCGATGGTTATGCATTGCTTTTGTAGATCACACCACCTAGGTTCCGACATGCTAAATTTATTTCTTTTGCTGGCTTACACACCCATGCTGCCCTATACTGGATTTTAATGCCTTAATTAATCTGTTTCCTTTTGATATGGGGGTCAGAAGCATAAAGTTCTAAATATCTGGCATTGTATCCATGTATTCTATACTTCGTCTCCAAGTCATTGTGTTATTCTGCTTCTGAATGGTCTGCTTGTGAAACAATTTCCTTCTTGCACATGTAGCAAACAGAACAAAGAAGCTAAACCAAGTTATTTCCATACCCAGTAAATCCAAAAATGTAGTGCTTGTCTATCATTACTCAAATATTTATCTTAGAAGTAACTCAGAATTATTTTTATCTGTTCTATTTCATTGAACATGAAGGCCTTCGTAGGGACGAAGAAACACTTCTGCCTTCAATATATCTGAACAAGTATGTGCTTAGTTCCTTCTCTTGTTGCAAACTTTGTTTTGAGTTTTGACATACTTTTTGTAATTAGGCTGCCACATGTTCTAGTTCATGGAGGACTAAACTCTAAGCCCCTTTTGAATTATTTCAATGGGCATAGCATATTGTTGTAAATAAGTTCTGCATTGATTATGCAAATTCTGTTGCAGTACATGAACATAATAAGATATGTAAATACCTCAAACAGAGGCTGCATTGCCATTTAGTTATATGGTGAGATTTGCAAAAGTGGCACTACCTTGATTGTAGTTATTGTGGCTGTAATAGTAAGGGCCATATTTTCCAATAAGGTCCAGTTTCCTTTTCTGCTTATCTTTTATCATTGGGGAAGAACATTAAATCACTATGCTAACATGAGTATTGTTTATCTTTTTTTTTTAAAAAAAAAAAAATCTTATCAAGTGCAGCTTACCTGACAAGTTTCCAGAGGGATCTCGTGTACTAGTTGTTGATCCAATGCTGGCTACTGGTACCTTCTCTGATTTAAATGATTTTTTTCACTGCCTAACATTCCTTAAGATGCAAGACTCTTGAAATGTAAGGGAGAGAAATAATTTAAGTATACTATCTGATTTCAAGGATTGAGTGATAGATGTGTTGCTTGTTAATTCTCCAAAATACAAGTTGTGCAGTGTCATCTCAAGTAATTGTATCTGAGCAGTGTTCTTTGGGAAACTGCCAACAGCACTTGAGTAATTGGCATTAAAATTGACACAAATCCATGGACTTATTGGTCTGTGTAGTTGCATTGATTTGATTACATGATTTAATGTAACTCCATTAAAAATTTCGCATTTAAATTGTGCTTTTAGGTGGGACAATTGTTGCTGCTATTGACTTGTTAGTTGATCGTGGAGTTACTAGCAAGCAGATTAAAGTTGTAAGTGCATGTAAAGTTCACTGTGTTTAGCTCTTAACTGTCTGATCTAGCAGCTTTTTACACTTTTCATGTTCCTATGAAGATATGTGCTGTTGCAGCACCTCCTGCACTCCAAAAGCTCAGCGACAAGTTCCCTGGGTAAGCATAGATAAACCATGCTTTATATACCAAGCTCTTGTTTAGTTAATGATTAATGGTTTTTATATTGTTGGTTGTCTTTCCAGGCTCCATGTGTACACAGGAACAATAGATCCTGAAGTAAATGAGAAAGGGTATTGTTCTGAACTTCTAATGGATTTCTGGTCATCACAAAATGCACAAGCACAAGCACGTATGCATGCCTTCATATGCTTTATATATGCACAAGTTGCTGCACCTGGCCTGTGCGCATGGTTGCTTCAGTGAGTGATGACCGATGACTTATATTGGTGGTTTGAACCCACAGATTCATAGTTCCAGGATTGGGCGATGCTGGTGATAGAAGCTTCGCAACATAATGCAACATTATCGGGCTCAATTTGACACGGCTGATCTACCAGCTTGATGGTATGCTGGAGTTTCGGAGAATTGAAGTATTTGAGAGTTGAGACGAGCTGCTCTTTCATTGCCTTGTGCTCACCAAGATTGCCGTTATTCAAATTTTAATATCTTTGGAGTGGAGTTGAGACGAGCCGACCATTTTGTAGTTATACATTTTGTATGGTTATCATAAAATATAGCTCAGGCGTCCCTAATAATATTTTCATTTAAGGGCCGTTTTATGCCATTGGAAAATGGAGCCCATTTATCGATATGCCTTGCCAAAAAATCATAATGAATGTGTTCACATGCCATAGAGGAATATAACTGGCATAGAGAGAAAAAAGACAAGCTGTACTTACAAGTCATGAATGTCTAGTTTTGATAATGAATGACATCTGTAGATGTTGTGGTTCTGAAACGGCAATAAGAATCACGCAACATTTTGTTTTGTGAATGCAAGTAGGCAAATAAAACTAATCAATCACTTCCAAGTATACTTCCTTTTTTTCCTTTTCTTGAGAATTATACGCTTCAATGACAGCCCGCAGCCGTATGTCATGGACAATCTATTAGCTGTGCTAAGCAAGCTGAAAAGATCGCACCGGGTATCACAAGAGCAGGTAAATTTAATGAGCACTAATGCACTTGCTGTATTTCAAAATTCTCTAGGGAAACGCTCAAGAATCCAAGTACTGCGGCAAACATCTACAATGGTCCAAAGTTGTGATGAAACATTAAGTAGACATTTAACAAACAACATATGAGCTGCTGACTTCAGGGTAGTTGTTTGCATCCTTTACATGCTATTCTTTCTCCAATGCTTGGTTAGGGAGAAGATAAGTCCACAAGAAAATTATTATGATCTGTAGGTGTACACCAATATGTGTTAACATCTACCGAACCAGGCAAGATTCACCTCAAAATGAGAAACTAATCACATAGTAGTGCGGCTGCATATACCACCTTGGTTCGATCTCCCACAAATACAATCAACAAACAGCTGCAAAGCTTCAGCAGTAGACACCTTTGTTCTTTATCACAGAAACCTGCACAGAAAATCAAGAGTTTAACAGCCATGCAGATGCAGATACATTATGATTCATCCAACGCAGCTATGAGCAAGCAACCCACACTAATGTACTCGTAGCATGCCATAGGGCGCATGCAGCAGTTTCAACTATAGAGAAACAGAGACAGCCATGAAGGCATCTACACAAGACAAGCACAGTAGACCTTAAAGCTCACTATAATTCCGCCATACTGCTCGAAATTCCTCCCTGAATGTGTTCAGACGTGCTTTCAGATTTGGTGTTCTGAAGCTGGCATGAAGCAAGGTTGCTGCAAGAAAGATAAACATAACTTCAATTTTTCAAAACCTTGCAAAGTTTTTCAATTTTTCAAACCCTACCAAGTAGACCAATAAGAAGTGCCCACAGAACTGTGAGGAGACTGCAGGAGGTCAACCAGAGCATGCAGCTAACTGCAAAGTGCAAACATGAATCAATTATTTACTAATAGTGCCATCATAAGTTCACTTCAAAACTAAGGTCTGAGAATAGGATTACATGAGGAAAGTTCAAAGTTCCACACTACCTGCTGAAAATAACAGGACAAACAACCAGCGGGGTCGCCCACAAATATGAATTGATCTCTTTGAACTTGGTCGGCCGCGAAGGACAGGCCTAACAACGTCATTAACAATGGAATTAACAACACCATCCAATAACCATAAGCAAAATAAATAAAAGAAACACCACAAAATAAGATCCTCACGTTATGGGTGGTCGCATCTTTGCAGCCAAATGTGGTGAAAATTGTCTGACTGTCCTTGTGACTTTCTCATTGAAAGTAACTGCAAAGCTGGAATCCAAAATTATAATTAATTAATAATAATCATGCTGTCAGCCAAAATCATTATTTGCAGTTTACAAAAACAACAGCTATAGACAAACTGTTTACACCCAAAAAAGACCCTTATGCAAAAGAAATATAGTGTCTTGTTCATTAATTTACTGGGAGTAGTGTCCTGAATCATTCCTCCTCCAACATGATATCAATACTGCTATAAGCACAATTTAGGTGTGATTGTATTCATCTTAGTGATATACCAGATAAATCTACAGAACAAGAACTCAACAAAATCAATTGGTGTATGCCACGCTTTTGATATTTCATTGCTTCATAAAAAATACAAGTTGCAGAGGTCCTCTTCCCATACCAGCTGCCATAATACAGGATGCTTAGTGGTGACTGGTTTCCAATGGGGAGAAGGAACATGGACTTCCCTGAAGAGAAACAGATTACTAGATAGCACATGTTAATGCATTCTTAGAAAAAGCTTCCAACACTTCCATTAAGGCCCTGTTTGGCCAGACTCATGCTCCGGCTTCTACTATAGAGAAACTAGAAGTCATATATAACTCCAACTCCAAGTAAACTAGAAACCGAAGTTTTGAAAAAATTTGGCAAAAGACTTCTCTACTTTAATATTCCAAGTGACATTTATGTTCAATGAATAGAATATAATAATAGTAGTAACCAATAGCATAACTATATAATTAGTTCTAACTTTATAAGTATGTTTTAAAATTGAAAGTTAGAGTTGTTGGAGACCTCTAATCTTGCTCTGAGAGATACTCTACATCAACTCCAGAAAAACCACCAACCAAAGCCACCCCATTTGGCCAAATTGCTCTAGCTCCAACCCAGAAGCCAAGAGCCGAAGCCCAGCCAAACGGGGCATAAGTCGACAAAATCAATATATGAACCATTAGATGTACGGAAGGTCTAATCTAGATGACAATTACCAATTGTGGAGCTAGAGTAAACACATTGTGATATGGCCCACACTTTTATTGAAAAGTCTTATGTCCATAAAATGAATCTCTAGGGCTGCCAATAAGATCAATAGATAGTAGTCTATTAGGATTCTTATTGATTTTTCTATTAGGATTCCTATTTTTATCCTTTGATAAGGGTTATAAAAGGGGAACAATTGTATCCTTTTGAAATCAAGTAATAACAATAATCTCTTTCTCTTCTCTCTTTTGTCTCTCTTAACCCTAATTCCCCAATTCCCATGTGTGCGACTAGCACCACGGCTTATCACCTCCGGTCGAAAGGACCGGTCCATAACATTGGTATCAGAACCGACGATTCCATGGCGCCAAAACCAAAGACTTCAGAGGAGCATCGCCTCTCCGCGCTGGAAGCCATAGTCGCCGGGGTGTGGACGCTCACATTGCAATTGGAGGCGCTCGCCGATCGGGGAGACCATCAGGCCGCTCTCGCCAAGCAAAGGTTTGAGCACTCCGAGCAACGGTTCAATGCGCTCATCGAGCAACTCACGAGCTTAATGGCGCTAGTGCAGAGGTTGATGACAACACCGCCGCCACCTTCCGCAGAACCGGCTCCCAATCTCACCTACTCTTACCAGGCGCTGGAGCACGACGATCCACTGGACGGCGAAAAGAAGAAAGTGGATGACAGCGGCAACTCAGTAACCATGGAGTCGCACGGGCCGCAGGGCCCGATTGGCAAAGGCGGCGGCAGGACGGCGATTGGCAGAGGCGACGGCCCGAGCGGGGGGCTTCTCAGCTGACCGGGCTTGGGTCTATACGGGGCCCCACCGGTGAACCATGGGCGGTGTCCCAACAGTGGTGGCGGTCTACTTCCTCGTCCGATGGGCTGGATGGCAGAGGAGGCCGCCTGGGCGGCGGGAGACGACGGGTACCCGTCGGGGTTCCGGACGGGCAGATGCCGCGCTGGTTGGGCGGCAGCAAACAGTGGACTGCTGCCGGGACAAACGGCAGCCAGAGATGGCGGTGGCTGGGTGGCGTCGGACAGGTCTGCCTACCTTGACCCGGGCGATGGCACATGCTGGGGCCCGCGACCGCGAGTAAAACTTCCTGAGTTTAGCGGAGAAGGCGATCCAATCCTCTGGCTTCGGCGCTGCGAGCGATACTTCCACATCCAGCGGATTGCGGATGTCGACCGCGTAACAATAGCAGGCATGTTTTTAGGAGAATCGGCGCAATACTGGTTAGACACATGACATGCTCTATAGCCAGAAATTCGTTGGAAGACCTTTTCGACCAAATTCAGCGCGCGTTTTGGTATTCCTGGGTCCTCGGATCCAGTGGGCGATATCAAAAAGTTGGTCCAGCATGGCACAGTAAAGGAATACTCTGACCAATTCTAGGCTCATCTATCCAGAGCTCCACAACTCGATCCGGCACTACAAGTTAGCCTGTATATTTCGGGTTTAGCTTCCCCAAACCGCGAAGAAGTGGAGGACCATGCGCCGATCAACCTCGAGAACGCAGTCAAGTGGGCTCGCCGTATTGAGTACAATTTTAGCTTGATAACAGCTAAGTACGATCAAGGGATGACCAAAGAATCACGGGGATCTGGCACTCCTCCGTTTCAACCCGAAACCACAGGCACAACGCTAGCCCTTACATCACAAGCCACGCCAGAGGGTGGACAACAGCACAACACCACCGCAACTACTCATTCAGGACAAGCAGGGCTGCCCCAGGCATTGCGACGCCTCAACAGAGTCGAGATGGCAGAGCGTCGTGCCAAAGGCTTTTGTTTCCACTGCGATGAGCAATTTTTCAAGGGTCACAAGTGCAAAGAGTTGTTCTCTATTATAGCAGTGTTGAATGAGGAGGATTACGAACTCAAGGAGTCTAGGGAGGATTAGGACGAATCCATCCTTCAAGCTTGAGGACAAGCTTGGTGTCGAGGGGGGGAGTAATGGTATGGCCCACACTTTTATTGGAAAGTCTTATGTCCATAAAAGGAATCTCTAGGACTGCCAATAAGGTCAATAGATAGTAGTCTATTAGGATTCTTATTGATTCTTCTATTAGGATTCCTATTTTTATCCTTTGATAAGGGTTATAAAAGAGGATCAATTATATCCTTTTGAAATCAAGTAATAACAATAATATTTCTTTTTTCTCTCTTTTGTCTCTCTTAACCCTAATTCCCCAATTCCCGTGTGTGCGACTATCACCACGGCTTTTCACCTCCGGTCGAAAGGACCGGTCCATAACACATTGTAGGTACTATTGAAATTCTTGCCTATTATAAATGGAAAAATTAGCTTGATACCACTGCAAAAGTACCAAATTAGCAAAATACCGCTAGCTACAAGACTAGCATGTGGGGTTCGGCCCTACGCGTCATTGACATATTCACTGGTATTTTGCTAAACCCCAAGTTTTGCAATGCTATGAAACTAAATTTCCCAATATAAATACAGCCAAATGCCAATAACTATTAACAAATACCCAAATCAAAATAAATTCTCAATCATTGTAAAGAGAATCTTAGCTATAGCTAATGGAATGGAAAGGATACTCAAGTATTAAAGGTAGTTTCTGAACCAAATTATCAGTATAAATTCAGTGATGACTAATGTATATACCATTTCTCTAATGGAAATAGGATGAAAACCCGAAGTGTGTACTTGTAATAGAAATTTTATGCTCTAAAGTAGAGAAATTAGTTTACCACACATCAAGAAAATGGTGAGAAAAAAAATCAGCTCAAATAAGTTAAATTGCCGATGCAATAACTTCAGCAATGTACGAACTCTACGCACATCAATATCTAGTCTTCGTATCAAATTGCTTTGAAGTGGTTTAATGATTAAGATCAGATTCTTCATTTATAATGGGTCCAAGTAAATAATCAAAAGCATAGGATTAGAGGTTGACATAAATTTCATTTTTGTAATAGCCAGACATGGGAATGAGTGATAATCATTATGGAATTGTATAATTTGATGATAATTAACGTGGGCATGATCAATATGATTTGTCTCAATACGTAAGTGAAAGAGCAACCTTTCTTAATGAATCATTGACTTAGACCAATAATGTATAATTGAACTTGGAAAATGGTGTTCCACCATTAGTTTGTACATAAACATGTTCATTAGGTGATTATCTGTGAAATAAAATGAATGAATGCTAATTGTCTTATGAACGAATGCTAATTGTCAAGCTTTTTATTGAGTTGCAAGTTTATAGAATATCATATTTTTGTAACTTGATTTTGCATAGAGAACCTACATTTTGATTACAACAAAGCTAGTGGAGCTTTGCACTATTCCAAATATTAAAATACATAGAAGCATCTGGTGATTATAACTAAATAGCCAAGAAGTTGCTAACAAACGTTGTATTACCATGTTGTTGAAAAGATTTTCTCACTAGGAAGAATTAATCTGTGTTATATGCACTTTGTTGGGTACGGCAGTGCTTTGAACATAAATAATTGGAAACACTTTCAAGAGAGCCTCATTGTAAGCACAAGCCAAGAAACAAATACTAGTTAAATATACCTATCATTAAGAAATGCAATGCTGAGTCCAGTCATAAAAGCTGCAACAATAGCAACCGGCTTCCGAAGGAATCCCATCCCTGCATACACCAAAGGCAGCACATCAACACCAACAACTGACATAACAACAGAAACAAAAACACCACCACATCTTGAAGTCTTCTCACTTACCCAGGATGAACATAATCAAGATGAAGTAGTTCGTCCTGTAGCTGCAAAGCAACAAAAGGTTGCAAAAGAACCTTAGTAGAAGATAAAATGAAATCATAGATATCGATTTCAAGCTTGTCAATTTCAAGCTTCATGAATCATGAAGATACTACTTTGGCATACATTCTGGTTACTACAAAATTAGGGAAAATTAGCTAAAAAATCAATCCATCTGTTTATATCTTCTGCAACTATAAGAATCACCTAAAAGTCAGTGTACATATTACATCTTTGAACCAAACCAACAAAGATGCAAAAGACCTTGCTTTCTCTTTCCATAATTGCGCCATTTTCCATCTAAATTGTAGGTCAAAACTCAAAAGTATCTGTAGTAAATTAAAGAAATCTTACACATCCAGCTCACTTCACAGATTCACGGATTCCAACATAAATTACTTAAAATGGCACCCTCAATACAAGTAACAGCAATGCAGTAATGCATGGATCCTAGTATCTACTACACCTTCACAAATTTTAACATCACTTGTACATGTGTCACACAGTTTTCCCTCTGAGTTTCTTCACACTGTTGATCACCTCTAGAATTGATTCAGCATGTATTTCATCCTTACAGCTTTGCCTCTGCATATCCAAACCATTCACTTTCCACAATTTGTTCAATTCCAACCAAAATGATGCAAACACTAAAATAACAACTTTGGTAGTGATTTTGGATCAATGAACTATGCATCAGAATCAACAGGATTTGCATGATAACATGAGAGATGTGAGCCTATCCACGCCATTTCTAAGATCCTAGTCTGACATATATAAGTTAGAACAGACAGAGGCCAAAACAAAGGTCCTGCTCCCTTCACAAACTATATCATCATGTCATCAAGTCACCAAAGTTTCTGAAAAAATGGAATAGCCCAGCAACATACATTAGACCCTTTGCAAGTCTTCAATTGCCACCTGACTTGCTGGAATTTTCAGCGATCATGCCAACGCACCGTACCATTCACGGATCACACTACTCCCATAAACAAACTACACTGTATATAGACTAATCGCAGACTCCTCCAAATCCAACCTAACTACCTGAGTCCCCGGCAACCTCTTATTTACTGAAGCGCTAATAAATTTCCAATCAACTAGTTAAAACCCTACCATCCATACAGAAGCTAACCTAATCCGCTCAAATCAACAGCCGTCTCGAGTTTATCACACGGCAGTCCAACATCGCACGGTGGCACAGAAATTTTGACCAAATCCGCTCAAATCAACAAGGCATACGGATCTCGCACCAGCTCGTGAATGCATGAGACACGCGAGGAAGCATCGAAATGGAAAAGAGTAGGAGACGGATCGTACTAGTAGAGGTTGCACTTGAGGCGGCTGGTCCACTTGGAGTAGGACCGGGGGACAGTGAAGCGGGAGAAGAACTCGGGGACGGGGCGCGGCGGCGTGGACCAGTCCACCTCCCGCAGCGCGTCCGCCAGGTCCTCCGCCGTCACGGCGCTCCAATCCATCGCCGGCGAGCTCAAACCCTAGCGAACGGCCGAGCGGCTAAGCGTAGAGATGATTCGGTGAGACGGGTGGGTTTGTTAGTTGTGTTCGTGCGAGAGTTTTTTGGGTGGTTTTTCGATTTGGTCCTCGGCCGTTTCTTTCTGCTTGGGAGAAGAGTGGCTTCGTTTGCGCGTTTCGGTTGTTCTTTTCTTTTGCTTCGTGTGGGGGGTGGCGTGCACGGTCGGATCGGTTCCATGGACTTGCTTGCACACGCCGTCTCGACCCGAGGATTTACGGGCCGAGACGGGCCGTCATTGGCCCTGATTTTGGGTAGTTTTGCTGGGCCGCCCGGCCTGGCTCTAAACGACTAGTTGGGCCGGCGTGGCAGGGCTAAGGCGGTTTAATCTGAATAGGCCTTGGGTTTGGGCCTTCTAATGTGTTACCAGGGTCTAAGATGGTAAGTCCAGCCCGACCAGATGCTAAAGCCTGGACGTGGTTGGGACAAGCTGAGTATGCTCAGGTCTGGTGTGAGCAATTCTCTCCCAGATCATGCTATTTTCTGTCATTAAAAACACCTTTTTGATATAGAAAATAATATTTTGGTCCAAGATATTCTAAGAAAAGAGGTGAATAGTATACAGTGTATAACACAATAATATGCCCCCTAAATTCACAAATTAGAGATTATTGGCATACTAATTTAATGCTGAGGGTGTGTTTGATTATCTGCATCAAGTATAGTCTAATTCATATGAATTAGAGAAGTTGAACACATGTATTGAGATGTTTGATTAGTATAATCTGGTGAGTCTGTCTGATTAATAAAATTATTTAACTGTTTGCATTAAAGGTTGATAGATGGAAGACTGTTCTATAATAATGATGGACGGTGGTGACGCACTCTAGGTGCATCTCATGATCTTGGCTCTAGAGATACACAATGGAATCAACTATTTTCACCAAGTTTGGCTCCACCGTTTTTTGCACCCATGGGCCAAAGACTTGAAGTTTTGTTCAAGCTAATGAGGCC
Source organism: Pharus latifolius (assembly GCA_019359835.1). Lineage (NCBI taxonomy): Eukaryota > Viridiplantae > Streptophyta > Magnoliopsida > Poales > Poaceae > Pharus > Pharus latifolius. The sequence continues at coordinate 10,409,923 of CM033323.1, read as the reverse complement.
CGCCCAGCTGCCTAGGGCCATGCTCTACCTAGATGCAAGTATCTAAATACTTCCTTAACTCATTTCACGTATAATTTATTTTCTTCAAGCTAATAAATGGAGGTAAAGTTCTAGTTAAAAGCTGCTAATGCGTTCTACAGCATAAATTGTAAAGGAAACACTACAGTATAGTCAAAATTAATTGAAAAGATAACAAGAAAACAGTGCAACATATTTCCTTTGTGCTTGTAGAAATGACTTGTGGATGTGGTTCATATATAGTTTTTATATGCAAGACAACATCGTCATGCTAGATATTTAGATAGATGGCAATTGATTTATGGTTTGCATATAGTGTTGGCACATTTGCTTAATTATTTTGAATATACTCGAATATTTGGAGCACTCACGCCCAATTGTTTTTTTCTCCCCTAAATTATGGTGCTAAAATGCTTAAAAAAAAAGGTCCAAATCATCTTGACAAAGATGGTGGATGAGAAGTACACATGGATGGATTTCGCAACATAAGGACGAAGTTAAACAAAAGGTTGGAGAGATGGTTGAAATGTTGAAACTTCTAGAATAGCTACGTGTTATTTGCTTGGCCCCTTTTTATCAGTTTTCTATCCTCACTGGTTGGTAGTGATGTTATGCATTGCTCATTTGTTATACGGTTGTTTGGATGGCTATGAATATTGAATGATGTGTTTCTTGAATTAAAATTGGATAGTTATCTCTTTTTATAACCTATTTGAAACCCAAGAATCTCACAAAAATTTTATAGGAATTTGATTTTTTTCACTAAAATTTCTATGTTCTAAATAGGCCGTAGTAATTAAACATAATGTTAGAAAAAAAAGTAAATTTAAAGTTTTTTCTATATAGGATTGTGCAATTTTAATACCTCTAATGGGGTCATTTTATATATTAAATCTCTAATTGGAGTGAGGTGGGATGAAGATGTGCATACCACCTGAATAAAAGCCAAAATAAGTATATTGAAAAGGTTTCTTCCTTTCTGAATTTGACCTTTTTGTTTTCCCAACTCTACATTAATTCAAAAATGATATTTGGTTAAATAACATGTCAAACTCTATCTTTAAGATACTCTAGTGTTGTTTAGAAGTTGGAGAGGACGACAAAACCAAAAAAAGTAAACGTAATTCCTAATATGTCTGAGCCCAGGTTCGAACTGGGGACCTCTAGTGTGTGAGACTAGCGTGATAACCAACTACACCACCCAGACAGATATTATTAGGCTTGTTTGACATTTAAAAATAACTTAATTAATATGATACAAGAAAGACAACCCACACGAATGGACATCATTGGGCCCCACACGACGTGTATCCGGAGTCCCGACGCCGTGATGACATATATTTGTCAGGAGTTTTTTTGCGGGACGTTTTGTTTTAGCAGATGATTAGACTTTTTCCGATGTATGAAATTCTAGAGAGATCTTTTAAGAGTATATTCTCCTTTAAAGTATCACTTAAAATATCCATTACTCGAATACAAAAATTCTTACGGAGATTTCTCGCACGGACTCACGAGTAAATTAGATATTTATTATAATTTAATGATTTTAGTAAAATATAAATAACTTTTAATTTTAAAATCGAATCTATATGAAAATAATTGAAAGATCTATAATTTTCTAAATATAATTAAGATCTAATTTTAACTAGATTAATGTATAAATCAAGAAACAAAAATTATATACAACTTGATCACACGAAAATTGAGAAAAACAAATAAAAAAACCCAAGTTCTTGCTGCCTCCAAGGCACTTTCTCTCTCTGATTAACAAAAAAGATAATTAATTTTTTATCGCTGGCACCGGCTCGGGCACCCGTGTTGGAGATTGTCTTCCTACAACAGCAAGATGTAGCCCGTAGGAGCGATTCCGCTCACACAGACTGCCATGCGCAGCGTAGACCATAAGCAAACAATAATTTTTTTTAAAAGTAATCCAATAAAAAGGTAATTGTAAAAATGACTCAATAGTGAATATCGGCTAAACACTATTATGACACACTTGCCATCTTGGATGATAATAAAACTAAAAAACCCAAAAGATAAACCAAATCATCAACCAAAACAATGACTGATTGTATCGCAATTCAATGATTTTTTGGGATCAAAATTTTATGATCTATAATTTCGATAATGATCCATTTGAATTAACGGTTTTGTGACGTCAAAACGATTAGATCGACACAAATGGATCATCAATCAGAGTTATAAACAACAAGATAGTGATCTTGAATCTTACAATTCTTTGTAGATGATTATTTTATAATATATAACTCTAATGTACAATATATTTATGTTAATCTGATCGTTTTGACTTCATATATCCATTAGTTCAAATGGATCATCAATTGGAGGTATATATTATAAGATATTCATCTAAAAAAATTGTAAGATTCATGTACAATATCTTATGATTTATAATTCTGAGTAATAATCTATTTGTGTTAATATAACCATTTTGACATCACAAATCTACTTGTTCAAATGAATCAACAATCAAATTATAGATTGTAAAATATTGATTCGAAAAGAATCATTAAATTGCAGCGTAATTAGAATTAAATTGAACTAATTTTTTTTATAAAAAATAGAGAGTAAGAAAATGTCAAGGATATGAAAGAAATTTTCCCTCAATGGCATGTAAGCTTCCACGACGAGGTTATAGATTCCAGAGTCCCGTTTCAAAGTTCAAAATACAATGAAATTGAGACTAGCAAGACAAGATATATTTATTTATAAATGTGCACACACAAAACTTATGAACAATCAATGTAACAAGGATCAAGTTTCCATCACTAAAGATACACATAAATTTTGTAAAATAGTAAAGTAATGTAAAAACCATTTTTAACAATTTGAAGTTCTTTTGGTTTGATTATCGTACTTGTTGGCGAATATTCACACTTAGTTTACTCTGCAGAGGTGTTCCATACCATAGCATCTCTTAAACACAACAGTCGACACCATATGCGTCCTTCTGCGTTTCTTTTAACACATAATTGGCACTTAGGAAACAAAACTTTTAGCTGTATAGGGGAATATAGAGCTCACCTGGACATGTGCGCACACACTGACTACACACAAGTTGTTGTAGTGAGCCGCAACCCCAATACTTCAACTTTCACCACAACTACCAGAGAATTATGCGGGTTATATTTCTATAGGGTTACTGAACTCAGTTCGCCCCATCCCAGAACTATGACAGTTACTAACAAATATTGAACACTTACTAAGTTATTATTAACTTAAACAATTTTATAACCTTTTACAACAACGACGACCACAAATCAACTTGCAACAATAGATCTCAACTACAGATCTTGACCACAGATCTCAACCACAGATCTCAACAACAAATCTTGACCACAGATCTCAACAACAAATCTTGACCACAGATCCAAACCACTATTCATGTAAATGCAATCAAATCAACCTATACATGCTTCCAATAATTTTTCACCGAAAACATGTAATTTCAGCGTATAAAATAATAATAGATTATAATCAAAATATATATAATGCATAATAGGTGAAATATGCATCAGGAGTGGTGTATACAACTTGCCTTGATTGGTTGTTGAATTCGAAAACTCTACCTCGAAAGCTGCTCTGGTGTCCGGCAACGGATCTGACAATTTCAAACAAAAATAAATAAATAATTACTAAATCTAGAAAATAATTAAATAAAATTACGCAAGACTTCAATCTAAAATTTCAAGACTGTAGGATCAAGGATGCCGACTAGAGGGGGTGAATATGAGGCTTTTAAAAAAATTTATGAAAGACAATTTTTTCACAATTTAAAGCCAGCTAAGTGCAAATAAAGACTGAATCAAATCAAAAATAGATTGCACAAGTGAAATAAGAGAAAGAGAATCAAATACGACAATGTATCCTGAGGTCTCAGACACTCGCCCGGTCTCCCCTACTCCTCGTGGAAGCACTCAAGTGAATGAGTCTTGTTCCGATGTCCACTAAAGTTGCTCCTTCTCCTCTCCGGAAAGATGAGCACCAAACCTCTCACAAACACGCTGAGCCTCTCCAACAAGTTTCGTCAATGGAGAGATCAACGGTCATGCCTCCGAACTATCTAGGTGAAGGTATTGGAGAACGGGCTCGCTACTCTAGCGCAATTTCAAAAATTTTACCCGAAATCCCAAGTAACTTGCAAGCAATTGATCATAGATCAAGAGATTTACCACTAGACGCGCGGATGCGACAATGCAGCAGCGAAAGAAGAGTTGATTTCGCAACCAGATCGTGACCAGCAATGCAACAATAACAGCCACACCTCTACGGAAATCCACATGTTCGGGGAAGGAGCGCCGCGTGTTCGTGTGCTAGCACCAACGCACACAACTAGGGTTTTACGAGATCTATCACGTGGATGGTGGTGGCAGCCTGAATAGATCAGATAATGAATGCATGCCAATCGCACCTCCTTTTATAGAGTCTTGCAGATAAGTCCTACTCAAATGCAAACCTTAATCCTAATGGTAATCCCATTACCAATAGGGGACCCGTTTCGGATCCCATCAGAATTAATACTCCAACTCGTTAAGTGTGTGACCCTGTAGGTTCGTGTATATTTAGACGTGACCAAAAACAACTTCCTGAATCACAAGTCATAAGTGGTCTCTAGCAAGACATTATGACTACCCGCATGTACACGAAGATTATATCCGACGAACCTATACAACTTATCATAGATTATCTCTTTGCCTCACGATACCAGATCAAACTCAAGGTGAGAAACGTGTCATCCTTGAATAGCTCGGTCATTTCCTGATTTTGTAATGAACTTACCTTTATATAGTTGACTCTCAACTATATTTGACACGGCCATTCACTTTCTTAGTCCAATTACATCAAGGGGCCCAAAGATATCTTTCTCAAGATATGAGAGAGGCAAATTTCATCTCGATCATTCACTTTCAACCACATGGTTCATAACATATCTGTATGTCACTTTTATGACTACTCGGTTAAAAGTAGCGGTTGATGATACCAAGTATGCTACTACGCATGTATGAAATCATGATAATCTCAGGACTAAAGATAAATCAAAATAACTGTTAGAAACCAACTGATGACACATAAAAACTCAATAGTGTCTTAAGATAGGTCAATCCAACCAACATGTTCTCCAACATGTGTCCATATCATTGGCTTGATATTTCATATCTATGGTCCGAAAAATTTGACTATCACTAATGATCGTGCTGACTTATCTTGCATTATTATTCCATGCAATGTCGAAAGTCAGGGATGTTTAGAATAAGTATCACTAATAATACCAACAATACATATATCATAATAAAGAGTTCCACGAATAAGTCACATACTTATTTGATCAATAAAAGGGATACTTTATTCAAAGAATGCAATAACATTTTATTCGTAACAATTCATAAACATATCATGATACGATCATCTCCATAATTGCTTTTAGGGCATATCTCTATCAGAAGGCGATCACCAAGAGTAACAAGTTGCGAGATCTTCTCTTACCTCCAACAATCACCGAGAAACTCTAAGGATGCAAATGATGTGAATGAATATTCTCGAAGGATCTCTTACAATCACAATGAATGATTTTGATCAAAAGATCAAGACTTTAGCACTAGAGGACAAGGGGGCTTAAGTATATATCAGAATATGGCTCAAAGACATATTCATTTTGTGCTCACAACACATATATATAGCCTAAATCTCTCAACTAGCCATTATAGTCGTGCAAGAAAAAAAATCAGTGTATGCTAACAGTCAGCCTCAAAGACTGACAATCAGCATCGACCTTAAACGGCTAGTTGTGATACAGTCAATAGCCGTTGAAATTTTTATCACCACGTGTGCTGACAGTCAGCATTGTCGCGCTGACAGTCAGCATAGAAAAAAATTGATTTGGCTCAAAAACAAGCGTCTTTGGAGAAATATCAGCACATACACTGACATTCATGCTGACTGTCAGCATACTACAAAAATTTTGTCTCAAAAACATATCTCTCTGGACAAATGACAACATTGATGTTGACATTCAATGCTGACTGTTAGCATCAAGCAAGATCAGTTTGTACTACCAAATTTAAACTATATTAAATAACTGGTTAAAATATTATTTGGTCGACTAAACAGTACTCGAAAGGCCTCTGGTCGAATGAACAGTGCTCAAATAGCCTATGGTTGAATGAACATTGCTCGAAAGCCCAATGGTCGAATGGCAATGCTCGAATGACCTCTAGTCGAAATAAATTGCTCGAATGATTGATGTTCAAAAGACCAGAGTTCAAAAACTTGGTGCTCGATTTGCCAAGTGGTCAAATGGCAGCATGAAAGAGTGACTGTCAGCCTTGCTGACAACTTTAAAAATACAAATTTAAAGTCCATTTTCAGTCCCTTTTTTGAAATCTTTATTTTTCTCAGACTCGACCAAGAATATGAATGAATATGAATGCAACAGATGATCTAAGAGTTTCTCAATTTTTGTCGGAACTAAAAGAGATTTCGCAACCCCTCTTAATAGTCTAGTTAAACTAAAAAGAATATTTATAAATCTAGTCAATTCTCCAAACACTGAGATCAGGTAAATCCAAAACATTTACCTTAGGCTTTTCAACTTCCATTTTACGACTGTCATTTGGCATTTCATCTTTCATCTGATCTTATTGATCATACTCAAAGCAAATAGATTAGTCCAATACACTTGTTGTCATTTATCATCAAAATCAAGATTAAGGGTCTAAATGCAACAAAGACTTACTAGGGATCTACGGTTCAGATCTATATTTTAATCTGCAGATCTAAAGCCTAGAAACTAAATTGCAAATAAAATAATTACAAAAAGAACTTTGGTCCTTAAAACTAATCTAACTCTCATCTTCCTCGAGGGAGCAAACACAACACACACCTTCGGGAAGGAGAAGAGGTAGTGGTGGCTCGGCTTGATGCTACTCCTGTGGATGACGGTTGATGAGGACATCACTAGCTCGGATATGAACAAGGCTTCATCCACTCCTTCCACTACTTCCTCGCCGCCACAAGAAGATCAAGGAGAACGGCGAGTCGGTATGAATCCATGTGCCGAGCCACTTACTACGCCCATACTGGAGGATCAGCGAGCTTCATCAAAGGTGGAGTAACCCACGACGTATCAAGTCCAGCCCAAGATCAAGCCCAACTCGTCCACGAGTCCACCTCGAGCATCCAGCAGCAGTCCAACTTTAAACGGATGCCCAAGCCACGTACGGAGTCCGTTTGGGGCAAATGAGTACTTCATGAAGAAGCCACGACGACAACTAAACTAAGATAGATAAATTCTCACCAGTCAACCTAAAGCTCTGATACCAACTGATGAAGACACGTATGCCTGATCTTCTGGTGAGAGGGATTACTTCCATTTGATGGAGAGTGACCTTGGTGATTCAGCTACCAACCAAACAAGACTGGACGCCCTGGCAATCGCTAAACCACACTCACGAGTCGTCATCAACCGTGCCAAGACGCGGCTGACCTGATCACGAGGATCGATTCCTGCAAGCAATCGAAGAACAAGATAAAAGCAATCTGAAATTGCAAATATGAATGAAGCACACGATAAATTTGAGGTTGTGTAACTTGTAGTTGTTGCTCTAGCCGACACAAGAACACAAGGATGAAGTTTCACACATGGGAAAAACTAATCTAAACAAAACCTGAGGAAGAATGGGAAGAGTGAAGGCCATATGTAACAGGGGTGGCGGCCAAGGACATGGACGTGAAACCCTAGGGGTACGGGCCCAAGGTGGAGGTGATGTGGCATCCGGTAGGTTTTGTCCATAGATTGTTTCATTGATTGTGGATGCTCCAGAAGGAATTTGGCTGTGCGACCAATCCTTTTGGAAAGGTGTTGTCGTGGGCTTCTCCGTGAAGTACTCATTTGCCTCAAATGGACTCCGTATGTGGCATGGGCATCCGTTTGAAGTTGGACTGTTGCTGGATGGCCAAGCTAGACTCGCGGACGAGTTGGGCTTGATCTTGGGCTGGGTTTGATGCGTCGTGGGTTGCTCCACCTTTGATGTAGATCACTGATCCTTCGGTGTGGGCGTAGTGAATGGCTCGACGCATGAATTCATGCTGACTCGCCGTTCTTCTTGATCTTCTCGTGGCGGCGAGGAAGTAGTGGAAGTAGTGGAAGGAGTGGATGGAGCCTTGTTCATATCCAAGCTAGTGATGACCTCATCATTCTTCCCTTCTTGAATTTGAGTCGTCCTCGACTCAAGCATAATCTCCTGCAAAATATTAGTACCAACACGAGACAAAACAACATGAATATACTCCCCTTCTTGAAAGCTATCATGTAGGTTCAAAGGGAAACTAGAGGAACTTGACGTGAAATGATTAGTGCTGTTGCAATCCTCTAGTTGATCACATTGTTGCACAACAAAAGGAGGTTTCAGATTTGAACATATGTAAACTCGATGCACCATATACTCTCCTTTATCACTAGGTTTGCAGATAACCATGGCAAATTAGAATGGAGAAAAAGTCTCTCCTCTAAACTATTTAGATCACACAGAACATCAAATTCAATATAACCCAAAGTATTTAAAGAAGACAACAATTTCGGCTCATCTTTTTCACTAGCAATGTGAAGAACATGTCTATTTTCAGCACAAATGTTTGGTTCAAAAACAAAAATAACATGTTCATTCACTAGGGTTGGCATAGAAATAACTGAAGCATTATCACACAACTCTTCTTTATCACAAAAAATAGCAAGCAAATCATCTTGTAACAAAGGAAAATCATCAATGGGTTCCATTAATGGTTTCTATACAATAGCATGATTGGTGGAAAGTTTCAACACATCAAAATTATTCTTACCATGAGTAAGTGTAGCACCATTCTCAATACCTTCTAATTCCTCTTTAGCTGATGTAGGTGCTTTATCCATTGTTGGATCTTGAGTTACACATGGAACAACAAGTACTTCTCTCTCCATCTCATCCTCCTCCTCTTGCTTGTTATCATTTTCCTACAAAAGATTAGTCACAAGTGGAGACACGGCAAGAGGCCGTTTTTCCAAAGAAAATTCTTCACCCTTATAATTATAGACATTAAATTCAGATATATGCCTTTCATGTTTAATTTTCAGCCTCACAAGCAAGATTAAGCAATTGAGACAAAGAATTATGTTCCTTATAAACAAGATTATCCTGAATTTCCTTATCAAGCCCACCTATGAATCTAATTTCCTCATAAGCTTCCCCAGTTTCCTCTAAACCACAATGCAACAAGCAAGTTTCTAATTCTTGGTAGTATCATTTTACAGTGTTATTACCTTGTTTTACATGTTGTAGTTTCTTAAACAAACATTCAGCATAGGGTTTACTGACAAATCTATCTCTCATAAACCTTTTCATGTCTTTCGAAGTTTGAGGTAACTTATTACATGCACACAAATTCTTCCAACACATTGATGCAAAAATAGTTAAAGCACTAGCGGCACTCCTAATCTTTCGTTTATCACAGGTTTTATATCAAGCAAAAATTTTGTCTATCGCTATTTCCCAATTAATATATGCATCAGAACGAAATCCGTTATAAGAAAGATGGGTTGGAATGATTTTACCCTTACTTGTGGGGAAAGATGCAGCAATGGTAGTGTGGCTCTCTTGCAATCTCTCCCTGTGGTGGAACATATCAATTTGTGTTTTAATCTCCTTCTTAAATTCATCACCTGCCATTATTAGTAGAAAACAAGAAACACACGAGAGTATATTTTCCTATCAACTACTAGGTGGCGGACAAGGAACAAAAGTCACTCTTGATCAAGCTTCTTACCTAGGTCTTAGAAGTTCTTATCGAAGCAAACAGGCGGTGAAACCGGTGGCTGGTTCGTGATAACTTAAACTTGAGTGTGAGCAAAGTGATTGTAAGATGCCGTCCTGTATGGTTAGTAGAGGATGGAGCTTAGATAAGCTATTATATGTGTACCAACAATTCAAGATCAATAATGCAAAATTGAAAATTAGTCCAAAGTAATAATCAATGTGCTGGAACTAGTCTAGACTCAGACCTAGCTCAAACAAACAACTAGCAACACAAAAGACTATAACCAAAACATGCACCATAGAAAATTCTTCTCTTTTGCTACACACATTTTTCTTCTCTGATTTATTTTTTTTAGTACGGCTCTTTTTTTTGCACTTGCCTTTTTTTTTCTTTTTATGAACAGTGTGGCTTTTGTTGTACTTTGCCTTTTTCTTTTCGGCTGCACAACTAGGACAGAAACATTATTTAACAATTTAGGGCCCCAATAACTCCGAATTAGAGGATCTAGTCAACACCAAAGTTGTTGAATATCGTTTTATCTTTCCAACAAGTATAAGAACGTCAAAAATGGTGTTGGAAATCAAAAGATATGACAATTTTACTGAAACTGTCTCAGATTAAGCATTTCGAATCCGAATTGGACTAAAGTTTGCCCAAATTTTAGCGTGATGAAAACGATCGAATTTGAATATTACCCCAACTAAATTTTTGTGGGATTTCTCTCAGCGGTTCCAGAAAGTATAAATTTATCCCAATCTGAGTTCAGATGAAAGAATTATAATAAAAATACCGAAACAGATCTATTAGATTCAAACTCTACGCTGTCGACATTAACAGCCCAATATCTGATAGATGGAAGCTGAATCTGACTTTCACCTCAACAGAAACATTGTAGAGCATGATCTGAGATTTCTAGAAAGTATAAGAATGTGAAAATCCGAGTTCGTATGAAGAAAATATGATGAAAACAACGAACTAGACAGCGGTAGATTAGAATTGGACGTGACGACGAGGAGATTGACGTGGAATTCGACTCCGCGACGAGACGCAAGACTAAAACTAGACCAAGACTAAAACTAAGAACCAGCACTCGACAACGATGGATGAAAATTCAAAGATGCAAACTGACAAGAAGATGCAAGGCTAATGACAATGGTTTGGACAACGAAAAATAAATCTTTTTGTAGGGCAATTTTTTGTACTTTAGGTATGAAATCAATCTACTAAACTAAGATAGATAAAATCTTACCAATCAACCTGAAACTCTGATACCAACTGATGAGCACATGTATGCTCGATTTTCTGGTGAGATTGATAAATTCAGCTAAGGCGCGTGACGACCTTGACGATCCGGCTACCAACCAGCAAGTGACTGGAAACCCGGCGATCGCTAAACCACCACAACGAAGCGTTATCAACCGTGCCAAGACACGATCGACCTGATCACGAGGATCTGTTCCTGCAGGCAACCAAAGAACAAACAAGAACAAAGATAGAAAATCTGAAATTGCAAATTAGATTAAGCACAAACGAGTTGGGGTTCCGAACTCGGTCCTATTGGTCTAGCCGACACAAGAAGAGACGAGGTAGTTTCACACAGTGGAGAACTAAACTAAACAAAACCCAAGGAAGAAGAAGGGGGGTGAAGGCCATATGTAGCAAAGATATGGTGGCCAGGGTAGGCACGTCGGCCAGTGCACCCACACCAACGCAACCCTAGGGATACACGGGCCTATGGCCCAAGGTGGAGGTGGCGCAACACCCGGTAGATTCTGTCCACGGATTGTTTCATCGATTGCAAACGATCTAGAAGGAATTTGGCCATAGGACCAAGCCCATTGGAAAGGTGTCATCTTGGGCTTCTCCGTGAAGTACTCATTTTGCCTAAACGGACTCCGTACATGGCTTGGACATCCATTTGAAGTCAGACTACTGCTAGATGGCCAAACCGGATTCGTGGACGAATTGGGCTTGAACTTGGGCAAGACTTGATGCCTCGTGGGTTGCTCCGTATTGGGTGTGGCTCGCTGACCCTCCGGTGTAGACGGTTTGAATGGTTTAGCATATGGATTCATGTTGACTCGTCGCCCTCCTTGATATTCTAATGATGTAGTGAAGGTAGCAAAAGTAGTGGAAGAAGTGAGAGGCCCCGTGTTCATGTCCATGTTGGTGATGTTCTCATCATCCTCCCCTTCTTGAATTAGAGTCATCCTCGACTCCATCACATTCTCTTGCAAAAGGTTAGTAACAGCAGGAGGCAAAGCAATAGACAAAGCAACATGACGAGTTGTAATCAAATCATTGCAATTAGAATTATCGTCCTCATGTAAAACAATTTTAGTAGCTAGTAAAACAGCACCCTTCAATCTAATTTCAGATTTCTTAGAACCTGGTTCTTTCTTCTTTGGTGGGTTCAATTCTTTAGCTACACTTTTATCACACTCTGATTTACCCTTTTTAGCTCTTTCTACAACAGTTTTCAGCAGTTCAGCAGGAGTCATGGGATCCAATATAATTATCTTGCCTTTGAACATGAAAGCATATTGATTAGTTCTATCATGATGAACAACATCTCTATCATATATCTAAGGTCTACCCAACAAAGGAGAGCATGCTTCCATAGGTACAACATCGCAATCAACATAATCATGATACGAACCAATAGAGAAAGGCACTCGCAAATTTGTTGCCTTCAACTTACCATAGGAGTTAAACCATTCAAGATGATATGGAGTCGGATGTGGATTGGTGGTCAAGCCAAGCTTCTCGACCATGTCTTTGCTAGCAAGATTGTTGCAATTGCTGCTGTCAATAATGACTTGCACCGAGCGCTCATTCACGACGAATTTGGTTTGAAACAAGTTATGGCGTTGATTTTGTTCGATGCGCTCAGGTTGTGCACTAAGTACACGCTGGGAAACAAGGGTCATGTACTTCTTTGACATTTCAGCGGTCAAGCGTTCGACATCTTCTTCATTCTCACCTATAGTGTTAGTTGCAACAAGAGCCAAATCGTTCTCATCAACATCACTAGCACTAGTATACTCACCGTATTCTCGCACAATGAGAGCACGCTGACTAGGATAATTATGCATCATATGTTCAAAACCTTTGCAACGAAAACATTGCAAGTGTTGAGATCGTCCTGTAGAAGCCATTGAAGAAGCACTTTTCGCAGGGGCTTGCACCGTGGCTGATTTGCTTGCATCTAGAGCACGTGAGGGTGTGGAAGAAGGGGCAGCTGGTGGAGGTGTACGATCGAAGGTAGAGGATGGTGCCTTGCAGCCCCATAGGTCGGTCGTGATGAAGGAGAGCCTCCAAAGTTGCCTTGCGTCTTGGAATGGCGTCCCTGTACTTCCCTTTCATCTTTACAAGCAATATGGAACAAACGAGTGATAGAGTTGTAATCTTTATAATCTAGAATGTCCTAGATCTCCCGGTTAAGTCCTCTCAAGAATCTAGCCATCTTAGCATCATTATTTTCTTCTAAGCCACAACGCAATAAACCAATTGTTAGCTCCTGATAATATTCCTCTACAGATTTACTACCTTGGTTCAAACGTTGCAACTGATTAAGCAAATCACGAGCATATTCACTACGCCCACACCAGAGGATCAGCGAGCTATATCAAAGGTGGAGCAACCCACGACGCATCAAGCCCAGCTCAAGATCAAGCCCAACTCATCCGTGAGTCCAGCTCGGCTACGCCGTTGACATTAATGGCCCAATATCTCATAGATGGAAGCTGAATCTGACTTCGACCTCAATAGCAAAGTTGTAGAGCACGATTTGAGGTTTCCAGAAAGTACAAGAATGTGAAAATCCAAGTTCGTATGAAGAAAATATGATAAAAACAACAAACTTTCTCTTCCTCTCACCTGATTCATCCCAAATTTCTTATTTGTGTTTTTAATGATTGAAATCCCCCTTATTTATAGCCTCATGAGATCAACCTTTTTTCAATCAGATTCTAATTCTTGATTTCCATGTAAACATAATCACTTTCCCTTCTTCCAAATTCCTTTCTTTTCTTTGAAATTTGGATCTCATTCCAAATCTATTCTTTCCTAATTTAGATTGACTCAGTTGTGTTTGAGTTTGAATTCAATCAAATCCAATTGAGCTCATTTAGTTCTCAATTTGATCTAAGATTAAGATTTGAGTTCTTTAGTCAAATTTTGGATATCACAATCTCTAACATCTTTGGTGTAACCTGGCACCACAACCACATTCTAATCGTACATATCCCATGATTTGACGGGGCCTAGCAACTTCCGTCTTTTCACAACCCATGTATTTCATTCTATCCCTCCCACACGTCCAAAACCCAGGCTAGTCCTGCCACTTACAACTTACTTCTACAGTTTTTCACACATAATTTTGAGCACCCAATTGCCCCCACGTGTAGGGTTATACAAAAATAAACTCAGAGTCTTGAGTTATTTTTAGTACTCGGTGAGCCCCTTCGGGTTGCTGCTTGTATTAAGAAAATAGATTTGTAGATGTTAAGATATTATATCCAGAACTGAACGATTATGACTAGGTTTTCCGCTGATCCGACCAGTTTTGAAGTGCACGACCATGACCAAATCTTGTCTTGATTCAACCAATTTTGAAATGAATGACCATGAACAAGGCTTGTACTAATATGACCTCTTTTAATTGGATGACCATGACCAGGTGGTGTATTGATACGACCAGTTTTGAACTGAACGATCATGACTAGGTCATATACTGATATGACCAGTTATGGATTGAACGACTATGATCAGTTTTGAACTGAACTTTTTGTATCATTTTTACAATTCGTTTTCATGGTTGTGTTTGTTATATTCCAGGGATCATGCCTACAAAATTTGGGAGTATTTTGAGTTCATGTGGACTAGTTTCGACGAAAAACACGTAAACTGGACGATGAGAAACCTTGATCGAACACGCCATGGTTGAAGACACCTGATCAAACACACTGGAAAAAGTAATCTGGATGAAGAACCCTGATCGAACATGCATGATCGAAGACACCTGGTCAGACCCACCTGGTCGCCTGATCGAACACGCCTAGACATCTGGTCACCTAGTCGCCTGGACGCCTGGTCGGACACGCCCTGGTCGAACAATCCCTAGTCAAACACACCTGGTCACACCACTGGTTGTGTTTCCCTAGACCGAGCTCAGCACGATCGCGGGCACAACCCGTGCTCGGCTCTATCTCTAGGGCTGTTTTGGTCGATTTTGGTGGTTTTAACTTCGATTTATATATTTCTCGCACCATTTGAAGCCGGATTCCGTCGCCTGCACGTCAAGAGTTATATTTGAGCACGTTAACCATTGTATCATAAATAGAGAAGTTTTTTGCTTAATTAGATATGCTTCCTTAGTTTAGTTTAGTTTAGTAGAGCCCCCTCTATATGTTTTTCATGTTTGTAAGCTGATAAGGACGACAGACTTAATTCTTTAGTCCTATCGAGTAAGTTTTCTTTTATTCCTTATTATTTTTTTATTTTTATGATTTTTTGCAAGTAATTCACTTCTAGGGTTAGGGATAACCTAATCCGGAAGGCGTAATTCCTCCTTGTTTTTAATCTTAAGTCTTGCAGTTAGTTCCTTACATTTTCTTCCTCTAAACCCTAAATTCTCAATCCGGCAATAGATGTAGCACTTGAGCCTGAGCAAAAACTTATGAGAGTTCTTGAGTCCTTTGCACCTTGATTGACGCGAGATATTAAACAGGAGAGAGGCTCTCGCCAAACTTAGCCGTGGAAGCGATCATCTAACTGTTGTACCGGTGATCGTACTGGCAACCTAATCTGTCTTGGAAAACAATTGAAACTAACATGTAATTCTCAGACTTGGATAGAATTACACATAATGGGTATGGAATTCCCGAAACCCTAAGTTTTCCTTTCTGTTTCTAAAACCCTAGATTTCATACTTTCTCTTTACTGCTTTAAACCATAGATGATAGCTTTAGTAATAGATTTAGTGGTAGAAAAACAACCCCCAAATCGTTCAGACTTAATCAATAATCTGTTAGCCTTAAAGACAAATACGCTTGTTCATCGTGGAATTTGTCCCTCAAGTGCTCAAGTTCAACTGTTCGCTTGCAGTTATCACTCAAGACCCCACACGTGTCGTCGCAACTTCTTATTGAAATCAAAGCCTCCTTTAAATTCTTACCCTTCTCAGAAGATTAGGTAAAGCCATCTTCTCCTCGAGGCGACGGCAGCGAACTAAGTCCAGCCAAGATAGGTGGGAAGAGGCAGCAAGAAAAGGCGCCCACGGCCATGGTAAACGTAGACCCAACGTGGAGCTTCGTGAACGACGTGAAGCGCCTCGACATCAAGGTAATTGTGGAGTATTAGATCTGGATACACATTTTGGTTGGTTGTTGTTATTGTTGTTGTTGTGTGTGTGTGTGTGGTCGAACTTTGCTGGTCGTCGCGACCAACAACAACCTGAGTAGGTTCCAACGAAGCAGATCCAACCACCCAAATGAAATGAACATGCCGATACAACAACCAAGAACGCGGTGATGATGTGGACAAACGTGGGATCGAGCACTGAGGTGACACTGGTCGAACCTCGCCTCAGTTAATATCTTAACATGGTACTCTTGATATGACAAGTCTGGTTGAACTTCAGATTCCATAGGAGATACTTGCTCCGTTGGTTTCTTTAGGAATTTTCTTAATTCAGATATATGAAAAACATCATGAATTCCTTTTAGTTCAGGTGGTAGCTTTGTAAGCTACTTCTCCTCGCTTTTCCAAGATTTTATATGGTCCAACATATCTTGGTCTTAAATTTCCTTTCATTTGAAATCAGCGGACTCCTCTGTAAGGTGTTACTTTAAGGTACACATAGTCGCCTTTCTCAAAAGACAACTTTCTTCTTCTATTGTCGGCGTAGCTCTTTTGTCGAGACTGGGCTGACTTCAATCTTTCCTGTATAATCTTTACATGAGTTTTGGCATCTTCTATGAGTTGTGGTCTCAAAAATTGTCTTTATCCCATCTCGGTCCAATACAATGGTGTACGACACTTCCTTCCATAGAGCGCTTCAACTAGTGCCATCTACAAGCTTGCCTAATAGCTATTGTTGTAAGTAAACTTTGCGTATGGCAGGCATTACTCCCAAGAAATCCCATAGTCTATGGCACACGCTCTCAGCATGTCTTCTAGAATTTGATTCTCTTTCTGTTTGGCCTCCAGTTTGAAGGTGGTAAGCAATACTAAGTTTCAATTTTGTACCCAAGGCTTTTTGCAGTTCTTCCCAAAATCTTGATATGACCTGTACTCCTCTATCTGAAACAATTGCTTTCGATACTCCATGCAAGACAACAATTCTGGTGAGATACAGCCTTTCTAGCTTAGTGGTAAGTGTACTGAGTCTTTACTAGTAGAAAATGAGTTGCCTTCATCAATCTGTCAACTATAACCCATATAGAATCATAACCTTTTGGGGTTCTTGACAGTCCAGTTGTAAAGTCCATTCTGATTTCGTCCCATTTCCATTCGGGTGTTGGCAGAGGTTGCTATGGCCCCAAAGGTGTTTGATTTTCTGCTTTCACTCTCTAGCAGGTGTCACAAGATGCTACAAACTCAGCAACTTCCTTCTTCATTCCATTTCACCAAAATCGATCCTTTAAGTTCTTATACATCTTTGTACTCTCTGGGTGGAAAGAGTAAGGGGTGTAGTGAACTTCATGCAATATTAAGTTCTTGATTTTTTTGTCGTCTGGGAGACAAATTTGATTGTGATACCATAAGATTTCTTGCTCATCCTCTTGGAAATTAGGTGCACTTCCATGCTTCATGTCCCCTTTCAATTTTTTAATATCCTAATATGTTTATTGAGCCTTTTGAATTTGATTCTTTAGCTTGCAATCTACCTTCAAAGCGGCTATGGTCCCTTGCTCAATAAATTCCAAATTTAGTTTCTCGAAATCTTTAAGCAATTGGGGTGGTACTTCTAGGATTTTTGCTTGATTGTAGTAGGATTTTCCGTTTAAAGCATCTGCTACTACGTTTGCTTTGCCGGGGTTGATACGGGGTGCCCGATCTTCACGACGTAGGATCGTTGATAACTCGTTGATTCGTGTAACCTGACGAACCGATGGCGCCAACCACTGTCAATACAGCAACCTGCGACAAAAGAATTCGCCCAACCACATGCTTTGATCGTTGTCTACTTGACCACGCAAAAGTAGACGCACTGTTCCTGCAATCAACGAAGAAATTACAAGAACAATGGTAAAGAGAATAACTCCCAATTCTAGGCGGTGGCTTATGAGCACAAACCCCAGAACAAGAGCAAAAACTTCTTTGAAAATATTTGTGTATTCAATTCGTGGTTGTCTCAAAACTATGACCATGCCTCTCTTTTATAGAGGGTGGCATTTACAAAAGATAGAAGGTTTAAACTAAACTTTCAATCTGAATCTAATTCAAAACGGAATAAAAATCCTAACATACTATAAAGATAAAAGAAGTCCGGAATTAATCTTCTCGGATTCGGATTCGGACTCGGACTGGACTTTTTCCTTCTGTGCAATCGTTACTCTTTTGGGTCTCCTGGTTGCATACAATGTCAGAATTTAATGAATCTTGATTTTTTGGAAAGCTCTTTTCAATACCTTTCCAACAAGTACTCATACAATCCAATTGGACATCTGTGATGAGAATGGTGCTCGGTTGAAGTTGCTATTTCTCACGGATCCGAACAGGACTCTTTCCTCTCGTGCACTTGACATTCTTTCGGGGCTCCTGGTTGCATACGATGTCCGATTTTGATGATTCTTGATGCGTTGGAAAGCCCTTTCGAATACCTTTCCGGAAAGTACTCATATGACTGATTCAAACATCTGTGCTGAAATTAGCACTTGGTCGAATTCTCTGAACAAACATCCGATCATCACTTGGTCGGTAGGTTGTATGGTCCCTAGGTTGCGACCATGTGCTTCTGATCCTGGGCTGCGACCTTGAGGGATGCTGTGACCTCAAGCCTTTCCGGTCGAGCACAGAGTTCTTTTGATCGAGGGCAAAGTTCTTCTGGTCGATCACTGATGCGAAGGATGTCCTCATCAGGGGTGGTAGTGTATCCCAAGATCATAATCTTTTATTAGCTCTAATCATCTTCATTGCCTCATGTTCAAATATAGTTGTGTGAAGATATATTTCAAACTTTTGTAGTTAGTGTAGATCTCACATCTATTTCCCAACATATATTGCTCCAGATCTTCAATGCATGAACAACAGCGGCTAATTCCAGATCATGAGTTGGATTGTTTTCTTCGTGCGGTCGCAACTGTCTCGATGCATATGCCACAAGTCTTCCTTCTTGCATAAGAACACACCCTAGGCCTTGTTTTGATGCATCACAATAGACTTCAAAATTCTTTTTGTTGTCTGGAAACGTGAGAATAGGTGCAGTTGTTAATATCTTCTAACTCTTTAAAATGCTTTTCACAGTTCTTAGTCCATTGAAACGGAACATTCTTTTTCAGTAGTTTGATGAGTGGCTTAGTGATCTTGGAAAATCCTTCAATGAACCTTCGGTAATAACCAGCTAACCTTAGGAAACTCTTACTTCAGTCACTGTTTCAGGTTGCTTCCACTCCATGATAGCTTGAACTTTTGACGGGTCCATGGATATTCCTTCGCTAGAGATGATGTGGCCTAGAAAAGAGATTTCTTTCAACCAAAAGACACACTTATCAAACTTGGCATACAACTGATACTCTGCAAGTTTCTCTAGCACCATTCTGAGATGTTGAGCATGCTCTTCCTCCGTCTTACAGAAAATAAGAATGTCGTCCACAAATATGATGAAAATTTTGTCTAAAAATTCCATAAGGACTTTATTTATCAAGTTCATAAACATTGTCGGTGCATTTGTCAGACTGAATGGCACCACAGTGAATTCATGCAGTCCAAATCTTGTTACAAATGCAGTCTTAGAGACGTCTTCTTGAATCTTCAATTAATGATACCCAGATCTCAAGTCGATTCTCAAAAATATTTTTGCTCCTTTGAACTAATCGAAGAGATCATCAATTTTTGGTAGAGGGTACTTGTTCTTGATTGTCATGTCATTCAACCTTTGGTAGTCAACACAGAGTCGTAGACTACCATCCTCCTTCTTAGCGAAGAGCACAAGGGCTCCCCATGGTGATGAACTTGTTCTAATAAATCCTTTTCTTTCCAACTCTTCCATTTGTTTCCTCAATTCCTCTTGCTCCTTGCTTATCATGCGCGCAAGCTTTCTTGCGTATGGAACAAAACCTGGTTTTAACTCAATTGTGAACTCTATGTCCCGGTCTGGTGGCATTCCGGGGAGTTCTTCTAAAAAAACTTCTGGGTATTCATTCACTATTGGGACCTATTCAAACTCAGCCTTTTCCATGTTGTTCAGACTGCACACTTGGTCATTCATTAGAGATCTTTCTGCGTAGATGGTAACTTATTCTCCTTCAATGTTTGTCAGAGTGATTGCTTTCTTCTCGCAGTCCATCTAGCCCTTATGCTTTGCTAGCCAGTCCATTCCCAGGATAATATCAAGCCCTTGAAGACACAAAACTAGCAAATTTACTAGGAATCCTACATTGCTAATACTAAAGGTGATATCTCTATAGATAGAATCGACAAGCATCCTAGCCCCAGGAGATTGAATTATGATATGATGCTCTAGTGCAGATGTGGGTAACTCATTTCTCAATGCAAATGATTTTGACACAAAAGAATGTGTAGCATCAGGGTCAAACAATGTAACTGAAAGTTCAGAGTGGATTAGGATCTGACCAAGCACAACATCAAATGCTTCTCTAGCTTCAATGGTGGACGCATAGTTGAGTCGACCACGTCCCGCGATAGGTGCTCCTCTTCCTTTATTGGTTTGGGTCTTTCCTCCTCTGAGTGGTGGAATGCCTCTAGTGAAGTTTTGACCTGGGGCCGGAGGCTTTGCTGCTTGGGCTCGAGCGACACTGGACAGTAAATGCTGAAATGGACAGGTGTCCCTACGGTATCCTTTTCTTCCGCAATGGAAGCACTCCACATTTTTCTGAGGACAATCTCTGATAAAGTGATCTGTGGGGACCCTCGTATGAAGAATCCAATGGCAACTGCCCAGGTTAAGTTGCACACATAATGATACATCACAAACTCACAATACAACACAATACACTGCAACGTAGGTAATTTAAACGAATACAAGGTCACAATGACCAATATTACAATACCATAGCGTCAAGAAATGGCGCAATTTAGAGTTGATACAAATTAAGAAGTTTCATCGACACGAAGGTCGATGCAAAAGATCACAACGCTCAAAATGATAAGCAAAACAACTACGACAGTCCTCAATGTCTTCATCATCTTCAATAGCAGTGGTACAGCATGGGCTCCCACCACAATAGGCTCCACTAGGCGAATGACTCTCTAGTAAGCTGGATCGTTGGGGACAATTCCTTCGTCTTCAATGGGTTCAAAGCCATAGGAGTCGGGGTCAACAAGTACTTCCTCTAAATTTTATGTGCAAAAGCAAGGATGAGCACATTGTACTCATGGTGCTCAATAAGTCTCAATTAATGAATGCGGCTATATAAATGACGGGGAATTCCAAGAAACAGACTCTTTGGTTTATAGGTAAGAATAGAATGTATTTTCACTCTAAAGTTATAAGGAAAGATTTTAATTTCAAAAATGAGGCTTTAAAATCCTAAACTAGATTTTAGAAAACGTTATGTGTGACGGTCATTCATGAGTCACCACTTTTATCCAATATTACGAAAATCTTCCAAGTCTTACTTGTGCTGCACTGACGTAGATAGAATCCAGCGGGCGCAGACTCCAAAACCTGGGAGCTCAAAGTATCCAATACTTCTTGTAACTTTATAAACATGTACCACTTTAATCCACTTGATCACCCAGCTTTCATGTCAGTACTTCTTCATGTGACTTTTACGCATACGACAAGGCTGAGATTACACGACAGTTCGTAATCTTAGCATTAACAATTCCCTGCCCAGTAAATAGATGACTCAATCCATATTACCATTGTGGAGTGCGCCCTACAGCCAAATCCATCTAGCTTTGGTCCATGATCCTGCGAGACTCATATCCTGTGGATCCAGTTGCGCACGACTCAGTATCCAGGTCTAGGACGCCTTCTGTAGGATCGAGCATGCCGACTAGATGAGGGTGAATATGAGGCTTTAAAATTTTAATCTTGCTTAAATAACTTGAGTCCTAGTTTGCAATATCAACTTACAATTTATCTAGATGATGACACAAATCAAGTTTTGCAATCCTAGGTGACGATTTACAATTTGAGAATTTCTAGAATTAAAAAGCAAGTAATAGAAATAACTGGGAGAGATGAATTTATCCCGAGGAGTCGAAAATTTGCCGATTTCCACTAGTCCTTGTTGAAACACTCTACACAAGAGTTTTGCCTTGATTCCACTAAGGGTGGCACTTCTCCTCTCCGGATAGGCGAGCTTCGAGCCTTTACACCCAACCGCCAGGCCTCCCTGACACACACCATCAATGAAGAGATCACCGGACCTTCCGGGTCGTCTAGGTGACGGCAATCACTAAGAGTAACAAGTCTAGCACTTCACTTGATCAAACACAAAACTTGAAAACACAAGGATGCAAGTGCAAATGGCTCAAATGCTTCTCTACTCAAATGTTCTCAAGAATTTTGACTCAATTCTTAGCTCTAGATGCAAGAGAGTGAATGTAAGAGGCTTGGCTAGCTTTTGCAAAGAATTTTTGAGTTGTTAAGCTTGTAAAATGCTGGTCAAGTCGAGGTATATATAGCCCTTACAAAGAAACTAGCCGTTTGCAAGAAATTGAGTAATTTTTGTATAGACCGGACTTTGTCCGGTCATGCCGGATAATGTCCAAACAGTACATTTCAATAGTGACCGTTACTCACAACTGCAAATCTGTCAGTTACCGTTCAACCAATTTTGTAAAGGCTGGACAAATCGTCTCTTGTCCGGACAAAAAGCCCAGACAAATGTATATGTCTCTGTTTCACTTTTAGATTTTTAGTCCAAAATGAAGTTTGTACAAGTCAGACATTGTCCGCTCAACTCCGGACAAATACACCCAGACAAATCTATTTGTTTCTGGTTCACTTTTGCTCAAAGCTTAAAAATTTTGTACTGGCTGGACATTGTTCGACCATCACAGACAATGTTCGGTCAGTTCCGGACAAATGTACCCGGACATATCTATTTGTCTCTGGTTCCATTTTGCACAAAACTAAAATGATTTTGTAGTGGTCGGACAATGTCCGCTCATCACAGACAATGTCCGGCCTGTGCAAAACAAAAATAGGACTTAGAGATTTTACTCAAAATCATTTTGGGCTATATGAAAATGCAATTTTGGTATCAAAACAATTTGTTTGATCAAATTCCTCGCGCTAAGACCCTCCTTAATAGTACAACCATCTAAAATTAGAAATTATCAAAAAGAAACGTGTGTACTACTCAGTATTTTTCCCTCATGCCGAGTTTCGTCGTCATCCACGCTTCGAGAGGTCCTGACAGTCTCCATTTATCACTTTTGTATTGTTTTCACCACGTATTTGCCTAAATCTCAATTAGACAAGTTAGTCACGTGTATTTCGGTTGTCATTTATCACCAAAACCCTAATTATGGCTCAAGATTCAACACCTTCCTTCCGAACTCCGGATTCACTCACTCTCACAACTCACAGTCTTTTGTGGCCCACCAGTTTCCCTCGAGAAACTAGACCGACTACCATTATAGGGAAAAGCTAATACCTAGAGAACTACTTGGCCACGCCCGTCCCGTACCGGCTAGATGGTTAGTACATTGTTCATGCTGCTTGGAAGTACAACACAAGGATCTCGTCCTTATGAACCGTTAGTGAGGAGCGAACCACATTCCCGTTGCGCACACCGCTCCAACCACACAAACCATCTTCACTATTGATTCTAACGTTACACTTTTAACAAGGTTTTAGGCACACTTTTCATATAGATCAACATTTAGCATTTAGCACATATATTCAAGCATAAGCATAACTTAAACACAACATCCTAAGGCAACAAATGAGCACATAGGATATATGAACATGAAGGGTCTTCAAAGGAGTTAGGTCATATTTACTCATATTCATCCAACATAGCATTTGAAAAGTAAGGCATGCATATACTTAAAACAATAAATAACATAATTTACTTGAAATACTGGGAGAGACATGATCAATAAGAAAGAGACCTGCCTTGCGGAGCGGAGTCTAATTGCACTAAGGGTCTTCGAACACTCCTTCTGCTCCTTCCACTCCTAATTATACTCTTGCACACAAATAATAATAAAACACATAAGCATACAAAAAATACTTTATCATAGAAAATTATATGTAAAAGTATAAATATGCATGCATGCAAGGTATTCTGGTTGGAGATGATCCTGGGAAGGAGAAAATGTCCGGAATTTGGAAAAACATAAACATCGGGTTGATACAGTGCTTAACTCCGAAAGTCAACAACAACAAAAGTTGTAGGGAATGAGCTAATCTACAATTCTTTCAACAGACTCAAATAGTTTTGAGGCCATCTAGGGGGTCCGATTTTGCAAAAACAGAAAAGCAGTTGGGCTGAACTATTTTGTTGATTGCCAGAGTTCTACAAACCAAAATACTGATTAAAGATGTCCAAAACAAAGCTAAGAGTGTTTCGAACACACATCAACAAGAGTTAAAGAGAACAGTGTGGTAACAAGCACGAATTTGAAATTTAAAGGGAAACTGCTCAAGAACCGAAAATAGAGCGATACTCACTGTTAGTCAAAGAAGAAGAAGACATAGAAATGCTGTGATCCTAGGAGGTTTTTGGTGAGATTTCTGTACAAGAACAGATGAAGGATGGCTATATGAATGATTTTACTTAAGGTTGATCAAGAAAAACCAATACATAAGTAAGAATCTATCAAATATCATACCTTCTCAGAACTTAGGCAAGAAACTGAAGAAAGAACACGCAAGAGACAAAGGAAGAAGAAAGGTTGTGTGAGGAGTTTTTTTATAGACTACGACTAGATGCTGGACAAAGGAATAAGACAAAAAGGATCAAGCAATGTCAGGAGCAGAGATTTTGCTTGGTCTTGAGGGAATTTAGCTCATCATTGGTTGGGGAACTAGCACGGTAGCGTGACAGGATGGAGTTCATCATTCTTTCTTTTTGCTAGTCACTTCTCTCTCTCACAGCCAACATGTATTGGCTAGAAATGGTGTTTGCTATTTTTGGGGGCTTCCTGATTGGACTTCATCTGGATCAAAACACCAAAATATGGCTGGTTTGTGAATTGGTGTACTACCTTCTTGACTGAATACTGGAAAAACTGGATCAAACACTCAAAGCTAGAAAGAGACAAAGATCTCACACGGCCACTCAAACTGGGACAGAGATACCAAGTGTTTTCTTTTCGACTCGGTCTTCCAACAAGCTCAACTCAACCAGTACTCGGTTCGACCAGTGACCCAGTCTTGATCGAATAGTTCAACCACCAACCAAGTCTTGATTATTTCCAACAGAATTAATGGTTTAAGACAATTTGAATTTGAGCAATCTATCAGGTGGAATATTCAGCTGGAAAAGAGTTTGGGATTTTGAGTTGAAATTTAATCTAGAGAAATTTATAGAATTTTAATCAAAGATTTTTGGAGAATTTTTCAGGATTGATCTGAGGTGTGATCGAGATATCTGAGTGATTCAATAAGAGATGCATTGACTGACATATTAAAGAAATAGCAAAATCTGGGGTGTTACAACCTACCCTCTTTAAGGTAGGGGAAGTTCTGATGCAACTCTTCTTCATTTTCCCAGGTTGACTCTTCCTCTGTGTGGCTGTTCCATTGAACTTTGCAAAACCTGATGGTCCTTGATTTCAACTTCCTTTCTCTGGCCTCTAATATCTTAACAGGGTACTCTTGATATGACAAGTCTAGTTGAACTTCAGATTCTATAGGAAATACTTGCTCCGCTAGTTTCTTTATGCATTTCCTTTATTGAGATATGTGAAAAACATCATATTTCCTGTTAGTTCAGGTGGTAGCTCCAATCTGTAGGCTACTTCTCCTCGCTTTTCCAAGATTTTATATGGTCCAACATATCTTGGTCTTAATTTTCCTTTCATTTGAAATCGGCGGACTTCTTTGTAAAGTGTTACTTTGAGGTACACATAGCCACCTTCCTCAAAAGATAACTCTCTTCTTCTATTGTCGACGTATCTCTTTTGTCAAGACTGGGCTGACTTCAACCTTTCCTGTATAATCTTTGCATGAGCTTTAGCATCTTATACGAGTTGTGGTCCCAAAAATTGTTTGTCCCACATCGGTCCAATACAATGGTGTACGACACTTCCTTCCATAGAGCGCTTCAAAAAGTGCTATCTGTAGGCTTGCCTGATAGCTATTGTTATAAGTAAACTCTGCATACGACATGCATTGCTCTCAAGAAATCCCATGCTAAAAGTAACCTAATCTACTCAAATCAACAGCCATCTTCAGTTTATCCCACGGCAGTCCAACATTGCACGGTCGCACAGAAATTTTGACCAAATCTGCTCAAATCAACAAGGCATACAGACCTCACACCAGCTCATGAACGCATGAGACACGCGGGGAAGCATCGAAATGAAAAAGAGTAGGAGACGGATCATACTCTTGGAGTAGGACTGGGAGATGGTGAAGTGGGAGAGAACTCTGGGACGAGGCGCAGTGGTGTGGACCAGTCCACCTCCCATAGTGCGTCCGCCAGGTCCTCCACTGTCACCGCGCTCCAGTCCATCGCCGGCAAGCTCAAACCCTAGCAAACAACCGGGCGACGAAGCATAGAGATGATTTGGTGAGACGGGTGGGTTGGTTAGTTGTGTTCGTGCGAGAGTTTTTTGGGTGGTTTTTCGATTTGGTCCTCAGTTGTTTCTTTCTTCTTAGGAGAAGAGTGGCTTTGTATGCGCGTTTTGGTTGTTCTTTTCTTTGTCTTTGTGTGGGGGGTGGCAAGCGCGGTCAGATCGGTTCCATGAACTTGCACGTGCCGTCTCGACCCGAGTATTTACGGGCCGAGACGAGCCATCATTTGGCCCTAAATGACTAGTTGGGCTGGCAGTGGCAGGGCTAAGGCGATTTAATCTGAATCGGCCTTGGGTTTGGGTTGGGTCTAATGTGTTACCAGGTCTAAGATGGTAAGTCCAGTCCAACCAGATGCTAAAGCCTGGACGTGGTTGGGGCGAACCGAGTATGCTCAAAGTCTGGTGTGAGCAATTCTCTCCCATTGAAAGATCATGCTATTTTCTATCATTAAAAACACCTTTTCGATATAGAAAACAATATTTGGTCCAAGATAAAGAAGGGAATAGTATATAATGTATACCACAATAATGTGCCCTCTAAGCTCACAAATTGGAGATTATTGACATTAATTTATTCATGTGGCTGTGTTTGATTGTCTACATCAAATACAGTCTAGCTCATATGCATTAGAGAAGTCAAAAATATGCATTGAGACATGTTTGATTAGTTCAATTTGGTGAGTCTCTGATTAGTGAAATTATTTAGTTTCTTGCATTAAAGTCTAGATAGATAGAAGAGTGTTCTATAATAATGATGGACGGTGGTGACGCATTCTAGGTGCATCCCATGATCTTGGCTCTGGAGATACACGATGGAATCAACCATTTTCTCCAAGTTTGGCTCCACCGCTTTTTGCACCCATGGGCAAAGACGAAGTTTTGTTCAAGCAAATGAAGCCTGCCCAGCTGCCTAGGGCCATGCTAAACCTAGATGCGAGCATCGAAATAAATACTTTGACTCATTTCACGTAGAATTTATTTTCTTCAAGCCAATAAATGGAGGTAAAGTTCTAGTTAAAAGCTGCTAGTGTGTTCTACAGCATAAACTGTAAAGGAAGCACTATAGTATAGTCAAAATTAATTGAAAAGATAACAAGAAAACAGTACAACATATTTCCTTTGTGCTTGTAGAAATGACTTGTGGATGTGGTTTATAGATAGTTTTTATGGTTTGCATATATTGTTGGCACATTTGCTTAATTATTTTGCATATACTCGAATATTTGGAGCACTCACGCCCAATTGTTTTTTCTCCCCTAAATTATGGTGCTAAAATTCTAAAAAAAAGGGTCCAAATCATCTTGACAAAGATGGTGGATGAGAACTACACATGGATGGATTTCGCAACATGAGGACAAAGTTAAACAAAAGGTTGGACAGATAGTTGAAATGTTGAAACTTCTAGAATAGCTACGTGTTTTTAACTTTGGTTCCTTTTCATCAGTTTTCTATCCTCACTAGTTGGTAGTGATGATAGGCATTGCTCATTTGTTATAAGGTTGTTTGGATGACTACAAATATTGATTGATGTGTTTCTTGAATGAAAATTGGATAGGGTATATCTTTTATAATCTGAACGTAAGAATCTCATAATAGTTTAATAGAAATTTGAATTTTTTTCTCTAAAATTTTTATCAAATTTTTATGTTTTAAATGGGGCAGTAGTAACTAAACATAATGTTTAAAAATAAGGTAAATTTAAAGTTTTTTCTATATAGGATTGTGCAATTTTATTACCTCTAATGGGGTCATTTTATATATAAGTGTCTAATTGGAGTGAGGTGAGATGAAATACCAACTAAATAAAAGCCAAAATAAGTATACTGAAAAGGTTTCTTCCTTTCTGAATTTGACCTTTTTGTTTTTCCAGTTTTACATTGATTCAGAAATGATATTTGGTTAAATAACATGTCAAACTCTATCTTTAATATTGTTTTAGGGTTTTTTGAAGTATATTTTCACAACTTTAGCACTATCCTACATTAGATACTAACCGGTAAAGAATGATTTAGATGTTAAAGAACTAACTTGTCTCAAAGTTGGAAATAAGTGTTTAAAAGATGGAGAGGACGGTAAAACAAAAAAAAAATCGATAAAGAACAATCTAGATATTAAAGAATAGATGTGCCTATATGTTGGAAAGAATAATTTTTTAAAAAAAAAATCTAAATATTAAAAGAGATGTTTATTTTTAGTGCACACCAATAATTACACTCGATATATAAATGTTTAGACTAAAAAATTAATAATATATCATCAAACATCTTTATAAAGTTTTTTAAGTACAATATTAACGCTCTTCATTTAGTATTTAAATGAAACCAGCAATCATTTTCTCTTAATAAGTCATAGTAGTAGAAAAAATGGTGCTCTATGTAAAGTTTTCTAATTCGAATACTAATATTTCTTATTTTGTGTTTAAGTGAGACCTGCGAGTATCTTCATTCTCCTCTTTTTTCTCTTGATAAGTCCCACTAAAAGAAATTTTTTTTATTTTTCTAATTGATATTTCTCTATGATAAGTTTTTGTTAGGACAAACTGTTTGGGTTATTGAATTGTTTAAATGTTGTTTACAAGTTGGAGAGGACGACAAAACCAAAACCCAAAAAAAAGAGGTAATTCCAGTTATGTCTGAGTGCAGGTTCGACCTCTAGTGTGTGAGACTAGCGTGATAGCCAACTACACCACCCAGACACGTGTTCGAAGGGTTGTGTGACATCCAAAATAACTAATTTAACATGATGCAAGAGAGAAAACCCAGATGGAGGGACATCATTGGCCCCACGCGACGTGTGTCCCGAGTCCTGGCATATATTTGTCAGGACTTGCCGACAAAGACTTTTTGGCCCGGCGTTTTGTTTTGGCAGAGAGCCACACACACCTGGTTACTACAGTCTACAGCAGAAGGTGAGAAGGATGTAGCCCTTGCAAGCGATTCCGCCTGCTGTGCGCGGCGTAGACCACAAGTGAACAACGAATTTTTTAAAAAATAATCCAATAGAAAAGGTAATCGTAAAAATGACTCAATAGTGAATAGTGAATGATGGCTGGACACTATTTTGACACAGTTAGATAAAACTGAAAAACCAAAAAGATAAACTCAGTCATCAATCAAAACAGTGACTGATTGTACTGCATGTCGATGACTTTTTTATATCAAAATTTTACAATCTATAATTTCGATAATGATCCATTTGAATTACAGTTTTGTGACATCAAAACGATTAGATCATCAATCAAAATTATAAACAACAAAATATTGATCTTGAATCTTACAATTCTTTCTAGATGATTATCTTATAATATATAATTCTATTGTATAATCCATTTATATCAATTTGATCGTTTTGATTTCATATGTCTATTAATTTAAATGAATTATTAATTGGAAGTATATATTATAAGATATTCATCTCGAAAGAATTGTAAGATTTATGTATAATATCTTATGATTTATAATTCTAATTGATAATCTATTTGTGTGAATGTAATTATTTTGATATCATAAATCCACTTGTTGAAATGAATCAGCAATCAAGTTTTAGATCGTAAAATATTGATTCTAAACGAATCATTGAATTGCAACGTAATTACAACTAAATTGAAGTAATTTTTTTTATAAAAAAATAGAGAGCAAGAGAATGTCAGGGATATGAAAGAAATTTTTCCCTCAATAGCATGTAAGCTTCCACAACGAGGTTATAGATTCCAGAGCCGTTTTCAAAGTTCAAAATACAATGAAATTGAAGGTCTAAAAATGACGGGAGTTTGGGCTTCGTAAGTCCCATTTCAGCTTTCTATGCAGCAAAATGCTAGAAACATACGGAGCATAAGAGGAGATTCTTTTTTTTTTTTTTCTAGGAAGGCAGGAATTACATGTATATCAATGAAATTGGTGGTTGTATCAACCACAAATGACGTCGAACTTCTTGAGTATATGCAACCTTATCCAACTTATGCACTTTCTTGTTCGAACCCCTGCCTTCGTGATGAAACACCATCTTCTGATAGTCTGTCTGTCTTGTGTGAATCCGGTCACTGTTTTGATCGGTGATTGGATTAATTTTTTTGATTTTTCGGTCCTATCAATATTTAATATGACGACAAGGTCAGAAAAATGTGTCGACTGGTGTTTATTTTTGTAAAAAAAATTTATTATGAATCATTTTGGTAATTATTTTTATTAAATTATTTTAAAAAATTCATGAAAAACATGTGAGCCACCTCTCATCCTTGTACTACTAAGTGAGTTGGGCCAAATAACACCACATGGTAGGTACAGAATGTACAAAATATTATTTACGAATTTGAAATAAATTAAAAAACACTTGACATATATACTAGAGGCTCTACTAAAATAAATTTTATTAGATATTTTAAAAATATATATTTTAGTTTGTTACCTTGTTAAAATCAGATTTATCATATACATATGTTGTTTGGCACAAAACAAGTTAAAAAAATTTCTTGTTTGAGTTTTCTGGAAAACAAGTCTGAATTGTTTATTTATAGAACTTATTTTGCTGTGTTTTATGAAAACTTGTTTTAGTTGCGGAGAAACAAAAAATTTAGGTAACTGTGCTCCATAGCTTGTATAATGAAATCACGTTTTCTCAAACACATCCCAAGTATCATGCCCTATATAGTCCCATAAAAAGATCAAATTCAACGAATTTGTATTTGTTATTTTATAAAACATAATTTAGAACATAAAATTATAGAATGTATCAAACACTATCTTTACAAGGATCTACCGAAAAATTTCTATGAAGATTCTTCACATAAACCAGTGAGGAGCTATTCGACTATGATTTGCTAAAAATTTTTTTGTGTCGATCAATTTTGACTAACACTTGGTTTATGACCAAGATTTCAGTATTATTCTATCCATGATGGAATCTGTGGTTGAATTACTATATACTTTAGCGTCAAAATCGGGGCAAGCAACTTGTCTGGCAGCACAAAGGGCAAGATTAAACACATAACAAACCTATCTATTTGTTTTCAGACCATAACAAACCTCTTCGACATATCAACTTTTTGTTGGCCCATTTTATTTCGATAAATGATATTCTCGCAATCTCGCTTGAAAATTGCACCTAATTTTTATGTGCTAGAAAATAAAGGTACAAGTGTACAATTAATTTTTTTGGTGAGATTGTTGCAAGATTTAATTTAGGGATAAGAGTATTTTTGATCAACCTACTTTGTCTGAAAATTAGTTTTGATCTCACTATTTTCAAAATAAAATTGGGTCAAACTACTCCTTTGATTAAAAAATAGGTTTAAAAACATAATATGGCATATATTGTGCTTACTGAGACGACATGTAACAGGCACACGAGCTAAGTGGCTTCAAAGATGTTGGCTGGACTTGGGGTGGGAGGAGCTCTGGCCTCCAGCAAATGGTGTGCAAGCTGGAGGGCGACCTTGACCTCGACGCCATATGCTAGACGATGGAGATCCGCAAGTTCCTTTTCTTCTTCGATTGAGGCACACTGACACATTATTCTTTGATTGCCTTGCACATGGTTTCAAAAATGGTATGGTAAAAGAACAACTTTAGACCTGGGTTTGGGCAGCAAGAGGTAGCAGGAGCAATGGAGGTGGGGTTGCTGCACATGGTGTTGAGATCAAGGTCGTCCTCCAGCTTGCGCAGGCCGAAGCTCCCTCCCATCCATTGGAGTACTCTAGCTCCAACGCCTATAAGGCCACTAAGCTGGTGCCATCTTACATGTCATCATAGTTGGCGCACTCATATGCTATGTCATATTATTAAATCTGTTTTTAAAATATAATGATTATTTTGACCTAGTTTAAAAAATAGATGTACTAATTTAGTCTTTTTGAAAATATAGGATCAAAATGAATATTCAGGTAAAATAAAAGATGAAAAATACTTTTATTCTTTTAATTTATGATAGGGATAAAGAGTCAATACTTTCTACTAATAAAATGTTATGCACACAAATATATCATGATAACGTATAAGTCTTTTGTCTCTTTTAATTTATGAGAAAGATTAAGAGTCAATACTTTCTACTAATAAAAAATATTATGCATACAAATATTTCATTTTTTGTTACAACTCAAATAAAAACCAGCAAACCTCTATCTCTATAACACCCCCAATCAGAAGTATGAGAGATTTAAATATCTCCTAAACACATTCAAATACTTAATGAGTCAAACCCGACTCTGAAGTGAACTCCAATGAAAATTTGAGCCGACTCCGAGTCTTTCCTAGCTGACTCAAATTCGGCTCCTAAAACTGAAATTAAAATAAAGCCCACCAATTCCAAGTTTCCACCAAAAACCCAACATTGTAATGGGCCCTGCGTCTCTGCGAATGCACGGCCCGCGATGGCCTCGCACCGTAGCCTCGCCCCAATTTCCCAACCTTAGTCCCAAACGTGTACAGTGTACAGTGTGCTGTGTGTCTGTGTACACACTTCACTCCAGAGACTACAGTGTCCCATACTCCCCCAACTCCAACTCTCCAAGCCCTCGATTCCTCCATCCTCACTCCTCAGTTCCGCAGTCCTCACCAGATCTATCACGGCGTGAGCTGCCGCACCACCAGATCTACCCCCGCCGAGGCGTAAGGAGCGGCGGCGTGGGTTCTCGGTGGAGGCCTGAGGCGGCGCGGCCGCGCGGGCTCCTTGCGGATTCGTGAATCGTGAGGAGCGGCGGCGGGGGCTTCCGGCGTGAGGCAACCGAGGCTCCGGGCGGAGCGGCGGCGTGGGCTCCCGGCGGATCAGGTGCACAAGCTCCCGGCATTGAGGCTCCCGGCGTGAGGCAGCGCAAGGCGTTGAGGCTCCTGGCCGAGATCTCACACCCAGAGGAAGAACTCACCAGATCTACCCCGGCATTGAGGCTCCCGGCGGATCGGAGGCAAGATCTCGGCGTGAGGCGTGAGGCGTGGGCAGCGCAATCATCTTGCCCTCTTCCTCTCGGTGTGAATATTTGCTTGTGCTCCTATTTGCTTGAGCTCTATGCATCTATTTGCTCGTCGAGCTGAGTACGAGCTCAATCGGGGTTGCTTTGAGCTGAGCCTGATTCTTGTTTGAATATTTTGAGCCGAGTACGAGCCGAGCTCAGCACACTATCGAACTCGAGCCGAGCCAGTCTAGCCGAGCTCAGTATTCTATCGAGCCCAAACTGAACCATCTGAGCTCGCACGAGCTCGGCTCGTTTCCAGCCCTACACGTGTCGCCGCAACTTCTAGTTGAAATCAAAGTCTCCTTTAAATTCTTACCCTTCGCAGAAGATCAGGTAAAGCCATCTTCTCCTCGAGGCGGCGGCCGTAAACTAAATCCAGCCAAGATAGGTGGGAAGAGGCAGCAAGCAAAGGCGCCCACGGCCATGGCAAACGTGGACCCAACGCGGAGCTTCGTGAAGGACGTGAAGCGCCTTGTTATCAAGGTAATTGTGGAGTATTAGATCTGGATACACATTTTGGTTGCTGTTGTTGTTGTTGTTGTTGTGTGTGTGTGAGTGCTGTCGTCTGTGTTTGAATTTTTTTTTAAAAAAAAGCTCATTTTTTTGGGTGGAAAGCTGTATTGAAATTTTTTTTTTCTTTTGGTCAGGAAAGGAGATGAAAAAGGTGTGATTTATGTTTGGAATCACAATTTGGTTGGGATTTATTTGTTATGGTTTTCGGAAACGTTTGGGGGGAGTTCCATGAATGGTGATATGTGGGGGGAGATGGGGAAAGGATGGATGAAATAAAGGGGTTATTTTTTGAGGAAGAGAAAAGGGGGATAATTTTCTGAGAACTCGTGTTCATGAATTCTGCTGTTTTTTTCTCTTATATTTCATCTTTTTTTGGGGTATGTTTTACTTCTTTTGGGAAATGTGGAGAGTAAGAATGATGCATGAAGTGGTAGGGAAAATGGGCGAAGATGTTGGATTTTTGGGGGGGAGAAGTCACAATATTCCCCCAAAAGGTGACCATTTCTGACCAGTTCCATGTCAAAGTTTGCCAACTTTATCATCTTTTGATAGAGATTCCCGCAGAGATAGTTCTGATTTAGTTTGGTGGATTTTGTTTAATCTCGTTCCTCCGTTTGCAATTTAACATTTAAGATAAAAC
This sequence comes from Pharus latifolius, assembly GCA_019359835.1. Taxonomy (NCBI): domain Eukaryota; kingdom Viridiplantae; phylum Streptophyta; class Magnoliopsida; order Poales; family Poaceae; genus Pharus; species Pharus latifolius. Next base: position 10,375,109 of record CM033323.1, on the reverse strand, counting down.
TCCACCAAAAAAGATAATGAGATATTTGAAAATTTTTGAACTCCTTCCCATCGTTGGATATAAAATGGACGGTCCCAATCTAACTCCATCGGGCGAATTTACTTCTTCACTCTAAGGGATTCATTCGCAATTTAACAGTTAAGATCAAACTCCAACCAGAAAGAATAATATTATATTTGAAAATTTTTGAACTTTCTCACCATTGTTGGATGTAAAATGGACAAATCCCAATCGAACTCCATGGGGCGAATTTACTTCCTAACTATAGCGTGGTCAGACGTTTGTCTTTTTACTATCTAGGAAAAAAACCATATCATATTTTTGCTAAACAACTTGTTGCAGAAAAAAAAAATAAAAATAAACTATAGTCCAATGCAAAACATTTACTGAATTGCTATCTTGCATGGCAGGTGGGTACTGCTGTGGTCACTAGGCACGATGGAAGATTGGCTCTGGGCAGGCTTGGAGCGCTGTGTGAGCAGGTAATTCTAAGTTATCTGCTTTAGCTTTTGAACTAATATTGAATTTTGTGGTACTCAACCAATAAAATGTGGCAATTTTTAGGTGAAAGAGCTGAACACTCGAGGATTCGAGGTGATTCTCGTCACATCGGGTGCTGTTGGTGTGGGGCGCCAGCGGCTCAAGTACAGAAAGCTTGTCAATAGCAGGTTTTTTTTTTGGATAAAAATATGATTTATTTTCTGGCCTTTGAAATTGCTTGCTAACAATCTCCATTATTTTTTCCTGGCAGCTTTGCAGATTTGCAAAAGCCACAAATGGAGCTGCATGGAAAGGCTTGTGCTGCGGTTGGTCAGAGTGGCTTGATGGCTCTTTATGATACATTATTCAGCCAAGTGAGTGAGTTGGTCATATATGAACTTCTATAGAAAGAGCTGTTGTGCTTTACAAATTTGGTATCTAATCCTTTTTTGTTCCTAACATCAAATTCTTGCATTTGCAGCTTGATGTGTCATCATCTCAACTTCTTGTGACGGATAGTGATTTCGAGAATCTAGATTTTCGAGACCAGCTGTGTGAAACCGTTAACTCATTATTAGATCTTAAAGTTATACCAATATTTAATGAAAATGATGCCATCAGTACTAGAAGGGCTCCATATGAGGTGTGTTCTCACCATCCAAATGGCAGTTCTTGCATGTGATTTTTTTTTTGTGTGTTTGTTATTTCCGGCCAATATTTTTGCACTAAGAGCTTAATTTATGTCTACACATAACATTGTTACTGACTATGATAGTAGCACCATTATTAGTGTCTGTAGTGATGATCACTGACAATTACTTTACAGGATTCTTCTGGTATATTCTGGGATAATGACAGTTTAGCAGGCCTATTGGCATTGGAACTGAAAGCTGATCTTCTTGTTCTGCTTAGTGATGTTGACGGCCTCTACAGTGGTCCACCAAGTGATCCTCACTCAAAACTAATACACACATACATTAAAGAGAAACATCAGCGTGAAGTTACTTTTGGGGACAAGTCCCGTGTTGGAAGAGGAGGAATGACTGCTAAAGTGCAGTCTGCTGTTTGTGCTGCATCAGCTGGCACACCTGTTGTAATTACAAGGTTAGCCAAGCTTTTGCTCCCTTTATAGCATGAGAAGTCTATGGCTACCTATTGTTGTATGTTTGTTGGGTCATATTCTTTCATTATATTTATATCTCTTGTATCAAAATGTCCATAGCCTTTTGGCGTAGTATAGGTATCCAAGTATATATATATAACTAATGATAGGTAATGAATTTGATTGTTTATTGTTAGTTTGTGGATGTTGATGCCTGAACACAACAATGCTAGCTTGCTTAAAAAAAGTAATGGGAACTATTTCTATTCTTTGCACCTTTAGATATGTCATGGGAATCTGGATTGTGTATTTTTGATTCATATTCTGTGTCCAGCAACAGGCTTCTGGTTGTTGTCTCTCTTGACTTCCTAAGATCTGATTGCCATGATAGAACCAAATATAGCCTGTCTACTTATGAGCTACTTTAGTTCCTAGTGAATGACAAAATAGTTTTTAACTTCCTTATTTTCTTTGAAGTGGATTTGCAACAGATAGCATTGTTAAAGTTCTCCAAGGAGAAAGAATTGGTACCCTCTTTCATAAGAGTGCAAGTTTGTGGGAACTTCCAAAAGATTATACTGCTCGTGAGATGGCAGTTGCTGCAAGAGAATGTTCAAGGCGTTTACAGGTAGCTTTTGTAATGCTAAACCATGCTTCATTCTCCTCCTTGTGTATCTTTGATGAATGCCACAAACAGCTTTGATATAAATTTGCTTTGCAAAAATTAGTTATTGGAGTTCTTAACCTTCCATCTTTGCTATTTCTTATACTGATTGTATAGCATGTGGACCTCTGAAACAGAGTTTGTCGTCAGAGGAGCGTAAGAAGATATTGCTAGACATTGCAGATGCTCTTGAGGCAAATGAAGAATCAATCAGATCTGAGAATGAAGCTGATGTAGTTGCAGCACAACAAGCTGGGTATGAAAAATCCTTGGTTGCGAGATTGACCCTGAAACCAGGAAAGGTAGGCCTCGTGACTCTCATCAATATATTTCCTCTATAACTGTTGTCAGGTTTAGTTTTGTTGGATTTATGAAACAATCTCTCTGTTTTTGTCTGACCCAATTTATGTTTCATTTTGCAGATAACAAACCTTGCAAAATCTGTCCGTACTCTTGCTAATATGGAAGACCCCATTGATCAGATTTTGAAGAGAACAGAGGTGAATACTTGTTAGGACTACTATTGAAGTCTAAGAAAGGACACCTAATACTGGTGTCCTATAATTCAAGATGATACGACTAGCTATTATACAAGAATTTTAACTAATAGATGACTTTCTTTTCAGGTTGCTGAAGGTTTAGTTCTCGAGAAAACATCATGCCCTTTAGGTGTTCTCTTGATTGTATTTGAGTCTCGACCTGATGCCTTGGTCCAGGTAAAGTGCTTTGAGTTGATAGTTTTGCAGTAACTGCTCTTTTTATGCTCTTGTTCTTAAGTATAAAAAGCAATTTGTTTTAAACTTGAATATTGTTTATGTTCAAAATATCATCATACAGATTGCATCTTTGGCAATCCGAAGTGGTAATGGTCTTCTCCTGAAAGGTGGAAAAGAGGCTACCAGATCGAATACGGTTTTACATAAGGTATTATATTATGCTTTAGACTTTTAAGTAAGCATTTTGTTTTTAGCTTAAGTTATTATTAAAACATTCATTTATTCCTGCTTTTAGACCATAACTGCTGCAATTCCTGATACTGTTGGTGAGAAGCTTATTGGTCTTGTAACAAGTAGAGATGAAATTGCTGATTTGTTAAAGGTGTGTGTAACTATTTCTTCTGATGTGTAACATAATTTCTTCAAATCATAATCATCCCCATATTCCTGAACTTATGATGCATTAGACAGCTTGATGATGTGATTGATCTTGTTATTCCAAGAGGCAGTAATAAGCTAGTTTCTCAAATCAAAGCATCAACCAAGATACCTGTTCTTGGTCATGCTGGTAAGTTCTTGGTGAACATGGCATTTGATGTTATTTTTTCCCATCTGTTACAACATTTTGTCTTGATCGTTTAGATTTAAGTTTAGATAACTAAGGTTTTGCATTTTGATCATCCAGATGGTATCTGCCATGTATATATTGACAAATCAGCTGACATGGATATGGCAAAGCACGTAGTACGAGATGCAAAGGTTGATTATCCGGCAGCTTGCAATGCAATGGTATCTTTCTAGTTCTAGAACTCAGTGTAGATGTTTGATAGTACATTTCTTTGCTAGCCTAATATTTCAAATGTTTTTCATTTGTCTACTGGGTAATTAAAAATTAATGACCTTTTTCAAGAACTATCTGTTCTTTTACATATATAAGTGCTGTTTACATAGTTGAACTTGTCATTGTACCTCTATTTTTTTGTTATTGCAATTTTTCTACAAAATATTCATTTATAATTATATTTTTGTGCACAACATCTTGCATGATGTTAATTTTCCATCATACTGTCAATTTATTATACTTATTATAATATGTACATTATTATGCTAATTTATTTCATACTGACCTATATATTATATGTGGTAAAAAATCTTTAGAAGTATCCTGATTATATTATAACATATTCTGTGCAGGAAACATTACTTGTTCATAAGGATCTAAAGAAGTCTGTGGGCCTTAATGATATACTGGTAGAACTAGAAACAGAAGGTTTGTCCTTTGTATTGAAAATTATACATCGCAAATTACCATCTTCAACCAAATTATGGATAATACACAATTCTGTAGCTTGTGGCGTTATCATTAATAGATGATATCCCATATCATTGCAGACTTTCAATATTCAAAACACTTTCAAATTACTTTATCTCATCTCAGACAAAGGCATATATTGATATCCTCTTGTTCATGAAAAACATTATAAAGGGATTATGATTTTTTATTTTTTAATATTATTGTATTATAGGAGTTGCTATTTATGGTGGACGTGTTGCGCATGAAGAACTGAACATTCCAGAGGCTGATTCATTTCATCATGAGTATAGTTCTATGGCCTGCACAATTGAGTTTGTTGATGATGCACAGGAAGCAATTGATCATATACATCACTATGGAAGGTATCTAGGTTTTCTTTTTTTTTTTTAACTTTCCTTCGGTCAATCACCAAAAAATTACTAATTTGATCTGATTTTTTTTTCTTCTCAGTGGGCACACAGATTGTATTGTCACTGCAGATGAGAAAATAGCAGACACTTTTTTACATCAAGTTGATAGGTATTCATGTATTGCTCACTCTCTTCAACCATTTTTGTTCTTGTACTTGCAACACATGGTGATATTAATTTTATTTGTGTTATGTTTCTTTTTAAAAAATTATTCTGTGATGATTATGCATCTAACAGTTTCTTTTTCTTAAATTGGCACAGTGCTGCAGTATTTCACAATGCAAGCACACGATTTTCTGATGGGGCTCGTTTTGGACTTGGTGCAGAGGTACTTCTTTATGATCTTATTTTTCTAGTATTCTCGTTTCATTTCATTTCTTTGTTCTCGATGTTTGGAATATCTTGAATAGGTTGGCATTCTTTGTTCTCAATGTTTGGAATATCTTGAATAGGTTGGCATAAGTACAGGCCGCATACATGCCCGTGGACCTGTTGGTGTTGAAGGTCTCTTAACCACAAGATGGTACGTAGTTTCTATTTGATGGTATATGCGCAATTACCTTGTATCCCTATTCTAGATAAGAGTGCACATAGAATAACAAAAGGACTTGCTCATATCCAAGCTAGTTTCAAGAGCAGAGGCAGGAGCCTTATGTGTTTCAATTGTAGATTTGAATATTGAGTGAAAGGTGTTACATGCATCATCAAGTTTTGCCATCCATCTGTAAAGAACAATCACAACATTAAAAACATTGTTTTTGATTGGTGCAAATCAAGCTGCGCGAGTAGCATGGCATCAGCTGCAAAAGTTGAGGGTCATTACATGCCCTTTGTGTGTAAATATACCTATTAGATAGATGCTTAAGAAAATTCCACACATCTATATATGCACATGGCATAGTTGATAAGAGTTGAAGCACAAACAACCTCAAAATCCCAAAATTACTCCTCTGCGTAGTAACATGAGCCAACCAAAAGAAAGCTTTGAATTATGTGAGAACAATCATGGAATTTCTAATCTCACCTATTGGTATTATCTATTTAGATTAGTATGAATAGTGTACTATTTTTGTGCATGTTATTAGATAGTTTGATTAATATCTTCATTCAATACTTTTTATAGTCTTTCCTCTCTGTTTGCCAGAACAGTTGATGTATTAATTTTTTGCTGAATTGTCTTGGTGTGATCATTGTTTATTCGTAGGATTTTACGAGGGAATGGACAAATAGTGAATGGCGACAAGGACATTGTATACACCCACAAGGATCTTCCTTTGCAATGAGGTAAGTAGTGCCTTTGATTTGCTCCTGCATGTCTTCTGCCGTCATACTGTTTTATTAGAAGTCTACCTACTTAATTGACTAAAGTGTTTGCATTTAATCAGCTGAACTTTATTTTTGCATGATTGATTAGTAATGAACAGCACTGTCTGGACCTTTTGTTTGCCATATGCTACCATTTTTTAACATAATTTTTTTTTAGTACTTGTGCAGCTTTATGGCTGTTTGGTTGATCAGGATTTAGTTATCAATAACTTCCGAAAGTGAGATTCCTACACCAGATGATGAGCGAAAGATGGTGAATATGTGGAATATTGAAGCATGGTGAATCTATTGATCGTATTATTTGTTCTGTATTCATTATCTTATTGTAAAGTTTTGGTTCGTATTTTGCTGCTTCTGTTGTTGATGTAGTTGTCAGCGGCACTGTTATTCTCATTAATCATTCATTTGAATGGTCTGATTTGAGTGCTGCTGATACAAGAAGAATCAGGGGCAGTGCAATCGGGATAATATATTCTGGTACCTTGTACTTTCTAATTAAGATCCTGTATGTTTAAGGAAAATAAAAGTGGTTTTGTCAGGTTGAACCTATATATTTCTCATCTGCCCAATTGCTTGCTTGATATTTGAAACTAGTGATTACGTAATATTTTTTTGATTGGACTGCCTGTTGATGTAGTGGTTTTGTTTACCTGTTAAAGGAGATTTTTTGTAGATAACTCATTAAAAAATTAATTTTAAAAATAGTTTGATAAAAAAGAAATTTACAAATTTGATCTTTAATAATTATCTCATCAGTGATTGAAGAGGTGGTGATATATGCAATAACAGTGTATTGGTTTAGTCGCTCATCAGACCAGTAATCGAAGATTTGACATTGTTATCATATCTGTCTTGAGTATATTCTCATATATTCAGTTGTTGATTCAGTCAGTGATTTGATTTTAATCGTTGATTGAGGTCAGGTCAGTGGTTATATCAGTTTTGTAAATTCTTTTAAGTAGATTATTTTTTAAATTAATTTTTTTTAATGAGTTATCTTAAAAAGGAAATTGGTCGGAGGAAACAGTTTAGTTGTAATTTTCCATTTTATTTACGTGTAGGCCTTTGCCCTTAGGATGGAAGGAGGCCTGTTTGGACCGAACAAGGAATTTTATAGGAAAATAAACATTTGAGTGAATTTCTTTTATAAAAAATTTATTAAATTTTTGTAGATAGCTCATTGAAAAATTAATTTTAAAAATAATTTGATAAAAAAGAATTTTACAAAATTGATCTTCAATAATTATCTCAATCAGTGATTGAAGAGGTGGTGATATAAGCAGTAACAGTGTATTAGTTTAGTCGCTGATTAGACCAACAATCGAAGATTTGACACACTTACATTGTTATCACATTTGTCTGAATATATTCTTATGTCTTCAATTGTTGACTCAATCAGTGATTTGATCTTAATCGTTGATTGAGGTCGGGTCAGTGGTTGAATATCAGTTTTGTAAATTCTTTTAGATTATTTTTTAAATTAATTTTTTTAATGAGTTATCTTAAAAAAGAAATTGGTTGGAGTAAACAGTTTAGTGGTAATTTTCCCATCTTATTTACGTGTAGGCCTTTGCCCTTAGGATGGAAGGAGGCCTATTTGGAACGAACAAGGAATTTTATAGGAAAATAAACATTTGAGTGAATTTCTTTTATAAAAAATTTATTAAATTTTTAGGTTTCAAACATATCTTATTCACGTCAAAGGTTATACTAGTTAAATCTTCTTCCCAAAAGGTTATACTGGTGTTATTACTATTTCAAACGATTATACTGCTAGGACAAGTCTAATATCCGCACACAATCTGGTGTAGGTGTAATCTCTATTTTCTTGTAATTTGGAAGAAGAAAAAAATACAGAATAGTAATTAGCATGGCTTTATCTCTTTTCTCTCCATTTTTGGTTAATGATTAAATCACATCAGATAGTAAAATAAGAACAAGTAAACTTCATTTAGGCCTAAGTAAAGAAGTATTGGCCTAATTATCTCCTTCATTACTGTAACATTAGGGCAGTAACATAGGCTGTTAAATATGGCATTAGCACCAGAGATTTTTTGTCAGGTAACCTTTGATCATTCTCCACAACATAGGCATATAAAGAAAGACTGCTACACAGTAAGCACCTGAAACTTTTATCAGGTAGGCTTTGATCAGCTTCAACAAGACAGGCGAGATCAATGCATGCATCTTGATGATTCATGTCATCATCATTATGCAACTGGTGGCCAGAGCACGGAATCCTTCGACGTGTCGAGGGCCGGCGGCGGTATCCACTGCCAGAACCCGGCCGGCGGAGGGTATCTTGTGTATGGGATGAACTTGGTAGTTTGAGCAAATGCAGCAGGATGGAACGGTGGAGCGGCAGCAGGGTGCGGAACGAACGGTGGCGGGGCGGCGCTGACGCCCTTCAGCATTTGCTCCAGCCTCTCCCTCTCAGCCTTCAGCCTCATCTTCTCGTCTCGCAGCTCGGATTTTTCGGCCTGTAGTTAGTTTCAGCCATAAGATCTCTAAAAATTTTCAGAGGAATGATATCTATGCTGAGTCAGTTGGGTACAAAAATGTTACCTTGAGACATTTGATGGAGTCCTGAAGTGCCTCATTTGATGTCTTGAGCTTCTGAGCTTCAGCCCGCAGTTGTCCCAGGAGACGAGTAGCATCGCTTAGGATCGCGACTTTGTCGGCCTTTGGAGGCTTCCCAGGTTCCAGGATGGCACAGAGCTCATTGAACCTGGAGTAAGCCATCACAAAGGATAGATCAAAGATGATCAGATTCAGTGTATCAAAAGCAAAACATTTCTGCCACTGAAGCAATTGGAAGCTTGATACGGTGAGTTATGGAAATAAAACATGCCTCTCATTGAGCTTATCTCGCCGGAGCTTCTCGCGACAAGCTTTGGTACCAGGCGGCGCACACGACTCTGGCCGGGATCTGCCAAGAGAATGACAAATTAGACTTGCTCATAGCTCAACAGAATTGGTACGAACATCGTGATGGCTTATAGAAAGTGATGTGGACATTTCCAGCAATTAGGCTAATTTTGACCATTGACCTTGTGCTGAAATGGGTTATAAACCATGCAATTAGCATATGTCAAACTAGAGTCTAATTCCAATTATGAGACAGCTGCTGGTCCGCTGCCATTAATTTGCAGTGGTTCAGCACATTTCAGTGGTTTCTAAGACTTCAACCACATGTTTGCAAGAAACACCTGCATCTTTTCTATACATCAACATCATAACTCATAAGTTGCTCATGTCTATTGAACAAGAACTTTGCATAAGACTCTAAAATTTCCACCAAACACATCTGAATGCCAAATTCACATCCACTGATCCATTATACTAGATCTACTAGAGCCTTGATTTCTTCTAAACCAAATCAGGAAACTTGCTCACCAAAAAAAAAAAAAAAAAACCACAAGCAGGAACAAGATAAACTAGCATAAACATATAACCACAATTGCCTTGCCACTTAAATAAATCACCTCACAATCCCAGATTATACAAGCATCAAATGAAGAAAAAAGTTGACCTTTTCTTGGGGCAGGAACTGTCCTGGCCAGCATCCTCCCTCCTGGGGGCATCAAACCCCAAGATCACGCTACAAAACCATCCATTCAAACACCATCATGCAAAGAACTCGTCAGGAAACCGAACAAATCCCCCCAAAAACGAGCAAAAACTCACCTGGAGACCGCAGGATCATCAACCATGTAGATGAAATCGGACCCCTGGATGATCTCATCTTCCACAAGCCCATAATCCAAAAGCCAACCATTCTGCTGCCCCCCACAGCTCATAATAGCAAGAAAACCAGACGAAAATTAACACCTCAAAATCAAATCCTGGTACTATGACCTGGGAATGGAAGACCGGGAAGTTTCTTTCATGGGTGTGATGAAATGATTAAAGATTAAAGCCAAAGGCAGTAGCAACCAACCAACCGGGGCACGCGACTCCTTGGGTGGGCTGCCTTTTGGCGCTACTAAGCAACACGCAAGATGGCTTCTTGGGTTGCCCTTTGGAGAATAGAATACTACACGTTTTGATGGGTGTGGGGGGCAAAGCCTTTGTATGTGATTTGATTGCTTGGTCCCTTGAGATTGTTCTCATGCATGGCATCGCATTTCTCTTATCCATTTTACATTTAGTGTCTTTTTTATTTGTTTTGGGTTTTGTCTTGTCAAGGTGTTGGAGATGCCATGGCTTCCGAGTTCACACTTTGGTGGGAAGCGTCTTCGTCTTGGGTTTTATTCATATATAATTTTTTGAAAACGATGTAAGGTTATAATTTTATTATTAGTATTCGTGAATAATATTGTTGTTTATATTTAAACAAGTTGTGTTTGATTGTCTGTATGATTTCAAGGTAACTCGATGCGATGAGTTCATTTAGTTGAGTAATGATGATATTTTTGAAAGATAAGATCATATTTAATCTTAAAAATAGAAAATAATATTTTTTAAGTTTAAATAATTTTTTCCTAAAATGAGTCTATAAAAAAACAGAGATAACATATATCTCTCTTTATTTTTATATGATTGATAAGATCTCATAATTTGCAACGAGTGTAGTAGGCTTTTAATCCACCCACGGAAGAAAGTGGAGCACAGATGAAGACATGAAATGGAACATATATCACACTCCTCGAGAAGGGGATGGCTTGTTTTCTAAGCATTGATCCTGCAGGTGAGCAATGGTCTTATCCTGATCTACATAATTTGTGGGTACATGATAATGCTTCTTTTTAAAATAGTAAGATTCTGATCAGCCAGAAGGTGGGGTAATGGATGGTAATCTTGTAATGTGCAATTTGTCTAAATAAAGTAGGTTGGTTATAGCTTATATTTTTTATTGTCATCTTAAAAGGAAGAATTTAACACTAAACGAATATCATTCGATATTTCACAAGTGAAATATAATTATATATTTTTTAAATGTTTCTATAATCATTCTTTATTTGATCATTAATTATTTAGATATAAACAACATACTAATTATATTAATCAAAAACATCAAGGATAGAATTACAATATTACATTTTTTTTAACAACTATACAAATAGCTAAAATAACGAGTAAAAACTGGAGAGAGTAACTTATATTAAATAAAATATGGTATTTCACCTGAAAGTGCTTTGCCAAGGAAGTTCAGTGCTGTGGAAAAGAAAAGGAATTAAAAATGTGAAAGATATTTCTTCGTTTATCATATGGAGTATTTCATCTTTGTATAAGATCCAGTAACTAGATATTTTTAAACAATAGAGACAACATTTTTAAAAGTTCTATGAGCATGATGTCCAACAATGTTGTAATGTTGCTTATATAATTCAAGCCCAATAATATCAACTAAAAGTGTGATTAGACTTCAGTTTATCCAATAAATTAAACCGAACTAAATAAGACTTTAAATTTAAATTAATATTTAAATTGAAACTCCCTTTGAACTAAAAATCATGTCTCTTTACTGATTTATTGAGTTTATAAGTTTAAATCAGCTTACAAGTTTAAATTAAATTAGACCAAATAGGTCATGTGTACCATGCAATTAGATTATTCTATTTCATATTATAAAAAATTTAAATAGAGACATCAATTAAATCACACACACCAATACAAAATCTCAACAAAATATACACATAAAAATAGAGACAATTTAAAGATTAACTCACGACCTTCTTTTATATATATTTACGATCTAATCATTCAAATATGCATGCTAATACAATTAGGCAGTTCCCTTGCTAAAATTCGTAATACTTGAATTATGTGTAATAATTTCAGAAATCCACCGACACACACAAGATAAAATAAATTGTTTGAATATGACACAGCGCACTACAATATAGCGCGACCTTTAAACCGTGTAAAACCATACGCGTGCTCCTAGTAATGTTCCTACAACTCAGCAATCTTTTCACTTTACCTTTTCAGAAAGCACTAACATGACGACATTAGAGACTCATCGTGACCTCATAGTACATTCACATATTGCTGTACAAATGTGTTAGGCAAGCCCTAAAGTCCACCATTAGTAGAACTGCGGTTTGATGTAAAATTTTCGATAAGTTGTTTAATTATCATAGACACAAAATGTGATCTTTTGTGGAGTCACGACTTTTATTTATGTAGTTTGATCCTTTACACATGTAAATATCTCATTGGGCCCTTTCTCTATATTTAATGAGACTCTTTTGAATTATTTCACAAATCTATGAAGTCTTAAGGGTATTTTTTGCAAAATTCCAGTAAGACAGCAAAATGACCGTTTTAGACATGGTCTTTTAATTCTCACATTACATGTCTTTAAACTTACGGGATACGTCCTATTACTTGCATTTTTGTTTTAACTTCTAACTTATAAAACTATCGATTGAAGCTAACTCAAATAGACTTCAAACCATGGATCAAGCAAGAACAATGGATGTAGGCTAGGGCTTTTGGTGAAGGGAAAGGCCAACCTTATCCCAACTTCTCAAGGCTTGTGAAGGGGGAATTTTGGGGTTAGGAAAACTATTGTTTATCCATCATGTTGCATGCCTAGCAATGGATTATGGAGGAGAGGGGCTTTTATCATTGACTTGTGTGGGTGGCCAGATTGGGAGGATATCTAGCATCTACACTCTCATTGGATGATGGCCCATCAAATGATGCAAGGTTCTCCTCAAATATTCCCATCTAATCAACCCACTACAATATTGTCATAGACCAATCACATAAATTTCTTCCTATGGAGTATAATGGATACTTGCAAAGAAATAGTGATGGAGTAACCATAAAAGATGTGAAGGGTGTGGCAGAGAGAAACTAAGAATAGGGTTTGGTTTTTTATCCGAAACTAAGAGATATTAGGGATGTTTGAATGTTTGAAGAATATATAATCACTGATTGAAGAAATATAAAAGAAATAAAATATAAATAAACAAAATAAAACAAAATAATATTTGGCCAAAATTTTCCGCCGGTTACCAATGTCCTGACCGGCCCTGGAGACCACCTTATTTCCGGAAAACCGAACCCTCCTTTAGAAACAAGGAGAGTGAATACTGAATTCTGCTCCAAGTGAGGGCCTTTGCTATTATTGTTGGTTTAACCAACCAAATATTAATTTGAAGGAACATAAAATATTTAAGCTTTTTATCCTAAAAATGATCAGCACCCGAAAGAAGGCCCATGGCCATGCCGTCTTTCTGGCACCATAACGAGGTTCTCGACGGATCCCATTTCATGGGCCCCCATGGGCCACTTCCTTGTTTAAAGATCCGATTCTTTGGCCCATTTGAGAGCCATGATTTAGGAATGTTGACTCTGCAGTGTGCCACTGTCTGTGGGCCGTGGATGGTTATGTCGGGCATGTTTCGCTTCTCTTAGGCTTCAACTTATAAAATTATTAGTATTAGCGAGAAAACAGGTGATTTAGGGTCTGTTTAATTTGATACCATTCTTTATTAAAATTAAGCATGGTGTATCACACTTTTTTTTTATCTAACAACCTCTATTTAGTTTGTGACTATAAGTTGCTACACTTCAAATCTTATTGGACTAGTATTTGGTTCACTGTCGTAGTAGTTATGTCAAACTTTGTTAAAAAAACTTTTGATGCCTTTGCCACATTTTGTTTCTTAGAAGTGTAACACTTAAATTCAACACAACACTTCACCATAGGCATGGACCGTATGATTACAAAACAAATAATCTTAACTTGTCATAGAGTGTGATAGTGTCACATACATGATACATAAGTCAATGTATGATGACTTATAATATCCAACTAAACAGAGCAATATTCATCATACTCGCCGCACTTCTTAAAAGGAAATGCTGAGTATGACTCATATACCTTTTGCCACGTGCCAAGGCTATAAGCTAAATGGTGACCGATGTAGCTGTAGCATGCCACCCTTAGCTTATTTCCAAGTGCAACAGTGTGAAGATCGAATGCTTCGTCTAAAGCAGTAAAATCTCAATAAATAATAAAGAAGGTGGGTTTAGGGAGGTGATTTGCAAGTTATCGGTCTGGCTGATGGGCCGCTGTTTTTTCATGGTTGGATCGAGCCACGCTCCACTAAACTTAGGCCATACGTGGGCTGGGCTGCGCATTCAAATCAAGAGCTTTGTGTGGTATTCAGAAACTTCTAAATGAAAATCTATCCTACTACATAGGGTTTGATCTCAAATGTTGAATCAGAAATGGACAGTCACGATCATACAAACTTCACTAAGGAGTAATTCTAATGGATCACGATCCTATGTGGCTAATAATTTTCTGGCTGATGTCAAAAAGCAAACATCAACATTGGCTTAGGTTATCTCCCCATTTTTACATCAAACAAACTACATAATATTTACAAGGTGATTAAAAAATTATTGTACAAATTGTGTAACAATAGTGACTAAAAAATAGGTCAGTCCAGTGTGGAATTCATGAGACTCAGCTGGCATGCTACAGTTCATATGAACTCCTGTGTGAACATAGTCCTCGTGTTCTTAAATGCACTTCTTTTCATAATAAGATGTACCATTATTGGACAAAAATTAAATATGAAGCTTTTTTTTTAGAAGAATGGTAGAAAGTAGGAAGAGATTTAGAGTCATATAATGAGTAATATCTAGCTCAGATCAATTAGACTCACTCAAATATAACTCTTCTACAATATCACATTGGATCAGAACATTTCGTCTTCATTAGAACAATTTGGTGTCTGTTTGATTCAATTTAACTTAAATTTATAGACTCAATAAACTAGTACCTTCAATTTAAGTTTATATAGAGTTTTTATTTCAAAGAGAACTTCAGTTTAAAAGATAAATATAAAATTTAAGTCTTTGTTTGGGTGAATTTAAATTTATATGAGAAATTAAATCTTTGATGAGCTACATCAAACGAGCCCTTAAACTACTCACACATGTCCCACTACTGGAGTATAGAAGGTACTCTCTTAATTGCAAAAGATAGGCCATATTTCATATTTGCACCACGCACACAGAAGAAACATAATATGTGAGCAGACTAGCAGTGGACTAGTGTAATTCAGCTCGTGATTGAGCAGCCCTGAAAGATGACAAAAAATAATGCGGAGGAAACAGCAGTGCAGAAGGCAGTGTGTGCATGATGGAACTGTGGGGGTGCCGCTATCCAAGGCCAATCCCCTTAGTTTTATGCTTCCATGCACTTGCACTTCACTGTGTCTGTCTCTGTGCATGTGCCATTTCCGAGAGAAAAAAAAACATTTATTCTACACAAACAGTTGCTCGTGTCATTTCCAAGACAAAAGCACGTTGCGACACTGCCATTGTTGGGAGCAACAGTAGCAGCAGAGAGGCTTTGGATTAGATGACCAAAAGCGAGAGCATTTTTAAAAGTGTGCAATGCAAATCCAAAGAGAGATCAAATCGGCCATATCTTAAAGAGTGGAAAGAACATATGCTTAACGAGAATCTAATCTATCCAAAGATTAGATTAAGAAAAGGCCATTGGCCTTTCGCTTTGGCTCATATGCCTATGGCCCCCATGCTTCCCAACGTAAGAAGGATAGGGTGGCTCCTTGCTTTGAAGAAGCATGTACTTGGTGAAGGAAGCAACTAAGCAAGTAAGTCCTGGTAATTACTAATCAATTCTTGTAGGTGCACAGGGTGAAGAAAAAACAGTTGTAAGGTGGGGAAGGTTTTTTTTTTTTTTTTTTTTTTAACTATTCTCACGCTAAAATCAATGCACATTATGCTGATTTAACAGTTGTAAACTAGCTTTCTATATTATGATTGTTTCCATATTAGTTCCTTCCCGTAAAATAGTACATTTGAAGATACACCTCCATTTCATAATATAGATTAAAAAACATGCACAAGAATAATGAGGTATAAAATAATAAAAAAGAAATCACATTAGACTGATATCTTTAATTGAAAAATAATAGATATGATTAATTAGTAAACTTTGTCTCTTTCAAGTTCCAACTTAAGAACAAAGTTAAACCACAAAAATGCATTATACATAAGTTTTTTTTGTGAATGAGGTACACATTGAAGGGAATGCAGCATCATTTGGGCACGTTAGATAGAAGTTGATAATATTCTCTGTTTAGCAGTACTTGTCGGGTAAGATAATAATTTTAATTGCAAAAGTTGATGCTTTATACATTTGTAGCCACATCATTGAGCCTAAAAAAAATCAAAGTATTGATTATTTCTTAAATCATAAAATGCCAAAATTTTGCTCAATATGGATTCTAAGAATTGATTTCTTAATCCAACATCAACAAGTCAATTGTAACTAGCTCAAGTAGTAGAGGCAGGCGACTATAGTTGAACCATAGAAATTTGATAACTTAGGTTTACTGAATAATTGGTTAACATTTAAATCTCCTGAAGAATAGGCAAACATAGTGGCGGATATGGGATTTGTTAGCCGTAAATTTCTATCTTATAGTAGGATCAATTCTGTAAAATTTTACATATTCTACAAATTTTCATGTAAATTTCTATAAACATAAGGTGTTTTTAGTTGACCCTATAGCTAATATGATGACGCGGCCACTTTCGTAAACAACCCAATCGAAAGAATAGATTAGCATGTAAATATCTCGAAGAATAGGTAAAGTAATGTTGTCGTCTAGCAGCTGGAACTTAAAAAGGTATGGAAGTGGAAAACCTAATTTAAGTATTCCCATCATAGGCGAATTAAGAGAACTTCACAACAAAAGGAACAAGGCACTTAAACCAGCACATCCGATCCCATCACGAAATATTACTTCTGAAGTACGAATTTTATGAAATGTATTTCCGCCGAAGATGCTTAGATTCCAGGCAGCATATATATGAGTTCAGTGGTTCTGATTTGACATGATATGTCTGATTTGCATGTCACAAGTTGCAACAAAAAAGAATGTCTCGGGAGCATTTTCCCTCCGTAGATACGAACGGGAAGGAAACGGCTCGTCTAACGTCTGCAAGAAATGACACAGACGTGCTGTTTAGGTTCTTCATAGCCATTAAATCAGTCCTTGAACATATGCCATGGGAGGGTCTAAATGTCTCGCAAAATTTTTTAAAGATTTTAGTCTCTCTTTTATGTCATTTTGAGTATAACCTTGGAAGCTATGCTGTTTGTGCAGCTGGGAATACTGATCTACAACTCACAACTTTGAGTTGGAGAGCGTTTGGCAAATCTATCAATTTATTTTAAAATTTATTTCATAAATTTAAAAGAAAATTTAAAAAACCTCCCATAAGTCAGTTACATTCTTAATAACTCCTTATAAATTATTTTGTAATTTTAACCCCCTACACAGATTACCTATAGTTCTAAAAATATGTTGTCATCATTGTTTTGTCAAAATTAAACAAAAATGATTAAAAAATTTAAAAAAACATTTATTGACATGTGGAGTTTGTATATTAGTAGCTACTATTTTTTAATCCATTTTATTCCCCTTACTCCTCCCTTCCTTCTCTCTCCTCTCCTTACTCCTCCCATTACGAGTAGCATAAAGGGTCGGCGGTTAGCAACAACAGTATAGTGGTGTTTGAAACATATCATTGAATTTTTTTTGAATTTTTTAATCATTTTTATTTAAACTTAACAAAAATAGTGATAATATGAGTGTTCGAGATTAGAGACAACTTGCGTAGAAATTAAAGTCATAAAATGACATATAGAGGGTTGTTAAAACTGCTACTGACTTGTGGGGTTGTTTTTGAAATTTTCCCAAAATTTAAACTCCTTTCGAACTAAAAAAAACCTTGATAAACTAAAAACTAGCAAAAAAAAGAGATTAATGGGCTTAAGTTGAAGTCCAAATAAACCATCTTATTTCATGTTTTATTTATAAGTTTAAACTCTTTTTAAACTACAAACCCAATAAACTAAAGGCAGTGAAAAATGACTTACTGAATTAACAAATTAAAATCTCAATAAATCAACTTGTTAAAACGATATAAACTCGAACAAACATGATCTTCAACTCTACTACTACGCTAGTGGGTTATAATGATGACTCATGTTACAAATTCCTCCATGCACCTTACCAGTAGGCATGCAGAATCGGCAAGCAATAATATATCCATGCAGCACTAGAGCCTACAAAAGAGCAGGAACAGTGCTCTTTTCAACTTTTAACCAAGAACAGTGGCTACTTTTTACTCCTGTTACAGCAGCCACTGACGTGCATGGATTCCCTCCAAGCAAAAAAGAACGTGCATGGAGCCCCCCAGCTGTTATTATACCCCCATCAAAATGCACGTCAAATCAGATGCAGCAAAAACAAGGGTCATGGATACCCACTCCCAGGTAACATGGCCTTATAATAGCAGTGGCTAATCTGCCATTGTTTAATGCACATTGCATTGATCAATAGAAAAGCTTATCCACAACAGGCACAGATCAGACCTAAGAGAGATTATATTAATTAGAGTAATGACAAAGCCAGTGAGAGTCTATCAAATTGGCAAATCATGGTTTGTCCAAGCTTTAGGAGGCTACTCCATCTAAGGATACAAGGTCTACGCACAAATTAATAGTATCTGCATGTTTAGTTTAACACATAGAAAGGCTAACTAGACAAGCTGGAAAGCTAAGCTAGCCAGAAGTTATATTCTACAGGAATAAACTGACGCTTCAGC
Organism: Pharus latifolius; assembly: GCA_019359835.1. Classification (NCBI taxonomy): domain Eukaryota; kingdom Viridiplantae; phylum Streptophyta; class Magnoliopsida; order Poales; family Poaceae; genus Pharus; species Pharus latifolius. The sequence goes on along the minus strand of CM033323.1, from coordinate 10,356,478 downwards.
CTTGGATTAATTAACATTTCCACCTGCTGGCCCTAAATAAGAGCGCCCTTTATATGTCTGTCTGGGAATACTTTTCATTTGCAGGAGGCAAATGCATCCAGGTTATCACATCTTAATCTAAGATCAGGACAAATATGGAACATCCAGGTCTTCAAAGGTATAGTTGTGCTCTCTATCCCCAGTGTCAAATATTGACAGCATTCCAGGATCTACATGAGAGGCATATCAGTGTTTTCTTTCCAGTTTCCACCTTCCTAATGCTAGTACAATTCATGTGGATCATCTGCTGTGCTGAGCTGAGCCATCATCACCCAACAAAGTCACGGAGCAAGTGTCCACCAATCTCCTTTGTGAAATGCCGATCCTGTCCTCCGAAGGAACCCATCACATAGGCGTCGTTGACGTCCTCCAGCCCGAACCGGTGAGCCAAGTTTGGGGGGAGTGTGGCTGGAAGCGGCTCCGCGATACAGACCCTGTTGTTCTGGTGGAGACCAAGGGTAAGTGAGACACCGCCATTCACAGTCCCGCTGACACCGACACCAACTCCGTCGACTTGCTGATGGTGTGATAGTGCAATGTTATGGTGCGCGGATAGTCCGTTGTATGCGAAGTTAACGGGTCCAGGGATGTTATGGGACATCTGGGAGAGTTCATCTTGGATGTTCCTGGGAACAGGGTTGCCGTGGTTCCTTGTCATACTGCTGTTTTGCCCGGGCTGAGAGTCAGAAGGATCGGTAGGTTTCCCACTGCAGTCTGATGAATGCTGGGTTTGCTGCATGCCAATCTGATTCTTGTTGAGAGCTGAATTTTTCTGCAATTGTCGTATCTCGAGGTTGTGAATTTCTTCCACCATTGGCTTCCAGAGTCGAACCCTCGCGTTAATGAACCAGTTTGACACCTGCTCATGTATTGTCCAAGCTCAGGGATGCCAATTGCAAAGTTTTTGGAGTTTCAAGAGCAAAGTTAGACAGAAAGGAGGGTGAAGTGTTCTATGCATTGATTGAAAGATAGTTTGCTGACAACCATTGCTAAAGTGAAGCACAAACCTTAGGTGGATCGATCTCAATAATTAGAATAACAAAATAGTTTCATACCTGGTTCCGTGTTAAACCTGTTTGCTTAGCCAGCATCTGCTTGTCACTATCAGTTGGGTACCTGGATAGTAAGTACCAAACATGAGATTGACAAAATGTATAATACATTATAGAGAACCAGACAATAGAAGAATTCAACTATTACTAATTTATCCCACTGAGCATGCATATGGGAAAAAAAAAAGGAACAGGTGGAATATATTTGGTAGATCAGAAAATTAGCACCTGCAAGCTAGTTATTAAAGCCAATTAGCACCTATAGCTAAGGTCCCATGAGCAACAAAGGTCGAACTGATACATGGTTTTATTCAGTTCAAAAATGAAACCACATCGTTTCACAGTGTTGGAAGAGTTTTGGCATCTTGATGAATTTCTCTTGTGAGATTTATCACAATACAACCAACAAGTGTTTATAAATGTCCAAAATTTGATGTCCATATGTCGAAGTTGACATGAAGTAATGCAACAAGTGTTTTAGTAGTCTCCAGATAATTTTTTTTAAAGAAAAAAACCCGATATCAATTGTCAGGAAATCAGCAAACTACAAAAAAATAATTATGATGCTGTTAGCAACTAAACAAGTAGAGCCTGTACAAATACACCACATATAACAAGCTGGTGGTAAATAGCAGCACACTCACGCAAACTGATTTTTAATTAACAAAAAATGAACATAATTTACAAAACAATCATATACAAGAACGAGAATGATAGATTTCGGTAGGTGCCTATAAAATTAGTTTGGAAGTAAGGACTACTTGTATGTTGTTCCGCAATCAGCATGAACTAAAAAGATATTGGCCCCCAATATCATAGTGTAAAAACCAAGCATCAAAAGTCATATGTACGTCAGATAGTAACGAAGCAACAACCGGCAGGCAATAGCTGAAACATTTTAGGGGCTTCCATTCCCTTTGAAAAGATGTTCTAGCACAAACTTTGCTTGTTTATTCTAATGCATGCAAAGCGGTGGCTGGTAAGTTGTAACACACCTATGACGTGAGACAAGCTAAACTACAGTTCAAGTACATGTGTACGAAAAGAAATTGAAGCTTTCAATAAAGCAAACTATTGGGAGCCTTGGTTTGCCTGCAATTATCACACACATTTATGCCTATGTCTCAGATCAATGCATGATTCGTCATACTAGCAGGAATCACGCATGTTGCACAAACACCATAACCATCATGAAATGTCATGTCACTGCTACCCGAAGCATAAACATTTGCATTTGCCAATTGCAGCAATCATTAAAAGACGGTAATTTACATAATGCAGCAGCGTACTATTGCACAACAGGCAAACGAAGCATTGCATAAATAGATGCGCACATCTTGAAAAGATCAGTTAACTATCAGCTCCTCATTACCTTTCACACAAATCAGAATCAATTAACGATATCATATACTTACGGATGCAAGAAGTGCTCAAACAGCCATGCGCGAAGAACAGACACCGCACGCTCAGGAAGGCCTCTCTGTGGCCTCCAAATGTTGTGCGGCTGGGTGAAAGCATTCACATTGTTTCCCCTTTGGAGGCACACGCCACCGCCAACAAGGCCGAAGTTTGCTATGTCTTCCTTGCTAAGACCATCTTTCACCGCCATCTTACTCGTGTTACGCAGCTGGTTCAGTATCATTCCCTTCAAACACTTGAAGTGCTTCGCCATCACCCTCAGCGCCATGGAAGCAAACGGAGCGGCGTTGCTCAGGCCCGCAACGGTCTCAAACGAGGAAATGACAGCTTGGACTTGTTGATAGTACTGCTTGTATCGCTTGCAAACCTACAAGATTGACCTAATTGCATCAGAATAGAATAAGAATAGTGTCTTAATAAATGCAGGCAATAAGCCTCTTAAATATAGGAAAATTCAGGTTAGGAAAAACAGCACGGTTTTGTTTTCTTTGTGACATCAAAAAAGAAAGCCCAGTTCCTAATTATGGAAAAAAGATGCTATAGAGTAACTTTGCTTAGCTAACTTGCAAGTTGTAACAGGTGGGCAATGAATACAAAGAATCTTTGTACAGCCTACACAGATATGTACTACCATCATTTGAAAAAGAAGACAAACTCTTGGAATCTTATCAACAAGCAGCTTGAAATTTTCTATGGAATCCAATCAAAACATTTTGAAGAATTTTGCTTCCATCCTATTCCATGTATTCCACCTTGTTCTAATTTCATGTTCATGACCTATGGAGCTACGCTTCCATTTTTATGAGGAAAATAAAATGAACAGAACAGTTCAACATCAACAGTACAAGCAATGATTTGAGGTACAGTAGGGTAGATAAATAAAGAAATCCAAAAACTCACCAGCCATAGTGACCATCATCAAATCACAAGGACAAGAAATTAAAAAGCAAGCATCTCCTATGCAAAGCACAGTAAAGATTCACTTCACAAAAACTGCTTGCGTGATGTGACCATGAGGCTTTAGAAGTTGGAAGAAATAATTAAGACGACAGAACCAAAGAACAAAATATTTTTTTTTTAACGATGGGAAGATTAAACTCACGTCTTCCATGAGGGAGATGAGCTTGGTCTTCACCCACTGCTGCTCGGCGCCGCAGACCGGGCCCACCTCGACTGCGGCGCGGTCTCCGCAGTCCATATCGTCGGCCGCGTCCATCGCGTCTGCGTCCAGCACGCCCTCGTCGGACCCCGCCCGGGCGGCTGGCCCGCCTCCCACGTCGCAGATCTCCTCAAGCAGCTTCTGTGCCGGGCCCAGGAACCTGGACCGGCCGAGCACCGCCGCGTAGCCCGTGAACGGCCCGTACGGCCCCGCTCCGCAGCCGCCGGCTGCTAAGCCAAGCTGCCTCCTCGGCGGCGGCGGTGGCGGGTTCGACGACGCCGACGACAGCGAGAGCGCGAAGTTCTGGCTCGGGATCTGGGCCCCACCCTGCATCCCGTGGGCCGCCAGCTGCCCATGCGTCAGCGCCGGCGAGTAGGACGACGACGACGACGGTGCGTACGAGTAGAACGCCGCCCCCGCAGCCACCGCTGGCAGCCACGCAGCAGGCGGCGGCGGCGGCGAGTCCTCGGGGTCCGGCGGGAACCGCAGCTTCTCGCGGCGGCTGTGCTGTGGCACGTGGTAGAGCTGCGCTTGCGCGGCGGCCACTCCGCCACCGTGCTGGTGAATCAGAAGCTGGCGCTGGTGCTGGTGCTCCGCGCCGCCCCCCGCGGCGGCGCCGTAGCCACCGGCGGCCGATGACATGTCTCACGCGTGGCCCCCTCGGGTCTCGCGCAACGCACCCTGGAGAGAGTAAGAACGGAGAGAGAGAGAGAGAAGCGGCTCCGCACTTTGCGAGCGCCCGAGAGGGGGCGCTTGGGTTGGGTTGTGTTGTGTTGTGCCTTCTTTTTGGTTTCGCTTTTGTGTTTTTTCTTTTAGACGTTGGTGTTGTTGTTGTTGTTGGGTTTGGAGTGCCTTTCTTTCTGCAAAGGGGAAGGGGAGGTGAAAAAGAGACGGGAGGGATGGGAAATGGTGAGCAGTGAAAGCGAAAGCAGAAAGCTACTTACTACGGGCAGCAAGGACGGGGAGTGGAGTCGGTTTCGTGGTGTGAGAACTGGGAAATACACAGGCCAGAGGCCGGGATTAATACATGTGAGTGAGAAGTTGTCTTTGGGTTGGGGGGTGGTGGTGTCATTTTGCCAGGGCAGTGAGGCTTTACTGCAGTAACGGGGTGATGTACTGGTTGGCCTTTTTTGGCGAGACTCTGGTTCAGACTCAACTTCTGATATTCTGATACATGTTTAAGTAATTCAGTTAAATAGAACAATTGTTATTAGCCATTTTTTTTATCTAAGGTGGAGACGTAACTATTTTACACTAAAGAGTAAGATTTGAAATACCCTAATTTTTAAGTTTGCAACTAACTAAAAAGTTAGAAATAACTACATAGCTATGCCATTAACTACAATTAATATTATATTTTATCTGTGAGTATAAATATCATTTCAGGACATAAAGTAGAAAAATCATAGTCTTTTGTCAAACACATCCAAAACTCTAATTTCTAATCTATTTAGAATTGATATTATATGATTCTGATTTCTCTATGATAGAAGTCAAAATCTGAATCTAGTCAAAACAGAGATGTAGAAGTTGTTTAGTTGATGCCTTTTATCATATCAGGGGGGTAAGCCTAAGACGTGCTTGGGAGACAAACGTCCGATTTTGATGTCGGGCTCCCAAACACAGTTATTTGTTTTCCTTTTCTTTCATTGTAGCTCATCCCATCTCTCGCTCACCCACGGTCAACCGCCGGTCTTTGCGAAAGACATTTACTGTTGCTGCCAATCTTTACCCCTTACCTGTCATCGAAACCATTTCCACCCATTGTCAGCACCAAGCTCCACCTCTACCATTCGACGAAGCCGCCGCTACTGCAAAACTCATCTTCGGTTGTTGGAAATAAATTGATTAAAATATTTTGAGTAATCACTATTCATTTTTCTAAAGTGTATTTTAAATTTTACACTTTGTTCTGAAAAATGTATTTTTAAATTATATTTTTTTCTTTTTTTATCCAAAACACCAAACAAATACTAAAAAATCCTGTCTAGCCGAGGTCAGGCAAAAATGCGATAGGACCAACTAAATAACTCTAATTTTTGGTTAGTTTGACCGTGGGAGGAAAGCGTGAGAAGGGCGAGAGTAATTAAGGCAGCTATATAGTGGCCGGAAATGTGGTAAAACAGGCTAAATGCCGCGTTCCCGGTAAAATTCTCTGTAATCCCGATGGTAATACCACTAGGATCGGTGTGCTGTGTTGAAAGACTTCAACCTATTACTGGTAAGAAGAAATACTTGTATTAATTAACAGTGGAAGGAACAATTGGTGTGTTTGATTTGTTATTTTTTGATAATTTATCGAAGTTTGGTTATGACGAAATCAAGATATGATTAAATTTTGATAAAAATGATGGTGTTTGGTTTGTAATAAATGTTAGTCAGATTTTGATAATTGACATGTCAAATTTTGATGATCAAAAAGTTCGTCTTTAAATTGATTTGTAAAATCAACACACATTGGTGACACAAGAAAAATTAATTAAATTTTAAATATAATTGAAACGACAGTCAAATATTAAAAATATGATCAAAATTTGACAAAATATGACATGCAAATAAATCAAAGACAACTAATATGCATGCTATACACTGACTCAATATGTATTGTATCTCAGTGTATTCTGTTGCCTAAAAAAACGTAAGAGAGATACAAACACAATATTTAAAAGAATTGCGCAAAGTAATACTCGTGGGAGGCGGGGGAAATTAGGGAAAACGAAAGGAAGAGTTGTATGAGTGTTTTTTCTTTTGGTCTTTTTCATCTCTTTATTTGTTTCTTTTACACTAATTTAATTAACAAAGACAATAAAGTATTGGAGGATGTAAGAAATTGAAGTCTTGGGTATCTCTCCCATCAATTTTCAAAACACAATTGAGTTTTGTAAAATTTTGAAATCACATGTAGGTCTCATAAAACTAACTTATTATATTAAGAGAATGATATCAATTGGATTTATGATGGTAATGTAGGATAAAAAACTTATAAACTATAATATTGATTTTATTGGTCTTACATCATGAACAAAACACAAAAAGATGTGCCTTAACATTATGAAACCAAGGGAGAAAAATGACATCTATTTGTCAAAAAACAAATAGCAAATTTTAAAATATTTTTAAAAAAATCCATTTCTTCTAGTTTTAGAAGAAGCTATATAACCATATATATTATTGAAACTGATGTCAGCCTCAAAACAATGTAGATTTCATCCTACATGCAATTCAAATGTCATGTGAGTCCATATGTTAGTGACTACTTAGCTCTCATATCAACATGTTAAAATCAAATTTGTTCTGATCTTTGTGTAATTTATCTAATTTCAAAATATAATAAATTATTTCAACTTTTCTAAAAATGGAGAGATAATCTGAACCTTTTCCTATACGAAAAGAGAGTATTCCTTGCAGTGGATACTGTAGGGTGTGAGCCTTATCAGAGTCCATCACTCAGTGTCCTTGTCAGTCTCCACCCTCCTCCAATCTAACTGTCGTACTCTCATACACAAATCACTAAATAGCCATACTGGTGGATGAACAAATCATAAGCTTCACCTCTAGGTACATTTGGTTAAGCTAATCCTATATTCTTCGTAATCTTAAAATTCTTCTCACTCCTATTAAAACTTATGATAATATTTGATACAAAGATTAGAAAATAGTCCTATAACATCGTAAAAATATTATTAATTGAACTAATAATTTTTTAAACATTAGGATGTGAAAGGGTTCTAAATTTTAATATTAAAATTTTAAAACTATAAAATTCAAATTTTCAAAATTGAAGTTTCAATATAGTTTGAATTAATTTTGAAATTTGAAATAACCAAATCCTAAATTTGAGAATTGAGAAATACAAATTGTAAATATGAAATTAAAGTTTGAAAACTATCAAATTTGAAATTTGAAATTATGAAATTCAAAATTTTGAATATTAGAATTTAAAAACTCCCAAGTTTGAAATTTTGGATTTTAAGATTTTAATCTATAGGTTTGGAAAGTATACTTTCAAATTATTGATTTAAAATTTCTAATTATATCGTGTAAACACAAGAGTTAAGATTACTAAATCTATGTAGTCTAAGATATCCCTCAAAGTGATAATTTGTAGTTTGTTATAATCTGATTACAAATACTGTATTATCAGTTTAGTTTATCCTATCGTGTGGATTTGTCAAAAGAATTACTGCTCATATTTAAAAGATTCGGTAAAACAAATGCAACTTAAAGCCTCCACGTACCCAATTAATCGCCACCATCATTGGGTGGTGCCATAACCCCACACGCAGGTCAATTAATAGCGGGACCCACAGAGTAAACAAACATCCCACTGGGCCCCACCAGTGTGACAAGACGTAACATTGCACAGCACCTGGCCCACGCCGAGCCGAGCCGATATCAAATCCTAAACACTTCGACTGACACGTGGGGCCAATACCCCCCAGATTAGGTTTCACGCTCCGGTACAGTGCAGCAGAGGGATTGTTACGTGTAGATTCTCCTATATACGGGGAGGCGATACCGCCACTGCTAGTCGCTTACGTCGTATAAGTCGAGACTGGAGACTGTCAGGACTTCTTACGGCACGGTATAATTAGTAGCTGCATAGGTTTTCCCCAAACTTTACTTATAAACTGAAGCTGTGGACCTACCATTGATCACTCAATTTATTTTAAAATTTATGTTTTATTTGATATTGCAGTTTGTTTTAAAATTTTATTTGATATATTATTTTTGATGTAATTATTTAATAATTTTTGAAATAACAATAAATTCTTTGTAGACATGCAAAATATTTTTCTATAACTGTCATATCCCACATCTTAGTATAAAACCACAACATAATCTCAAATATTGCCTTATTCTAAAATCATAAGTCATTTTGGTCTATAAGTATTTAATTAATTGAAACTGATGAAAGGGCATTAAGTTACATTTGAGATTGCAGTGTGATGAATTATGGTACAGTAGGATAATAGTTGCAGGAGACACTCTCTCTATTTCTAAATAGATGTCATTTTGGTTTTTAATATTAGAAATAAGATATGAAGAAAAAATATCATAATAGTCTTATTTAGTATACATTTTATTAGTACACATCTCAACTCTCCAAACCACATGTTGATCTTTTCAAAATATAAAATGAACGTATATAAGGAAAGTGTTGTATATATTTATTTTGAAATTGTAAAATGATATGTATTTGGTAATAAAACAAAAAATCTAGAATGTCAAGTATTTAAAAACAGGGGAGTATTTGAGATATCTAATAAAATATTATTGTTAAATAAATAGTTCAATAACGACTACATTCAAAATAATATGTCTAAATGAGTTTTTAGAATATTTTGCAACACCAAACATAATTTTATCGGACTTAATTGTAAGCTGAAACCTAATAAAACAACTTATTAGATAAGCACACTCACAATATTAATGCCAAATTAATACACCTTCCGTCTCACAGTTTTAGTCTATTTTTTTGATTTTGGATGTTTCACGATATAAGCATATCTACTTAATCATAATGCATTTTTTAGTAAACCTTTTTAACTTTATCCTTATTAATACCTTTTCTCACTCTTTTATTATATAATATTCTTCCACTTATTTTCAAAATTAATAAAAAATATTATAGTTCACTACAATTTATTTATTTATTATTTTTTCCACCTCAGTTTTTATATATATTAAATAAATTTGTATTGTTATACAGAGAAAGTGCCGTAGGTTACCACCATCGCCAGGTTACGGTGGTGACATGCTGCTACTGCGACGGCCAGTTGGACAGCCAGCTCGTTACATCGTCCATATAAGCTGAGACTGTACACGTGTCAATACATCATAGGGCATGGTACACTTAGTAGCCAGAATAATGCTCGGTTAATACGTCATGTCAGAGGATTATAAACGTTCAGCGCGAGGGCTATGAAGGTGACGTGGCTTCTGTTTCCATTTAACTTCACATCCATCCATCAAATGGATGGATAGGTATATAGAGGCATAGAATAAGAGATAGCTAGGCATTGCAAGCCTGGTACGTACGAACGATTAGTACTGCACGAAAGGAACTAGTCCTCCGTGGGTGTTCTTTTGTTTTTACTGTAGCCTTTCCTGTAGTGCCATTGTAGCATCACTAGCTACTTACAAGGCTTGTGGGTCCCTGGGCGTCGGCCCCTGTGTCAGAGGCACTGTTCGAGCAACACTATTCTTTCTTTTTAAGTCGTCAAATAGAGGCCCACCGTACAGGCCAGGTTTTATGTGCCTTGTTCCGTACGTAAACTGGCTGGTGGGACCTGGGTTTTTACTACACTGTCATGCACGCACGCATCACGGTAGAGGTATCTGTAGTACAGTACGTACGTGTCATTCGTTTGCTTAAGTTTAAGTGTCTCATCAATGGTGCACGACAGTGCATTGGTAAATGTTTAAATGGTTTACTTCGCTGTTCATGTTTTACTTATCAGAGGGTGCTCGATGGGCTGCTTTGTTTTCTTGCCCCACTGAGGCAAGCTAGTCCATGGTGTGCATGCAGACAATGACACGTAAGTGCCTGGCTGCCTGCTTGGGCCACACGCTTGGAGTCCATCTATCGGTAGACGCTGCAACGTAATCTTTTGCTTCGTCAGTCCAAAAGAGACCAAGATCGTCGAGACAGAGAGAGGAGAGAGAGGCCCAAGCAAAGCGCCCGAGTTTTGCGTCGAGACAACGGCACGAATGTCGAGGCAAGCATGCAGAGGGAGCGGTGTGGTTTTGTGTTTGCACGCCCCCCACATGTGCGGGTGTACGGGCACCTTATGTCAATCTTAACCAGCTCATTTCTCCAAATTTTTTTGAAAAGTTATATGTTTGATTGTTTGGATTGTATGATTAAATATGATATGTTCAAAATAGTGATTCGAGTCCAATTTTTAGAGAATCTTGAATTCAGATTCTCACTAAGTTAAGTATCATTATTATGAGAATAATTTGTACATATTAAGGATTTTATAGATGAATTAAAAATTATTAACATACATTGATCATTATTTTAAGTGCAATAAAATTAAACTAATAACTCTAATAATATTTTTCACATCACATATTCTTACTTGCAATATTCATATAATTAATCAATTAAATAACATCTTATCTTAATTTTCATCAACCTATACAACCAACTAAAGATTTGTCCCATTGAATCATGATAAATTTGTGCAAGCAACCAATCACCCCATTATAGTAGTTGAGGGTGGGTGAGGTCTAAGGTAAACATCAGAATTCATTTTAATTACAATTATAATATATTTGAATCGTCTAATCATAAATCAGACTATCCGATCTAGATAAATTTATGATCTAAAGTAAAAAAATTGTTTCAATTATGTCATCATGGTTGATTCAAAACACCAATTTGTACATCTTTAATTGACTGAAGGTCACATTTTACAATTTTTTTTCCGTCGAATTAGTTTTGAAAATAATTTTTTATAATGTGTTATTTTAAAAAAAGTTCGGGATGTATGCATAGATGATGGACAGATTGGACAGAGATGCTTTAATAAGGGTATTTTTCTTTCACATGTGCACCACACCCTTTGTGCTTTCAATGATTTGTAGTTTTGTAGTCGATTTTGCATGTTTGAAGGTCGAACGAAAAAAAATTTACATAAAATTTCTTATAGATTTTTTTTTACTAAAACTCATCGATAGCTCTATAACTATCCACAACCAAATCTTTTTCTTAGTCTGACACACTTATTCTTGATGTTTTGACTAACACTATTTAACCAGATTTTGTATATAACTACTAATAATTTTTATGCATAGATAGTATTGCTCAGACCATACATCAGTTATGAGCATGCTATGCCAATGCCTGCAATCTGGTACGTGTAAAGCTAGTCGTAATTAAGCTTTCTTAAAAAATCCGGGGTCTAGCTATTAAAAGAGTATTTGGTACACCGAAACTTCAACTAACTATAATATCAAAATTTGCTGTAATCATTTTTTGTAGAATAAGATAATATATAATTTATGATTACTATATTTAGTAGAATTGATGATCCCATTATATTATTATTGATGGTGTGATATAATAAGACTTTTTATAATCACTGTTTGCTAGTTAAAATCTGCATATTGTAGCATGTACAAGTCATATATTAGAGTATAATATGGGTTTCAATGCCAAAGTTTGTTGTTTAATTATATATTGGAGAGATTTGGAGTAAAACAAAAAAATGATGTTGATACCAGTCGTTTATTAAAATAACAGGGAGCTCGTAATACAATATACACATCTCTTAAATATGAGATCTTTTTCTAACAAATTATCGTAATCTTCATTATGGGATAATCTCATATTACGATTTTAGATTACATGATTTTAGTAAAACATGATATTACTTTAAAATTATAACAAAATAGTCTACCAAACACGCCCTAAGCTAAATGTAGTTAAGCCTTGGTAAACAATTCGGAGATTTACAAGCTGTATAACAATATGGAGAGATTTTATAACAGCCGTCAGAAGTCATCCCCATTTGCCAAAACCTTCCATTATAAATTTTACAATATATTGCCCCTACAAGTATTTTTCGGCTTAAAACCTCATCTACCATTAGATTAATAAGAAATCACTAAAAAGATACATTTACAGCCATTAATATCTGAGCCCCACATATCAGTACTAAAATTTTAAAAATTCTATTTCTATCTTCTTTTCCCCTTCTTTCTGATATTTGTTTATGTCTCACACATTATCTTGTCCTCTCCAACTAGCATTAGCAACGGTGGATGACCACAGTAGAAATGGCAAAAGATGGGCTTGTAGCAGAGGCTATCAAACATGGGGAGTGGCAGCGAAAGGTACCGCTATGCGAAGTGAGGCAAGAGATAGCATATGCAGTGCAATATAGCCCCTGCCATTTTTTGTGCTATTGTGATGTCCTCCACCACTGTCATCGTTATCGCATTTTACCACTATTACTGTTGCCATTGCCATTACAAGAGAGAGCGGGTGGGGGAGAGAAGTACGTGAGAGAGATGGGGAGGAGATGGAAGGAAAGTTTTGAAAATTTTAGTACTTTCATGTCAAAGCTAACTACCGGCTAACAATAGCTTTTTGAAAGAAAAATATTTTGTGAGGGGCAAAATATTGCAAATTTTTTGTAGGAGGGTTTCTAAAAATAAGAGTGATTTTTAGGATGGTTTATAAAATTTTCCCAAACAATATAGTTAATAATCAACCAGTACAATATCTAAATTACTTGTCTAAAGATATGGTGGATTCATTTCAATCAACTACATATTATGTATGGACTCAGTTTTTATCCAGTACACTTTTAGACAGTTGTATTACATGACCTTTTCTAGTCTATCAAAAAAAATGATAATATAGCTGATAATGGATTTTTATAATGGTTTGCATTTTTCACACTTGAGACGTATCGAAACACACAAAAAGGTTTATACTTATTTAAACATAGGTGACAGTGATACACATTTATCATTCACAGTTCACAGTCTGCACCATCTCGTTTTCTTTGACTGACTCGTTGGTATGTTCTTTGTTGCGTAGACGCGGGCTAAATTAATCACTCTTCCTTAGCCATCTACGTACACTCTCGTGTTTGTCAGTATCAGCAGAAGTAACATTCAAAGCACAAAGGTTCTGTAACACACACACACACGCGCGCGCGCGCGCGCGGTAAGTCTCTCTCTCACACTGTCACACACACATGGACTCTGTAAAACACACACATGTACACGTAAGTTAAGTACGTCCTCGCAGTCTGGGGCACAAAAGGAGTAGTATTTGACATGCAGCAGTAGGTAACGTGTGATACAAGCTCAAATCTCTCTGCTTTTACACCCTCCCCTCGTCATCTTCTCGTCATTAGACCGCTACAGATTTGACCCCTGCTTCTGCTCTTTCTCACACACAAAGTTTCATGGAGTACTCGGTGGTTAATATGCGATAGCCGGGTAGACGTGTAGTGTAGCAGCTAGCTTTGCTGCTCGCAAGTCGCAACACCAGCTAGCTACTACTTACCACTGACGGCCGTCTGCCCTACGTACGTTATTAGCCATGTTAGGCTGTCTGCCAATCTGCCATGAGATGAGAGTTTTAGACGAGGTGATCTTTTCTAAGGGAAGATCGACCATATTCTCCTTATTTGAAATGATGGTCGAATCAACAGCTTCATATTAGAGAATTTTTCTTTAAATTTGGATTTGGTCAATGGCAAAACCTCATTTCTCATGATTCCAGCTGGCCCATTTATGGGTAGAAAGTTTTCTTTAAATTTTTTTTTATTTTAGACATGTTTGGTTCATCCACGAGTTATATGAAAGGAGTTTAATATATTATATTTTGTATAGTGTCAAATTAAAAATCACTAGTTTATTTTTTGTGTATTTTTAATAGATATTTGATTGGTGAACTAGTATGACAACTCAAGTTATTTGAGTGTTATGTAGGTCTATGTGAATGTGATAAATGAATTTTATTTTAAGTATAATTATCGAACTTACATATATAAATAATGACTAATGAATTAAATACGTTAATCTCAAATTAACTCTTTTACATAAAATGAAAATAAAAACACATAAAAACAAGACAAGTTGTGTGTTTAGCGTGTCCCGTTTGTAGACAAAGAGAAGCATGTTGTATACCAGCTGTTTACAACAAAAACAGCAAAACGCATGAATTAATTTATTAATTATCAATTAATAATCAGTTGTTTGCGCCTGAGACGTGCCGAGTACACTTGGTTGCTAGGCATGGCTTTCGATCAAAAAATTGCGCATAACTACCTCATTTAGGCAAAGGGTGATACGTCCCGATAACTACGAGGTGGCTCCCCGTGTTTGGCGGCATGGGCATACTCAACTTTCTCAACAATTTAAAAGAATTGGTCGGCCCGGTTGGGTCCTATGTACATGATACGTCGAAATCTATAGGCCACACCTAATTCAAAGTCTTGACAGCAACATATGATTTGCCACTGATTGCTACATCACCAGCATCCTGGTTAATGCGGCTACGGATTGCACATGGCAAGACTCATCTTAAGTGTTCAAGATATAATCACACACAATATATGAAACAAAAATCACTGACTTACAATTACATAGATAATAAATTAGGTTTAACGGAGTATAACAAGAGTTTTATGGCCATATGTAACATAAGGACCTAATTGCCAAGTTGAAAGACTTAATAGGTTTAGCAAAAATAAAGACAATAAAAACTAGATCCTCCACAGTTGAACCCAACTATGGTTTGCGACCCCAAAACTTATGATCATTGCGGAAATCTTCATCTTGAGTAGCATCGAATTCAAAGAAATCCCAGCTAATTGGCTGTTTTTCAATTTGACGATTTGTGTTGAGCAAAAGTGAGTATTAAGAACTCAACAAGTAGGGGTAGAAGCGAGTTGAGTTCGAGCGAGTTAAGCCTGACTCAGCTCAAGCTCATTTAGTCTAGCGAGCCAAGCCATCTCGGTTCGATTGGGTTACTAAGTTGAACAGCCAACTCAAATTCGGCTCGGCTTAATTTGTGAGCTAGCTCAGTTTAACTCACGAGCTATCTCAGTTTGGTTGTTTTCGGCTCGAACTTGGCTCACAAGAAGTAAAATAGTACACAAGTGGAGGGAGATGGTGGACGCGAGGGAGGCGCGAGCGAAGGAGGAAGTGGGCAACAAAGGCAAGGGTGGCCGTGTAGGGGAGCGGTGGAGGAGGAGGCGGATAGAGGAGTGGCGGAGCAGATGGGAGTGGCGGCGCGGGCAAGGCAGGAGTGTAACGGAGGAGGCGAGGTAGTTAGAGGAGGCAGGTGGTGAAGACAGGCCCGGCAACATAGTGTAGGCGAGGGCGACGAAGGAGGCCGGTAGCGGAGGTTGGGGTAAAGGCCAGAGGCAAAGGAGCTACCCTACAGCCTTAGATTTAAAAGTTGTGTGTTTATGTGGTTAAGGTTCTTAAGGACTCAGATCAAGAGTAGGGTGTAGTCATATACTTTTTATATATACTGAGTCGAGCTCAAGCGAGCTGGGATCTAGTTTGGACTTGGCACGTTTTTGAACTAACTTGTGAGGCTAGCTCGAACTCAATTTTATTTTTAACGAGTCAAATTCGAGTCGAGCCTAATAGGTCGCGAGTCACAAGCAAAAATTCCACCCCTATCAACAAGTCACGATATAATTAATGCAATATGTATATGCATGACAACGTATTTACATCGGTTTTGAACTGCTATAGGGGGGAGAGGAGAATAGAATAGGATTTCCATTTCTTGGGAAGGCAAAGGAGTAGATTTTTCGTGGATTTGAGACAAAAGGGAAAGATTATTGCGGAAAAGGTGGATTTGGACGGATTTTTATCTTTTATCTTGGGAACGAGAGAAAGAGAGAAGGAAAGGAGGGGGCGAAGGGTGTTACATCTTTTTTCATAGGGACGGCTCTCACAATGAGAGTATAATTTTAGACTATCATAACAATGGACTATAATAATCGGACGGTTGAGGAAAGAGTTCTCACATGAGACAATTTTGTATGAGTTTTTATGTAGCAGGTTAGAAATTGGTAGTATAGAATATTTTCGAGTTTCACCTACCTTTTGGCAAAAAAATTGGCATGTTTGATTTAATACTATCATTTGTCAAGTCAAAATTTAGTCATGCCATAATAATTTGGCTTCCATTTGATTCACAACCAAATTTTTTGCTTGTCAACTGAAATAGCCAACATTTGATAATTGTTTAGCTTGTTTTATGTCAAATCTTAGGTGGTCAATTTTGTCTACCCAAGACTCGGCAGTCAAGCCTTTATTTTCTCTCTATGACATACGGAATCTCAAGTGACTAACCAAATTTTAACTGTCGTTTGATTTGCGATCAAATTTTTTGATCATGTCATATATTTGGTCGTGACCAAAATTTGACTCGAGCTGCTCTACTTTATGTTGATTGTTTGGCTAATAAATGTAAAATATGTTGCCCAAATAATTCTCTTAAAAAGAAAAAAATATTGGATATGGCCTAAGTAGCACATCTACTTCGGCCCGACTTTTTCGACCATTGCGAACCTCTGAGTGTTATTTGTCGTCTAAAGATCATGGAGGTACATGGTTATAAATCTTGGTAAGAAAGGCCCAAAAATGTTGTAGAAAGATATCGGTGCTAGAACATGTATCATGTAATAACTCAGCAATAAATATTGTCTATTGTTGTACAAGAGGCTAGGATTGATTTTCAGGTGGACGTATTAGGTTTAGGAAACTTTTGGAGATGGTTAATTCAAATTTTTTTCTAGCACAATTCTTAAAATAAGAAATTAATTGAATGACACTAAAAAAATATTAATATAGAATACTAATTGTGAGGTTAATATGTGAGTAGTGTGACCACAGGTATTGAGATACTAGAATTTTTTCATTGTTATCGAGCAGACTTTGAGATGTTAAAATGGAAACATTTTCTCTAAAAATCCATAAGTTGTAGTTTAGATTTAAGAGTTATCGAATAATGATTCAGATCATTAATAGATGACGATCAAATGGTTTCGAACCGAAGTTTCACTTGACAAGGTTTTCACAAAAAAAATTATGACGAAACGAATTTCTCCAGTGTTATTATTTTTGTTAGGGTTTGTGGATGGATTTGCAGTCGGCAGATTGGTAGGGCAATGAGCAAGGACCGCCGATGTGACCATGAGCATCGGTGAAATGAATGGGAGCAGGAGTTTGATGTTAAGTAGAGCTCGTAAACTTAGATGATAGGCGGATGCAGTTGGCAACTGGATCCTCTGCATTATCACTAACAAAATATACATGTATTACCCATCTCAACAACCGAAAATAAACATCTGCAATCTCTTTTAAATGTGAAATTTTTAATTTGTCATGAGAAATTGAAGTACTAATTTTTTATGATCTCACCTCTAAACATAATCTAGTGTGCCTTTTTTTTTTTATCGGAAGGCTTTAAAAGAAATGAAATGTTTTTTTTCTGTGATTTTTGGCATTAATGTAAAGGATCTATCCGATGCTGGTGGGTGGTGGGAGGTATTATCACTTGATGTCAAAATCAACTATACGTTTTGTTGTTACACGATTGCGACTCAAAAGGCATCACACGATGCTAATCACATGAAAAGAGAATGGAAAGCATGTCAAGGTGTCAAATGCATGTTGACAAATGTTTCATTAGAGAAGTAGCACTGGAGAATGGATTTTTTTGTGGGGTGGGGTGGGGGGGGGGGGGGGGGGGGGGGGGGGGGGTTGGGGGGCTTATATGAACATTGGCGAGGCACGTATGCAATTCTAGATGAGCTAAAGTTGATGAATCGGAAATTTTGATTTGTCGCACCGGTCTATTATCGGATCAAGCCTCTGAATGTAGCTTACCTGAAGTTGATGTATGTTGTGATTTCAAGCAACTAAAGTGAGAAAGAGGAGACAAATTGAGGCCTGTATGGATCCTGATCCTAAAAAATATACATGCGTTACCCTCTTAAGAACCAATGGATAGAAAATAACGTTACAAATCAGGGTTGAACGACGAATTATAAATTTCTCACAACAAACTAAAACACCTATTTCTTATGATCCTACTCCTGAACCCACCAGCAAGCTGGGAACCCCCAAGAAACCAGGAAGCGCTAGGTTAAGCACAACTCGGCCCAATTTTATATTACAGTAAGGCCTAGGCCCAAGTCAATAGCCCAAAAATGACCTGGTTTTTTTTTTTTTTTTTTTTGCCTGCTCGAACCCAATTCAAAAATTCAAAATGCCGATTTTGGAGATTGTGATGCAAAAGAAACATAAGTAATCACCAGTTTTTTCCACACTTTGCAACAAACTGGTCAAAATCTATTGATTTCTTGCCACCACCAACCTTAGCAACTTCCTCTATCGGGTATTATTACTAAGGGAAACGGGTATACTAAAGTTGCAAGTTATGTAGGCCCTTTGATGAAAAATCAACGATCTAGATCAGCTGCGGCAGAAAATAAACGAGCTCTCTCTCTCTTTTTCTGTTTTGGATCCGCTTCAATGGCTCCAGTTCTACAATTCTATACCACTGCGGCGGATTCCTCCATTGGTAAACCGAGAGTTCAGGCAGGTGCTTTATTCACACCAAGAAGTTATTCCTGAATAAAAAGATTTTCCTGGAGTTCCCAAACCTCAATCTAATGATGTAGACTGTTACTGAAAACTTGTCTTGGTTTCACAGTTCATACAAAGAAAAAACTCAATGCATGCGATGCAACACTTAAAAGTCTTGAAGAAACCACAAAATATTACAAGTTCAGGTCAGCAAATAGCAAAACACACAGCTCCTCAATGTCAAAAACACACCAATAAATCAGCCACACCACACACATACATGAGATAACATATGCACATAGCCACAGATTGATTGGTCTCATGAATTCAGATAGCCTCTGAAGCCGTTGAGATATCCATCATGCTATTGTTGATCATCATCCCCTTGACGTCCAGGACGACGTGATCCGTCGACACTCTTTTCGCGCCGATCCCCCTGTTGTGGTGAGACCGCCTGTCGATCAGTAAGGCCCTCCCTATCTTTGAGGGGCTCAACAGTTGCGCTGGTGAGAAGCTAGGCGTGGCGTATGCCGTTGCAAATGGCGTGCCCGAGGCGGGCACCGGGAATGCAGCAACCATGGCCTTGTTGCCGCAAGCAATCTTGCCTTCTTTACTGCAAAGAGGAGACTGATCTGATTGTTTGCTCATTTCATCGACGTAGAGTAGATCATCGATCCGCGCAACGATGTTTGAAGCCAGGCTCTCCAGAACCCTTGAGTAACTCTCCAGCATTGATTTCCCCACATCCTGAAGAATGTTCGCCAGAGCAAGAAAATTTATGATTCAGACACCAACTTACGAAACATGGGTACTTGATGGAAGAACATTTTGAGGGATTCACAAACCTTGTTGTACTGAATTTTGCTCATGTCCAAGCTCGTCTGTGTCAGCCCAGGGAACCTTTGCTTTAAAGATATCAAGAGGCCCTCGGCGCGCTCCGCGAGCATATCTCTCTTCTCCGTGTCTAGTATCATATCCTTCACAATGCCCCACGATGACTTGGTACTGGCACGGGCTGTGCCGTTCACTGGTTTTCCAGCACCCCTCCGGCGCCACACGTAGATGGCTGCCTCGACACGGTTGGCAATTTCCAGTGCTTGGTACTCCGACGACAGGTCGAGGCAGTCGAGAAGGCACTCCGGGGAGAACTGATCCGATGTTATGTACCGATATATGATGTCACCCAATGTTGCTCGTCCATTCTGACATCCAAAATTGAAGCATGCATCAAGTTAGGAAATCTATCTATGCATGACCATCGTCACATGAGATAAACATAAGCGTACAGTGTCTATGCCATGGTGTGCACCTTTGGTAAAGAGTCGTGGTAAGATTGGGGGACCTCCATTTCGGCCAAGGCATTGCTGTTGATGGCCATGGCAGCCTTCAAGATTTGGCTTGCGCATTCCCGCCTGTGCTGAAGCTGCGTCCTTGTGGTGCCAAGGAGGCCGCCAGGCGGCACACGGGGCACCGGTAGCCACCACTTCTCGTCACGACGATGGAAGGTTCTCCTGAAAGAGGCGGAGCCGTCGCAGTCCGGCGCGCATATCCCCTGGTCCACATACCAGAATTCCGGGTCTCTGAAGCTCTCCAGTATTTCCTGTCAAAGATATGTTCTTACTTGTTAGGACTTAGGAGGAGAAATTTTTGTTCTTCAGAGGAGCTTATGTAATGATGAAATGTAGTGTTGTGAGAACTCACAAGAAGCATGTGATCTAGCTTCCGAAGTGCCGGCAGATTGATGTACAGATCAGACCTTGGTCTGCTTGTCATGATCTGAAATGTTTAAACCAAAAGCATCAATCAGTTACTAATAGTCGATCATTTCATAGCCAAATCAATTAAAACTGAGAGCACCACAAAATTAATAAAGCTTCTCATTCATAAGCAATTTCGGTAGATTATGTGAATAGATGCATTACTTAAATTGGAACACTTGGTCCTGTTTGGACCGAAAGCACAGCAACCATGAATTACATGCCATTTGTTTGTTGATCAATTTAGGATTTCAACAAGCAGCTAGATATCTAGTTTCAATTGTCACATCATGACACCATTATTTCCACTGTTTTTTGCTATATTACAAGTTTACAATTCAATTTCTTGGAGCCTTCTTTTTTTTAAAAAAAAAAAACTGGCAATATGTTCAAATGGGAAAAGTTTAGAATTTGCAAAAGAGAAACAATTCACCTATATAGTTATATAACTTAAAAACATCACGCACCAAATGCCACATTTATTTTATTTTATTTGCATGAAATCAAGTACTAGCAAACAGCAGCAGGTCTCTCGCAGTGGTCCATCCACAGCTC
The DNA here is from genome assembly GCA_019359835.1 of Pharus latifolius. NCBI lineage: Eukaryota > Viridiplantae > Streptophyta > Magnoliopsida > Poales > Poaceae > Pharus > Pharus latifolius. The sequence goes on along the minus strand of CM033323.1, from coordinate 10,335,410 downwards.
CATATCCAACCCAATCCAAATGATAAACCAAATGTGTACTCAATTAGGCTTCCATACAAAGCCAGAAGGAGCATTTGCTCATGAACAACTAGGAAGCAACTTCTGAAGACCCTCTCCTCTATGATACCCAATCAAACACAGTCAGATTATGAACCGTACCCATACGGAGAACTAGAAACAAGAAAATTAACTGCAATAGCTACAATTCAAGAGGAAGAGTTATTAGTTACCTCTAGCCTAGTCCCATCGGGAAAGGTCTGCCATGTCGGCACCAACTCCACAATGTGGTCGCTGACACAGAGCAGCCAATCCGTTTCTCGCCTCCACATCGCCTTCTTCTCCGGCTCCAGTGGCTCCAGTCTCCACAGCTGCCCGAACATTGTGGCTGCAAAACGTACAGGCTATAAGAAACTCTCCTCCAAAGAACAACTATTAGACGCCACCAAGAAATTAACTAAAGTCTCACCGCAGAGGTTGGTAATGGCGTTGGAGATGGCCAGCGCCGTGCAGACCCCCTTTCCGCTCCCGGACATGTCCTCCCCCAGCAGCAGCTTCGCGAACCTCTCCTTCATCATCTCTATCTCTAATAAGCAATAATTAACCACACATTACACAATTGACACTAATATGTATCCAAATTGCGCATCTCTAAGCAAAGGATTTGTTTGCCACTTTCCATTTTACCTGAGACCTTCCGCTTCTCGGCGTTCCCGCCTCGCGGCCGCTTCTCCCTGTCCACCTCCGAGTCGGAAACAGAGTTCTTGTCCGTGAGCAGGCCGCCGCGCCGCCACTCGTCGGGTGGGCAGAACTCGCCGGAGCTGGCGGCCTCAGAGCTCGCGCTGGAGCTGCTCCCGCGGCGGCGCTCGTCAGCCGAGTCCGTCAGCGCCTCGCTCCCGGCTTCCTGCTCTGTTTCTTGGCTCGTGTCCATGGCAAAGTGAAGCGCCGGTTCTTGCTCTGTGCTTCTTTCTCTGCTTCTTGGCGGGCTTCACAAGGCACTGCCTCTTGCTACTGTACCATGAGAGGGGGGTGTAGAGCATGGGGGAAGCATGGTGTGGCTTTTGGCTTTTGTGTGAGATGTGGAGATGGAGAGGTGGTAAAGGCTTAAAAGAGTGGGGAGGGAGAGGGTGGAGTGGCCGTTGGGTTTTTTGAGTTATTTTAGGGGGAAGGTTGGAGTGAGACAGCGGTCGGCAGGAGCAACGGTTAGTAATAACAAAGGTCGGTCGGTGTGGGAGGTACAACCTTAACTACTCATCCCACCCTCCGTTTCTCTCTCTTCACCTCCTCCTTATTGTATTTATATGTTGTTGTTGGTCATTCCGTATAAATCTATATAAAACATGAAAGACGATCCAAAAATTTGATCATGCAGATCCATCTATACGATAATAAAAATTGTTTATTTTACTTCAAAAAATAACTTGTGAAATAAGCCGTTCCATAAGATCTTCACTGAATTTGACAACACCAAAGAGGATTATTAAATTGCGGCTCAATAAAAAAAACTTGTATCAGATAAACAGAGAAAAGAATCGTTCAATCATCGTTATTGATTTAATTTCTCAATCTATAACATGATCGAACAATCAATTTGAAATATGATAAATATTTGTCATGCAATAATATTCTTATTTCAGTATAACATTATATTATATTCTCTAATTGTTTTAGATATTTGTGTCCGTGTCATAAGTTACTTTAACTAGTAATTTTGCATTTATAAAATTGATCTTCTTGCAACATTCCTCAGTTTAACCTTGACAATGTGGATATCATGTTTTAAAGACACCTAAGAACTACCCATGGTAAAATTTTTGGGAAATTCATTCATACACACCCTTTCTGTCTTAAAACATGAAAAAGTATAGATGGTGGATATTTGATATGTGGGAATTTGTGTTTCTTGAAGTTCAAGCTCATGACAAAAGTGAGTGAGTGGTTTCAAAATTTGAGTTTTGAAAACACAAGAGAAAAACAAAGGGAAAAAGGTTGAAATGGAGTGGAGGCATCTATCGAAAACGTTAGGGAAAGTGCCTGCGGTTTTGACTCGGTAATCGTGGCTCTCTCTTTCTCTAGATTCTTTTGTTGCACACCAAAAAAAATTTACTCGTGTCGCTTGCCTCTGCCTTATGCTGACCCGACTCAAATCGAGGCATAAAAAGAAGAGTACTCATAAGCACAACTAACCTGGTCCTATCTTAAAAACCTTAAGAACTGGCTGTTAATGCATAATTAAAGTACTCACTTCCACCGTAAGCAAAGAATGCACTTATAAACAAATCAGACATGACGTGTGTTCGATTACTAGCGACTCAGTCGAATTGGAGGTCCCATGCATGGTCATGGCCCGCTCGGCAGCGAGTTGATACATACTTAGCTTTGTGCGTATGTTTAGTTTGTAATCTCCTATGACCGCCATTTGCTTCATATTTACAAGAGTGTGAGACATAAAAGTGAAATGACCCGCTTGTCTTACATTTTTCTGCTTAGAAAAGTACTCGAATGTGATACATCATATTTTATTTTAGCAAAATATAGCTATAAATCAAATATATCTTGTATTAGTAGTTTTAGGCTTAGTTTGATATTATGGTGTGTCTTTGCAATTTTGTTTAACATACTATTTTTAGATGTAGTCATTTAGTAACTACTCAGATAACCAATAAATCTTCTAACATATGATAAAAATTATTATATCCTATAACACAATATAAAATTATATCGCAATTTCAAATAATATCTTGAAATTATGAGAACCACTAACACATGAAACCCAATTAATAACGATCTGTATCTTAGATTACAATCTAACGACAGTTATCTTAGTCTTAGGCACAAAGGACTCCTCAGAATTTGCTTCGATCCCACCGCTATCAGGCAGCCACGGTAGCGACACTAACCATCTCGGATGACTACACTCTCATGAAATATATCTTATTGCCCAATGAACTGTGAACCACGAAGTCAAAGTTTTCAGAATAAACAAGTCACTCGCTGGACTGCAGGAACGGTAACACAAGAGTCACACTTGCTCCACACGAAAAATCCAACCTAAGTACGCAAAGGTCAAAGAACAGTAACAATGACAACTTACAACTCATAAAAGAATGTTCCAAGAGATAGTAAGGTGCAACCACAGCTGCACAAGTCTACCAGCAGCCAGGATTTGAGACCCAAAGGATATTTAGGTTATCACTAACAAAAATCTCTTCAAAGAACTCTCTAGTAGAATATTTTTTACCATATCAGTGAAGAATCTTCTTAAAAATCTCTTGATCTCCAATAAAAAGAGTCTTGAAGAGACTCTTTGTGGAATCAACGTGTGAAAAGTCTCTCAAAAAATGTTCCTTTCTAATGCAAGACTTTTTGGGAGACTTATTCATGGGTCCATTATCCAGAAAAAAAAGAACTCAAACTCGAAATTTTTTTTTCATAACACAGGCTTACCCATGAGACAACAACATCCACAGGATCCACTGTCAACGAGTACGAGTGAACCGTGTGGACAATGAATATGAATAAATATAATGTTTTTGTGAGAGCCTCACCAACCTTGCCTCAATATCAGTCAAAAAATCATATCACCAACTAACAAATAAACCAGCATAATATGACCCCACAAGTCAGAGAGTGAGAGCGGAGTGAACCGCATTAACACGGGACACGAGGCTAACCTGCAACACGTGATGGGCCCCACCATCTTCACCACGTTATTCGTTGTTCACTACAATCTTGTCTCTGACATATGGGCCCTACTATTGTTAGTCTCAACTATTAGTGAGTGAGTGTTGCGTGAAAGTTTACGCGTAGGAAACGAAACGTTCTAGCGCTTTTCAGTTGTGGCCTACTGTATTTGTCTCGTGAATCATCGACATTATTCCACCTATTCAATGACATGCGGGCTCGAGACATTTTGTCCCCACCTGTTAGTCAATAGGTTAGGTTGTGAAGTGTTATAGTAGTCGAAAGTTTGCGGGCTCCACAAAACGCGTATGCATGCGCCTTCGACCAACTCCAATGGATCCACTTTACGTGGCGCGCACTTGGTGGGGCTCGTAATTCCATGGTCGCGCTGCAACTGCCTGGTCGAGTGTCGCGGAAATCGCCCGAGTGTTGCGTGAGGCGCTTGACCAGCCGCTTCGCATGGCGCGTGTTGATTGAGCAGCCCACATTGGAGACAGCCTTAAGTAGAGTCCAATAACACTGTTTGGACGGACGCTAGGAAAAAAACCAATTTTTTATTCTACATTGAAGAAAGGAACTGTCTTGAAAGGCAGCAATTGCTCCTGATTTTTTTTTATTAATTGTTTCTTCGATTTACAAGTTAGTAATTCTCTAATTATTTTTCTCTTTCTTCTAACAAATAAATAAATATATTTATTATTTTCTTTCTCTTCTAAGTACCTTATCTAAGAACCAATCCATTAAAATAGTTATGTGACACTGACATAAAATATTCTATTAGAAAGTGTTTTGAATCACGGTATGTATTAGACTTAATATTACAATACATGTTTGTTGTGTCATACTTGTCTCCATGGATGTTGTTGGTCAGTGTCACAGCTCGGAACCCGACTCGTTGGTCTCCGTGGCATCGTACTGGCATGGGCAGATTTCTGATGGCGTACCAATAAACGGCGTTGGGACAAGAACTGGTGGGAACATGGGATGTTCCGTTCAGGGTTCAGTTTCACCGTGGTAATGGACCGGGTATGGTCTTATCGGTTGGGAATGGCATGATCAGTACCGGTTAGTATCAGTGGTGATGAGTATTATTTTGAAAGAATATATATACTAGTGGTTATTAATAAGATTTAGGAAGAAAAAAATTGATAATCAGTCTAAGTTATCAAAAAAAAAAACTGATTGGTAACTAGCGATTTTTCAATCCCCTGGCTAAATCTGAAAACTACCCAAAAATTAGGGAATTGAACCCTGATTCCATTTACTCCTTTGGTACTAATCTTTTGTAGTATTGCACATGGTCCCTGCATACCGTGGTACCTTAGTCCAGTACAAGAAAAATAAGACTTTGAACCGCAAAATCTCAAGTGTAAATGAAACAAGATTCTACTCCAGAGTATAACTTATTACGGATCAATTTGTTCCGCATCTACTTTTTTTGCAGAAACTTTTGCACGCTCTTGGATTTATTACGGATCAATTTGTTTGAAAAAAGCAGAATCAGATAACAGATACTGCAAACTTGCAACATAGACTAAAAGTTCGGGCTTATGGACCTTGGGGTATAAACAAATTAAGTCATTTTTATCTTCAGATGTGCTCTATTGCAAAAAGAATCAAGAAATGTTTTCTCACGTGTAGGTGCCAGTGCTAACCTGCACTATGGTGAGCCCTAGAAGTTGAACGCTCCTTCCGTTTCGGTGGCGTGAAACTCAGATAAAATCCATCAGTTTATTACACAAATCATGTTCAGATTGGGGTCAACTACCAACCAAAGTCTCATGCGAGGGGATTCCAAATGGCTTGGCTTAATTTTTCATGAGTTGAACTAAATAGTTGATCTCATGAATAAGTGGACCTCATATTGGCAAAGAAAAGACATTCTTCCCTTGGAAGGCTTAGCTATATACCTGTATAGGTTTAGCATCTAGTCCTTGTCAATGTTTGGCTAGGGCAGAAGTAGTAGTCCACGAGAAGCATGTAACCGTCAGTATGATGTATTTCTAGCTGGTAACCAACCTCCAATTTGTGTGCAGCAGAGAGACAGTGGATGCTTACCATGGCCCACATGTTAGTTACACCAAAGGACCCCTTTCTCGGTTTCTCCCAGCAAAAAGAGGGAAAATAAGATGAAATAAAGTTGCATGCTACTTTTGAAAAATCTGCAATATGCAGGCAGGTAGATAAATTTGAAGTTTGAATTATAGATCGTATGAGACTTATCTATAATCCAAAAATCTGACTCATAAAATAAACACAATAAATTGTTTAATAAGAAATATAGTTTATAAGTCTATAAGACAGTGGGAATAAATAGGTATGAGAAGTCACAAAAATTATCTCATTTTAACTTCAACTTCTCTTTAATGGAGGACTTAAACATTTGAGAGAAATCCTAAAGAAAAACCACTCATTTGATCCTGACTTCAATTTCTGTTAATCAAAAAATTGAAACTGAAACTAGACCAAACATGAACTACATTCTCAGAACACCAATATAATACATGGCTAGAGCTACGACTTAAGAAGATATTTGTATTTTACTTGGTTAAAAAAAAAAGGGAAAAGATACTTGTGTATGCTCAAAGAAAAACAGTTCTTGAGGAAAGCAAAGTTTGAATTGTTGTTAGGTCTGTGGATGATGAAAGCATCTGAAAATTCGTCAGGTTGTGGAGAGTGGCACAAGAAGCATGCCCACATAAAGGCAGATTTCAAACACCTTATAGGGATCACACTCCAAATGTCAACATCAGAAAAGATACACCAGGCACATGAACTGGTTCTTCTCACCACATTTGACCATGGCACAGGCACCACCATCACAAAACAACACCATTTTAGAACACAAGGCAACATACGGGGTGCACTAAGCATGAACAATTCGTTCAAAGCAACTTGCTAAAAACAAGATAAAAGGTTTCAATCAGATGTTTCTACATGCCGATGTATCTCTTAAAATAGCGGAGGAAATCTCATTTAACAAAAATAAGCAGAAAGATGCATATACAGAAGTTTCCTTCTTTAGGCTGTCTCCAACAGGCTTGGCTCTTGCTTGGCTCTTAAACAGAATATTCCCTGCCACGTGTGCGAACATCATCTCAAAGCACCAAGCAAGCACCAAGCCTCCAACAGTTTGGCTCTTGCTTGGCTTTTAGCGTGGGGCCCACACTCCTAACCACCAACCAAACACCAAGCAAGAGCCAAGCACTCCAATGGCTTGGCTCTTGCTTGGCTCTATACAATTTAACAATTATATATTCAACGAATTAGTATTAATTCATTAAATTCAATATTACCAATATATTAATATATTACCTACGAAATTAAATTCGATATTTGCGACAAAAAAAATAAATTCGACATTTTGCATTTAAAAATTGCACTTAAAAAAATAGATATTAAAATTCGAATAGCGGTACATGACATAATTGCGAAATACAAAAAAATTAAATTTGCAAACAAATGCGTACTACAAAATCCGGTAAGATGCTACTCGTCGGTGTTTCCTCCGAAACGTTGCCAAATGTGCTCGATCAAGTCTGCTTTGAGTTGCGTGTGCGTAGGTTGAGCACGGATGGCAGTATTTCTTCGAAGTACATCTGCGAATAAAGGTGTACCCCCAGTGTGAATCACAGGCGGTACTACCGTGGATGTGTCCGGATGATCATTGTAGTCATAGTTGGCGGCATTGTCGTCGCGCTCGTTCTCTATGATCATATTGTGCAAGATCACGCAAGCCCGCATGATCTTCGCGAGAGTTGACTGTCGCCAAAATTGTGCCGCACCGTGCACGATGGCAAATCGAGACTGTAGAACTCCGAAAGCCCGCTCAACATCTTTTCTCGCTCCTTCTTGCTGTTGTGCAAACAACCGATCTTTCACCGTCTGTGGGAGGGGTATCGTCTTCACAAAGACAGCCCACTCCGGGTATATACCATCGGCGAGATAATACCCCATGTTGTACTGTCGGCCGTTGACAGAGTACTGAACATGAGGAGCCCGCCCTTTCAACACATCGGTGAATAAGGGCGATTGGTTTAGCACATTGATATCGTTGTTGGAGCCTGTAACACCAAAAAAAGCATGCCATATCCAGAGATCATACGAAGCTACCGCTTCAAGTATAATCGTCGGGACTCCATGATCTCCACGAGTGAATTGACCTTTCCATGCTACGGGACAATTTCTCCATTCCCAGTGCATGCAATCAATGCTTCCTAGCATACCTGGAAAGCCACGGGACTCTCCTTGTTGCAGTAGGCGGCGGGTATCGTCGACGGTGGGGCTGCGAAGATATTGGTCGCCAAATATGTCGATGACACCCTGTACGAAGTGCTCCAAGCATTGAATCGCCGTGGACTCCCCAATCCGCACGTACTCATCGACGGCATTGGCGGGGCCGCCGTACGTGAGCATATCGGAGACAGATGCAGAGTGCGGTTGAGGTGGGGAAAACTGCGGACATGTCGGTGGCATGCCGACATAATGAAAATTTTGGCTATATTGTGGGGGTGGTGGAATTGCGTGGCCGTGTGGTGGACATGGACGATAATTTTGGCTGTATTGTGGATATGGCTGGTAATTCGGTGGACACGGTTGGTAATTGGGTGGATACGGCTGGTAAGTCGGTGGCTGCGAAAAACCGGGTTGCCGTTGGGTGTTTGGGGTTTCAGTGTTTTCGCCGGGAGATTGGGAAGAGCCAAGCCAATTAATGAAACCGCCAGGTGGATTAGAATCCATGTGAAATTTCTGAAAATTTTCGTAGTAATTTTGGAGGGGTTTTGGGTGTGGATGGATGAAGAACTGTGAGTGAAAATGGTGAAATGGCATGTCTTTATATAGGGGAGAGCTGAGAAAAATTTCAGTGATTTTTTTGGAATTTTTTGGAATTTTTTATGATTTTCTAGGGCAAAAATGAATTAAAAATCACTCAAACGGCTATTTTTAAACGGCTGGAAAAAAACGGCTATTTTTTCTGAGGCTGACAGGTGGGGCGCGCATTTATTCTCTCCTCAACGGCTCCTTTTCCTAATTAACTCGCTGACATGTGGGCCACCAAAAATCCGGCCCCACATGTAAGCCTCTAGGGCTTAATTAATTCGGTATATAAATATTTGATTTAATATATACGCGGTTAAAACTTGTACGGTTATTTCGTTTACAGCATTCAATGGCAGGTGGGCCACTAAATGTGCCGACCCCACATGTCATGGACTTAAGCTACGCGTGTAGGCGTCCCAAAAATCCACAACGCGGCACAGCAGATAGTGGTGGCCCCACGCGGTTTTAAATGCCGTGCGACGCGGCTGAAGCTTTCACCTCCTCTATGACATGTGGGGTTGCGTCCCATGGGGTCCACACGTCAGTGAAAGGGGTCGATAATTACGCGGTGCACGTGGGATCTGACACCTGCAGGGGAAACGTGTGCGTGGGGCCCACCACTATCTTAACTGCGACAATTTAACTGTGCCCTCAATCAATGACAGGTGGGCCCTTTTATTCTCTGGTCCCACATGTCAAATAATTTTTTCACGTGGGTAGGTTTCGTCGGCTGTGTTCTCGGTGGGGCCCGCGAACCGCGTCGCTTCGCGTCTTCGTCTTCTCCAACGGCGCCGCGTCGTCGCCGCGAGCTGAGCTCGCATTTGCCTCGTCCCGGAGCACGCGCGCGTCCACTCGCGTCGAGCAAGCAGCAAGCAAACGTCCGCCGCCGTCGACGCGAGCCCGCGCTGCCGTCGCCGTTGGAGGTAGCCTTAGGTTATACAGAAACAATGATGCATCATTTTCTTACAGAAATGCACATCTATGCAGCCTAGATGCACATGGCATAGAAAAGATCATATCATCATCGTTAGTATCCTGCATTCTGAAAGGCAAATCCTGTATTATGAATGATTTGTTTCTATATGTAATTTGCACAGTATGTGCTTATCACCCTAAAAGTTCAGCAAGTGTTGTGAGAGCCATGCCAGTGTGTTGGTCAAGTTTCTCATGAATAAAGCATCTGAAGAAACTTGTGGTGACTAACAGAAAAAGATACCAACCTTAACTAAGTGATATTCAGTACACCTTTAAGTGCAGTGAGAAGGAACCTTCCTACATGTACTTCACTAGTTTTGCAGTCTTGCTTCATGGCAAAATGGCAAAACTTGCTTGTGATTGTAATATAGATGTTCAATGAGCCTGAGTTGTGGCCTAATCAAAACAAGTAGAATCAAAGCTGTTTTAAGGTGCTTACAGCAAAGAGTAAAAGGGAACATAAGGAAACAAACCACATGCATCAGCAAGAAATAGGCTTTCTTCTGAGTTGTAACAGAAGTTGAGGTTGACACATGTAATAACTTCAGCTTCGGCATAGACTTAAAAATGCTAACTTTGATGCAGATATCTACAATCTACATCTAAACAGATCATGTCACTTCACTACTGTTGTTACAGACTCGTTTTGGGGCCACACCTACAACCAACGAGAGTCTAGGGAGGCGTGCAAGGCGAAGGAGGCTCCAGATTACAACAACACCTAATTTTGGAAGTTTTGGTTATTTTTGTTTGGTTTGGATATTTAGTATCTCCAGGATTTGACTAGGGATAAATACTTCATTTAGAGCTTCCATATCTCAATTATTTTGGATTGTTACGACTCCTCTATATAAAGGAGAGTTTGGGATATACTTGGGAAATAAGCAAAAAATAAAGTTAAAGTTTCCCCTAAACTCTATCTCTCTCTCTTCTTCCCCTGGTAAGTCTGCTTGGTCATCACGGCAGGGCAAGAGGTGCCCAGCCGGAAGACCAAGGACGAACATCTAAGTATTTTCCATGACTACAATCTCCGTTCCTCAGCTAAGGCTCATAACAACTACTATGAATTTTGAGAAGATTGCTTGAACAGTATTACAAAGGTCAAACAAATGTCTATTATCAAATAATACAACTTGCAAAGAATAGTCTCAACAACAAAGCTAGAACAAACATGGTTGATTTATCTAAAAGTTTTAGCCATCACTAAAAACAAATAGCAAGGAACTCCCCAGTTTGCAATCTCTCATACCATATGCTGCATATGCCTCAAGCCTCCATGTCAGGAACAACACGTATTCTCTCTTTTGCACATAATCTGTCAGAATTCCAAGAGCTTTTATTCTTTTAGATAACAGCAATAAAGATAATCTGCGGTTCAAGCATTTATCGTTGCAGAAATCAGATCCAAATGCAAGACAGAAGTTTCAACATGGCTCCTGAGACCAGTAAACTGAATATCTGGTATACATATGTAGTAGTGAATATAGCTTAAATAGCCCACTTTATGTGTTGAATAAAAAATAGTCAGAGATCATCAAGTCTCTCTGATATATATATATATATATATATATATGGTTATGCACTATTATGAAACATCAATGAGCTATTAGCTATTACACTAGAGCAGAAAGTAAGACATAATAAAACAGATCAGAGTAAGAATCTTACCTATTTTACATTATATGATATCCCTATTCCAGAAACTCTTCCATAATGCCCTATTATAAGCCAAAATAGCATAGTATTAGCCTATTAGGAGACGAAAAATGACATCAGGAAGAATATGCAGTAAGAGATTGCAAACCTGTGATATAAATTGTTCAGCATCTATGCGCTTTAGAAAATGGAGGGAGTTCTTGGTCAGTGATATTGAATGGTCCCCAAGAGATACTTCACCAATGTCCTCAAGTACCCGAACTTGGATGTAAGGATCCTTGGGAGGTACCATATCCTAGAAAATTTTACAGACATTCTAGTAAATATATTTCATCAATGCAAATGGATGAGAGAAAAAAACATACCACAGTTAAATCTATATCCATCTCAGATATGTAGGACTTAATGGCTGCAGAGTGGTTCTTGAAGTACTCTTTCTCTGAAAATTGGAGCTTTTCTTGTATTTCATGGGGAAGCACAGGACCAATTTTCCATCTAAAACTCTGAATAACTTCAGCTCGGTTGTACCTGGTTGCATAAAATGTCATCAGCAGGTAGACACCCAAAATCAGGTTTAAGTATATACAACCACCATTCCATTTTAGTATTACAAAGAAAACTGAGAGAAAGCACACATTTGCTAAACTGGGATTGAAATTTTGTACATGTAAGCCATGAGGCATCTTTTGTTACGGATCAGGGAAAGATGGTGGATAACCGCACCAAAGTGATCCTCGTTTCTGGTGGTCTGAATGTCTAAGTTTTGTTCTTCAATTTTCCTGTCACAAACATATCACTAAATCAGGCACTCAAAAATTTGGTATGCTGTACAGGTGACAAAGAGAGCTAAATGCCATTCTAGATTCGATGTGGTTCTGTTTTGTTCTGCCAAAGAAAGACATTCCAAAAATTTCTCATAAGGCGAGTTACATGTTCGACATTTCTGATTGAAACAGGTTACCTGATCAGTGACTGAAGTTGTGCGTTGTGCTCATTGCATTCTCTGATAACTTGATCAAACACATCACTCTGCACATTTCATAAGAGTGCTTTAAGGATTGTCATATCAAAAGAAAAAACTAATAGGCAATATAACTACCAAATTCTTATGGGGTTGTCTAAGATGCATGTGTCCGTTTTTTCTTAAAAAATTTACACCATCTATACTACACATCCAGATATGAATTTAATCTCCACTCTCTTCTCCCCCACACTTCTTCTCTCTCCTCCTCTCGATCCACCTCCTCATCCTGATCCACCGCCACCATAACTGTTGCTTCATCCTCTTCTTCTCCCCTGCCGACCATCATCGCCGCCTCACCACAATACCACCACGACCACCGCACTTCTGTCATCCATCTCCCACGCAGCCGCCACCTCCCACCATCTCTAACCATAGTCAATGGCGCCACCGCAGCCTCCACCCGCCACCGCCAAAGAAACTAAGAAGGGGTTAGGTGAATTCTAGAAAACTAAATCTAAAAAGATGAATTTTATCGAAGAGTGAAGAGAGGTGTATACAAGATAAAAAAAATAATAGATAACTGTCCATTAGTAAATCTCAATTCACATTTCTAAGGAGCTGAGAAAATTTTCATGACTTCTTATTTTACCTAAAAACTGGCAGAAGACTATATAGTGCTAGCCTCTTTTTTCCTATTGAAGTTTTCACAGAATTTTTTTTTTGTTCTTGCACATTATACATACTAAACACCGTTGTAGTCTATAGAAAACATATCAGAGTTTGCGATGAACTCAATAACTTGGCTTGCACATGCTGGCTCAAATTGCATGTAATTTTGTGAGCAATCGAGTTGGCCAAATTGCTCATCTGCATAGCATGGTTAACATTCGCAACAATGTATCATGCACACAAACGCCTTCTAAGAGAAATATGACATCGTTTTGTCATCATCAAACAAACAAATTCCCCCACTTGGAATCACATGTAAATTCCACACCAAACTGGATGCCTCCAATCCAGGCATCCAGCATATCAAATCAAACAAAATTTGGTCTAATGCATACATACAAACAAACAGATCAAGAAATAGAAGCGACAGCTAACCACATCCGGAACTAACAATCGCAATTGCACATAGAGAGAGTTAATTACGTCGAAAGGAGCGAGCTGGCCTGCCTCGCAGGAGTCGAGCTCCCTCAGCAGCTGCGACGCGCGCCTCCCGTACATCCTCACCTCTCTTGCGCGCCCCACGCCCACTGCACGCGAACTGTTCGACGAAATGGCACAACCAGAGATGAACCAGGCTAAGCTACCACGAGATCCACTGCTCTTCTGGAGATGTTGAGAGTTAAGACTAGCCAAGCAAACGATCAAGAAGGTCAAGACGGATCGCGCGAGGCGAACGGTAGCGAAAGGAGAATTGGCTGCGCGGGAAAAATTGGGGAGTTTTTTTGGGAGGCGGGAGGGCCGGGTGGCGAGTGGCGGTTAATCCAAACGAGTGTTTCTGGCGTGTGTAGGTGTATGGATTTTATTACTAAGCACTACTTGCATCCAAAAAGTTAATTTTTCATCTTTTTATTTTAATGTGTGTGTTTTATTGAGGTTTAATGCCGGTATGTGAACAGAGGTGCAAATAAATTAAGGTTATGTGTTGACAATAAAAACATATACTACTCTAAAAAATATAAGATCATTAATAAATCAAATTCAGTTCTAATTCGTACTAAATTCAACCTCAACTAGAATTTAAAACTCAATTTTGAACTCAAAAACCAAATAATAAGTTAAACAAAACAATCATAGAGAGAGGATGGCATGGTAACCAAATAAGGAGGAGATGGCCCATATAAGGGTAGGAAGGAGGTAACAGGAGTCGAATTTGGAGGGTGGAGATAGCATGTTCAGTCGCTCATAACTAAAGACATATTCAAAGAGAGGTAGCGTCACACTCGCCGGCATGAAACGAAATGGATTTCAAGTCGAGTAGCTTGCGAGCTTGAGCATTTTATTTACAACATGCGAGAGTCTGTGAGAACCTTCGTTGGAGCTTGCAAAATCAGACTGCAAGTATGACTCCTCCCATGGACAAGTGGTTAACAAAGGTAGGTAGTCTGGGTTCATCTAGCAAGTTGAGTCCGTGATCAAAAGGGGCACAAGGATGTATTTGATTGTTCATATGATATTGAGTCTGACTCATATCTGTGAAATAAGTTGAGTGACAAATTATAAAGATAAGATTGGATAGTGTTTGGTTAATATATGAAATAGTACAGACTGAGAAAAGATATTATTTGATTGATTCTGTAACTAGTGTAAATAAAAAATATATAAGATGCTAAAAATACTATCAAAACTAGTAAATGTTTTATTTCATTTTAATAACACTTATTCTATCTTAATTATTCTTAATAAACATTAATCAATGTTAAGAACCATTAATATACACTAATTATTTTCTAATTACATAATTAGACAAACCTGACTCTTAGAAACACTCAGAGATTCTGTTTCTACTGAGTCAAGCTCATAAGCACTTCTTAGATAACTTGAGTCAGATTCGATTTCATATGTAAATAACCAAACTTAAAACTATTGCATCTCTAAAATCGGACCAAACTTAAATACATGCGATTAAACACATCCTGTCTAAGTGATATATAATATATAGGTTTTGAACCTAGTATGGCAAATGGTCCTGAGAAGTAGGATGCCACCGATGAAATGATCATCACAAGTCTTTGAGGATTGTTTTTAGAATGTTGAACAGTTTAGTTAGAGAACGCCATTTACTCGTAAATAGAGAGGTAATAAGATCAAATCTCTCACCAACGACAAAATCGCTCATGCATTAAGAACTTAAATCTATAATTTGTAGCCGATATGATTTGGAGTTTGGACCTTAATATCCACCAGGTCAATCATGTGTCCAGTCGGTTGGGCTACAACTGCATGGTTGATAATTGAAGGTTTTAACCAAATAAAAAATGAATGGAAAGGGAAAAAAATTCTTCGGCCCGCCAAACCATTCTTCTGCAACAACAAACAAAAGAATGAAAGCAAATCGTAGAAATGTAAATTCTTCTTTGCTTAACAGCTTAAGCACTGTCAGGCACCGCTGCAAGATTTATAGTAGTGGGCATAGTCGTTTAAACCGAAATGCTCCAATTTGGTCTAAAAATCA
Organism: Pharus latifolius; assembly: GCA_019359835.1. Taxonomy (NCBI): domain Eukaryota; kingdom Viridiplantae; phylum Streptophyta; class Magnoliopsida; order Poales; family Poaceae; genus Pharus; species Pharus latifolius. The sequence continues at coordinate 10,320,132 of CM033323.1, read as the reverse complement.
AGCAGATGCAAATGACTGGATACATCAGAATCGCATGTCCGGAAACAAGCTACTAGATTATTAGATTTATGGAAACAAAGGGAAATAACATGGCAACATTACATACAAGATCCATTATTCATTTAAACACAGTGACAAAACAGCAAGGTATAATGTTTTGCCGACACAAGTTGCGAACTCAAGATCATATTGCTGAAAGGCATGTCTCTACTTTCCCTTGACGACCGTCACAGGGCATGACGCATTTGATAGAACATAGTTTGTTACACTTCCCAGCAGAATCCTGCATGTAGATAAATGTAGCACAGTCATGAAAAACTGAAGCAAGCTAAAATGTGAAGTGCATACTTACATCAAGTTCTCAGAGTGATGTTTACAAGTGGCAAATTTACAAATTACTATACATAAAGATTTGGAAAGAAACAGCATCAGTCTCCCGAACCCCAACTAATCAATTCTAGAAGCTAGCAACCAACGTAATTGCTAGTGTTTCTTATGGTGTGTCTGCAAACTAAGCATAAAGTACAGTCTATAGTAGCTGGGAAGGAATATGGAACAGACTATCTACAAAAGCAAGTTGGTGTACCAGAAATGGAAATTGTTTCATCGTATCATGCATAGGCATTAAGACTTGCTAGATGTTTACTCTTACTTCTAGATGAGCAGTATTAGAACATAAACTAAACATTAAAACTGAGTGAGTTGGGGTATTAAGGCACCATCACCTACTATTAACTTCAGGTGGGATATGTTAGACACAGCAACATAAGCTGCAAGAGTTTCCTTTTAGTTGTGGTTTATGATCATAGTAAAGACACACATGGGAATTCTTAGTCTTGACAGAAGAAACTTTGTCAAAGGAGCACCTCAAATAGAATAGTGGAAAATTATTAGCAAGAAATACATTAACATTTTCTGACTTTTATAAATCATAGCTATAAACTTTGGATGTGGAAAATGCTGAGTTATCTTGTTAAAATATTCAATAGAACTCTTAGGATATGTTTGATAGGTAGTCAATTTTTGTCGAGCTAAATCTTGATAGTGCCATCATAATTTGACTTTTGTTTTTTTCACGATCAATATTTAAACCAAATAGATTTAATCAAAATTTGACTATTTTTCTATGCCATCTATAACCAACTGTGTAATGAATAATTTGTCTACCACACTTTGACTATATAAATTTAGCTTTGGTCATATTAGATATTGATTATAAACCAAATATATATCTAAAACCAATTTTTTTTACTATATCATATAATTGGTCATGATTATATATTAGTTTGACTAATTTTGATAGTCAACGAAACATACCCTAAATCCATAAAGACTAAAACAATCGCCATAAAATAGATTAAACTGTGCCTCAAGGCCCTCAACTACAAACTTTTTTATTCTGAATCTTGAATAGAACTTACTGGATGCTTAAACCATATAAACTATTGCAATGCTTCTTTTATTGCGGACCTTGAAGATCGAACTAGCTAGCTAGATGTTTGAACGTACTTTATCTACATTATTGTAATGCTCAAAGTGCTAAGTTGGGTTTTAAAATCAAATGCAAATAATGAAATCAACTATAGTTGTCAGGCCTTACATATCCCGATGACCTGCTATTTAGTTGGTATCTGTCAATACTTGTTCAACAGACAAGTTGCCAACTATATGTTTTTTTTTTTTAACAAGGGCTATTAGAAGTTGCCAACTATTTAATACCCAAAAAACTCCAACACTGCATGATCCATGTGCTTACTGTCCAACTATACATGTATTGATCAATTTTCACAGGAGACTTCATAAACAACTCCACAGACAAGAGGGAGACATCTCGAGGATAATAGATATCACTCCTGCATGTTAATAAATTGCAAGGCAACAAATTGATGGTCCCTCCAAAAAAAAAGAAGTACAGGTCAATATTCCCATGACTTAAGTCACAATAATACAAGATGCATTCTGATAAGCATTGGCCTGTGTCTGCCTTGTTCTAGTGACTTTCCAAGACAAGATATTGTCATTAAGTATTGTAATCCGGAATTTGACTTGCTAATTAATTTGGCATGTAACCTATCACTTCAAGCAATGCCTGATTTATTTCGTCTCCACCTTTTTTTAAGAAACTAATGACACTAGCTCGCTACCTGAACAAGAAAACATCAAATTTCAAATTGTACATGGATGCTGATGTTTCTAGTCAAGAAGTGTGCATTTGATTCTTGCAGTAACACACGACAAGAATTTAAACTGAAAAAAAAAAATTGTAGAAGCCAGTGTTCTACCTCTGGATCTGGCCGAGGCCGCGGCTGCCCATGACGAGCGAATCCATCTTGAGCTCCTCGGTAGCCTCGCAGAGTCTCTCCCTCGCGTCGCCCCAGTACAGCTTCGCCACCACCGTCAGCTGATCAGCACAAGCACCAATCAGTTCCTCCCCATTATTCGATCAAAAACTTTAACACCACTACCAAAGAACTAAATACACTCACGCGCTACCCACCTCCTTCTGCCGGGCCGCCGTGTCGAGCATGTCGAGCACCTCGGCGTCGGCGCGGACGCCGTAGCGCTGCGCCACCTCCGCCTCCCGGAACTCCACCAGGGGGATCAGCGCTGCGAGAACACGCAAGCATTTGATGTAACAAGAACTGAAGGGATAAGACGAAACAGTAGGGGAGAAGGGAGTGTGCTTACCGGAACCGGACTTGGACCAGAGGGCGTGCTTGGCCTCGTGCTCGGCGTGCGGCAGGACGTGGACGACGACGAGGGTGTCGCCCTTGCGGAGCAGGTTCTCGATGGCCCACCCCAGCGCCTTCTTGCTGCTCGCCGAGTAGTCCATCGCCAGGCCGATCTTGCGCTCGCCGTCCCCGCCACCGGCCATCCGATCCAACTGAGGCAGGCTTATCTTGTCCCTTTTGCGCTTGTTGGCTTGGCTTAGCGCGTTCGGTTTCTTTCTGGGAGTGATGAGGTGGTAAGAAGAGTTCAAGCGAGATATATAGTAGGAGTGGACAGCCGAGCGTTGGGAAAAATGCGGTGTGCGGGCAAACAGGGGCGGTGTGTTGGTGACGGGCGCGACAGGTAACCGCACGTTCACCGCGATGCGGCGCGCGCCTGTGTCGCGTTTGGTTGGGGCGTACGACCGGACGAGACGAGACGGGACGGCGTCTGTGTCGCGTCGCATGTGGGTGGCCGGGTGGGGCCGTGGGGAACCCGCTGCCGCTGCGGAGTGTACGCCAGGTTTTTCAATTTTTTTGGTGGTTCGTGCACTCGAATCTCTGCACCGACACGTGTCGGTGCTGTAGCTTCCGAGAACGCCAGTCGAAACCACTCGAAACCTTTTTGTTTTAGACTCAAAAACTACTGGAACCTGTCTCGGCTTTTTTTTAATATATATATATATATATATATATATATATTTATTTATTTATATTAGGACAGCAACACACCCCATCTTCACTCACCAACACAAATACACATAAAAAATAGAGATGATCAGAGTCGAAATCCAATTATACAACCTTTTTTTACAAGATATACATCCTAACCATCGGAGTGTACATGTGAGTATAGGAGTGGAAACGGAGCTGGGTCGGACTGGGTTTAACCCAGATCCGCGTTCGGACGGAGCTGGATACGGATATGAAAATTCGGATCTGACTCGGTTTTGGATGCGGATGCGGATGCGGATGCAGATGTAGTTTTTTTTAAACTTCCGGGTTCGGGTTTGACTGAAATATCTCGAATCCATATGTAATATATATATATATATATATATATATATATATATATATATATATATATATATATATATATATATATATCAGTGTATAATATTGCTTCTCTGCCTAAATCCAAATCCGCCGCCTCGACACGCACCTCCACCGCCCCCGCATGCAACTACGCCTCCTCCGCCGTCTCCAGTCGATGTTGGTATGGTACACAGTAATATCATAAATTAAAACAGTCCATATTGTTGCTAGCTAGAGCAGCTAAGGGTTGTATTGATTGCTTCATGTTTTTTGTAGGGTTATCAACTTATCATTTTATAAGACAGAGGAAGAAATTAAAAACGTCTTTTCAGTTTTCACCATTGGGGACGTAGAGGAAGGTGTTCATCTAAGCTATTTTAGACTTTATCTCTTGCCTTTTTACCATTGGACACAAATACACAATTGAATATTTTATAATTGTTTCCTTTTGAAGACCAGAGCTCATGCTGTTTAGTAGTGCTGATTAGTGTGTACTGATTTGTGATGTTTAGTAGTGCTGATTTGTGAATCAATAGTGTGTACTGATTTGTGATTTGTGGATGATATATTTTTGATTTGTGATTTATAAATCAATAGTAGTACTGCTTTATGTTCATAACAAAGAAAACAATGACAATAGCCTCAAGTAATATCAGATTGAATTTGCAGTAACATTCATACTGCTTGTAGTAACATTCGTGTTAACTGATTATAATTGAATTTGCAGGGATAACGATAATAAATGGAACCTACAAGCATTGAAGAAGGGATTGAAGGGAGAGCTGGAGAAGGGTCTAAAAGGAGAGCTGAACCGATCTCAGTTGATACCGAGAGTGTTGAACAAACAAATGTCGCTGGAAGTAGTGAAGCAACTAATGTCGGAAATATCACAAATGCTGAAGAAGCTTCTAAAGCAAAGGGTAAAAAGCTGACGTCTAATGTTTGGAATTACTTTGATAGAAAGGAGTCTAAGGAAGTTGTTAATGAAAATAGTGTCACACTTTTAGAAGCTATTTGTAAGACTTGTAAAAATGTGTTAGATGGTAGAAGTAAGAATGGTACATCTTACTTGATGAATCATGCAAAAAGTCATAACTCTAATTTACCTAGAGTTCAAAAATTAATTGTATTTTCATCACATGGTGGTCAAACATCTTCTGTGAAGGCATATAAGTATGATGAAGCAATAAGTTTGAAAAAACTTGCTACCTCTATTGTGATGTATAAATATCCATTTACCTTTGTTGAGCACAAGTACACTATTGATTTTGTCAAATCTTTGCCCCCAACATTCAATATGAAATCAACAAAATCCATTAAAAACAATATCATTGAGCTATATGATGAGGAGAAAAAAGTTGTCTATGATATGTTTAGATTTCTCTTTTGCCGCATTTCTGCAACAATGGATCTTTGGACTTGTACAACACAAAACAAGAGTTATTTGTATATCACTACTCACTTTGTTGATGAGAATTGGTCTCTTCAAAAGAGGATAATTAAATTCATGCATTTAGAGGGTAGACACACTGATATGAGTTTATCTCAGGCTTGTATGAAGAACCTAATTGATTAGAATATAGATCGGAAGATGTTCTCATTAACTTGTGATAATGATAGACCAATGATGTTTGCATCAAAGATGTAATCAAGCGTCTTAATCAACAAAAGTTGCTTATTAGTGATGGTATTTTTTTTTCACGTTAGATGTGCCGCACATATTATAAATTTAGTTGTTAGAGATGGGATGGTAGTGATAAGAAATGCTATTGAAAACATTCGGCAAACTGTATTATTGGTGAAGGGTTCAACCTTGCAATTGGAAGAGTTTCAAAAGAGAGCAAAAGATTGCGATTTTGATATTTCTAAAGGGTTATCTACTGATGTACTACAAGATGGAATTCTACCTATTTCATGCTTCGGGATGGTTTGTATTACAAAGATGCATTTTTGAGGTTGAACTATTCGAATCCAATAAAGTATAGTTGTTGTCCAACCAATGATGAGTGGAATATTGCTATGAACTTGTTTGCTTGTTTAAAGTCATTTCATTCTATTACTTTCTTTCTGAAACACAATATCCTATATCAAACTTGTTCTTTCAGGAGTTTTGTGAAGTTAAATTGATATTGCAAGAATGGAAGGACAGTGTTGATATCCTTCATGTGAATATGGCAATGGCAATGAAAGAAAAGTTTGACAAATATTGGCATAAGTCGAACATGATTTTGGCTGTGTCATCTTTACTTGATCCAAGATATAAGATACAGATGGTTGAATATTACTACCCACAGATTTATCAAACTGGTAGAGAGAAAGAGATCCAAGAAACACATCAAGTTATCAATTCACTTTACACTCAATATGTCAGGCCGAATGAGCAAGTCATGCATGCTAGTAGCTTTGGAGTTTCTTAGTAAGGCGCAAGTAGCTACAATGAGAGAAAAAGAAAAATTAATGAGTTTCTTCTTCAGAAATCTCAACAGCAGCATAAAAGAATTGATTTGGATTTGTATCTTCAGGATATCACTCTTCCATGGGATAGTGACACTCCTTTTGACATTCTTTCATGGTGGAGGACACAAGGTTCTAAGTATCTTATTTTATCAAAGGTTGCTCGTAATGTGTTAGTTATTCATGTTACATTAGTGGCTTTTGAGTCAGCATTTAGTACATGTGGACGTGTCATTGATTAATACCGGAGTAGACTTGCTCCAGAGACTGTTGAAAGGTTAATTTGCACTCAAGATTGAATTAGAGCCAAGTCAAACGTTGATTAACCCATTATGTATATGTTTTATGCTATATAACTTGTGTACATTTGTTATTATTTTTGTATTTGTTGTAGGTCAACTGCAATCTATTCTACATGACATTGTTGGAAATAATTTTGAAGATTGTGATGTGAGTACTTTGTAAGAAAATGATTATGGTAGTGCTTTTTTTAGATTCTATGAGAACTCATTGCTTAATGTTGTTCAACCTATAGGTGATCACATCATTCAAGTCGATTAATGAGCTGCGGAGTTCATGATTGGTGGATTATGCTATGGCTATTGTATTTCTTAGACCTTCTCCAACAACGAAACCTAAAATCGGATCTCTATATCCTGATATACATATCACTCTTAAAAAATTCCATCCCTATATTTGAACATACTCCAACAGCAATATCTAAATATCACTCTTCATCTCTCAAAAATAACTGTCAGATCCAATTTCGCGCGCACTGTTCATCACTCAGGTGCTGGGTTCGGTGACGCGGGGAGCGGCAACGGGGGAGGCGCGGCGCGAGGAGGAGCACGGGGAACCGGCGTCGAGGGGAGGCGCGGTGCGGGGAGCGGGGGACCGGCGGCGCGGGGAGCGGGGAGCGGCGGCGCGGCGAGTGGCAACGCGGGGAGGAGCGGGGAGCGGTGGCACGGGGAGGAGCATGGGGAACCGGCGTCGAGGGGAACAGCGGCGAGGGAACCGGCATCGCGGAGGAACCGGCGTCGCTGGGATATTTGCGTTTTCTCTGTAGCATGTGAATATTTGCGTTTTTCCTGTAGCATATGCATCGACGGGAGCGGGGATACGTCGTCTGTTGGAGCAACCGGGCGAAGCCAAACGGCGTGCGGAGTGGGATTTTTTCGGGTGAACAGTGTTTTGTGCAATCTCTTGGAGAAGGTCTTATGACTTATGACTTTATGAGTTATTTAGATATTTTGTTCTATTTAAAATACTTGCTATGCATTATCAATTTATCATGTAACTTGAGTTATGACTTATGGTTGTGTGTATGAATGGTGTATGAGTATGAAACTTTTTATTTGATGTAGTATGAACTTTTTTATTATATTATCCTTGTTATGACTATTTATTTGATGTAGTATAAAGTATAAATCTTTTATTATGTTATTCTTGTTTGTTTTCATATCATTATCATATTAATTTTGCAAATATCCGTGTCCATATCCGCTCTGAATTCATTTAATATCCGTGTCCATATCCGCTTTGAATTCATTTAATATCCATGTCTGTATCCGCATCCGCATACCATCCATATCTTGAAAAAAGATGTAAATGCAGATATGGATTTAGATACTATTCGACTCGAACCCGACCCGTTTCCACCCTATGTGAGTATCATTCTATCTTTGATATTGAGTTGTTGTTTCCAAAAAGGACTTTTAAATTAATTTTTTTTCCCTAGAATTTTATGAATACTATTGAAAAGTTTTCTTATACCAATTTCACTCTTATAAACACTTACATTTATGAGAAAGAAGGTCATGAGTTCAACACCAAGTATTGTTTTGACGGGTAGAGAAGATAAATACATATAACTACAGTTTTCTAAAAAAAAAAAAACAACTTTGCCATTCATTGTTATAAAGCATTGGGAGTGCATAGGGTTGGACCGACCAAGATGAATATCAGGGTTGCACCGAAACCAAAAACACCTAATTTGTTTATTAGGTTTGATCTTATGTTTTTCTTGTACTAATCGTATAACACTCAAAAGGCATGAATATGAACATGGCTTATTTTATTTCTGTAAAGGCATTCAAGATGTTTATATTTTGCGAGGACAACAGTGACTTTTTTTTTTTCCTGCCTGCTTGTCTTGTGTGCCTGTGATGACAAGAACGGGGGTGGAGCGCGTGAAATATCTATGAGGTTTCTCGGCGTTTGATGAAACATGTTTGTAGCTTGCTTGCTTCCGGGGAAAAAGAAAAAGGTTCTTGAGACCTTATTAAGCCGGGTCGCGTGAACGTATGACATTTCGTATCCGGTCCGTTTGGTTTTGGGTGAAACGGACGGTTTCCCAAAGTTTTCCTTGCGCTCGTCCAATCTTTAGACCTGGTTACCCCTCTTGTGCGATGGTTTCTAACCTACCGAGACAGACTTGCATGCCATGAATCCTCGGAAGCGGATCGGCTTGAGTCCAGAAAAGACTTGTACTAGCCCTGTTTTAGGCTGTGTTTGAGGCAACGTAACTACAAGCACCGTAACAAAATATTTCAAATAAATAAATAATTTAAAAAAATTATCATAAATAAAATTCTCCTTATTTGATAAAATTAATATTATTGTTAGTTCCACTACAGTTTAGTGATAATTTAGTATATCATAGTTAGATGAATCAGATACTTTACTATTAGTTTTATTATGGTTAGAAAAAACATGCCATAATTTACTTTTATGATACCGCTATTTTTAACAAACACAGTGTTGCTTTGACAAAGGCATGTAATAAAAGCTCTCACATAGATTGATTAAGCAAAGGATGTATTTGAGATTGCGATGAAGTAGTAATAGGTATTGTAACAAAATACTTTAGAAGTTGGTTGTGGAAAGCTATCACAAATAAAGTTATATTTATTTGGTAAAGCTAATGTTGTTATTAGTTCCGCTATAATTTGTTGACAATATGATGTATTGAAAATAGTTTGAATTAGAGATTTTGCTGTTCGTTCTACCATAGTCAATCCGTGCACTTACATGACTAGTTATTACCTATTTTTAGAGTATATTTGGTTTATGTGTTCATCGTACTATTTATTATTTCTATGGTTGTAGAGTTTCATGTAATTTTTTAACTATTATTTTGAGTTATAATATTAGAAATTCAGCAAATTCAATATATTTCATTATTAGATTGCCCAGTTTCAACAAGTTCAAACAAATTTAATTCATAATTTTTAATTTTTTAATATTTAATGTTCATGTTAAGTTCTATTCTCACCGGACCGTTATTTCTTACAGTTGTTTAATAATAAATACAAATAAAAAAATCTCTACTGATAAATTGAACAAAACAATTTACAAAACTTACTTTTCAAGACACATCATACTCCCCTAATGTAGCCCAAACAATTTTGAAAAACCTGTTTTTCTTTTAAGACACACCGTACTCCAAAAACAGCATTAGTACCAGGTCGTTTGGTATTTTGTTAGCTGCCGAATCGGATCTCCAATAATTGAGATTTTTATCTACACAGTGCTCACCATATAGTACTAAATAACACCCATATGCAGTGCTATATTGCATCGCACTAGTATCTTCCAATGAGCAATAGATCGAGCAAGTTTGTCGGTTAAGGTGATCGGTTCAAATACATACTCAATCTGTGCAAAATACACACTCGAACGTCAACTGATACAAAAAATCATGGCGAAAGGAAAAACATATTATTCGATGAAATACTCATCCTGATGGAGTTGTCAGATCATTTCGTCCTACGAGATCAAATGTCATGTGGATTAAAGCTCGTCTCAGTAGCTGAAGCCGGAAAAGTACAGGGGTGGCGCGTGATTGTCAGGACATATTCGGGCTAGTCGTCCAATAACCATTACGACATGATTTAAGGGATATTTGATCCAGTTTATTTAGGTTTTAGTTATTTGAATAAGATAAAATTGGGCATAACAGAAATTTAAATGGCTTATTTTACCGGTTGAAATCCTTTTTAAAATAAGCACTTAAGACGCATTTGATCTAATTTATTCATATTTCAATTTCTTAAATAAGGTGAACCTGAACTAACAAATGACTTAAATTTTGAGTTTATTTTTTAAGTTGAAATCATTTTTGAACTAGAAGTTGCACATAAGTTTAACCTTATTAGACTTATAAAATTAAATCAATTTATAAATTCAAACTAAGTTAATCAAATGGACCCTTAAATAAGTTTAAATTCTGTTTCACCAGTCTATTAGGTTCATAAACCTAAATCAATTTATAAACTTCACTGGCCCTAGTAAAACATCCCTTCCGGCAACCGCACTACCACAGCACAACACTATACCAATCGATGGGGTCGGACTTTAAAAAAATTGACCATGTTCCGATATTTTGTATTGTGTTAGACCAGAATAAAAAAATACAAAGAAAGACCCAACTTTGCCCGGCCCAAATTATGAAAAAAGAGAAGAGAACCTATAGTGAACTGTCACAGCACAAATGCCAGCCTCAACACAAATCACTCATGAGTCGTCGACTCATCGTCATGGATGTCGACACAGGTCTGTCCACAGTAGATATTGGGCCAAAATTGGACCGCGCAAGCAAGATGATAAAAACGCCAACTTACCATTCAAGAGATGATCAAATAATCAGGTCTTGACCTAAGTAGCCTACGAGTCAAGCCCATCACCTTAAAGTGAGATTTCTCAATATTAATTTAGAGTGTTTGATCGGATATATGAGTTCATCTATAAGATTATACAAGCGGATGACCTCATCTCTCAAGGAATGGTATATTGGGTTATTTGGCTGTGTGTATGACATGATGTCACTATGAGACTATTTGGTTATTTATATGAGTTGATTCAGAGTGAGTTAGAGTGATGTTTATTTGACTAAGTAAATTAGGTTATTATTGTATAAAAATTTGATTTTTTTTAAGTATAATTGCAAAGTTGATGTGTAAATCAATAATTACTTACTACTAATAAATGCTAGTTACCATTAATAAACACTAAGGTTTTAAAAAGTAGATATTGGGTTTGTAGGGATTGGTTTTATGTATATCAGATCTTGATATCAGGTAATATTTCGAAAGATACATTCCCATGTCAGATTTCTAAAAATATAAGTTACTTTCACTATTTTGCGAATTATTGTTTTATTTAAATGTTTTATAGCTATAATAGACTAAAATAGTTAATAGTTTGGCAGAAATATAGACATACATTTAATAACCGATATTTATATTAGTCATTTTAGTATGAATATTGTAAATTTTGAACAAAAGAAATTTAATATGAATATGTTAAACTCATATTTACAAATATCAAATTTTACAACCAATATATCCCGATCATACATACTACATATCGATTTGTACTGTTTGACCCTAGTATACTCGGCGATATATTTAGAGGTATGATCACCACTGAACACTAATCATCACTAATTACTCCTAATCACCCTTAACACTCGCTAATTACCCCTAACCACTAAATAATCATAACAAATTACCACTAATCATAATTAATATGCACTAATTACCACTAATATGCACATAATAACCACTAGTTATTACTAATTATGCATGATTAACGAAGCTAATGCGGTGCGGAAAGTCAAATCTCACCATACAATCTGTCAAGAGCATATTCTAAAATCTTGTATCCCCTCATCTTACTTAAGAAGGATGAGCTGACATCATGATATGAGCTCATAGAACAAAACACTATTTAATACTATTTCTATTCAGAAATATATATTAATGTTTCAAAAAAATTTATCACTTCATAAATTTGAGATAAATTTTACCACGCAACAAGTAAATTACAATGCATCACCAAATTTGAACTCGGCCGACCAGAAAGCATAGACCCAGCATAAGGCAAACTCCTCGGCTTGGGTGAAAAGATCGGCCGAAACGCTGGTCCCAGCCCGTAGCCAGCGCCTTGGATCCAGCAACCACCGCATAATTGCCACTGGCAGTTGCAACCCACCCACACAATTTTTTTCTCTCCCTTCTCCCCCAATCCAATCCTCTTCCCTCCAACTCGCCTTCTTTTATAGCAGCGGTAGAAAAGACGGTGGAAAAAAAAAACTGCGGCTTCCAGAAGACCCCTTTAAAGCCGCCGCTCCCACCGTTTCTTCTGGTGCGTCGCGTTCCCCCATTTAACCCAATCCAATCCGCCTCCGCCGCCTCGCAAAATTCCTCGCTTTTCTCCAGGTTTGAGCCCTTTTTGCTGTTGTTTGCGCCTAATTTTGGGCCCGGTTTGAGGTGCTTGGCGCGGTTGCTTAGGTGATTTGATGATGTTATGTGGCCCCTCTACTTCATATCCGAGAAGCTGTTTAAGATGGCCGGAGAGGGAGGAGGAGGAGGAGGAAACGACGATGAGGAGTGGCAGAATTGGCCGGCATCGGAGCGTCAAGTCGCATTAGCTCGTCGATCTTACTGCGTGGATGTCAGTTTCTCGTTCCCTTGCTTCCAGTCGTTTTCGTGGTCGAATTTAGTGTGCTTGGGCTATACCCCTGTTATAAATAGGAACTCTATATGCTCACCTTGTAGCAAATTAGCAATTGTATGTGTTGTTTGTAGCAATCAGTTGCATGATATGTAGTAACACAGAGGTTGTTATGCAGTTGTTATAAAATGCATATGTTACAACAATTTAATAATTGTAGTAACGATTTAATTGCTATTATAGTGACATATGTGTTACTATCCCTATAGTACCCACTTGCTACGGATAATATATATTGCTACTGAAAAATAGGTTTAAACTTATGTTCTCATTTTTGTACACGAGGTATAGTCTGGTGTTTTCATACTTATGTTCTCATTTTCTTTCATACTTATGTTTTCGTTTTCCATTGTGTCGGTGTTATTTGACATGTGCGGTCCATGTGCTGGTTTTAGGTGCCTCATGTGCAGCAGGCATTCACCTGGGATTGCGGGCTTGCTTGTGTGCTTATGGTGTTGAGGACCCTGGGGATCAGTTGCTGTGATGGCATTGGCGACCTCGAGAAGCTTTGCTGCACCACAAGGTTCGTTGTAGGATTGGCTGGTGGTGCTGCGAACGTGTTTTAAGCTACTTGATTAGAATTTGAAGAGGCACATTGCTTGATTAAATTTTGCTTGATGAAGACTAAAATATTATTTACATCCTTATTTGTGCCATTTTGTGTATTATGAAGCAATTTGTTTTAATTAGATGTTGGTTCTAGGCATATTTAACATTTGAAAAGGTTGAGGGTAAAGTTAGACATTAATATTTGAGTTGATTTGGAATATATGATCTAGAAACTCCTAGATTTTTAAAAAGACAAATGTAAAGTTGTTTTACTGAAAGATCTCAACCACTGAGATTTTTTTTTTTAATATCTAGATGAGTAGAAGAATCCTGAAAGGCTGCTATTCCATCAAGCAAGCAATATTATATTCTGGATTAAAATGTCATGTTATGCTTCAGAATAAAGGATGTTGATTAATGTAATAGCATACTGAAGGAGCTGAACTGAAGATCAGGCCTGTGTTGTAAAGGATGGAAATCAGATTTCAATATAGCTGTTTACAGTTTTCTAGGGTTCTTTTTTCTCACTAGCATAACTTGATTGTATCACCACTATGATTGTGGCATTGAATGTTATGTGGAATGGAGACGATCTGTAGGATCCATGAAACAATAAACCTAGGCATGTCAACTCTGAAAAAATGCAAAATAATAATGTTGACATACATTCATGTAGTCTTTGTCTGACTTGCTTAAGAGAATGCTAATAGCTTGATGCTACCCTTCTTTTGGTTTTGCAGCATTTGGACAGTTGACTTGGCATACTTGTTACACAAGTTTTCAGTTAGTTTTTCTTTCTTTACGGTGACTCTTGGAGTAAACCCACGATATTCAGCTGAAACCTTTTACAGAGTATGTATTGTGATCTGCCACTAGTACCATATCTTCTGAAGTAGACTATTGTAATGTTTTTCAAAATGATTAATGTTCATAGGAGCAATTGCAAGAAGACATTGGTCGAGTGGATGAGCTATTTGGAAAAGCACTTGATGCTGGAATTAGTATTCAAGTATGCTCACTACACTAAACATTATTGAAATTGTTGTTTCAATGTGCTTCTCACCTTGGTTTGAGCTTTTGCAATTTATGATTTTTCTCAGTGCAGATCCATCAGTGCATATGATATTGCTGTTCTACTGTTATCTGGGCACTGCATTGCTATTGCGCTAGTTGACAAAACAAAATTAAAGTAAGGGGATTGTTTTTTGGTTGCTGACTAGCTTGAGCTTTATTTTGTGACTGAGAAGCACTATACCTTCAAGTGTTCTCAAGTTTGCTTTTAGTCCCTCAAACATGTAGAGCATTTAAGTGCCTTTGTATATTTTTCTCAGTCCATGAAATGATACTTAACTAATTAATCCAGATTTGCAGCCTTCTGATTGGGTTAAATTGCTTTGTTAGTGATTAGGATGTTTAACACTATTTAAAAATAACTCATAGATTGAACCAAATTCCTGATCTCATCCTCAAAGTATCCAGCCATCATTTGATTGATCATCTGGTAGCTTGTGGCTTGTTGATTTTTATTGACAACAGGAACAAACTATGTAGTATAATGGTGGTGAGGAATGGCAAAGAAAGGAATTTGACAGATGCTACTATATTGAAACTTATTATAATTAGTTATGTGCAGTTAAATGAATATAATGAACTTTTTTGTTGGGTGATTTATGGCAGTTTCCTTTTGTGTATATACAAAGTTTTTGTTCTGACAAAATACTCAGAAACCATGTACTGCTTCATTTTCATTTCTGAAGCCCAAAATGTTAAAAAGTCCAACTGAATAAAAGAATAACTAAATAAGTTGCATTATTTGAAATGGATATTGACAGAACTGTAACAATAACTGGATTTTGATGCAGTTGCTCTTGGATGAATGATTTACATGCATTGCAACTCTTCAATGAGGAGTCAGATTACATGGGTACATCACTTTTTCCTCCTCTTTTTTCAATCTTTGCTTCACTCTTTCATTCAGCAGGGGGTCATTTCCAGTTTTTTGGACCCCAAGGACTGATGCTTTGCTTGTCAACTAGCTTCTAACCAGTCTAGCAACCATTCTAGTGGTTTCATCATGTCATGTTGTTACCATTGCAAAACTCCCAGTGCAGTATGCAACTTCAGTAGCTTAGTTATTGTAACGTGTATTTAAGCAGAAAAAGAAACCGCATATCCTTTATACCATGAACCTGTGGGTTGGGCCAATCAAACATGATACTGTTATGTCCCTACAATAATGGTACTGTTACAATAGATATCCAACTCATGCATTGCTGTGAGCCTTGCACAAGAATAACCATCAAATATCTGGAACAAAGGCACTCCAAATATAAAATGTGTAAATGGAGAAGCCTTTGGTGTTTGGACCACCCCATAGTTAACAACTTTAAGTTTCAGAGGGCACAATTTAAATTCAGTAGCACTAACTTGGTGGACTTGGACTTGCTTTTACACCCATTGCAAAATGATACATTCTTCTTCCTTTCATACAAATTTATTAGTTAGTTTGTTTTACGGTAGCTAACCTAGTGAATACTGTTCTCAATTGCCAGGGCATTATGTTGTAATATGTGGATATGATGCAGATGCTCATGAATTTGAAATAAGGGATCCTGCTAGTTCAAGGTATCTGTTTTTTGGGTCTTCTACTCTTATGGTCTTCAATGATATGATCTTTTGCAATTTCCACAAATGTATATAGGGGTCAATCATGTATGAGCCTCCAAAGTTTTGATTATTACATGTTTTCGCCTCCAAAATTGCACATCATAGATTTCTCTTCAACCTCACGTGAAACCCAAAGTATGTCACTTTTATTGTGTGCCTATGATTTTTTTTTTTTGTGCATCTTGTCTCCTTTTTTGCCCTTTATTTTGTTTTTCTATCTTCAAATTATTAGTTGACACGGTTATGAGTTTGCATTTTGGGTTTATGCCACTACAAAGTTTTGCGACTTTGTTTTTGCTACCGGGTGTCTAAATTACAAAAGTTTTCAGCTTACTCATAACCGTGGGCTCGATTCCTTGTCAGCCTCATGGTACAAAATTACAGAAGTTTCCATAAAACAAATTTTCCCATTAAATTTTGGTAAATTGAGAAAATGCACTTTTTGCTGTATATTTTTTTCTGTGTGAACGTCATGTGCCATGTATCTCTGAGGAAATTTCCTCCCTCAATTAATCTATTTGTTGATTTGTTTCAGGAAGCGTGAGAGGGTGTCTCTGAAGAGCTTAGACGAGGCCCGTAAATCCTTCGGAACCGATGAGGATATTCTTTTGGTAGGAGTCGTAATATATAAGACTACCCAATTTCTAACCTCTTCCCATTTGTTATTCTTCATGCTTTGCACCTTACATGCCTCTACATGTTTTCCTATATATAACCTTCACTTTCTCATTTGAACATGTAGCATGTTTTTTGCATTCCTGAATGCAGATTACAACTTATTCATGCTACCACTATTGGTATATACTCATGTCCTGTGGACTCCGACCAAAAGGGCTCCTTTTCTTGGTTTTGTATAAACAGGAGAATGCGTATTTTCATACATGATATTAGCACTGATCGGTGTTCCATTCAATCTATTGCAGGTATCCTTAACTGGAAAGAACGGAACCAAGCTCTCCCGTAAGCTCTTGGTTGGCTGATTGTAAATTGCTAGCTTGCCAGCATGGGCATCCTCTGCAAAGTTCGCTGCTTTCTGGTCATTTACCTTTCTTTCCCTCGTGTATAGGCTGTATATGTCCTTGTAGTTATGATTGGTGGTCATGTATGTAATGGGAAAACATTTTTACAACCGTTAGGAACAGTGTGCTAGTGAACTTAGAACCGGTAAAGTCTAGTAGCGCATAGCTCACCACACTGAAAGCTGCAAATGGCGTAGCAGCGACAGCTTTTTAGCAAAAACTGCTTCTGTAAGGAGCAAATGTTATAGGAGCATAGCTGGACAGAGATGTACATTATGTATAGATATCCTAGTGTAATTTGTGGTTTGTGTAATCCTTTTCCTTTCTGCTTAAAATCTCGTGCTTATACATACATCATGTTACCCTATGCTAAAGAGGGACGTATTGATTGGTATATTTACTCTTGGATTCGGGGTCTGCTTTTGATCCCTCTAACAGCCGAGTGCAGCAGGACCGTGGTGGTAGTCTCTACTCGGGTGCAAAGTTCAGCGCTGCCGTGCGCTCCGTGTATACTTCTGCATGTATGGGCGTTTGAATTACACGACATTAGGTAAAGGGCCTGTCTGATTCAACAACAGCTTCTTCAATAAATCAATTTTTAGTTTATGCCAGAAAAGCTCTAAGAAACTGGCTTTGTTGGGCACAGTCTGAAGAATTGGGTATTATTTAGTGTGATGAGGAAAAGGAGATAAGCTAGGCTGGGTGGCATGTAGCTTCTTAAAAAAAGCCGAAGTCATCCCAACATCCCAAGTGAAGGCCGCTATTTGGCCCCGGTTCAATATATCACGATTTACAATACAAAGACGATAAGCTAGGTTGGGACCATGAGGTTTCTAAAAAAAACTGAAGACAACCAAAAATCCCCCGTTGAGGCTCGCCGTTAGGCGCCGGTTCAACTTATCATGATAATTAGACTAAGCTAAAGCCGGACTAAAAAATATGCATAAAATATCACAGCAATCAGGGTGGGAGAGCTATCAAGTGCAGGTAAATGTTTGGTATAAACTGCAAAGCCGACGTTGCTGTCGTCGGCTCGTCGGAATCTCTCAATAATTAGGAATATTGTCCGTGAAGCGGTCATGAGTTAGGTCGCCGGAAGCAGACTCACATCAATCAGCACCTGCACGGCTGCACTTTGCTTTAATAGCTTTACAGCAGGAGTTCATCAATTGGGAGGTGCTCAACTGGTCTCATCTTAGGCTATCTCCAACAGACTTGGTTCTTGTTTTGCTCTTAAACAGAATATTCTCTGCCACATGTGCGAACACCATCTCAAAGCACCAAGCCTCCAATAACTTGATTCTTGCTTGGCTCTTAGCGTGGGCCCCACACTCCTAACCACCAACCAAACACCAAGCAAGAGCCAAGCCATTGGCTCTATACAATTTAACAATTATATATTCAACGAATTTGTATTAATTCATTAAATTCAATATTACCAATATATTAATATATTACCTACGAAATTGAATTCGATATTTGCGACAAAAAAAATAAATTTGAATAGCGGTACATGACATAATTGCGAAATACAAAAAAATTAAATTTGTAAACAAATGCCTACTACAAAATCCGGTAAGATGCTACTCGTCGGCGTTTCCTCCGAAACGTTGCCAAATGTGCTCGATCAAGTCTCTTTTGAGTTGCGTGTGCGTAGGTTGAGCACGGATGGCAGTATTTTTTCGAAGTACATCTTCGAATAAAGGTGTATCTCCAGTGTGAATCACAGGCGCTACTACCGTGGATGTGTCCGGATGATCATTGTAGTCATAGTTGGCGGTATTGTCGTCGCGCTCGTTCTCTATGATCATATTGTGCAAGATGACGCAAGCCCGCATGATCTTCGTGAGAGTTGACTGTCGCCAAAATCGTGCCGCATCGTGCACGATGGCAAATCGAGACTGTAGAACTCCGAAAGCCCGCTTAACATCTTTTCTGGCTCCTTCTTGCTGTCGCGCAAATAACCGATCTTTCACCGTCTGTGGGAGGGGTATCGTCTTCACAAAGACAGCCCACTCCGGGTATATACCATCGGCGAGATAATACCCCATGTTGTACTGTCAGCCGTTGACAGAGTACTGAACATGAGGAGCCCGCCCTTTCAACACATCGGTGAATAAGGGCGATTGGTTTAGCACATTGATATCGTTGTTGGAGCCTACAACACCAAAAAAAGCATGCCATATCCAGAGATCATACGAAGCTACCGCTTCAAGTATAATCGTCGGGACTCCATAATCTCCACGAGTGAATTGACCTTTCCATACTACGGGGCAATTTCTCCATTCCCAGTGCATGCAATCAATGCTTCCCAGCATACCTGGAAAGCCACGGGACTCTCCTTGTTGCAGTAGGCGGTGGGTATCCTCGACGGTAGGGCTGCGAAGATATTGGTCGCCAAATATGTCGATGACACCTTGTACGAAGTGCTCCAAGCATTGAATCGCCGTGGACTCCCCAATCCGCACGTACTCATCGACGGCATCGGCGGGGCCACCGTACGTGAGCATACGTATTGCTGCGGTGCACTTCTGTAAAGGGGAGAGTCCACGGCGATTAGTGGCATCCCTTCTTTCGGTGAAGTAGGGGGACCACCCACCTAGAGCTTCAACGATGCGGAGAAAGAGGGGTCTCGCCATCCAAAAATGCCGGCGGAAGATATTGTCAGGGTAGACGGAATATTCGGAGAAGTAGTCGGCGAGGAGCCGTTGATGCCCCTCTTCGCGATCTCTGTCAACATATCTCCTATTGCTGCTTCGGCGGGGTCCGCGGGATGATGAAGCTGTTGCATCTAGGCCTTCATGCCTAACCCTAATTTTGATGATTAATGAAAACAAAGTGTTCCGGACTAATTGTGCTTTTGAGATTAATTGATACAGGGATCAGTTGGGAAGAACTACAAGATGATCAAGATGAACCCGACTTGAAGTAAAGCACAAGATGCAGAAGAGCAAAGATAAGATGCAAAACGTGAAGATGCGAAAGACCTAAGGTATTGTGAGTTTTTATTTTTACCGATCTCGGCGTTTGGAGATGATCGGTTAGGAAAATTGTTTTTAGCTTTAACCGTACCATAAAGAGGGGTGGCGAAAGTCCTCTCTTTATCTCCAACGCAAACCGAGAAAACTAGGTCATTCCATTGCATCTTTTTGGTTGGATTTGGTTTTGAACTTATTTGAAAATTTTGGTTTTTCAATTCAGTTTTTGACAACATAAGAGTATTTGCAATTTTCAGAAAGATCTGGGAAGATCTGGTTTTTGCTTATGTTGACAAAAATGTAGCCCTTGAAATTATCTTTCAAACGAGCTATTAAACACCTCTTTTGGATTTCTGGATTTAAAGTTATCTCTGTTTTTGTTCATGCTGACTGTCAGTTTGCTAAACTGACTGTCAGTTTGAATGTCAGTTCGTGTTAACTGACAATTGTCCAGAGAGGGTGTATATATGAATTAAACTCTTTTTTCTTAGATTTAATTCTTGAATATTCATCTAACTTCTTTTTAATTTTTTCAATGGTGAGTGGAGGTGGGGTGGAAGTAAGAGTAGTCGTGGGTGGTGGTGATTGGTGGAGGAGAAAGAGAGAGAGGAGGAGTATGTGAGGAAGGAAAATGGCAGCAACAGTGGAAAAGAAAAGAGGAGGAGGAAGAATGTGAGAAAGAACAAAGAACGAAGATTGAATTTAAATTTAGATAATTTAATTTTTTTAAAAATAAATGTTTACTTCACAGACAACCACTTAAATTTCAGAGAAGAAAGTATATAACCATCTTCCACGGTTGGTAGGAGAACTTTATGGTTACCGTCTCGACCTTCTAGTTGACCCGTAAGACGGTAAGTAAGCAGTCCGTACTTAATGGTTTTCGTAAACTGCTCAATTAGGAAATAAAAAAAAATCTCCCTTTCGCCTAATGTAGTGCACAGTTTCTCCGGAGTTACAACCAGAATTTTTTTTCCAAATAACCCTTTAAAAAAAAATTACAAAACTAATCCCTAACTTTTTAAATTTGCAAAACAGGCTCTCAGTCGTGAGCATGCGTAGGTGACTGTCTTCAGTCGCTAGCCCGGCTAGCGACTGAAGACGTGGCATCCCCGCTGGCACCCGCGCCGTGCCAGCCAGGTTTCAGTCGCTAGCCCGGCTAGTGACTGAAACTTGGTTTAAAACTCCCAGCCGTCCCTCTCACAGTACAGCGCAGTTCATTTTTCCGAAATTTTCCAGAAATTACTGAAATCTGTTTAGAGAGAAGGAAGAGAAGAAAGAGGAGCAGAAAATTTTTTTCGGAGATTCTTCAAATCTGTTCGCTGAGGTATGTTTTTTTAACTCATATATTTAAATTAATTAGATCGTAAACTCGTAGTTTTTAGATATGATTTAGAATGATTGTTAGGGTTAGTGTGATTGTTAGGGTTAGGTTGATTGTTAGGGTTAGTGTGATGGTAAATGCGTGAATGTGATGAAACAAAATTTAGAGTTAGGGTTAGTGTATGTTCGCAGATTAGGATTAGGGTTAGTGTATGTTCGCAGATTAGGATTAGGGTTAGTGTATGTTCGCAGATTAGGGTTAGGGTTAGGGTTAGTGTATGTTCGTAGATTAGGGTTAGGGTTAGGGTTAGTGTATGTTCGCAGATTAAAAAATTTAGGATTTCGCAGATTAAAAAATTTGAAGAACCACTAAAAAATGTGAGGTTTTTCAAATTTGAATTTTATTAGTATGCACGTAGATTAAAATATTTGTTAATATGTAGATATAAACATTTGTGATTATGTATATTAAAATGATTGTTATTATTAGGGTTAGGGTTCACCGCTGTCGCTTCTTTTAGTTGGGTTAGGGCTGTCGCCCTCACCGTCTTGGCCTTTCCCGCACGGGTTTAGAGCGAGAGGGGTTATTTTTTTAGGGTTGTAGGGAAACATCGTGTTCCCCAATAGCGACTGAAACGGTATTTAAACACCGTGCGTCGCTTTCACACAGTACGGCCATTTCATTTTTCCGAAAATTCTGAAATTAGCAGAGAGAAAAAGAGAAGAGAAGGAAGAGGAGGAGAGGAGAAGCGAAGAGTAGGGTTGGTTTTTTTGTTAGATTTAGGGGTAGGGTTGTCAATCAGTTAGGGTTAGGGTTAGGAATCGCGGCCTCATAGTCGTAGTCATCACCGCTGTCGCCCTCACCGTGTTGGCCTTTCCCGCATGGGTTTAGAGGGAGGGGAAAATTTATGTTGTTTGAAAAATCATGTTTTTTGTAGTACAATGAGCAATGTGGGTTCTCTAATTATGCACTCTTGTACAGCTATGGAGCAACCCAGTACGGTTTACGTTTATTACGGAGCCGGTGTAATCCGTAATGGACCAAACGGTGATGATCTTGGTGGTTGTATGTATGTTTGCGGTCAAATGAGATAACCACAGTCAATGTCTTTCAATGATTTGAAGATGTGGTTAGTTGACCTGTTACAACTCAATGTTGCGACGGATAATCTCAAGGTGGAAGGCATGGTTCCGGATGGAAACAAATGGGTGCTGAAGAGACTGAAAGGTGACAAATCATGGGGTTCGTTTGGACGAATTGTGACAAATCCATGCTATGCTGTCGGAACCATCATACTGTACGTTGAAATGTTAGTACATAGTTCGGAGGGCAGCCATTCAGTTGAAAGAGAAAGCATTAATATCTGTACCGGAGGTCGCGATGGCGGTGGCGATGTCGATACTGGTACAAGTGGCAGTACCAATGCCAGTGCAACTGGCAGTGTACCTAACAAAACTGGTGTAAGAAATACAACTCAATTTGGTGGCTATCAAGTAGATGCAGCTGAAGAATTACCAGAATTGGAGGAGAATTTTAATGAAGAGGAGTATACTGATCCGTCGGAAATGTACGAATCTCCTGTTGAACCCACGGAACAGCATAATCCTATGAGTGAGTGGACTGATCCATCATCCTTGAATAACGCTGTGGTTCGTGATGAGCTGGGTTCGCGATGGTCTTATAATGAATCAACCGTTCAGCTTGGACAGTTGTTTCGGAATAAAAAGGATGCAAAGAAAGCCATAACTGTCTGGGCTGTTTCACTAAATAGGCCATTCCGGGTGGTTAAATCAAATCCGAGCCTGTGGACTGTGAGGTGCTTAATGCAGAATTGTCCATGGTACGTACGTGTCTGGCGGCCACGAGATGACCCGTCCTTTCGGGTGACCAGAGTTGACGACCACGGATGTCTGGCTGAGGGCATGGTGCAGCATCATAGAAATATCACTTCCAGTTTTGTTGCCAGTCTGATACTGTCAGTAGTGAAGGCAAATACGGCAATAACACAGAAAGTGATAATTGCACATGTCGCGGAGAAGTACGGTTATAATATCAAGTACGCGAAGGCATGGAGGGCTAAACAGAAGACGCTGGAGGAGCTTTTTGGTACATATGTTGAGGCATACAACTTAATACCGAGGCTGTTGCGGCGGATATGCGAGGCAAATCCAGGCACAGTCACCGCAATTGTTGATACGCCGGCAATCGGCTCTGAGGGTGCTGTGATTCCTGGGTGCATGGTACTGCGGAGATTTTTCTGGGCATTCCAACAGTGCGTTGCATCGTTCAGGTATATGAGACCCATGCTTTGCATTGACGGAACATTTTTGACTGGAAAATACCAGGGAACTCTGCTGACTGCCGTGGCTGTTGATGCCAATGACCAGCTTCTCCCCATAGCATATGCCGTGGTCGAGGGGGAGAACTATAGCAGTTGGCTGTGGTTCTTGGGCACTTTGAAGAATGAGGTTCGGCTAAGGCACAGACATGTCCGTGGCACACTACGGGCTGGTCGGGTCCACGAATGTCGAATTACAAATGCAGATGCCCAATGCACATGCAACAAGCCTCAACTGCTGCACATTCCTTGCTCGCATGTCATCGCTGCCTGCTCTGTTCCTGGGATCGATCCGGCGCGGTACATCTCAACCTATTATACTCTGCAGTACCTGTGGAAGACCTGGGATGGTGTCTTGAATGGGTCTGCAGCGGGGGAAAGCTATCGATAACTATCCACGGAAGATGCCATCACGTGGATCCCAGACAAGAGGCTCCTCGTAGGCCATGTCGGCCGACGTCGATCCAGGAGGATAAATAACGATATGGATGCAGCGGAGCGTGAAGATGACGTACGTAGATGCAGCGCTTGCCGGCAGCTTGGTCACAGAAGAGATCGATGCCCGCGGGTGACAGGCGCATCGTCTTCGTCGCAAAACTAAATGTTGTATTATTTCAAGTACTTAATGTTTTGTCGTGAGTTGTACTGAATTTCCATATATCAGTTGTACTTAATTTCCCTGATGTCTTCTCGTGAATTTTTGTAAGCACTACTGAATGTTTTTTTATTTACTGAATGTTTGTTTATGTACTCAATGTTTCAACTTCTTAACCAATATGTGACAACTGCAGGTATGGCGGACGACCATCAGCTTCCCGAGCTGATTTCACAGCACCATCAGGAGCGTCACCGTGCTCGACCCCTTCTACAGGGCATCGTTCTCCCAGCTCTGCGTATGAGGACACCACGTGAGATGTGGCCTCTAGATGAGCGGTTCGCGCCTTATTTGCTCGAGGCCGGACTGTTGCCTTTCGCTTGCATGGTGGATCGGGCGAGGCGATTCCCTTTCGACCGAGCCCTCATTACTGCGCTTGTGGATCGGTGGAGGCCCGAGACGCACACGTTCCACTTCAGTTTTGGCGAGCTCACTATCACGCTGCAGGACGTCAGTATGTTGCTTGGCCTGCCTATCCGCGGGGAGATATATGTCCTAGCGGCCACCGAGAGAGCTGCATGGCTCCTAGATTTCCTACAGCGCTTCAAGGGAGTAGGGCTAGCGGGGGGGTTTGCGCAGGACGCGGGGGTTCCCCAGAGTTACCTTCGCGCAGTGCGCGATGCTGCGCTCCCCTTTGCCGCTCCAGAGGAGGTCTTCAGGCGCCACCTTGAGGCGTACTTGCTGTACCTGTTTGGGTGGTTGCTCTTCCCTGGCACCCACGGAGACATCTGCGAGCGGCAGTACGTTCAGCTCGCCAGGAGTATTGCCGACTCGGCCCTAAGCCACGTGCCGAGGTTCAGTTTCGGATCCGCCGTGCTCTGCCACACCTACAGGGGGTTGTGCGACGCCACGAGCAGAGACCAGGTCAGCTCTCTTTTCGCTGGGTGCGCCATCCTCTTGCAGATGTGGTCGTACGAGCATTTCCCCATCGGTCGACCGCTGGTTCCGCGGGATCAGTTCGCATTAGTCGGGGATGGGAGAGACGGCCCCGTGATGGGATGGAGGTGGGCTAGGCTGAGTTTGAGGTGGGCCACAGATCAGGCGCACCTCTGTTATCCTTCGTACGCCACAGACTTCGATCTGCTTCTCGACGACAGCCTCATATGGGATCCGTGGACCACCGCAAACCTCCAATCCGTCGCTCCAGCCGGCCTTTCTTCTTTTTGTACGCAGGATGATGTGTACTGGCGCACCCAGGTTTTGCTCGTCTTCTCGCACATGGTTGAGGGTTACTCGCCTGAGCGAGTTATGCGCCAGTTTGGCCTACGCCAGGAAGTCCCCGTGCCGCCTCCTCGACAGATCCCGCACCATATCCACGAGTACGGCAAATATGCATTACATTCACATGTTATTTTATACATAATTTCCATCACGAACTAATTGCTTTGTCCGCAGGCAATCCAGGAAGGGTCGAGTGAGGGACGATTTCGTTCGTCGACAGCAGCCTTATGTGCTGCAGTGGATGGATTGGGCCCACACACGCACGGGCGAGGAGCATAGGCCGTACAGCCACGACATCCATTTTTCCTATCTGTCCTGGTACCGACCTCGCACGATTTACCGATTGACGGGCGGTCCACCCGTTGCGCCTGATGAGGCCATCCCTCCCGCCACCATCGATGACGGCTACGACCGACGCCTAACTGGGCGAATCCACTCTTCTGTGAGTTCCTTAGCTCTTTGAAACCTTACTTTCACATGGATTGTCGTTCTATAATTGCATTAATTCGTGTGCACAGCTAGACATCCTCGGCGGCATCTCTACTGGTGCACGGGACATGATGGTCAGGTCCCGCTTCGGACCCACCATGCCCAGCGACGATGTGTACGCATATTGTTCAGAGGTCGAGCGGCGGGTCGATCAGATTTTGGTCGGTTTCAGAGTGCTGCTGCCACCTCACTTGACCGTGATTCCCCCACCATCACCGTCGGCGCCAGGTCCTTCGTCACATGTGCCACCAGCGGACCGTCCGTCGTCGTCGCGCCCTCCACCACTGCACACGGGTTTCGTGCCTGCCGACAGCTCTTCGGATGAAGAGCTCGATACTCCTCCATGGCACCAGCCTCTCGACCAGGCACAGCAGCATCCTACACAGCCGACACATGTGCTTCCTAGCTTCCTTCCCGATGCTCCGCCGCCTACGCAGCCGACACAGCCTTCCCAGTCTACGCCAGCTGCGCAGACACCACCAGTGAGGAGGCGGCGCGTCAGGGATCGTCAACCCCCCTCTCGGTACACACCATCAGAGTATCAGCCCCCCCCCACAGAGGGGCAGGAGGGGGCACTAGTCCGATGTAGGCTTTTCTCAGACTGTTCAGTTTTCGTACATTTTTGTTAGGTTTCCAACTTTTTGGGGTTTTATGTTTTCTGCTGTTCTACTTTTGTATGACTTTGCGTTTCTGCTTTTCAGCTTTTACCTATTCATCTGATGCTCGTTTTCGTATGATTAGTCTTTTCGACTTGTGCACCTACCATCTTTTGCGCCGAGACGTCTAGTTTCGTACAAATGCGTCGAACCAACGAGACAAAACTAGGTGTCAAAAGCATGGTATAAATGCGAAATTAGTATGTACTTATACGGTCCCGATGGCAAAACTTTGTCGTCTTACTCCTTTTCGCAAATCAGCCTAGAATTATCGAGACTTATACCTTTTTAAGATTTTCCGTGGAACCTAAAAAGGCTAAAACCCACATCTCATCTCCAAACTTCGATCTAATTCAAGGAGTATCTCCCATTCACTATTCTGACCAAGTTTCTCTTCTGTAAGATTTTCAAAATCTCATCCGACGCCTTAGTTTCAAGTCTCGCCATTTTTCGAAATTGTAATTACCCTAAAGTACCATGTTTTCGAATTATCCCAAAATCATCAAATCTTGCCAAATTTCATTCAAACTTCTGCTGAATACGCTCCTGAAATAAAGTTACACTTGTGTGTGAGATTACATGTCAAATCAGCCCTCCCAATTTCAGAATTTACAAACAAGTCCTACTTCTTAAACGAAATCATCACAAAGTCTTTCGATCGCGACCACAGGGCAAAAGGGACAGGATTGAATTTCCCAGGTTTCAGTCGCTAGCCGGGCTAGCGACTGAAACCTGGGAAATTCTACGGGTGCCAGCGGGGATGCCACGTCTTCAGTCGCTAGCCGGGCTAGCGACTGAAGACAGTCGCCTGCGCGTGCTCGCGACTGAGAGGCTGTTTTGCAAATTTAAAAAGTTAGGGGTTAGTTTTGTAATTTTTTTTTAAAGGGTTATTTGGAAAAAAAATTCTTACAACCACAAAGGAAAACGATTTAACGGGCCACCTTCAAATTATTGTGGAAGTGACATCAGTGACATGGACGTGAGTTTAGGCGTTTATGATCAGAGATACACACATGTTTAAAATAAAATTTACACAAAAATTTTGAAATATAAGCAGATGATTTTCAATGTATATACATAATTAAAAATATACACATTTAAAATAAAATTTTCACACAGATAGTTGAAATATACACCAAGATAATTTGAAATGTGAATACGTGTGATTGAAAATGTACACATGTTTAAATTAAAATTTACACAAATATACACAAATGATTCAAAATATACATAAATAAGATTGTAAAAATGTACGCAATATAATTGAATATGTATCCATATACTTGAAAAGTAACCATAGATATCATCTCTATATGCTTAAGTGATGACAAAAAAAAACACATACACACACGATCTCTTCCATGAAGACCATTTTTACATATCACAATCAAACTTTGAAGAGAAAAAAACAATAACAAAAACCGAAGCTCGTTAGGACTTTAGATTGTCATCAACAAATTTGTACCAACATCACATTAAACAAAATCAACAAAAGAATACACAAGGGATAATTCAAAAGGTTCACAGTTGTAATTAAATATTCTAGACAAGAATTCACTTTTGTTAAGCAGAAAAACAAAAAATTAAGCTAATAAGGACTCTATATTGTCATCCACAAACCTATATTAATATCACATTAACTAAAAAGATACAAAAATCAACAAAAAAAATACAATCAAATCAAGAAATAAAATGCTATAAAAGCATGGTTGCCCCCCGTTGTGAGCCGTCTACATGAGACCACTGCGTGCACAACGCCATCTCCGTGCGCCACACTACCGCCGTGCATGAGGCCAACACCATGAGCTCACCATGCACCGCCCGCACGGGGCCGCCGCCGTGCGCCACGTGAGGCCATGAGCTCCCCACCCGTGACTCCGTGAGGCCTCCGTCATGCACCGTGCAAGGTCACTGCTGTCTATGAGGCTTTCTCGTGCATCACCGTTTGATCCATGAGAAAAGTAGTTTGTGAGATTTTTAGGATAAATAGGTAATATGCACTGTCCTGGAGGGAGATGAAAATTTGATGCAGAGGAAAAAGGTGAAAGAAAATTTCGGGGAGAGGAAAAGATGGGAGTGTCCGGAACGGTGAGAGGAGATGATAATATGAAAGAAATAATCTTGTATTGAGAAGAGAAAAGACATCGAGATAAAAAGTGAATGATTAAAAGATTATTTTTTACAACTATTGTTCTACAAGTAGGGGTGTAAACAGGATGCGGATATCCGCGGATATCCGTTTACCGAATTCGATAAAATAGCTATTTGGTACGAAAATTAGCATCCGGCAAACAATCCGAATTCGGATTCGGATTTATTAATTATTGTTATGCGGATTCGAATCCGGATTTGGTAAGTTATATATTTAAAAACGGATGCGGATATCCGGATCATCCGAATCCGATAACCCAAATTGAATTGGGCAACAGGCCAACAGCCAACAGCCCAAACAGGCAATTGCCGCTTGCGGCCTGCGGCCTGCCCCACGCGGCCACGCCAGTTGGCACGTGAGTCCCCAACTCCCACGGCCCAGGCCCATGCACGCATACGGCATACCTAAATCCCTAATTTTTCACCTCGTCGGCTCGTCCGGCGTCTCCACCTCCCGCTCGTTAGCTGCTCCATGCTTCCACGAGACCACGTTTCTCCGCCGACGCACAATCCAAACTCGCCGCAAGCCACCGCTCGCCGCCTCGCCCAATCTTTTGGCCGCCGGTTCCAGGCTCCGAGCCATCGACACAAGTTAGCCTTCATTCCCCTTTTTTTTTGGCCGCGTTGCTCTCTTCTTCCACAGCCACGGTTGCTCCGCCTCTTACTCCTACTCCACGCACCGGCGAGATCGAGCAAGTTCTCGCCATTGGAGCCACTCCTTCGCTAGCGCACTTGGTATTTTCTTCGGTTGCGTCATTCTCTTCTTCCACGGCAGCGCCGCCTCTTGCTCCCAGAGCTCCACGCCGGCGAGCTATCACCTGAGCCGCCTCTTGCTCCCAGAGCTCCTCGGCGCCTTCTGCACCGCCGTTCTACTTCTACGGGCTCCCTCATCCAAACCCTAATTTTAGGATCATGGCCCCAATTGGAGTCGCTGCCCCTCTTCCCTGAGCCACCTGCATCAGCCCCGGTGACAGCACCTCCTCCCCGACCCCGGCAAGTTGGTTCACAGGCGTCCATCTCTACCTTCCTCGACCGAAGCTCCAGGAGCTCTGCAAGCACCAACATTAGTTTCAGGCTTTCAGCTTCATCCAGCAAGCAAGCAGAGGTTCAATTTCTTTCATCCTTCCTCTTGTTCTTTAATTTTGATTGAATTGTAATGAATTGGATTTGGATTTTGGATTTGGATGTATGAGATGTATGAGATGTATGAGATGGCTGTTCATCCGTTCATGTAATTGTTGAGGATGATATTCTGAATAGCTGAAGTGCTGAACTAGTTTAATAGGTTGTACACTTGTAGTCTTGTACTGTTGTAGAATGCATATCAAGCTATCAGGCTATCAGCAAATTACTTATCTGTTGTACTGTTGTAGAATGCATATCAGGCTATCAGCCAATTACTTATCTGTTTGTACAACCAATAGCTGAACTAGTTCAAATGTTCAATACATATTTGTTTGTAACATTTAAATGATCAGGATATGCATTGAAAGTTTGAAACAGCTAGGCTAAACATAACCCCAGACCAACCAGTGGAATTCTAAAACTAGAAGTTATAAAGTACAAAATGTGTACACAACTTAGGTACTAACCAAATTTAACTATACTTATTATCTGTGAGCTGAAATTATCACCCAAAATACTAACACAATCAGGTTACAGCACTACATATCATTCTAGTACAGGAGCAGCTGTGTTTGGGAATTCAGAAATGGAAAAATAAATCTGAAAGATACATAAGGGAGTTCTCCAAAAATGCAAGCAAGCACATAAATTTGCAGTGTATTTATCACAGAATCCATGCTTACAAAGCAAAATAGCAAGCATTAACTCTTATTTGGCAAGCTCATCATCGCTGGTGGGCAGCACGTCTACGGCGTATTGCAACAAGCAACAATTCAACTATATTTGTTATTTCTAAGCTACCCTAAACATGTAATAAGTGCTTGTTTTTCATGGCAATGCTACTTTATCATCAAAGTAACCAACACACGAACGGACTTGTGTAAACTAGGATAAATGCTTTTATGAGCATGTGTCGCATTTGAGTTTGATAGAATTGTGTTGTATTTGAACAGGAGGTAAAATAAATTGAACCAAGTGTGATCAAAAAGAAATTTGAGCACAATGTCGACATCTGGAAGTGGTACTAAGCAACATGCAAGTGCTAATAATTCCAAGAAACAGGTATTTAAAGTTTAGTAACAACATTTTATTTGGAGTTACGAATTCTAATATTGTAGGTTAATTTGTTGTTTATCTATACAGGTTTCTTTGGCATCTAGTAGTGGTGCTAAACCAGCAGGTATTAATATTCAAAGTGTTGTGAGTGAGAATGTTACTGGAACAAGTGCGAGTGATGGGGCAAAGACTGCTACTACTGCGAATCCATCATCAAAAATGAAGTCTAGGGCACCCAAAAAGAGAACTTCAGATGTTTGGAATCATTTTACCATTGAAGAAGTGAAGACTGAAGTGGAAGGCAAAGTTGTGATGAGTAAGATGGCAAAATGCAAGTATTGCAAGGATGTGTTTTCTGGTGAGAGCAAGTATGGTACGACTCATCTCAGAACTCATTTTAAAACACAACATGAAAAGTCTCCTCATCAAAGCACTCTTAGCTTTACAAAAGTAGGAGAACAAAATTCTTTGCAAGCTTGGAAGTACAATGAAGAAGTTAGTATGTACAAGTATCATCTTGCCATTGTTATGCATGAGTATCCATTCAATTTTTCAGAGCATGAGTACACTAATGATTTCATCATATCATTATCCCCCTCATTTCCTATTAAAAGCCGCAATACCACTAGGAAAAGGGTTATGGATATTTTTAAAGAAGAGAAACAAAAGTTATTTGAATCTCTTTTCATCTCTCAAGTGTCGGGTGAGTTGCACAATGGATCTTTGGACTTCTAATCAAAATAAAGGTTATTTGTGTGTCACTTGTCACTTCATTGATGATGATTGGAAGATTCAGAAACGAATAGTAAATTTTATGCATTTAGAAGGAAGACATTCAGGTGCCAATTTGAGTAACGCTTTTGTTAGAAACATGCTAGCTTGGAATATTGATTAGAAGTTGTTTGCTTTGACTATGGACAATGCCTCTGCTAATGAAGTTTGTGCTAAAACTGTTGCTTCAACCCTTGATGAACATAATTCTCTAGTTTCTAATGGCAAATTCTTCCATGTTCGGTGTGTGGCTCATATTATTAATTTTGTAGCAAAGGATGGTTTGAAAATAGTTGGGCATGCTATAGACAACATTCGTTCTTCAGTTATGATTGTCAAGAGTTCTACTTTGCAATGGGAGGAGTTTCAAAAGCGAGCTTGTGAACTTAATTTGGATATAACGAAGGGTCTTTCTCAAGATGTAGCTACTAGATGGAATTCCACTTATTTAATGCTCTCGGATGCACTTTATTATAAGCAGGTTTTCCAAAGATTGGCTTTTCTTCATCCAGAAAAATATGGGAATTGTGCTCCTTCTAGAGATGAATGGGAAAAAGCAACTGTATTGAATAAGTGTTTAAAGAATTTCTTTAGTGTTACTGAACTCTTGTCTGGTTCTTTATATCCAACTGCAAATTTGTTCTTTATAGAATTTTCTGAAATTAATCTCATGCTTATTGATTGGATAAAAGACAATGATGGGTTTATTGCTTCCATGGCAAAAGCAATGAAGGAAAAGTTTGACAAGTATTGGGAGTTGAGTAACATTGCTTTGGCGGTTGCTTGTTTTCTAGATCCTCGCTACAAGAAGAAGGTGGTTGAATTTTATTATAAGAACATGTGTGACTATGATGGGATTGATGAGATTTCTAATTTTCAAATAACTATCAGGCACCTATTTGAGTCATATGCATCTAAATATAGTGCTTCCTCAATTAGTGGTATGCAGTCTTCTGTTGGAGCCCCTAGTGAAGTTGGTTCTCGTCGTCGTGTTTTTGATGATGAGCCAAAACGGAGGAAACTAAGTGCTTTTTTGAAGGATATTGGTGAAGATTGTAGTGAGAAGTCTGAATTGGAGAAGTATGAAAGTGAACCACTATTGAAATGGCCTGAAAATGAGGATTTTGATATTTTGGCATGGTGGAAGACTCAAGGTACAAATTATCCTATTCTCGCTCATATGGCACGCGATGTGTTAGCTATTCCTGTATCAACTGTTGCATCTGAGTCTGCTTTTAGTGCTGGGGGACGAGTAATTGATAAATACCGCAGTCGTTTAGAACCTGAAGTAGTTGAGGTCTTGATTTGCACCAAAGATTGGATTAAAGCGTCTAGGAAAGGTAAATATATAAATAAAATCCATCAAAATTTTCATCTATTTGTGCATTGGCTAATTTTTATTATTTTGTTATTGTAGGTCAAAATGATGTTCTTTCAATTGTGGAGGAATTAGAAGGTATTGGCGTGGATGACATAAATTCAACTGAAGATGGTATATCAAAAAAAATCTTCTAGCTACTATACGATATCATTTTAACAAGTATTTTACTAACTTCATGTTATTTTGTAGGTGATAATTAACTACCTCTTGAACTCAAGCATCTACCATTATCTTGAAGACTTGAACACATGTTTCACTACTTCTTGCTAGATTTAGATTTAGTCTTTTGTAGTCATGTATAAACTATGAACTATGTTGTTATTATTTTGGTTGTGCCTTGTTGGATACTTGAACTTTCTGCTACTGTTTTATGGTCAGACACTTGGACTTTGGATGAGAGTTACAATTATGAACTTCTTATGTTTTGTTTGTGCAATCATTATCAAATTATGATTATTATGTGATGTTTTTTTGATATGTCGTATGTTTGGAGTCATATTTTGTTGTGTATGTATGATGACAAATTATTTGCTATCATAATTATGATATTGGCAATCGTAATATAATGTTTAATTGTTTATGTTGTCTATTGTCGTATTGTGTTGAGATAGAAAATTAGTTGAAAATAACACTTTTGTTAATCAACAAATATTTAATGTATAATAATTATTTTATCCGAATAGCGTCCGAATTCGTACCGAATTAAAGAAAATCCGATTCGAATTCGTATCCGACTAACATCCGCACCATATTCGAATCCGAGAAAATCCGAATTCGTATTCGTATCCGATTAAAAAATATGGTATAGGATATGGTTTAACCAATATCCGCTCCGAATCCGACCGTTTTACACCCCTATCTACAAGTATGACATGTGAGTCACATAAAAGATCTCATAATTTTAAAACATGTGTACTATAAAATAGTGTCATCTATTTTTAATAAAAACTATATGTTTTTGAGTATAAGATTTGACATTGTATTGTTACAGTATAAAGTTGATTTAAAAATTGAAATATTGTATAATTACATTTGATACGCACAAATCTGGCGGATGCTCCAAGAGTAATGATTGTGATAGTTCCCACTGTTAAGAGTAAAAAATATTTTATCTATTGAAGAGAATGATTTTTTACCCCTAGTAATTTATACATATATTTTTTTTTGCTTATAATCTATATATTGTTTTGCTTACTAAGATATATATATAGTATTTTTAATGAATTATAATATATTTTTTAAATTATAAAATTTATTTTTTATAAATAATATATTATACAACTAAAAAAATATATGTTTATCAAAAAAATATTAAGTTATATTTTTTCATAAATAATATAATAGACAACTAAAAAAATATATACATAATTAAAGAAATATTATGATATATATAAAAAAGTATATATAGTGTAATTTAAAAGATAAAAATATATACTCCTGAAAGAATATACACACTTTTGTGAGTATATATCTGTCTTTTAAATTATATTATGAATAATCAGCACAAGGGTTTATGGCTTCATGCTAGGAAGATTCTAATTCTCCTAAAAGCAAAAGTGAAGATTAAATTGACACCATCCAAGTACTCCTCGCCCTTTTTCTTCTCCCTTTTTCTTCTTTGAAGCGACCATTCGGTAAGCACTCGAACCTTTTCGGCCGGTGAAGTTATACCATGCATGCACATGTGGGTCAGCCAAAGCCACGTCCGCCGTCCAATGGCTGCAAGGCTTGGTGCGCCGCCCCTTGCCGTCGCTATCGCCCAACCCAAATCCGCCGCACCACCGACGAATCCATTTATGTTCCACGCCTCGCGTTGCATGCATGCGTCGGCACGCTTCACTTCCGCAATTTGCGTCGCGTCCATACAGTGTTTTGGACCATGGTTGGCGAGATTCCAACTTCTGATGAGGCGGTTTTGGTTGGTGTCTTCTCAGATTGGGGTGAAATATGAGTCATTTTTGTATTAGAGATTTGGACTTAGATTAGAGATGTTTTAATAATTTTAATTTTCAATTTTAAAATATATTCATAAAATTAAAATAAATTATATAACTATATCACTGATTACAATTATTAGTATATTTAATAAGATATAATTATTATTTGAAGCATTAAAATAGAGAAATTAGAATATTTTATCAAATATTTTTAAAACTTTGACATTTAACCTATTTAAAGTTAAAATTATATGACATCAAATTCTCCGTCCAACCAAAGATGGCTTTAATTTTCGCCCACAAGCGCGCATTTATTTCTTGAGGAGGATCGGGTTATTGGAAGGATGTGTGGAGTGTCAAATCTTGGACTGTTATTGATGCTATTGCACGATGGTAATCGATAAGTGTGGAGATAAATGAGATAGTGGTGTGGTAAGGTAGTAATGTCATTGAGAACAGTCGATGAGAAAAGTGTCACCACAATAGTAATGTTGGAGACGAATGGTGATGGCATTTGATGATGGGAGGGACAACCCTTGGGTTGGGGCCTTGGAAAGTTGGAAGAGGAGGGAGATGAGATGGCACTAAGATAGGGGTCTCGAAGCATAGAAGTAAGCCACTTCTCATGTTGGTTTGTAGTCTTTACATACACTCAAAATTGAACACTTATGAAAGTTAGGTATGTTTGACTCATTCATACAACTGCAAGTTTGGTCACATAAAAATTGTCAAGATTCCAAACTAGACCTATTTAAAATGTGGGCTAGGTCAAGCTCGAGCCAACAAAAAGTCCAGATCCATTTGAATGATGTAGACTCTATTCAAATCTGATCCTATGAGCACTTGAGCCAGGCTATTTGTCGAGTCATCCCAGGCCAACCCAGCTTGATGCATTTTGCACTATGAAAGTCATTAGGCCAATCAGGTTTGATTGTCGGGCCTCAAAATCAAAGTGAAGCCCATTGCTATAGGCATCAGGTTTAGGTTGATATTGGGTTGGGAACAAGGTTGTCAGAATTTGTTAATGTCTGATTGGGAAAAGTCCTAGCCATATTTGAAATTAAGATATTTTGACAACAAAGAGTGTTTGGTTGCTCGCATGATATGAGTCTAACTCGTATGCGTGAAACAAGTTGAGTGTAATAGGTTATGGAGATGCAATTGGATTGTATTTTGTTGTTGTATGAGATATGCAGACAGAGATGAAATATTGTTTGGTTCGTTGTCTGATTGGTGTAAATAGAAAAATATATAAAGTGGAAAAAATACTATCAAAATTAGTAAATGTTTTATTTCACTTTTAATAACTCTTATTTTACTTTAATTATTCTTAGTCAATATTACTTCATACTAAGAATTATTAATATATACTAATTATTGTCTAATCACACAACAAAAACATTTCGAATTTGGGTCAGACTCATAGATATTTTTTACCTGATTTGAGCCAAATTTAATTTTATATACAGACAACTAAACATAACACTATTATATATTTAAAATCGGACTAAATCTAAATACAACAAATCAAACACATAAAAAAAGAGTTTTTTTTTATAAATAACCCAGATTAAAAAAATAATTACAAAACTAACCCACAGTTGCGAAAATTTACAAAAATGGCCTACCACGTCAGCATGTCGAGCTTCCAGAACTCGACAAACTGGCTGTCGTGTTTCGACCAGCATGTTGAGCACCCAAGGCACGACATGGGCCTTGTCGAGTCCCTCGACCACGACCACAGCTTGTCAAGTTCAGCCACGACCGCGTTTTACCAAAAAGAATTTGTATTGCGGGAGCAGGGATTCAAACCTAGGCGAACAACGTGGCAGAAGAGGGTTCCCACCAACTGGACTAGGAGTTTTAACTGTTCTAGTACTATAGGAGTTTTTAATATGTATGTATATGTATATGTATGTATGTATATGTATGTATGTATACGTATGTATATGTACTAACCCAACTGTGGTCGTGGTCGAGGGGCTCGACAAGGCCTATGTCGTGCTTTGGGTGCTCGATATGCTGGTCGAAACACGACAGTCAGCTTGTCGAGTTCTGAAAGCTCGACATGCTGACGTGGCAGATCATTTTTATAAATTCTCACAATTGTGGATTAATTTTATAATTATTTTTTTAATTTAAATTATTTATTAAAAAAAACTCCATAAAAAAATGAAGCGAGCAACAACATCTTGTAAGTCCGATAAAAAATGTCCCCTGTAAAGCAAATCGCCGCAAAGACAAAGGACGCATTGGTTCACTCATTCAATGTCCGACACAATTAATAACTACAGGTGGCGCAGGGACATGACAAGAGAACAGAACACCCTAGCAGTAGCACTACAATGCATTCCCTCCGGCGTGCAAGGCTGAGCAAAGACAACTCTGCAGTCTACATGAAATCAATAGTTCCCGGATCAAATCTAGGATACTCATCAATAGACGACATCTATGAATGATATTGTAGCAGTATCTATCTATTTATGCTTGCTGCCCCCACGCATTCAAAGTAGACTTAGCTGCCAGCGTTTAACAGTTACACTCTGGGTGCACAAATCGGACCTACCGGCTGTTGTTTTTATGCCACATTAAAATGCAAGATCCTGTCGAATCAGGCCGTATCTATTCGGATTTGCAAGTGCTACTCCTCGTTCCCAGGCACACATGAAACGTCGCCGTCTAATCACCCCCATCCTTTTCTTACTTATTATTTATTATAGAATTTTTATAAATAACCCATTAAAATAATCAAATATCAAAAATAGCTAATTGGGAATTTTTTCAAAAAAAGTGGCCTTTGTTCGTTGAGCCGACTGGTGACTGAATTTCTATAGGTCGACTCACGATTGATTTATAGTACAATCAGATCTACATTGTTGGCCCAATCCACACCACATAAGCACTTTAGTTGCCAGGTGACACAATGACTGAAACTCAGTTTTGAAATTCTTTTGTATGGGTTATTTTTGAGATTTTGTTTTTATAATAAGTTATTTAGAAATAAATTATTGTACCATTGGATTATTTCATGGATTATTTAAAAAATATTGTATGAAAACCCTAACCATAGGAGTCACTAAACATACACCCCACCCTCCCCCACCTCCACGCATTGCCCCGCTTCCCAGCCCCTGACCTTAGCCCCTCACCTTCATAGTGTTAGGGCTCCAGCTGCCTCATTATCCTAGCACTTGTTGAAACCCTAACCCTAGCAAATAATATTTTGTGTACACAACCTAAATAAAAAGAAAAATTTCAAAAATAACCTGCAGTTTGACAAATTTATAGCAATGACCTGTTTAAAAGATGTGGCAGGATCTGCCATGATAACTTGGTCAAAATAATATGTTTATGAAAACTTTCTGTTTGACAAATTTAC
Source organism: Pharus latifolius (assembly GCA_019359835.1). Classification (NCBI taxonomy): domain Eukaryota; kingdom Viridiplantae; phylum Streptophyta; class Magnoliopsida; order Poales; family Poaceae; genus Pharus; species Pharus latifolius. The sequence continues at coordinate 10,281,723 of CM033323.1, read as the reverse complement.
AACAATTCCCTCCACCCCCCACCCTCCCCCGCCTCCGCACACCGTGCCCCCTCCTCCGCCCCCTAACTTTAGTAGCTATTGAAACCTCAACCCGAGGAGCCGCCTCCCTCTGTAACCCGCCCTCCCGCGCCTCCATCCCACCTCTCTCATTGAAACCCTAACCCTAACTCTACCAACCGGCCACCCTAGTAAAACCCTAACAGAGAGAATACATTTTTGAGTCATAACTTAATTCATATGCATATAATTAAAATGATATATATTTACAAACGGAGAGAATACATTTTGAGTAAATAACACTTTAAGCGAATTCACATGTTTTGGTGGAACATTCATAAAGGAAAACAGTTCATACTCGGACTTGGTTGTGATTTTTAACAAAGGTAGTTGTACTAGGTGAGTTAATTTGTCTTCGTTCGTCTTTTTGTCCGGGTTCCAACGCCATTCGGTCTCACAGTAAGAATCAATCTCATTCAAATGTGGCTTCTCCGGGAGATTGAATATCCTGTGGTGAGTCTTTACTTTTTCCCACCACTTGTAGTACGACTTAGCGTGTTCCAACAAGTCATTATCGATCCACTGAACAAAGTCACATTTGGGCTCGATCTTCTGAAGAAAAAACATGGTTAATTAATAAGTTGAATACAAAAGAGGATACCCGTAAACAAGGTAGAGCACTTACATCTCTGTTCCTATAAACCTTAATCTCTACACAGATGTAATACCTTCACCAGAGCGTTCCTTCTTCCCTGGACTTGTGCTCATCATATGGCTTGTTATAGTGACATATGGGTGGTGGTCGATATGTTCTGTCAGATTGTCCTTCAGATGATGAATCGGATGTAGCCATAAGTTTAGATAAAGAGGAAGAAGTTTAGAGTTCATGATGTAGATTTAGAGAGAGTTAGTGAGCAACTGAAAAAAGAGAACAATGCATATTTATAGATGAGAGTTACGAACGTTAGAAGCGGATTTGAGACTAGTTTCATTTTTGACTAGATATGACAACTCGGGCAAATTTTTAGACCATATCAAACTTTACGGAAAAGCTAAAAAAGCTGAAAAGCTAAAGAAAAGTTAAAAAAGCTGAAAACCTGAAAAAACTGAAGAAAATGAAACCTTTTGCAAGTTTCAGGTTTTCCGGTTTTGGGAAAATTGTTTATCCATATAAAAAGGCCTGAAACACCGTTCAAATGACTTCCAAAAAATTCGAAAAAAATTCTCATAAGAGATCAATATTAGCGGATGAAGTTTCTTAAAGAAAATTTCTTCATATCACCAACCAATATTGAGATAAAAAATTACAAATCAGCTAAAAACCACGTAAAGTATGAATTTCCAAAACTCTGATTCAGTTTGTCGAAAGGTCAAAAAGTGCCCAAATCAACTCTAAATGCCATGAAAATTTGCATGAAAGATGTTTAGGTGATCACAGACATTTTTCAAAAAGAATCACTCAGAAAGAATTTCTAATTGAAAGTTATGATGAAGTGTAATATATGTTAAGTAGCGTCGTTGATTTAAGCAAAATTTTGCACAATGGGTTCAAACTAAATCACACTTCTAGTATTTTTCATATCCAACTAAAAAGATAGTTTATATACAAGGAAGTGTAAACTACTGTCTCACCTTCTTCTCCTATACTTCATGCTCAGATGACGTGTAGCAAGTGGGCGGGTAACGCTCCCTAACTCCAATGCCTGCTGACCATAGGTGTTTGCTGCTGTGTGTATTACATCGCTGGAGGTAGTTGAGTGACCTGCTATTGTAGAGGGCGATACCATGAAGGACCGCCCATATATGTCTCTGCCAATATTTGCTCCTATGTTAGACCTTGACTCTCCTTTGTAGCCACATCTTGAACCAACCCTTGGCCGAAAGTATATCTACGTGCAGCGACATCCATCTCTTTGGAAGAGTTGCCATTTGACAATGAACGTGGCTAAGGCGGTGCATGTGACGAAGAAGGGAAATCGGCTAGCAGCGGATGCGAAGTGGAAGGATGATCCGCGGGCGATGAGGCTCTAGAAAAAATCATCAAGTGAGGTGGTAGGAGAACCCTGAAATTCATCAATATGAAGTTGAGGCGCTGCTCCATCTGTGCCATAGCTGCAACTATCTCGCCATTGGGCACAACCTCATCATCGCATAATCTAAGTCGCATCTCATGGTAACTTGCAGACACTACTTCGATAGCATCGAGTTGTATAAGCAACAAATATTAAATTACAAGAAAAATAACGATGATGAATGACAAAATAAATATATAAAGGGTTGTACTATTCAAAGTGGAGTGGACATGCCCCACGAGTCCTCGGTCAAATCTCTCGTCGATAGTTGGCGGAACTAGGAGTTGGTCCTTTATGAGTAGTAGCTGAGGCGACAATCTAAAAAGGCCCCATGGACGATATTAGCTCAAATAAGTGAGGTGGATGTCATGGCTGTGGGGTTCATCATCGGCAATTGTCCACATGTGCACACGATCCATCTAGTCATATACATGTGGTTGTTGCCGATCGACAAAGTCGTTGCGGACACAACCCTTCCTAGTTTGCCTACGCATAAGAAATATTAGTAAAAATTTTGTTTTTGTAATTATAATATAAATTCAACACTTATGTGAGGTGCACATACTCATGAATATGATGTCGAATCTGTCGTGGCAGCAGCACTAGAATATGCTGGTGCAATTTGAATTGCTGCGTAACTCTCTCCGACAAGTACCCCTCCACCATATGAGAGCAGACGAGAACTTAGGTACATCAATAATCAGAGTTTGCATGTAGAGATTGGAAAGGTCATGTGGTGCAGTCGAAGAGATATGCTAGTATTGCCACGAACACAGTATGACATTGTCGTCTAGAAGCAGCTCGAACCCCAATATTAACATCGGGTAGCATTGATGCACTTGATCCATGGACCACCATAAGTAGAGTCTTGACCACCGCCATCCCATAACTGGGCCATGTTTGAGATTGGGTATTTGACGAAAGAAATGCTCCTGCACCACCAATGCTCGACTAACAGGGAAGTACTTATAAGACCACCGCTGAAGAAATAACGCATAACTAGCGAATAATCATTCGTCCTGGTTCATACTAGGCGTTGCTGAAAGAGATCTAGGATATCGACTAGAGGGGGGTGAATAGGCGATTTTAACAAATTAACAAATAATCAAACAATTAATAGCAAATGAGAGCAAATAACTAACACAAGATGAACAATGAGCAATTTTAACACAAGGATATATCCCGTGGTCTCGGTGATTTGCCGATCACCCCTAATCCACGTTGAGGCAAACTCAAATCTCTAACCGCTCCTCTATCTAGTCAACCTTCTCTCGAGAAGTGACCTAGATCTTGAGCCGGATTAGTGTGATGAGTTATCCAAACCTCGATTTCACTAAGGATGCACTTTACCGCTCCGGCAAGGCGTGCTCAACCCTTTCACAAGACGGTTTGAGGCTTCATCACAATCTTCCTTGAAGAGCTCTCCAAAACCTTCTCTCGTCTAGGAGCCGGCAAACTCCAAGAGTAACAAGCCGGTGATGATCACTTAACCTTCTCCTAGTGCCACAAGATTGATTTAGTGATCTAAATGCAATGCACTAGAGGATCTCAAATGCACACTCTCACAAAATGAGAATTAGAACCCTAGAGTGTATGAAACTTGCTTAAGCTCTCAAGGATGATGACAATGTTCACAAATATGTCAAAAGGTTATGAACAGGACCGTGCATGGGAGTATATATACCCCCCACGATAAATATAGCCGTTACAGGCCGTTGGGAGAAAAGGATCACTTGGCGGTCAGACCGCAGGTATATGCCCGGTCAGACCGCCGCAATTGCAACGGCATTAAACAGGCGCAATAAATGCTCACCTGCCCTTGTCAGGCACACACACGGTCAGAACAGACCCAATTTCAGTCAGACCGGCCATACGGTCAGACCGTAGTTCAAAAACACGGTCAGACCGATTTCTCGGTCAGACCGATATAACAAACGGTCAAACCGTAATAACACAATACCACAGAAAGATAGGACATGAAGTACCAGGAGACTGACCTAGGTTTTTACCTACAGACAGACCGACCTTTTAAATGTATACACTATACTTTGACATAACGTCGGTCAGTCCGAAACCCTATTCAGTCAGTCCGTATATTCGGTCAAACCGGTCTAACAAACGGTCAGACCGACTGAGACAGAGTTGAGCAGAAATGAGCTGAAACAAGCATTTTCAAAGGATATGATCTTCTAGTGTGCAATGCAAGTTGATTTTATGATATGTGGCACATAGATGAAGTATTTCGTGATACACCACATGTTCCTCTTAATAGTACGGCAACTATCCTAAAATCCGGTCAAAATTCTTCTCTAATCACCTTAGACCGGTAAAAATGGAAAAGACCCTATTTCGTACCTTTGCCTTTTTGATCAATGCCCTTTCTTTATCATGAGGCTCTTTCTTTGCCTTTCATTAACCTGTCTTTTAAGTTTCTTCTTGACACAACTTAGCAGGTATCGTTAGTATAGCATTTGTAGTTGTCATTAATTACTAAAACACTCTTTAGGGGCCTAGAAGCTACAGTTGCATAGCCCTTATATATGTGGCACAACACTGCAGAAACCCAGCTAAACTGAGGCACACAACCAAGCTCAGGATCAGTCATACCTCTGGTGAGCTGTATGTACTGCCGCTTGCAAATGTCTTAATGCGTGCTGGGAAACAAAAGCCACCCGATTAAATATAGTAGGTAAGCCTCCAACTGGCTGCTGAAGACCTACTTTAAAGTGTCAATTGCAAATCCAACGTCTCGAATCATGTGAAGATATGACTGAGGTACTCCTGCCAGCTATGTCAACACAGCATGTGGCCCCGCCCCGGCAAATCGCTTCAGGAAATCTATACACCATCCTACATGGTCGACGGCTGTAGGGACACAGATGTTTTCTCTAATTGGGAGGTCAAACAATATACTAACATCCTCTAGAGTGGTAGTCATCTCGCCAAAACTAAAATGAAATGTATATGCCTTTGCCCTTGATCGATCAACAAGCGCAGCGACTAGAGCTTTCCTAAACGGAAAATGCTGTGCCCAAGATACTATATGTGCGAAAGGGAGCAAGTTAGCCTCCAGCAGGTGAGGGACGAAATAGTCGGCTAGAACCCACATCTCCCTCGGTGTCCTCATGTGTAGGGTTTGTAGAGCGACACCCTGTAGCAGCTGATCTCTATGATAGCGTCGTTGGTAATGCTACCCAATCATCTCGAGAAGATCATTTCCTGTTCCTGCCATGTCTACAGTTATTGAATATAGGCCAACAAAATTGAATTATAGCATCATTAAATTCTCATTTCAAGATATCTCAGAAAGTAAAAACATTATTAAATTATAAGATAATACTAAACACATAAATAAATGTATCAAAATACAAATTACAATATAACATTACATGCATACATAAGAGTAGCGAAATACAAATTACAAGATTATATTACACACATACATAAAGGTAGGGAAATAGAAATTACAAGATGACATTAGATGCATACACAAAATAACAAAAATACAATTTAAGTCCTCGTAGCTGCGGACATACTGGCTGCCTAAGGGCATCTGTTTCTGTTGTGCACAGGCTGCCTGCAAATTGTTCATCTATGGAGTTTGTCTTCACACACTCCCACATCCATGTCATTTTGGATGCGTCTTGTTCGACATTGGCCGACATCAGTGACCTAAAGTCTCTTGTTTGGGATCCATCTCAAGCTATTTTTTGGTGAGATGTCTCGGTCGTTGCCTCTTGCCGTGAAAACGTGGAAGATGCCATCCCAAGTTTTAGACAAGTACTATATATATATATATATATATATATATATATATATATAAGAGTAATGCCTAACAAGGCACAAGTGGCGATCACGTGAGAGCAAGGGATGTGAAGCAACTGAGACTTGTTACACGTGCATGTTGCAACTCCATTTAGGATTGTACATTCATGGACTTGGTTGACTCTCAATGTTCCAAGCACAAACTTGTGTCTAAGCCAGACCTCATAATTTCCATTTAGATGGCTTAGTATGGACACTTCATGTGACATTGATTTTTGTTTTCAAAACTCATGATAGTCATGATTTTTTTAGGCCATCTCACCAACGAGTCGTCAACAAGATTTTTGGCCGCCATACTCGTGCTATCATAATACACTATAGTTTGGTATAATGTCATCTCCACTATAGCTGTTCATGGTAAACACCGCACACTTTTTAGGTCAAAATTATATATCTCGGTGAGATTTATTGTCATATGTCTATATCGAGCCTCGTCCATGTCATGAAGCAACGACCATTTCTCCTTCGATTTCGGTTGAATGCACTGAGATAAACTCATATGCCTCCTGCTGCTTCCATCATTGTTATTACTGCCTTCTTCCGGTTCACCATTCCTGGTTTTGCTTCAACGTACTCTCGTCCAAAACCTTTCCAATGCTTGCGAATTCGGCTCTTGATCTCTTCTTTGCAAGCTTTTTGAATTTCTATATTAAGTGCTTGCTTTTAAAATGAGTATGAAAATTCACTCCAAGATGACTAGAGCGCCAACGACTTTGCTAATCCTCCCAAGATAGGGATGGGTCTATGCCAAACCACGGGTACTCAACAGCACTCACATTCCTCTATTTTGATCGTGAATTAAGCATACGCGCTCATGATTCTTCAGCACTTTATTCTTTAATTTTCTTAGAAACCACAACCAGCTACTATTGTTCTCCCCCTCAACGACTGCATATGCTATGGGAAGAAATTGATTGTTCGCATTAATTGCCCTGACAGTCATTAGAGTACCCTCGTAGTTCCCCGTCAAGAATGTGCCATCAATATAATTTATGGGTCTTATGTACCTAAATGAGGTAATGCACTGCTGGAACGCCCAAAAGAATCACCTCAGTTTCATGCAGTCAGTTATAACAACGCCATCTAAGCCGACTGCCGGGGTATCTACAATTTCAATTAGAGTAGCTGGATTGGCTTCAACAATGCACTGAAGTAGCCTGGGTAAATAGTTGTATGCCTATATAGATGTACCAACCAGCTCCTCTAGAGCCTTCTACTTGGCCCTACATGTCTTACATAATTTATTTTGTATCCATACTTCCTTGCCACATGTGCGATAATTTCTTTCGGTGGCATTGCACTATTTTTCTTCACAATCAATAGTATTAGACTAGTAACAAAAGTAGATGTAATATTTGTATGATGCAGCAACATGCCCTCCGCTAGACATTTGTTGTCCGCGACTCTAGTCACTTTCTAGGAAACCTCATATTTCAGACATATCACACGAGCGTACCATGAGAAATTATCAACTAAGTACTTTACAACCTACAAGTCCGAATTTGACTTAACAATCCGAAATGGCCAATTAAGTGAAACGACCCATGTGGTGATGGAGTTTTGGCATCTTTTTTGCTTTGGAATAACTACCCAAACTATACGGTGCTTTCATTAAAAGATCCTCTTGAGTTTAGATTTTGAAGAACCATAGCTGAGACAAGTGCTGAAGTATCAATCCATTCACTTATTAGGCCATGCTCTTCTATTGGTTTGTCGGGAGAATCATACATATTTGATGGATCTATATACTCCATCAAAACTAACTACAACAAAACTTTCCACATAAAGTATGAACACACTTATTCTATGAGCTGGGATTTTCAAAATCCTGAGAAATGAACCCCATGATTTGTCACCTTTCAATTTTTTTTAGAATCAAAATATTTCCTTCGGACAATAGATCTTTCACCCTAACACTGTTTGTCGCAGGATTAAGTCGTGATAACTCTATCACCGCATCTCTAAATTCTTGAAAGACATTGATAGTGATTCTAAAATTTGACCAAATACATAAGTATAATCACTGAGATCATCACCATCGGGTTCATTACAAACTACACCATTCCTGTAATACACACAAACCATATTAGATTGCACCATAACCTAGTCCATGAAATTTCAGAGTTAGTTCTAAACATTAACAACATGTCAAAAAATTATATAATCAACAACATGTCCATTAAATATCTCTAAAGAAGCCACTATGGGAGGCGGAGAGGAGGAGATGAGGAGGCGGAGGTGTGTTAGAGTTAGGAGGTGGGGATCATGGAGAGTTGTTGGATCTGATCATCGTGGGCTACTAACCCCTTAAATTAAATTATTATCTGTCCTAAAGTCTAGGGTGATGCGAAATTTTATATTTCTACCTACCCTAAGCTCTTGGGTGATGGAAAAAAAGTTACTTTTTACCTGTCCTAAGCCTTAGTAAAATCCTAGGATGCAAGCTGAAAAATTATATTTCTACCTAGGATGCAAGCCGAAATCCCTTGGGTGAAACCCAAAAAATTTCTACCTATCCTAAAACCCTAGGGTGATGCAAGAAATTAAATTTCTACCTATCCTAAAATCTTAAGGTGCAAGCTGAAAAATTAAATTTTTACTTGTCCTAAAACCCTGGGGTGCAAGCCGAAAAATTAAATTTCTATCTAAGGTGCAAGTCAAAAACTCTAAGGTGAAAGCCAAAAAGTTTCAACCTGCCCTAAAATCCTAGAGTGGTGTGGAAAATTAAATTTCTACCTATCCTAAAGCTGAAAAATTTCTACTTGTCCCAAAATCCTAAGGTGGTATGGAAAATTAAATTTCTACCTCTCCTAAAACCCCAGGGTGCAAGCCAAAAAATTAAATTTCTACCAATCCTAAAACCCTAAGGTGGTGTAAAAATTAAAATTTTCTACTATATACAAGTTTAGTAATTTACCAGAAGAAATGATGAATAAACAACGAAATCTGCGTTTCGAAAAATGCCTTCTTCCTTCATCCTTTCTTCCTCTTTCTTTTTTCTCTCTTTCCTTCCCTTTCTTTCCTCCTCTCTTTCTTTCCTTCTATCTCTCTCTCTCTCTCTCTCTCTCTCTCTCTCTCTCTCTCTTCTCTCTTCTCTAGCGGCTAGGGTTTCAAATGAGGAGAAGGAGTGGCTGAAGACAGTTGAGCCGCATTATCTAAGGGTTTCAGTTGCTGTCGGGCTGGGTGACTGAAATGTGTGCATGTTTCAGTAGCTAATATGTTGAGAGATTGAAAGTAGCATAGCGTGGCATGGGTTGGGACAACAAGGTATATCTCATTGTGTCACGCAATCAGTCGCGGGTTGGCTCAGCAAGAAAATTTAGTTGCCGACAGACCTAGTGATTGAAGATCATTTTTGAAAGTTTTTTTTTTTTGCAATGGGCCACTGTTGAGATTTGATTATTTTAATGGTTATTTCAAAAAAAATTCTTTATCATATGTGTCACTTAAATTTTTTAAATGTTAGGCTTGTCTTTCATAAACTTTTTAAATGTTAGGCTTGTCTTTCATCTCATCAATAATGGTTTGAATCAAGCAAAGAATTATTAAGATTATCTCCTACCCTATCTGTAAAAGTTTTAGTCAAGGAGAAATTATCTCATACCTTATTACTATGCGTTTGAGTCGAATTCTGATTAGAGTTCTAATTAATTCTAAGTTAGCTTGGGTCTATACAAAGATTACTATCTTTACAATTTGGTAGGCTTCCTCTTAATATAAATCCCCCCTTTTTTCCCCTTACAAGTGATATCAGACCTATTGATCTTTTATCCCAGGATGCGTTTGGTGTGTATTTTGGTGGCAGTACCAAGAAAAATCCTTCTACTTTGTCGACTCCTACTATATTTCTCATTCCTATCCATCATCTGCTGAAGATCAAATTTGCTCATGTTGTCCCTGCAACAGATTCGTCTTTGAGATCCATTTAGTTATCAAGCAATTACTAGTCGTCCACCAGCTATGAACTTTGTTGTTTCTACAATGATGGGTAAGGAGAAGGTTCACATAAGGGTTGTTTGGTTGCCCACATCAACTTAGCCTAGACCATTCATATGAATCTTTTGAAGAGCTTTGTGTTTAGTTGGCTAGTTTGCATCACTAGGACAGACTGGCCGATACAAAAAGAGTGGTTTGAGCCAAATTCTTAAAGAAGCTCAAATTGAACTTTGCCACTAGGCCAGCCCACCTACTAACATTATTAGGAGTGATTAGAGCATATTAAGATTTTTTAAGATGGATAAGTTAAATTCAAAATTATTAAGAAATATCGTAGTTATTTGGGTGCAATACACATAAAATAATAACTCTAATAATTTTTCATATCACATGTTCTAACTTGTATCACTTATGCAACCAATCAAACAACATCTCACATCAGTCTGCATCAGCTCACCTAACTCACAAAACAATTTCTGGTTACATCTTTTCATCATGTCCCAATAATATAAACCTATCCCACTAAGCCTGTTAGAGTCGTGTGGGCAATCAATCACCCCCAAAAATAGTGCAGTCTGATATCCTGCAAGCGAACGGTGTCGATTGCAGCTATTGATGAGCACATTTTTCAATTTCACTATGACATGAAACTTCTTATTTTGACAAAGAGTTTCTGAAGTCTCATATTAGTAGCAAGGTAAAAGAATAAAAACAGTTTCAAAATAAAATTTAGATTAATTTCTATGAATCAAAACAATCTCTCATACTTCGGTAAATCAATCTGTTGTAACCAATTTTAACTCTAATTTTGTAGGTGACTATCCCTTAGAAAATTTATCCCGCTCTCGCAACGCTACTATCCCTTATAATCCACCGGTGTGTATCCGCTTTTGTGACATCACTACACATTCTGGTGAACATTTATGCTTTGTGATAACTGTTGTTCTCTCGAATAATTAATCTAAACTCTAATTCTCTGGTTCTCATTACGGAGGCAGAAATCTAAATTAATTACAAGTTTATGGATTGTGGTTCTAGATCTTTTTATTCATAGATTAAATCCCCTATGCTCGAAGATCGCAAGGCTTTATCACAACATTGATCAAGTGAGCATAGTCACAGAAAATTAAAATAAGAAAATAAACTAAAAATATGGTAGAACTATTCTAAAAAGTGAATGGGAGATCCTTGATTATCCCCTTAATAAAAGATATAGGCGAGGATGCCCCATCTAGTTCCTTCCCTTGTCTTTTTATAGGTCCAGAGTCCAAGAAGTTTCGAACTTGAACATTTGTTTGTACGAAGGTCAACTAACTCTGAAATCTTCACAATTATGAACTGTTTGACATTAACTACACGTTAGCACCCCATACAGATTGGCAAACTATATTGCAACCAATATTTCCTTTTGTTGACTTTTGTTGCCTCTAGTTCTTAGTCCAACATGCTATACTACTTGCAATATTAGTCGTAACTAGTATTATAAGTAGTAATCTTCAAGTTTCTATAAGTTCTGCATCATTTTACGTTCGTTTTGTCTCCAAACCTACAAAATAGAGGATTAGAGTAGATTGATAGTAATTAGACTTAAATTAAACAAAATGAGGTAAATTAACTAATTTATTAAGTAAAATAATGGTGGAAAATCACTATTATTATGGTCATTGGCTATGTCAACTCTGTCAAGTCAACGACCACGGATCACCCCATCTACAAGCATGGAGATATTGGCTATTGACAAGTGTGAGATTGAGAGTTTTGAGCCCTGCTGAAAATCAAATCTATTGTTACTCTGTGCAACAAATCAATTGATTTATCCTTTGTTGCTACTCTATGTTGCTAGTTGTCAGTTTTGCCCAGAATCTATTTGTTATTGCTACTTGAAGTTCATGTTCTTTATTATTTGGATTTGCGACCTCTCTATTATTGTTACTGCTACTGCAACTTGTCCCTATCTATTGATGCTTCCATTTGTACCTCTCCTGCCTGTACGGACATTTGTACAACCAACTAATTGGATCTGTTGTTGTTATTACTGCCACTTTTCTATCTTGATCATTGCTGGTGAACCTCCTTCTACTATCTCGCTATAGATCAGATATGTTGATCTGTTGGTTCTGCTTGAGATCAGTCGTTAATGTCTCTATTTTAGACGGCCATATGTTTCTCTTAGCCTTCATTCACGATTTTATAGGTGCATGTTTTTTGCAGAAGTTTTATCAACCCATTCTTTGCGTTTGATTTTGTTGATCTATTAGTACCACCATTTGTCTCATCAGTTTTTATTCTGTTGAAACACTAAGCCATTGCGAGTTGTTCTTTACTAAAGAGTTTGGTTGAGTAAGTGGTTTGCATTCGTCTCGTGTTACATTGGTTGGAGTTTTTGGTTTTAAGGAGATTTGTTGAGTCGTGAAGTTTTCCTCTGATTGTGCCATTTCGAGCCATTTGAAGATTTTGGATTGTGCTGCATCTAGATTAGCAGCTCTATTGTTCATTTTGAGCAAGATCATTAAGAATTCATATTTGGCAACGTTAACAAAGTATGGTACTTTGAGTTTTGCACTGTGGCAAGTGCGTATGATGACTATTTTTTCCAACCAAAGAGTTACACCATTCATATTTGGGTTTTGCAGTCTTCTGAATTTGTTTAATTTGTTACTTATGTTAAGAGACAAGGAACATGAAGAGATAGAATTTGGAAGCATCATCTTCATCAACTGTTATGTCAAATTTGCATATTTTGATTTTTTTTTAGATGAAATTTCAAGTCAAAGTGGAGTTTATTAAGGTTGCCTCTCATCTCATCAATTAGAGTTTGAATCAAGAAAAAAATTATCAGTAATATCCTCAACTTAAGGTTGTCTCTTATTTTATTATAGGAGTTTGAGTCAAATTCTAGTTAGAGTTCTCATTAATTACTGTTTAGGGTTAGATTTATATAAGGGTTGATGTCTTTGTAATTTGGTGGGCTTTCTCTTGAAATAAACCCCTTTTTTTATCCCTGACAAGTGCTATCAGAACCTAGGTTTTTCCAACCCTAGCCATCAGTCCACTGCCCACATGATGTATTGGAGGCATATCATTGGGGACGGTGCCAAGAAAAATCCTCCTCCCAATTGCCATTGATCATCTGTGATCTCTACTCTTCTCGATTGCTACTGTTTGCAACTCTTTACTTTTGTTGTTACTTTGTTTGGTTGATTGCTGATATACATATTGAACTATCTTGCAATTGCATAGTGTTGCTTGCTGTTTTGCGAATTGGATCTGTTGTTGCTATCACTGCCACTTTCCTTCCTTAGCCATTGCTGGTGAATATCCTTCCATTATCCCCACTCTAGATCAGATCTACTGGGGCATAGATTCTTCTCTAAATCATTTGTTGCTATTTTTGTTTCGGTAGATATGACATTCATGCACTACTATTTTTTCTTTTGTTAGTGGTTCTTTTGAAGGAGTTTATTGGTACATTCTCTGGATTTGATTTTGTTGGCCCATTGGTACAACCGTTTGCTACGCCAATTTTTATTCTATTGAACAATAAGCTATTGCAAGTTGTCTTTATATGGATGAGTTTGATTAAGCAGGTGGCTTGTATTCATCACGTGTTCTTTTGGTTGGAGTTCTTGGTTTTAAGGAGGTTTCTTGGCCTATGAATTTTTCCTCCATTTGTGTCATTTTGAGCCATTTTAAGTTTTCACTTTGATCATGTTGCGTTTGGACCAATTCATATTTGGCAACACCAACAAAGTTTGGTACTCCGTGTTTTGCTCTATGACTAGTGTATATTATGACTATTTTATCTTACTAGAGTTAAACTGCCCATATTTGATCATTGAAATTTTAAAAGTTCATTTATTATGATATTTGTGTGAGGAGCCAAAGAATTAGAAGAGCTAGAGAATTTGGAAGCAGTGTTTTCATCTAAAGTTCAGCTGTTATACCGAGTTGGCATATTTTGATTTAGTTTTTGACGAGCCTTTGAGTCAAGAAGAAAATTGTTAGGATTGCATTTTATCTCATTTTGTTTGAATTTGATCAAAGAAAAGATTGTTAGATTATATTTTATCTTATTTATAGGAGTTTGGATTAATGAGGAGTTATATCTTACCTTAATACTAATTAGGAGTTTGAGTTGAATTTTAGTTATAGTTTTGATTAATTCGAGTTTAGGCTTAGATTAGGTTGATTATTTTGAAATTTTGTGTCTCCTCCTGAAATAAATACATCCCATTTACCAATAATTAAAAATATATTAAAATTCATCATATGAAAGTAATATGAATATTTTTTTTTTATCAAATTTACTTCGATACTACTATTGTTTTATAATTTTTATTAGTATATAGTTACAAAAGTGAATTATTTAAATTATATTTTTGAGGCTGTGAAAAATCTGAAACGACATGTAAGATGATGTACTATTGCATTTTGTTCTAGTACCAATTAGTATCTCCATAAAATTTAGCTCCAGCGAAATACTTGACTTAATTTGATGCTAATAAACCAGTTATGGCTTATTTGAGAGCAAACTATAATGAGTGGAGAACAATTAATCTTATTTTTTTGAGTGCTTATCACCGTTCTCTCTTGTTCTCTCTATCACTTAAATTTCTTCAAGTTTTGAAAAAAATATAAGCCCTGAAAAGTGAAAAAAGACTAGAGCACGACCGAGCTTTCAAAAATCAAAACCAAAGTGGTTCTCGGTATTGGCCTGTTTCTCGTAAATTGCCTAAGAATTGCTCAATTCTAGAAATTTTTTAAGAACTTTATGAAACACCTGAAAGCGGTTGAGATTGGTGATAATTCGGGATTACTCAAACTAAATAGTTTATAACTGTTAAACCGGCCCTGTCCATTTGATCAATAACCCGTTGTACGCTAATAGCTGACCGGTTTTTATGGTTTTCTGGTACCCAGTCATGAGTCATGACCACGCCATTGTTCACAGCACTGTGTGACCATGATATCATGAAAACCTCTCAATGCCTCCTATGATCTTAAATGGAAAAGAAACGAAGAAAAGTGCATAACCCAACCTAAGATTCTTCGCTTCTACTCAAAGACGCTATACTAGCACGTATCGTCGCAATAATGCCATGTACGTGTACTACAGCAACGTCCATTCTTATCATCTTACGCTGTTACATGTTAGATTTGTCAAATGAATCGAGTGATTTTTTTGTTGAGTTTAGTTTGTTTTAATAAGTTAAATTTTTTAGACTTATTGATTTATAAGACCCAAAAACTTACTTATCTAATGGGCAAATGATTCGATCCTTAAAACTATTTTAAATCATAGATCATATTAATTTTTTTATCTTTTATTGTCTCCTATCATATTATTGTACACTTTTACATTATCAATAAATGATTAGATTTGATGGAGATGTTGATACTTTTTGTACCTTTTTAAAGACCAAATCATGACTCTATTTGATAAATTCAAGAGTTATTTGACAAGATTTAATGACTTAAATTTGAGGGGTTGTGAGTAATGTGATAAGAGTGGGAGAGAACGAGTAAGCTCTTAAATAAATTGGATAAACCTGTCTTAAGTTTGAATTGTTTCATAGGACCCAAATAAGTTGAATATTTATTTGGATTAAAAATTTTTTTTTTGGAGATTTGATTCATGTGCACTAATTATAGTCCTTGCAGACAAGATTTGAACATGGTCTTTGTACTTGTTTGGCATCTTTATATGATGTAAAAGATTTTGTTTCGTGTTGGCCAATCGGCGATATGATTCAAGGCAAGTCTTGCAAGACACGCCGTCCACGACGTTGATCTGACATTCTTTCGGACATGTGAGGATAGTAGGATACTGCTGGTTTTGTTGCAAGTGAACTCAAAAGTTTACATACTTCGTGGATGTGAATTTATATGACTGCTAGCTAGTCCCTGCTCACTAGTGGGAATTGATTGCTAGTAATTTGACAAGGGGAAGCGAACAAAACACAACAGTAACGTGTATAATTTTCTTTTAAGGTTTGCTTGCTACTGATGATGTCTGTCTTTTCAATTGAACCAAGGACACTAACTTTGACTTATATTTTCCATAAAGTTTAGGCGAAAATTATATGAGCTAAGGTTATCTCTAATCCACAAGTCTCTTAGACAGGCTTATATCGATTACTTAGAAGAGGAAAACCTACCACATGAGCCCCCCAGCCCACCGTTCCTCAAATTATACCAATAAATCTCATTGCATAGGGGATTTCCTCACCTATATATAGACCGGAGCAAAATAAAAAAAAAATCCAAGGTAGTTCGAGTTGAGATTGGGTTTTGGTCAAATACAATCTTATAGACACTCGAGTTGAATCAATATAGTATTTTTTTGTATTAGAGTAGATTATTGGATTGGACTAACCTAGTCTGGTTTGACCTTCGTGCCTCAAAACTAAAATCTGGTAAGACCATTTAGGTATTAGGCTTAGGCTAAAATTAGGTGCCAAACTTAGCATCCACACTCCCTCTTTCCGCATGCTTAGTTTGACTTAGTCTCCATTTTTTCTAATGCTCTTATCGTGTGCATGATAGTGTATCCTTTGTTTGGGCAAGTAAAAGCATATTGAATTTCGGAGTGTTTGTATATGATAATTCTTTTTAGGAAAACAATAGGGGAGAGACTTGCTAAAAATTTATAAAAATTAAGTTATATATACATAAGCTGACAGAAGAAAATAAAATTACAGATGTATGGATCAAATGATTTCAAGCCATCTTGTAATAGTTAGCTTTTTATGCTCCTTTTTTTTCTTTGTCGCCAACAGTCTTTTGGACAAAAAAAAAAGATAGAAACCAACCATGCTTTGATTTTATCATATTATTTGCCATACCATACAAGCACAAAACTCCACTATATTGTGTGATCCTTATATATCATCTATGATGTTTATAATTCCTTATGAGATATTTGATTTTCTCATAGTTTAATAAAGTAGTAATTCAATTCGCAATCTACCATTTCGTAAGCTAAAAAAAAAAAGGCATATCAAGACCCCACGACTATGAAAGGTAAACCAATGCGAATTCGCGTCAGAAAGGCATGCACAAAGCGGGAAGATTAGAGCGTGGAACGCAAAAGGCCGGGTGAGGCAAGTGGGAGTGTGGCAATAAATCGGCATTTGTCCGCATCAAAGTGGGCGCCTGCGAGCTTCAAAATTTTGAAGCCGGCCAAGCCAAAGTCCCTGTGAACTGTTGCCACAGCTTTTGCATTTGCCACGTGGAGCGCTTCTCGAGGCCCGACCCGTCCCCTAGACTTGCCGTCGAAATCGGCTCAAGTTTTGCTCCTCCGCAGCTACTTTTGTACCGCCAACACATGTCAATGTCATCACCATGTTTGTACTCTGACCTCGTCGTGTGTTGTTGTTTGTCTTGCTTCGACAAAGACTATAAGTTCAGTGACATTTTGGCCACGGCTCCACCGTCTTATTCTCTATTTTTGAAAAGTGTAAAAATCAAAATACTTTTACTTATCTATACTTTAATACACTATAGTTACTAAATTTAACTCAAGATTTCTGCAAGACTCAAAGGATTTCTATAAGAAATCTAAAAAGCGGTGTCGAACAATACGTTAGTGGGTTAGTGACTATTGTGATGGTCAAGTAACTGTAAGTGTTTTTTTTTTTCTCTGTGTCCTTTTCAGCCATGAGAAACAGGCCTGGATAAATGATTTTAGCTAAGCAAAAGTATAAGGTTAAACCTGTCGAAAAATAACCATGCTTTGAATTTTCCATATATTCCATAACACCAAAATTACCAACACGTTGCAAAACTAGAATAGATGCCCCCTATTCCTCTTAACCTCAACCAGCATTTTACGAAAGTTTGGAGTTCGCGTGAGGGAACTTAAACTTATTTCACCATGGAAAATCCATGAATTTGCATAATTGTGCTACTTAAATTCATACGTCAAAAAAGTGATATAATGATAATGTGATAAGGCATAAATTTCTCACCAAGCAAATTTAAAAGACAAGTGTCAAAACTCACTATTCGATGGATTTTTGTGTAAATAAATAAAAATAATCAAATAAAGGTTCCTTGAGTTAAATAAATTACATGTGTCATAAAAGAGAATACATCAAGTGATTGATAAAATTCTACTAGTTATAACTCTTTTCGATAAGTAATGCCCCTTAGTGAGTCTTATCTATCATAAGAAAAAGACTAACTCGTCCTCAAATAACAACAGAGAATTTTCTTCTAGAAAAAGGGGAGGTTGAGCTCTATAAAGAAATGACCTCCACAACCCCAAACACAATTTAATCAAAGCTGTCCTACTGAGTCTCACTTAGATATAATTAATCAACAACTTTACAAAACTCCGAGAAAGAGCGATCCAAACAATCTCTTGCAGTTAAATCCTCTCATGACGTGGAAGACGAAAAAATACAAAAAAGGCACAAAAAACTTTTATTCTGTAATTCGGTTAAGGATTAATAAAATACAAGTTCATTTGTGCAACTTTCTTTTCTTACTTTTCGTATTTTTGTTATTTTTTGTTAAAACAAAATAGCATGCCCGCAACTAAAAATAAATATATCCGGAGCGAGTTTTGACGGAGATTATTACCTGAGTTATTTTTTATGCCTTTCCGTGGCCGCAGGAGACCACGGAGAGAAAGAGAGCCAAGATTATCTGTTTATGTCTTTTCATGGTCGCAGGAGACCACGGAAAGAGATCAGGAGATAATCTAAAATATTCTGGACATAACCTGGTTCATCATAAGTGACTATTACGCTACTGTAGTACTCGTGGTTTTAACGTTTGTGGTTGCAGATCTCTGTGGTCATAATATTTATTGTTGTACAATCCGTGATCTCACATATTACACTACCCATGATCACTCTGATCGCGGAGACATTTATCTGTCGTCATCCTAGGCGTGGATACATGGTTGCGGACAATACGCGACCAAACAATAAGAGAGTTATTAAACTTGGAAGTGCTTATCAAGAAAGTAAGATTTGGTCAAGACTTATCTTATCGATCACGGACTAAGGGTTATGTGATTATACTGACATCGTATATAACCGCTCTAAGACCATTATATTCCGTTATTCCCAAGATAATATGGGTTTCTCTTTACTGACAAGATAACCGTCGACAAGATGAGGATGGATGTGCAGTTATCTATAATCGCACTTCATAACCGGCGAACAACAACCGCTGGAAACCACCAAGTGTCCCTTTATTGAAGCAATCCACGACTTTTGGCAAACTATAAAAAGGGGTTGAGAATTAGACAAAAGGGGAGGATAAAAAAACAGATCAACTGATTGAGAGACAATACAGAAACTATATATCTTGTAATCCATTATTCTGATAATGAAAATTCAATAGGAGTAAGACTATTACTCAGACTACGAGAACCCGAACCGTATAAACATAGCGTGTCTTATTCTATATTTACGTTGATTCCTTTTGGAGATTGATAGAAATTGTCTCCCTATTAAACAAATTAAATTCGTGTAAGTTCAGCTTGGGATATTACCCCAATCGTCGACAAGTTTCTCAGCCAAACACTTAAAACTAAGCAATTATCATGGTGGCATTGTAGCCTATCAATTGAGTTGTTCTATAACTTCACAACGTTGGTTCTAAAAAGCGCTAAGCGCTAAGTGACTGGTTACCTCATCCTTAACTCTTATCCAATAAGCAGGGCGTTTATATGATCTTGTTAGCGGATTGTATATTTATCAATAAAAAAATATATTATAATATTATACATCATTTTTCAAACAAATCAAGAAGAAAATAAAAGAATATTAATGATTGCTACAAAGAAATATTGTGAAGAGTGTTTCGACTTTATTTAAACCAATAAAACATAAAGAGGAAATAGGTTTAGATGCATTTAGATCTACTTGAGCCGCTTAAGGGCTAAAACCACTTCTTACAACCAGCTTATATAAAAGATAATCGGAGAGAGGGTGCTTACCACTTATGCGGTTACTCATATCGCTTTTTAGAATTGTGATCTTATCTAATGGATAGACTTAACTGGTTTATTTAGACAAATTTAGATATTTGCTAAGCTAATATTAAATTGAAGGCCCTATCTAGGGTATAACTGTAAAAGTTTGAGAATATATGGTGCAATTGAGCAAAGTTGGTCAGAAAATGTAGGCGGTTAGATCAAATTGGTTAAAGTTAAGAGGAGTTACGGAGAAAATTATTTCTCAAATATTTATGCTTCTGCTTTAAGTTCAATTCACTGGAAATAGGTGATCCTTATAGGAGTACCACGGTATTTATGCCTACCACATTTAGATTTTGAAACCATAAATTGCCTGGACAACTTAGTTAAGCAAATGCCTGATCGTTCGATTCTCCGGTAAAAAAATTGCTTTGAGCCGGTAATTAGTACCACTGATGGGAATTCAATTCTCCTTTTGATTGCTACTGTTCAAGCAGCTTTATTACTATGCCTGTACTACTGTACACAGTACACTTGAACATACAACGAAAATTTGAAAGTTTGTAAGAACTCTACATTAATTTCCCTACTTTAACTCTTTATTAGATCCTTTGAGACCGGATAGTAGGACTGTAAATTTTTCAGATATGGATAAGATAGTGATAATACCATATCCATGTTTCGAAAACTAAATTTGGATTAAATTTAGTTATTGCTCATACTTGGAACCAAATATCAGATCGTGGTAATACCAAATCTATGTCCATCTGTAATAGTTCATATCTATTATTATGTGGTGGTTATTAAATTTTGTAGGGTAAATATGCAATGCTATTAAGGTTACAAAAAACATGAAAACAATAAGTAATGTGGAAAGAGGATTTTAAATTAAAAAAACTACCCTAAATAGGTTAGTTCGTGCCAACTACGAGTACAAGTCCAACTGCATGTCCTACCAGAGATCCATATTTCTAGGTCATACGATTTTCAAATAAGCATTCTAGGACTATCTGCAATATAGTCATCTCCTAGAGTTTCACATCTACTCCACTTCAACAAATATCTCTTGTGAAATCTCCTCTATACAACCGAACCATCAACCAAGATTTCTTAATTGGACCCCACTATATTACATGCAATATCTCAAGCACTCACTTCTTGCAATGCACAAGCACCTCCTCTAAGCACCTAAATTGGGTTGTGGAATCCAAATTTTTAATTCTTTGTCCATTTTGAATTAACATATTGAGTTTATTAATTTAGTTGAATAAATTAATTTTTTGATTGCTAGTTAATGAATTATTTGATCATATTAATTAATATAGAATTAATATTGTTTAGATTAAATAATATAACAATAATATTAATCCAATTAAGTAAATCGAATAATATTGGTGGTAGTAACAATATTGAACAAATAAATTAATATGATCATTAATAAATTGTCGAATTAATGAATAAAGACATTACTAATTTTCAAATTAATTAATTTGAACTTTTGTATTAATTGGGTTACTTAGTTTGAATAAAATAATTTCTAGCAATTCCAAAAATAGAAGAAATTCAATTAAGATAATAAATCAAAATAACCATCCAACATAGAATAGGAATAGATGAAAAATATAAATAATTTTATTACAATTAATTTTCATTAACACCGAAAAGTTGCCAAATATACTCAATAAGATCAGCACTAAAACGATGATGCGCATGTTGATCATGGATATCATTATTTCTTTGTAGTATCTTGGCAAACTCTAGTATCGGATTCTTAGCTAATCCAATTATTGACATGATCAATGACCCCTCATTGTAGACGGCATCAACATAGCTTGGTTTGAGTCACGTTCATCCTCAACTATCATATTGTGTAATATGATACAAGCATACATAATATCGAAAAGCATACTCTTGTTCCATGCACGTGTTGGGCCACATTATAATAGCAACATGACTTTGAAGAACACCGAATACTCATTCGACATCCTTTCAAACTCTTTCTTGAACTTGTGCAAATAACCAATGCCTCAAATTTTGGGGTAATCGAATTGTTTTAACAAACATCACCCACTTTGGATTGATCCCATGTACAAGATAGTACCCACATGTTGTACTCATTACCGTTAATGACGAATTGAACGGAGAAAGCACAATCTTGAAGGATATAAGTAAAAAACAACAATTGGTTCAAAACATTGATGTCGTTGTTTGAATCGGCAACACTAATGAAAGCATGCTATATACATAAGTCTTGGGAGGCGACCACTTCGAACATGATTATCGAGACTCCTTGATTGCCTCGAGTGAAATGTTCCTTTCATACAACTGGGTAATTTTTCCATTGTTCAGTATATGCAATC
Organism: Pharus latifolius; assembly: GCA_019359835.1. Classification (NCBI taxonomy): domain Eukaryota; kingdom Viridiplantae; phylum Streptophyta; class Magnoliopsida; order Poales; family Poaceae; genus Pharus; species Pharus latifolius. The sequence continues at coordinate 10,259,599 of CM033323.1, read as the reverse complement.
AACGCTTCCTAGCATGCTAAGGAAGCCCCATGCCTGCCCCATCTACAGTAGTCGGTTAATATCTTGTAGAGTAGGCCGTTGAAGGTATTCTTAATGAGAATTCTAATTAATACCACAAACAAAGTATTGCAAGCAATCTAAAGCTCTGTGTTCACTAATACGTATATATTTGTCAATTGCATCGGCGAGTGAGCCATAGGTCAACATGCACATAACTCCAATGCACTTCTGAAGAGGAGAAAGACCTCTCCTATTTGTGCCATCAACTCTCTATTTAAAGTGGGGGGTGACTATTGGCCAAGAGTTTACACAATATGCTCACAAAGATATCTTCTCATTTGGAACCTCCAGCGGCATAACATGTCATTATAGACCAAATTGTTGGAGAAGTAATCCGCATACATACGAGAATCACCATCTTCATGACCTCGTGCAGTGTATTCTCGAGATCGTTTTAGTCTACTTTCAATCGAAGAACCATGTAGGCAAGCTTGGGTTCGAGCACCCATTGTGCAGTGGAGTTGAATAACAGCAACAATTTGTGATGTAAAGATAGAGTTGAATATGTTGGATGGTTGGCTAGAAAGTTAGACATCATCATCGGGACTATCAGGATATATAGAAGAAGAAGAGGATGACAATGAAGAAAAATTGTGGTGTCTAGCCATAGTGGAAGAAGTGGGTAATTTAGCTATTTGGTAAAAATGTGATTAGTGTGGAGTTCTTTGATTGCTCCTTTATATATAGAGATATGATGGCAATAGTCAAATTCTCCAACTATCAAATTTTACAATGAGCAGATTCTCCAACAGTTATATTTTAAAATAATCATATTTTCCAACATCTAATTTCAAACGTTTAGTTTTCAAATAGTACATCTATCATGCATTATAGATGCTAACAATACATAAAAATAACAATTGAAATGCATCTTACTAAGCTACAAAAAATTAAGATGCAAAGATAATTTCTAAAGTGCATAATATAAACGATAAAAATGTTTTAATCTTCTTTGTAAAGTATACGGTTAAAGTACTTAATTGTCCTCTTGTATCAATCTCTGTAGATTGTCAAATCCAAAAGTATTAGTTGCGACAAGTTTAATGTATATGGGCATCATGTTGTCCCGAGCCGCTTGCTTTTTGGCTTCTATCGCTTCTCGTTTAACCTGTGCTTGTACTTCAGATGTCTCCTTTATGGCCTGCACCGCAGCGATTTGTGTCTCTGTTGCTTGCCACTATGCTTCTATTGTCTTGGCTGCTAGTTTGATGTGAACATCGGACATCTTTTCAAGACTTTACCACTATGCTTCCATTGTCTTTGTTGTTGTCACTGCATGCAGAGATATCGACAACTGAGGGCAGCGTCAGGATTCTCCTAGACACGGGAGTGCCTAAATCTGACATAGATGAAGACCAAACGTATGAACTTGTTGGGGACTCGAGAAATTTTGTGATAGCGAAAATAAGGATGTAGCTTGGTGGATAGTTGATGTTTGACATACTTAATGGAAACAAAGGTGGTGGATGATAGTCAAAATTTTAAGAGTATTGGGTGTCAGGGGGAAAACTATAGTGGGCACCGATTATTTGAAATGTTGAGGTTTGGATTGGGTTGGGTTTCTACATTGGACCAATTTGTGGAATCATTGTGTTGATTGGGATCTATTTCAGGTGGGTTGTGAGAATGATGAGGTTGATGAGTAAAAACAAATTGATATTGTGATATTTGTAAGAATGAGGAGGGTGCCGGGTGAGATGTATGTTTTATAGGGTTAATGTCCACCATACAACGGCTAGTTTTAACTAGATTCTCTAATAAGTTGGATCATATTTTGCAACAGTCAAAAGTTCCAAGGTTATCTTCTTCTAGCTCAAAATTAACAAAAGTTATTAAAAAAATAAGTACAAATACAATTTTTTCTGAAATGTCTTAAATAATTTCTTAATTTTTGAATTTTTTTATTTTCAAAAAAATTTCTTAATTTTATGATTTTTATTAATTTTCTACAATCTTTTCTTGATTTTACCCACTTTTTGATTTTTTATGAATTTTCTACAATTTTATGACTATTTCTTAATGAACCCAATTTCCTACAATTTTCATGAATTTTCTGCAATTTTCCTTACTTTTATTTTAACAATGTTTAAACTACCTTTCACCTAAATAATTTAAACATCTAAGACGGTGTCACATGTCTTATGCAACTGCCCGTTTCAAAATCCAGAAGAAAGAAAAAAATCTGGTGTAATTAACGCACGGGCTCCATTTTCACGTGTTTTCATACGGATGAGCCCTCTCTCCGCTCATCTTGATCTGACGGTTGAGATTATGACACGCTGCTCCATCTAACGGCTCACATCATCCTGCACTCGTGCTTGCGTCAACCACACTCACTTGGTGGGGCCCACCTTAAGCCGAGTGTTGCCCTCCTCTAATTCAAAAAATGCTTGTATAAGTGTTTGAAAAGAGGGTGTATTGACATAAAACACCTAACAAAGAGTTTCTTTTCGGTGAAAGTGTTCATGTGTGTAACAATTTTGTAATTTCTATGATATGAAAACAAAAATCACTATAGTAAAAGAGTTCTAATCCCACCACAAAATAGAATAAAAAGGGTAAACACTAATGATTTAGCAAGGGTCTATTATTCTTCGGTGCTCCTCTCCTCTCTCTAGTTGGTCATATATTTTTACTTCTAAACGTCCATATTGGAGAAGGCTTAAGTGAAGCTTTTATAATTTGAGAAAAACAGTTTAGTTTGTATTTTGTACAACGAACTCAAAAGAGTCTGGGGGGAAGACCTTCACGCCCAGCTAAGCTGGATGCCACATTCACTTGCGCGGGAAACTCCAAAGTTTCCGCAGATGAAAATGGCGGGAAACCATGATAGATCATAGAAGGCGCCAAATGCATTCACATTTCACCTATGACCGGGACTGGTGTCTGTCTCTTGCTTGGACCAGATAAATGCCACCCCGCTGCTGCTTGTGTGCCTCGGACAAAGGGTAAAAATAGGGTGAATAATATTCACTTGACTTTATATATAAAATTTTTAATATGTATTATAATTTTGTGATTCAGAGAATGTCTATATTTGTATCTGTATTTTTATTTTTTTCGGATACGGAGAGAGAGGTATCTAATTTTATACCATATCCTACGGATATCCAATAGATATTCGCTAAAATGATAAAATAAATATTCATTTTGATCTTTGCCTCACACATCTAACCTATAATCAATCGATTATATTTATATAATTAAAATTTAGATTTATTTTATTTTATAATATATGTTTCATTTTTGTTTATGATCTCTGTACACACTCTCTTTCAAAAAAAAATCAATACTCTTTCTTTTTGTCGAAATGGAATCCTAGCCTCGTTCAATTCTTTCGAAGAGATCCTTTTCCTCGTTCGAGAATTTCCACCCTAGTTTAGTTTACTTTTTGAATTTAACCAACTAAACTAAACAAAATAAGAAATTTATCAATTAATATAAGATTGTTAAATTTAATATTCCCTAAATTTATATATATATTGTCGTTAATAATATATGAATTATTTTTGAAATTATATTCACATCTAATCCGAATCTATAATAATGATCTGGATTATATATATATATATATATATATATGTGATATCCATATTTGACGAAACGAAATGATATAACTACTACTACCCAGCCGTAACCGATCCGTTTCACCCCTACCTCAGACTCAGACATAACCGATCAGTTTCCTCCAATGCCGGCATCGCACAAGACCCGATCGTCCTTTGCTTGACTAATCCCTAATTCCCTATGCCATTTGTCTCTTTCCGAGCAATTCTATATATAGAAGAAAAATAGTCACAAAACATTTTTAAAAATATATTATAATAGTATGGATCAATAATAGGTGGATAAATATTGATGAAAAGATTGAGGGTGAGTAATAATTGTTCAGGACGTGGATAGTCTGATCAGTTATGTCACAAGTTTGTGAAAACCTTTTTTTTCTCATAGAGTACAGGAACGACTTATATTATTAGACTTTTTCTCATATGAGAGATGTTTGCAAAGATGTATAAGAAGAGAATATTAATATATAAGGCAGCCCCTAATTAAGAACCCTCTTGTTATGCATGTGACAAATTTACATCCTCTCATGTGAAAATAAAAATCTCAACAAAAGTTCTTGAACCCATTACAAAACCGAATAAAAAGAGATAAACACCTATATTGTAGGAGAAATTGATTTATGTGTTCTCCCTTCTCTTTTTTAGTGGACGATTTTATTTTATTTTTTATTCTTAAATGACTGTTCATATTGGGATCTTAGTACATATGACAAGTTTTATGATCTATTTAATATTTGTTGTACACTATGTTCACATATAATTTTTAGTCGCAAACCACACATTAAAAGTGGCTTCAATATGACATTCTAAAAAAATTTCCTGGAGATTTTTTGTTAAGCACAAGTAGACTGTACCCACATGTCAGCAACATAATAGTGCTTGTTTGGTGCGTATCTGTCTCTTGTGCCGCTGCAATTTCTGACTTTTTGCACAACGTAAACACTAGTAGGGGCCCACAAGGCAGCAGTCTCGCTCTCTCTCTCACTCACTCACTCATGTATTGTTGCAAACCTTTTCTGCAGTTCACTAAGGCTGACCGGAGCAAAGCCCAGAAAAAGAAACTGCCGTGCCGCGTGCAGTGGGAGCGTGCAGGCCGGCCTGGAGACAAATACCAAACCATCATCTCTTTTAAAATTTCTTCGTCGTTATTTGTTCCATGTTTTTGGCAAAATATAAAATTCAAACTTTGTTAATGATGCATGGTTCTATTCTTTTCAAACTTTGAAGCTGGAATTGTTTGTGATGACCAAAACACACCGGGCCTACATGCTGTGCATCACTCGAAGCAACGGCCATGGCTTTTTGAAAAAGATGCGGCCTTGTTGCATGGCAAAGAGCATCCAAGGTGGGGGAGGGGTCCGTCTAATACGAAACATTAGTACTCGCTCTCTCGGAGGACATCACCGAAACAGGGCGGTGGCTAATGAGCATCCGACACGAACGCGCGCTCTTCCGTGAGGGTTTTTCGTTGTTCAAAATTTTTTAACACCACTCATCGACGATTATCTCATGGTGACCAGAACGACAGTATGGCAACGCTCTTTCTCATTCTCATACAGATGATTAACAGTCTAGCAGTTAGGATAAATAACATATCAATATTAAGAGACGACAGTATTTTCTGACTATAATGAGAATAATATATGATGATTAATATTAAGCGATGGGTCAAAGAGACTGATGAGAGATTATATAAAATAGACATATCATGTATATTGTGTAATCTCTCTCCTCTGGGTTAAATATAGAATCACATAATACATAAAGCTGTGACATTATTAAGGACCGCAATTTATACAATCTAATTATAGATTATACATGCAGACTCTCCTAATGCCCATCCATCAGTAACTGTAATTATTGCCTTGTAGATTTCTCTGCACGTTGTTCGTCATAGTTGAGTTGTAGGTATGTCCTTATCCAATCACGTACCGTAATTTCAGTATTGTTTTTGCCGCCTCTTTTATGCGAAAACCCAGTCGGTTTTCCGGTAGGTACGCACGTCCCCACGTCCACCGCCTGCACGCCCCAAGCTCTCAAAAATTCCTAATTCCCCCCAACTCCTCCATACCCCACACTCCTATAAAAAAAATACAAAACCATTAACACATGATTCAGAAAAAGTAAAACAAAAAACACCGTAATACAGCGTCCTTATATCATATTTACCGGACGCAGTAAATTTAGGAGCCACTTATTTTTAAAAACAAACGTAGAAAAGTGTTTTTTTTTAAGAAAGAGAAAAATTAACTGGATATGATAAGTGGGGCGTGGCGTCCGCGAAGGCTGCCGGGGCCCGTAACGTCGGTGACTGCGGTTGCCGCACGACGCGACAAACGCGCCGTTAAAGGAGACGGAGTGGGGGGTGGGGTGGGGCCCGCGGGACAGCGACATGGGGAGATCGTTGGGAGAATCTCCGGTTTGGTACGTTACCTCGGCTCAGGGAGATTCACAGGAATCCGAGAGAGGAGCGGCCTAGGGGCCACGCAGGGGATCAATGAGTGACAGGTGGGACCCTGGTTTGACAGCGACAGCGAGAGAAGGCAAGGTCACTCGGTTGCGCCGCTCTTATCCGAATTCCAATGTACGGAGTAATTAATTGGTAGCAAATATTTGTATTGTTACTCCAAAAGTTGGGTAATTGTGGACAGAACCATATTTCCCATTTCACCATCTTTCCAATCTTTTCACACATACATATCCTGAGAAATGCCTTTTTAGGTCTTGGCAAAAAATTTCTAGGATAAATATTATATTACTGTGTTTATAATGGTATTTTTACTGCCTTTCACTCTGTCCAAAGCTTTTAGAGTTTTTATTTACTGAATACACATAATAATTCCTGAGTTGTGTTGAGGATAAGTTTGTAAAAATGCATTTGAAACTCACATAACAGTTATAATTTCTCATTCATACTTTTTAATACAATGGCATTGAGATGGAAAAAAACTTCAAGTTTGTAAATCAAATCAACAAACCGAAATAATCTTTCATGACTTGGTTAAAATAAACAAAAGAAAAACTCGATTAATTCGCTTTACTTGTCAGTTTCAAAAAGAAAAAAGTCTGTTGTTGACAACATAGTGTTTTTACTCACAAAAGGACAAATTTTGCATTCATATAATTTTGAATGATTACATTAGCAATCCAACTTGCAACATAGTCGATACCAAATTAGTGATAAGTTTGCTGTTAATACATATTTTTGTAAAGGGTGGAAAACTTGACGCAAATACGAAGTTTGGCAGGTGCATGCGTGCAAAACTCTGGTGAGTTCAAAAATCTCCCCCTGGGTGTCTGACCACCTTCTCGATCGGGCCATCAACGAAACAGTACCCCCCATCACATTTACCTCCTTTTAGACGGGTTACCGGGTCTGTTTCACCCCTATTTGCCAAAACCGGGTTACCGGGCGTGTTGCGTTACGGACGCAGCATTTCTTACGTGAGTTGTACCCGGCACCACTCCTCTCGCCATGCCCTTTCCCTTTTGCGCTCCGTACCGCATTTAAAGTGCTCACAACTTTAATGCGCTGTAAAATCAAACGGCCAAACCTACACAAATATTTGTGGCCGGATGCAAAAATCTCGTGACGGTTTTTTTTTAACCTTTCTGCGCATCGGACACCAAATTGACGGATTTAATTCGTACTGCTAAAATTTTGTTTCCATGCAGTGACTGCACTGCTGTGTATGGCGCCATTTTTCCACAACAATTTGAGAATTAATTTAGTAGGTGAGTTTTCAATTATTATGTCTTTGTTTGTTGTTGTAGTAGTTTTTCTCCAAAATTGGTTGAGCTACCATTTAACAAGCCGAAGAGTGGGTGGGGTGCCCTTGACATGACATATCATGCATACTAATCCCATAGCATATTTTAAAATTTTTCACCAAAGCCATAATATATAATATATATATATTATGCAAAATATTGTTTACCCAATTTCTAATCGCAAAAAAAAGTGACTATGCGGCCTGTCAAACATGTTATTTATGATTTACACCTCATAAAACCAAAATATAAAAACAAATTAGAAACCTAAAATATTCAAGGACTAGATTAGAGTCAGAGTATAGAAAACCTAGAAAAGACAAGACAAAAAAAAAAAAAAGAAAACCTGCAACACCAGGTTTGCCAAGCATTACCATTCGGTCACCATAATTGCACATTCGTCTAGTCATCCGCTTACCTTTTTCTTTTTGAAAACATGCATACAAGGCCCCTCTTATATAGAATTTTTCCCAAAACCGTCATCAAAGTTTATATTAGAGTTTTTTTGTCGCATCGTCCTGTCGCTATAGTTGTATACCTTAATTCTTTTACTGGTCATCAATATTTTAAGTTATTGGTTGTCTTGAAGATAACTTTATAAAAAGTTGTATGTTCCGTCAAAATTGCACTACATGTCATATTTTTTTTAATAAAAAACTTTTTTTTAATGTTTCAACAATAAAATCGAAATAAATGTAGCATCTGTGGATATTATAAATAGTCTAAACCATAATAATTAATAGGAGAAATGAAAATAATATATTCAACGCAAGTTACATAAATTAGAAATTAATATTAAACATAGTTTATGACTAAATAGACCATAACATCTTCATATAAAAATCTATAATATTAAATAATAGATATAACTATAACCAACTATACTATACCACTATGAAGACTATAATAATTATGATTTTAGAATGAAAGTTTTAGATCTCAAAAATGCGATAGCGAAGCCATTGCTCACTAGTTGGACCTCGTCTTGCCCATGCCAAACTCCGCGTGGCATAGTGGCCATCCTCTCGCCAAATCGACATTGGAGCACCTCTAATCACAGCTTTTAGCTTTTGGAGGTGCATATCCGTAAAACAAAAACTTTGGAGGTGTAGATATGTAATGCAACCCTTGCTCCCGCATAAACAAAAAGGTTAGTGATGATTTACTAAATTTAATTCTATTTTTCTCTCTCCTCTCCGGCTCCTCTTTTATAATAACCCCCACACAACGAGAGAGCAGCTCTTTGACGCACCCAGTCGTTTAATATCGTCCCCGTCCTTTGGACATTCCCCATCTCTCTCTCCCCCCTCTCCCCATCACTTCTCTTTTTGGTGATTAGCTCTTTAGCTTTGCCTTTGGGTGGGGGACCCAAAAGTGGAGAGAATTAGGGGGAGGAGCAGTTGTTTTGTACGCTCTTCCCATTATTATTTCTTCGCCGAGCGGCAATTTCTGGCCACCGTGCTCGCTATAATTCGGCGAGTGGGTTTGTTTCTTTCGAGAGCGAGCTGTGGAGGTGAGCCGTGTCGGGAATGGCGAAGGAGCGTGCGGACGTAGGCGAGGAGTTCTGGCTCCCTGACGAGTTTTTGGATGATGATTTCTTTTCCGAGGAGGAGAAAGCTGCCGTGGCGGCGAGGAGCGAGAGCGACGAGGAGGACTGCTTGGCCGACCTCTCCCGCCGCATGGCCGGGCTCCTCGGTGACGACGGTGGCCACGTCGCTCCCAAGGTTGGTTGGTTTCGTGGTTCTTTTGCAGTTTTGGTTTCGGCCTGTTGGGTTGTGTGAGGATTCATGTGATTAGTTTCTTTGGTGCAGGGAGAAGTGATGGCGGGGTCGCCGCAGTCGACGCTGTATGGGCTGCCGGCGTCGGGGCATGAGAGCCCGAACGGTGGGCTGTCGCAGGTGAGCTCGCCGCCTTCGTCGCCGCTGGAGCAGTCGCCGGCCGACCCGTGGGATCTGCTGTACGAGGCCGCCGGGCAGGTGGCGCGCATGCGCATGGCTAACAGCATCCCGGTTCCTAGCAACCCCTACGCCTTCGGAGGCCATTGCTTCGTGCCACCGGCGCGGAAGCCCTCGCCGCCGGCGGCGGCCAAGGCGCAGTCCGGCACATACTACCACCCGTTCAACCAGTTGCTCACGCAGCGCCAGATACAGGCCGCTCAGGTGTGTGCATATGTCCAAAATACTTGTTTGTAGCGTTTCTTGTTGTCTTCTGCTCTTATGGTGGTTTCCTTTCTTTGTTTGCAGTTTCATCTCCTGAAGCAGCAACAGCTACTCAAGCAGCAGCGCGAGCGGCACATGACCGCAGCGGCGGCGGCGGCCGCGTGGAGCGCGCGCCAGGGGGGCGCCGCCAAAGGCTCAGGCTGCACGCCGCCTGGTCTGAGCCCGTCGGTATGGCTACCGCTCCAAAAGCAGCAGCAGCACTCTCCTGCGCAGGCGACCCCGGCCACTGGCATGCGCGCCGTGTTCCTTACCGCGCCCGGTGCTAAGCGCGAGCGCGCCGGCACCGGCGTCTTCCTACCCCGCCCTGCCGGTGCCCCCGCCGAGCCCAAGAAAAAGCCAAGTGCGTCGTTGCCACCGTTTCTGCCCCTTTTTTCCATGTGGGGGATCCCTTTCGGAATTGTGCCTAAAATATTCTTCTCGTTTGGTTCTTTTTTGGCAAGCAGGCTGCTCCACGGTTCTTGTCCCTGCCCGTGTCGTGCAAGCTCTGAATCTTAACCTCGACGACCTCGGCGCCCAGCCTCGCTACCCCGGCGGATTCCTCCTCGATCATGGTAAATCTCTTCTCAAGTTACTACATTTTACAATGTAATAGCACTGTTACTTTAACATCTTCTGTTTTTACAGATGCCTTGATCAGTCGGAGCAACGCGATGCTGGCAAGCCAGAAGCGGCGGGCGGTCGCCGTGCAGCCACCCCCGCCACAGGCACTTTGCCGTGGCTTGTAAACTGCAATATCCTGCTGGAATGGAAGAAGGTGGCGACAATGTTTGTGGCGAGATCCTTCATCTGTTCTTACTTCAGTTTCAAGCTTAATAAAAGATTAATTAGCAGTAGTTATTTTGTGTTAGGTAGTGTTAGGAATTAGATTTAGGAGGCAATGGTAGCATCAGTAATAGGTTTCTTTTGGATTGGTGATATATTGGTTTTTTGGAGTGTTGGTGAGGTGAGATGGACGAGCAAGCAAGCAAGAATTTTACCAAATACCTGTCTTGGTTTGGTGGTTCGGAGGTGGGATTTGGAAGAAATAATAAAGTGGTTCTTTTGGAGATGATGAGGGATATTAGCTGCTTCCAGTAAAAAGATAAAAAAAAAAAGATGAGATGGGTCATCTTGGAAAACAGAAATAAGATGCCCAAATTTCCATATGTAGTGGCTTTTGCTTTGGTGCTTACCAAGAAGTAGTCCAGCTAAAGTCCCTCTATTCTTCCCTCTTTTTGCAGCCTTTTTTACTTGCAAAAGAATCTTGGCATGGGCTCCATGAATAAGGGCGTTTTCTTAAGATTAAAAAAAGAAGATTTGTTATTCTCATGTAGTGGGCGTTTCCCCACTTACTTTCCCCTTCTGTTTTGGTGTAGGAGTGTAGCTTAAGAAATTTCTTGGGTTATTGTACTGTACTTGTTCAATGTTACTTAAATATATGATGATGTTTGACGGTATTTATTGCTTAATCCATTGTATCTTGTGTTAATGAATGCCATTATTTCATACTTCCAAGTGAGATGAACTGTATGTTTTAGGCACTAAGAATCTGCCTGGGGTGGGGCGTGAGATCTTTGCATCTGAAAAACACCCCAAATTTCGCTGGATTTTTGCAAGATCCAGCTTAGATATAGCTGGAACGGGAGGCTCATGTCCCATCAGATTTTCTACTGCATTTAATGGCGTTTCAGAGAAGCCATCTGGAGGGGTTTCTGTTGCAGTGGTACTCCTTGGCTTTAACGTTTTTGGCTCTTCTTTTCTTGCTGCTGTATTCTACGCTTGCTTGCGATAGTTGCTTGTAACCTAGACGAAGTGGGGTGCCTTTTTGGGGCTCGGATCGCCTCTGACCCGGTCAAAGTTGCCACTGCTTTTTTTACTACATTTTATTTTACTTCGTTTCGTTTCGTTTCACCCGTATGTGGATCACCGCAAAAGGTGTGTTAGAGGAGAAAAAGTGGCCTCGGGTTCTGTGAAATCTCGAAAGTAGCCTCGGGTGCTGTTAAGATGATCTTGTGTCTTTGATGGTGGAGTAACTCGCAAGTGATCAAATTCTTGTTCTAGTACGTGTATACTCCCTTCCGTTTTAAAACTGGCACTGTATTGGTATCGTATGTATCTATTGCAAATTTATTGTTCGCTGCGTGGTTTGTACAGATTTGTAGTTTTAGGAGTTATTGTATGGGTACATCAAAACTTTGTGCTGTTTTCATGCAATATTTCTTTGAGCCTAAAAATGTATTAGTGTAGGTTAAACTTCTTTTTTTTTTGAACTTTGATCATTGTTACACTTAAATATTTAGATTGTTTGTAATAAAATTATGTGAGTATAATTATTGTAAAAAATAATTTTATAATATAATAAGTTTTTCTAATATATTATAGTAAAAAATAAAGATAAAATTTGTATTTTTTAGACTTTATATACTAAAAGAATACACTTATTTTAGACCGGTAGGAGTGTACTCCTAGATTATATAAAAATACACGACCGTTCGTATATAGTATTTACTAGTTGCTCTCGGAAAAGGTGAAAGTATTTTCCCGGTGTGGTAGGCACGTTGTTGGTATATGCAGTGACGGTGGGAGTGTGCCTGTGTGAACGTCGGTACGGGCATGCAGACATACGGCGGATGTACACACGGAGGGAAACGCTGTAGTTAGGCTGTCGAGATCGGTGGAAAGGTGGTTGCACCTGAGGGGCTGAGCTGGTTGGCGCAAAAGACCATATGAGACCAACTCGCACCCATGTGGTCGTCACGTTTGGTTTGAGAGGGAGAAGTGTAATGGAAACCCAGAGCCAGACAGTGGGTGGGCGTGAGGGCCACCACCGACCGGTCTCGCCTCCTTGTCATCCTTCTTGCTTGCTTGCTTGCGTGCTGCCTGCCTGCAATGCAATGTGACCCACGGTTTTGCACACACATTTCCTCCTATACGATTGGACTGTGTGTTCGACTTTATTTTGTTGTCGTGCACGCGTATGTGTCGGGGCATTTCGTTATTTTTGGATGTGTGTTGGTAATATAATAAATATTATATTATTTATAATACATTATCTTCATTAAATAGATGATATCTATAGTTGATTCTATCGATAAAAACTTTTAGATGTGTCACTGTGCAAGGTTAATGTTGTCATCATAGTGTTCTCAACAACCTATAACATATATTTGATAAACACAATTTATTCTCATGTTGATTGAGAGGTTCGATTGTAAATCATCGTTCTTCGATTTTAAGGAGAATTATCGTTTAATTTACCTCTTATATATAATATCCCCTGCTTTCCCTTCCCTCCCCCCACTTTTTTTTCTTTTTTTGAGTGAGTGAAGTTATAAAGACTCGCATAGATAATCACGAGAGGTTAACACGATGAGCTATGCTTGATAGACTAAATTGCTTATTTATTATAATCATGGTCTTACGGTTTGATGAGCTAACTGATAGGCATTACACGTTCTCCGCTTATGTCACAAGACTCGGACAATCATCCCAATTGCTTAAACCATGAGGGCGTTTATGTCGTCTTACAAAGCCAGCTTATTGACAAATGGCGTTCAAAATTATAAAAGGCAAGTGGAGACTAATCACTGTAATAATCTAGTGAGCCATTCTTGGTCTCCAACTCCAGCTACTTAGTCTTTTTAACATGTTTTACCTAAAATCTTCATCTATACTTGTAAATCATGTCTACCATATGTTTAGCTCAAAACTATAATTATAATGATAATTTATCTAATACATTAGAGTTGGATGCATGTCGTCTATATTTTATTACTAGAATGTATCACAAATATTGGTAGAGTGGGATGCAACTCGTCTACCTGAACAACAATAATGAAATATCCCATTAGAATTTAGAAGTAATCAGAACTGCGAGGAAAATCTCTAAACCAGTGGTTTCATTAGTTGCAACCAATCGATTGCTTCACCACGGTCGCCACCAGCCGACGATATCGTTGGTAATTTAGCTGGGATGACCGATAGTGACTTCACATTCTTTTGTTAGAACGTATCTCTTAAGCTTCTTGTTGCTCACCCACCAAGCCCCATGTCAATTCCAACAGGGATGGAGGGATGGTACTAACTACTGACATGCTGTAAAAGGAATGGCAAATTAGGTGGCATTTGATACCTCACCATGCATACTTACATCACAAACAAATCATAGTAATTTTTTTTGATACGAATCATAAACAAATCATAAATACCTGGAAGCTTTCGAGATCTCAAGCTTTTGTCGGTAACCAATTCCGCCGGTGTAATTATATTTGCATTCGAAGGGTCCCTCCATGATTAACCGATGCTCCCATTACGTGTTGCAAACGGGAAAACCTCAAAACCTGCCTGTGTATTTCGAAGTTTTCAACCATTGATCAATCTGTCCGTCGGTGTTTGTAATGATTTTGCAAAGAAAATTATTGACGTACATAGTAGCAATACTCTGTTAAGTGAGATCATATATCAACTGATGTTTGCAATGATTTTGTAAAGAAAATTATTGAGACACATATCATTACTTTGTTACAGGTGAGACACATATAAACGTCAGAAATTATTACCACGTATTATTGAAGAGTCCCTCCATGAGAAGACGATGATCACGCTACTACCATACATATTACATGTTACAAGTGGAAGGATCTGCATAAGGCGGGTTTCTTGTATGGAAACTTCATCCTTTACGAGATCTCGGTAAAAATTATCATATCATTATTTCAATTATCATTCAACAAATGCTAGTATATATTATATAGTCTTCTTTCTTATAATTTCTATCATACATGAGATCTAGACAAAAATTATCAGATCATATTTTATATTTTGATGGATGTTTGTGGACCACTTACGTTAGAGTCCAATACATGAACTCCTGGATAGACTCCCGAAAAGAAAATATGTTATGTGTAATATGTGCCACGTGTGCGAAGTATCACCTGAATCACATACCACTCCAATGCGTTTCGGGAGAGACTCTTTGAATGGGCCAACATGCGAAATGCCTTCTCAAGCGCTAAACACTCCAATACATTGACGCTTGGACAGTGTTTCGTGTGGGGTGGCGCATAAAATATCTATATGATAAATTGTTATATTATATGATTATTAATGGTTATAAATTATCAAAATTAAATTTAGACAATTCAAATACAACAAAAACAAATTAAAAAAAATAAGATAACATTATAAATTTTCTTATTTAAATCACACATAGAAAATTACATTAAACAAACAAATCTCGAATAAAAAAATCCAACTCCGCAACTGACAATTTTTTATAGTAATTTTTGTTAACAGTAATTTTTTAAGCCACTGACATGTGAGTCCCATAGAATAAACACTCCCAACGGTTAATTTTAAATCTCATTAACACTGCACACTAACATGTGGGTCCAATTGAATTTTGGGCCCACTATCAACCACATTGCCTTGCAAAATCGAGGTCGAATTAATTTAATTCAATTCAATTCTAGCGCAACAAAAAAAAACCTCTTTACCTGATAAGTGGACTCAACATTATTTTGGACCCACCTGTCAGTGACGTTGGGTAATTTATTGCACGGTGCACGCGACACACGAGGTGAGCGTACCTGCAGCATGCATTTTGTGGGGTCCGACACTACATGTCGCTTCGCACGCTCATATGTTAATTGTGCACACCGTCACTGATTAGCGAGACCTTAAATTTTTTGGTCCCACCTGTTAGTGTGTTTTCCGGAGAGGGTTTGTTAGACACAGTTCGCGAATGGTGTAACCCACAAAACATGTTGTCAGGTATCATTATTTCCTTCAACGCAGCTGTTACACGCACCCGGACACTGGTGAGACCCACTTGTCAATACTTCAAACAACAACTGTCTCGCCACACATCACCATATAAGTCACTCACCTGCATGAGTTTTATATGATAGCGAAGCACCGTTTTGAGCACCAGAAATGAACTTAGTCTTAGTCACGTGAGAAATCAAAATGTCCCCACGCAAGAATTTTCATGGAAAGGTCCATCTGTTGGTATTTTCGATAATTCTGTAAAGGAAACTATTCCTATACCTCTGGATTACAGTGTTTTGTTACAAGTGAGACAAACATACATGTACAGGGAACACGCCGACAAAGCAAAAAAGGATAGGGCGGCTCCTAGGTTAGTAGTATCTAGAATTCATTTCACTTCACAACCCAGCTGTTTGGACTTCGGTGTTTTGTCTTAGCTGTTGCTAGCTGTTGGACCAGTGATCTTGTGTGTCCCTCCATTGCGGACCCTATATGCCCAACCATACTGTGCTAGGCGCGAATCATTGAGTTAATTTATTAAAGAAGCTTCAACTCCATCAAATATATCTTTCTTAACATTTTCGTTTATAATATCAATACATCTTTATCTTTTTCTACTAGTTAAGTTTATTAAAAATTCCTAGTTCAAAAAAAAGTTGAGCAGTTATGCCTATAGAATAAGTGTGTTTGATTCATATTATCCGAATTTTAACTGTTCAAATAAGTTAAAAATAACGGCTAAATTAAGGACATAATTTAAAAGTTCGTGATCCTTACGAAATATAGGTTTCAAATAAGTTCACATATTTTTCTACCAACATTGTACTTGTAAGTTTACCCTAAATCAAACCAAAAAGTTGTGCCTTTAAGACTTTTTTGTTATAGCTTCAATTTATAAGTTTCCTAAATTTAAATTGAAGTTGGGTGAAACACATCCTATAGTAAATGACCCAAAAACTATTTATTGAGCATTTTTTTTTCTAATTTTTTGCTCTAGTTGCACTTGTATTTGATTGGATTGCTGTCGTAGAACATGTCATGTTTGGCCGACTAAGCATTGGCTGTTGAGATGTAGTTTAATAAAATGTATGTATCAGCAAGTGTTGCTGTCGACTGTACAAGTTCGGTGCTGTGTGTACGAAATGACGCATACAAAATAAAAAAATTGATGTTATACCACTAAATTTTAATTTCTAATATAATATGTCTAATATAATATATCATTTTGACCGGTCAACTCAAAAAAATGACTCAGTTGAGACCTAATCAGGATTATAAATAAATAAAAAGATTGGAACGCAAAATTTCTAATTTTTGAAAAATTTTAAATTTTGTGTTAGAGTTTTCAAAAATTGGAAACTTTGTATTCTAGTTTTCCTATTTATTTATATCATTATTATGTCTCAACTGACAAGAGTATTTTGGTATTTTTTCTGAGTTGATTGGTCAAAAATGACATATAACATCAGACTTTAAAAAAGTAGTGCCACATAGTCAAGAGATGAAATTTTAATAACATAATATTAGGTCTAAAAATTCAGTGACATAAAATCAAACTCCCTACAAAATACATACAAAATAAAAAGTGAAAGGTGGTCGTGGCCAGATTGAGGTGGAATTCAAAAAAGAGCTTGCTTGTTAGAGTTCAAACTATGTAAAATGGGCCTGACCTGAATTTGGGCCAGTTTGGTAGCCCATTGAGTCAAATCGGGTTTTGAATTTGAAGCTCGATGTCGAACTGGGCTGGGCCTGTCCTGACCTAATCACGGCCCAGCCGATCTTCATAGTGCAAATGCACCAGTCCAACCCGGCTCAGCCTTGTTGCTCGTTGGGTTGAGTTTGGGCAAGAAACATCTGACTCGAAAGGGATCTGAATTTTCGAGGGCTTAGACCTGTCCAAGTTTTCCTCAGGTTTATTATGCTCTATTTGCATTGTATGTGGTTGGTACACATTTCTACCTTTGTGTAATAGTTCCCATTAGACTTGTGTAGATTTTGACCCGTCTTAACTAGGGCCCAGTGAGATACAGGGTAGGGACGAGCTTTGACTTTCCGGTGGTTGTACTGGGTTAGACCAAACTCAGTCTAATTCTAATCGGTTGTATTTTGTACAGCAAAATGCAACCAGCCTAATAATGGGTGTGGTTCCACTGCTTATAAAGCCCGACTATGACTATGCCTGCCCGAATTGGATGAAACTGGATTTTTGTGCCCATCTTGGCCCGGCCTGTAATTTGCATGGGTATAGTTCCCTAACAAGTTATGTCTAGCACTAACATGGGCGCAAGTAATTTACTTTATTGAGAACCACGCAATAGTTGTTGCATGGAGGTCATGGGTTAGAGTTCGCATCAAGCTAGATTGTTGTTTGCCTTTCGAAAATTGTTGTTCTTTCTATCATTGAAAATGACCTTGACATAAAAAAGTCTTGCTACGTCCTCCCAAGTGGTGCTAGGGTTTCCTGGCGACTCTAGGGTTTGGACGGGAGCAGTCCTTGTATCAGCGTTTGGTTTCATCTCCTTCCAGGTTTGAAACCCTAATGCTATTCGGATTTCGGCCTGTTTCGAACATCAGGTTTCCTCGCACGGTTGGGGTGATTGGATTCCGTAGGGTAACTGCCCACCCGAAGCCGTGCTGCAGGACTGTTGATCTCATGGTTCAGTTTTCGCAGGACTGGGTGGTCATAGACGAGGTTTGGATCATGAAAGATCCAAATGAAGATGCGATGCGTGATTCGAAAGAGGGTGATATAGAATCGGAATTCGATCTGGAAGAGGATGATGAAGAAGTTCTCGAGATCGACATCGAAGTGTCAGAGCAGGCGGTAGAGCCCCAATGGATCGCTTAGGCCCGTTTTCACGCTATTCGTTGCTGCAGTAATCGGGTGCTGTTTGAGGCACTGTCGACAGCGTGGGGTCTTCGTTAGGGTATTGAGTACAAATCTCTTAAAGGTAACATATTTTTGGTGGAGTTTCAATCTGGAGTCCCATATGATGGAAGTATCGTCCATCGGAAGTTAAGTTGAATGATATCCCTGTCTGGGTTAGAGTTTATGATCTCCCTTTCTCAATGATGGCCGACAGTATAGGCTTATTCTTGGTGGCCAGCTAGGTAAGGTGGTCATGGTGGATGTTGATTCAAGTGGGAAAGATGTTGGTGACTTCCTGCGCATCCGGTTGGAGCTTCCTAGTGATAAATCACTTCACCGTTGGATTGCTACATGGGGCAAAGGACGTCAAGCGGTCGATAAGTACGATGTGAAGTATGAAAGGGTACCTCACTTCTGCTTCTATTGTGTACCAAGGATCTGAAGGGTAAGCCGGGTACTCGCTACGGAAAGGAATTGAGATGTTCTCCGTTCAAAAAGTTTGTACGTAAATGATGGGTAGTGCAACAAGAGAGCCCCCTTTGGGAGCCAACCAAGGGACCGAACTTCGATAACTGCCATGCTAAAACTGAACAATCTTCAGCCTCCTTTGTAGGCCGGAGCAAAACTTCTTTTGATGTCCCAAAGGGCCAGAAGAGGGCATATGATGCAAGCCACACCTCGTCTGAATCTCAGGAGAGGGGTGATGTTGAAGTTCATAGTGAAGAAACCGAAAACATTACTGAGGCAGTAAAGAACCTCGAAGTTGACGAGGTTATTTTACAGGAAACAAAGGAGAACGAAGGTGAATAGGTTGCAGGGAATACAAATGTTACGGATCCTGTGAGTGGGAATTTGGGCCGAGTAAAAACTTTGACCAGTGAATTGGAGGCACGATGCAGTTCGAAAACGGAAATTGAGAAAGACTGTTCTGCTGAGTCTGATGTGGATGAAAACTGTTGTATATGATTCAAATTCAAAGAAAGGTCAAGTCTGACGTAGTGTAGCGGAGACTCAAGTCGGAGGCTTGGGCCTTGTTTCTGAATTGGATCCGTACGGATCGTCACGGATTTGTTTTCGAGTTGGATTTTAGATCACCACCATCTATAAATATCTCTTGTAAACCGCACGGGAAAGATAGATGTCATTATAAATCCCCTGTGTTTGTAACTCTCCGAAAATAGTGAAGTTTTACCGGTCAGCGCCGGTGGTTTTTTCCCGCAAAGATTTTTCACATTAAAATTGGTGTCTCGTGTTCATTGTTTAATCTACTTCTTATTTTTGTGCCTGTCGTTCTCTAACAAAAACAATCCTGGCGAAGCCTCTGGTCATGATCAATAGTGTTGGTCGAAATCCGTGAGGGTGTTCCTATGCAGAGGGGACCTGCAATGGCAGAATCGGTTCCAAGCGTGGGTCAGGAGCCCAATGTAAACCGAGCTGATGTCAATGGAGAATGCGCAATAAACCAGGTCTTTAATCATCTAAAGGAGCCATTCTCGCGGCTTGCGAGGCAAATTCCAAATAACCTAGCAGAGAGCTCCCTTAACCTGGTGCTCGGTAAAAGGCCAGTTGAGCCTACTTTGTTAGAAGTTTCACAGCCTGATTCGTGGAACCCCAAGGGGGTTGGTGAGGGAAGTAAGACGTCAAGGAGTATGGGTGTTTCTACAGAGATGACTGGTAACCTGGCGGGCACTCGGGAGGAGGCCCTCTAGGAGAAATGAATCTCTTAGGATGGAATTGCCGGGCTTTCTTCAGCATTGGATACAGTGGGTGATGTCATGTGTCACAACCGTGAGATATTCAATAAGCTTTAATGGAGTGCCGCAACGGCCCTTCAAACCAACTCGTGGTCTTCGACCAGATGACCCCCTATCACCTTATGTTCCTTTTTGTGGCTGATGGTTTATCTACTTTGCTGAAGAAGGAGGTGAACTCGGGAAACATCCAGGTTCTCAAAGTCATGTCGTAGAGCACCAGCTGTATCTCATCTCTTATTTGCCGATAACAGCTTACTGTTTTTCAAGACGGATGTTATTCAGGCCAAACGGACTAAAGATGTTTTGAGGGAGTATGCCATTGGCACTGGACTTCTAATTAAGCAGGCTACATGTTCCATTCTGTTTGGGAGACGGTGCAATCAAGCAACAAGAGAAGCAGTCAAAGGATCCACTTACCTGTTTAACGGAGATGGACAGCGGCTGCTGTTTCGGCCATAACTTCCTCAGGCCAAGACCGTTTCACATTATCAGGACTTATCCTGGACATAAAAAATCTTATGCTAGTTTTGGGGGAGATGAGGATTAGTAAGATCAAGAGAGATCAGAATAGGGTAACACATGAGCTTGCTTAACAAGCGAGAAGGCTGGGGAACTGTGTTGTTTGGTTGTCACATGCCCCTAGCTGCATTGAGCATTTGTTACATGAGGATTGTTCTGCTTACCCTAATTAATATAAGTTTCTCTTTTTTTTCGCAAAAAAAAAAAAAATCTTGCCTCCGTTAAGAGATTTTCTGAGGAGGTCCTACTCTACTCGTCAATCTTAAACTTTTTTAGCGAAAAGTAATCTAAATCCGTCTTGCAGTGTGACGTGTCAATTGAACACGCGTCACTCTTATTTGCATTATTTGGTCACTGTTTCTTGATCTAAAAGGGGTGGATCCATCATCCACATTTCCATACTTAATAATTAGTCCTTTCAGTCACAAAAGAACTAAATATTTTTTTATTTTTCATGGTCTCTAACATACAAATTTGACTATTATCTTTTTTATCTTAATATACTAATAAAATTTATGATAACTATAATGTTACAAAGTATTTTTGATGATGAATGCACTCAAATTATTTTTATATGATCAATCAGTATACTTATAAATATATTAATGATCAAAATTAAAAAAGATTTGATTGTACCGATCTACAATGACAAAAATCTTTTGGGATCGTCTAGGATACATGTCAGATTTTTTTCTTAAAAAATTTACATTATTTATACCACACATTCAGATCTGATTTAATCTCCAGTACTTCCCATCTCTTCCACACTTTTCTCCCTCGTTTCTCTTCCTCCCAATCTCTTCCTTGATCGTTGTCACCCTATATTTTCCTCCCCCATACTGGCCACCATTGCCGTCTCGCCGCACCACTACCCGACCGTAGCTCTTTCATCATCTGTTTCCCTGTGGCTGCCACCTCCTACTACCACCATCCATAACTGACAATGCCACTACTACCTTGTTACCCTGCTGCCACCATAAGAGAAGTTAAGCATGAGGCTTAATGAATTCTAGATGACTAAATATGAGAAAAAAATTTAATATAAGGAGAGAGAGAGAGGGAGAGAGAGAGAGAAAGAAAGAGAGAGAGAGAGAGAGAGAGAACATTAAAAAAAAGTATATACCTACCTATTAAAAAATACCAAATCTTTGTGAAAGTACTTCTTTGAGGGGACCTGAGCTTACCCAATTGACACCTTATCATTCCATCTGCATGTGTGGCTTTAAAAATCGCCCAGATTAAGAAGAAACGCGTCCTGCATGTTTGTGCTTTGGGCGTAACTACGTTCACAACAATTAAGCAGCAGCGCTGCAAGATAAGAATGCTTCTGCTTCACGCTTTAGCCATCTCAATTCTTCTCAAGTACATCATGCATGGCTACAGAGAAGAATTAAAAGCGACCTCGCCGTGCACGCTTCATAAGTACGTGTGCATGGCAAGTACATACGCTTGACGTGGAAGGGTCGGTGTGTGCAAGATCCATGACCATGCTACTGTTGGTGTGGCAAAATTATTTTTGGGTCCACCGTTCCAGCAATCAAGCTGCTTTTAATTCCCTAATTTTGTTGGTTGCTACTGGAGTACTGCAGCGCGGATTTAGGGGTATATTTTGTGGAACTTAAACTTCTCATATAAGCATGTTTTAACTTATAAGTTCAATAAATCTTTTTCACTGACTCTTAATTTTTGATGGTTTATAGTTCAATAAAAATATAGAATAATACCTAAAATAAGTTGAGTGTTTGATTTTAAATTCAGTTAAATTGAACTTAGCTAAACATCTTCTTAGTTTGCTTGCTCCTTCGGTTCACAATTTTTATTCTCAAATGGTTCAAGAGATGCTCTAGGATGTTGAGGTTCTGCTACAATGTTTCCTACGTCCATATCAGGCATAGGGTTAATCCTAATACTTAATATACACTGCTCATTGTTCATATTTCTTTCTTCTACCAAAACTTTATCTCTCTTACTATCAATTACGTAGTATATCTGTCTAATTAGGTTTGCAAGTGATATGGTGCAAGGAACCTGCACTTAAATTGAACCACATGCAGGTGTGGATGGAAGATTGGTCCTACGTTTATATTGTGATGAGAGGTACACACTATCCGGCTTAATCTTTTAAACTAGAGCTGGGCTTAAATGTCCCAAACTCAATCCAACCAGGCCCGTGACGGCCCAACTAATAGCTCTACAACATTGCGGAAAACAATATCTGAAGATGCAATTGGGTTCTAAATTAGTATGTGAAACGTCATATCTTTCTGGGCCGAGCTAGGTACTGACTAAGTGAAGCTGTAACAAAATGATGGAACTTGAATTCTTCCATTGTTGCGCCTATCGCCTCGCAAGTCTGGTCTCCAGGACCTAGAAGGCTTAGACGACTGTCCTGGTGAAGCTGTAACAAACTGATGGATCTTGTAGTGGTGAATAAGCGGTATGTGTGGTTCATTGTCGCATTTTGTGTTGTTCAGGCCAAGTGTGAAGTACTCACATATTTTATTAGAGAAATGTGACAATTTTTTGTTCGCCGCAGAAAATATGACTTTAAGTTTCTAATGGTATGAAACCAAATAGGCTTTAAGTTTCCTATGGAGTTTATGCAATTTCCCTCCCTAAGCACAATAAGAACCTTGCTTTTAGCAAGTATCATATATAGCCGCACGAGTAAAAAAAGAAAACCTTAACCAAACCATAAAATCACATATTTTAACCATCAAATCGTGTTATCTATGTTTAGAATCTGAATTTTTTTTTGAAATAACCCTATAAAAAAAACAATTACAAAACTAACTCTTAACTTTTTAAATTTGCAAAAATGGCTTTCAGTCGCGAAATCTTCCTCGCGACAGTCTTCAGTCGCTATACGGTATAGCGACTGAAGACGTGGCACGGCACAAATGCCCCGCTGGCACCTGTGCCGTGCCAGCGACTGAAAGCTGCGGGTGCCGTGCCACGTCTTCAGTCGCTATACCGTATAGCGACTGAAGACTGTCGCGAGGAAGATTTCGCGACTGAAAGTCATTTTTGCAAATTTAAAAAGTTAAGAGTTAGTTTTGCAATTATTTTTTTTTATAGGGTTATTTCAAAAAAAGATTCTTAGAATCTAAACATAACTTCTAATATATATTACAAATACATCTAAATTACCTATTTTATGCCATCTTAGATGGGATTTTTTTTCCGACCACAAACACTGTAATATCAAGATTTTTGGTGAGTTCATTACGTCATCATCTACTTGCTCCACTTATGACAGGATATGATAATTCAGGCAGGAACATGATTGGATCTAAATCTCATCAGCTGTTTCCCCTGCCAGTAACAAAATTGAGTGATGAGACGCAATTTATAGTGTCAAAAGCATGTCATTTGATAGGACATTGTAGTGGACTCCGAGTTGTTCAAACAGCTCGTCTTTGCCGGACTGATGGACAAGGACAGTAGATGGTGATCATAATTAGTTCATTTGATATCTTTTTTATTTTCCTTTTCTATTTGCCTTCCGAAGATATCTATTTTCGAAAGCATCATGCTCAATATACTTATCGAGAAAAATACACCATTGCCTCCCAAAACCGTATGACTACAAAAATGACTCTCCAAATTTGACTTCTATACATTTATCCTTTGGCAAACAAAAATTAACTGCAAAACTGCCCTTCCATAGAGTTTATGTTAATTTAAGTGAAAAATAGAAAAACAGACCAAAAGACCCGTCCTCAATTGATCAATTTTAAGTATCAAATCCCTCTGATGGTTATCAAAAGAAAATCCCTCTTTATATATGTTGTCCTGTTCAACCTTTTAGAATATGTAAATTCTTGTTAAAACCATTTAAACTATAATTGCTACTAATGTAATATTGGTCTCATTTAAAGGTTGCTGAAAGTTCTGTGCTTCAGTGTTATGTGAATGATATTATGTGTTGTTGCTTATGCAACTATTTTCTCAATGGTCCATGCTGAACAAAAAATTTGAGAATTTGGATAATTACATGTGTATGAGCTTATAAAAAACATCACAAGCCTATTCATTTTAGCCATAAAGAATGGGTGGAGGTTAAAATGCCACACTTCAAGAGGGAATGCTCTAAAATACAGAGAATTGGCGTTAAAACCCTAGAAGGAAGCATATTTTTGTATAGGAAGTCATATTTTGCAGGGATGTTATTGTATGTCTTATTGTATTTGGTGGGAATTTAAAACAAATCTGCAAGTCTATGACATGTTTGTTGAAGACAAGTTCGCAAGTATAAATCTGCCAAGGTACTTTCATTTTTTTTGCTATGAACATTAGTGGACCTCAAAGTGAACTAACGGAAGAGGGATGGGAGGGCACTTCTGCAACCAAGAATCTATTTTGGAAGTGTATTTTTGTATAGATCAATTTTGTGGGATTAAATATGTAGTACATTAGTTTTATAGGGGTATATTTGTTTTTTCCTCATAATTATACTATTAGTGTGTGTGATTTTCCTTGCCTTAGGACTCATGGGTGGCAGTCAGGTTGTTTTTATCAAACTTGTCTGATCTAATATGAGTAACACATTTTCTGGAGTTAAGAGAACATTAATTGCTCGACTTGACGATTAGCGTATGTGCGCTAAGACTTACCACTAGGAATCATGATACTTATAATCTACAAATTTTAGGATTTTGGAATTTGATCTGAAACAGGATATGCTGGTACCTTACCCGTTGGGCCTCTTTCCCCTTTTGAGACGAGAGCAACTTTTGCTTCTAATAATCAGGTAATGTTAGGTAACAAGAAGTCTATTTTAGTTATTTTTAATATCTATATATTGTTGGAGGAAATCTCCAACACCGCTTAAAAGAATGTCACTTTTTGGGTAGTCATTTTCTAACATAAGTATTAAATTTGGCAAGCCATCCAGAATAATTTGACTCCCGGATAAACATTAATCCCGGTTAGATTCCACCTAGGTAAGCGTCCTTCAAAGAAGTCTTATCTCTAGATAAGCATTAACCTGGGTATGCTTCAACTTGATGAGGGGTAGTCTTACCCCCATGTAAACATTGATATGGATTAGATTCTATCCAAGTAAGTATTGACGCGGTGACCCTTGTAAGCAAATCCTTTTCGGGAGATATTGGGATCGTTCTGACATGGAACTTCCTTCATTGTCTTCGACAAGCTCTGTGTCGACATGTATTAAAGATCCGCAATTGAAGTACAACCAATCGATCATATTGTTGACGACTACAAAAAGGGATATTACGGTCATTAGGCACCATCTTAGACTATAAATAACACTTGTACACTTTCATTTGTAATTTAAACTCACTTCAATTTAATACATCCTTAACACTTGTACACTTTCATTTGTAATTTAAATTCACTTCAATTTAATACATCCTTAACACTTGTACACAGCCACTAATTGATATGTGTTACAGCTCTCTCCTCAGATAAAGTCTATTAACCAACTAACATCGAAAACACATCGATGGGACTAAAATTTCACCTAGAACCCCAATCTATTCTATATAAATCCTCCACATCAATTTTTTTTATTGCTTAATTTGAAGTGATCAGTTGTACGATTATTCTCAATCATTGATTTTCTATGACTCACAAGATTTACGTTGTCACGAGCTCTCTCTCCCTCTCTCTCTCTCTCTCTCTCTCTCTCATAGATTATATATTTGAAAACTTTGGTCAAAAGACTGGATTAGTTGGTGACTATGTCCACTTTCGCCTTGCATTCCCTAAACAGTTGGTTCCATTTGAAAATTTATAATGGGAAGTGAATGGAAATATTAGAGGGAATTTTAGTTGTCAGTCTCATCTAATTCCTTCTGACTAAACATGGAAACTTCTCAAGGTCAACTCGCTTTACTTCCCGATTGGATAAGGCAGACATATCATTGTTTAATTTCCAATCTATTCCCATGTTGCAGTCCTGCTGATTCATTGCTGAGACAACGACAAGTCAATATCTCACCAATGCGTGTTGACAAGATATAATGCCATGTAATATAGCATAAAATACAGCCATTATACTTATACGGGAAATCTAAAAAAGAAAAACCCGTGAATCAGTACCCATCTCAATAATTTCATACAAGTTATTTTGTGATTTTAGCCCACACATATTACCTTTAATTTCAAATACTTCTTAACATCACTATTCTGTTGAGTTAAAACAAAAATTATTAAAAAAATTCAAAAACAACAATCGCTGACATGTGATAATAGCTATGATCTAACCAACAATCATTAATGCCACTGATTGGCCGAAGTAGTTTGTCATTGCTATCAGTTGCCACCCTCAATACTACTTTCGTCGACTGCTGTCCTTAATGTTGTTGCTACTAAGGGCTCTTACATATCAATAATTGTTGTTTTCGATTTTTTTAGTAATTTCTATTTAAACTTAACAGAATAATGATGATAGGTGGGTGTTTAGAAGTAGAAACAACTGGCAATGAGTTAAAGTCACAAAATAACTTGTATAGGAATTATTGAAACCACCATTGAGTTGTGAGGGTTTTTTTTTTTTTTTTTGAAATTTCCCCCACTTATATGGAATGATCAAATCAAAAAACACGGTGTATACTGTGTATTGAAACAGAGACAAGAAGGCAAGGGCATTTTGCACTTTGGAAAGTCTCAAGTCTTGGATCCAAGCCTCCAAGGCTAGTATGAAACTGTGAGACTTGGGGAGGCAGGAAGCATTTGTGACGCTGATGTGGCGATGTGGACGAGTATTACTGGACCAACTGTGGGGTTGGATCTAGTTCATATTTTCGATCATGTAATGCTAACCCTCCGATCACGGTGGTCTAATTAGTTTGGTATTTGGGTTGTTTGGTTAAAGTCATTCCCATCAACACATTATCTGGCTATTTGCGGATTTTTTTGGTGTTTGATCTCCTGACTTATTGTGTCCTACTTATAATCTTTTCGTTCTTTTTTACTTATCGTTTTAGATTTTTTATGATCTTTAAATATAATTTTGATCATTAATTTTTATAACTGTATATTGATAAAATTATAATAAATCATATGTGAAAGTAAATATGATGATAAATTTACTAATATTATTTTTATATAATGAACTTTGATACCTCTTTCATATATTGGTGATCAAAATTTTAAAAATTTAACTTAGAAGTATATCAAACGAGTAATAAAAATAAAAAGAATATACCTTTAATTACACAGACCAACTCTTCCAATCTTTGTAAAAATAATAGTCATGATAAGAGGTGTGTAGCGGGTCAGACTGAAATGGCCTCATTTACGAAAAAGTAAATGGATGACACGTAAAATTTTCCAAAATATAAAGAGAATGCGGCTTAGGCTATCTCAATCTTCTTGGCTCTTGTTTAGTTTTTAATGCGGGTCTCATATTTTGCAATAATTAAACTATCATTGTAGAATTAATCTACAATTTTCTTAAACTCGAAACTCAAAATACAAAAAATCAAGACTCATCAACAATGGCAGTCAGGTGGAAGAACTTTTATGAAAATATACAAAAAAACGAGGGTAAAAATGAAAAATGAGGGTTAAAATATATAAATACAACCGTCAAATTTTCATTTCATTCACTTACAAGTGACTTCGAGAAAATGTGGACCCACCAGTCAGTGAGAGGGGGTAAAACTCACCCTGGTGGGTGAAAGCAACGAGACAACACACTCAATATAGTTGTTCGGGCCCACTTTTATCGATTTTACTATGACGTATTCTGTATTTACTCTTTCACTGAAATGTGAGGACAAATCAGGTGGGACTCAGTCGTCAGTAAGACGGGTCAAAATATGGTTGGTGCGCGTGTGCGCTGACACCAAGTAAATTGACAGTGGTGGGACCCACGCTATATGGTTTGCCGTGCATGCACCTCAAACTCCTCTCACTGACAGTAGGGCCTTTTGTTCCTTGAATCCACTTGTCAGATTTAAAAATTCGTGAGTAATGTTAGCGGGTTTTAATTTTGGTGGGGCCTACATCACACGTTACGAAACGTCTTTTTTCTCTTCCAACGGTGACGCATTCGTCGCCGCACGCTCGTCTGTTGCTCGCCTCCGTCCGTAGCATGCACACGTCTCACCACGATGAGCAGTCATCGAGCAAATGGCAGCATCCGTTGACGCACGCCGGTGAAAGAATGACCGTTGGGAGACTGCCTTATGCGATCACTCCTGCAATTTGTATTACTGCATCTAGAAATGCTCATTTTAAGCATAATAAATCAGTGAAACAACTCAAATTTGAATACAGGATATTTCACCTTCTCTAAAGTAACAGGATGTGGAAAAGATACATATTTTGTTGTTTATTCGATGTGGTTTGCTGGTTTGACTATATGCATGGTTCTGTGGCCATCCAAGAATTCAACGAGACACGATCCGTCCTATCGCTCGAATAAAGTAAACAACATCCGCAACCGACCAGCATCCTCCCACAAGTTTCAAGAACTTCTAATCTTGGGATTCTTGCGCATACATGCTCCACAAATTAGTTATTGCAAGATGGACCATTTGCATATATTGGAATTGGTGGCTTCTAACTAACATGTACTTATTATTTCTTAAAAGATTTGCACCATATAGATCATATATTTAAAATCTATATTCAATCAACACTCTCTATCTCTCATCTTCTTCTTTCTCTCCCTCTTAGTCCTGCTGCTACCGACCCCCAACCTATCCGCCGCCCTCTACTACTCTCGCGGCTATTGATGCTAAGGACGACATCGGCTCTGTGGGCCTTCGTTCCTCTCCTGTCTTCTCCTCACCTTCTTCCCCACTAAGAGGAAACAAGATGACTGCACCACCGCCACCTTGGAGATGACTAGATATAAGAAGTGAGATTTGATCATATGCAAACAAAAAAAATAGATACTTGCCACTCTGTAAAATCCATTAAAATTTAGATTTTACAGTCATGGACTAGCGTATTACATGTGGGGTTGGGATGATTGATTCTAATCAATTTTTCAAGAGCTCTGCACAGGCTGAGCCTGTGGAAATTTTCCAACTTCTTGCTAGCACTGTAACACGAGTGATCTGATAGCTTCCTAATTACATCATACACTAATATACAGCAACAACACAAGATTCACATGGCATGGTGCGGGGAGGTTAAACTTGGTCAAGTCATTTGCCGAACCTTGCACCTGAATCGGACTCGAGAATCAGGATCAAGGGCACATGCAGCCGGATCTGAGCTGGAAACAAACTGCGTGCATATAGCATTTGTATTTTCGCTTTTTTTGGATAGGTAAGACGTACCATTTGTTCAGGCGACAAAAACTTGAATCCTTATGGAGGGGAGTCCAATAAAGCCTTTTAAACCATGCAATCCGGATTTTTTTTTAAATAACTCATTAAAAAATAAATTTCTGAAATAATCTTTTGAAGAAAATTTTGCAAAAATTACCTTTAGTCATTGCGCCAATTGGCAATTGAATTTTAGTCGGTGGTCCAACTTACAACAGAAGTCGTGGTAGCTGCACACATCAGTGGGTATGTACCATGCAAGTTTTCAGTCATTAGTCTAATCAACGATTGAAACCCGCCAAGTGCTTAGGCTTTAGTGGCTAGTCAGGATAATGACTGAAAGATACACCAATAGCTGGGCCTAGCCCATTCACTGGCTGGGTTATTTAATAAGCCATTTTGATTATTGTTGTTGTTGGAGTCATTCAAATGTTGTTTATGTATGAAATTAGGATGGCTGACAAAATTTATATGGGAAAAATAAAAAGAAAAATATAATTTATATAAAAGAAAACATAATCTACTGTTTTCCCCTCTGTGTCGGTACTAGATGCTCAAACGGTGTGTAGTGGTTGGACGCGCGATGGTCCCTAATCTGACCTTTTTAATTGCCAATGTATGCAGATCATGGATGGTGCTATGTGCGTTGCGTAGCTAGAGGAGCATCAGGAAGTTGTGATGGCTAAATGATATGTTGCTGTGAATTAGGGTGAGGTGGATCGCAATGCCATACAGGACCACCTTGCTAGATCTGATGGAGGATGTATTGTTGTGAAAGACCCTAAACCTCCTTCATGGCCAAGCCCTCTGCTAGCCCCTGATTGAAAGTGAACCAGTGCACGGCGAAGTCCTCGACTTCGTTGGATGAGCTATCGTCGGGCACGAGACGTGGTGGGTGTAGTGATGGGTGATATGTGTCACACTCTCAAACAGGGTCTAGACGTAACAGCCGCCACATGTTTATGAGTTGAGACTCATAAACATGTAAGGCTTAATACAAAATATGCTCAAACCAAAAATAAATCATAAAAACTCTCTTTATTTGAGATGTCTCTAATACAACAAGTTAGAAATTTAAACTTTCAACACTTCAAATGGAACATATCTTATAATCGCTTCCCACCCAATTGGTTTAACCACTTCTCGGTTCCATCCATTGATAACATCTCAGAAACATTCTTATCATCTTCAACCACTGCATAAAAAATATATATGTTTGTAAGAATGAATACGATAAGTCATACTTAGCACAATAATAGATCTAAGTAAAATAAATTATTTTCTTTGACAAAGAATTTACATTACTAGATTATTTATAATTGTGAAGTCACATCCATTTCATTAATAATAAATAAAAATAAATAAATAATATATTGATAACTAAAAATAAGAATAGGACAATTTCTGATGCCACACATGACCACAAATTTCCAATCCTGAGAGTCACTTGGATGAAATTTCACATTTTTATGCTCTATAGAGGGTACTCTGATATTACAATATCTTTTAAAACATTTCTATTCTCGAAGAGCAAAACCATTTGGTCCACCCAGAATTGCCACCCTTGACATACTAATACTAGTTGCTCCTACAGATCCATCACTACGTACCCTATTCGAACAAGGTCTGTTCCTGAGGAAAAACTCAGACAATCTCATACCTGAACTGTAATCGATACAATATGTTTGTCGTCGTAGCACCAGTTCTTATTTCTAAAAATTATTTCTTAACATATTACTTTTCAAACTGTCTAGTTTGTCAAAACTTTTCTCTCAAAAGATAATCTTTATCCTTTTAAAGACAAAAAGATCATAAACTTAATTATGACTCTGCTGTCTGCCCGGTTCATATTAGTGGCTCTAATGGATTCATTAACTCATACCAACACCGACGTAGTGGTTCATTATTAATCACTTTTCAGTATATCAACAATGCCTTTTATTTATGTGTTTTTTCAAAATCATATTGTTCAGTCATATTTCCAACATTATCGTTTTTCGTCCAATTGATATTGGTGGTTCTTACAGATCTATCACCATATACCAATGAGATATTAGCCTACTCTTTTCTCATGTCTAGTAAAATAAAATCACTTTATTTTTGCAAAACTTCGGTGTAAAACGGTATTAAGATAGTAAAAAGAGGAGATAATAAAATAGTATGTAGTTCAAAATAACAGTGACAAGATAATTTTAAAAGAGAATATGTGATAATAATATATGAATAGTTTATCTTATAATTCTTGATCTTAAAATTTTTGATAGTATTTTATTTAACTACTACTTTCTCTCTTGTTTTATTTCTATATTCAATCAGTGTTTTCTAAACTATTGTGAAGAGAATATGAAAGTTTGGCTCATATTTATAGCCTTATTATCTTCTAGAGTGTGTACACGTAATAGTTTACGCGGTGAACATACACCAAGGCTTAAAAAAAGGGACACGTTGCTTCTCTTCATGTAAGTCAAGTTGTTTTCATTCTTTTTTTTTTAATTATAAAAGGAAGTCAATTTGAATTTATGTTCTTCAAGAGGCGGACAACTCAAATTCTATCTTTTTAATGTCATATATATACATGTATGGTTATCGATATAAAAATTCTATTAAATTTGTTGTTAACATTTGGAGAATTTTTAGGTCTATCTACAAAATACATGTGGCTTAATTATATTAGAGACTTGGACCTATACATTATTTTTATAATTTGTTATTCTATTGTGACATCCTATTTTTATCGTATCTTTTAACTACTTTTCTCATATTCAGTCATACCATAGATTAAAATATCGCTCATAGAATTATTGTTCGACAGGTGGTGGATTTTCTTCTAATTATTATGGTTGACACACTATTGACATCATTTAACTATAAATATATTTGTGTATAATGGCAATTATTTAGTCTAGTAAGAAGTCAATTTAAACTATTATTTTAAGGTTCAAATAATATTCTATATTTTATGATAATACTACAATAGTTTATTAGATTGTTTTCTATATAATAGACTTCTTTCATACATATATGGAGAATGGCATATACTATAATCTCGAGTAAGAAATATTGTATAATAATACATTCAATCTATATCAGCACTTGAGTTCTCATTTTGCACTGCATAAAAAGGCTATCTTAGTTGATATGGTCAATTGTCTAAGTATTATATGACACTCTACTTCACGCTATACTTCTGTTGGTAAACTAACCCATTACTAATAGGCCCCTTCAATTGAACTGGGATAGGGTGCTACATCAATATAATTAGGCTAATAAAGATATTTTAAGTGCATGCCCGAAAATATTTTCTTCTCTTAGTATAAAATAAATTTGTCTTAAAATCATTTTCTTTCTTAACAATTAAGAAATCAATGTTCTAATGTGAATATTGTTTCTCAATTTTTTTTCAAAGAAACAAACAAATGAGGTAAATTTGTTATTATTAATTTTTTTTGGCATCAAAAATATCTTATTAATTCTTTCATTTTTTTCAAACTAGTGAACATTCATAAAAAAAATCAGCACTATTAAATTTTATTTCTTTCTTATAGTAAGAAATGGATATAGCATAAATTCTCTTTACTTCACCCCCAAGAAGTAAAACTGAATACTAATAATTTCAAAGTAGCTAGAAAAACACTAGTACTAATATGTCACAAGCAGAATATATATATTAGTACAATGATGGTAAAACTTAATGAAACTAAATACACGATAGAACTATCAAATGTATATTATGACTGAGTTCTAAATCAGACATGACATAATTATAAATGCTTAAATATGGGGTATTACAATATGACGATGAAGGACGATTCGGCGTTGGCGGATGTGATGATGAAGGACGATCCAACATCGGCATGAAGGGTCACGGTCAAGTGGGGTGGTAGTAAAACCCGAAAATCCACCAATATGTACTCAAGACTCTGCTCCATTTGTGCTAGAGCTGCATTGGCCTCGCTCATGGGCACATCCTCTCTGTCAGTATCCTATGTTGTAGTTGCTCGACATGTGTGGACAGTGCAGACATAATATCAAGTTGTTTTAATGATGAGCATTTAATTATGAAAGTAACGACCACTTACGAAATAAAGTTGAAAAGAGAGGTGTTGATACTTACATTGGAGTGAACACACCCTGTGTTCAGTCAGTCAAATCTCTGCTGGACGGTATGAGAAACTGACGGCTTATCATCTCTCTATGGTGGGTGAGGTGACAATCAAAATATCATCCGCGGCTATTACCACACTAGATAAGCCATTTGGATGTTGTGGCAGTATGGTCTCTCCTCGGCAACCCTCGACTCATGTACACAATCCCTGCACTCTTGCACATATGGTTGCTTTTGAATGACATAGACGTTTTGGACACGATCCTTCCTAGTTTGCTAGCAATGAAAAATATTAGTTAAAAACAATGCTTTTTTGGAGTTACAATCGAAACATCTATGTGAGGCATACGTACTCGTGAACATGGTTTGGAAGCTCTTGTGGCGACGGCACCCAAACTCGCTAGTACAATCTGAACTACCACATGACACACTCTGACAAGTACCCTTCCACCATATGAGAGAAGACAAGAAGAACCTAAGTCTTCCAATACTTATCATGTCTTTGCACCCTTGACAATAAGTTGTGTGGTGTAAGATTATCGATATACTGCTGCTGCCACGGCTGCCATATGACACTCTCACGCTCTCATCAAGCAGCAAATCGAAGCCTTGGTTGTATGCCAGGTAGCACTGATGGAGCTTATCCATAACCCACCGTAGTCTGACTCCAACGCCTTTTGTTTCATCCTCCACACCTTCCAAAGTTTATTTTATTGTCATACTTCTCTGCCACATGTGTGATGGTCTACTTAGGTGACATAGCAATATTATTCTTGACAATTGAGAGGACAAGACTAAAAACAAAAGAGAATGTAATATTTATGTACTATCCTAACAAGACATCTGTGGTTTGCCACTCTAGTAACTTGAAAAAAAAGCTCATTCTTTGGATATATCACATGGATGTACCATAGACAATTATCAACTAGACACTTGACAGCCCACAAATCCGGATTTGGCTTAATCACTCAGAATGGCCTATTAAGTGAAATGGCCCATATAGTGATGGCTTTGTTTTACATCTTTCTTGCTCCAAAAAATTGCCAAAACTATACAATCTGATCATTAAAAGATCATCTCGAGTTCATATATCTAGGAATCATAGTTGAGCTCAGTGCAGATACATCGGTCCAGTCACTCAAAGGGCCATGTTTGTCTGTTGGTTACTCAGGCGAGTCATACATTTTTTATGGTTCAGTGTACTTTCGTTAAAATTCTTCTCTAACTTAGGTAGATCATCAACTAAGTTTGCTTGGTGATTGTGATATCCAATTCGAGATAAGGCACACATTGCTGGCTATGGCTCCGCTGCTGCTAAGCTCTACACTAGTATTGGCCCCACACTACTACCAGCACATGCAATATTGTTTGCCCCTACTATTGAATGGCTCCCTTCCGAACTAACTGTGACAAAAATTTGCATATAAAATATAAACAGTCTTATTCCATTGCCAAGATCCTTCAATACCATCACAAATAAACTCTATGACTTGTCACCTTTCAGCCTTTTGAGAACCCAACTATTTCTTCTGGCAATAGATCTTCCACCATAACATCATATGTGGTAGGATTCAACTCTAATAACTCTATCACCCACATCTCTAAATATTTGAAAGACATTAACAATGGTTCTGATATTTGACAATAAACATGAGTACAAACACTAAGATCATCACCATATGATCCATTACAAATAACATCATCTCCATAGTACACGCAAACCCTATTGGATTTTTTATAATCTAGTCCATAAAATTTACGAGTCATGGTCGGACTTGAAAAATTGATTTATAGGGGTTAAACTAAAAAAATTCTTACAAATATGTCCAAAATTTTGATTTTCATGAAATAACTTAAAACCTATGGTTCAATCAGATATTGTTTACAAATTTTCTACTCCAACATCTAAAAAACTGCTTGTCCTAAATCTTAAGATAATGCGAAAATATAAATGAGTTATTCCAAAAATTATTTTAAATAACTCAGATTCAATCGAATCAACATACTCAAAAAATTAACTCTACATTCCCATTCTATGCCACAATATGATACTATTTATGGTAAATTAGTATATACAACACACGAAAGCTACTCAAAAGCTACTTTATTTAACAAATTTTCTTAAACCCTAAACACTAAGCATTGAATAATATTTTGAGTAAACTAAAATCATAAGGTGATGCGAAACTACCCGGAACCTAACATTTATTCAAAATCCTAAATATTAAATATATAACTAAATTAACCAGTAATACCTGACCTAAACCATAAGCAAATTTTTAGAAGCCAGATCTTCATGGTCACGAAGCTGCCAACCTCCAGCGTCTTCTTCGAGCAACATGTTGCGTGTGCGCTTCCCATGATGTATGCCATCACATACACAAGATCGCCAGCCGTGAACACCATCGGCCCATCCAAGTGCACTGCCACCAGAATCCATGTCAAGAGATTATCGAGCGGTTGCATGTCAACGAATATTTCTGAAAGAAGAATTACCTAATGTGTGCACATATCAAAATTATGGAACCTTCATGTGTATCTATCAAAATTATAAAACATACAAATTACTCTCAGGCCTTATGCTTAATACCACTAATGACGTTATTAAGATATCCATTAACATAATCATGGTTGCATGTCAATAAAATTTACCTTATTTTCGAGAGTTTCTCATGATCTACAATTTTGATAATTACACCACTTGAAAATTATGACTACATATCAACATATATCAATTTAAAAACAACTAATTGAATTTACAAGCATAAAAAAACCTAAATTTTTAAAGAACACATCTTATGTAACCTCTATCTAGCATCATATGTATACATATAAAAAAATATTTCTCAAATCTAATCAACCATTAATGACATAATTAATATTACCATTAAAAAAATATATTTCAACCAAATTTACCTTATTTTGAAGAGTTCTCTTTAATTTACAACTTTGATAATTGCAGCAACTAAAATTTATGGTTAAATTTCAAAATATTTGGATTTGAAATATGAAATGTGTGTGAGAGGACTGTGTGAAATGAGGGGGATCAAAGTATGGGGAGGAGAAAATGGTTGAATCGAACCAAGTCAGGGGACTTGTCAAGTGCTGGAGACTCGATAAGTCACGATTTTCCAACCAACACTCGACAACTTGTATCTCTAAAACACGACCAACTAATGTAGCAGGTTAGTTTTGAAAAAAAAAAACACTCAAGTATAGGTTATTTTTACATATGATTATTTAATCTAGGCTATTTCAAGAAAAAAAATTCGTTAACATGCCCACGACTCCCCTCCCTTTCATCACAAAAGCCCTCCTCTTTTCCCTTACTATCCAAACCCCCCTCCTCTCTCATTCTCTCTCTCTCTAAACGTTCTCGCCACCGGTCGCCTTCGCCGCTGTTGCTCCCAGGGGACGGCTGCCGCCGCCTCCCACGAGACCCCGACGGAGACTGATTTTAGCCCCTTCCCCTTCACTGCTCGAGGGGGAGCAAAAGCAACTTATTGGGTGACCTGTTTTTTCCCGTTTGTGTCGTTCTCCACTTTGGCCTAGTGGCGATCTCGCGTGGGGATGCGGCAATCCGAGGCCTGATGTGCGGATCAGAGCATGGACGCGATCGCGCCCAATAGAAGCATCGGGCGGCAGCGGCGGGGGAGGAGGAGCAACAGGAGCTGTGCCCATGACGATTTACATCGCGCGCGAGGCTTCCAAGGTCTCGTCTTTACGCGATTTTGCGATTTTTTGAAATATTTCGGTGGTTTTTCTTGATCGAGTTGTTTGGGAAATTTTTTGGGTGTGTAGTTATGGAGGAAGGTGTGCATGGAGACGTGGGTGGAGCTGCAGCTTCTGTTCGAGAAGTGGCGGCTCCTCCTCGCCGGCCTGTTGTTTCAGGTGAATTTCTCATTTTGTTGCCTTAAATGCGTGGAATTATTAAATTGCGGCATGCTCTGTTGTTGCTAGTGGTGTGTGTTTCAAAATTTCAGTGTGGCGTCTATATGATCAACTTAGTTCTGCATTATAGAATTGTTGCTATTTTTGGATACGAATCCTGTGATGGTCTTGTGTTAAGGGTGTGGTTTGATTGACATAGTCTACTAGATGAGGACTAGCTTGGAGGGTTCTAAGGTTTTCTATGAGCACTTTCTGTTTGAAGATTGGTATGCAGTTTGCAAGGATATTCTGTTGGTTGATCAGGAGGGGAGCACAAGGGAAGAAATTGCACTGTGAAATGTTCTGGGCTGGATATCGTAAAAAGATGTCTTTGGAACAAATCACCATTTTAGTTTTTGCATCTTCAACATTAATTGCTTGCTAAAATCTGGCTCAATTTTCATGGAATACTTGCAATTGTATGTGTGGCATAAATATTTCATTGGCAAGTAGTTTTAAGAGAAGTATGCACCGGTAAGCTCTTTGTTCAAATCTTCGTTGGGATGGAGCAGCATTGTTGCTCGATATATGTCTTATTGTAGAGATGAATTGTCGCCTTGTGCTTTATTTGATATTCCCTGCTTTGGCACTAGCACGTTTATATTCCTTTTTAAGACATGTTATACTGATCTTCTTCTTCTCAATTTTGCACCTCTATTTAAGGTTTTTAGTTATTTAGAATGTATAGTGCGTTAGCCCTTTGGAGTCCTAAGGCCTTTCCTTTCTTCTCTGTTTATGCTTTCTATTAGCGATCAGACTTAATGTGAACATAGTCTTCAATGCTATCTATTTCTGCTGCTTGTTGGGGGAGTAAACCTCTTCTGCCAGTTTGTCTTAATCTGTGTATTTGTCATATGATCATGTTCTAGCAATGTACCTTGTACCATTCTGCTCTCTTATGCCAACATTTGGTATATGCATTCAGAAGGAACATTTGCAGTGTACACGCAAGCATTATGGCTCTTCTTGGACAAATGGTATTAAGATAAAAGGATGCTTGTGGTTAGTAGAGCACACAATTCTAATACTCTAGTAGCTGGCTGGACTCAATAAGTCAAATAAGAACGTAATTCTTATTGGTGAATAATATGATCATTTTCTTCTGTATTCTACAGTTTTCCTTTTTGGGTGTGAAAATTCCCTAATTCTTCTCATTTTCTGCATTGTGTTCTCCATATTTACTTATTTAATTATTTTTATCAGTTGATTAATGGATTACTTTTGGAGATTCATGCAATGGTTTTGCCTCTAACTAGTATATTCATGGGTTGGCTGCTCGAGGAGTGCATTACTTGCATCGGCCTGGACCACTGCTACGGGACTTGGGGTTTATGGCCCTTCCAGTATGTCATTTACTTATCTTTCAGTTTGTATATATCAAAGCACAATTGATATAAATTCATAAGAGCTGCCTGGTACTTCTGCCATTTTTAGGAGCTCGGGCAAGACAAAGGTTATCTCAGTGAGAGCATATTTGCTTTCATCTTCTTTTCCTTTGTATTGGTAGGTAATTATTTTACTTTAATCTTCTTTTCCTATGTGTTGGTAAATAATTCTTTTACTCTAGTACTTGCCATGACTAGGAAAGTTAATATTTTCCTTGAACCTGAAGAAGGAATGCCAAACAATGTTTGAAATTGATGTGATTATGAATAAGTAATGTGAGAAGTGAGGATTATATTTCCTTTAAGTGAAACTGACCAAGTTTAGCTTGAAGAATTTGGTCACACACATAGTGTGGCTAGTGGCCTGTGGCTTGTTATCTCTGATAAATTGTTGGCATCTATACTATATAATTATGCAAGGAAAACAGGAGTTTCGATTTAATCACTAATTTCTAGGTTTGTCTTGATTAATTGGTGGATATTATTTCTTGAGTTAATATCTACAGTCCCGACAGAACAAAAAGTTGGAATGCATTTGATATCATTTTCTTTGAAGAAAAGGTGGTTCAACATGCTTCTTGGTCATGAGATTTGTATCCACACTTCCTCTGCTTTCTTCTTATGCTGGCTGCTTATATAGTTTGATCATGCAAGTGTTGTGACACTATGTTTATGCTACTGCAGTGGACATTTCACCCTTTTATTTATCATAGCAAACGTTTTTACACAGTCTTACTCTGGCGCAGGGTGCTGGCTTTTTTAGTTGTGAGTACTACAATCTTAATTTTTGCAGCTATATAATTTTACCATGTACTCATAAGTCATTACATTGTTTCTCTAGGCTTCACAGGTTTTGAGGATCATTACATTCTATTCCACTCAGCTTCCTGGTCCAAATTATCACTGTCGTGAGGTAACATTAGTTTTTTACTCTTTTTTAGCCAAAAGAGTGCATGTGCACTGCATTATCACACATGAAAACCTATCATGAAGACATACCTGAAGTCATATAGCTTTTCCCATATAGGGCTCCAAACTGGCTACACTTCCACCACCCAATGACTTACTAGAAGTGCTCCTTATTAACTGTAAGTTCTCTTTTGTTGGTTTGACCATTATGGAAGGAACTCTGTCTTGAGCATCCAGAAATTCTCTGCTTTGCAGTTCCTCGTGGAGTATTTTTTGGTTGTGGTGATCTGATATTTTCATCTCACATGATATTTACTCTCGTCTTTGTGCGTACATACCAGAAGTATGGGTCAAAAAGGTACTAAAATGCCTGTCGTCTCCTGGCAAATCTGCAATCCCCCCTACTGCCCAAATTTAATGGTAGATTTTGTTTTTCAGGTTTATCAAGCTCCTTGCCTGGTTGATGGCTGTAATTCAATGTCTTCTTATAATTGCTTCTCGCAAGCACTATACTGTAGACGTTGTTGTTGCTTGGTACCATAACTTCTACGTCACTGATCAATGATTTGGCCTCTGCCTTTTCTTTTGACAAATTTTATTCCTGCAGGTATACCGTCAATTTAGTTGTATTCTTTGTTGACAAGAAACTGCCAGGTACCTTTTGTGTCAGATTTGTACTCATGAGGCCTACTGTGGTAGGCATTGACAAGCTTTACTGACATTTTTTCAGAAATGCCGGATCGTACAACTGGGTTACCTTTGCTTCCATTTAGTACCAGGGAAAAAGATACCAGGTTGAAAGACGAGAAAGACAGCAGATTGAAGGATGAGTACCATAAGCTGTTAAATGGAAATCCTGGGGATCCTACTGATAGGGTATTAATGAACATTTACCACTCTCATTACTAGGTTTTTATGAACTTATTTTTACGTTCCATTTTTTCTTGAAATTTTTAGTTTTTATGCTCCACCTTATATTAGAATGAAGTCCATTGCTGCATTACAGCAGTGGCATTGGAATTTAGTTAAATTGAACCAAAAACCTCTGTTCTCTGTAGGGATGTAGGCATACTCATACAAACTGTCCTTCGTCCTTATTGTTCTGTGCTGTTTTGCAATTTTTTTTTTTGCCTGACGTGTCTGTTTCTGATCATTTCAGCGACAGCGGGGGCAGATGAATGGGAAGCACGACGAAGACATCAATCACACTCTTTCCGATGCCACTCCCAATGGTTCATGAGCAACTGCTTTTCAGTGGGCGTTTGTCTTCACATCCACATCTGACGTGTGAAGCAGCTGGGGTAAAAATTTGCCCGGCGCCTCTCTACATGTTGAAGGCCTTCAAGTTTCGTGCTACAACATCCTCTTGTTTCGTCCTAACCTAGCATGGTAACAGATGAATCGAGGCGGGTGCTATAGCAGTTGATAGAGAACTGTAAAAGAATTTGAATTTGCGAAGTTTGAATCCTTCAGTGAAATCTTCACCGTTGTCGACTTGTCACCGTTCTAGAATTTGCAGTGGCACTTCTCTTTAGCAGGATGGTAGACATTTTTTGATCTTGCTGTATATCTTTGATCAGCATAACCTTGTGATGCATGCGTTTGGCCTTGGCATGCGTTTGCTGGACGCTAATGCTTGCGGGCTTCCGTCACGCCTGCACAGCGGTGTGTGCGACGGCAGAGATGGCTACTAGCATGTGCTCCTGTTACGTTCCGTATACGACGACGACGTATGGGCGCGAGGCATATGATTATATAACGCAAAAGTCGTGCAACGCGTGCACGCGGTGACAGAGCCGTTGCTCGAGTGACATCAAGTGCGGTGCGCTTCTGAAATGTCTCTTTCGCACAGCGATCTCATGGCTTCGTCCTATACATTTTTGTTGGAGTTGAAGTGTTCTTTGGTCGCATGCTGAGCCAATCAAATAATAGTTCATATTAAATAAGGAAACTGTTAAGAAAACAGTTATGCACTACTTCCAACTGCCGACCACCTCGGTCCTCTGATTTGCTCTTAGATTAGTACTGTTTCTCAACAAAAGTTCACCCGTTCCTTACCTTAGATTCCAACGGAGCATGGCCGATAGGAGTCATGGAGGAAAGCGGCGAGAGGAGCAAGTAAGGCCGTGGTGGTGAGGCCTTGCAACGGACGGGAGGGACTGCAGGGAGACAACATAGTAGACATGTCTGTAGGCAGTTTTAGCGAACGGTGGTGGATCCGCAATCAGTACTAGTGCCATGAGCTGTGTCAACTATGGTGTGTGTGAGGAAATACCTACTTCAATATGTCGTCTATTTGGCAAACTTGTTAGTGTAAGAATAATTTTCTATTTGCAAAAACTTACTGTTTTAAAATTTGTAGATATGTTTTTCTTATATTAATCCCATTAAATATATATATATCTAACGGTTCATATATCGGATAGAACTAAATCTTCACTCCTATAAGTTATTTAGTGGTTAATTTAGGTTTACCAATTAACATCTTGCTAAAATGTCTTTTTACTCAAGTTTTGCGAATGAATGTAGACAAAGATAACAGGTTTTTATTTATTATTATTTTTGTTTACATTCCCAAGTATCGCGCAATTAATCACAAGTTCGTGCACCCCAGAGAATTGCATATTCCCAGAGTTCTGCTTCTGCAGTCGCATGTTACCCGCTTTCCGCACTCCCACGTGCTGATTACTTTTAATATCTCGAGGTCATTTAAGCTTACAAAATGTAATGACGAATTTGTTGTTGCTTCATACATCCTCATTGGACCGAAATTGTCTTAAAAAAAATTTTATTTGTAGGAAGACTTGCATAACCGTCAAATCTCGTCTGAACAGTTCCAAATACATAGAGTTTGAAAGTTATTGGCATGAAATCCAATAATTCCAAAAACTTTTCTAAATATACAAAACTTTCAAATAATTTTCGTCCGGCATTCTGAATGGTAGATACTCTCACCACTAAGCGCACATTTTTTTTTTCTTGGTCAACGAACGTCCGACTCAGCTAAGCACTATGCGTACAAACAAAAGGTTAAAGAAATTGATTTTACTGTAATATGCAAAGCCTAAAAGATAATCTTACGCTGTTATAATTAATCTCACGAGGAACAAATCCTGATCTGTTAGTATTTAGTCCAATCCACATCCGAGTTTTACAATCTTTTCCCCCCTTTTTGGCAACATGCTTCAGGACTGAGATGACAGGAGATTTCTGTTGCTGAGTACAGTTAAAACACTGAACCCTTCTCACATGATTAAGCATCCGAATAAAGCGCAAGCAGAAAAGAAAACATGCATAGAATTACACCGAATCAGTAGATAAGATGGGGAATATTTGAAAAGCTAGGGCATGATTATCACTAACACAATCTTGTTTAGAGAACCATGAACCCATGATAATGTTTAAGCCTCACAACATCAGATTTCTCAATCTAACCCACAGGTTTGCTCTCAGCTGCACCCAATCTTCGAATCAACAGAAAAATGCTTGTCAGGTTTCCTTCCCTCACAGAATCCCTTCCTTTATTGAAAAGAAAAGGCATCCACCATGAACAAGTTGAAGATCATCATTTACCCCACTGAGTTATTCTTTTACCACTTCCAACTTTAACTTCAGCCCAGCCTGTTTTTAGGATCTTGTAAATCTAACCCACAGGTTAGCAGTAATGGCATCAGAGCTTTTATTGACAACCATGTGCAGCAGCAAAACTCAGCCAGGGACATTGAAATGAAATAGCCAAGATATAACAAAAGCAAACACCATGCAAGCAAGAAGGAAGTTGAGAAACCGATGCCCTTGCCAAAATCTCCTGGTTTCAGCTGGTGGTGCTTGCACAGCGACTGCGTTGTTTGATTCGTTCCACTGGTCAATGAACTCAGCATCACCAAAACCCACCACATTGCATGCAGCTGAGCCACAGATTTCACAGATCCTAAGCCAAGAAAAAGGAAGAAAAGAAACCTTTTAATTTATCCACATCCAAATTAAAAAGCCATCAATGAAGATATCTTTACACTTGGAAAACAATAGAATGATAGATGCTCAGTTCATTTTTGTTAAAAAAATAGATTGATGATGCCTCTAACATTGAAAAGACAAGAACAATGCCAACTATAAGAATCTTTAACAAGATATCAAGTGATAATTCGAAAAGGGGAAAAAAGCATTTCATCTATGAAAAGAACTATACTTGAAGCATTCTTGCAATAATCAGTGATAGAAATGCATAAACCTGAGAAGCAGATGAATGTTACATATGCAAGTTTAGATGTTATGTGTGCGTGATTTGCTC
Organism: Pharus latifolius; assembly: GCA_019359835.1. Lineage (NCBI taxonomy): Eukaryota > Viridiplantae > Streptophyta > Magnoliopsida > Poales > Poaceae > Pharus > Pharus latifolius. Next base: position 10,215,219 of record CM033323.1, on the reverse strand, counting down.
AGCATACCTAGGCATGCTTGCTCGAGAGAATGTTATGCTAGGACCGTTCATACAAATAGAAACACGCAATCAGTCTAGTCCTCTCAACATATAAATAACATAAGAAGTATGAAAGGGCTCACGTTACAATTGGTAGTCTGACATTCATTGTCAACTCAATAAATTTTGATGTAATTGATATCGTGTGATAAAATAGCTTACTTTTGCAGGCAAAAGGGTTGATGACAGGCCAAGCTAAATCATTTATAGTCTACTAAAACCGATATTTTTTAAAAGAAAAATCAGATTTAGACACAGAAATTAAGGAAATAATGTGTTAACTTTACATTGTCAAGAAATGGCAGATAGCTGCCTTCAAGAAACAACATGATCATAACTACAATACCAGAGTAAGCTACTCATCTATCTCAGATAATCACAAGTTCAATATGCTATAAAGCAGAGATGTCTTCACCCTCTTTTGCCAATACTAATTCCCACACCAAAGTTCCTGGTTCTAATTACAAAATGTTGTCTCAAATTTTAAAATGTTCCTGCTTAAACTAAAATATATTAAAATACCTCTTATCCTTTAAGACACATAATTTACAGATAACTTCAATAGGTCAAAATGGAATTGCCTGGGAAATATCCGTCGTGCCAAAGGCTGCATAGAAAACACTCGGGAAATAATAAAATGAAACAATACGTGCCTGTAGTTTGCAAAAATCAAGATGTGACATCTGATGTCAGCTACTGTGCTATTCTGTCCCACTTTTAGAGAACAATATTAGGAACGAAACAACTTGACAAGTAACCTTTTTTAATACTGCCAAATTATTTAGCGGCTTGTATTGCTTGCTATGTTCCACACTTTAGAATTGAACGATAAGTAATTTTCGATCGTGAACCAATTGTAGGTAATGAAAACCCTTACTGTTCTAGAAACATCTCCTTTTGAAAGCCTTTATTATTTAGTGAAACACATAATCATTCTTGACTACCATTTCATGAAAAATAGACAGATTTAAAGTAGAAGGTGGCAATCACGCCTCCACACCATCAAACAAAAGGCACATCATATAGATTCACACATCAGACTACCTCAAAGTACTGAGAAATAATTTGGTCAAGACACCACCCAAATATATCAAATGGATGATACAGAGAATCTGCGACAAAAGCAGACTGAAAGAACGAATCATAACTTTATCCTATCCAATGTTCTATCATCTCGCGATTCCTAAACAGCCTAAATAATCCACTCTGCTCACTTTGCCTTTATCCTCCCCCATCTTCCCTCTTTTCCTTTATCCACCTAAAGAAAGCAAAAAAATGCCACGTATTAAGATTCTTAACCATGTGTTCATGCACCCCAAATGCACTATCTCAGAAAGATATATGTGAAACAAATCTTGACTGCGAGGTGAAAAACCCTGAAAACTTCGCCTCAAGCTCGCGCTTTACATCTAATCTCTTGTAATTGAATTGGCGTGAATGGACTACTCAATTGTATGAGTTAAACTTCGCATGGACTTTACACATTGCGCTTAATCGAACTATTGAATTGGACTGAATTGTAAGAGTGAAGGGCTTACTTGTTGCCTCTGATCTTGAACCAAGTCTCGGCGCACTGCTTGTGGGAGTAGGACAGGTCGCCCTTGCAAGAGCAGCCGAGGACGATGCCGGCCCCGGACTCAGGCGCCGCGCTCTCGAGGCCGAGGTGGCAAATGCGGCAGTTCCGCTCGGCCTTCTCGGGGCTGGCCTTGATGATCTCAGCCAGCCCGGCCTCCAGGTCGACGTCGTCCAGCGAGCACTCCGACACGCATGACTTCCTGCCGCCCTCGCCATCGCTGCCGCCGTCGCAGGAGCCCTCGTGCACGGACGCGCACGGCGAGATGTAGTCCTCGTAAGCGACCGAGTCGTGGCGCGAGTGCGAGTGCCACGACCGGTCCTCGGCATCTGAAAAGCACTGGCTGCCCTCCTCGTCGTCGTCTGTGCTCTCCTCCGGGTGGCGCTGCCCGCCGCCTAGGCCTCGCTCCACGTCGGCGTCGGCGATTGCCGACTGGTCGCCGCGGTCCACCATTGCTCCTCCTCAGATGGAATGGAAAATATCTAGTTCGAGATAACCATCAAGAAACGCAACCAAAAAAAACGATCAAAAATGTTGCCAAGATCAAATCCCAACTCAAAAACCAAGATTACCAACCAAGAATACCGCTCTCGTAGGCCACACCAAGAACCCGACTCCAAGAACAAAGAAAAAAAACACAGGCAATGCGATCGCAAGAAGCGATCCAAGAACTCTATACGGAGGCTTCTTGATCCATAACCGTAGGGAGCGCAAGGAGACAAGAAAGAGAAGAGGAGAGGGAAATAAAAAGAGAAGGGATTGTACTAACACAGAGAGACGGGGGAGGACGAAAAAGACTAGCCCTGTGCTTGTCGGGAAGGAGGAGAAAGGAGAGGAGAGAGCAGAAGGGGAGTTGGGTTCTCATCTTATGCCCATTGTTTATGGAGAGGAGTACGGCTCAAAGGCTGCATGGTATTATAATTTTTTTTTGTGGATGTTGGAATGGATATGGTGGAGTTGGCTAAGAAAAAGACAACAACAAAAAGGTTTTCTTTCAAGAAAAACCCCATCCCATGTCGTATATCTCACTAGGATATATATATATATATATATATATATATATATATATATATTGATTTTATTTTTTGTTTTAGAATTTAAGCTATACAACTGGAGTCAACTCTATCTAAAAAATCATTATATCCAATCCATTTTAATGTAAAATTGAACTTGTGCACAACCCCTTATAGAATTAAAAAAATGACACTAACAACTTCACTATCACATTATTCATGAATATTGTTTTTATTGAATATTCGTAATATTGTACATATAAAGATGTTATTATATCTATTTTTATGAATACTAGTTATTAGTTGTATTCAACGTACAAGATATATATACCAGTTCATATTATTAAAATTTTAGATAGATTTGTTCAATACTTAAAGTAAATTTATTGTCTTTGATATATTGATAGTGCGAGCGAATTGTGTAAAACACGTGCTATCAAAATTGAGATAGATATAGCAAAATAAAAGTTGTGTGCAAATTTTTCGTACCTTATCAGATACAGAGAGCTACACTACCATTCTTTTATAAACAAAAAACCGTATGCATGGCAAACTCTGATACTCCACCTATGGTAACAATAACAAAGTCTTACTTTGTTTTGCTTTTTTAAGTTTCTATTCTATTTTTTTTATGGGGTGTCTCTACGGTGCACGGCATCACTTAACAATTTAGTGTATATTTTTTCAAAATTACTCTTTTTTATACATATTAAAATTCAAACTTATTTTTCTCTATCAACATATGATTTTAAAATAAAAATTCATACTTTATCTAAAAAAACATATTTAAACTAAACTAATTTCACTGAATTTTTACTCAAATTATATAAAACCTTACAACTAAAATGCATACACTTACAATTAGTATTAATATTAATTTACAACAACTACTTATAAAGGATCGTACAAATTTAAAACTAAGAGATATGAGTTTAAAACTAAAAAATCAATAATATTATTAGGTATAAAACCTACAGAGTTGTAATTACCTATATAGTACAAATTTAAGACTAAGAGATATGAGTTTAAAACTAAAAAATCAATAATATCATTGGTATAAAACCTACAGAGTTGTAACTACCTATATAGTACAAATTTAAAACTAAAATATACGAGTTTAAAACTAAAAAATCAATAGCATCATTAAGTATAAAACTTATAGAGTTGCAATTACCTATAGGGTACAAATTTAAAACTAAGAAATATGAACTTAAAATTGTATATCATTATACTAGAAAAATATATAAACAAATATAAAACAACAATGACTAACATGGAAATACAACTTAAATCTAAACTATATAATATTACATAAACTTAAAACATAATAGAGTAAAATGCTACTAAAACAAATAAATAAACCTTATAACCTAATAATAGAACAATTCAATCTTACAACTAGTATATATATATATATATATATATAGCCATAGTATCCTATTGTGTGTGTAGAGGATCTTTGTGCAAATTTTTGATCCTAATTAGTAAAATTTTGCATGCAAATATTTGATTCAAACCAATCATTACCTATCACATAATTAAGAAAAATATGCATATTATATGATGAACGTACACCATATAATAAAACTTTTTTTTAATTGAAATTGTATTTGTTATAGGGCAATAAGTTGAGCTCTAAGTTCAACAGAACAAAGTTGGAGTACGCAATAAAAAATAAAAGAAAATTCTATGCTTCATAAATTTGGAGGGAACAAAATATCTGATGAAAACTACTAAAAAATTTTCTTAAAATTATAATGTTTGGAAGATGTCTTTAAAGGAAAGAATAATCTATCCCATGTCTCGTAGACCATCAGTAGTGTACCATTGTGAGGAGGAAATGTCTAAAATAGCATTTCCACATAAAATTAGCTTATGTTTGTGCGTGTAGTATTTTGTTGCTTTGGGTTCCACATCATTGTTAGTTCCGACAAGAATAAGTTGGTACGTACACTGAAATCATAGGCAAGAAATGCTGGAGTGAATGAGTGTGTATCAAGTCTCCCATAATTTCATTACATGATAAAAAAATATTTCATGATTTCAGTGATGCCGCTTCTAAATTTTATGTTTAGAAACAATAAGAGCAAACAATTCCATGATTTGACTTGTTTCGGGAAAGTTAATCTTTATATTTTTCATGTCTATTGTAATAGTTATCATTATAATATATGTTTGATTTAATATATCATAGAGAAAATTACGCCATTGTATTTTTTTCTATTTTTTTTCAACTTTAATTAGCATAAGATCAAGCCTCAATATTAGGTGTTAATTTGTATTCTAAAAGTTTTGATTTACACAATGAAAATGGCAAATGAAGTATATTTTAAGGAATAAGGACAAATGTACTAAAGCCCAAAAGTACATTTTTTTTATCTGGTTGTAAAAGTTGGTGGCAATCTGTCAACGCAAGACAAACTATTTTCAATGGCACTTTAAATGTACTTGAAACATGTCAAGAAAACAAATTGTCCTTCTCGTAAATAAGAAAACAGAAGAAAAAAAATGAAGGGAAAACAAAGCAAATGCACAAACAAGATTTGTTTCAGCATGAAAACCTAGACATATAGCATGATTTTCTTTCCATCATCTTGTGTGAACTTTTCTTTTCCTTTTTCTTTTCTTTTCTTTTTTTTTTTTGAAGGAATCTTGCGTGCACTTTGAAGCGGTGTTCATAACCATAGGCCTACATGAAATGTATAGATCACGGGAAATAGAAACCACTCTCTTGATACCTCGTGATTCGTTGGAAGTTATAGCGCAGGTGCACTCCATCTTCTGTACAACACTAGGAGCTATAAGAAGTGTGTCTCTCATTTGCTTTTTTGTACTTTGTATTTCACTGATCTAGGTTCTGTTTAGAAAAATTTTAGTTTCAACTTTAAACTATCGGATACTTCAACCTTGTGAAACAGGATATAGTTGAAGTGGCTTGTTAGAAAAGCTGCTCCCTAAGTTTTTATGAGCAAACCAGCATCTCCAAGAACCTGACCTAAAACATTGGATCGAAGCTATCTCTTTTGTTCACCGTAAAAGGCATTGACCTGAACGTGACATGATTTGTCATGAGCTATTCTTCAGCACGCTCAGAATCATTTTTACATTTTCTGAAAAAAACAAAGAATGCAAGAAATGATAGTGAAGTCACAACTCAATTATATGGTAAGGGTGACTTGGATAATTTGATATTTTGGGATGCATGAGGGCAGGTGCTCTAATCAGATGAGACCTGATTTGTGAGTTGTTTTACAATACAGGTTGGCATTCCGAGGTGCATTGGAGAATGCAATTGTAATCAAGTTGACCTGTCATAGATTAGCTGGTGCCCTGAGATGCATACTCTAATGATCTAATCAAATAGACCAACTGATTTATTTTAGATAAGTTTGCTTTGCACGTTGAAACATTCATTTTGGTGTCAGTGACTCATTCCATTCTTCGTACCGACTCCGTATCTACGTCACCACAGAGACAAGAAACAGTATACAACTACACTAGTATAGTGATCGATACGTACCAATCAAGATATATACATATACATAAATGCGTATCAATCAAGATATGTAACAGTAAGCATGTACGTTGGATCATGGTTAAATGCGTTACGTGAGAGAGCAGAAAGGCTTGGAGGGAAAGGAACCCATACGGCTATTATTATTTCTTCATAAATCATTGTGTCCCCTAAAGTTACATTACGTACGGCTTTTTGGCCACATAAATGAGTGCAACTCAGGCCTCCATGGATCGTTCGTCAGACTTACAGGCTTGCATTGCCTATATTCGGACGCTGTTTAGTTAACATCTCCATTAAAAATATCTAGATATATAATTTATATGATTTATTTAGAGATTATTAGATTCAAATTTTCATCGTGTCTAGACAACACACCCTTAAACTTTTTTAATCAAACATATCTAGAAATAAATCTCAGACTTTCAGACACATAGAATTGAGTACATGAGAAAACTAAACATATCTAACTACTCATCACCAGTCAAATAAGTTGATGTTATATATACTTAGTGATGCAAAAATTATCAAAACTTGAGGTAAATTTTATGCATGACGAGGCCGAGAAAAAGGGCAAGGGATCTCACACGTGTTGATGTAGGTTGGCCGGTTTCTAATTGAGGTTGCTGGTGGTATGTTGCTGTCCGACTTGTGGGACTTGCAAGTCCTTTGGGATTGAGCATAGAAGGAAACAAATATGATGAGCCACATTTTTGTCTCTCTTTACAAGATTCTCTATGTTGAGTATGACACATGTAGAGTATAGGGCGTACTTGATTTGTGATCACAAATTACACCGCACTATCCAGCTAAAATTTGGTTCGACTGACTAGAGAATTATCTAGTGTTTTGTTTGCAAGATTCTGAAATTTCGTTATTCTTGGTTCAATTTTTTTTCTAGCCAAAACTAAGACGTCGTAGTCGATCAAACACCTAGTTTGATTATTACTGAAATTTGGTTGCTAAAGTGGGGCTCTTTAGGGCACTTTGTTGGAACTTTATAAGCGTAGGCTATTCTTATAGTCTTATACTCTTATGGAGTAGTCTACAGGGACCATTCGTTCTATTTGAAAACCAGGAGAACAAGTCCATGAGAAGAAGCTGGTGAGCACCAAAGCCAAAGAAAGGTGGCAGGAATCTAGCTTAGGGAAATAATAGAGGCTGATATGATTAAAAACTAAATTTACGTACCACACAAACATCAACAAACATGCTAATATCCTAACAAATGGAGCACACAGTATTTTATGCATTTGTTTCCATTCACCCATACATGGACCCACGAAGGATCACACAACTATGCAGATTCTCTATATCAGCATTTATCTAAATCCCTTAGTACCGGGTTCCAGAGATATGTCCCACTGGTCAGTGACAAGAAGCAGGAAACCTGTAACTTGCGACTACAAAGAAAGTGTGGTCTGCTACATCTCTTATGACTTTGTGATCATAAAAAAGTGTAATAAAAAAAATCAAATGTCAATATTATTTTTTTTCTTAAGAAATGTGATAAAATTTGTATCTATCTTAGAAATATAGAAATGTGACATATCATATTATACTCAATGTGATATATTATGTTTTGTTTAAAGAACAAATGACAGCAAACTTGATCTTTATTGAAAGAGTGGGGGTGTATGCCTTTTGTCCAACTCAAGCAACATGATGCCTCTTTGAAGCCCTGGAAATTGAAAAGGATAATAGAACATGATTAGGTGTCAACCTTCCCACCATACTGCATTATCAATTGCATCTTGCTAGCTAGGTCCAACTAGTCTTTGTGCAACAAAACCTCTTTCTTTCTAATCAATGCTTTTGGAGGCTTGAGACCTACTACTACTAGCTGCCATGTTCTACTGAATCTTTGCACTACATGACAAACAACTGCATGGCCCAAATGAATCACATTGTAAATATTAGCGGCGGCTTCTAAAAAATTTAGCTTTCAAGTTTATGATGAAAAGGTCAAACAAACTTATTTTTTTTAGATAAATCTCCGAAATTGTTTGGTGAGAAATTTTGATCATGAGCTTAGGAGGGATGGATAGGGTAAAAAACCACAAAAATTACATACTTTCTAGTCTATTTTTAACATTTCTTTAGTGAAGGGTTTCAGATTTTTTAGAGAAGAACATAAAAAAAAACTAGCCATTTATTAACCCCAGTTTTTTCTTCTCTTAATTAAAAAATTAAAACAAAAGCGGGGTCAAACACATGAGAAGAGTTAAATTATGATGCAAGAATGATAAGTGCTGTGAGGCAAGAATCACAACAGGTTACTGCAAGATCCATGAATTTATTATCTGTACCACAACAACAGATATGGAAATCCGAAAAAGTTCGTAGAATCTGAAATCTACAGTACCACCAGATCTAGGGCAAAGGAAAGGAAAATAAAAACTCCTGCACCTATACAACAAGGAAAAATTTTGTTGGTACCACAAACAATGCATATTTTTGTTTCCGTTATGAAAAAGTCATTTTTTTTTACTATTGTCACATTAGCTTCTATTTTTTTATCATCATTATCACTTTCATTGAAATTACACACTGTTAGAAGTTCAAATTAGTATTAACTTAGCCATAATTTTAAAAAAAAACAAGTATATTCCTGTTAGTAAATGAGCCAACGACTTTCTTTAAGTTGGATGCTAGGGCACAATTGACTTTAAGTTGATGCAAGGTTTGAGGGTTATAGCGGGCTCCGATGGGCCATGGCTGACGACAAGAACTCTAGTGGTCATGCTTGAGTACAAATGACATGTAGGTCATGCTGACAACGACAATGGCTGCCGGACGCGGTGGAATAGTGGCAATGGCCACACCTACACATTAGACATGCCCGGAACGTAAAGAGAATGGTGATTGGTTACTATTGACGATAACCAACTTATCAGACTTACATGTTAGAAGTGGAGTGTAACGCCCCGAATCAGGAGTCTAGGAGATTTGAACATCTCCTGAACACGTTTGAACCATATTCATATGCATTCTGATACAGGGTGAAAATACAGATACATTGATACAGTGGATTAAAAAACTCTTTATTCAAAACTTAAAAACGTCTTACAAAAAATTATTGAAATAAGATTTAAGCGAATAAAATTCTAAAACCTAAACGTCAATATTCTTAATGCTAAGCATCCTCCGAGAAAAAATCCCCTCCTTCATGGTCTTGAAAACTGTCGTCATCTGGTCTCATCACTTGATATGATAATGAAGCGTCTGCGTACATTATCGTGCAACTATAGCCGTGAGTCTTTGAGATTCAGCAAGACAATATGCATTTATTTATTATAATTATGCACACAGAACAACTCATAAATAGTCAATGCAACAAGGATCAAGTTTCCAGATATACATGAATTTTGTAAAATAGTAAAATAATGTAAAAAAACTAACTTTTAACAATTTGAACTTCTATTAATGAAACTATCATACTTGTTAGCGAGCATTCACACTTAGTTTACTCTGCAGAGGTGTTCCATACCACAACACCTCTTAGGCATAACAGTTGACGCTATACGCATCTTTCTACGTTCTTTTAAAACATGATTAACACTAAGGAAACAAAATTTTTAACCATATAAGGGGAATATAGAGCCTGTCCGATCACGTGCGCGCACACTAACTATGCACAAGCCGTTGTAGTGTGCTACAGCCCCACTACTTCAACTTTCACGACAACTAGCAAAAAACTATGCGGGTTATATTTCCTATAGCGTTAATGAACTCAGTCCGCCTCATTCCAGAACTATGGTGATTATAGAACAAGCATTGGACACTCACCAAGTTGTTATTAACTTACACAATTTTATAACCTTCTACAACAACAACCACAGATCAACTTGCAACAATAGATCTTAACCACAGATCCAAACCACTACTCATATAAGTACCACTAAATCAACCTATAAATGCAGCCAATTATTTTTCACCAAAAACATGCAATTTCAATGTATAAAATAATAATAGATTATAATCAAAATATATGATGCATAGTAGGTAAAATATGTATCAAGAGTGGTGTGCATAGCTTGTCTTGATTGGTTGTTGAATTCGAAAACTCTTCCTCGAAGGCTGCTCCGATGTCCGGCGACAGATCTGATAATTTCAAACAAAAAACAAATAAATGACTACTAAATAATTAAATAATATTACGCAATGCTTCAATCTAAGATTTCAAGGCTTGTTGGGGATCTATGTTTCAATCTACAAATCTAAAACTTAGAAACTAATAAAAAACCACTCCAAAAACTAAATTGTAAATAAAATAATTACAAAAAGATCCTTAGTCCTTAAAATTAATCTTACCCTCATCTTCCTCAAGAGAAAAAACACAATACACATCTTCAGGAAGAAGAAAAGGTGGCGGTGGCTCGGCTCGGCACGACTCCGGCGGATGACTTCTTTTTTTCTTCACCCGATTCGTCCCTAATTTCTTACTTGTATTGCGGCCAGTGGCGATGGAGCGACAACGCACTCCACGAAAACAGCAGAATGTGGCCATTTCATTGTCGCGGGAACAGTGTAGGTGGTGAGGTGAGGTGAGGGTAGTCCAGAGATTGACTAATCAGTGAAGATTGAACGGCAACGACAAGATTTGGGGTGGCAACAATGCACCCATGCATACGGGTACGTGCGCCACATTTTTTGGTGAGGCGCCATTAGAGGAGGCAACGACTAGGGGTGAGCACGAAGAGGCCAAAGCGATGCAAGTGAAGCGGTGTTCGTCAGCAATGAACGGCCAAGGTGGTGAGGCGGTGTTGAGAAAGGAGAAGATGTGTCCATTGTGAAATGGTGGTGAGGATGTCGAGGCAAGTTTAAAGAAGGCTAAAGAGAATTCTTTGTGGAGGGATCAACAGTGAGGGTGGCCGAAAAGTACTCCAATAGGAGGAATAATGTGTTTCAACCAGCAAAGAAAAAATGACGATTAACCACAGGTGAGGGCGCAATTGATATGGCTGAAACTCAACATGTACAGAGAGTTGAGGGCCGCCGTTTGGGCATAGTGCGATGGCTAGAGATGGCCAACAGTGATCCAACGGTTATGGCCGTATATAGAGAAGAAGGTGATGGATAACATATGCTAGATGGGGGATTCGAACACTATTGGTTGAGGATAAATTTGTCATTTACTCATTCCATTACCCTCTAAGAGTGTTGAATTGAAGGCGATGATAAAAACAAAATAAAAATTGACATAGTAGTGATAAAAAAGAAAGAGTGACTTTTTATAACAGAAACAAAAATATATGTTTTTGAATGATAATGGATAAAATTCTCCATACAATAAATACAAGAAAATTTTCTTCTATATAACTATAAAAGTTATGAAATTATGATTTGTGAAGATGATAAAATGAAATCAAATCCACATATAAGTGAGATATCTAATAATAAATATAAAATATTAAAATTTTGCATTGACATGTCCCTAAATACAAGCAGCAGCCAGTCATGGCAGATTAATTAACAAAAGAATGTACTGTACCACGCTATGCCACTAGTAGCAGTGAGAAAAATGCAAGTACTTGCCGCACATTTAGTAGTGAGAAAATGCGAGTTAGTACAGCTCATCTGATGCTTATATTGCTCAACCATGAAAAGATAAGATTGAATTACAGAACGAGGCAGTACAAGGTTATAGGCCCATAAATCAAATAGTATCAATGCAAGTAATAAATGTAGGAAAGTGTTGCAGTACATGCAAGGACCATATAGTTTTAATTAAATGTAATTTTTCTTGTGAAGAAAAACAAGGGCCATATACATGTATTGATGTAGACAAAATGGACTCATGGACCACTATGATAAAACCAGCCTTATAAATATCATCTAACCCATAACTCAGAAAAAGAGGCAAACTATTTTGCAGTATTATAAAATTTTACAATTTTGATTATACCACCGGATTATCTCATTGATATGTGAACCAGACTTATCTTATCAATTTCATAACACAAAATTACAAAAAAGTTTTCATTGTAGTAGGACAAATTTTCCTCAAGACGTATGAAATGGAAACAATGCAAGTAATGAATGTCGGAAAGAGTTGCAGTAGATGCTAAGGACCATACAGTTCTTGTTTTCTCTTATTTTTCTTTTGAAGATAAACAAGGATCATATACATGTATTGATGTAGACAAACTGATGGACTCATGGACCAGTAAGATCAAATGAACCTTACAAATATCATCTAATCCATAACTCATAAGAAATGGTATACGAAATGGAAATAAGGAAACAAGGGATGAATAGAATCAGTGCTGGTTAGTCTGTAACATGATCGCAATGCAGATTAAAAAGAGAACAAGTTGGGACCAACATTAACTGTGCTGAAGACTGCTTACCAAAACCTCTTTATTTCTGTCAGGGCTAAATCCAATCCTTTCAAATGATCAAATCTTTCAGAACAAGAACACACATGTGCCCTGAATGCATGGCATAGAAATTACTAGTACAGTTCAGAGTGTGATATGGAAGACAAGAATCTAGCTTTGCACAAGGCTACCAGCAGTCTCATATGAATAGTGTATTATTATATGTAGCAGTTGTGTTACCAGCTGGAAGTAATGTGACACACCAGAACAAATCCAATCTTTGACCCGAAGGACATGTTACAAAGACTGAGGAATACGGTTGCCCCTAGCACTATCATTTTGGATTACACTTTTATATATATAAAGATGGACTTTTTAGAGGAAAAATAGTGGCATGAATTTTTCTCGTGTCATTGTGAAGTAGAGGGGGGATAAGCACCGGAAAAGTTGAAGTTTAAGAAAATGTTACTGAGTGTCTTAACAACATGCAGATCCGGACTCATCATATCTCTCATTTCAATGATATTTTATTAATTTGTTGTTTTTTACGGTGTTATGAAGCTAATTTTTTTTAAAAAAATAGTAGTACCAGATTAGAAAGAATGTTTCAGTGCACTACATAACAAAGATAACAACTTGATCTAGTCAATTTAAATTGAAGGAAATAGTTGACCTCTCAAGATAAGATCTAAGCTTCTTTAAATTAAAAAAGTGGACAATCATCAGTTTTCCTTCACAGGAATTGCTAAACATCATGTGCCTGTTCCTCCTTGAAGGCTCAGACACATCAATTTCTTGGTTTTCTATAGGCCCATGAGGCCATGAGCACACTACAACATATCTATTGTTGCTGCCATTCCTAAAGCCCATTGAGCAATATATAAAGCACACAGGTGTCGAGTGGGGTATTCCATCTAACCAGCATACACATATCAGCTTCCAGAATAATAGAACATCTAATAATTCATAACATATATTTCCAAATTATATATTTAACCTGAACCATATGAATAAAAAAATTTGGTTTAATAAAATATCAAACATTAGGTAATTTTAACCAAAAGTTCAGGTGTGCAATTTCCTGGTGAAAAAAGAACCATGTTGACTAGTCACCAGTAAGCATCTATTACAGAACACCAGCAATTTAACAGTTCTGGCAAGCAACAATGTTTGCAGTGAGTAAAAATAAAGCAAGCTGTGATGGGTTTCTGGAGGTTTCGGTGATTTTGCATCATCACATCTGGGGATTTATGTGCAGTGAAAGCAGTAACTTCAGTAATGCTGAAAGCTTTTCAATACCCTTGAAATATTCAAGGCCAACAATTGGAAAGTATTACCAAAAGATGAGCAGTTAAAATGACAGAGGAGATATCAATCAAATACTACACAACTGCAAAATGCAAGCCTGTTCAAAGAAAACGACCAATTAGCACAAATTCAAGTAGCTGACAGAAACAACAAACTAACATCCACAAATGCTACATGTTACCTTAGACATTCATGAAATAAGCTTTTTTTTACAAGACACAATCAACGACTAGACCTTACTTTATCCAAATAAAATGAACTCCTGCAAATTTCCCAATCTGCTAATTCAAATATCACCTACTTTGTCAGGTTGGCCTACGGGTTGCGACAAGTTACTTGTGATACTGCTTTGCAAACCACTTTTCATCCAGGCAATGCTGCTAATCTCAGATACCAACGAAGCCAAATCGCTATTTAAAATTGGTGGATGATCTAAAAACTCATTAAACTCAGGACCCAGCAATGAGTTCTTCCTGTGAGTTTGCTCTTGAACACCACAGCAACCATGCCCACATCGGTTTGGCACCTCGGCTGCAAAGGGCGTGCTCTCAAGAATCTTACAGACCTCACTACCAGGTTTGAAAGCTTGAACAACTGAGTCAAACTTCACGACAGAGTTCAGAACATCCTTTTGATGTGTTTGTGCAGGTACTGGATTGTATGATCTGAAAGCACTAACTCTTGCAATTGGTCGCACCAGGTAAGATGGATCTCTACCACCTGTGCTACAGTTGTTATTGCCCATTTGCCATGCACCTGTAGCATTTTCAGATGTGTTTTCCATCCCATTTTCTCCTGCAGCCAAAGCATTATGATCCTCAATTGGTCTAGATTCTTCTGAAACTGCCCTGGATATCTCAGGAGTACCATGCTCCACAGCACCGCTTGATGTTTCTCTCTGCTGGTCACCATTAAAATAGCGACGCCTCAGGGTAGAATTCCAGTGATTCTTGATGGCGTTGTCGGTTCGCCCTTCCAAAAGCCGCGCAATGGATGCCCACTTGTTTCCATGAATTGCATGAGCAGCTATTATTATCCGGTCCTCTTCCTCTGTGGCCAAAGAACACATATTTAACAAAAATATCAGAAATAGGCAAACTACGATAACACAAAATCCACACAATTGAGCGTGCAATGCACCATGTGTTCTACTGTTCTACATCCTTTGGCATGCAATGCGGCACGAACAGGAAGAAGCAAAAGAAAAAGAACATGTTTTTTTTCAAACCCCTAATCAGTGATCCAGTCTTGGACATTCCACAAATGCAATCCAGAAACTTCAGAGTAGGTTAAGTCATGGCACAATCCCTAATGGGTTCCATTTAGCCCTACAAGTCAAAGCAGATGCCAATTGCACGGGAAACAAGGTAGTAGGCTAAGATTTCTCCATGAACAAGAAGCACAAAACCGAACACCCATTGCTTCCTACAACTCCGAGGAAGAACAATTACACAGCTCACAGTAACCAATGTATGGATCAAACTGGGTGGGGAGCGAGGGGGTTAAAGGTGGGTTTACCAGTGAAAGGCTTGCGCTTGACGTAAGGGTCAAGCTGGTTGCACCAGCGGAGGCGGCACGACTTGCCGGAGCGCCCGGGGATGCCGCGCGCAATCAGCGTCCAGTTCCGAGCGCCGAACTTGCCTACCAGGCGGCTCAGCACGGCGTCCTCC
Organism: Pharus latifolius; assembly: GCA_019359835.1. NCBI lineage: Eukaryota > Viridiplantae > Streptophyta > Magnoliopsida > Poales > Poaceae > Pharus > Pharus latifolius. Next base: position 10,199,779 of record CM033323.1, on the reverse strand, counting down.
TCCGGGGACCACGGCCCCTTCACCCGCTCCTCGGACGCCACCGCAGGCGCGCCCGAGCCTGAGGCTTCGCCGTCTGCGGCGGCGGCGGCGGCGGCCAGCTCGTCCTCCCCCGAAGGCGGCGGTGATGGGTGGGGTGGTGGGGTTGGGGTTTGGTCGGCCATGAATGCGGCAGATCACAGGTGGGTAGGGATGGGGAAGAAGCCCAAACGGCGGTTATGGTTGGCCGACACAGTGCGGGGCTCTCTCACTAGTTTGTGGGGGCATCTTGGCTTCTCTTCAATTCCACTTTCCCTATTTTTATGCACTTTTCCAACCTTTGTTTTCTTAGGTGGCCAAACATTTCTATGTCATAAGTACCAAAATATAAAGTTGAATTAGTTTCTTCTGCCCTTTTTGTTGCAAGAAATTGTTTCCGTTTTCCAATCTCAATTATTATAGTGAAAAATATCTGATCTTATACTCACTTAAAAATCTAGTTGTTTTTTTTAAAAAAGTGGGTCCTTTCTTGTCCAACTCCTCATAACCTTCCATTTATTTATATGAGATCTAATACAATACTGTAGTTGTTCCCATCACTCTATGTTCTAATCACTCCTTATACCTAAATTTCTTCCCCTCAAACAATAGTTATCCCAACCAAACCTCTCAACTAAATAAATATATTCTTTTATTTGTGCTCTCTACAGTTTACTTCCCAATATACCTACAAATATTACATGTGGATCTTTACTGAGTAGAATCCCTCCGTCGTCCCAACCTCATATATTGAAATGTTTTTAGCATTCATACCGCACACAAAAAAGTGAAAGAAAGAATTTGATAATAACCAAGTAGATTCTCCACCCCTACCTAGCCCAACCACCCACCCTCCCAACACCACCACACCATACACACACAAAAATAAAAACAAGGATACCGCATGCCACACAAAGTAAGAAGAGTGGGAAAATAACATTTTTGTAGAGTGCAGGAAAATGAATTTGAAATAATTTAGAGTTCAAATCAAATATGTTGGTGTTTTTATAGGTGATCATAATTATTTAGGTATGGTTCAATAATCAATATCGTTAATTTGTATTCTTCTATTTTTTTTTTTGAATAAATCCAGAAGATACTTTGGCTTGTATCGTTAGGGAGAAATACTCTGTGGCTAGAGCATATGAGAAAATTCTCGGGATAAAAAAAAGTAAGCAGTAATTTGATTTGAGTGACCGAAGTCAAGCCCAGCTGAGTTGAGGGGCTTGCGGACTTGGCAGCCTGCGAAACTTTGGACGGTTTGACGGGCCTTCTTCTGGCATCTTAATACCACTGGGCGCCCAACTATTATGGGCCTGGTTTGGTAGCATCTTTCCATCCATTTAGTTTTTGTCAAAAAGCTATCCAGTTTCTAAATTTGTTTAATTTCATTGACTAAAATTGGGCCAACAGTATTTTCCATTTTTGTGATCCGTATTTGTAATTCAGAACATACAATGTAGATAAGCACAAAGCTTACAGTGGGCTTTTCTTTGGGACGTTTGGTCTGGCTTTCACCTCGGCTCCTATTTTATACAAATTAGAGACAAAAAAAATTCTAATTCTTTACCATCTAAAAAAACACAAACTCTTTAGAGTCAAAAAAAAAAACTGAAAACAAGATGTTTTGACTACAGTTTTAGCTTCTTTAATTTAAATTAGTACTTAATTTTTCTAATTTTATAATAATACATAATATTACTGTTATAAATAATGACAAATCATATAGTTTATCATGATAACACGAACAAATGTCATTCTTGATTGCCACAAGATTACTCTATAATTTGTGTAGAAATTAGTTCTGACCTCTTCCTGACTTAAAGAAAAATCCAAACTTGATACTAAGGTGTTTGGCCAAACAATTATAGTTCTCTAAAAAAGTCTGAGAACTGTAACGTGACCAAGACACCCTAGAAACGGGTCCTGTTAATCCTGATCCAACGGGAGCACGAGACATCCGTAGACGAGCTCCAGTCCCCATTTACCTCGCGCTGAGCATATACAGTAATCTCATCGGTTCACCTGGTTTCGTGACCTTAGTTTAGGTGAAAGAGTCGCTGGTGTGCGTCCGTGCGTGCAGACCATGTGAAAGAGTGGCTTGCGTCGGTTAGCTCGGTCAGGCCACCCCGCCCAAACCATGTGCGTGCAACAGCAGCGCCCTGGGCGCGAACAACGCCCTTTTGCCCATCCCAAATACGCCGCTCACGCAGCCACACGTACATGGCCCGACACGCACACATCTCTGCCCTCGTCCAAGCTTCGGCTCTGCTCGGCTCCCGTTCGGTCCCATTTTGCGCATGTGATCCTTTCCACCGGCGTCTGTCCATCCTCTCTTGCCGACATTCCCTGCTAGACCAAACCTAGACATGTAGAGTATATTTGGATATTTGCACGGATTTGAATTTGACTCATACAAATAAGACATACTGAGTTAGACATACTATAAAGATGCAAAAAATAGTGTATCTGAGTCAGTCTTAGTTTATATACAGACAATTAAACACACTTATAAAATATGTTTGGTTTATTTCCATAATTAGTCGTGCAAATTTCGATCATGCCACTATTGTTATTTAACTGTCGTTTGATTTGTGATCAAAATTTGACATGACAATAGGAATACCAACATTTAGTTATTTTTTTATTAGTTTTTTTTCAAATCTTACGCATGAAAATTAGGCTATTCAAAATTTAACTAACTTGGCAACTACCATAATTGACAATTGATTGGTTGGCGGTCAATTTTTTAGTTGTCACATATTTAACCAATTAAATTTTAACCGAGTTTTTTCAAGGTGTAAACTGAACATACTTATATAAGGTGGACCCACCGCTGGGGCTGGGCCCACCTCCTTGGCCGGCGGCGACCAGCAGAGACCCCCCCGCGTTGTCTGCGTCCTAGAAGACTGCACCCCATCGGCCGCCGACTGCCGGCACGGCGGCACCTCTGTAGCTCATTGCACAGCACCGGCTTTCTAATTACCTTGCGGGCGCACCCTCCTTTAGTCCACTGGTTGTATTCGAGTTCTTTTCTGTTAACTGGTTATATGCTTTGATTCTATTTTAATGTGAGTACAGTAAAATACCTTCCGTAACTTAGTTGTTAATTGAAATTGTGATATCTGTCTTATTATAATTATGATATTAGAGTATTATGGATGTGTTTGGATGTATGTATGAGTTTGAGTCTGATCAGTATGGATAGAATATATTGAGTAAAATATGTTATAAAGATATAATAATGGTGGTGTTTGATTGGTTATATTAAATAATATAGACTAAGGTATTGTTGCCGCAACCCAATTGTATGTACGCAGCACGTGTACTGCAGCTCCAGCACCTGCTCTATCACACACCCGCCGCATGCTAGCACATGCATGCATGCCAACCATGACCATTGCCATGCCCCGGCCTTGTCATGGTCTCGCCAACGACTACCATAGCCACTACAGTGCTCCGACCATTAGTCTTGCACTATCAGTCTTCAGTCTTCCCCGAGCACCACCACTATTACTGTGCTCTACTAATGCATGTCTATGTGTACATATATGCATGTGTATATGTTTGTATGTATATGTATGTTTGGGTGTATGTATGTGTGTCTGTGCATATTTGTGTGCTTGCGTGTATATCTGTGTGCTTGCCCTTAAGCCAACAAGCAACTAGAGATGATCTCACTTGTGTTGCTGCTGTTGCTGGAGAAGAATAGAGGTGGTGTGTGTGGTGCAGGTGCTGAGGAGGAAGACAGCAACAGAAAAGCTTATATATGTGAAGTGTGTGTGTGCATATGTGTGTGTGGTGTGCTCAGTATACATGCATGACTTTAGGTTGGTTAGGGGAAGATGTTGTTTGAAATTTCTAGCCACTCATGACATAGTTGTCCCAAATTATAGGGATTTACTTAGAATTTTGGATATTTGAGAGAGTGCATGCAAAATATCGATAAAACTAGTTTTTACCACCTTTTGAAATTTGGTTTTCTGCAGGGGTGCTTATGCAGATTGCCAATGCAGTAGGTACTATGACTATTGTAATAGAAACATTAGAGTTTTTCCTCGTGGTTTTATGCAAAATAGTAATATTAGAGGGCTTAGTATTTTTTTTTTTTTTGTGCATTATGGTTTCTGCAGGACTCTCATGCAACAGTACCAACAATGGTGTTAGGGTAATTTGAAATAAAATTTAGAGTTTGTCCTTAGGGGATTTTATGAAAAATGATAATACAATTTGGTTTTGAGCTCTTTTTGAAAATCTGATTCATTTGGGGTCTTTTATGTAAAAACACCACTAGCACTAAGACAATTTGTAGTGTTAGATCCTTTAGGTTTCTCGCTTAATTAAACTTCTATTCTATCTAGACAACATAAAGTTTAGAAACACATGATCTCAATTTCGATCTTAACTGTTCAATCAATCCACAAATAGTTAATGAAAATAATCTCTTGCTAATATCTAACGAGTCCTCAGTCCATTTCAAAAATAATTGGTATTATTTAAATCTAATATTGCTAATATTATTAATAGTACCACCGATAATGTTATTAATATCATAAATATTCCTATTAATACTATCATTCTTAATTAAAATAATTTTGAAATACTCATTACTAAGACATTTGTTGCACGATTGTGTTACTAGCAACAGGTTAAAACACTATAGTTGGCAACACGACCCGACCAGTCGTTCTTAGCTCGAATGCTTCGACCTACTCCATGGTCGATTAGCAAGTAGTGAAACTCAGATTTTCACAATAATTACATACATATACAGATAATCAAGAATGAATACTTTAGATCAAGCGCAATGTAAAAGTTAAGAGCAATCTTTTTTATTTTTGATGAGGTCTCAATCTTGATGATCATATTTTAGATCGGAGGGATTTGATTTGTTGCAAGGCTTCACTCTCATTATCTCATGATGGAAAGAACTCACGTGAGCAACTGAACACACTTTACAATTAGCAACCAATAACCATAAGATGATTATTCTGATTATCCAAAAAAATATAAATAAAAAAATAAAAAACCTTAGCTTACTCAAACTCCACAGTATCCTTCGTGTGATACGCACCCCTCTTTCGTCCCCCCTCTTCTTCACTCATAAGCTACTTCGAACACCATTTTCTTTTCTTTAGAGAAAAAAAAAAAAAAAACCCATCAAAAGATGGCTAGATGGGAATTGGAACTAGTTGCAGCAGCTACGAGCATATTGAATTTTGATCCTACAGAAAGTGAACTAAGAAGGCTCATATCATTTGTCTTCGACATAAAATCAGGTTGCCTCGATCTTCACAACATAGAAACAACAAAGATAATTAGTGTTACGATCACACGAACACACTGACCAACTAAGAAATTTCTACACGACCTACTATCACACATCTTGTGCTTGTTCTTGTTCCAAGGCAGCAAGATTCACATCATATCGAAGCCCCAAGTCATGCTACACAAAGCAAGTCAGATCATATATCTCTAAGATGTTGGGCATGCACATAGCAAGCATGTACTTTGAAAACATGAAACAAGTATGTACAACCGGACATGTCCCACTAGAAAGTAGTAGAAATCAAGGGAATGTTCCACGCGACCTACTATCAAAATAGAACTAATCAAATATCTTGTGCTTGTTCTTGTTCTAGGGCAGCAAGGTTCATATCATATCTAAGCTCCAAGTCATGCTACACAAAGCAAACCAAATCATATATATGCAAGATGTTGTTCATGCACACAGCAAATATGTACTCTAAAAAGTATGAAACAAGTATGTACAACCGGACATGTCCCACTAGAGAGTAGTAAAAACTAGAGACAACACATGAGTGCCTCCAACGACAGCTACATTATTGGTGTGCAGATAAGACCAGTTCCCAGTCATCATACAATAAATTAACTAATTTCCAGCCCATGCTTAGTCAAAGAACTCTAAATACATCCAAGCTTCTTCTAATCTAAATTGTTGCAAAATAATAAGAGGCCTGAAACTGAAAGGCGCTCAAATAAGGTTATGCACATCGAAACTTGAATACTTCAAAGTTCATCAAAGCATGGAAACTGACAAAAATTACCATTTGTTTGCACAAGAATATGCTAAAGAAGGTACCTTCCATTTATGTATGCAAAAGCTCAAGAATATGCTAAAGAATCCCCATGCTCTTGTAAATGAAAGAAAACTAATCTAACATCTTCCATGTAGGACCTTCAACTGGATCCCTCCGTCCCAACAATGGTCAGTAACTGGTAACGAAGGTGTTGTGCTGTACCAGTTAGCACATGCAGTGTTCTCAGCTCAATGGCGGTGATGCCAGCAGCGGCGAGGAGGCTGCGGCCATGAGCAGATGCTAGGCCATGTAGGACAACTGCACATCATGGACTCAATTGTGGCCAAACTTTTGCCCTAAGCTGTAGCAGCCAAACCATCCGTTGTCCCCTACCACTAGGGTTGTAAACGAATTGAGCTTAGTGCGATTTAGATTCTACTCTGTTCAGTTTGTTTTAAATATTGAATGAATTCAAATCAAGTAGAGCTAGAGATCAACTTAAAAAGTTTGCTCATACTCGATTTGTAAAAAGCCAAGCCTATATTGATCTGATATAGAATCAAATATGGATAACAAAATTTTAGATAAATCCGTAATTTATAACTATAAAAGAGAGGAAAATTGTTTTTACATCGCTACAAAATTTCAATATTTTATATCTACCATTGAATATTTCACTAAAATATGAATCCAATCCCGCATTGTATGACTCAAACCAAAAACTCAAAACTTTTTCAAAAATTTTCCATAAAGACTAAGATACTAACTCGCAATTATATTTGGGGCTACACAAATCCTAATTTAGTTCTATGTACTGAATTTTAAATAAAGAAAGACTTAGAGAATCTGAATTATATCAAGTCAAAACTGAACAAGTTGATCTAGACTTAAACAACTCTTTTTCCATCCAAACTAGAAAAGGTATTCAAACTCAACTCATTTTATTTCAACCTAATCTTATTTCAAGCTGATCTCAAGACTTGAGTCAAAAAATCGAGCTGAACTCCAGCGGCTCACGGGCCTAGAGCTTCTCTTGCAGCCCTAACCACAACAGTGTTGATTATACTTTTGCAGTCTATACTGTTTGAACTTCAACTACAACATACTCAAAATCACATAGCATAAACACAAACAGCATTCGACTCAAAGGCACAGTTCATCAGGATTTCTAACAAACAGCTCAGAATTCAAAAGTGCATCTCATAATTAAGTAGGAATAAACAGAATCCAGCATAGCATAAAAAGCAAGCAACTATTAAGACAAAAAAAAAAAGACACCTCTGATGTTCCTGGGAAAATATCCTACTACACCAATAAGAAATCCTTTCACAAAACTTCCATTTAGTAGAAAAAGCCTAGCACTTTGCCACCGACATTCTTCCTCCTCGCCTCCTCATGATCCATGATACCAGCAGAAGTAGTCAGGACAATGTAACCAAACTGCACATGAAATTGGCAAAGCAGACTCAGTTATCACTCAAGGGAAGAGATAATATGCAGTGTCATATTTAGACCATTCACAAGATCCTTAGTTACAATCCAAAACTGTTATATATTGTGAAATCATCAATATGGTAAAGAAACTGACCTGCCGAGAAGGAAGCAGCTTAGCAGTCCATCCCTCAATCTCCTTGACACCAACATCAAAGCGCGGACTGATTACTCCACACTTGTTCAACCTGCCATTCAGTTCAACGACGATCTTGCCAGATCTGTGATCATCAACATACTCAAACTCACCAATGTACCCTATACAACCGAAAATACTGTCAGGAAACCCATGCTATCAGAGAATTGCAAATACATCATCAAATTAAATGGAGAACCAACCGTGCTTCTGCATGACCAGAAGGAACTTGATGATCACCTTTGAAGACGGCCTAATCATAACCTGCCTCTTGCCCCGCTTCTCAGCATTGTACATGCTCTTGAGAGCATCATTCAGAACACTGACCCTCACCATCCTTACCTAACCTGCAGGTGTATGCTTCACCAAGTTTGTAAGATTGCCTTAAGACATAGGCAGGCAGCATTGGCAGGCTAGGTAACAGATAAGCTAACAGCCTAACATCCAGAAGTACCATAAGATGTTTAGAATGCCATAGTTCACAATTAAATGTTAAGCAAGATTACCACTTTTTAAGATCATTTAAGCAAGACTAATTGAATAATGGTGAGACAGACACATCAGAGGAGCTTCAATTGCCACCATAGCAAGAAAAACAAAAACCTATGAACAATGGATAGTAAAAAATGACATTACCAACCTAAACTAAAATAGGAGTATATGTTTTCCTATTTTAATTTTCACATGCGATGTGCCACAGCACAACATGGTTTCATTAGGCATAATAACACAAAGTGTGTTCTTAGGCAAATACTGGAAACTAAGTAACATGATGTAACCACGAAGAATTAACAAGTTCCAAAGTCCGAGGTGGCTAGATACAAATAACTACCTGCCAAGTACCCACTAATCTGGAGACAGTGACATAAAAGAACATCAGCCAAATTCTGTCCTATATCATTATATTTTTTGGGAACAATTTATGCTAAAATTTATACAATATAGCCCAAAGAAGGATCCCAATCAACTTGTATCTCGATCTGAAAGAACCATAACTGTTTAATGGTGTCATTCATAAACATGACCTAAGATTAGACACATTACCATGGAGACCAAATTTTCTTGATTCCACAAGCTAAATCTCTAAAAGATATTGCGCTTCAAGCAAAAAACACTACTAACCAGAAAATACCAAGAAAAACTTCATATAAGACTACCATAACACAATAACTACAACATTAGATAACAGGTAAAAAAGGCTTCTCTTTGCAGCAATAAAAGGATATGATCAAGAACAGCACGCAGGAACAACGCAAGAAACATAGATCTATAACACCTAAACCACGGATCTAAACCGATAGGAATGGAGGATACAGTGCATGAGACAGACCTCTCGGGAGGGAGTCGAGCTCTACCCGGGTGGCGGCGGAGAAGTGGGGGACGCGAGCAGGAAGACGACGGCGCGAGAGAGGCTTCTCGAGCGGTTTGGGCTATTAAAAGGGAAAGGATGGATGCGAAGCTTCCGTTGGATCTGCATCCTACGGTGAGATATTGCTTTCGGGCGTGGTTGCCCTAAAACAAGGAGTGTCTGTTTTTCCGCTTTAGCCCTTCCATGATTTGATTTTGTGAAGATGTCCGTGGAACGGATACACATGTGAGACAGTAGGACATGCCGTTAGACTGTTAGCATGTAATATTTTCGTTTTCAAATGTCAATTTTTTTTTAAAAAAAATTCAGTGTCATTTCATCAATTTTAGATTAAATTTCTCATATTACATCTATTAAATTAAGTGGTTAGACTTATGTATATGTGTAATTATAGTTAATTTATATATGTATTTATTACGGATATTTTTATTATGTGTTGTTATAAATATGATTTAATTTGAATAAATGACACATATTTGATAACATATATAATACTTGATTGCACAGTTAGTACAATAAATTCTGAAAATTGCACTGAGCCTTCTTTTTGCACCACGTGGTACTCACAAGTGTCATAGTAGATTTTGATCATGTTTGGAACATAAAAAAATTATGAATTTTAGAAAAACGAAAACATTCATTCTCATTAGATATAGAATTTTTCTCTAAAATTTTTATAAAATTCCTATCTTACAAACAACTAGTTTAAGTTTCATAAAACATGGAGCATCTTAGCACAACCTGGGACAATTTTGCAAAAATATTGTAGTAGCCCAAGTCAACAATTACAAACAGAAGCTGTTGCGATACATTGGTAGGATTCAATATGTTTTAAGCTCAAATATAGCAAGAATGCCTCCATTAAACATTTTATTTTATATCTGTATTGTTATTGTACAAAAACTTTTTACTTAATGTATTGTGTTTATCTACTATTGTAACGTTATTTTCTCTAAATCATATAATCAAGGAGTGGGGTCTGATAAAACATTTTTCTCCATTGGTTAACATACATTATCACCCAAGTGTTGCTATACATGCTAAATTGGATTCAACATAATTAATTGGAGTTCAAAAGGTTATGATTAGCTTAAAAAAAGAACGTTACGTTCATATCATAGAGAAGTAATATTAATGGATTTACAGAATAAATATAATTATGATTCAGATATTCGATACAAAATAGTATGAAGGTGTGGTTAAGATACTGGTAAGTCTTATCTAAGAAGAAAAAATTAGATGTAACTTGTACTTACAATTCTTATATAAAAAAATTTGAGTGTCACTGAGATATTTACAATTTTTATATATAGAAAAATAAAAATACAGTAAAACATAGGAGTTTAATCCTGGCCCAAAACGGCTTGGGCTTTTTTTCACACTCCTAAGCTGGCCTTCTCTTTATTCCGCCTGTAGTCGGATCATAGGTATTATTATACAATTGCTTCATTCATTTTTATCCATCAAATCAAACAACAATAACTATGTTTGATTTGTTTATAATAAATTAAGTTTTTGTGCCTTTTTATTTACTGTACACTGTACCATCAAGCGACATAAAAAAACACATATATTACTCTCTCTGCAGCAATTAAAACTTGAGAGGATGCCGTCCCAGCTGTCCGGAAATGACTGCCGACTCCTCGCGAAAGAATGACTCGTAACTCCGTCCCTTCCCCTGCTGATGCCCCAAAAAACTGGGATGCTGCTTGCCCGTCTCTTACGAGTTACATCCAGCGAACTCCACCGCAAGAGGCCGCTTACCACACCTCCTCTCGCGCGCGGGACCTCTCTAGCTGCCACATGCCTCCAGCGAGGGGATGCCTGCCTCGCTTAACAGTATAACCAAAGCTCAAAAAACCAGCATGACCAACTTAAGGATGCCATTCTTTGCATCTAGCATGACCCCAGTTACACTTTGCTCTTTTCTTTAGTTTGGGGTGTTTAGTCGAGTTTCAACTCTAACTTATATTCTCTAGAAGCTAAAGTTCATTAGCTTTAACTCTTTGGGTCTGAAAACCGAAACAAGAGAAGTGTTTGATCTATTAGTTCCAACTTGTGTAGTTTACTAAATAGTATTGATTGTTATAACTAATAACAAAATATGTAATTTTTATGACATCATAGGTAAAATTGTCATTTTTGATTTTTCAAACTAAAAAACCATCAAAACATAGTTCCATAACTTGTATAGAAACTAACTCTGACTTCTTGAGGACTCCAAAGAAACTGAAACTTGAAATTTTGTCTAACTAACCTAACTTTTATACAAAAACTAGCAATCAGAACCCGACTTGTACCAAACGGTCGTCTTTCAGAGATGACTGAGATTTACCCTCGAAGGAGTGCTACCTGATGCAAATACATACAAGTGTTGCAATTTGTTCAAATAAAAATGTGGAAATAGCAGATATTGGGGACTAACTTACACTCCATGGGATGGATAGGCAAGGTATTTCCGTGGAGCCAAACAGTTGAAACTAGCTCTCCAGAAAACCTCAGACAATTTAAAAGATTTGAATTCATGACCTACCACACGATGATCAAGAAACTGCTAGGCTATCACATTCTTTAAGGTTTTGGTTCATGAACCAAATTCCATACTTTTTTTTCGTTTGAGAATTTTACTGTATTCTAAATACACATAATAAAAATATATTATATGTTATGTGATTAGATCACTTTATAATCATAATAATTGTATTCAAAATATATTCCAATATACTTTTTAAAAATATTTAATTGAAAAAAGATTTATTCTAAAATCATCTTCATTTCATTCCCTATTTAAATCAAACATATTTTCTATTTACCTATCACACTCCCAACTCAAATGAATTCTATAATTCATTACAATTACAATTACAATTATCATTACGGTTCTAAAGTAGACACCACCCTGATAGAAGATAGCTATAAAAGGTTGAGAGAATTACTAATAAGTAGCTAGATGATTTGAGTGCATCATTGATCTAAGGTCAATCCTTTTTGGCGAAGTTCGCTTAGGCTGTCGGGATTTGGGAATCCACAGATGACCAGCAATGGTTGAGGACAGCCAAGCTTCAGCAAAGGACTAAACCACAAATCCACAATTACCAGCCGATTTCTGGCCCAACTTGCTCAATTTAAATCAGATGTTAATATTTTTTTTTCTAAGAATCTTAACATGTTGACATTTTAGAATTGACAAAAAACTCAAAACAGATCAACTTAGATTGCTGACAATGAAAGGAGGTCAGCATGATCCCCACCGATCAGTAACTCTAACAAAAGCCACTTAACCTACAAACACCAGTTCGATATGGTAAAATAAGAATAAGGTGGTGACCATTTTCCAAACCATATATAAGCGGATAATATTGCAAAACCTAAGATTCCACGTGTGCAAATTAATTTCATGTATTTTCCAGACTCCAAATGGGGCACACACCTAATAGATACTGCAAATAAGCACCAAAATGATGAATTCGGAGGCACCATGTTTAGCACATATTATTATGAATGAGTAAATTCCACTGCTAGTCATAACAATAACTCAAAATTTTCAATTTTGTATGCGGAGTCCCACATCACATTTAAAAATTACAATAAAATTCCTATCCATTAAATTCCACAAAATAATATTAATAGAAAACATATAAAATTAGCAAAATCAAGAAATCCATAATAGTTCATGAAAAATAATAAAACATAAGAGTATATTTGGAGAAAGTTTTTTCAAAAGAAGCAAATTAAATCAAAAAATAAAAAGCATCCCAAAACAAAAAGAAACCAAAATGTTAAAATCATAAAATATAAATATAAATTCCAAATTAGGTTGTAAAATAATAAACATATCATGAAAACTACAGCTACACAAAATGGAAGGCTAAATAAATAATAAAAAAATAATACTAAACATAACATACATAAATAATTAATTAATTACTCATAAATAAAATTTTCATAAACTAAAATATTGAAATGACTTTATTATTTTTATGGATATGTTTTGTACAAAAAAATACTTTAAAATGTTAGCCAAATAAAAACTGAAAATAATTACTGCTTTTGATATGTGTACCATAATTAATTTTATTTTTTATGTACTTTGTAACTTAATGTTTTCAAGAATGTATCTGATATTTGATTTTTTTTTTTTTAATTTTGGTATGTTTACTAGTTTCTAGTACTTCTCTAAATGTTTTCTATCGATTTAGCAGGCAAGAACATGATTGCAATTCTTATATGTAATGTGAAATTTCTTGTGCAAAATTTTAAAAAAATAGGACAAAACTGCAAGTATTGATCTCCAAAGATGTGCATCACTCGTCTTGCATAAAACAACCATAACATGAATACATCAACAAATATATCAAGATGTAACAAACAACAGCTCAAACCAAACACAGGAGCAATCCCCAGCGAACACCAAGAGAACCAATATGTACAGACTGCAATTTTATAAAGTAGAACATAAATGCAAAACAAAAGGTATGAGAACAAGATGTAGATGAACCACTTATGGGGTCATTCTCATAATCAAACATACAGACATATTTAGCTGTTTCGATAAGCACCAATATAAACGAAGGGACGAGAGAAGTTGATAGCCCAAATAATAGTTCAATGCAATTGATAATGATTTAATAGAAATTTGGAGGCAAAATTAAGCAATAAGAACCGCTCTCATTTGAAACAGGTACATACACAGCAAGCAAATCAGCTGCAAAATAAAGCGTGTAGTGCAGACCCATTAGCGATAAAGGCCAACCACAACAATATTTGCATGTTGCAGACCATTCCCAAATTGGGATTCATAAACATGTTGGCATCACAATAAACGAAACAATCATAAAGGGTAACATCCCAAGAGCCCCAAGAGTGATCTTTTAACATAAAATTTTCAGAATAAGATCCCTTTCCCAATAAATTCAACAGACTTTTACCAATCTCAAGATCATATGACAATCAAATAACATACCAAACGAAATAAACTCCACTGTATACGCCAAAAAATTGAAATAACCACCAAACATCTGACACATTCAAACCATTTCCCAATTCAAGGGTGTTAGGCTATAATGCAGACCTTCCTAAAGCCACAACTTCCTCCGATTCACCCTTCACAGTCCCCACAAGACACAATGAAAAATAGTAACTTAATTCTTAATTTTATTACTCCACTTTTTGCATGCATTCATAATAAACTGCATAATATTCTCGCTTTAACATCTGTAAAAAATGTGGCCACAAACAACAGAACAATCACAGAATACAAAGCAGAACAAACCCGAAACCAAAATCATGTCCGACTCACAAGCTTCCCAATCAGAACTTTTTCAAGAAGGGAAAATTAGACGTGTGCACGCGAGAGGCGTGCACATCAAGCAGCAGCAGCAGCACTTCCACTGCATGCTTCCAACGACTCTAACAGCCACGATTAGCATCATCACATTCCAACCACTCCTCGATTAAATTGTCATCTACATGTCAAACACGGCGTCATACTCGCCATCAAACCCACACATTGCACGTCCAGCCAATCAAACTGCAAAGTTTCCAAATCTTACCAATCTTATTACAAACGCGATCTAAATTCACAGTTTCCGCCTCCTCCCCCTCCCCGGCCATACACTCCCGACCCTACATGAGTGTTAAACCTACACACGGACCTCGCCTACACGAAAGCCACGCGAATTACATACAAACAACCGAACAACTGATCCACGACAACTGCAGCAACCAACATAACAACAACAGCAACAACAACAACAGCTAGGAGTGTTCAGTTCAGACCATAAAGAAGAGAGATAAGACAGACGAGATGCCGCCATTGCGGCCCCCGTCCCGCCTACGCAGCGGCGGCCTTCTTGGGCGACTTGGTGGTGGCCTTCTTGGGCGACTTAGCCTCCTTGGACTCCTTGGCGGCGGCGGCGGAGCCGGTCTTCTTGGGGAGCAGCACGGGGTTGATGTTGGGCAGCACACC
Source organism: Pharus latifolius (assembly GCA_019359835.1). Lineage (NCBI taxonomy): Eukaryota > Viridiplantae > Streptophyta > Magnoliopsida > Poales > Poaceae > Pharus > Pharus latifolius. The sequence continues at coordinate 10,184,759 of CM033323.1, read as the reverse complement.
GCCGTGCGCGATGGTGACGCCAGCCAGCAGCTTCCCGAGCTCCTCGTCGTTGCGGATCGCCAGTAGCACGTGCCGCGGGATGATCCGATTCTTCTTGTTGTCCCTCGCCGCGTTCCCCGCCAGCTCAAGAACCTAACCCCAAAAAAAGACACATCAAATTGGTTTCTCCCGGTGGAATGGTGGGGTATCCTGGGTGTTTCTGACCTCGGCGGCCAGGTACTCGAGGACGGCGGCGAGGTAGACCGGGGCGCCGGTGCCGACGCGCTGGGAGTAGCGGCCCTGTTTGAGGTAGCGCCCGATGCGGCCCACGGGGAACTGCAGGCCGGCCTTCACGGACCGGGACACCGGCTTCTTCTTCGGCCCGCCGCCGCGTCGCCCCGCCGCGCCCGCCTTCTTCGGTACCTTCGTTCCCACATCCATCGCCGATCGCGAGACGGTCTCTCTCTCTCTCTTCTCTCTCGCGATTTTTTTTCCTGCGAGTTTTTTTAAAAGTTTCTTTTATGTTCTTGTTTTGGGTGTGGATGTGTGTTTTGTGTTTTTGATGTGTGTGTGGTTACGAGGAGAGGGCGGAGGATAGAGGGCGGTGGTGCGATCCGGGGCAAGGGCTAGATGAATGTGGCCCGTTGGATGGAGTGGGGCGATCCGGGGGAGAGTGAGACTGACCAATGGTAGGAGAGATCGATGGGGTTGCAGATTGGGAGGTGCGGAAAGCTTTAATTAAGGTAACGGTGTCTTAAAGGTTCATGAGGTCTTAAGCATTTCGGTGCTCGGGCTGAGTTTCGGGTAGGTTAGTAAAAAAATTTGATCACATTAGGTTGGTCAGATTGTTAGGGTGAGTCTAATATATGGGTGACTTAACAATATTTTTATTTAATATTTTAGGTTCAATATGTAAAATGTCATTTGAGGTACCATTATATTCTAATACACTAAGATTTTATTGGACTTCTCAGTTGGCCCCACATATAAATTAGATATATAGCAGAATTTATGTAATTTTAGTAAAATATATATAACTTTTAATTCCGAAATCAAATTTAGGTGATTTTGACTCCATCTAAAGATAACTAAAATAGTTACAACCTTCTAAATATAATAAAGATCTAATTCTAGCTAGAATATTGTATAAATCACAGAATAAAAATAGTACATAATATTGTTGGCACAAAAATCGAGACAGATACTGAGTGCAAAAAAACAAAAGTTTCCTTCCTCTGTTGAGATGACAAAATAAATAAATATTTTTTTAAGGCGTCCATCCAAGCATCAAGGATGGAGTTTACCTTAAGAGTTGACAACCTACATCAATCCAACATGACTTCATTCATACAAAATCTTTGAAATAGATATGTCGTGGTATAAAAAATACCTCGGCAGGTTTGATGACGTGCGCAACACGTGTTCCTCAACGCGAGCTGACCGTGCGACGGGTCACCCCGCGTTGGACAATCCCAGAGATTGACAGGGGTTTATACAGATTCGGGCCTCAGTTGAGGTCCTAGTCCTGTCGACGTGCTCCCGACGAGAGTCGGCTAGGGGGCTCTCTCCCGGAGAGAGGGCTCCAAAGCACGCCTTTTTGTCTTTTTGGATTGAGTATGAATGAATGTCTTAGGTTACAAAAGGGGGTTACAAGGGTATATATAGACCATAAAAGAAGCAAATCACTAAACTACCCCTGCTACAACCGTAGGATTAGGGGCAAAACGGTCTTTTGACGAGGTCCAGGGCACCGATTTCCGACACGTGGCAGCCCTTTGAAGCTAGTGCCCACCAGAGGAGCGCCGGGGGAAACCTCTCCCAAGCCCGGAGAAGGGCCTCCGGGAGACGTCTTCCCCGGCCCGGAGAAGGGAGCTCCGGGAGAGGGGGCTCTCCCTAACCCGGAGGAGGTGCGCCAGGGGAAGTTTCTCCCGAGCCCGGGGGAGGGCTCCGGGAGACGTCTTCCCCGGCCCGGAGAAGGGGCTCCGGGAGAGGAGCTCTCCCTAGCCCTGAGGAGGTGCGACGGGGGAAGTCTCTCCCGAGCCCGGGGAAGGGAGCTCCGGGAGAGGGGGCTCTCCCTAACCCGGAGGAGGTGCGCCGGGGGAAGTTTCTCCCGAGCCCGGGGGAGGGCTCCGGGAGACGTCTTCCTCGGCCCGGAGAAGGGGGCTCCGGGAGAGGAGCTCTCCCTAGCCCGGAGGAGGTGCGCCGAGGGAAGTTTCTCCCGAGCCCGGGGGAGGGCTCCGGGAGACGTCTTCCCCGGCCTGGAGAAGGGGCTCCGGGAGAGGAGCTCTCCCTAGCCCTGAGGATGTGCGCCGGGGGAAGTTCCTCTCGACCCCGGAGAAAAAACTTCCATGGTGACGTTTCTAACGTTGGTTAGTATTTTCCCCCAACAAGATATATGCTCAGTTGATTGAGTTGCATCAATGAACCACCCTAAGTAATACAAAATGCATAAATTGGACCAAGCTCCCAAATAAGCTTAAATTGAGCTTCTTGTAAAGCTCTCTTACTCAAGTCATTAGGTGGGTGATTAACCAATACTAAGAATTTTTAGGATAGTTTGAGATAGTTTAAAAATAATTAAGATAGATTGAGAGATATTTTGATATAATATAAATAAATTAATAACTCTTGATAATATTTTTTGCCTTATACATTTTCATTTGCAACACTTATATAATCAACTAAATAATATTTCATCTCAACTTACACTACATTATACAATTAACCAAACAATCTCTAGTTAAATCTATTTGTCTTGTAGTTACTAAAATAGTCTATGCCATTGAACCAGATTAAGTTTGTTTGGACGACCAACCAATCTCTTAGAGTTGGTCCACCCCAACTCAATATACTAGTTAAGCTTGTTGTGTTCAATTCGGATCAGGGGTAGATTTGATTAGGCCATATTTGAAAAAAGTAGGTCGGGTTAGATTCAAATTGAGTTTTTTAATATTTAGGAATCTTATGCCAAACTGAGGGAAGACTTTGAGTCTAGACCTGACCGTAGGCTCAAGTAGGTCGAGCGGGTTGATTTATGTTTAGGTCTAATATAGATCTGTGTACTCTATTTACTCTGGGCTAGCTGGAACCGGCCCAAGTCCGTCCTATGCGCAATCAGGCTACGCCTTTTTTGGGCCGGCTCAGACGCTATACCCTCAGGATCCAGACTTGATGAACTATGCAGAGGTCCAAGTTCATGATTTGTTGTTTTGGACAGAGTAATGCGTTTGTATCGACAAAATAGTGGATAAAGTGTTGACACAAACAAATTCACTCGCTCTGTTTAGCATGAATACTACTTGATAAGCAGGCTCTATTCAGATAAAATTCAGAAACCAACTGTTAGCCATAGTTTATGCACAATTTGTTAGAATTCACTGTCTACACAAACATTACATGTCGAAAAAGCTTTATGCATTTAGCAATATTTACATATTGTTTCTGATTGAAAAAAAAACTAATATAATGTGGCTTGCCTGTGAGCCTGATTAGCTTGGCCTGACCTGGGTCCGGTCCAAGATTAGGGCCACTCTTGGGTCTGGCCTAAAAATCTCAAATTTTTTTTTAAAAAAACAACTCAAACTCAATCTAATCGGAATATTTAAAAATGATCCGATCAAACCTGCCGACCTAACCCAATATGTGCGTTGGATTTGAACTGAGTCGAACTAAATCTAACCTAATGCAACTGGGATTTTTGCTATCCAATCAGAATTCGAAAATGCTCAAATCGATTAAATGAATTTATTGATAATCTCAATAATTCTTCCCATCCAAAATATATTATAGATTTTGCATTAATTTATCTTTGTTTTGTATCATCTAATTTAAGTCTGTACAGGGATTTTCAAAAGTTTTCCGTACGCGTAGCTTAGCCTTCTATGTATTTATATATATATATATATATATATACACACACACATATTGATAGAGATATACTCTAAAAACAATTATGGAGATGGTTGTATCGTGTCATATTTATAAATTTTTATTATATTTTTTGAATAAAATATCATTTTTATCGATCAATAAGTATGTGACTTGTTCGTGGAACTCTTTATAATAATATATGAATTGTCTCAATTTACTTACGACTTTATCAGTGATACTTATTCTAAACATTTCTGACTTTCGGTATTATATGGAACAATAATACAAGATAAGTCAGCATTATCATTGATCGATAATCAAGTTTCACAGACTATGGATTTGAGATATCAAGTCAATGTCGTGGACACATGTTGGTCAGATTTACCCAATTTGAAATACTGTTGAGATTTTATGTGTTATTAATTTGTTTTTAACACTTATTTTTAGTTTATCTTTAGACCTGAGATCATCATGATTTCATACATGTATAGTAGCACGCTATTTTTAACCGAGTAATCATAAAAGTGATATACAGATATGTTATGAACCATGTGGTTGGAAGTGAATGGTTGAGATGGAATTTGCCCCTCTCATATCTTAAGAGAGATATCTCTGGGCCTCTTAATGTAATTGGTCTAAGAAAGTGTATGGTCGTACCGAATATAGTTGAGAGTCAACTATAGATAAAGATTAGTCCATTACAAGATCGAGAAAGGACCGAGCTATTTCAAGGATTACACGTTTCTCACCTTCTGTTCGATCTGGTATCGTAAGGTAAAGAGATAATCTATGATAAGTTATATAGGTTCGTCAGATATGATCTTCGTGTATATGTGAGTAGTCATAATGTCTTGCTAGGGATCGCTTATGACTTGTGATTTGGGAAGTTGTTTCCGGTCACGATCAAATATACACGAACCTACATGATGACATACTTAACGGGTTGTAGTCTTAATTCGGATGGGATCTGAAACGGGTTCCCTTTAGGTAATGAGTTTATTATTGAGATTATGGTTCACATTTGAGTAGAACTTATCTACAAGACCTTATAAAAAAAAGTAAGGTGGGCAAGCAAAATATATCTGATATATTCTGACCGCTATTACCATCCACGAGATAGATCTCGTAAAACCCTAGCCGCGTATGCTGGTGCTAGCACACGAACACGCGGTGCTCCTTCCCCAGACGTGTAAACTTTCGTAGAGGTGCAGCTGCTACTGTTGCACTTCTGGTCACGATCCGATTGTAACATCGACTCTTTTTCCGTTGCTGTATTGTCGCATACGTGCGTCTAGTGGTAAATCTCTTGATCTATGATTTTTTGTTTGCATGGTTCTTGGATTTTCGGGTTAAACCAGCTAAATAAACCGGAATTTGAACAATAATTGTGGATTTAAACTACTGAAAAGCTATTTCTAATGTTTCAATTTGCTCTTTTTTTTTTCTCTACCACAGCTTTGTTGATCTTCACTCTGGGTTGATGTAATATCATAGCTATTTCTCTGCCATTGGACTTGGCCAACATTTGACTTATAAACAAAATTCACATTCATGCTACTATATTTGACCAAATTAATTTATTTTCTTGGCAAAATCTGGTTAAATGTAAGACGAGTAAATAGCCCGCCAAAGCATTCACAGTGACAAATGTGATAAAATAAGGCATAAACTAAACATTTCCAAATTCCCCAAATTCTAATAAGAAAATTCCAGTACCCATTCTTTCCAAAATATTCCACCATGTCTTATAAACTTATCATCCAAAATATACCCAAAGTTATCTTGTTCACCCTCGATATTCTTTCGGCATCCCCTAAATTATCAACATTTTCTCCAAGCTCCATGGAGTTTTCAAACATTTTCCAACCAAAGAAATTTTACACATTCGCCACAAGAAATGTTTAAAGCTTTATTAGGTTTTTCCTCGCCCTCCTTTTATTCAGTCGGTACGGTCAGAGAAAGCCAAACAGCATCAAGTTCTTTGGAGGGCAGTAGAGGATTGTGATCAATGAAGACAATGAAGCGGACAAAGACAAAGAAACGAGATGTAAGTGCAAGAATTGCACGTTCGAAGAAGACCTACAGTTAAATAGCACTTGGTTAAATATTTCCATCGATCCAATTTGTGGCAACTCAAAGAAGGGGGAGCTATTTTGGAAGAAAATTACAACAACAATAGTTCTAGTGGTCAAACTAGAACAATTAAGCATTGTAAAGACCATTGGTGCCAACAAAAAAAATCGTGCTGTCTAAGAGTCTCCATACTATCGTCAAAAGAGATATGATTTAAACAAATCAAGCCTTTCACCTTTACAAAAATGTATGGTAGATATCTGAACATTGGCATATGACTCTCTAGTTAGTGCTATTGATGAGCATGTGCAAATTGATGAAAGCACAATGATGCAGTGCCTGACCAAGTTTGTTTGAGTTGTGAATGAGATTTTTGGTCCATAATATCTTAGGAAGCCAACCCATGAAGAGATCCAACAATTACTTCATATAGGTGAGGCATGTGGATTCTCTGATGTATAGGGAAGTATCTGATGCATGCATTGGGAGTGGAAAAATTGTCCTGCTGCATGGTATTTGTATCTTAGATATATCCTCTTTATGCACAATTATTCAATCCATGTAATCATATCGTATGTAGTATGTTGTTGTTTATCTGAAATATGTAATATTTTATTTCAATATTAAAAATAGACATTAAATATTTTATATTTAATGATAATTAATTATATTTTTTGAAATAATACTAGTTTTTCTACTCATATAGTCTATTTTAAACTACTTATTTAAATTTGTTTAAACGGTATTCAAGGGAATTTAAATAATATAGTAGTAGTGAAGTACAAGATGAGTGCTAAGTGTTGGGGTAGATACGATTAAAATGGTAGTTAAAAAGAGATGGAGAGTGCGGTGGAGCCCGCTTTAGAGCCCAAAATGAGAGCCAGAGATAAAGATGCCCTAACAAGAACAGCCTTCACACGGTGTGAATAAATTTGATTCGGTTGGTCGATACGCACACGAGCAGGGCTAATAATTCGTATGCGAACGGCCCATGTGTTCCCATGCATGGCTACTCCCATGTGACACTGGACGAGGGCCTCCAAGCTTGGAATCTACCAACGTGGGGGTGTTCCTACTTCCTGCCGCTGCTCTCTTCTAATTTCTATGGGGAACATGCATCTCCAGCTCTATGAAAAACATATGTTTCTCACGCACAACTAGCTAGAATACATCGAATAAGAAGTTAAGAACCAACCTTAACTAGAAACTCATAAACTTCATCCGAGAAAGAAAATCGGCAAAATATTCCATCTTTTACTCTCTCTCTCTCTAGCAGGGGGTGTTTGGTCTGGGCACCACGCACCGGCTTCTGATTTCTGTACAAGCTGGAGGTCCTAGTTTCTAGTCTGAAAGAAACTCGAGTTAATTTCTATGGAAATTGTGGAGTTCATTTTTAATGGCTTTTTTTATTCTAAAAATTTAGGTATATAATCTGTGGTGTACTATAACAATTATTGTTGTATTTTATTGAATAGTTGAAAATATCAAATACCACTTTAAAATAAAAAAATTGCAGTTGTAGGCTAAACATCCCTGCCCCCCAACTTCTGGGCTCCAAAAAACTAAAATTTCTTAGTTCTAACTTCTATAACATAGAAGACATGGTTGGAATATAGCCAAACGCCCTCTAATATGGTTATGATCTTGATCCATATCATCTAAACACAATATGGCAACAAAAAATATGATGTTACTCTTGATCTATTTTAAAGATGATTTTTATCAAATGTCATTTTTGAGTGTAGTTATTTAGTTATTACTGAAATAACAATAATATATGACTAGATCTGACAAATAAATATCTTCAATAATCATTCTATCCTACAACAAAACATAAAGTCACACCATAATCTCAAACGTAACCTTATACATTTTACAACTTGCAAGTACCTCTAGGTAGTTGAATCATTTTGGTAGGTAGTTTTGTCCGTTTTGTTTTGATGCGTGGCCATGGGTTAGCACGTGGCCATCTGTTCTTGGTGTTAAAATAGCTTGTGAGCATGGTTTGTATATCCCAGCTGGAAACTTCGCAGGCATATCCTGTAGTACTGTAACACACCGAATTATATATATATATGCACAGACGGAGTTTCAGGCGAGCAGTAGAGGCGATTTGTTAACTTCTCACGAGCGTCTTAATCAAAAAGGCAGGCATATGTCTAGATGCTGGCCCTCACATGCATGCACAAGTCAATGTCCAATGGAGCATCTTTTTATCACACTGTTTAACAAATAGTAGCATTTTCTTTTTTTTTGTTGGTAACTCATATTTCAACTTTTTTTTTTTTTGGAACGCATATTTCAACTTTTCTTTTTTTTGTTGGTAACACATATTTCAACTTTCTTTTTTTTTTTTTGGAACGCATATTTCAACCCACAGTAGCATCGAATTCAACTCTTAAGTAGTTAGCAAAGCTGGTGCGTTAATTACGAGCAGTATTCGTGTTTCACCAAGTCCAGACAAACGCTTCACTAATAGAAGATTTTAATATTGGAGTATTAGCGATTCATCTACTATCATCATTTATACAATTAGATCTCTCTACTTTAAATTATATCATATAAATTCATCTGCTATTCGAACGAGAACACTTAGACCCCTCAGTCTAATTCTATGTTAATTTTATTAAAATAATAGTCATTGATGTGTAGATCTCACATGTCAGTGACTTAACATATTAAATAAATTAACAGAAAATTGGACCAAGAGACTAATTACTCTTATTCGAATAATAAAGAGATTTATATACTCTAATTTAAAATAGAGAAATCTAATTACACAAATGATGATAATAAATAAACCTTCAGTAATATTTTCCCCTCTAAGATTATGTCCATCAAATTTGATTACCTCATCAACATTAGGTTACTTACATATCAAACACGCGTGATCTTTTCAGAAGAAATTCTGATCAATACTTACAAACCATGTCTCTATTTACTGTGTTGGAAAAAAATACCATACGAATGGATTTGAGATGTATCAAACTTTATTTGATATATTAATATTAGATATAATCATCTGTTAACAATTTAAACAACAGAAATATGTCATAATATAATGATAAATATTTTCTATTATAACTAGTCGATCTTAACCTCGCACTACAACATTTTGCTCGACGTAATGCCAAAGATAACTTTAAAAATAAAAACACTGCTCAATCTGATTTGTCGGGAACCCAAACGCAACTCGAAAGGATAAGGGTTGATCTATAAAACCAAATAGATCCACCTCAAAAACTTTTATTAAATGTGCTCACATGCCTCATCACTCGCCACCCCACAACAGGGCATGCACGAAGACATCCCACGGCAATATCGCCTCGCCCACCAATTAATTTACTTTTCTTTTTTTTTTTTAATTTTCTAAACAAAATTTTGAAGTTAGACAGCCAAGAAGTTTTCTTCACGAATAATTGTTTTTATGAAAAATGACTTTGATCAAATTTTCTTTTGAATAATGGGCTTAATTTATATGTCGGGACGAACGCCATAATTTCGTGGATTGCAGCTCTAAAACTAATGATATAAAATACAACATTAGCTTCTAGTATTAAGGGATAACAAATAATAATAAGCATGTAAATATAGCTGAGGTTAAGACCTTAATATATGACATGAATTAATAATGTTATTGATTCTAATATTAGATTTATAATCAAATCTGTTCATACGAGACATTAGCCCATGGACCAAATTTACGTCTATTCTGAAAAAGTTTTGGCCAATATATATTTTGTGAGCTTTTATTATAAAACGACTATTCATTGAAAAAATTCAACAGAAAAGCTAGCTCCCTGAAAAAAAAAAAAACCTTTAACCCAACACATTTTTGTGAGGAGCTGAACTTGTGAGCTCTGTAGTCCACAACAATAGTGATCAAATAATGGTTAATTTTCTCCTCACTATTTTATAATCTTTTTATATACAGAGCTCACAAGTTTAGGACGGACCATCCTAAAAATTTTTATATATAAAAATTATGGGTATTATAGTCATGCACATATTTTATATATTATTTTAAATATTATTCATCATAACTAATATATAAACTAGATGCTACGTCCATTTGCCAAAACACATCGTCATCTAGAACAAATTCTTTTGAGAAGAATATCATGGAACATATTGTTTTTGTTTCCCATTAAAAAGGTGGTATTTTAGGATGCTCATCTTTATGTAAAATACTATTCTTCTCTCCAGATGTGTTTGGGTCGGTTATTTTTTTTTTATAAGTTGATTTAAACTTATAAACCTAAAAAATTAACTTTCATCTGTTAAAACTTACCTAAAATTTCTAGTTTAAAAATATCTTAATATATAAAATAAGTTTAGAACTTAGCTCAGTGTTTGGCCCATTTTAATTTATCCGAGTTGAAATATGAAGAAGTTTTACAGAACAAACTCTTAAGGTGGTCTGCATTCGGGCACAGAGCTGGGAGCTGGGCTTATATAGAGCGGCGGCTAGCTTCCTCCCGTCTCTGCACACACCACACCCAAACAGAGTCCCCCGTGTCTTGTCCATCAGATACCTACCGTCTCCGTCGCTGCTACTTCTCTTCTCCCTAACCTTCATGTCGTCGCAGAGGCCCGGCCGTCACCAGAGGAGGGCGTCGCAGAGCGTGTTCGCGCTCCCGGAGAACTTCGCCAGCCTCGACGACGTGCCGGTGGCCGACGGCGGTGAGCATCGCAAGCCCGCGCCAGACGCGTCCGAGCAGCCGCCGAGGCAGGCCGGCGGCCGCCACCGCCGCGCGATGTCCGCCACCGTGGCCTCCAGGGACCTCGAGATGATCAAGGAGGACATCGCCAGCTACAAGTTTGGCGCGTAAGGGTCCGTTGTACCGTACTTTCAGATGTACTGTACGTTCTTGCGGTTAAAGTGTTGGCTTTTCCGGTTAAGTCTTTTAACTCTTAAGGTCTTATTTGTTTTGTAACCTTTTTTTCTTCTTTTATTTCCTCTTGAGTGGTTAAAAGAATGTACTGCTTTTCTCGGTGAAGTGAAAATTTTCAGCTGCATCGTGATTGTAACTGTGTTTCAAAAGGATGTGTTGTTGGAATAGACACGAAAATTTTAATTAAAACCAGATAGAAAATTATATGCCGTGTTCACGATAATTAATAAATCAATTTGATCTTTCTATACTCTTCAAAATAAGAATTTGCTGCAACATTATCTTAAAAAATTTCACATCTATCTAGCTTGAGATTCCGTTTAGATTTGCGGACCATAAGCAGTTTCTTTTGGACTAAGGATTCATTTCATTGAATCACCCCTGCTAGGCTAGATGGGTTGGATGATAATCTTTAGGAATAAAATGTGCTGTTTGTATAACTAGTTGGGTTTCTAATAATTATTTGCCGATAAAATATATATAAAAATTTATTTTAAGTTGGGTTTCTAATAATGTGAAAACTGTACAAGATACCGCAAGAAAAAGCTTGCTGTTTATGCTATGTATTTTCAAGTGGTATGTGCTATGGATATAGATGAGATCTGGCCATCTGGGGGCCTCTTGACGATTCATCGGTGGCAAGGGATCAGATGCATTCTTGGTATCGATATGGGCTTTTGCTTTGCCAGATGAAGTCGGTTGGTAAAACTATGGGAATTGTTTAGCTAGGTGTCGTTTAATTAGTCTGCTACTACTAGTGTTGTTGCACCTAGTTCCATGACTAGTTAAGCCACTTATTTGGATCATCTCACGGCTGTTTGGTTTGATGAATAAATATTTTCGTATTTTTTTTAGTTGTGCACTATATTTGGTTTTGAATAAAATGACCACTATAAATATAGGAAAAACTTGGTAAAAATGTGTCTATAATAGTTAAATGGATCACTGGATAAAAAAAAATGTGATACACTACAACTACAGATACAAACTAAATAATGACTAAAAAATCTAAAAAAGAGTGACAAATTGAGACAACAAAAATAATCTTGAGAAGCACTCAATTATAAATTAATTAGTTAGATAAAAATATAGAGATATTTATTTCTTATAGGATGATTAAAACTTCTCTCCCGTTGCATTATTAGTTATTTAATCTGAATGGAAGAGTTCATTTTGATTCGGAAGACTTGGAAAGGTGGGGTACCAAATCAGTTTAACGCCACAAATCTTCTCCGCTGCCATGTTGTCTGATCTCTGGTATCTCTGGAAGGCTGTACAAAGAGAGTTACTTCCATCTTCCAAGAAAAAACGCGCAGCAAAAATAACCATAGATGCTTTGCCACCTACGTTACTTATCACTTATACGTGAAACATGTTTAATATATGTGTGCCATCCGTGTAGACTCCGTACGCCGTGGCACAATTAGCTGCCGACCAGGACGAACCACATGTACCACCGGTCTCCTGTCTTGCAATAAAAAACATAGAAAAATCGGAGGGCTACAATGATGACAAGTAGCATAAGAGAACAAGGGATAAGTCCTATATTTTGAAATCGTACCCAAAAAAATCATCCAATTATCAACAAATTTTTTTTTTGAAATTTTAGACTTTTATAAGAATAGTTGATATACATTAGAATGGAGAAATCTTTCCCTCCAAAATATATTTAACCAACATAATCTGTCTGTTTAACCTATATTAATTTGTTTCAATTCCTCCTTTCCAATACTCTCAAATATGAAATATCACCCACAAAAGAGGTGACAATCGAAAAATGTTGGTTTTGATAGTAAAATAATATCTATATGGTTTTAAAGTACATGACCAAAAGTAGACTCTGAAGCAGAGGACAACTTTAGAGTTATTCTAAAAAAATTTATAAACTTAGAGTTATTGTAAAAAAAATTAGAAAAAACACGAGTAGTATAGCAAGATATTCAAAGTGTTACTGTAGCAAAGATACAATGATATGCATATTGTAGTTAGGGGCGGAGAGAGGGGGCAAGTAAATACACTCTTTTATTTTTTTTACCATATCAAATATATCAGTTTATATTTGGCTTCCAACTAATTATTGATACTAGCTAATCCCTTCTTAGGCTATCTCCAACCCACCGGCGCTTCGCTTGGCGCTTCAACAGAATATTCTCCAGTATATTCCATGCCACGTATGCGAAGCACCATCTGAAGCACCACCCTTCTCCAACCCACCGGCGCTTCGCTTGGCGCTTCGCGAGGCACCTTCTCAAGCACCACCCTTCTCCAACCCACCGGCGCTTCGCTTGGCGCTTCGCTTGGCGCTTCGCGTGGGGCCCGCACATACATTATTTATTACACATTAACAAATTGATAAAATAAAATTCAGATAATTCGAAGACAACAAATTAAAATAAAATTGTTGTAAATAACAAAAAATATTTAAAAATATTTTTATTGAAATGGCACACGGGAAAAAATATGACATATACTAAATTAAAATTCAGCAACAGTCGGCTCTTAACAACCACACAAACAACTACTCATCCGTACCGCCGGCCCCGAAACGCTGCCAGATGTGCTCGATAAGATCCCGTTTCAGTTGCCGATGTGTTGGGCGAGCACGGATCGCATTATTTCGATCTAGCATATGTTCAAAAATTGGCGGAGCATTGCTGTGGATAGTAGGCGGTGTTACGGTTGATGTGCCTTGAGTATCGTACAATTGAGTGATCGGGTCATGAGAGTTGCGCTCATCCTCGATTATCATGTTATGGAGGATGACACACGCTTTCATGATATTGGCAAGAGTTGACCGTTGCCAAAATCGAGCGGGGCCGCGGACAATAGCAAATCGAGCTTGCAACACCCCAAACGCTCGCTCCACATCTTTTCTTGCCCCTTCTTGATGTTGTGCAAATAACTTGAGTTTGTCCGTTTGGGGCAAGGGTGCGGTCTTCACGAAGACAGCCCACTCGGGGTAAATACCGTCGGCCAGGTAGTACCCCATATTGTACTCTGTCCCATTAACAGAGTACTGAACCGTAGGAGCTTCACCGCGCAACACATCAGTGAAAAGGGGGGATTGATTAAGCACGTTGATGTCGTTGTTGGATCCGGCGACACCAAAGAAGGCATGCCATATCCACAAGTCTCTGGATGCGACCGCTTCAAGCATTATTGTAGGGACTCCTTGATCACCACGGGTGAATTGGCCCCTCCATGCAACTGGGCAATTGCGCCATTCTCAGTGCATGCAATCGATGCTTCCTAGCATCCCTGGGAAACCTCGGTCCTCTCCTTCCTGGAGCAGACGCTGGAGGTCTTCGATAGTAGGTTTACGGAGATATTCCGACGCGAACCGATCAACGATTCCTTCGACGAAATTCTCCAGGCACCGAATGGCCGTCGACTCTCCGATGCGTACGTACTCGTCGACAGCATCGGCGGGTGAGCCGTACGACAACATGCGCAAAGCTGCAGTGCACTTCTGCAATGGAGATAGCCCCTTTCGGTTGAGGGCATCTCTCCTCTCGGTGAAGTACGGGGACCACTCCCCGAGAGCTCCGACGACTCGCAGAAAGAGAGGTCTCCCCATGCGGAATCTTCTGCGAAACAAGTAGCCGGGGTAGACCGGAACATCGGCGAAGTAGTCCGCGACTAGACGGTTATGACCGTCTTCGCGATCTCTTTCGATGTACCTTCTGCTACTTCGTCGGCGGCGGTGCGAGGTACCAGCACCAATGCTGGCTTCAACATCATGAAGAGCGTGACGCATAAGGGGTTCGACCGTTAGACAGGTCTGTGCTAACCCAGCCACGAACTCTTCCATTTGGTTAATGCCTTCGTCGTCACCACTACTTGTGGTTGAGCTGGACGACATTTTTTTGGGGTTGGTTGTGAAGTTGATATCACCAAGAGCGGAGGCCTCGGTTGTGAAGTTCAGATAACTGAGTTGTGAAGTTGAGATAACTGAGTTGTGAAGATGAGGGCATGGAGGGGTCCAAATATATAGGGGTCTAAAATCCGAAGGCATCGATCACATGCGTCGGGTCCAACGGCTAAAATCCAAAGGCATCGAACAGATGTGTCAGCTCCAACGGCTAAAATCCAAAGGCATCGAACAGATGTGTCAGCTCCAACGGCTAAAATCCAAAGGCATCGAACAGATGTGTCAGCTCCAACGGCTAAAATCCAAAGACATCGATCACATGCCACAGTACAAACAAGTGAATCGAAAACCACTTAAATTAATAGTGCGAGTACAAATGTTTAAATGAAAAGTACAATGTTCGGTCTACTATTTGTTTTTCAGATCGTTAAGCTGCTCGTTGATGTATTCTATTGCAGCCTCATGCGTCGCCTTACGGTTCTCCGATAAATGGGATGTATCCATTCCAAGTAGCTTCGTCAACGACTTCATCAATGAAGCCTTCTCTTTGCTTCTGGCCATCCCTTGCAATTTTTCGGCTACAGCAAGGGCTTTGTCGGCCATACTACTAAGCTCGGCGTTGGCTTTGTCGATGCGCCCTAGGGTCTCCTCGCGCGCCGATGATGTTCCGCCTAGTTTGCTCTTACCCTTCCGCTTTGCCGCGTCTCGCCCTATAGGTCGTGGAAGCTCGACGGGCTCATCGTCGTTGTTCGACGACGACGTGTGGGCACCTTCTTCATTCAGGCGAGCTCTTTTCGAAGAATCCAAGTAGCTGCGGCACCATTTCGGTTGGCCACATACGGCGCTCCACCAGTGCTCCATGATGAAGGCCTGACCCACCTCCTGCCTGTACATGTCGCGTGCTTGCGAAATCAATTGGTCGTCTGAACGACCACTAGCATAGGCATCGCGCAACCTGCAGTAGATACCATTGAACTGAACAATTTTTTTATTGCTCTTTTGCCAATGGTCTTTGCAGTGCCTCAGATCTCGTCTGCGATCAGGCGGACTGCTCTCGTTGTACTCGGCAACCACCTTTGACCAATACTCGTCGCATTTTTGATTGTTCCCATCGACCGGGTCGAGGGAGTTATTCAACCATGCACTGATCTGGAGCACGAAAAATCCAAATTTAATAACAAAGTCTGCGATAGCGGAATTTAGTAGTTAGATGATCGAGCACTCACAAGTCGCATGTCGTCCTGTTGGGACCAGAGCATTCGTTTACGCTGTGCCCCAGCCCTTCGTTCGCCTTTGCCAGCATTGTCGTCGGCCTCGATCACTCCGGGGGCCGAGCTATGCGGAGTCCCGGTATCTGATACAGACGTGGACTGCGAATTTTTGCTCGGTGCTTGAGGGGGCGAGATTCCTGCAGACATGGTCGGAGCTCCAACGTAATGAGGATTTTGGCCGTAAGGGCCGTAGGGGGATTGCGCGTACGGATGTCCATATGGATGTGGTTGGCCGTACGGAGGGGGTGCACCATACGGTGGATAGCACATCGGGTATGGTGGGGGAGGAGGCTGAAAACTGGGCGGATTTTGACTGTTTGGCGCTTGGGAGTTATCCTCATCTAAATTTGGTTCGCCGAACCAATTAACATAACCGCCGGGGGGATTATTGGCCATTGGAAATTTTTTCGGAAAAAACTGGATGAACAGGAGAGTGCAAAGTGTGTGAGTTTTGGTTTGTTTGAGGGTAAATGAGCTGAAAATTGGGCATATTTATAGGCAGGGGGTCACACAAATTTTCAGGAATTTTTTGCAATTTTTTGAGAATTTTTTGGATTTTTTATGAATTTTTAACCTCAGAAATGATTAAAATATCTCAAACGGCTATTTTTAAACGGCACAAATTAAACGGCTATTTTTTAAGTCGCTGACAGGTGGGACCGACGGGATTAAAGGTGCTAACGGCTATTTTCCCCCCCAAACAGACACTGACATACGGGCCCATCACAAACGCGGGCCCATTTGCCAGCGACCCATCTCACGCACGCACGCGCTGCGCGTTCACACCAGCCCACGCGCTTTGTGGGGCCCACCGCGCCTCGTCCCGCACCTGCACACCGCGCACACACTCACTGTCACGTGGCCCCCCAGATGCATTTCGGCCCACCTGTCAGTTTGCTTTCACGGGAGGGTACGAAGCCTCCGTTTCTCGCGCTGTGGGCCCCGCAAAGCGCGTGGCGATGCGTCCACGCGCGCTCCAACGCCGCAGCCTCGCTCCACGTATGCGTCGACGGGCCCACTTGTCAGAGCTTCACGCTGCATCCTCGCGTGGCGTCTTCTCTCTCCCGTCGCGAATATTTTAATAATTTTTTCCGGTGGGGCCCACCTGTCAGCGCGTCGAGGAACCGGCGTTGGAGATAGCCTTAGTAATTTTTTTGCTTCCGCTCCTAATTATGTCTAACAATCCGAAGTATTTATTTGTTGATTTGACTGTTAGTAAGGTACAAAAGGGATCATCATGTAGCGTCATGCCGTACCTTTTGACCTATGGTTTACATTCTTAATAATAATAATATACATGATTTTTAGACATGATTAAAAGTTGTATAGACTTTTGAGATTTTTTTGTCCGTCTAGATAGTCATGAGATTCATGAGGTTGATTTATTAGATTAGTGATTATTTAGTCAGGTCAAGTATGTTCAATTTTAAATATATGAGAATTTCTATGCATAAAAAAGTTGTAAATATGATAATTTTTAAATAAATTTCAAACAGATTTTAAATCAAATTAACCATTTTGTTACAAAAGGACTCCAACTATACAGCGTCTTTATTCGCAAAGGCAAGGATCTACTTCCCCGTGCCACCTGTACACCAGACATGTATGCATTATTTTTGCAGTCCTTTTCGGCCTTTGGAGCCTTGCACGGAAATGGATTGCGGCCTGGCTCTTGTCGCCAGATCCCGATCTAAAACATCTAATACACGATGGGCTAGAGCTTTTTTTGGTTTAATCATCTTGATTTGACCCGCTAATTTAGGCGTAGCATAGGTACGTGTCATCAAAACTGGTCTGATGCTGCATGGGTCAGATTGGGACGTTAATGGGCTTGGAGCCTTGGATGCACATGTCCAAAGCCCATTATTTATGGTCTTTGTTTGGACTAGAGTGGGCCTCATTTGGAGGTTGGAGTGGCTCTCTCTCTATAGTGATCGCCAAACGGTACCCACCCACGTCAATCAATGGTGCATTGCATTCAGTTGTCTTGTTAAAAGTTAAGATTTTATTTACATCAATTATATATTACATATGGTATTCGTAGATTTTTCAAGATTTGATTTCGTGACTTTTTGTTGCTTACTTCTTTAGAGTGATTTCCTATATTTCTCCTTTTTTATTAAAACACTCCTTTGAACTAAATGAATATACTACAAACTGTAACTATTTACTGTGACTATACTCATATATGTATCTGAAAAAATCCCGAGATTTTCTATGGTTATCAAAATACTCATTCAGCTAATTTGATATACTACAAACTGTAACTATTTATTGTGACCATACTTATATATGTATTTGAAGACAAAGAAAAGTTATAGGTTTTTCTTTGTAAATGATTGTAGGTTTCACTCTTGTTTTGTGTTGGCGTGCATCCATATGTGTGTGGGTTCGGATGTGTATTAACAATCGACTACATTTACTACTACTATTTCTTACAAATCAAAATATATGTGTGGGTGCTAATTAAAGGTTGTATAGATTGAAAGGGTGATTAAGGGCACGGATTATTTTTTTATAATTTTAATTTTTTATAAAAAAAGGTTTTAGTACGTGGAGCCTATCTGATGTGCTATTGTCCCGCTGGCACAACCTGAAGTCCTAAAAATGAACTTTTTAGGTATTGTGGCCCTTTCTCAAATGGACCCAGTTCAACCAAACCAAAATGCATGTGTGGACGTGGCTCGAAGTACTCCCTCTTATCATTTAATTTGATGTTTTATTAGAATGTCTTCAATAGTTCAGATTTTTTTATAAACTCTTTGAGAAGATATTTTACATCATGTGGATGAAGAGTCTCGAGAAAAGTCTCAATCACTCCAATATAGAGTTGTTTAGAGAGGTTATTCGTGAGACTCATATGTGAAGAGTCTCTTCAAAAATCAAGTACTCCAATAACTTACTCTTTGAGAGACTTTTCAGTGGGCAACCATATCAAATATTAAAGTGTGTTTTCTATATCATATTATTGATTAAATAATTTACAAATTAATAAAAAAAATGTACGAAGATAATTCCAACAAATAAAAATTTATCTTGCAGTGGAAAATTCGACACAATAAAAATAAATATTTTTATTAAATTCATACCATTAAATATAAAATTAAATATACGACATTAGATACATTTGGATATTAAAACTTAAAATTTAACATAAACGTACTAATTAAAAATTTTAGAAATGCAGTAAAATAACAACTAGTTGTTCTGGCCACCTCCAAAATATTATTAAATTGGTGTCAAGAAGATGTAAGATTTGTGAAATATGTGTGTTGAAATGAGTAAATGAGTGTTCTATTTAAAGTGAACCAGTGAAGACAATTTTCTTGAATTTTTATGATTTTTTTTGAATTATTTAAATAAAAACAATTAAAAAATGCTCAACGTCTTTTGTAATGACTATATTTATAACAACTAAAAATTAAGTCTATGTCAGGTGGGTCCCACTACTAAAGTTAATTAAAAAGACTGTTAAACACTAAAAGTAAAAAAAAAGTGTGGCTGACATGTGCGCCGAAAAAATATAGGATTTACTTGTCATTAATTCGAACTGGAAATCATGAACGAAAAATAAATAATTATCGGGTTCTTAAAAAAATAAATACTCTTGATGACAGACAGAGTAGTAAACCCACTAAGCCCACATTCAGTGTAATGAGTATTGGTGAAAATATACGCGAAGAACATGATATATTGCTGGTGTACGATAGTGGTGGCCCCACCATCCTCGCCTCGTAAACTCCAACGAATTTTAACTCCGTAACTGACAGTTGGGTCTTAGATAACTTTGCCCCACATGTTAGTGACAAAATTTGTGGTGAATTAAGTAAATGCGTGGGGGTTTGCACTGATGTGTGCGACAAGTAATGGGATCCACTACTGTCGTTTCGTTATCCGCTGAGAATTTAAACACCTCTATTGATAAGGGGGTTCATTGTTAATTGGCTCACTTGTTAGTGGTGTGAGTTACCATGTTAAAGGTATGGTTTGAATTTGAAAAACTATTGCGCTGCAGTGGTGGTGGGGCTACCGTACACACCTTGGATTGCAGCGTTATAGCTATCACCACTCAATGATGTGTGGGTCCTGTACGAAGTTTGGCCCACCTGTTAGTGACTATTTTTTGTGGGTTGCATGCAATGAAAGATAGTACTTTGTGGGGCCCACAAAACGCGTTTTGGTGTGGTTGGATTTGCTCCAACAATGCCGTTTCGGTTGGCACACGTTTGTAGGGCCCACCAATGATCCATGAACCTGCCATTGTCACGAACCAGCCACCGGTTGCACCGTCCCTTGCTGTGTTGGTAAGAACCGGGTAAGAATTTGGTAAGATTGCTTGAGAGCGTGAGATCTAACCTAGTAGTTGATAGGGATAATACTTTTGTGTTATCTTTTGTTTACTACTGACAATGGCAGGTTCATGGATCATTGGGGAAAATGTACAACTATATCAACGCTGGAATCACGATCGAAAAGATAATGGAGGTGACAATGCCAATGGTAAAATAGCCTTACCT
The DNA here is from genome assembly GCA_019359835.1 of Pharus latifolius. Taxonomy (NCBI): domain Eukaryota; kingdom Viridiplantae; phylum Streptophyta; class Magnoliopsida; order Poales; family Poaceae; genus Pharus; species Pharus latifolius. The sequence continues at coordinate 10,164,283 of CM033323.1, read as the reverse complement.
TCTTTTTATGGTGCATATGATGGTGAAGTTTACTTAGATTGGGAAATGATAGTTGAACAAAAATTTAATTCCCATCAAGTTCCTCAAATCCATTGGGTTAGGCAAGCCACTAGTGAATTTAAAGATTTTGCTATCATTTGGTGGAATGAGATAGTAAATGCTGGATTAGCACCTGATACATGGGATAGATTAAAACAAGCTATGCGTAGAAGATTTGTTCCTCCTTCTTTTAAACTTGATATGCATAAGAAATTAGAATGCTTGAATCAAGGTAGAAAATCTGTAGAGGAGTACTATCAAGAGTTACAGATATGTATGTCTCGTTGTGATTTCGAAGAAACTGATGGAGAAAAAGAGCTTAGATTCTTACGAGGACTTAATGAGAAAATATACAATATTGTTATTGATAAAGAATATGTTTCTCTGTTGCAAACATTTGCTCTTGCTTGTGCAGCTGAAAATAAAATAAAACATAAGAAAGTTGTACGGAAAATTAATACATCTGTTTGCAAGAATGGTGTGTATCCTTGCACGACTAACGTTCTGCAGGCAAGTGCAAATGATCAAATTGAGAATGAGGAGAATGAAGAGATGCTTGTTGCAGCACCCCTGCTTCCATCACCTACAACTGAAGATGTACCTACATCAGCTGAGAAGGAAAACAAAGGTAATGAAAAAGGTACCACACTCATTCAAGATGAGAACGATATTGATGTGCTGAAACTTTCCACGAATCATGCTTTGTTAGAGCAACAAATTGTGGAACCAGTTGCTGATTTACCTTTGTCACAAGAAGATTTGCTCGATGTTTCTTGGGATAAAGAAGAGTTGTGTGATAATGCTTCACTTATATTCATGCCACAACTAGTGAATGAACATGTTACTCTTACTTTCGAACATAATAACACTTGTGCTCAAAATAAACATGTTGTTCACGTTGCAAACGAAAATGATGAGCTGAAATTGTTGTCTTCTTTAAATATTCTGGGTTATATTGAATTTGATGTTCTATGTGATCTAGACAATTTAGAGGAGAGACTTACTGATCCATATAATTTTCCTTGCTTATCAAGAAACATTTTTCATATTATAGGCAAATATAATGATAATGGAAAGTACATGGTTAATCGAGTGTGCATTTGCTCAAATATGAATTTTACTTATGATGTACAACCATGTGATGAACTAGAGAGCTATACTATCACCAATCATTCCATGTCGAGTACATCTGGTTCAATTTTTAAGGCACATGAACTTTTTTAAGAAAGGGAGCATATAAATGTTAATGGTTCTGTGTCTAATGATTTGATTATCAAAGATATGCATATTGCTGTGCTCTCTGTTGGTGCTAACATTTTGCAGAAAAACACAATGGAGTCGAGGACGACTCCACATCAAGAAAGGGAGAATGATGAGACCATGTACATCATGGTTATGACCAAGACGACATCAACATGGTGGTCATCAAGATGTCATCGTCCGCCACCTTGGCCAGGACGCGAAAGCTGGCAGCACGTACGTCGTCTGGATTTTGTGCTGTCGCCGCCACAAGTTCGGCCTCCACCTTGGCCACCTCCCCAAACACAAGACGTGCTCAAGAAAGGCGCCTCTACACCTCTAAGGTCGCACAAGCCACGTCGCTCCAAGGCCAGCCCACAAGTGAGCTCAATTCACCCGCGAGTCCGGTTCGGCCATCTGCGCGTAGTCCAACTTCAAACGGACGTACAGGCCACATACGAAGTCCGTTTTCGATGTTCTTGGACTCTACGGACAAGAGAACGACGAGAGCTTTCCAACGGATCCAGTACCATGTCCAAATTCCTTACGAATCAACAGGAATCGTCAAAACAAGATTGCAACCAGAAGCTGACGTGCGCTGCGACGCTCCACTTTGGGCCCAAGGCCCATGTACCCCTAGGGTTTCCTCCTCCACCCCATGGCCGCCCCACACAGTATATATATGGCCGCCATGGCCGCCGTTTAGACTTGGGTTTTGCTTAGATTAATCTGTCAAAGAACAGTTTCGTCGTGTATCGGTTTGTGGAACCCCAACTCGTGAGATTCAATTTATATTTGCAATATTTCAGATTGCTTCTTTCTCGTTCTTGCTTGTGTTCTCGATTCGCATGCAGGGATAAGCCTTCTTGGCAAGGTCAATTGTGTTTGTGCATGGTTGATAACCAACGGAGCCGTGGTGTAGCGATTGCTGGGTTCGGATCGGTTCTGATCGGAAGCCGGATCGTCAACGTCGAGTCTCCACCAATCGACTTACCTCTACCTGTCGGAAGATCGGGCCACCGTTCGCATCATGGGACGTGCCACTATGACTTGGTTAGGTGTCAAAAATTGGTTGGTGGGGATAGTTTGGCTGAGCTAGCAGCTGACATGGGTGATGCACTCCGACTGGCAAATCCTCATTGAAGACAACCTTAGATAGGTGATTGGTAACAAGCATTTCTATCAGTTTAGTTGGCTGATCACCGTACCATGTAACGTTTCTAACAGATGGTTTGTTTGATTGTTTAAATTACATGTGTTATATATTGTATTTTTGAGCTGGATGGTTTGCTAAGCTGCTTCAGTTACATAGGTGTTATAGTCAAGTAGGTTATTATATAAAAAATAATATTAAGGAGTTGTTTGAATGGAGGAAAAATAAAGGAATTTTAGAGTGCTTGAATCTTAAGAAATTTTTTGTGAGGTATTTGTAACAAACAAATGATTATATAAAATTCCAATGAAATTCTTTGGAATGGTTTTTTTATAGGAATTTTAGAGAAATAAAAAATAAGGTCTAACCACTTGAAAAATTTTATCTCTTGTTGAAAACAAACTATACTTTTTTTTCTTCAAAATTCTTATATTTGTCTTAGGATACATCCAAATATCACTTTTAAATAATTTTTGTGTTTAATTCTTTTATGGGTTTTATTCGACAAGACACACAATTCTTATATTTTTTTCTATTCTTACGTTTTAAGTTTCTTACATTCCAAAGGAACTTAAATGTTATTGATATGAAAAAATGGTAAAAGAGAGCGTAAATCTTTGCTTGGCTGTTTCATTCGCCCAAAGTCATATCACTTGAATAATTTGATTAAAATTAGGCTTTTATATTTCTTTGATCGGAGCAGATAACTATTTTTATTGATCAAATCAGGCTTAGATCGAGCAACACTGACTTTCATTGTGCCAGGCTAAGATTGGAAGGCCTATCTAAACACAATCGGTTCACTCGTAAAGAAAGCATTAAGACCATTATCACAATCAAAGTTTTTGCTATGTGCAAGATGGAGAAAACATCTGCGTACACGCGAAAAATATCATATCAATAACAAAAAAAACACCAAACAGCTCTAATAAAGTTAGTAAAAAGGTGGGAAAAAGCCACCTACTCCAAATTCCCAACCCAACTACGTGGAAAGCCAAAGGCCAACTCACCGCTCCTCCCACCTCCAGGACTCTCCAGTCTCCACTCTTCGCTGCTTCCTACGCCTCCGCCCAAATCCCACGCCTACGGAATCCGCAGCGACCAAGCTCAGCTCCGAAGCAAGCCATGGTGAGATCCCAACCGCCCCTTCCCCATCCAGTATTGTACTGACAGATCTCTCAGTTTCTAGTTCGGTGTTAGATCTGGTTCTTGGCATGTGAAGCGATATATGTTCTTGTGTCCCAATTGATGCAAAGTTTATATTTCTTAAATTATTAGTGGCAGCTAATGTGGATGGTTTGCGTTGATGTGTTCCATCTTTCTTTCTTAGTTGCAGTTTGTCTTAGCATTGGCGCTGTTAGGAGCAATGCTATGATAGTATAATGCATGTTTGATCCATTGAAATGTTGTGGCCACTGTTAGCCAGATCTGAACTAGACTGCTAGGTTGGGTTACACTAGTGCTAATTAGAACTCTAGTAGATGACCCAAAAGCTGCACTAGTTGACTGCTGGAATTTACCTGCGTGCTGCGGCATCTAATTTTAAACATTGAGAGGAGTCGTCATATGCGTGCCCTTGGTGTTAGTCGATAGGCATCGAACTCATGACAAGATCCTAAATGGATTGGTTGGCGTGATGCTCATCTGGAAGCGATGTTTACTGAGCTTTTTATATGTCTGTTAAATCAGCAAAGTGAAATTGTACTAGTTTTGTAGAAGTTTCTGATCCATGACTACAAGGCCAATTCAACAGGCATGCAAAGTAGGGCCACGTTGTAGTTGCTATTTTGAGTTTAGGACCATGCTTCAGTAGATCTCCAGGGTTGTAGATTTACTAGGTCTGTGACGTGGTCATGGTATAGCCTTTTGTCCGACTGTGTGCCTGCAATCAGCTATCATGGAATGTATATTTTATTGAATTTGTAAGAGATTGGATGCATGGTGACTTTTAGTAATAATGCTGGGACAACGCATGTTAAATCAATTTGAACAGGCTAATGCTGCGTCGGGCATTGCTGTGAATGATGAGTGCAAGCTGAAGTTCTTAGAGCTGAAGGCCAAGCGAACCTACCGCTTCGTCATCTACAAGATTGAGGAGAAGCAGAAGCAGATCATTGTGGAGAAGGTTGGCGAGCCCACACTAGGCTACGAGGACTTCACTGCCAGTCTTCCTGCGGATGAGTGCCGATACGCAATTTATGACTTTGACTTTGTGACTGAGGAGAACTGCCAGAAGAGCAAGATCTTCTTCATCGCATGGTAATCCTCCTCTTTGACATCTTCTGGTTTTCTGTGTGACTACTGACTATTGTTGGGTGGTGTCATACACAAGAATCAGATTATAACTAACTAGCATCCATGTCTAGCATAAAATAAGGGGAAACACAATTACAATTTGGAACATGCAAAAACATATAGTAATATGATATCAATCTTGTTTATGAGCTTATAAAAGAAAGCCTTGAAACCTTTGTTTTAGATACAACACTATACTGGTGCGCTTTCTCTTCTTATAAATACTTGTGGATAAGAGAGTTCATCAATAATATGCCACCTTGCAGTTTATTTTAAATGTAGGTAATATCTCTTGTGACAATATATTAGTGGCTGTTTTATGTAGGTCACCGGACACTTCAAAGGTGAGAAGCAAGATGATATATGCTAGCTCAAAGGACAGGTTCAAGAGGGAGCTTGATGGCATTCAGGTGGAGCTGCAAGCAACTGACCCTACTGAGATGGCGCTGGATGTCATCAGAGGACGTGCATATTGAGCTGGGAATCCCTTGTTCTGCGGCTTGGGTGTCTTTGGGACTGCTCAAATGTGCTGTCTATAAATCGCGAGGGCAATGCACTTTACTGGATGCTATCTTGTTTTGTTGTTTGAGTTCAATGAGCTATGACAATGCCTTGCCTAGAAGCATGTATTACTTTGTCACTTGAAAGGGGCACCCTTGCAACTGATATTCTCTGATGGTTCTTCCCGTGTGCTGATTGGTAGTATTTGTTCGGTGTTGTACCTAGCATGAAAATTTTGTCACTGCTTTGTTCATTGCTTGGAGGAAGAGTGATTTTATCTGCTGGTTGTTCTGTAGTTGTGCTTTGATGAGCTCTTTTGTTGTTTTACCATTAGTTGGCATGTTCTGTTACTTATGAACTGTGTTATGTGTTATGTTCTCTGCCCCTGTTTGATCATTATGGGGGTGTTTGGTTGTCTGACTCAAGGCTCAGTCTGGCTCGCGGATGCAAAAAATTGTGTTTGGTTGCCTGCAGCAGTAGTTTGAGCCTGGCCCGCGTGGTGCAAAAGGCCATTTGCAGCCTGGCTCTCAGATACGCAAAATCTGGGCGTTTCCCGCAGCCAGGCCCGTCGCCACCGCCGGCCTCTGCCTCCGTCGCCACCATTGCCTCCTCCTCCACCTCCGTGTGCGCTCGCCTCCGTCGCCACCGCCGCATCCCTCGTCACCTCCGCCCGAGCCTCGTTGCCACCGCCGCATCCCTCGTCGCCTCCGCCTCCGTCGCCTCCGCCCGAGCCTCGTCGCCTCCGTCGCCACCGCCGCATCCTTCGTTGTCTCCGCCTCCGTCGCCTCTGCCTTCGTCGCCACCGCCGGCCTCCGCCTCCGTCGCCTCCGCCCGAGCGCCGCTGCCTCCTCCGCCCGAGCCCGAACCTGAGCCTCGCCGCCACCGCCACCGCCGCCTCCGCCCGAGCCTCGCCGCCGCCGCCTTCGCCCGAGCCCGAGCCCCGTCGCCGGCTCCGCCTGAGCTCGAGTCGTGTTTCAAAACTACCAAACAACATCTCTTGCATCTCAGAGTCTGTTTCATCTAAGCCTGTCCCACTGATACGGGCCAGCCTTTGCTCGTACAGCCAACCAAACGCACCCTATCTGACTTGCAAACATAATGATAGAGGCTTTTGGTTTGTGGATTTCATTTTGCACTGTATTCATATTGCTCTAGAGGAAACATGCTACTTGTTTTTTTGTCAGATTACTTCGGAATTGTAATACTAGTATTCAAAAAACAGTTGAATAGAACCTCACACACCCACATTTCATTTCAAACTCTAGTGGATTCTGATATCCATTGTAATATCATAAATACGATTGCAGTCTTCAACTAAACGCCATAGGTAAATATAGGAAGCTGAATACAGCATGCCTTGGTAGAAAATTTTATTGTGAGAATATTTAGTCGGTTGAAAGAACTGGTAAAATGTCAGGTAAAATACATTTTGCTCTTTCTACTATGTAACATCCACTTTGCTCTCTTTATTTCAAAATAGATCAAATTGACCTTTTTATTTTCAAAATTGAATATTTTTTTTTCCTAAATAGTTTTATCAGTTAACTTAAATCATCGTATATTGTTGATATATAAAAGAATATGAAGTATGAGTTGATTAAGATGTATGTAAGACCCGAGGCATCAGCATATCCACCAAGATGTTTAGGTTAATGATCTGTATTGGCGTGTCGTGTTACGAGAAGGAATAAAATTAAATAATTTTGTGTTATTAATTTATTGGCGCAAATATAAATCACTACATCATCAAAATAACTCACATAACTACATAAAGATTAAGATATATGTGATTATAAAAATAAATAGACTGAGTTGAGTTATTTTAAAATAAAAAAAACAAACAGAGCATATTCTCTACTAAAAATTGGATTTCAAGTGTCTGGTTAACCCGAACTCCGCGAACTCCACTGACACATCTAAAAAGCGAGGTTTAGAATCCCCTCTCCTCTTCTTCAAACCCGAGCCAGCCACTCGAGCTCTCCTCCTCCCAAACTCGCGCGCCCAAATCCCGCTCCACCCCCCACCCAAAAAAACTCTAACCGAACTGTCTCCAAGCGTAGGTAGTGTTCCGCGCCGGCAATGGGGGCCCGGTGGCTCGCCGAGCACCCGTACCATGCCGCCGACGAGCGCGCCTGCAAGCGCCCTCGCCGCGCCTGGGATGTCTCGCCCCCTCTTCTCCCGGCTCCCGAGGTATCGTACTCGCACTATTTTTTTTACATGCGTGCCTCGGTGGTAATCCGAAGGTAGCGTTAATTGGATCCACTCGTCGACGTGCTACATTAGGGCCCGGCAACTTGATATGAGTGTTCAGCTCGTGGGACTGCGGATTGTAGTGTGCTAGATGCGAATTACTGATGGAATTGCCTGAATTAGTGAGTTTCTAGTGTGGGACGAAGCATTTAACGGGGGAGAATTGAATTTTTGATCTCTATTTCTAGTTTTGTATTCACAATTTTGGGTGGTTTGCAAGCAAAATAAACAACACTGCGATCTAGCAGTTAATGGGAAATGCGCTTTTTTGTCACCCTGTTACTAAAGGAATTGGTTCATTTAGTGGTACTAACGAATTTGGACGATGTTTGGTGGTTTCCCTGAGTATTTACACTACAAAATGCTAGAGATTATTGGTTCAGTTGTTTGTCGCGAATAAGAATACTTGATGATTTGTTATTTTCCGTTTTTGTAGGCGATGCCGTTGCTATATTGCAGACAGGAAGTAGCCTACAGCAATTCTGCAACTGCTTTTCTGCCACAGCCAATTTACTACAGTGGACCTCCGCGAAATGTATCGCCTCCTTGGAGACCAGATGATGAGGACGGGCACTATGTTTTTTCAGTTGGCGAGAATTTAACGCTCAGATGTATACTGCTACAACTCAAATCCTATTGAGCTTGTTTTGGTTATACTATTTATTGGGTTACTAGTTTTGGTTTACGCATTTGATCTTCATTTAGCTGGGTTAGGCAGTATCTAGGCTGCATATGTTGGAATGTGAGATGTCAGATGTCATGGTTGTATATCTCCTAGTGATATTTCTATGTTTATTCTGTTCACTACTCTTTCATGCTTTTCTTTTGGAACAGTTTGATATAACTCTAGCTCTAAATTTGTTCCAATTTGGATTCTGCAGATAGGATACTCAGCAAGATGGGTGAAGGCTTGCATGTTCCTCTAGCCTTTCATACTTTATAATGTTGTCTTGTCCAGTATATTCCATTCTTTTTTTAATGACTGGGACCTTCTAGTCAACTTATAAGCCCCAGAACCGCTTTCCCATTGGCTAAGCTTATATGGGGGACTTCTAGTGGCAGTAGGCCTTTAGCTTATTGAATAAGCCAGAAAATAAGTTGCCGCTTGGCCCTAGCTTTAGTTTTTAAGCCGATTCGCTGAAGCCGAAGCTAGGTTAGATTGAACTTGAAGAAAATAACATGTTGAAATATATCCTTCAATGCTATCATCATCAACTGCAATATTAAGTTACTATTTATTTGTTTGATCAATATCTTCTTGTTCCTATTTGTGTTGCAGGCACGTTTGGACATGTATTGGAATGCTGGGACTTGAAATATCAAGAAACAGTGGCTATCAAGGTTGTGCGCTACCCTCAGAACTATCGTGAGGCTGCTATGATTGAAATTGATGTACTTCAGATGCTTTGGAAGCATGATTTTACCGGAAGCCGGTGCACTACTTATCTTCCTCTTTATACTTTTTTTTAACCCTTTTTGGGTTGATGGATTCATGTGAATGGTTCTATCCATGCAGTTGTGTGCAAATGCGAAACTGGTTTGACTATCCTAATCATATATGTATAGTAAGTACTTGCGCATATATAGTTGATGCTTTTCCATGTATTTAGTGGTTAGAGAGTAACTCCCCATTTAATGATCTCTATAGGTATTTGAGAAGCTTGGACCCAGCCTGTATGACTTCCTTTGAAAGAACAGCTACCGTTCCTTTCCAATTGACCTTGTTTGGGAGTTTGCCAGACAAATATTAGAGTCAGTTGCATGTAAGCTGTCAATCCATTTCACAGTTCATTGAAATAGGCATATCACCACTTGATTTAAAAACCCCCCAACCCCCCTTTCCCCATAGTGCTACTGTATAAAATAGTCTACGGAACACATATGCTATCTCAAATGTGCATATTTTTTTTTTCGTCCTACGAGGAATTTTTCATACTTTTTGTTGTTCCTTGTAGTTATGCATGATCTGCGGCTCATTCACATGGATCTGAAGCCAGAGAACATTCTCCTTGTTTCTTCAGAATCTATCTGGGTGCCTGATTATAAGGTGATTTCTAGTTATACATCCAGTTTCTTTCATTTTCAGATTAAATGTTCAGATTAAAATTGATACTATACTTATGTATGCTGCATGGATAAGCTTCTTTTGTCTAATTTTCTGTTTGTTACATAAAATAGTTCTTCACACGGCCGACCAAGTATGGTCCATGTTTCAAGAACCTTCCCAAATCTTGTGCCATCAAGCTTATTGATTTTGTCAGCACAACATTTTAGCACCAAGACAACAGTTATGTGGTGTTGGCCGGACATTACTGCGCCCCAGAAGTTATCCTTGGTAAAACAGCATATTTGTTTCCATTTTCTTTGAACAGTTAAATCTGTTTTTTTCTTATAGTTCTTTTATGGCACAATAGCTAATTCTGATTCTTTGTTCTCTCCTATTTTCTTTCTTAGGTCTCGGGTGGAATTATCCCTGTGATATGTGGAGCATTGGGTGCATTTTAGTTGAGCTCTGTTCGGTTGGTTCATGATCTCTGTATTTTGTAGCCATTGCCTTGTTATGTTTTGATAGCCTTCTCCATAGCTAGTACATGGCTATTGCAAGTTTTTTGTGCTTCTCTTGACATGTTGCAGTTCCCTTTTTTGTTCTGCATGGAGAAATAGGGGAAAGCTCTCTTTTAAACACATGAAAATTTGGAGCATTTGGCTATGATGGAGAGGGTTTTAGGTCCCCTTCCAAACCACATGATTCTTAGAGCTGAGTATGTACACAAGCCCTCTTGTTATCATCAGATGTACTTTTAATTTGATCTCACATTGTTTACATCCAGGATTGTGCTGCATTTCAAATCATCTGATTAAAATAATTGCTCACATGTGTTATTCCTAATACTATTTTCAGCCAGTGTGCTGGGAAGTATTTCAGGCATGGATTAAGGTGGGATTGGCCTGAGGCGGCAACTTCTCGAGAAAGCATGAGGGCAGTGTGGAAATTGCCACGTCTGCAGGTGGTTTGTACTCTGGTGTTTTTAACCAACCTGTTCCTCCTAATCATCTTTTTCTTTGCCTAAAAACTGTTCATGGCTACTACTTTTCTTGATAGGAGGTTTGATTATGGGATTCTTGCAGTCTGATAATGCAACATGTTGATCATTCTGCTGGAAATCTAATAGATCTTCTTCAAGGACTTCTCCACTATGACCCTGCTGAGCGCCGCAAGGCACATGAAGCACTTCTCCACCCGTTCTTTATCAGATCTCAAAGAAAAGATGGTTAATGGGACTGTACTGAGGTTGCAATTATCAATTCTGTATGTCTTCAGCTCAATATGTAAGACATGCAAAAAAAGATGGAGCTATATTCTATGAGAAAGAAAAGAAGTGCCAACGTGCATTCTGTTTGATGTTGCGGGAGGTAGCTGATGTACATAAACAGAGTAACTCGACAGTCATTTTTTTACAGAAGTTGTACTCCACCTGTTACAGGTTTCTGTCTAACGAGTTTTTACTTATGTTTTGTCAGACTGCTAGCAGGTAGTCTGCAGAAGTTCACAGCCTGGTGAAGCCAAGTGAGATAGGGTGTGTGTAAATGGCCAGCATGGAGCAGCGGTATGTGATTCTACATGATCTGCTGTACTAGATGGTTGTTCATCGCTATATGGTATGGAAACTGACAGGTATTGTCTTGTGGGCATTTAGGATTTCATATTTCCTGGTGCAACTGGATGGTATTTTGACCCTGCGAGTAGCTAAAGCGATAGCTTTTAACTCTCTGAGTTGAAAGAACTATATGTTCGTTGCCATTTTCATCAGCATTCTTTGAATTTTCGGTGTTCTTACTCGTGAAAATCCACAGGTTCACTTTACTTTTCCAGTTTCCTGTAGTCTATGCAGTATCGACTTTATGATATCTTCCTGTCAATGATTGGCGTCACCGTTAACTTCCTCGTTTTGCATGTGTTAGGAACTTGGGATGCATCTCTTATCTGCGCGCCTGTTTAGTTTTGGTTCTCCCTGCATTTGATTGCTCTGCATCTTTGGAACATCCTCGCAACAACCCACATGACTGGAGTCAGCTTAACAATCCTGCATCTGTCGTACAGCAAAAGTGATCACTGTCTCCATTTCCTGTCAATAATTAAGACATTTTTGCTGACTCACATGACTGGAGCCCATTGAGAATGACTCGAAACTGGATTGGGATTTAGTAGAGCTCTCTCTAAATCCACTAGATGGATTTCACACCATTTGCTTTAGATTCAATGTCCAAAATCTAGTTGTACTTTTGAAGGATATATATTTTTTTTTGAAAAACCTCTCCTATTTGTTGGATATGAAATGAATGGCTTAATAAAATCCACCAAGTGGATTTACATGACAACTCTAGTGGTTCGGCACCTGGCTAGACATATCTGAACCTAGACATTATCTTTCATGCTGATAGCGTTGCCAAGAAAAAAACAAAGATGAAGGATGACACATGTACTACCGTACTGGTACCAGTACCACGCACACACGTTGCACTGTGTGTAGAGTAAAGCAGCTGACTTGTAGGACGTAGCAAGGCCTGTCCTCCAAGTCATGGTCATCACCTCAGCACAAAAACTACCCCAACAATATCGGCCGCTTCCCTTGCGCCACCGTGGGCTTCTGCTGCGGGCCTATTCGGCAAGATCCGAATCCTCTCAAATCACACCACTCCACCTGTACACTCCACCCATCGCCGTTCCCTACACCGAGTCCATCAGAACCGCACCATCCCACCCGTCCATCAGAAACCCAAATGACCTGGCGCGCACGGGGTGCGTGGTCTTTGTATACACTACGACCACCCCGTCCGCCTCCCCCGCTTCTTTAAACGCCCCCACGGCGGCTGGGGAAGACGAGAGGAAACTGAAGGCACTCGCGTTGCGTTTCTTCTTCGCAACTACCAGCGACTCCTACTGCACGTCTCGTGTGGTATAGATTGCACTTATACACACACTTCACACGCCCATCCGTCGTCTCCTAGGGTTTCGGGGAGGGGGTGGTGATGGCGGCTACTGTGGCGAACGACGGCGGCGAGGACGAGGAGCTCCTCCTGTCCGCCGCCGAGGCCCGAGGCTTCGGCGGCGGCGCGGTGGAGCGGCCGTGGCGGCTCAACTTCGATTGCTTCCGCCGCACGGAAGCGCCCAAGGAGAAGCCGCCGCGCGGCCTCCATGACTACCTCGGTGTGCTAGGTTCGCCACTCTCTCGCGCTCTCCTGATTCTTTTACGCGAGTGTGTTTGCCTGGTTTGTGTTCGTGCTGTTAAGGTGCTTTAGGACTGTTTTTGTTTGATCTGGACTTGTGACTAGAAAAAAAATGGTGGACGGTTAAGTAGTTAAGTATTGCCTTATTCTTTTCGATGATTGGGATTGGATCAGGAGACGGATGGAATAATGTGCGGATATTGGATTTGGCTGACGTCCAGAGGTGAGAGCAAATATATGAAGTAATCTGTAGATAGAGCGGGTCAGAAGAGCAATAAGACAAGGGAATGAAACATGATTCTTCAATATTATTACAGATTGCGACAGGATTATGGAAAACTTTTTTATAGTGAGGGGATGATTCAATATGGTTGCTCAATTATTGAAATCGGTTGTTTATTGAAAATGGAATTCTTAAATTGGAAGTTTGGAACTCAGAATCAGAAATGATGACTGCTGCACTATCGGCCAAAATTGGACACTACCCTGTGTTGATTTTCTTGGTATCGGATTACTTTGTATATTTATATGTATTTAACATCACATATGGTATGCTATTTTCTGTCGAAGTTCTTCTCTCTTGTTCTAGCTGGTATGAGAAGGTAAAGGGCAGAATTTTTTTATGGACTGTTGAAGATCTTTTTCCCCCAGCTCGAGATGTTAAATAGATACTTGTGTTGCAAGTACCTTTTCTAGCCTTATGCTCCATTTTTTTTTTTACTTTTCTATTGTTTATCACCTTCTCTGAATGGTTGTGACATTGAGAATCATTTTGGGCTGTGCTCTTGAGAGTTTGGGAATGTGTGTAAAATTTATTTAACTCTGGAGTCTGGATTACAAACCAAGGAGGAAATCATTGGTACAAAAGTTTTTTATTGTTCGTGAAGAAAAAAAAAGGATGTTTTATAGATGGTGGAAGTACAATATCTTAAAAGTTGTCATTAAGCTAGGGCGGAACTGCAGAAGCAGCGCAACAAAGCTGGTCCCTTCTGAGTTTATTTCCAGTTTTTTGTTTACTCATCATCAATGTAATGGCTTCTAGCTGAGTATAGTCTTTCATAATTGTTTGGAGTTCTATTGGTTAACCTAAGCTCTTAATCTGTCATTCTAATTCTATCTGTAGCCCAAGGTTCTGGAGATGTTGTTGCTGAATACTATCAACAACAGTGGGAAATGTTAGAAAGTTTTAATGAAATGGACACACTCACAGATCGTGGTTTTCTTCCTGGAATGTCCAAGGTTTGTTCTACACTCTAGCACTGCTGTAACACAAAAATGAAAACTTCCATACAGGTTAAATGGGTAAACTTTTGTTAAACTGCTGCTGGGCATTTTAACCATTGATTTGCTTTTTACTTGCAGGAAGAACGTGAAAAGGTTGCCAGGAGCGAGACATTAGCTATCTGGTTATCTAATATTGCAAACATGGTTCTTTTTGCTGCAAAAGTTTATGCCTCAATAAGGAGTGGGTCGCTTGCTATTATTGCTTCCACTTTGGATTCTCTTCTTGACTTGCTGTCAGGGTTTATCTTGTGGTTTACTGCTTTTTCTATGCAAACACCAAACCCATACAGATACCCAATTGGTAAAAAGCGCATGCAGCCTTTGGTGAGTTTTGCCACAGCAAGTATTTCCAAATTGCATGAACCTTCAGGCTATTTATTCTTTACTATTGGTTCCATTTGACTGATCCATGAATTTCAGTATACTTTACTTGCTTCAATCTCCATAAGTGAAAATTAATTAACAAAACACAGAACATGACATGATGGGGTACCTGGTGTTTGATATAGGACTATGAACTGATATTGGTGGATATCCATCCAATACTATTTTTGACTTAGCTTTTGCTGAGGATGATCAAGGGGTGGGTAGCCAAAAGTGTGGCATATTTTGAAAGGCACATGAATAAAAGATGGAAAACATTAGAAGATATGCAACTTCTAACTTTTTATAGGGTTTTTGAAAAATAAATTAATTAGTAATATTCTTGAATGGATACTCGCACAATCTTTTTACAAGGTTGAATTTGAATACTAGCTAAAACACCAAAAATAAAAGATATGTGAAAGAAAATGAAAAAGGACTCGCAACTGACTCCAAAATGGTAAAGAAAAAATATGTAACATTGGGACTCATTAGATTTAAATAGCCTTTTTGGTCCCTAGGGCTGGACCTGTAGCTCAGTTATGGTTATCTATATTCTATAGGTCCTGTTCTGGCAACTGAGCATCTCAGAAAGCACATGAACACCAAACAGTATCAGGATGACTTCATAATTTCATCATGCAGTGCCTGTTTATCTTGTCTCTCTCTTTCCAAATAAGCTAATGCTATCTGGTTCGGATAATTGTTGACTTACATATTTGGTTTCATATGTACAATCATGAACTGAATCTAATTTCATGAATTTCAAGCATTTAGGCGTCTTTTATTTTGTAATATTAGTGATTATCTAGTTCTTAGCATACTTTTCTGCATATTGACAATGTTATCACATTCTGTTATTTAGGGAATACTAGTTTTTGCCTCCGTTATGGCAACGCTTGGCCTTCAAATTATTCTAGAATCAGCACGCTGTTTGGTATCTGATGTAAGTATTTCTCTTCCCACCCATCCGGATAGCCTGTTGCTTTATAATTGGTTGATTGCTAAGTGTGGTTGGTTCGCACTAATGACTTGCTATATTTTTAAATGCACTCTTTCCAGAAGAGATTATCAGAACATCCTTTATCTATTGTGGATGCGTTTAAAGAGTTGTCCTTTTTCATTTCCTTTCTGGGAGAAGCTCATATTAGAAAATGGCTCAACTGTCTGTTTGCACATTTGTAGTTGTCCCCCTACCTCTTTGGCAACTCTGAACTTTCAAATATGTTATCATGTTAGCTACTGATGTGATAGGCAAGGCCTAAAAGAAGGCATGGGAGCTCAGCCTACTTCTCTTTGGTCACTGCTCAGAAAGGGTAGGAATAGGATGTGTCACTTAGATGGCACCAAAAAGATCATGCTATCCATCCCACTCACAGGATGACATGAAGCTTCCTTTATGTCACAACTGATGGGGTTTTTTCCCCATGTTTATGTAATAGGCTATTAGAGCATTATCACACTTAATAGTTCCTACTTTAGCATTTACTATTTGTTGCACTGAAGCCTCTTCTGCTAACCAATTGTGTGATCAACAAATTATGTATTTATGTGGTTTGGCTTGTTTTGATCTGCCACTACACTCACAATTTATACTCATTGAAAGTAGAATGTGATAATACTAGATTACCAGTCAGTTTTGGACCTTTTATCTAAGCAGCTACATCTTGGAATCATACACATGCATCCGTAAAAATGAATGATGAACTTGGTTTAAAAGTAAGCATGATGGCATATAGTTAGGTATGTGCTTCCATCAAGGCAGCCATCTCCAGCTGATTAATTTTTTTTCCCCAAAGTGTCCTAGTGACAAATTACCAATGCTAATACTTCAGTTTGGACTCTACGTATGCAACTTTTGCATGCTGATAACCATAATTTTTTTTGGCAACTTTTGCTCATGCTATAGCTTGCTGATGAGTACTAAATGATTTCCTAGTGGACTATCCTAGAAAACTGAAATGTGCTTTATTCTGCCAGCTTTGTATAACATCAGAATAAATAAATCAACATTATCTGTGGATTAAGCATATAATGAATGAGAAGTGCGTAGTGGAGTCTGTAGTTTGTTTTGAATATTTCCCCTGCTTTGTTCCTCAAGCTGAATGATTTTGCATGGATGCATTGTTTAGGAGTTATTACATGCAGATTTAGGTTAAATCAATATAATATTTTCAGCTCAAATGATTTGTTTATTGATTGCTGATTTTAACCTATTACCCAGAAATTAATTTGTCTTCTTGGTGTACACTGGAAGAATTTCTCCTGCTACTAGGACTATGCTTTTTTACCAAAACTTTGTTCACTTATAAAATGCATTACCACATGCACTGTTTCTGAAAAATAACTCACTTGCAGCTTCTAAAGGGTTCATCCATTCATACGTTGCACCATTGCAGCTTGCAATCCTGTAACCCAACTTTTGCAGTCTCCCCCTCTTGATAATTATCACTATAAATTACGCAGGGGGATGAATTCAGCTTGACAAAAGAGCAGGAAAGGTGGATTGTGGACATCATGGTCATAGTAACGTTGGTGAAACTTTTGCTGGTTGTATATTGCCGCTCATTCACCAATGAAATCGTCAAGGCCTATGCACAGGATCACTTTTTTGATGTCATCACTAATGTAATTGGCCTTGTGGCTGCGCTTCTTGCCAATTATGTCGAAGGCTGGATTGACCCAGTCGGTGCTATTATCGTAAGTACAAAAAATTTTGACTGTCGAATTCCCTATTTCTGTGTTTATTAGAAATATCAACCATGCCATAGCATTTGAGTATGTTTTCATCCTAATGTAATTACACAAGTCATTTGTTTAGTTTTAGTTTAGAACTTAAATGCACAAAGAACTTGGTGATGCATTAGTGCTACATTGCAAGCATTGGAAATTATCACAACATAAGACTACATTTTTGAAGATGTTGTTCCTTTCGCTTTTGCAGCTAGCAATCTATACAATCAGGACATGGTCAATGACAGTGCTAGAGAATGTCCATTCCCTGGTCGGCCAATCGGCTTCACCAGAATTCCTTCAGAAACTTACCTATCTATGCTGGAACCATCACAAGGCTGTCAGGCACATCGACACGGTGCGGGCATACACATTTGGTTCCCATTACTTTGTTGAGGTGGACATTGTGCTGCCATCTGACATGCCTTTGCGAGAGGCACATGATATCGGCGAGGCCTTACAAGAGAAGCTGGAGAGGCTGCCTGAAATCGAGCGAGCATTTGTCCACCTCGATTACGAGTTCACTCACCAGCCTGAGCATGCTCGATCCCATGATACATAGCTGAACTCCAGTGCGGTCGGTGGAACTGTAGAGAACGTGCTAGCTGAAATTATTGAACCAGCTAAGCTTCAGAAATCTGGCAGTAACCTATCACAGATTGCATGTGGTAGCGTGAGATTGAATTGTGCATTTTGGATTGCCTGCTATGCCTTGGTAGCTGTAAATCTTTGGGAATGTGCGAATGTTAGCTTCCGTGATTATTATGGCCTCATCAATATATGTATCTTGCTCCTTATCTAGCCCACTTGATGATGTTTGTTTTCCAAGCCTTAGAGACGCATAATTTTAGAAAAAAAGAGGTACTGCTTGAACCAACTCTATCTGGATGAATTACCTGTAGTCTATATTCCTTCGGCGTGCAGCACATGATATTTAATGGAGCGATACTATAGCCTTGTATGCTGTCACATCCGAGACATCGAAGCAATGTTCTCACTTCTCAGATGCATCCAATTAATTGAAACGAGAAACTCAAAATCTCTCATGGCAATTTTATCCATGATCACATGTAGGGTTCATTGCAATTTGATATGCAATCAAGCCAAATAATCATTTGCCACCTTACCGTTGATCAGTTGATCTACAGTCATTAGCTAAGATTGGTACTTCTGCCACTAATTAGGAATTACGGACACATGGCATTGTTTTATTGGCCCTGCAAGTTTATTAGAGTGAATGGGGAATATTCGGGTGGTGAACATCAGTGAACAAGAAAGAGTACGGAAGGCTAGCTGTTTGTGTAGTACTGAAAAGCATCATTTCATAGAGGCGGAGCTAGGAATTTGAGATCGTGGGATCAAGTAAATGAGTGTGGGGTGATTCTCTTTTACGAGAAGGTCGAAGAGTATTCATAATTAGATGGGGTAATTCTCTTTTACGAGAAGGTCGAAGAGTATTCATAATTACATGATTCAAAACAATTCAAGTCTCACATCACATGGGACTGACCCTACCTGCCCCTCCCTCCCTCTACCCTATCGCTGTGTTTACTTTCATCTCATTGTCACAAGTCATGGCTCGTGAGAGCGAGGATGATTTGTTTATAGCCTTGTGCCGCCTATGTAGCCACTAATGCACTGTAGCTAGAGTACATCCATGGTGTCACTACTGTTGTGTCACCTTCAGAATAATCCTTGTACAATATAAGCCGAGCCGCTCCCCGGCCAACCAAACGGTAGTCGTATCCACTGAGGTATTGTAGACGTCCAACTCAGTCCGTATCCGGTGCCAAAAGATAAGAAATCTTGCAAAATTTGATCACAATTCATGCATGGAACGACATCTGGAACAAGACGGGCAGTATCTTTCTTCAGATAGAAATGTTAGCATTGATTAGTACACGTCATCACTTAAGAATATCTTCTCATCCGCCACGTGTCATACAAGACAAAAGTACTAGTACGGCAAAAACATGAGAACCTCTCGTGAGATCTGGTCATGCTTGCGGTCAGCAGCCAGTTTGTGTGCCTTAATCCTTACAGAAGTTACTTACTAATACACTACCTATAGATCCGTAGGCTCTGTTTCTTTGTGCATATAAATCTTACTGAAGATTTTCTAGCACCACCTCTGGTGTTATTTACTGATAAGTTTGTTCTAGTGATGCATGGTCTCATGTAGACTAACATTAACATTTCTCTAGTACTAATAGGTGGTGCACTGGTGTTACATGGATATTGGATCGAACTGAAGACACTACTACAGAAGTGCATTCCACTAACCCTTATTTTCTAACGGTTGTAAGTAATCTAGGAAAAATCCGATAGAATAGGACGACAGCGGCGGAAAACCATCATTTTACTATCGGTTACACACTAATCTAACGTTAGTGAAATGCAAATACTTTTTACTATCGGTCATTACTGTACAAACCGATATAATATATTAAATAGTACTATCGGTTTTCCTTTTGTAACTGATAGTAAAATTGCGAACTTTATACTATCGGTTATTACTGTACAAACCGATATAATATATTAAATAGTACTATCGGTTTTCCATTTTTAACTGATAGTGAAATAACTGACTTTTTACTATCGGTTATTACTGTACCAACCGATATAATATATTACAATAGTACTATCGGTTTTTCGTTCGTAATAGATAGTAAAATTACTCACTTTATACTATCGGTTCGTACTGTATTAACCGATATAATATATTGAATAGTACTATCGGTTTTTCTCAGGTAACTGATAGTGAAATTACTGACTTTTTACTATCGGTTATTACTGTACTAACCGATACAATATATGAAATAGTACTATCGGTTCAACAACACAAACCGATAGTAAAATGACTTCATATACACTAATGGTTATGACAGTGGGGACCTTATTTTACTATCGGTTAGTGTTGTTGAACCGATAGTAAAATTGGACAACTTAATTAGGTCGACCCCTGCTCTGCGCTCTACATGTTGGAATCATTTCAGCCGCGCATAACTCTAAGCTAGAGTGATCTGGAGAAGCTAGCTGAGAGGTTGATCATAGTTCCATCCCCCTCGGTATTGTCATCTTCTCATCACCTCTCTCTCTCTCGATCACTCTTTCACACTCTCCCTCTCTCTCTACTTGCAATTCATTAAACTAGATACATGTATCTCCAAGCTAG
The DNA here is from genome assembly GCA_019359835.1 of Pharus latifolius. Taxonomy (NCBI): domain Eukaryota; kingdom Viridiplantae; phylum Streptophyta; class Magnoliopsida; order Poales; family Poaceae; genus Pharus; species Pharus latifolius. The sequence continues at coordinate 10,144,022 of CM033323.1, read as the reverse complement.
CTAGAAGGCTGGGTTGGCTAGCTAGCTATAGCTTGCTGAATTTAAGCAGCTAGCTAGCTGGCTCTTCCAATTAATGCATGCATCAAGTTAATTAGGGTTTCATATATACAAATCCATTTAATGTAATTAAACAGCTCATGTACACACATATGGCCTAGCTAATTATGTTTCATTCATATATGCATGCCCTGAGTCATTAATTATTTATTTGAATTTGTCAATTTTGTGAAATAATTGTAGATGGACCGAGAATATTGGATGTATGGAATAAAACGTACTACTGTTGAGTATTTGGAGGGTGTGCATGGATTTATTAAATTTGCTGAGCAAGAGAAGGCGAAGAAGGGAGAGAAAGATATGCATTGTCCTTGTATAGATTGTATGAACTTAAAAAGGTTCGGCAACTCTGATCAGATTAGGAGTCATTTGATTCGTCGTGGTTTTAACGCACGCTATACCCGTTGGATATGGCATGGTGAAGATCTTGAGGAAACGAGCACTACCGCTATCACTCAGCAGCACCCGGAAGTGGATTGCAGTAATGATGATCATGATCAAAACATTGATAATGTTCATTCGGAAGTCCATGTAGATGACGACAATTTAGATGAAATGTTACGTGATGTAGAAGAGGACTACAGCGAAAATGATTTAGCTAAATTTCAGAAATTAATTGTTGATTCTGAGAAGCCTTTATTCCCCGGATGTGAAACATTTACAAAGTTGTCTTCTGTGTTGAGATTATATAACTTGAAGGCAAGCAACGGTTAGAGCGATAAGAGTTTCACGGCGCTATTGGATCTGTTAGCGGACATGCTTCCAGAGGGAAATGAGTTGCCAAGATCGGTTTACCAGGCCAAAAAACTATTGTGTCCGTTGGGAATGGAAATCGAAAGAATACATGCATGCCCAAATGATTGTGTTCTGTACCGTAACGAGTACGAGGATTTGCATGTTTGTCCAAGATGCGGTGCATTGCGGTATAAGCATGGGGACAGAATTTATCACAATGGATGTGATGAGGTAAAGAAAGGGCCTCCGGCCAAAACTGTGTGGTATTTGCCTGTGATTCCCAGATTGAAACGGCTGTTTGCAAATCCGAAAGATGCGAAGTACTTGCGTTGGCATGTTGAAGGTCGGAAACAAGACGGAAAACATTGTGGATATACTTGATTTGAGCAATAATTGATTCTTTTCACAAATATATATGAAAACTGCAAATTTTCATTCCATGATTGGTCTTTACTGTTATTTTATTTCAAAATTATTGCAAGCCATTTGCATGGGGTTTCAGGTGTCTTTACAAGTGCAAAATGATGTACTGAGACCCATCTGTATTTGTTCTCAGGAAATACCTTTAGATCAATTTAACAGTATTATACTATCGGTTTCAACCTCCAAACCGATATGAAATTAACATATACTATCGGTTTATTGTCATAACCGATAGTAAATACAATACAAAATGATGTACTGAGATCCTCTGTAATTCTTCTAAGGGAAATCCTTTAGGGTCAATAGCATTGTATTTTACTATCGGTTATAACTGTGAAACCGATATGAAATTAAACTATACTATCGGTTTATCGTTCACAACCGATAGTGATTTATACTGTGTTATGAGCCCCTGTTCTTAGTTTACTATCGGTTTAGTGTTCACAGCCGATAGTGATTTACACTGTGTTATGATCCCCTGTTCTTAGTTTACTATCGGTTTAGTGTTCACAACCGATAGTGATTTACACTGTGTTACGAAAACCCTAACTTACATGTTTTTACTATCGGTTTTGTGGTGATGAACCGATAGTAAATATTCATTTATTAGGTTATAACCTGCACGATTTTCCCTCCAGTGCAACTGATCACATTCCAAATCGAAAAATACTTGCGCGGAAAACCCTAGAATCGCCGACGTTCGCTTCTTCGCTCTTCTGCGCCACTGGTTCTCCACCGCCTCCGGCATTGCATTGCGCCACCGCCTCCGGCATTGCATTGCGCCACCGCCTCTGGCCACTCCACGATCCACTGTAAGTGTTCTTGACCAAATCGCTCGCGTGTATTGCTTAATTTTGTATGCAATGGTTCATATCTCGTTCCATGGATTACAAATAGAAACCTAGAGTAAAATTCATGAACTACAAACTTGATAGCTATGAGAATGACAGAATTGATGAAAATCATAGCAATTTGTCATACAGTGTAGTTCACTATCGGTTTCTTACTCAGAACCGATAGTAAATACCCTAAACTGAATTTTCTGTTAATTATATCCCATTTCTAATTTTCATTTGAAATTTTGGTTCATTTATATTTTAACATACCTTATGTTCCTGCTGAGCAATTACTTTATGTTCCTACTGAGCAATTTTGAAAATTTTTCCTAATTCAGACTTGATTACTATCGGTTTGACTTGGAAAACCGATAGTAAATAGTAGTACCATCATAGTTTGCACAGCTAATTTGAATTTTCTGTGAATTACTTCCCATTTTCTAATTTTCATCTCAAATTTAGGTTCATTTATTTTTTAACATACCTTATGTTCCTGCTGAGCAATTACTTTATGTTCCTGCTGAGCAATTTTGGAAATTTTTCCTAATTCAGACTTGATTACTATCGGTTTGACTTGGAAAACCGATAGTAAATAGTAGTGCCATCATAGTTTGCACAGCTAATTTGAATTTTCTGTGAATTACTTCCCATTTTCTAATTTTTATGTCAAATTTAGGTTCATTTATTTTTTAACATACCTTATGTTCCTGCTGAGCAATTACTTTATGTTCCTGCTGAGCAATTTTGGAAATTTTTCCTAATTCGGACTTGATTACTATCGGTTTGACTTGGAAAACCGATAGTAAATAGTAGTGCCATCATAGTTTGCACAGCTAATTTGAATTTTCTGTGAATTACTTCCCATTTTCTAATTTTTATGTCAAATTTAGGTTCATTTATTTTTTAACATACCTTATGTTCCTGCTGAGCAATTACTTTATGTTCCTGCTGAGCAATTTTGGAAATTTTTCCTAATTCAGACTTGATTACTATCGGTTTGACTTGGAAAACCGATAGTAAATAGTAGTGCCATCATAGTTTGCACAGCTAATTTGAATTTTCTGTAAATTACTTCCCATTTTCTAATTTTCATCTCAAATTTAGGTTCATTTAAATTTTAACAGACTTTATTTTCCAGCAGAGAGATTAGCATAGTTTGCACTGCTAATCTTTTAAATTTTCCTGAATATAGACCTTAGTACTATCGGTTTTCCTTTCAAAATCGATAGGAAATATAGTATTTGTTAGTTTGCACTGCTCATCTGAATATTCTGTGAATTACTTTGTCATGTACCTTTCTTCATATCAATTGGATGGTTTGTTCATGGTATTTTAGGTAAAGCCATGTCGGCATCTTCCTCGGCTGATACTAGTGATTCGGCGAGGGCGAACGTAGATGGCGCTGCCTCGTCTCAGCGCAAGAGGAAGGCGCGAGGCGCGACGATGTTGGGTCGTTTGGCCAAACGCGCGGATCTTTCCTGTGAGTTCAACCAGTTCGGGAGACCGATCGGGAAGAACGCCGGGCACTATGCTGCCTATGTTGGCTTGTTGGCGAAGGAAAGGGTGAAGATTACCGTCCAGAGCTGGAAGGACGTCAAGGCCGACGAGAGGGATAGGCTGTGGGCGGAAGTGAAGGTAAAATTAATCAAAATCACTGAACTCTTGAGTAATCACATTCCCTTGGTTTATCCTAGAGATTAGGTAAGTCCTACTTATATGCACCATTTGAAACAGGCCAAGTGGAACATCCCGGACGATGGTCCCAAGATAGCTTGCTTGAAGGACATGAACAACATGTGGAAAACCTTCAAGAGCGTCCTCGTCAGTACCTTCCTCGCTAAAGGTGAATCTCCATGCGAGAAGTACCCCTTCATAACGGAGGAGGTATGGGAGCAATTCGCCCAACAGAAGGGGACTCCTGAGTTCAAGGTATATGAATGGTTCCTTTGCTTGGTTACACCATTGTATGCAGTAAGTAGTGGTGCATTAATTTTCTTGTTTCTGGTACGAAGGCCCTCAGCGAGAAGAACAGGGCAATCCAGAGGAGGAACGACCACCCACACCGGCTCGGCTCTCGCGGCTATGCGGGGAAGGAGGAGCAGTGGAAGAAGGGTGAAGACGAGGCGTCGCATTTCGTCGACTCCCCTAACCTACCACTCTCCGAGATCCGCGATCAGCGATGCAAGCGCTGGTGGCTGGCCAGAGGGACTGTGTCAGCCACGGGGACTGTGGCGTTCCCAAACCCCAGGGACGTCGAGGTCGTGCAGCGACTCGTAAGTTGGCTAACTATGATCACTAGTGTGCGCACAAGTTTGTATATATTTCTTCCTCACAATGGAGAGCTTTCAATGTAACAGATCTCTTGCTCGAAGGAGGCGACCGAGGGATTGTTCAGTCCCCATAGGGAGAACGACATCCTTACCCGGGCTCTAGGGAACAAGGAGCATCCAGGGCGGACGCGAACCGTGGGGGCTGTGGTGCCATGGAAGGAAGGCTTCTCGGACCCCGGGCAAAAGGCGAAGAGCCTGGCAGCTGGAAGGAAAGGGAAGTGGAGCTATCTCAGAAGATACGGGCAGATGTGACTGCACAATTCGCGGACATGTTCGCTCAAATGAACGAGAAATATGAACGCCTAAGCTGAGTTGTGCAGTCCAAGGGTTTAGATCCAGCTGCCGAGGTCGACGCTGCCAGGCCGAGTAGTGTTGGCTCGAAGGTTCACGTGGATCCAGTGGACCTGATCGAGGTATTGCAACTCTTGAGCTATATATGCAGTTCGGCTGATGCCACTCCCGTTAAGTTAGAATTGTTTCGCTAACCTGTTATAATTGTTGCAAATTGCAGAAGCCGGAGAGCTGTACCCTATTGATCAACATAGGCGACAAACCTGTTGCGGTTGCAAACGGGGTCGTATACCAGTCTTGGGAGGATGTCCGGATCCACTGCGTACCTCTGGAGCCTGGATTCGCAAAGGTACAGGTGGACATGGCCCTCCCGGGCTACAGCTCTTTTCCGTTGCCCGTCCCAACGGATGAAATGCGGACAATTAGCGAGGCATTGGGCTCGTACATACAGTGGCCCAAGAAGGGTGTTAGACTACATGAGGTGAACCCTAGCCATTCTAGCTTACAACTCAGTTAATATACTTAATTTGCAAAATCTAATTTAAGCGTTTGTATTTAAAGTGGACGATGGATACCAGCACACTTCCTGAGGACACCACCCCCGCCACAACGCATGAGCGAACTCCTTCGGCCCCTATGCCTCCTCCGACGGCCTCAAACCCTTCGCCATCAAATGAGGCCGACGGCACCACACCCCAACCTTCGAAGGTATACACTCGCTCCCCGCCCAAAGGCAAGGGCAAGGCCAAAGGCAAGGCCAAACAAAGCCAGCCGGGTACGTTCAAGAACGGGTCCCCACTCGTGTCGGAGTACCTTCTGCGTAATATGGATCAAATAACCAGAAGTCTCCACGAGTGGTACCTGACCCGGTCTAGGCGCCACATCAACTTTTTGGTTCACTTCAGGCCAGCCTATTTTCACCGTGAGCCCGGGAGCATATCGGTGGCCCACGAGGATTTGTTCGACCTCCTCAACTGGCGGGAGCTTGATATGTCCATCATACGGACTGGAGTCCTGTGAGTGTGCTGTTGTCTGAAGTTATCACAGTTCATTTCATAAATCTAATCACTTTTTGTATGCACTACTTACTAATGTCTACTTTGCATCCAGGTGCATGTATAGGCTGGCGTTGATGAGGGCATGTGACAAGGTGGGTTTCCTCGACCCAGAGAAAATAAGCCTCACGATGCTAGAGCACGACCAAGCACATGCGGAGGAATACATATCAAGGGCACTACTAGCGCAGCAGGACTGAGAGTTCATTCTTGCGCCGTACCACCAAAGGTTAGTGCATTTCCTACTAATTTAACTCATTCTTGTATGTTACGCGTAACATATGTATGAAACGGTTCGCTTATATATGCAATGTAGGGGCCACTGGGTCCTCGCCGTCATTTGCCCATGGATGAATGAGGTCTATTACCTCGATTCGATGAGCGATAAGGTGGCGCATGTTTTCACCCTCACATGGCACATAGACGCGTAAGTAACATAGTTGTCTTAAATTTTTCTCTGACTAGCTAATTAATGATAAGATATTAATCGGCAATGCTAAATTAAATACAGGGCTTTCAAAAATTATGCTAGTGCTGGAGGGAGGCATGACGCGTCGAAGGGCACAACAATTTCTTGGAAAGGATATGAGGTAATTAATACGGATGGAAGTACTCATGATGAGTCTTTTAATTTAAGCTTAATTAGTTCTTTCGAGTTAATGTGGGTTTATGTCTTTGCATATGCAATTTTTCCAGTGCCATCAGCAGCCACAATCGTGGGAATGTGGCTTCTATGTCATGAGATTCATGTATGACCTGATCAGGAGAAACTTTGCCCAATTTCCTAAGGTAACTATTTTTCCTGACTCAAAGTTGAACTTTAATTGGATGTGACGTACGATCCTAACTTCATACACGCATATATGCAGAGCACCATGTTGAAAGAGCAATATGAGTTGCCTCAATTGAAGGAGCTGCGAACAATTTGGGCTCAATATGTCATGGAAGAAGTGGCTATCAACGATCGATAGTAACTGACTTGTGTTGATTGTTGTATTTGTGAATATATATTGAATGTGTTGATTCATTGATTTGTGAATATATGTGAATATATGTGAATAGATTCATTGATGTATTTGTGAATAAACTCGATCAATATGTGCATAAATTCAGTTTGTCCAATGCATGTGTATATTACTGTATTAGTGTATTTGTGAACAAATTCAATATGTGAATATTGGTGAATATTTGTAAATATTGGTGTATTTGTGAATGATCCAATGTATCTCTGTATTGCTGTATGTATATTGCTGTATGTATCTCTGTATTGCTGTATGTATATTTGTAAATATTTAGTACTAACCGTGCCACTACATAACCGATAGGAAAAACTAATATTACTATCGGTTATATACTACAACCGATAGAATAAAGTTTCCAGTACTAACTGTGTCCACACAATACTATCGGTTCATATTCAGAAACCGATAGAATAAAGTTTCCTGTACTAAACAAGTCTACAAAATACTATCGGTTATATAATATAACCGATAGAATAAATATTTCAGTACTATCGGTTATATACTACAACCGATAGAATAAAGTTTCCAGTACTAACTGTGTCCACACAATACTATCGGTTTATATATAACAACCGATAGAATAAAGTTTCTAGTACTAAATGTGTCCACAAAATACTATCGGTTTATATAAGAGCCGATAGAAAAAAACGTTTAGATTACTATCGGTTTTAATCCTAGCCGATACAAAAGGCCTAAACAATACTATCGGTTTATATAAGAGCCGATAGAAAAAAATGTTTAGATTACTATCGGTTTAGATCCTAGTCGATACAAAAGGCCTATGCAATACTATCGGTTTATATACGAGCCGATAGAAAAAACTTATCCAATACTATCGGTTTAAAACCGAGCCGATAGAAGAAATAGTCGATAGCGATTAATGAACGTTGGGATTATAGATGTTTTATTAATGGTTTTTGAACCGATAGAAGTGTGCTGCCCTCTACTAGCGTGCCGATCACTATCGGTAAGAGAACCGATAGTAGAGTGGGTTTTTAACCGATAGTGAAAAGCATTTCTGTAGTAGTGAGAGGTGATGAACTTTAGCCTTTGCCTTCGTCGTCGTCGTCGGAGCTCTTGGAGGCAGCGGCCTCCGACAGCATCTTCTGTATCCTCTCCATTGCTTCCATCTTGAGAGCTCGGTCTTCTCTATCCTTCTTGTACGTCTCAAAGAACTCCTTGTTCTCCTTCTCCAGCTCCGACCATACTGGTGACAGTGAAATACTTAGATCCGCAAAGACGAATTATGAAATGACATAAAATGAAAAGATATACGACTATCATAAATTTTAAAATTGCAAACTAGTTTGCATGTACAAGTACAATGGCTGGAGCCAATTGCTTGATTTCATGCAAGCAACACATGTATAGTACATGTACAGAAAGTGATACGCATATGTAAATTATATTATCCGGTGATAAGGGGTGGATCCAAGAATTTGACTTTATGAGGTCAAATCATACATAAGCTGAGATTACTTGTGGGATTTGAAAAAAATTTTGGTAAAGTTTTTTTATTTTGCTTGAAGGAAGAAAAACATGTGCAGTCAGTTCGACACCATATGTCTCCACATCGGCACACCACTGAGCCTATAATAAAACCACGAAAACCGGCAGTACCAGTGGAAGTGATGACAGGGTTGATGTTGGCATGCTTCTCCAGGGCCTCCATGCACTGTTCCTTGTTCATGTTGAAGCAAATGCACTTCTCTATCAGATGGTGCACCTAAAACAGCACACACACCAAGTGAAAACCGCAAACGATTCAAAACCAACTTTTTTATTTTTCCGAAACATGCAGAACCTCTTAATGTCTTTTTAATTGAGGAAGAAGAAAGGTAGTTTTGTCGATCTATACATGCTCATTCTGGGCCGGAGTAGATTGTTGGGCTATGTATGGAAGAGCAAAACTAGAAACTACTAGATGTTAGTACACATTAGGACAAAAGGAGCTCGTTCTGGAGGTCTTCTAGGGATCTTTTACCCAAACAATTACACGCAACAAGTCTAATGCATTTCACATCAAATATACATACCATTCGGATGTAGGAAGCCGACGACGAGGAGTCGCCCATGATGAACTAGACACCAATGGACTGTGAGAAGCTTGTAAATTAGAGTTGCTGCTTTGGTACAACAGTACAAGTAAGAAGAGGAGCTAGGAGGGAGGCCAGAAATGGGAGAAGGGAGAGAAGGAAACGTGCAGCTGTCACGTGGGCGCCGCCTCCTCATTGGTGGAGAGGTGACGCGGGCAATTTTTCTGGGCCCACGCTCTCCCTTACCTTATAGTAACCTGCTTTTATGTGTGTGGTTTGAATGTGACGGTCGGCCTGAAAGGTAAAAATAAAATAATTTTCTTCGATGGTTCTCTACGGTCATTTTTCTCGCGTGCGGCTGCTCTCTCCTTTCTCTTCGTGTATGTATTTGTGTTTTTCATCTTGTGAATTAAGTCACTTAGTATAGTTTACAAAAACTCTGTATATCTAATTGGTTGTTCACATCTAACATAATCTAGTTTACTCATACAAAATCTTTAGAGGAGTTAGTGTTTGTTTGACTGAGGTGCCTAAGATATAAAACAGATTAGAGTTGACTTATACGGAGGTTCAAATTGAGCTTCACATCGAGTCATATTTGTTTAATAATATTATTAAGATAGTGATTAACACATATTAAGAGTCTTTAAGGCGTATTAAAGATTATAAAGGTAACGTATAGGCTACAGGATACAACAAAAATAGATTAATAATCCTAGATAATATTTTTTAATCTTATATATTCTTGTTTGCATTATCATATCACTAACCAAATAATATCTCATCTCAATCTGTATCATCTCGTACAACCAACTAAACAAACTCTAGTTGTATCTCTTCATATTATCCCAACTAAATGAGCTCATCTCACCTAGTTGAGCTAGGTTTGTGCAAACAATCAATTACCCTCTATATGGAATGTGCAGTTAGAGGTGGAGCTAGAAAAAATTTATTAAGGGGAGCATATAGTAAGAGATGTCTAGTAGACGAGACTAAATGATAATTTTTTTCCTAACTTTCTTGATAAAGTTTGGTTTACAAATATAAATACTCGTACCATAGAGGATTGTGTCTCTAACTAGTCTCTCCCCTCTAACATTGTGCGAGTAGTCTCTTCTTTCTCTATATCCGTTTGTGTTTTTTAGTGTGTGAATTAAATCACATAATATATTATATAGAAATACAAATCATATATAAAAGAGTATAGCAGGGCATACAAAAAATCGAACATACAAACTCAACCCAATTTTCTTTCTTTTTCTATTTGGAATTCATTTTTACAGGAATTGGCGTATTCCTATTAAATCATAGTACAACCGTTGGAATAACTATACATATACAAATTGCACGATTGAAATATAGTCAATATACCAAAACTAGACAGAAATACCATGTATCACAAATAAGTCTACTGAAATATATTTACTTTCTAAAACTACAGATAACAGTTCTTTGAAACATAAAATCAAAACATATAATACTGTTTCTACCCGAAAACAAAGAAACATGTGAATTAATTAGTACGGACATATATATACCAATACTCAAAACAAGAATGCGGCCATACGACTACGCTTTTTTTTTTGTACGTATAACGTATATACTAAGGTCGTGCAATACGATTACAGTCAACGGCAATATATATAGATTGCCACGGTGACACGCATGCAGGGCTTTGCTTTATCGGCATCTTGTCATTAAATGCTGCCGATACAAAAGCTTTAAATGTGGTGTAGTAGACCGGAACATCCGTACGCACATGGTACATACAAATATACTCCCTACGCTTTTAAAAAAGATATATCATTTCTTCTAAATATTAATAAAAACATTATTTTATATTTTGAATATAAAATATAATATCACTTTCTAAAAATATCTCTATAATTATTAGTTTACTTAATTATTAAATATTTACATATAAACAATACACCTAACATATTAATTACAAATATTAGAGATAGATATATAGTTTTAGTTTATTTCTTAAAAATTGTATATGAAGTTAAAATGACAGAATGTAGGGAGCATAATACCTGGAATACATCCAAAAATATGGTACATGATGAAATGCGAAAATAATTAATACTGGAAAGCAACCAAAGCCAAGTAGCTAACGTCGTAATTTTATCCATGTAGCAAACAAAAACGATCGCGCTCATGGCAGGTGGCGTGATTTGATTGGTCTGCTAAATTGCAGGGTGTACTCACAATTGACCTGTGGGAGACAAGAACAAGTTAGCAATGTACTCACAATTGACCTGTGGCACACAAGAACAAGTTAGCAATGTACTGTTGTAGCGAACAGTATCCCATTCATCAGATTCCTTTCACACTATGCGTCAAGACTCATCGAATTCCTGTAGGATCATTGGGCATAGAGAGGGATAAATTGTTTTTATTTAAAAAAAAACTAGAAAGCGAATAAGAGGATGAAAGTAAATATAATAAAAAATTCAAATCAATTCAGAAAATAAAAAACACGAAATCATCAGAGATTTATGAAATTCAACACACTATCTGCAGTCTATGTCTTCGCTTCCACTATCTTAAAATCAAATACATTTTTGAAATTTAGATATGTGATACATCAAATAATTCACTTTGATCAAATACAATCTCTTAGTCTTTTAATAATACAAGAACGCTATCTGATTTTTCTCTCATAAAAGACAGTGTGTCTCTCCTCTTCTAAAATATGCAATGAGCTGTGTTGAAAAAGATGAAAAATACAACTAAATTCATCTGTATTATAGTGTATGTGACTAGTTTGGATTTTCCCAAATCGCACCAAAATAGGAAGAAACAATAAACCACCTAATTGTCATGCAGCCGAGTGCATATCCACAGCTAATGCTTATCTATTATAGTTATCTTCATTATGCTTATGCAGAAAGCCCTGAAAATCAATATACGAGATATGACAGTACCAAATTGCAAATCATATCATCAAATGGTGTAAATATGCCAAGTTAAATATATATATTTCAACAATTTCCCCCTTGATGATTGATTTGATAATTTACAAATTTGAGTTTTGAAAATCATTGATTACATAATTTATCTCATTTTCTAAAACTTTAAGTTTTCTTCCTTTTTGTCAAAACACACATTAAAGACAATAGGGAATACAATGCTAAACACAATGAAAATACCACTTGTAAGAATTTCAAAAGCTTAGAGAGATATAATAGGTAATTTAAAATTTTAGCAAGAAAAATGTGACAACACTTCAATAGTAGAAGACCACTAACCAAAGTTGTATGATTGTAATTATCATTTGAAATAGAGACTAGGTACAAAAAACATGTTTTGAAGTCATGCAAACACTTTTGGCATATAAATCTTTGCAAATCGTTATACAATTTTGGCATATAAATATATTCATAAAAAATTTCAGTGTTCGTTGTTGCATTATTGATGGTTCTATAAAAATAAATAGTCATGGAAGTGTTGTCCTTCTAAAAGGGGTACACTCATAGCCGGGATGATGTTCTATCTTGATTACCTCTTGTATGGCTGGCGGAGTGTTTTCGTGGATCACATGTTTGATCCCCCATCAACAGATTAGTTAAGACAAGCTTTTTTTTTTTTTTTGTTTCTACGAGACTCTAGTGGAGATTCCCCATCCATTGAGTAATGTCCACTCATGATAAGGGCATGATAGATTTTGATTATCTCCCAATTGTTAGTGGAGTAGTTTCGAGAAACAATCTATCTAACCCCCTGTAAACAGATTGATAGATATATGTATTGAAATATACCAAATCACAAAAGTTTAGTTTGTTTTTATTTTTGGACAATCATGACAAGTTGAGTACGTGATTGAGATGCTCGATTTACAAACAAAAGATTGAAAGCATGAAGAACAAAACAAAATTTTCAATGAGCACCATAAGCATCTATGACAAAAAAACTATTAACCGCCGCACCTTAGTAAGTAAGTCAAGAAAATAAATTGAGTTACATTTGTCAAGAACAATTAAAAATTTCCCATCAAAGACTCAAACTCAAGAAAAACTTGACAAATAGAATTGTTATAGTGCTTAAGTACCATATTTTGCATGTTAAAAAAAATGTAAGTGAATGCAAGCATTCTCCCCCTTAAATGTAGCAGCTAAAAAATATTATTTGTGTGTATAATGCCCAATGCCCCTCTTAATCGTGCAAAATCAGTGTATGCCAAAGGTTTAGTGAATAAATCAGCCAATTGATTTTCTATTTTAACAAAAGACATGTCAACGTTTCAGTTCTCTACATGATCTCTAATAAAATGATGTATGATATCATGTGTTTGGTTTTACTATGTTGAACAGAATTCTTTGCAATATCAAAGCACTTTGATTATCACAATACAAATACACATTTGATAATGTTAGACCAAAATCAAGTAGAGTAGATTTCATCCAAATCAATTGAGCACAACAACTTGCCACCGCAACATATTCGGCCTCCGCAGTTGAAAGAGCAATAGAATTTTACTTTTTGGAAGACCAAGAAACAAGAGAAAGTCCAAGTAATTGACAAGTTCCTGAACTGCTACTTCTATCAACCCTATCCCAAGCAAAATTAGTATCGGAGAAGCCAACAAGTTGTAAAGAAGAAGAATTCAAATACCAAATGCCAAAATTACATCTACCTTTGACATAATAAAGAATTTGCTTTACTGCTTGTACGTGAGACTCTTTTGGTGCACTTTGAAACCTTGCACACTTGCATACTACAAAATTGGATGTCCGGTCTCGAAGCAATGAGGTACATGAGGGCTCCAATCATGCTTCTATATTTTGTGGAATCCACTAGTTGTCCATTGACATTTGTATCAAGCTTGTTGTTCTTCCACCTAATTCACCAATTATCTGGTTTGGAGGATGTCGTTTGTAATGAATTTGTGTTGTTCCACTTGGTTCAATTATGGGAGTTGGTGAAGAAGTTGAGGAAGTTGGTTTGTGAGAATCCTCTTGAATTGCTTGCTATTCATCATGAATTTTCGCGTTGGTAGCATTTTGTCCTTGAGGAAAAGCAACATCAAAGGAACTTGGGGTGCCCTCATGCACAATAGGAGGTGCAGGTAATGGTTCATCATCACTATTCTCCATTTGTAGGAAATCTGCACTTTGAGAAACAGTCTAGCATAGGAGTTAGACTCATAAAAAGAAACATCAAATGACTCTTCAATCTAATTAGTTTCCAAATTATATAAGTTCATGGCATAACCCACAAATATCCCATAAAAAATTCTTTATTCAAGATGGGTCTAATTAGAATATGGTTTGAAATATGACAAGTAGTGTTGACTGCCTCGGCCGAAAATTTTAAAGAAATATCATGTTCATGCATCAAGGATCTTGCCATTTCAACCAAAGTGTGATTTTTCCTTTCAACAATGCCATTTTGAGGAGGAGTGTAAGGAGATGAAAATTGGTGAGAAATTTCTTTTTCATCACAAAAGTTTTTAAAAGCTTCATTTTTGAATTTTTTACCCCTATCACTCTGAACATAAGTGATAAATTATGAAAATTCATTTAAAATTTTCAACATCCATGTTTTGAAAACATTAAAACCTTCACCTTTGGATGATAGAAAGCAAACCCATGTGAATCCAGAAAAAATCATCAATAATTACAAAGCAATATGATCTGCCACCCAAACTCAAATACTTAGAAGGACCTATTGTGTCCATGTGAAGCAATTCTAGGGGTCTTTGGATCAAACTTCAGTAGTGAATGGGTGAACTCTAGCAACTTGTTTTCCTTTTTGGGAAGGTTCACAAATATGATCTTTAACAAATTTTAGTTTTGGCAATTGTTTAAGAATGTCAAGCAAACTAACTTTTGTCAAATAATTAAATCCAATGTGTCCTACGCGCCTATGCCAAAGCCATGCACTGCAAGTTGCATTTGAAGCAACCAAACATCTAAGAGAAGAATCATGTGCCTCAAGAATTGCCCCAAAAATATTGCCAACTAGTTCAATGTGAAAAATCAACTCCTCATTTTTATCCAAAACTCTTGATTGATTTTGTTTAAAATGCAGCTCAAATTTTTTAGCAAGAAGAGAATGAACTGACATCAGATTGTATTAGAGAGGTGCCCAAACTTATATCATGAATTTCAAAATTTTCATTGAGTTGAATTGTAACTTTTGCAATTACTTTACCTCTTTTGTTGTCTTCAAAAAGCACATTTCCACCATTTTATACACATGCTAAGCTTGTGAATCACTTCATATCTCCAGTCATATGTCTTGAGTAGTCTGAATCAATTATCCATCGATTCTCAAGCCCTTTTTCTTCATTCTAGGATGAAGGAGCAAATTTAAGTATCCAAAGTTTGGATCCTTGGAGATTTTCTATTAATATTTTATGAACCCAAATATTTTTAACCTTTGAGACAAATTTTGATTGATCAACAAATTTTTTAAAATGACAATTTTGTTTTTGAAATTTTTATTTTTGAACCCAAAGCAATTTCTTGAAATATGTCCCCTTTTTCCACAAATTGAACAAATCTTTACAAAAGACTTATTTTGAGCTTTTGGTACATAAAACTCAGAGTCTTGTGATTTTTCAATGCATTTTGAAAAATACGGTTGTGAAGAAGAATTTTCAATGCAACCAAGTCCTTCATTGTTAAACAAGCATTTTGATGTATCCAAAATCAGATTTAGATTTTTCTCATCATGTGTTATCTTTTTTAAGGATGACCTCAAATATTCATTTTGCTTTGTAAGATTAGGACATTTATTGTAAATGTATATTTCATGTTTTTTTTCTAAAGAAATTATTTTACTTTTCAAATATGAGAGATTTTTATATGAAAAACCCTTTGTCAAAGATTCAATTTCTTTTTGTAAAACATGACGCTTTTTACAACCAAAAATTTCCAAACTCTGAAGTTTTTGTTGCAAAACTAGACACTTTTCACATAATGCAACTTTCAAAGGATCCATCTCTGTTTGAAGATTTGTGCAATATTTATTTTGTATCTTTGAAAACTCATCTTGTAGAGTTATTTATACAATGTTGTGTTCCTTAATGTCAGATTTCAAAGAGATGCATGATTTGCAAGAAAAAACATTTTCTTTAAAATATTAAAGCTCATTGTGAAGAACTAGACATTGTTCACAGTTTGGAAATTTAGATTTTAGAAAAACAATCTCACTTTGATAAAACTCATTAGCATCACAAGAGGCATTTTTGTACTCTTCAAGCTCAACTTTTAGTCCTTCACAAAGATCACAAGATTTTTCAGATTTTAAGGCAATAATTTTGTTTAGCAAATCCACACAAGAAAAACATGAAGACCCTTTTTGAGAAGAAGCAATAAAAGTATCATATTCCAATTGTAAGGCTTTCAACTTTTTTGCCAAAATTTTGGAAATCTTTTGTTGTTCAAGAAAAACTTCAAAAATGTCAAATTTGCTTACCTCATCATTGTCTTCTTCATCTGCTAATTCTTTTGCCATAACACAAATGTCAGTGATTTCTTCATCATCTTTGCGAAGTGAGGCCAGCGGATCATCCTCATCACTGTCGGAGAAATCCAACTCATTGGCAATGTTTAAGAAAGCACTGTGAATTACTTTCTTCATCGTAGAATTTGTCCATTCATTTTTTCGAGTAGACTTTTTCTTTTTGTTAGCAAGTTTGGGACACTTACTTCTAAAATGTCCAAACTTACCACACTCAAAATACTAGATTTCATTGAAATCAAATCTTTTCTTTTGAAAAAAATTTTCATTACCCCTTTTTGAAAATTTAAATTTCAAAATTCTATTTATCCTTTTTGAAAGAAGGGCAACTTCACTAAGATCCAACTTTTCAAGTTCTTTTTCTTTTTCAAAAGAAGCCAATGCAATAGGAGTAGAAGAATCACGGTTTGAACCATTCATTTGTTTCATATTCATCTCATATCATTAGTGACCCGATCAGAGAATCAATCTTTCATGTATTCAATTCTTTTGATTCATTGAATATGGTGACTTTGAAATGTCAAATCTTTTGATTAAGAGATCTAAGCAATTTTCTGCATTGATCTTCTTGTGAGAAAACCTTTCCAAGAGCACAAAGTTTATTTACCAACTTATTGAATCGAGTGGCAAATTCTTTGATTTTTTCACCGAGTTTCATCCAAAACAATTTATACTCCCGAGTGAAGAACTCTATTTTTGCATTTTTCACTTCATTTGTGCCCTCATGAATTATTTCTAGGGATTTTCAAAGCTCATAAGAAGTAGTCAAAGTCAAAATCCTATTGAACTCATCTCTTCCCAAAGCACTATAAAAGAAACTTAAGGCTTTTTGTTAAGAGTATAAACATCTTTTTGTTCTTTAGTAGAAATATTCTTCGGTTCCTCATATTTTGATACGACCATTTTCCATAGATCATATCTTTGCGACTTTATGAAAGTCTATACGTATTTTCCAATAAGGATAGTCATCTCCATTAAAAATCGGAGGTTTACAAAAAATATGCTACTTGCGTCATTGCTCTCAATCGTTAGATTGACACCAAGAGCAACCTTGCTTTGATACCAAAATTAGGATCAAGGCGCACCAAGAGAGGATATATTGTTTTTGTTTTTCAAAAAACTAGAAAGAGAATAAGAACATGAAAGCAAATAGAATGAAAAATTCAAATCAATTCAGGAAATAAAGAACACAAAGACACTAGAGATTTACGGAGTTCAGCACGCTCCCTGCTGCCTACGTCTTCACCAAGTAAATCTTTGCTCGGATTCCACTATCTCAAAACGAAATACATCTTTGAAATTTGGATAGTTGATACACTAAGTAATTCACTTTGACCAAACAGAATCTCTTACAATATATCTCTTAGCCTTTCAAAAATACAAGATCGTTCTCTGATTTTTCTCTTATAAAAGACTGTATCTCTCTCCTCTTCTAAGATATACAAATGAGTTGAGTTGAGAGAGATGAAAAATACAATTTAATTCATCTATATTTATAGTGCATGTGACTAATTTGGATTTCCCCAAATCGCTCTCAAATAGGAATAAATAACAAACTACCTAACTGCCATGCAGCCGAGTGTATATCCACAACCAATAGTTATTTATTATGACTATCCTTCATTATATTTATCCAGAAGTAATTGTACAACCCCATTTTATATAAGAGCTCTCAATCTTGTACGGAGTTGGATCTAAAATCGGCCATCCAAATTCAACCCCATTTTATAGCAATAGTGGACCCACATTGTCTACAAATGGAAACGGGGGGCAAGCGCCCCCGACTTCTGGTGTACAATTTCATCAAGAGGCTTTGACTAATAGGTGGTCCCAACTTTTTTTGTTGCTTCTATCTTGGTCATGCCCTAACATGGTTTTGTGCTCGACTTAATTCGATTAGACTGAGATTTGTATGTTTTTTTCATGTGTCTTTTTATATTTTCTTTTCTATGATTTGTGATCTTCTATGGTTTACATAAGTACTATGATCAGACATACACACAGAGAACAAGCAAATCACACTCACCCTACTTATAGGTTTTTCCCACTAAATCTATAGGGTTTAAACCCCTTGATCTAGAGGAGAGTTTCTTAATACTTTTTTCGCTCTCAAATTTTGTTCTCAAATAGTTGTCATTTTGCATTTTCTAGTTGTATCTTTCTCATATTACCCATAGTTAATACCCTCTCAAAAAAGGATGTAACAATTTTATTGACTTGTTATTTGTTGGTGGGGAATTGATGAGTCTTGTGAGTAACTATTGCTTGAAGTTAATATAAATAAAAAAGACAACTATTTGAGAACAATGTAGTATTTTTCTTCTCTCCAAAAACAAAAAAAAAATATCATAAAATAAGAACAAAACAAAACAATCCACATTCTTGTGAGACAAGAAACTTGTACTAGCTTTGTGCAATAATCATGACATAAACAACAAAAGGCCCAAGCACTATATGAGACATAGATCCACATTCCACAAAAACAAAACACAAAGATGATGACAAATGCATTGATATGACCTATCACCTAACGAGTTTTTTTTTATAATTAACCCACTTAAAAAAAAGAATTCCAAAACTAACCTACAGTTGTAAAATATCACAAAAATGGGCTGCCACGTAAGCCTGTCGAATAACCAGGGCACGACAAGATGGTTGTCGAGCTTGAATAACGTGTCGAATCCCCAGAACGCGACCACTGCTAATCTCGACCACGGCCGCAACTTGTCGAGTGCCCAACACTCGACAAGTGCTAATCAACCACGACCAGACTTGTCGAGTGTTGGTCACTCGATAAGCTAGCGCCATGCCAAAAAAACCAAATAAAAAAAACCAAATTTAATTGCAGGAGTAGGGGACCAGGGAATCGAACTCAGGCCATACACGTTGCACACTCTAACCAGCTGGGCTACGGCCTTTTGCTGTTCTAATGGTACTCGGTTTTTTAATATAGAGTAACTTGTCGAAGGCCTAGAACTCGACAAGAAAGCAAAAATTAAATGCGGCAGCAGGGATTCGAACTCGGGCAAACGAGGTGGGAAGGGAATGAGTTAACCAGTTGGACTACGTCTTGTTACTGCTTTAAAGACACTGAGGTTTGTAATATGCTGTAACTTGTCGAGTTTCCAGAACTCGACAAGTTGCTGCTCGTGCTCACTACGCCTTGTCGAGTTGCTAGAACGCGACATGCAGCCTGGTCGTGGTCGAAGTACTCTTGTCGAGCAGTGGGAACTCGACAAGCTGCATACACGCGACAACCAGCTTGTCGAGTTTCCACTGCTCGACAGGCTTACGTGGCAGCCCATTTCTGTGATTTTTTGCAACTGTGGGTTAGTTTTGGAAATCTTTTTTTTAAGTAGGTTAATTATAAAAAAAACTCATCACCTAACCATAATGCGAGATGTTTTGTACATGATTTCGTTTCCTTTCCTTGAACAAGCTGTGCTGACTTGTGATCTCCATTTTGTTGAGGTAAGATTTTGCGTAAATTGATTTGTCACTGTTGAAAATAAAATTGTGGAAGTTGATTCAAAATTTTGAATATTACATGGTATCCGTAGTCAAGTTTAACATATAATCAATTAAGAATCAATTTTATTTGTTATTAAATTTTATCTTTTATTCAAATTTTAACAAACTAGAATTATAAATACAGAGACATAGGTATGGTTAGTAGACATTAATTAAAATGAATTCCAATGCAATTTTATTGTGTAGTTGTAGGGGTGAGTATTCATTTAGTTCGGTTAGTTTTACAAAATTGTAACTGAATTATTAATTTTGGTTTAAGAATTTTTAGAATTGAGTTAACCAAAGGATAAAATGGTTAATTCGGTTTCCATATTTTCTAAATATTTTCATCATATTAATCAATAAATAATTCATTTACTATTCTATGCATTAAAGAATTCACACATATTGCATGTATTACTAGGACAGTATATTATTTAAAGTTGAAGCATAACAAAATTTTGATCATCATAATTAGTAATTTTACTGATGTGAATGTGTTTTGGATTCTTAAAATATACTAAACTTAGGTAAATAAGTCAATATCAATGTATTAATTTGGTTATTTCAAATGAACCGAATTAATGTTTGGTTATTTTAATTCGGTTTTTTTGATTTGGTTATTTTTTGCTCGTCCTATGTAGTTGGTTACTTATACTAGTGTTTTTCAGAATTAGAATGTTGTATAGGTTAGTGAGAGAAATGGTTGTATTTGGCCACTCTATTTGCATGTAAAAATCATTTTATCATGAGATGTGAAGTGAAGGTTTTAAACTATCTCAACTTGATGTAAGTCTGAAAACTATTAGAAGAGTTTGTGGTGATCTTTACTGTATGTTGTTTGAAAATCATGTTGGACGGATATGTAAGACACATGTGGTATGCAGAACTTTGTAATAATCTGTATATTCTCTTTTTGTGATTGTTATTTTTTATTATGGATCAAATTTTAGCTCTCTCAACTAGTTATTTGATCCTTACCGACTCTTTTATATAAATAACCTTTTAAGAAAATAAAATTACAAATCTGACCCAACATTCCAAAAAATTGTAAAAAAAAACTATTTTTAGAAGTGTGGTTGAATCTGGACGTGACACATGGTAGCATGAGTGTGGCAAACTTCTCTATCGCGCACACACACACACACACACACACACACACACACATATATATATATATATATAGAGAGAGAGAGAGAGATAGAGAGAGATTATTCTATACCCACCTTCTGCATTGTTGGATCGTGCATCGAGATTTGAATTTTACTAACGGTAGGAACTAACTACACGGCAATAACTTCCAATTAAAATCGCACAATATCTCTAAAATTCAAATCATGGTTGATTTGTTACAACTGCACCACTATCTCTAAAAAATAGGAACTGAAATCATGGTTGGTTATCAATTTTAGCATTTGTAAACAAACAAAAAGCACTTTCATCCCTCCCATTATCAAATACCAAAACCCACCAAAACAATAGAGAATCACCCTGAAGAGATCGTCATCCATTTCGACAGTAATCTTCAAAGTGATTATTAGTAAATTGTGAACATTACTGACACAATTAGGTAATTTGCTATCCAATTTACTAAGTTTACTGTAATAGTAATTGAAATTTACTGATCACATCATATTTTAAATCGTGATAAAGTGATTTACTACAGCACCATGAATAAATCATCACCTCGAAGAGAACAACAAGGACCATGCAGAGTTTTGTTTGGTCTTTGTAATATCCAGAGCGATCAACTTACCTCGTCAAATGATTTAACACCTCCACGTTCAACAGAAAGATCAATACAAGATGATTTCTCATCTCATGAACATACAAATGTATGTCTAATCTCTTCCCAATTGTTGTGTTGGTACTACTTTATACTAAATTACTGTTCGAACAATATCTTGTTACTGCCTAAAGTATTGTCGCAACAATGTCAAAAATACTGCCACAAATTTCTTTCCAAATGACGTCAAATTACTACCAGAAACATAATATGTGAACTAGTATTAGAATTGTTACTGTCATGCAAATGGTTTCAAAATTTCATAACAACTTTTTATATATCGTACTGGTAAATTTACTGTCATTGTACTATAGATTTACTATCTTATTAATATTACTTTACTGTCCACGATCAGCACTGTTTGATATATCTTCAGAAATATATAATCGAAAAATCTTCAGGCCCATAGATTTACTAGTTGTATTGATAAATTTACTGTATTATGATAGTCATTTTACCGTCTTATTAGATACAACGTCTTGTTTTGGTTCAAATACTTGCAAACCCCGTATATTCGATCACTACTTACTATGATTGATATATCTTCAATATATTTGACCACGATCAGCACTATTCCATATATCTTCAGGAATATTAAACAGTATATATATATATATATATATATATATATATATATATATATGAAGACTTTAAAATTATAAAGGTTTAATCTTCTTTCAACTTGGAGCACTAATTTATCATTTTGCCGTATTCGCTCATGGGTTGGGAAATCTAGAATATAGATGCATTCATACTAAGCCAAATAACATTGGAGAATATAAATGCTTCTAAAAATATACTGATAATTATATTTTCTCAGGAACGGATATTGGTGAGGAGCTTCGAGGTGAATTGTCGAACTCCATTTTCGACTTCGGTTCTTCAATCAAGTTTTTCTTTGCTTGACCATGTTGATCCATGCTTGATTGATCTTATTTGCTTATAAACTATTTACTATCTAAACAAAGTTGTCACCTGCATCAAAGAAGATAGTTTTTGGAAATAATTCGGAAGTTTGAGAAGAATTATGTTATTTGGCTTAGTATGATATAATAGCGCATATGAGGAATGTTGAGCAATGATAGTGGAAGTCATTGAGCATGAGACTTTGAAATGAAATGACTTCCCTATCTATGTTATGAATGGAAAGCAGTAAGGTTTATAACCAACTGTCACTATCATTTAGCACCGTAATACCCGTATCGACCACCAACTTGGTATGGGATAAGCCTAGCGTAATACCATATCCAGATGGTTCTATGGGTCGCCCAAAAGTACCCAAAAGCTATAGGCTCGACTGGTGGAGTAGGAGGGTGCTTAGAGGATAGATTTGAGAAAATTTTTGTTCTCTTAATCTGGTCGCGCATTAAAGGAAATGCGGAATACTGTTGACAAGCACTGATATGCAAATCAATAGTTTCTGTGGATAAAGTAGTACACATCTATTAAGTAAAACGTAGATATTCACTTATTGTTCCAAGGATGGGAACTGCATCGCGACAAGCAAGGAGGACTATAGGTGGCCTGAGTCTTGTGGTGTAAAGTGTTTAGTAGATTTTTCTTAATAATAAATGGAAGATTGTTTTACAACAAGAATTTTATGTGAGAAATCTCAAAATGCTTGATTTATCTAACATTTAAGTATCATTGAAACTAGTTGAACTAGAGCATATTGCACTATCTTTTATTCTTTACTTGTTGAGTACTTTTGTACTCGCTCTTGTTATTTAAACCCTTGATTAGATTAGAACTTTCGACCAGCGGGCATTCTATTAAAAACCTTGGAGATACAGAAGTGGCTCAAGACCTAGAGCACTTGGAAGCGGATATACACAACTATTACCCTACTTCTTTGGAGCTGGAGGTGAAGATGTCTGAAGCTACAAGCACACCAGTTACTTTTGTTAACTAGATGCTTAAGTTTTTGGAAACTGATATTTTGTAATATATGTACCTGGGTTGTTTCTTGAGCATGGAGAAACCCTTGTGTTGTAACCGTGTTTAATTTAAATCCATATTTCTATTTTTCTACTGATCCGTTTGAGACCTAGCCTTGGTTTTCGCACTAGGCTCGCCCAGATTCTAATATGCGGAATAACGAGATCTTACTCGGAAATACCGAAACCCAAAGGTTGATCGAAAATAAAATCCAAAGTAATTGCACAACTCTTTATTTCAAAGAGGGCTTTACACGTCAAACGTTAGGCACACTTGCCTACGTCGAAGGAACTATAAGTGTCTAAAACTCAAATAAGTTCTATGACTGTTCGATGATATTCGATGATCTAAACTAGCCCTATTACAAGGTATTTATAGTCCAATCGTATGAGTACGTATCAGACTCAATAACCTAAACGTATTAGACTCATATAACTGACTAACTAATCATAAACAGATAAGCTTAGTTATATATATTCGGATCGGATTACAATTCCGAACAGAGAACAAATTCCTTTTCATGGTCGCGAACCAATCCATGGTCGCGAAATCTTTCCGAACACGGTTAAAGTCGCGAAGCCGTATGCGATCAGGACTTGGTCGTGAATCCGTATGCGATCAGGACTTGAAGATCCTCCTGGATCATCTATTATGAGTTGGACATTTCTCAAGAAAACTTGCTTTTGTCCAGTAATGTTCACAAATTGAGCATAGTACCACATGGGTGCAATGTCAGTTTGCAGCAACCTCATCCTCAAACCTTGAGTCAGAAAAGATGGCCCCATCATTTAAAGCAACCGATGGGTTGAGACGCCACAAAAAGGAAAGGCAAATCGAAGATGAGTTCCTGCTCTTTTGGTACCATGTCATGCAAAAAAATGGAAGAGTTCATGGAGTGTAATGCCAAGCAGCTAGAAATTCTTGAAAAGGTGTCCGATATTCACATCAAACTAGCAGCTAAGACAGCAGAAGCACAATGGCAAGCAGCAAAGACACGAATGGCCGTGGCGCAGACCATAAAGGGGGTAGTTGAAGTATGAGCACAAGAAAAATGAGAAGTGGTAGAAGATAAAAAGCAAGTGGCTTGGGAAAACATGATGTCCACATACATGCACTACTACAGAAATGCTTTTCACTATCGGTTTAAAATCCATTCTACTATCGGTTCTCTTACCGCTAGTGATCGGCACGATAGAATAAACGTAGCACATTTCTATCGATTGAAAACCGTTAGTAAAATATCTACATTCCCAACGTTCATTAATCGCTAACGACTATTTCTTCTATCGGCTCGGATCTAAACCGATAGTATTATGTAGCTATTTTCTATCGATTAGGTACTCGACACAGTTAGTACTGGAAACTTTATTCTATCGGTTGTAGTATATGAACCGATAGTACTGGAATATTTATTCTATCGATCGTAGTATATAACCGATAGTATTGTGTAGTTTTTCCTATCGGTTATGTACTCGACATGGTTAGTACTGGAATCTTTCACAAATACAGCAATACAGAGATACATTGGATCATTCACAAATACACCAATATTTACAAATACACCAATATTCACATATTGAGTATATTCACAAATACACTAATACAAGTACACACATACACCAATTAATACATTGGACAGATTGAATCTAATTATTCAGAGATTGAATTTGTTCACAAATACACTAATACAGTAATATACACATTCATTGGAATCGAGTTTATTCACAAATACACCAATGAATCTATTCACATATTGAGTTTATTCACAAATACAGCAATCAACACATTCAATATATATTACACAAGTCAGTTACAATCGATCGTTGATAGCCACTTCTTCCATGACATATTGAGCCCAAATTGTTCGTAGCTCCTTCAATTGAGGCAACTCATATTGGTCTTTCAACATGGCGCTCTGCATATATGCGTGTATGAAGTTAGGAACGTACGTCACATCCAATTAATGTTCGACTTTGAGTCAGGAAAAATGGTTACCTTAGGGAATTGGGCACAGTTTCTCCTGATCAGGTCATACATAAATCTCATGACATAGAAGCCACATTCCCACGATTGTGGCTGCTGATGGCACTGGGATAATTGCATATGCAAAGACATAAACCCACATTAACTCGAAAGAACTAATTAAGCTTAAATTAAAAGACTCATCAGGAGTACGTCCATCCGTATTAATTACCTCATATTCTTTCCAAGAAATTGTTGTGCCCTTCGACGCGTCATGCCTCCCTCCAGCAGTAACATAATTTTTGAAAGCCCTGTATTTAATTTAGCATTGCCGGTTAATATGTTATCATTAATTAGCTAGTCAGAGAAAAATTTAAAACAACTGTGTTACTTACGCGTCTATGTGCCACGTGAGGGTGAAAACATGCGCCACCTTGTTGCTTATCGAATCGAGGTAATAGACCTCATTCATCCATGGGCAAATGACGGCGAGGACCTAGTGGCCCCTACATTGCATATATAAGCGAACCGTTTCATACATATGTTAGGCGTAACATACAAGAATGAGTTAAATTAGTAGGAAATGCACTAACCTTTGGTGGTATGGCGCAATAATGAACTCTCGGTCCTGCTGCGCTAGTAGTGCCCTTGATATGTATTCCTCCGCATGTGCTTGGTCGTGCTCTAGCATCGTGAGGCTTATTTTTTCTGGGTCGAGGAAACCCACCTTGTCACATGCCCTGATCGACGCCAGCCTATACATGCATCTGGATGCAAAGTAGACACTAGTAAGTAGTGCATACAAAGTGATTAGATTTATGGAATGAACTGTGATAACTTCAGACAACAGCAAACTCACAGGACTCCAGTCCGTATGATGGACATATCAAGCTCCCGCCAGTTGAGGAGGTCGAACAAATCCTCGTGGGCCACCGATATGCTCCCGGCCTCACGGTGAAAATGACCAGGCCTGAAGTGAACCAAGAAGTTGATGTGGCGCCTAGACCGGGTTAGGTACTACTCGTGGAGACTTTTGGTTATTTGATCCATATTGCGCAGAAGGTACTCCGACACGAGTGGGAACCCGTTCTTGAACGTACTCGGCTGGCTTTGTTTGGCCTTGCCTTTGACCTTGCCCTTGCCTTTGGGCAGGGAGCGAGTGTATACCTTCGAAGGTTGGGGCGCGGTGCCGCCGGCCTTATTTGATGGCGAAGGGTTTGAGGCCGTCGGAGGAGGCATGGGGGCCGAAGGAGCTCGGTCATGCGTTGTGCTGGGGGTGGTGTCCTCAGGAAGTGAGCTGGTATCCATCGTCCACTTTAAGTTACGAACGCATAAGTTAGATTTTGCAATGTAAGCTAGAATGACTAGGGTTTACCTCCTGTAGTCTAACACCCTTCTTGGGCCACTGTATGTACGAGCCCAATGCCTCGCCAATTGTCCGCATTTCGTCTGTTGGGACGGGCAAAGGAAAAGAGTTGTAGCCCGGGAGGGCCATGTCCACCTGTACCTTTGCGAATCCAGGCTCTAGATGTACGCAGTGGATCCGGACATCCTCCCAAGACTGATATACGACCCCGTTTGCAACCACTACAGGTTTGTCGCCTATGTTGATCAATAGGCTACAGCTCTCCGACTTCTGCAATTTGCAACAATTATAATAGGTTAGCGAAACAGTTCTAACGTAATGGGAGTGGCATCAACCGAACTGCATATATAGCTCAAGAGTTGCAATACCTCAATCAGGTCCATCGGATCCACGTGAACCTTCGAGCCGCAACTACTCAGCCTGGCAGCGTTGACCTTGGCAGCTGGATCTAAACCCTTGGACTGCACAACTCGGCTAAGGCGTTCATACTTCTTGTTCATTTGAGCGAACATGTCTGCGAATTGTGCAGTCACATCTGACCGTATCTTTTGAGACAGCTCCAATTCCCTTTCCTTCTAGCTGCGAGCCTTCTTCGCCTTTTGCCCGGGCTCCGAGAAGCCTTCCTTCCATGGCACCACACCCCCCACTATTCGCGTCCGCCCTGGATGCTCCTTGTTCCCTAGAGCCCGGGTAAGGATGTCGTTCTCCCTATGGGGAGTGAACAATCCCTCGGTCGCCTCCTTCGGGCAAGAGATCTGTTACATTCAAAGCTCTCCATTGTGAGGAAAAAATATATACAAACTTGTGCGCACACTAGTGATCATAGTTTTTTTTACCACACTCTATAATTCCAACCAGGAAGTTAGCCAACTTACGAGTCACTGCACGACCTCGACGTCCCTGGGGTTTGGGAACTCCACAGTCCCCGTGGTCGACACGGTCCCTCTGGCCAGCCACCAGCGCTTGCATCGCGGATTGTGGATCTCAGAGAGTTGTAGGTTAGGGGAGTCGACGAAATTCGACGCCTCGTCTTCAGCCTTCTTCCACTGCTCCTCCTTCCCCGCATAGCCGCGAGAGCCGAGCCGGTGCGGGTGGTCGTTCCTCCTCTGAATTGCCTTGTTCTTCTCGCTGAGGGCCTTCATACCAGAAACAGGAAAATTAATGCACCGCTGGTTACTGCATACAATGGTGTAACGAACCAAAGGAACCATACATACCTTGAACTCAGGGGTCCCCTTCTGTTGGGTGAATTGCTCCCATACCTCCTCCGTTATGAAGGGGTACTTCTCGCATGGAGATTTACCTTTAGCGAGGAAGGTACTGACGAGGACGCTCTTGAAGGTTTTCCACGTGTTGTTCATGTCCTTCAAGCAAGCTATCTTGGGACCATCGTCGAGGATGTTCCACTTGGCCTGTTTCAAATGGTGCATATAAGCAGACTTACCTAATCTCTGGGATAAACCAAGGGAATGTGATTACTCAAGAGTTCAGTGATTTTGATTAATTTTACCTTCACTTCCGCCCACAGCCTATCCCTCTCGTCGGCCTTAACGTCCTTCCAGCTCTGGACGGTGATCTTCACCCTTTCCTTCGCCAACAAACCAACATATGCAGCGTACTGGTCGGCGTTCTTCCCGATCGGTCTCCCGAACTGGTTGAACTCACATGAAAGATCCGCGCGTTTGCCCAAACGACACAACATCGTCGCGCCTCGCGCCTTCTTCTTGCGCTGGGACGAGGCAGCATCATCTACGTCCGCCCTTGCCGAATCACTACTATCAGCCGAGGAAGATGCCGACATGGCTTTACCTAAAATTCCATGAACAGACCATTATACTACTACAGAAGTGCATTCCACTAACCCATATTTTCTAACGGTTATAAGCAATCTGGGAAAAATCCGATAGAATAGGACGACAGCGGCGGAAAAGAGGCATTTTACTATCGGTTACACACTAGTCCAACGTTAGTGAAATGCAAATACTTTTTACTATCGGTCATTACTGTACAAACTGATATAATATATTAAAAAGTACTATCGGTTTTCCATTTTTAACTGATAGTAAAATTTTTGTACTTTATACTATCGGTTATTACTGTACCAACCGATATAATATATTAAATAGTACTATCGGTTTTTCATTCGTAAGAGATAGTAAAATTACTCACTTTATACTATCGGTTATTACTGTACCAACCGATATAATATATTAAATAGTACTATCGGTTTTTCATTCATAACTAATAGTAAAATTACGCACTTTATACTATCGGTTCATACTGTACTAACCGATACAATATAGTAAATTTTACTATCGGTTATATAAAACAAACCGATAGTAAAATGACTTCATATAAACTAATGGTTATGACAGTGGGGACCTTATTTTACTATCGGTTTGTATTTTTGAACCGATAGTAACATTGTACAACTTAATTAGGTCGACCCCTGCTCTGCGCTCTGCATGTTGGAATCATTTCAGCCGCGCACGACTCCAAGCTAGAGTGATCTGGAGAAGCTAGCTGAGAGGTTGATCATATTTCCATCCCCCTCGGTATTGTCATCTTCTCATCACCTCTCTCTCTCTCGATCACTCTTTCACACTCTCCCTCTCCTCTCTACTTGCAATTCATTAAACTAGATACATGTAGCTCCAAACTAGCTAGAAGGCTAGGTTGGCTAGCTAGCTATAGCTTGCTGAATTTAAGTAGCTAGCTAGCTGGCTCTTCCAATTAATGCATGCATCAAGTTAATTAGGGTTTCATATATTCAAATCCATTTAATGTAATTAAGCAGCTCATGTACACACATATGGCCTAGCTAATTATGTTTCATGCATATATGCATGCCCTGAGTCATTAATTATTTATTTGAATTTGTCAATTTTGTGAAATAATTGTAGATGGACCGAGAATATTGGATGTATGGAATAAAACGTACTACTGTTGAGTATTTGGAGGGTGTGAATGTGTTTATTAAATTTGCTGAGCAAGAAAAGGCGAAGAAGGGAGAGAAAGGTATGCATTGTCCTTGTATAGATTGTATGAACTTAAAAAGGTTCGGCAACTCTGATCAGATTAGGAGTCATTTGATTCGTCGTGGTTTTAACGCACGCTATACCTGTTGGATATGGCATGGTGAAGATCTTGAGGAAACGAGCACCGCTACCACTCAGCAGCACCCGGAAGTGGATTGCAGTAATGATGATCATGATCAGAATATTGGTAATGTTCATTCGGAAGTCCATGTAGATGACGGCAATTTAGATGAAATGTTACGTGATGTAGAAGAAGACTACAGCGAAAACGATTTAGCTAAATTTGAGAAATTAATTATTGATTCTGAGAAGGCTTTGTTCCCCGGATGTGCAAAATTTACAAAGTTGTCTTCTGTGTTGAGATTATATAACTTGAAGGCAAGCAACGGTTGGAGCGATAAGAGTTTCACAGCGCTATTGGATCTATTAGCGGACATGCTTCCAGAGGAAAATGAGTTGCCAAGATCAGTTTAGCAGGCCAAAAAACTATTGTGTCCGTTGGGAATGCAAATCGAAAGAATACATGCATGCCCAAATGATTGTGTTCTGTACCGTAACGAGTACGAGGATTTGCATGTTTGTCCAAGATGCGGTGCATCGCGGTATAAGCATGGGGACAGAATTTATCACAATGGATGTGATGGGGTAAAGAAAGGGCCTCCGGCCAAAACTGTGTGGTATTTGCCTGTGATTCCCAGATTGAAACGGCTGTTTGCAAATCCGAAAGATGCGAAGTACTTGCGTTGGCATGTTGAAGGTCGGAAACAAGACGAAAAACTAAGACATCCAGCTGATTCCATTCAATGGAGAAACATTAACAGTACATTCGGTGAGTTTTGCGGCGAAGTGAGGAATATAAGGTTTGGGCTGAGTACGGATGGTATGAATCCACACGGAAATATGAGCAGTCGACATAGCAGTTGGCTGGTTCTTTTATGCATATACAATCTTCCTCCTTGGTTATGTATGAAGCGCAAGTATATCATGATGTCGTTACTAATTTCAGGACCCAGACAACCCAGGAATGATATTGATGTGTTTCTATCACCGTTAGTCGAGGACTTACATAAATTATGGAGTGAAGGGGTGCGGGTGTGGGATGCACATAAGCGAGAGAATTTCATGTTGCAGGCCATGATATTTTGTACCATAAATGATTTCCCGGCCTATGGAAATTTGTCGGGGTATAGTACGAAAGGAGGCAAGGCTTGTCCTATTTGCCTGGATGAAACTGAAAGCATGTGGTTATCGAACTGCAGAAAAACAGTGTACATGGGTCACCGCAGATTCCTTCCGATGCATCACGCCTACCGTAAGAAGAGGAAGTCATTCAATGAGAAGCCTGAGAAAGGATCAGCCCCAGTGTTTGTGACTGGTAAGGAGCTTTACTTGCGCGTGAAGGACATCAAAGTTGAGTTCGGTAAATGTTCTAAACCTCCAGGAAAAAATGTTTGGAAGAAGAGATCGATTATTTGGGATCTGCCATATTGGGAGCACTTACAAGTTCGACATTGCATTGATATCATGCACGTAGAGAAAAATGTTTGTGACAGTTTGACTGGTTTGTTGTTGAACATTCCAGGAAAGACGAAAGATGGCATCAACGTTCGCCGTGACATGCTCGACATGGGCATAAGGACTGAGCTTGCACCGTTGGAGAAGGGAAAGCAGACATACCTCCCCCCGGCCTGCTATAATTTGTCAAAAAGAGAAAAAACAGAACTCTGTCAGTGCCTACATGGTGTCAAAGTTCCATGCCGGTATTCTGCGAACTTGAAAAAACTTGTGTCCATGAAAGACTTGAAACTGGTTCGTATGAAGTCCCATGATTGTCATGTACTGATGTCACAAATGCTTCCCATTGCTATCAGAGGCATTCTCCCAGTCAAAGTCAGAGAGACAATTACAAAGCTATGTTATTTCTTCAACACAATATCTGGCAAGGTACGTAAGCGTGTACTCCTAGCAAGTTAATTAGCTCCATTCGTGGAACTTGTTAGATTTTTTGGATCTGAATATTTGCTGCAACTGTGTCCTTGCAGGTAATTGATTTGGATGGACTGGACGATTTGCAACGCGATGTGACTACAACTCTTTGTCAGCTGGAGATGTATTTCCCTCCATCTTTTTTTGATGTTATGGTCCATCTAATTGTTCACCTTGTCAGAGAAATTAAGTTTTGTGGACCCGTGTTCCTGCGCTACATGTATCCATTTGAGAGATTTATGGGTATCTTGAAGGGATATGGAAGGAATCGACATTGGCCTGAGGGCAGTATCATTGAAGGTTATGCCGCCGTGGAGGTGATCGAATTTTGCACCAACTATATGGCCGGGGTTGACCCAATTGGCGTTCCTATGTCCCGGCATGAGGGCAGGCTTCAGGGCATTGGAATGATTGGATTTAAAGCAGTCGTCCCCTCTAGTGATCTGTATGCAAAAGCCTATTTTTGGGTCATACAGCACATGACGGGGGTGGAGCCATACATACACGAGCACAAGGAAATGTTACGGAAACAGAATCCTTCGAACCCAGAGATTTGGGTCACCAGAGAACATGATAGGAAGTTTGCTGGGTGGATCGAAAATAGAGTCCCGCAAGCTTCTGAGGGCGACGTAGATTACTTTAGGGACTTGGCATCGAAACAGAGGAATCTTAAGTAATACATAATCAAGCTCCCATATTTCCTCAATAACACCGTAATATGAGTCGAGTGCCCTTACTGCCTTGGCGTCCTCCGAAATAGCAAGTAGTGTCACTCCACTACATTGCATAGTACTCTTCTCATCCTGAGTTCTTGCGTAAAATGAATAGCCGTTGATGTCATACCCCTGCCAAGTCCCTACAGTAAATCTAGGCCCTCTGGCCAACCATGTAACAACTTCATCTACGTCGCCCTCAGAAGCTTGCAGGACTCTATTTTCGATCCACCCAGCAAACTTCCTATCATGTTCTCTGGTGACCCAAATCTCTGGGTTCGAAGGATTCTGTTTCCGTAACATTTTCTTGTGCTCGTGTATGTATGGCTCCACCCCCGTCATGTGCTGTATGACCCAAAAATGGGCTTTTGCATACAGATCACTAGAGGGGACAACTGCTTTAAATCCAATCATTCCAATGCCCTGAAGCCTGCCCTCATGCCGGGACATAGGAACGCCAATTGGGTCAACCCCGACCATATAGTTGGTGCAAAATTCGATCACCTCCTTGGTGGCATAACTTTCAATGATACTGCCCTCAGGCCGATGTCGATTCCTTACATATCACTTCAAGATACCCATAAATCTCTCAAATGGATACATGTAGCGCAGGAACACGGGTCCACAAAACTTAATTTCTTTGACAAGATGAACAATTAGATGGACCATAACATCAAAAAAAGATGGAGGGAAATACATCTCCAGCTGACAAAGAGTTGTAGTCATATCGCGTTGCAAATCGTCCAGTCCATCCAGATCAATTACCTGCAAGGACACAGTTGCAGCAAATATTCAGATCCAAAAAATCTGACAAGTTCCACGAATGGAGCTAATTAACTTGCTAGGAGTACACGCTTACCTTGCCAGATATTGTGTTGAAGAAATAACATAGCTTTGTAATTGTCTCTCTGACTTTGACTGGGAGAATGCCTCTGATAGCAATGGGAAGCATTTGTGACATCAGTACATGACAATCATGTGACTTCATACCAACCAGTTTCAAGTCTTTCATGGACACAAGTTTTTTCAAGTTCACAGAATACCCGCATGGAACTTTGACACCATAGAGGCACTGACAGAGTTCTGTTTTTTCTCTTTTTGACAAAGTATAGCAGGCCGGGGGGAGGTATATCTGCTTTCCCTTCTCCAATGGTGCAAGCTCAGTCCTTATGCCCATGTCGAGCATGTCACGACGAACGTTGATGCCATCTTTCGTCTTTCGTGGAATGTTCAACAACAAACCAATCAAACTGTCACAAACATTTTTCTCTACGTGCATGACATCAATGCAATGTCGAACTTGTAAGTACTCCCAATATGGCAGATCCCAAATAATCGATCTCTTCTTCCAAACATTTTTTCTTGGAGGTTTAGAACATTTACCGAACTCAACTTTGATGTCCTTCACACGCAAGTAAAGCTCCTTACTAGTCACAAACATTGGGGCTGATTCTTTCTCAGGCTTCCCATTAAATGACTTCCTCTTCTTACGGTAGGCGTGATGCATCGTAAGGAATCTTCGGTGACCCATGTACATTGTTTTTCTGCAGTTCGATAACCACATGCTTTCAGTTTCATCCAGGCAAATAGGACAAGCCTTGCCTCCTTTCGTACTATACCCGACAAATTTCCATAGGCTGGGAAATCATTTATGGTGCAAAATATCATGGCCCGCAACATGAAATTCTCTCACTTATGTGCATCCCACACCCGCACCCCTTCGCTCCACAATTTATGTAAGTCCTCGACTAACGGTGATAGAAACACATCAATATCATTCCCGGGTTGTTTGGGTCCTAAAATTAGTAACGACATCATGATGTACTTGCGCTTCATACATAACCAAGGAGGAAGATTGTAGATGCATAAAAGAACCGGCCAACTGCTATGTCGACTGCTCATATTTCCGTGTGGATTCATACCATCCGTACTCAACCCAAACCTTATATTCCTCACTTCGCCGCCAAACTCACCGAATGTTCTGTTAATGTTTCTCCATTGAATAGAATCAGTTGGATGTCTTAGTTTTCCGTCTTGTTTCCGACCTTCAACATGCCAACGCAAGTACTTCGCATCTTTCGGATTTGCAAACAGCCGTTTCAATTTAGGAATCACAGGAAAATACCACACAGTTTTGGCTGGAGGCCCTTTCTTTACCTCATCACATCCATTGTGATAAATTTTGTCCCCATACTTATACCGCGATGCACCGCATCTTGGACAAACATGCAAATCCTCGTACTTGTTACGGTACAGAACACAATCATTTGGGCATGCATGTATTCTTTCGATTTTCATTCCCAACGGACACAATAGTTTTTTGGCCTGGTAAACCGATCTTGGCAACTCATTTCCCTCTGGAAGCATGTCCACTAACAGATCTAATAGCGCCGTGAAACTCTTATCGCTCCAACCGTTGCTTGCCTTCAAGTTATATAATCTCAACACAGAAGACAACTTTGTAAATTTTGCACATCCGGGGAACAAAGGCTTCTCAGAATCAACAATTAATTTCTCAAATTTAGCTAAATCGTTTTCGCTGTAATCTTCTTCTACATCACGTAACATTTCATCTAAATTGTCGTCATCTACATGGACTTCCGAATGAACATTACCAATGTTCTGATCATGATCATCATTACTGCAATCCACTTCCAGGTGCTGCTGAGTGGTAGTGGTGCTCGTTTCCTCAAGATCTTCACCGTGCCATGTCCAACGGGTATAGAGTGCGTTAAAACCACGATGAATCAAATGAATCCTAATCTGATCAGAGTTGCCGAACCTTTTTAAGTTCATACAATCTATACAAGGACAATGCATATCTTTCTCTCCCTTCTTCGCCTTTTCTTGCTCAGCAAATTTAATAAACCCATTCATACCCTTCAAATACTCAACAGTAGTATGTTTTATTCCATACATTCAATATTCTCGGTCCATCTACAATTATTTCACAAAATTGACAAATTGAAATAAATAATTAATGACTCAGAGCATGCATGCATGAAACATCATCAATTAGCTAGGCCATATGTGTGTACAGCTGCTTAATTACATTAAATGGATATGTATGAAACCCTAATTAACTTGATGCAGTAATTGGAAGAGCCAGCTAGCTAGCTGCTTAACTTCAGCAAGCTATAGCTAGCTAGCTAGCCAACCTAGCCTTCTAGCTAGTTTGGAGCTACATGTATCTAGTTTAATGAATTGCAAGTAGAGAGAGAGAAGGAGAGTGTGAAAGAGTGATCGAGAGAGAGAGAGAGGTGATGAGAAGATGACAATACCGAGGGGGATCGAATTATCAACCTCTCAGCTAGCTTCTCCAGATCACTCTAGCTTGGAGCGTGGATGCACGTACGGTAGAAATGAATCGGCGATGCAGAGTGCAGAGCAGGGGTCGAGATAAGTTGTACAATTTTACTATCGGTTCAAAAATACAACCGATAGTAAAATAAGGTCCCCACTGTCATAACCATTAGTTTATATGACGTCATTTTACTATTGGTTTGTTTTATATAACCGATAGTAAAATGTACTCTATTATATCGGTTTGTACAGTAGTAACTGATAGTATAAAGTCCGTAATTTCACTATCAGTTACGAAAGAAAAACCGATAGTACTATTTCATCTATTATATCGGTTGGTACAATACGAACCGATAGTATAAAATCCGTAATTTCACTATCAGTTACGAAAGAAAAACCGATAGTACTATTTCATCTATTATATCGGTTGGTACAGTAATGACCGATAGTATAAAATCTGTAATTTCACTATCAGTTACGAAAGAAAAACCGATAGTACTATTTCATCTATTATATCGGTTGGTTTAGTAATGGCCGATAGTAAAAAATATTTGCATTTCACTAACGGTGTACCAGTATATAACTGATAGTAAAAAGCCTCTTCTCCACCACTGTCGTCCTATTCTATCGGATTTTTCCCAGATTGCTTATAACCGTTAGAAGATATGGGTTAGTGGATTGCATTTCTGTAGTAGTGATGACACTTGTCGCAACCGATACTTCTGGGTTTGATGATATGTAGAGACGAGAGCACTAGAGTTGTTAAATACTTTAGCCATATGCTTTACAGTGAAAACTAGGACATTCAAAGTCCTTATTTTATGTACTTTAAAAATTACTTCTTGTTTGACAAAAATTTTGTAATAAAATTCATCATATTTTATGATATGTAGACCCTAGTAGATCAAGAGCTGAAATGCAAAACATCCTTACATTGGCTTGCGGGAGCAAGTAAATATAAAATTGTATTCTATTTTTTAATACAAATACAATGGTATATAATTTGCCTCATAAATTTGCATTGGTAGTGTACTATCCCTTATCTTGTTTAGTGTGCTGGCATGGTTAGAACTCAGTGCACTAACTTTGGTATGTTATACAGGCAATCCAGTTGTGGGTTATTACTAATCATGACTTTAATATGCCCTCATGAATCATCTTAAGTCGTGAGAAATTTAAGTATAGTCAAATGATGGCCTACCATTACTGTTGCAAGGACCTATTTGTAAATTGATCTTAAGTTTTTTGTTGCTTGTCAAAATAAAGTGTTCAATATCATTTTAGAAACCTTATGACATTATGGACATACTTAATACAAGGTTTACAACATGAAGAACACAAAAATTGCAGAGCCTACTATAGTTAAACTGATGTAGGGACCTAATTCTAAATTGGCCATAAATTTTGCATTCTTCAATGGAACGAGTGGTTCTATGATCTTCTAGAATACTATAAATATGGTGAACCCAAATAATGTACCATGATGGCTTGAATGTTATTTTTGAGGGAGTACAGTTTGCTCGAACATCTTCCAAGAGTTGAAATGTACATGTGACCATAACTTTTACCTTGCAGCTCAAATTAGGCAAATAAATATTTTGTTGTGTTCTCCTTGTTAAGAAAAATGCAAGCATATATAATTTTATCCGGGCATAGTTGATATTTTTGAGACTTGAATTACATGTCGGGTTAGCCTGTATTCATATCAAACACACTTCGTGTACAACAAGGTGGAGCATGAAAATAAGATAAAGTGGGCTCAAAATATTCAAGAAATTTGTCACAAAATAAAAGGAATAAAAAAAAGAGATAGAATAACTTATTTTGAAATAGTCATATCCTTATCTCTTGAGATTTTGTCTTTAGAAAAATATTCAAATCCCTATATTTTCTCCTCAATATTAGGTGATTTAAATCCTTCTTATCCTCTATAAATAGTGACGTGTCTCTACCTTGAAGAGGGGGGACATTCTCTTCTTCCCTATGTACCAAGAGTTTTAGCGAGAAACATCTCATATAACTCCTCTACAATTCTCTGCACAACTTCACATAAGGGTAAGAGAGTTCTTTTGAGAAACATCTCTAAGAACTCATCTCCCCTGTTCTACTTATCCTCTTTCATTCATGGCATTTGAGGCTATGCAGGTGACCATCAATGGTGGGTACCTCCCATCTGCATAGCATGCATCATGCATTACATGGAGGAGTTATATAAGAACGCCAGCTTAACTCAACTATAGTCCAATTTAGGGAAATGAGAGATGTCTGTTGAATGCCTATGTGATGATATACCTACCAGTCTGAGGAGAAACTTGGAGAAATTTCTGAAGCGACGTTCATTATGAGCCCCTCATCTAGCCAAGCAAAGGAGAGACCAGTTCAATTGGCCGATAAATTGGATAACATAGGCACAAGACGTGTTGCTTCAAATTCCTTCTCATCATGCCACAGGATCAAATCTAGGAGGCACAAGATGTGTCATTTTTTATCTATCCGCTATCCGGGCGGATCAACAGAAGTTGTCCAATGTTGAGTCAAATATTTGGCGTTCTACTGAAGTTCAACCTGATGTGTTGGTGATATATGGATGATAACTTTTGATCCAAAGGTCCGATTGACTTCAAATTTTTATGGTGGACAGAAGACTCATGCTGTAATATCCTCACCAAATTTCACCTTTATCAAAAGTTAGGAAGGCTTCCAAAGATTTGTAGGAAACAGATCATGTTTTGCTGAATTTTAGTCTGATATGGTTAGTGATGCATTGATGATAACATTTGATCTAGAAATATGATTCACCACTAATTTTTATGGAAGGCAGAAGACTCATGCATAAATATGTCTTCCAAATTTCACCATGATCAGAAGTCGGCAAAGATTCCAAAAAATCATGGCAAATAGATTGTGTTTTTGTTGATTTTC
This sequence comes from Pharus latifolius, assembly GCA_019359835.1. Classification (NCBI taxonomy): domain Eukaryota; kingdom Viridiplantae; phylum Streptophyta; class Magnoliopsida; order Poales; family Poaceae; genus Pharus; species Pharus latifolius. The sequence continues at coordinate 10,105,240 of CM033323.1, read as the reverse complement.
ATCTTGATGTGATGTTGATACAAGATCCATAACATTCGATCCAGGGGTCCAATCGACCTCAATATTTACGAGAAGTAGAAGACTCATGCAGAAACATTTCCACCAAATTGGATTTTAATTAGAGGTCATAAAGTCCTCTTCTAGCCAATAAAGTGGAGCACGATTCGTTGTGCCGAGAGATTGGATTGCGGAAAGTGCAAGACGCGTTGATCCAAATCCAACTTCTTCATGTCAAAGGATCAAATTTGATAGAGGCACAACACGTGTCACTTCAGATTTATCTTAAAATTATTTTGACAAACCATCTACCCTCATCCAAGGATTGCAATTGTGAGCCATCAATGAATATCCCGGTGTGCCTTTATACCATGCCATATATATCTCCAAACATCAACGAGGCTAAGGCGCTATCACAACCCCACTACTTCATCACCACATCATTTCACTGGGCACTAACGAAGAGAAAGCTACCATCCTATTTGTGATTGACGTAGCTGGACACCATTGATACCGACGAAGCGAAGGCATCCATCCACTTTGTTTGTATTGACGAAGTCAGACACCATTAATGCTAGGCATCGACGAAGTGAAGGCACCCATATGTTTGTGACCAATGGGGCCAAACAACAACCAGGCTGGGCACCGACGAGGCAAAGGTCGCATTTTGTAATAGCATCGTAGACTGACAAGGCTATGGATTTACATAGTTGCATGCATGGGCATATGCATTGCACATATAGAGGGCAGATTTTGAAACTTGAAGACAACAACCATTGGTGCAGCTTAATCAGAGGTCTTCTACAGATCCAAAATCTGCATATGTAATTAACCAGGAGCTTTACGAAGCCATGGGAACTAAGAATCGTGCAATCCTTGATGTCAGATATATTTACATAGGTGCATGCGAATATATATATATATATATATATATATATATATATATATATATATATATATATATTGTCGTGGTATAAAAAATACCCCGGCAGGTTTGATGACGTGCGCAACACGTGTTCTTTAACGCGAGCTGACCGTGTGACGGGTCACCCCACGTTGGACAATCTCCGAGATTGACACAAGGGTTTATAAAGGTTCAGGCCTCAGTGGAGGCCCTAGTCCTGTCGACGTGCTCCCGACACGTGTCGGCTGGGGGGATCTCTCTCGGGGAGAGGGTTCCAGAGCATGCCTATTTGTTTTTATGATTGGAGTCAAATGAATGTCTTAGGTTACAAGAGAGGGTTACAAGGGTATATATAGACCCCAAAAGAAGCAAATTACTAAACTACCCCCGTTACAACCGTCGGATCGAGGGCAGGATAGTCTTTTGGCGAGGTCCAGGGCGTCGATCTTGGACACGTGGTGGCCCTCGAAATCAGTGCCTCCCGGAGAAGGGGCTCCGGGGGAGGTCTCCTCCGGCCCTTCCCCTGGCCCAGAAAAGGGGCCCGGGAATGAGGGGGATCCTCCTCCCGTCCTTGGGTGACGCTTGACATTGCTAGTATTTTCCCCCAACATATATATATATATATATATATATATATATATATATATATATATATATATATATATATATAATCCCAAAGGGGACTCGTAACTTTTAATTCATTGTGAATTAATAAAGTATATGTTTTCCCAGTTTCTTATGTGGTCCTTCATTTTTATGTGTATACTTCTGCACATTGACATGCCCGCATTGATGAGGACATCACTTATTCGGATACACGCACTCCTCTGCTTGTTACACAAGGACCAATAACGCGTAGCAAAGCCCGATTGTTGCATTGCCAGGTGAACTCGTTCCTAAGTTTATATATATATGGTTTTGAGAATAGTTTACTATCTAATAGTGATAATATTATGCTTAGGAACAATGGAGAGGACCAGCAAGGACACAAGGACCATCAAGGAGTCCAAGTCGAGTTGGAGTCCGAGATGAATTCGAGTTAGAGTCCGGTTCGGCCATCCAGGAGCAGCCTGCCTTCAAACGATCATAACTCTCTCATACGAAGTCCGATTGGGACATTCTTATAGTCCACGGAGAAGCTCACGACGAGATCTTTCCAATGGATCTAGTCCTACATCCAAATTCCTTCTGTATCGCTGGAAATTAATAAAACAAGTTTCGACCAGATTCTGATTGGACCGAGTCGGTGCTGCGTCACATTTTTGGTTGGGTCAAGTCCCATGTATTGAGTTTGAGTCCGAGTAGGGAAGGAGTCCATGTCGGTTTCAGGTTTCCTTACCTGGCCACCGATCTCTTTTACCTCCTCTATATAATCATATTGAACCATTAGGGTTCCACGGGTTTTGTTTAGTCATAGTCTTTCCTTCGTTGAAGCTATTGAGATATTCTTCTTGGTCGGCTAGATCAACATCAATATCTGTATTCGGAACCCCAACTCTTTTTCGTGATTCAATCTATATTTGCAATTTCAGATTGCTTGTTTATCTTGTTCTTGCTTGTTCTTCGATTGCTTGCAGGAATAGATCTTCGTGATCAGGTCGATCGCGCTTCTAGTTCAGTCGATAACAATCCGAAGTTGGTTCAGCGATTGCCAGGGCGTATCAGTCGTGTACGGTTGGTAGCTGGATCGTGAGAGTCATCTTCATAAATCGATAGTTCTTGTTCTCATCGAAAGATCGGACCGCCCGTGTCGCATCACGCATACTTAGAATTTTTCCCAGAGAGTGAATTTCTTCAGTGAAACGCTTCTATATCTTTATTTTATATAGTTTAGTATGATGCATTTCTATTATTATTTTACGTATCATTATCATATTTAATGCAGGAATGATCTTTGAAAACAAGTCGTTTGAAATTGAACCGTTTTAAAATGGCCGTTGGAGAATTTGATCATTTTAAAATATGACCATTGATGAATTTGACCGCTGGCATGATATCTCTATATGAAGAGGGGTAATCAAAGAACTCCACACTCATGTTATTTCTACCAAATAGCCAAACAACCCACTTCTTCCACTATAATTGGACTCCTTCGTTATTCTTCATTGTCATTCTCTTCTTCCTTTTCTTCCATATATTCCGATAGCCTCAACGATGATGTTGAAATTTCTTGCCAACCAAACAACATATTCAACTTTGTCTTTACACAGTAGATTTGCTACTATTCAACTCTGTCGCACAATAGGTGCTCGAATCCAAGCTCACCTACATGGCTCCTTAAGTGGGAGCGGACAAAGGTGGTCTTGAGCGTACATTGTGAGAGGTTGTAATATGGTGATTCCCGTCTATATGCGGACTACTTGTGCAACAACCTGGTCTACAACGATATGTTAATCTGTCGAAGATTCTGAATGAGAAAACATCTTTTTGAGTGTATTGTGCAAACCCCTAGCAAGTGGTTACCTTACTTTATGCAGAGAGTTGATATCATAAGTAAGAGGGTCTTTCTCCCCTTCAGAAGTGCACTGTAGCTATACGCATGTTGGCCTGTGGCTCACCTGTCGATGCGGTTGACAAATATGTGCATATTGGTGAACACACAGCCTTGATTGCTTGCAACATTTTGTTCACAGTGTTAGTGAGAATTTCCATGAACAAACCTTCGACAACCTACTTCACAAGATATTGACCTCCTTCTGCAAATGGGGCAGGCACGGGCTCCCTTGGTATGCTGGGAAGTGTCGATTGCTTGCACTGTCAATGGAAGAATTGCCCAATTGCATAGAGAGGTCAATTCAACTAAGACGATTAAGGAGTCCGGTCAATCATAGATATGGCATATGCCTTTTAAAGTGTTGCCAGTTCAAACAATGACATCATTGTCTTGAACCAGCTATCACTGTTGTTTACAAATATGCTACAAGGGCATGTTTCCCAGTTCAATTCACCATCAACAGTAATGAGTACAACATAGAATACTATCTAGCAGATGGGATCTACCTTGAATGGGCGATGTTTGTGAAAATAATCTCATCATCCTATAATTCAAAGAATTGGTTATTTGCACAAGTTCGAGGAGTCTAAAAGGACATCGAGCGAGAATTTGGAGTTCTTCAAAGTCGTTTTGCCATTATACGTGTCCCGACATGTTCATGAAACAGGAGAACACTTTTCGATATCATGTATGTTTGCATTATACCACACAATATAATAGTTGAGGAGGAACATGACTCATACCAAGGCTATGTTGATACCGGCTACAATGAGGGGTCATCAACTATGCCAATAATCAGATTAGCTGAAGGTCTGGTACCGGAGTTTGCCTTGATACTACAAAAAGTAATGCTATTCGTGATCGACATGCACATCACCATCTTAAGGCCGATCGTATTGAGCATATATTTCAGCTTTTCAGCACCAACGAAAATTAGTTGTAATAGAATTATTTGTATTTTCCACCTATCACATGCTATATTCAATTAATTAAGTTGTATGATTTTTTCGATTAATTCACTTCTATGGTTATTTCGATTAATTAAGTTGCATGGTTATTAATGACAGTATTAATTAATTTGCTCGATTTTGTTAATACCACTTAATTGGAAAAAAATAATATTATATTACTTAATCTAATAATATTAATTTTACATTATTAGTCTGGTCAAACAATCCATTAAATACTAATTAACAAATTAATTTGTTCATCCAAATTAATAAATTAAATGTGTTACTTCAAAATAGATAAAGAATTAAAAATTTAGATTTTTTGGGTGTCATTTAAGGTGTGGTGGTTGGTGCTTGTGTATTACAAGAAATAGGTGTTTGAGATGGTGCTTGTAATACAGTTAAGCCCAATTAAGGTTGTCTCCAACGCTTGATGTCGACCATTCGCGCCGCGGTTGAAGCCACGGGTGGACGAGCGCGAGAGGCGCTCGATCGCGGGGAGAGCCGCTCGACCACCCAGTCGTGGCGCAAGTGCAAAATGGTGGGGCCCACAGAGCGCGCATTGCTCGAAACGCCCGCGTTGGACGTGGTCGAAGGCGCGCAGTGGTCGAATCCCACGCGTTTTGTGGGGGCCACAGCTGGAACGCGTCAGTGCTTTTTCGAAGTCCACGCGTTACGGCACGACTCACAAACACACTCAATGACATGTGGGGACGATACTTGATCGGCCCACCTGTCAATGGCACGTTTGAGTTATGCGGTTGGTTTTTAAACTATTGGAAAGATTTTCGAGCAAAACTTTGTGCAACAGTTGTTTTTTAGTGGGACCCACATGTCAACAGCGATATTTCCGGCAGTTGGAGAATTAGTCATTAAAAAAGTAGCTGTTATATATTTTTTAATTGTTTTTCCATTAAAAATTCCAAAAAATTCCCAAAAATCCTAAAAAATTCAGAAAAATTCGGAACAATTCACAAAAAAATACCAGAACTCTTGTCTATAAATAGAGGCTACAATTCTTCACTTCAGCACACCCATCTCACCCATCTTCAACCATTTCACACACTTAGTGAATCAAAATTCTTTTTAGGGTTTGCCATGGATAGTAATCCCCTATAGGGCTTTGTAAACTGGATTAGTTCGCCTGGTACAACTGGAGAAAATCCAAAAACACTCCGTAATCCAAATCCTCCACCATATCCACCTGGTACTCCACACTATCCACAACCACCTTATCCGTCTGGGTATCCTCGGTACCCCCAGCCCGCAGTATGCACATGCTCCTCCTTACGTGAATCCCTCCCCATATAGACCGTTACACTCATTTCCACTTGGCCATCCGTATGCACCGTATGGGTCAAATTATCATTTTGTCGGTGCGCCAGCCAACTATGGTCATCTCTCACCATCGCCACCCCACGGGCACAATTTCAGATCTCCATCCCCCCCCCCCTCCCCAAGACAAGGGTATGCCACAGTCTATGCCTCAGCTCGTAGCTGACACAACGATGATAAGAGTCTCTCGGGTCCAGCCGGGCGCAAGCGGTTTCTTTGGTCAGTGGTCGATGATGCTCGACTTGTGAGTATTTCGTTTTGACATTCATATATTGTGGATGAAATTGTTTCAAATGTTTGTGGGATTTTATTTGAAAGGTTTACGTTCATTTCTTATGACATTGTTATAACTCAGTTGCACAGATAAGTACGTGGTTGAATAACTCACTGGACCCAGTGGATGGGAACAGCAAAAAGTTCCACACGTACTGGGCAAGTGTGGCTGCGGCATACAACGAGAGCAGCCCAACAGATCATAGAAGGGAGGTCAAGCATTGCAAAGACCATTGGCTCTGCACTAACAGAAAAGTTGTTTAATTTAATGGTTGTTGGTGCAGGCTGAAGGAGGTATACGCTAGTGGTCGTTCCGATGACCAACTAATGGCACAAGCATGTGAGTTATATAGGAACGAGATGGGGCACGCATTCACTGTGGACCACTGGTGGATGGATGTTCGAGAACAACCTAAATGGAATCGAACCTACATCAACACCGGGAAAAGAGCTAGGCTGAATGAGGACGGTGCACACACATCATCCTCCTCCAATGTAGATGACCACGTGGAGGAGACGCACCCAGAAGGTCGCGACAAGGCAAAGGAGAAGTGCAAGGGTAAAGGCAAGCAGAAATCTCCCTTTTCCAACGCGTCTGCGCAAGAAGACATGCAAGCCTTCGTCAAGGCTAATACTAAGTGCGTGGAAGCAACGGACCGTGCGGTCTCCACTTTGAGAAAACACGACAAGCTCAACCAGAAGCTAGTCCTTGCATGGTCTTTCACAAAACTGGTTACCACGGACATATCAAACTTCAACGACGAACAAATGAAGGATCATGCGGAAGCGTCGAAGTTTGTCAAAAATTTGATCCAAGAGGCTAACCTAGACTAGGCTAAGTCATCTAACATTTTATTTTTAGTGTGTCCTTGTACAACTATGTATCATTCTTCTGTGCAATTGAATTATCTTCGGAAAATAGCCAATTGAATTATCTTCGAAAAATAGCCGTTGGACTCATCTGTTTGGAAAACAGCCGTTGGACTCATATGTCTAAAAAGAGCCGTTGGACTCATCTGTTTGGAAAATAGCCATTGAGATATTCGATCTGGCTTATATAAACCGAACCATCCCAACACATATTTCTCATCCTCTCCAATACTCCTCTACAAATAGCTCTAGCTCCCTCCAAAATGACGTCCAACTCTAGTTCAAGCACACATAGTGAAGATGAAGAGACTGTAAATACCTTATGCAACCTTCTTGCGGGGTTCGTCAATCCAGACCCGCCACGGTGGAGTTGGAAGAGCGTCTTGTAGCTGGTATACAAGCCAGGTTGCAAGCTTCTACGTCCCACTGTCGTCAGAGGGGTAGTAGGAGATACATCGATAGGGACCATGAAAATGACCATATCCGCCTCATGGCAGACTACTTCTGTGAGGATCTGGTTTACCCCGACCACCTGTTTCATCAGAGGTTTCAGATGAGTAGACCACTCTTTCTTCGAATCGTCGGATCTCCTGGTGAGTGGTCCACCTTTTTCACTGAGAGAAAAGATGCCATTAACCGCTGAGGGTTGTCTCCATTACAGAAGTGCACAACGGCTACTCATTTGTTGACGTACCGCTCTCCGGCCGATGTTATTGATGAATACGTACTGATCGGGGAGTCCACAACTATCCAGTGCTTGGAGAAATATGTCGATGGAGTGATCGACAACTTTGGCGATGAATATCTTCGACGCCCGACGGTCGAAGACATGCAGCGCCTTTTGTAACAAGGAGAGGCGCATGGGTTTCCGAGAATGATCGGAAGCATAGACTGCATGCACTAGGAATGGAGAAATTGCCCAGTAGCATGGAAAGGACAATTTATTCGAGGCGATTACGGAGTCCCGACTATTATATTGGAAGCGGTCGCCTCCCAGGATCTTTGGATATGGTATGCCTTCTTTGATGTTACTGGATCTAACAATGATATAAATGTGTTGAACCAATCCACCTTGTTCACTGATGTTTTGCAGGGACGAGCTCCTCATGTACAATACTTCGTTAATGGGCACGAATACAATATGGGATACTATCTAGCAGATGGTATATACTCAGAATGGGCTGTCTTTTTGAAGACGGTACCCCTGCCCCAGACAGACAAACTCAGACTGTTTGTACAGCATCAAGAAGGAGCGAGGAAGGATGTGGAGATCTCATTTGGAGTTCTACAATCCCGCTTTGCTATCCTACATGGCCCCACCCGCTTTTGGCAACGCTCAACTCTCGCGAAAATCATGAGGGCATGTGTCATATTGCACAACATGATTGTTGAGGATAAGTGAGAGTCTGATGGGCCACTCTACGATTTTGACAACAGTCAAGGGACTTTGAACATAACATCGCCTCATATCCAACATGGTGATACAGTTTCTTTCGCTGATATTCTCAGGAGAAACACCGATATTCGTGCTCAACCGATGCATGCGCAACTCAAAAGAGATTTGATTGAACACATTTGAGAGTATTTTGGAGGTGCCCATGGCAATTAGTCGTTATTTGTCGCATTTCTAGTATTTTTAATTATCACTTCGATGTTAAATTTTAAGTTTAAGTTTCTGCATGTATGTAGTGTTGTATGTTTAATTTTATGTTCAACGACTGAATTTAATAAAAATATTTACCTCTTGTTATCCCAAATTTTTGATCAGCAAATTAAATTTTTATATGTTTGAATTATTGTCACACGTTTTTTAATTTATTTTTATGAATTATTTAATCATTAATATGATGCAAAAACTTAAATTAGATATTTAATACACATGACTCGCCGAAGAGCCTCTCAAAGAATCTTTGCATTGGAGAGGGAGGTTTTTGGAGATGCTCTTCACGAGTGGAAAAAAATCTCTCGAAGAACTTTGTATTGTAGACCAAGAGATTCTTTGGAGAGATTCTTCGCTGATGTGACAGAGAATATTCTCTTGGAGAACTTTTAGAGGAAGAGTTATGATTAGAGATAGCCTATGTGGTAGTGGTTGATTCTTGAGTTAGAGAGAAGAGGTACGTCAAAAGATTCTTAGGTTGAACCCAATGTGTAGCTCCAATCGGCGCCAGGGAAAAACTTTATTTTTTTATTTGCTGTGCACGGAAATCGAGGCAGTCTGGTGCATGAGGACGCAGTGGGCGCCGAGAACTGATTTTTATTTATTTATTTGTTCTCTCAATTTTTGTGTTAATAATATTGTATACAATATTTATTCCATGATTTATACAGTAATTTAATTCAAATTAGATCCTATTATATTAAAAAATTATAGTTTTTTGAGTTATCTTTATATAAAATCTAAAAATCACTTAAATTTGATTTCGAAATTAAATTTTATGTATGTTTTATTAAAATCACCTAAATTTTAGTATATATCTAATTTACACATAAGTCCATCCAAAAAATCCAATAAAATATTATTATATTAGAGTAATCAACTTCTCGAGTGGTGTTTCATATACAAACACACACACACACACACACACATATATATATATATATAATATAAAATATTTTTCTGAATTCTGAAACACCTTGTTGATGTGGAGATTTCGTGTGCCAATTCTGCAGACGGTCATGTGACTATGCTTGACGTCGCTTCACTGGTTAAAGTAATTGCGACCGTCACCGCTAAAAAGGCCAGCATGAGAAGACATTTAGCACAGGGCAATCACAGCCAGGACAGGTATTGCTGCGTGCACCGCAGTTTAAGCGTGCAAAACACTCCTATCCGTTCCTTTTTACTGGTTGTTTTGGAAAGATATATTTTAAAACAATTTTACATTTTCAATATAAAATATAGCTATATATTTTTTTAAAATGCTCTTATAAATTCATAAATCATTATTCAACTTATCATAAATTACATAAACAACACACCATAATATTAATCACAAATAAGAGAGATAAAATTATAATGTTATAAAACTTCTTAGGCTAAATTTAACCCTGCCGCCTCAAAAGTCTGTATGTGGGTCTAACGCAAAAAAATATTTAAAAAATCGGTTGAAGAGAGAAGGAACGCCTCAGCTCGCGTTGAGACGCTCTGTATTTTTTATTTTTTTGCCTCGGTTTACGTGCGATCAAATTGCATATAATTTTTATTTCTTAATTTATACATTACTTTAGTTCAAATTAGATGTTAATTATATTGAGAAAGTTGTAGATCTTTAAATTATCTTCATATAGAGATCAAACATTGTATATATTCAATTTTAAATTAAAAGTTATTGATGTTTTACTAAAATCACATAAATTTAATTTACTCGTGGACCCGTACGAAACGCCTCGTGAAATGACTTGTATTGGAGTATGGGGTGTTTTAGGTGGTGCTTCGCATACGTGACACAAAATGTATTGAAGAATATTTCGTTGAAACGTCTTACAAAACACCGATGTATTGAACTCAGTCTTAAAATCTATGTAAAAAGTTAAAACAGGTAAGAAAGAATAAACGAGTATACACTTAATACTTAATTCGCAGGTGCATCAAAATATATACGAGAAAAAGAATGACAAGACTAGAAGCATCAATACGAATGCAGTTTGATTGTGAGATAGCGAGGAGGGACTCATCACTCCACTGTTATGTCTGCTCCTGTGCGTGTACTGATATAAAGGAGACAACAGTATCGGAATTGGCCTGATGTGTCTCATCTCATAAATATTATAACGGTTCCTGAAGTTGATGTCAACTCAATTGTTTCCCTACGAAGGATCAAGAGAGGCACGCACGTCATGAAATGGAATACTAGTAGAAAGCACTCCACAGAAACAGACTCGGGGCCCGTGTTGTATTCAACATCACGATAAATTGCTACTTTAGATCTATCACATTGTCAAGCGCAAGCATATTCAGAAATCTGAATCATCCGTCTTAAACAACAAAAAAATAGAGAATATTTTTATCAGAATTTAAATAATCAAGATTAATATGTAAGAAAAATTGAGATAGTTAATCTATGAGAAATTTGAAACTTCTCAACAATCTTAATTTGGATCAATAATTTTTAATCTAATAGTTTAAATAATGAGAAAGATATGTGTCTTTTGTTCTCTAAACTGAAGGGTAGCAATCTCTATTAGGATTCATGTGTGAGAGAGTTTTAATTTTAACTTAAATCTATCAACTTGATCATTCTTAGACAGGTGCAGTTAAACCAACTTTTAAGTTAAATTGGTGTCCTTTTTTAACTAACAAATCGAAACCTCTTTTGTCCAATTTCCATACAAAATCAACTTTTAGAAGAAGCTAAGCTCTCCAAGAAAACCAAAAACCTATTCTTACACAGCATAATCATCACCAAGTTGATAAAAAAAAATATTCAGCAAAAAGTAATGTGAACCAGCAATATGTTGAAGCTACCCCTGAAGATCGAAGATATCAAAGTTGAGAGCCCAGTAAGACCTTCTCTAACAACAATACTTAAAATCGGATCTCTATATCCTTATATACATACCTCTCTAAAAATATTCCTCCCTATATTTCAACTTACTCCAACAACAATCTCCAAATTCCGCTCTCTATTCCGTAAATAATAACTGCCATCTGTTTTTCACGCGAGGAGTGGCGGCGCGGGCAACGACGACGGGGGTTAGCAGCCTTCCCTCTAAAACCCAACGACCTCACAAATCACAACCCAAGGTTCCAAGAAACCAACCAACCAACCCAAGATTTCTAGAATCATGGAGGTGGAGGCCACCAAGAACCCCTTCGTCCGCATGCCGCCGCCGCAGCACCTCGCCGAGTTGCGCATGGAGACTGCGCAGTCGTCGGTGGGCTTCTCCTCGCCCTGCGACGCCTGCGGCAGCCGCAAGCGCCGCTGCCTCCTCCCAACCTTCTCGCCGTGCAAGAAGATGCTGCTCGAGCTGACCCCTTTTCCTCCCCCTCGCCGCCGGAATCCCCGACTCCTTCGGCGGCGTTGGAGCGCGCGGCCTCAGCAGACCAACTCCTTCGGAGGCAGTGGCGGCAGCTTGATGTCCGCGCTCTTGGCTTCTCTGGAGCAGGCGCTTCCACTCACGAGCTCCTCGCGGGTCATGCTCTCGGCGCCTCCGGCAGCCGCGGGTTTGGCGATGGCAGACTCCTCGCCAATCGTGCTCTCGGCTTCTCCGACAACAACAAGGCTGGCGCGCGCGGGCTCCAGGAATAGGCATTGGAACTACGGCGTCAGCTTGCCACTGTTTGTCTTCTCGGCACCGGCCGCGCGAAGTGTCACCAGTTGGGGCCGGCGGTGAATGGGGAGAGGATAGCAACCGGAGAGAGGATGCGGAGATTTCGATATCCTCACTCTGATCTGTATTGACGAGTCAGTGGATGCGTCTTCTGTTGGAGCGACCCGTGGAACCCATTTCGTGTGCGTAACCGAAAAAATCCAGATGCATAGTGTTTTGCAGGTTCTATTGGAGTGAGTCTAACAGCCAAAGAATCCCAAAATATGTTCTTGAAGAGGTATTAGCATCCAAAAACGAACTAAAGGGCCCGCAGAAGTATGGGAACTGCGATTGTGTGTGTCTATATATATATAAAACCATAAAGATAAAATAAATCAATTATATATATAGTTGGCTACGAAGAAAAATCTCCACACTCCAATCAAGTATTAGAATTATTGGCGAGAATACGAATCAAACAACATATTTGTCTTATCAAAATATTCTTGGTGTTCATTCATTGCAAGACTATATAAGAACTCAAATCTGTTTCGTTGTAGTGGGCATTATCATTGAACACAAGGGCAGGTTAGTCGAACAAAACTTTTTATCAAGTCACCCACTGAGGGTCTCTCCTTAAAATAGAACAATTGTAAACTTAAGATGCTATCAGTCTGATTAATATGAAAATAAATCATATTTATGAAATCTATATCATAGAGTGCTAACAATGATAGTTTTTAATGAGATGCTTGTTTCATATATCTTCTAGTGATCAAACAGAAGATAATCCTCCTTACACAGATTAGAATGTTCAAATCGTTACATTATCCTCATATTTTAAGAGAAGTTATAACCCAATTACATCCTTCCACACGGATTGAACGGACCTAGCATATTTGTTGGGGTTGGGAAAAACTTTTATAAAATTCAATTTTATAAATTATATAAGGCTTATTTTTTAACTATTGAATCATATGATCTGATTAAGATCTAAGCATATCCATATAACATGAAATATAATCCTACCCAATATTCATAATGAATGCATCACGACCATCCTATACACAATCTACTGAAAAAAAAAATGGCAATTTGTTTCCATTTGTTGCTACAAGCACTGCCATCAGGCGGGCTGCCTCACCGAAGCCGAGTTGGCCCAGCTGGGCCGTGGGAGCTGCGCGCGTGGCAAGGCCGGTTGCGTTCCTGCACGCTCGGCCCAGCCAAATCCTCAGGCTTGAAGCTTCACACCACAAACTCCATCCCGCGGGCTATGGAACGACCCCAAAACACCGGCGTTTCCCGTCGTCGTTCCGTGGCAACGGCCTGGTGCGCGCGTTCGTCTTAGGGGGGCTAGCTTCGGTGGTCTGGCCGGCCGATGACACGGCCGCAGGCCATGCACCGTTTATGGCCTGGCACGTCAGGTGACACGGCCTCTAGCTCTGTCAAAATCAATTTTGCGACTTGTCGCCTTGTCCATGTGCAAGGCTTCATCGTAAAAGGAAAATTAAGTAAAGTAATTATTAAAATGAGATGTGTTATATGAGTGTGCATGTAGTGAGAATTTTTCTTAAAATAAGAGAATATAAATTCACAACATAAATTATCCGATTAACATAGAAACGAATCAAATTTGTCAAATTTGTTTTATGCGGCGTTAGCAACCTTAGCTTCTTAGAAAAAAAACTAATAATATTAACATCTCATGTCCAAACATATAATAATTCTTCGTACACTAATTGAATGACTGATACGATTTTACATACTTTTATTTAAAAGGAAGGTTCTCACCTAATACACTTTCTTGTTATATGACACTGATTATGAAACTGATATGTGAGTTCAATGCCGACAAATCATTGAGACACTATTGACTTATAAATAAATTTAAATTTCTTTTAGTATTATAGCACCAACTACCTCCGTCTGAAAAGCATGCTAACCTTAACAATAAGTACTCCACTATATTCATCCAACTAGAATTGGTGATCATGAGCTCACCAATCTACGTGCCTAGATCTAGTATTATTTATTATGTTGCATTCAAAAGACAACAGTGCAGTACAGGCCTGAGCGATACATGGTTGGGTCGGAACCAAGTTACTCCAAGTGCTTAACTGCCTTAACTCGTGAGCTAGGCAATGCAACCGGCCCGTCTGCCTAGCTCCAGAATGGTGTTTAATTGAGAAATCACTTGGAGATATACTTGAGAATCACAGGGAAGAGTTAAAACTTTTATGATACCATGATTTCCCTATTTAGTATTGAGTTTCGCTACAAAACAGGTATATGTTTCTTTTTTCTTATATTATATGTATTCTTTTTCATCATTGGATGATCAAATCTTTTATCTTTATTTAATCTTTTAAAATTCACTTAACCTCCTATTTAATATCATCGGCATGCCACAACGTCCCGACAACAAGTATTGATGGGGTGGCAATGTGGTAGAGGCACTATTGGTCGTTGGTATCAATGATTGCCAGGTGGGAGACAAGCGATAGTAGAGGTTATGAACGTGAAAGGCAGTGCGGTGAGGTAGTGGTGTCACCACCAACCATGAGTGGTGATGGTCGATTGTGAAGGAGAAGATGAGAAGGGGATGTGGATGGCACCGATTCTGTCTTCAATGTCAATGGTTGTGATAGGAGCGTGGGGGCAACGGGTGACGCCAGTGGTTGCCATGGAGAAGGCCATGTGGTGGGGGTGGGGTGGTTGCGGTAGAGAGTGGAAGAGAAAGTGTGGAGGAGGGGGAATGTGAAGATTAAATTTAATTTTAAATTAATAGTATATATCATATAAGTTTTTTTATAAAAAAAAAAAAGTTATATATACCCTAAACATCCTCTTAATTATTTGTTGAAACAAATGCAACTGTCAATCCAAAGGTACCATTTTTGTAGATTTGAAATGGTCGTCAGCATGGCTATGCCCTGATAATATTTAGCTGTAGGTGACTGTCACTGCCTAGTTAGGTTCTTGTCACCCAACACACACAGTCATCTCAGTAACTCATGGTGAATTCTTTCTCGTAGGCCAGAAAAGCACAAAGATGCAGCTCATGTCATGTCAACTAGGTAGCATAAAAAAAAAATCTTTGGCTAAATGTGGGTGCCGGAGATTCAGGGAAGTGGATAAAGTAATCCTTGTTTCATGCCAATTGGCCCTACCACTGCTCAACATCAGCAATGTTCTGAGTAAATCTTCTTGCCTTTGGCTTTAATTTTGTCTAACCTTTCGTTGACATGCTCTCTTAGTTTAAACTTAATTTGTAATCGCCATTTATTTACTATATTTGTGAAGAAATGTGTTTAAGTATGAGTAAATTAATTGAATTTTCTGAACAGTTAAAATTTTTAGGTGAATTAGTTAGTGTATGAAAATCAACATGATATTAAAACTCCGAGATCTTGAGTTCGAGTCCTAAATGTTTCAATAAATGGGGAAAAAATAATTGAATTCTAGAATTACCTAGTGGAGTCTATATTTGAAGATAAGTGTTTAGAGTATAAATGGATTAACTTTTTTTTTCTTCAACAATTTAACAAATTAGATGTTAGTTAGAAGTGTTCTTTATTGGCAATCATTAGTTTCATGTGCTGATAATTTATTTGATTTGCTTAATGCTTAATGCTTATTAATGAAGGAAAGAGACATGTTTGAGGACTTGTCGTTGTTAGGCAATGGTGATGTAGCTGATCTTGTCTGTTGCATCGCAGCTTTCCTGAACCCAAATGTGACTAAAAAAATGCCATCTGTTCCTTATTTTGTGCTTGAGACTTGTACCCTTGAACTAATTTCTTTATTTTATCTCATATATTCCATTGCTCACAAAATTTGTTTCGTTATTTTCTTAGCATACCTTGTTGATCAAACTTTTACATTGCCTATTCTTACCTCAATTGGGCATGATCCACTAACACTTCAGACAGCAAAAAAACCAATTATAGGATGAAAGCGCACTAAGAAAAGGGTGAATGTGTGTTTTTTTTTTCTTAAATTAGTCGACCAGAATGTAAATAAAAAGACGAAAAGAAACATAATTCAAAATTTAAAACCAAAATATGAAAGACAAAAGAATGCAGTAGAAATAAAAGAGATCAAACATGACATGTATATTTTTATGAAGTTCAACAACTTACGTCCTAGTCTGATGATATACTAAGTAATTCATCTTGCAGTATAAACCTAATTTATTTTTTTGTTATCTCTAAAATATAACATATTAATAAAACTCTGTATCATTGAATGCCTAAGCCGTTAATCTGGCTCACTATTTATAGCCGGCCGCATTCTTTTGGTCTGTTAGCCGCATGCACCAGAAGCTAGATAATCTCCGGTTTGTTAGTGTGGCTGATCAGGAGATTATCTCCAATAGTTTATCACCAATTTCTTGGGAAACGTGCGCCAAATGTCCAACAACATTATCCATACGTTCTTGCGGTTAGATGCACAGCGCACGTCATGCACCATAAGTTATACAAGTAAATGTGTCGACTTTGAATGCTCGTATCTTTTAAACTGAATTTGATTTACATCCAATTACACATTGTATTATTATTGACAAGAACTTTCAAACTAGTTCAATATTGGATACATTCCAAAATCATCTAGAAACATTTATAAATCAACACATAAGAAACAATATAATATTAGATTATAAAATTATATCATCAAATATTATAAATATGTTAAATTAAATATATATATCAAACAATTATATATTTAACAAAGTACATACCTCGATAGCATGTGTACGTAGGAAAGTGCTAGTCCAATGTGTGGAAATCGAGTTGTAGAAATCAGCTATGCATATTTACACATCATCTTGCTATGTGCTTGCCACTAGGAGATCCCTGTGACTTAGGCATTGATGGGAACAGAGAGTTTCTGTATCCAATGTTCCCCCATGTTTCTGCCCCCCCGTCCTGCATTGTTCTTTCTTTCTTTCTTTTTTTTTTTGGTTTCATCTAATTTTGGTGCTCAACCAATAATTCATGCTTTTTTATTTCTGATTACCTCTTTATCATTATTTTTTAAAAAAGCCTAAGATCTTGCTTAGTTATGTTACAGAATTGACATCCACCTTACTTTTCGAAAAAAGAATTAACATCCAAAGTAGTATTTAAAGAAAAGAGTCTTTGTTTACTAGGTGCGGAAGGTCAAGAAAGTCAGGGAAGCTGGCGACCGAAGCACAGCCGTAAACACAAACTATTAAGATATGTTTATCGTGATGGTCTTAAGAAACAGCAAGCTGAAATGTACTAATTACGAACTCATTTCCACACGTGTAACTACAGAACCAGGCATTGGACAATATGCCAACTTGTAGTTAACTATTTTTGCCCTCTTCAGCTAATTATTTCCCAGAATTGTGTTTCTACGGACGTTAACTCTCTTATCATTGATTATCATAGCACATGGGAAGTATTGAATGAGAATTCACCTAAAAATATGAATATATGATCTCGTAGTTTAAGCTATCTATATATTCAATATATAAAAAATTATCATCTATTTGACCATAGTAACGTTTCAAAAAAATTGACAACGCCAGTATACCCCTTGTTGCATATTTGATGAGCGTGGTTTGTTTCTACATTGATCAAACGGTTCAAATTACTAGTTCACGTATTTCTATTTTTAAGTGAGTTTGCATTAGATACACCCCTAGAGCAATGTATTCATGCATCCATATGAAAAGTACTGATCAGAGATAATGCTTATCCAATTTAATTCAAGACCCTAGAGTTGTTCCATATTGAGTTTTTTTTTTGTTTGACAGAAAAATTACCCCATCAAGTCCAATTGTTTTTACACATCTGATGATATATCAAACACAAAATATGATGAAAAGTTGGAAGGCCATTCATTTGAACAATACCATCATGACCATATGAAGGTCAAGAACAGAAGTATACAAAAATTTTCAGAAAACATTGCATCATTTTACATTCATAATGTCATCCTCTGCAAATCTCTGTAGTCTCCTCTAGACACTCAGATTCTGCGGCGATCTTCGCGGCGGTGGACGACAAGAACCGGAACCCAGCGTCGCTGGCGCTCTTCCTCACCGAGGCGAGCTGCTGGGACTTCTTGCAGTAAGCAATTGCACCCTGGATTGGGTTTTCCACCTCCGAGCTCGCGCTGCTGCTCCTCCTCAGCGCCGGCCCTGCGCCGGGCTCTTCCGAGCTCGGTGCCGAGGAGGAGGACGAGTACGACGACGACGACGATGCAGAGGACGTCTTGTTTGACGACGACGAGCACCGGACAATGACGCTGGAGAAGGACCTCCTATGGCAATGCTGTGTTGTACTACTACTACGGTTGCTTTGCGAGGCTATGCGTCTTTGGCTTTTGATCTGGCCAAATGGGTTCTTTCTCCAAGCCCTGAAGCCGCCATTGGAGAGCTCTCTTGCTTTAGTGTTCTTGCCATCTGGGTGCTCTGCTTTAGTGGCAAATATTGCCTTGAGGCAAGCTTTTGATGCTTTGAGCTTGATGCCAAGGTTGAGCTGCCCGATGAACCGGAGCTTCCTGGACCACGGCTTCCTCTCGCCGGCCGCTGCCGCGGCGGCCTCCTCCTCGGCGGAAGTGAGACCGACCATGAATTCTTGGAAGTACTCTTCCACGTTGAGCTCTCCGCTGACGTAGCACGAGTTCGCCGGCGACGCGTTGCACGACCCGAACGGCGTCGCCGGGGCGGTGCTCACGGAGAGGACGCAGTGGCTGCCGGCTGCGCCGGCCTGGTCGAGCAGCTCCTCGACCATCTGGAGGCGCGGGGGGAGGTGGAGCGGCAGCAGCTTGCCCTTGTAGAAGAGCTCGTCGGCGGGGGACGCCAGGGCCTCCCGCCGGTCCACCGGCGCCGACATTTGGAACTCGAACTCCCTCGACAAGCAGCTTCTCCTGGCGGCGACCGCCGCTGGCGAGCTCAGGTCCATGTCGATGTAGTCCTCTTCTTTGAGTGGGTGGTCGCCATGACTCTGGACGCCTTGCCCCGCCATTGTTCTTGGCTTGCCTTCGCCTGGTGGTAATTGTTGTTTAGGAATGGGATTAGGACGGAAGTGGAGGGATTCTTGGCATACTTTGAAGCAAAAAATGCTTATGCCAATAGGGGTTTATAAATTGGTTTATACTCAAGATGAGCCCACCTTAGCCCCCCTATGATCTGCCTTTTGTCTGCATCTCAATCCTCTCTGTCGCGGCTATATGTAATACAGCTCTGCGTGGAAGTAATTTTTATGAGAGTTTTCTTATAAAAATAAATCTAATTTAGAGTTGTTAGATCATAATTCACGTCACATACAAATATTGAAAAATTAAATATTAAGATCACATATAAAGAGAGTCATCACAAAAAAATTTTCTATCGTATATCGTATTATTTATTATCTTTCTCCATTATTATTGCTCTATATCTAGTTAGTTTTAGAGGCTGTTTGATTCATACTTAATTAGTTAATCGCTTGAAAGTTGTTTGGTTTACTTTCTCATCATGTTTGAACGAGTTTTTTTTCCATGCATACATGAGTCCTACATTCTCATAATTGAGCATGTGAGAAAGTTAAACACGCTTAATTAATTAATCATCAATTAAACAAATCAATCAATAATATACTCTGACCAAACAAAAAAATTATCAAAATTCTAAACAAATCTCAAAAATATTAGAAAACTAGTCATATTAACAACCAACGACACATGAACCAAACAAGCTCTTAATTGTGTTTACTCAAGTACTAATCATCAGGTTCTTTTTCCTCTTTTGCTTTCCTCTGCAGCCTCTTCTTTCTATGACCCATGCCATTTGTTTTTATGAGTGTGTGTGCATGTTTTAGAGTTACAAGGCAGCAAAACTACAGACAGGCCAATTAGGAGCGCATCCGTATTGGTGATGGTGGACTTACGAACTGTACGACTGATATGCAGGATCTATAACAAGACGCCTTTGGCCCGCGTACCAACCAGACACTAGTTACTTGGTTTATTGGATTCTTTTGTATGGTTAAGATTTGACGAACCTATGATTGCCTCAGCTAATTTTGAATTTGAAAGGGAGAACTCATTAATGGTCCGAAGCATTGAGGTCCAGATTTCAACACACGAGTTTGATAGGAATTTTGAAGAAAAAAATTTCATTTGATGTGAATTTTTTCTAAAATTTATGTAGAATTCTTGCGTTTCAAACAGACTCTGACCTAAGTGCTTTTTCTTTTTCTTCTCTTCTCTCTTGTAGTATTTTCTCTATTACAGAAGTGCACAATTTTTTCAATTTTGGTGTGCATGTAAAATTATTTTTATTTTTCTTATTCTATTTTTTAGTTACTTTACCACTCTCTATTTATGACTAATTTCTAACACTAGTATCCTCACTTTCATTTTCAAATCAATTATGAATGAGAATAGTTTAGTCATTTTCTCTCCTATTCCCTTAAATTTAAAATTTTTTTATTTCACGACCAAAATATACCTCATAATTTCCAACAGAGGGAGTCATTTTTTGATTTGGATTGGCTATAGTTGTTCATGCATTGCGTGCACATATGCCCCTCAGATGAAGTCAACCAATGCTATGGAGTAATTCTGAATGAGAAATTAGTAATTTCTTGTACAACCCTTCAACCTATGAGGGTATTTTCCATAGTAGTTAGCTCTGCAAAGGCTATAGTAAGTGTGCCATGTCGGTTTGCTGGTTTTGTTTTCTCGTGTTGTGTGCTTGTTAATACCCTTGGGAAAATAGGATGCAACTTTTTAGCGTCATTTGCTAGCCAAGTGCCAGTGTGTATGCGCAGAGTGAGGTGGTAAGACCCACAAAAAATATAACCCTCGCACCAGCACGCTCCAACATGGCTCAAGCTGGTGCGATTCACACGGGGTATGCTCAACAAACTCGCTCTAACCAATATGAAATTAAATGTATATATTTGTAATATATATCAAGTAAGATTGTAATTTATATTAGATAAATACGTTCAAATCCTAACTATAGACTATACATTCAATGATTATGAAATAGATCTCATATAATTTTATTAGACCGGATTCTATACAAATTCTTTTCCATATTCACTCTGTTTTTTTTTTTTCCTTTTCTTGTTACTCTTGCGTAGTTTAGTATCTTTCTTCAGGTGACATGGCGAATTTGGTGGCCAACCCGCAAATTTCGGCAAAGATCTACTTACCAGATTACAATAAATTCCTCAGGTTGTCATTTGCCACAAGTTACAGAGTCAATGGACTTTGTGACACGCTTTTATCTTTTGCGAGTACTCTATTTCCATCTAAAGCATGAAGCGACGTTCCACAAATGAATCAAAGATATCATGAGGCTAACATCAGCCACCCCCAAAGTCATACAACATACGAAGCTGTCCTTTTGCAGCTGAATCAGCTTATTGGAAATGAAATGTCAATTGTAGGTTAGGTATAGATCTTCCTACCGTTTTGGTTTCTAATGAAACTAAGAGCTATGACTCTCTTTTGTCTAAAAATATGAATCTTTCTACTTGGAGGAAGGGAAAAAAGAGATCTACAGTTATCCGATCTAAGAGAACAGATGAGTCAAACGACACAATTCACATCCTCTCAAAGAGAGACTCATGAAATGACATGTTTGACTTGAACCGTCTGTTCCTAATTGAACAGTATGGAGTCCCTTCTCTAAGCTATTTGGATTGGTCACACTTGCTAAAAAAAAACCCTGAAATGACACAATCAATTTGAATTGTTTGTTCTATCAGACAATTCAAATTACCTTCTCATCCACCGGGCAACCACCATGCTAGATGATACTTTCAGTATATGCATTGGTTTCGCCCTGTCTTGCTACCTGCTAGACAGCCAGGATACTTCTCGGTGGGAGTCGAAATTTTAGCCCCCAAAAGGATTAAAAAGAAGGTGCTCTCAAAGCTCGAGGTGTTTCTTTGCCTCCTCCACACTTAGAATCAGGCAAAGGTTAATATTGTCTCGCAGCAATTATGGGGCATCTAATCACCAGTCGGCAGAAAGTTTAGTGGAAAATTTTGACTGCTTGCTTGTTTAGTTGTTTTTAGTCTTAAGGCTTTGTTCCTGATGATTGTTCAAGCGTTGCGCTGTTAGTGGAGTCTTTACGAAATCTTTTCGAACTTTCACTTACAAATGAATTCGATGTAAAGGGTGAAATTAGGCACGCACATTTGTCGGCAAGTGCTCTTTTGGGTTATTTGTCACCGAGCGTCTGTAAAAAAAAAAAAAGTCTCATTTGTATGTCCAGTATCTGTTGCTGATGAAAGCAACCCTCTTAAGCTGCCTTAATGGGCTTAACCAGAAATGCACCGAATCTTGCGTAATTTGAAAGTGTGCTGATATATGTACCGAATTCAAGTACTAAAATTAAATAGGACAGTTAACATTATGGTTTGAATTTTTCAGACTAGTTATAGGGTTACAGTGCTTGAGCGTCTCAAATTACGATATTCTAGGATTTGAAGACAATATTTGTGAGCTGTCGGAACTACTATAGCTTAAATGCTGTTCAATAAATGATTAATGGAAACCACACCATTTGGTATATAAACACCCACTCTATATATTCTATTTTTAGAATGTTTCCTTTTTATACACTACTTTTTATGCTAACTGAAATCAATCTTAGGACAAATTTAATTCGGAAAAATGAACTGATTGATCTAAGACCAGCAACATCAACATCGCACTTTCATAGCCAATGTCAAGATTAGCCAACACCAAGGTTTATAGCTTTAGCCTATACACATGGCCACCAGGGATGGTTGTAGTTGCACTAAAGATCTAAGGCTTATACAGTAGATTTTGCAGTGGAAATGTGCTTCAGCAGTCGATCGGTATGAGAAACTTCATCCACAAGCCAGATGTAAACTACATGCAAAATTTACAGCACAAGGAAAAGTGAAATGAAGCACGGAGTGCATTATTGGTTAATCATTTCTCTCAATTACAACATACCGTATGTTTTACAATGTTTACCTGCTGCTTTCACAAAGCTAGAGAAATCTACTGGCCGCAGCTATAAGAAGGAAAAAAGACAGCTGCTGGTAAAAGTGCGACTTGGAGAGCTGACAAACTTGAGCCCCATTTTTTCATGAATGCAATACCACAACTTTACCTCCAAACACAGCAGTAAGCTCGGGGAAGACGATTGGATTGCATAGATAATGCTCTTTGTAAAGCAAAGACAACATAGATTGCCTTGGAAATCAAAACTGTGGCACTGGAAACACTCAGGATGGAGGAGTGAGCACTACAGATTGGTCAGAACCTCATAGCTAGTGTACATGAGTTGAGGCCCCACTTGCTATTTGTATACACTGTTCTATTCGTCAAATATACACTACATATCAATATCTGGCAACGGTATCTTCCAGTAATTCCAGGAATTGTAGTCTTCCTGCATGGCATTACCATAGATGATCAGGATCAAAATATCACCCCAAGTGACATGTATTATCGAGTGATAGAAGCATAATCAAATGTTACCACCCTGGCAGCTCTTATAGCCTGTATAAATCATAGTCAGCAAGGAACTAAAGACATGACCATATCATACAGGCAGCAGCCTACTTGAGTGACATGTATCCACCGGTATGGCTAATTTTATGAGCAGTTTGCATAGACCCATACATCATGTCTATGAGCCTTTTTATCTGTATAAAATGTAACTGTTTAGCTGGGCAATTTTTTTAACTGTAACTGATGACCAGATGCTATCTGGACTATTTTCTCTTAACTTATCTGGGGCAATTAGTTATTATAAGGCACAATGAAAGTAGTAATTTCATATCTGAGGTACACCAACATTATCTGCTGAAGGTATGTATCATTTCAACAGAGTTGTTTAGATTTTGGACTTCCAGCAATAATTTGTTGCCATCTATGAACTCTATCAGTATGGACCCATCCTATTGGCAGAATGTGCAAGATGGTTAAAAGAAGACTAAACATAACAGAATGAAATATAAGGAAGCTAATAATTTATAACTATTCTAACACATACGGAATGGTATGTTTCTTTGGAATTTGATATAAGTTTTAAACAGAACATTATTCCATGTTATGTTTGATACCAAAGCAAAACATCAATAAACAGCTCGAATAACAGCTAACCTGCTCAACCAGAGATGTTGGAGGGAACATGTCATTGATGAGAGTATGCAAGGAGGTATATGACTTCACATCAACAAAACTGCTGCTGGCCACTTCTCCCTGTGAGTCCGGAAGATATGATCAGAGTCAATTATACAATCTTAATATTACTTAATTTGATGTTAAAATAATGGAGATACCTTTGGGTTGATTATAAAAATTTTCCCTCTAGGAATTCCAATCTTTTTGTAACTAAGCTCGTCAGTATCTCTGTTGCCAAATCCAGCATAAAATGGATTGTAGTCTGAAGGAAAAAGTGCTTTAATGTCCTGAAAAGAAGAAAAAGGCAAAGAACCTGTTATAATATCCACTTGGCCTCTGGAAATGGACTTGTATGTAAAGAATAGTGCATTGCTTCTAAGATCATTCTGTAGACTTCAAAAATTCAGAGGTGACCTAAACCTTTTTAGCTAATTCCATGCAAACCCACACGACTCCAGTAAATAAAGCAAATTGGTTGTCCTTTTATGCAGTGCGAGGGTATACAGCCAGTCGTTTGAGCCAAGAATTAAAGGCAGCCTTTTTATCCTTAGGGTTCTTATTCCAGTCAAGAAAATCGGCATATTTTTCTTACATTATAGCATACTGAATATTGAAGTTCACACAAAAGACTGCAGCAAGGTTCACAAGACACGTAGTTGACATGAGTTTTGAAATTTGATGTATGGAATTCTCAAGTAGAAGAAAATTACCTCCAGACATGCAATCTTGAACTCGTGAGGGGCTCTTCGTATAACTGACAAAAAGGGAGGAAATATTAGAACATCCTAGAAACAATTATCTTATCGTTGAACAAGAAACTTTTATCTGGTTTAGAATATGCATTACAGCACATCCTAGTGGAGTTCAGAAACTTCACTTAATCTTCTACGTTTACTTTCCTAAAGGAGAAATGGAGAATTCAACCCAAATAAACCTAAATGTGTTGGAAAGTCACAATTAAAAAAAAATCATGTCCAGGAGTGATCCAACCAATGGCTAGCAAATGATATTACCTTCTCGGTAGAGTGACGGGAACAAGCCATCAGGTGAAATAACAACAGGTCCATTAGGTAGTGCTTTCCCATCCTGCAAAAATTCAGATGAATTTATTGGTACAGTATATCAATAAGCTTTACAGAGACAAACAATATAAAACAGAAATAAATCAGCAGCATTATCTCATAGACATGAGTAATGAAGATGTACATGGTATAGCTTGCTACAAATTGAACATGTACATTGTACAGGAAAGCACATGATAGAAACAACCACAAAATACGGTTGTTATTATTACCTGCTTTAGATTGAAGAGGAAGTTTTTTGTGAGATATGCCTGGACAATAGCTCTAGCACTCAGGAATAGTAGTTGATAACCATTTTCCTGGTTGTGAAAAAAAAATTGCAACTTATGTAGGAATAACTGGTCCAATCTAATCCGAAACAAAAAACAAATGAAACTAAACATGGGAAGGTTATAAACTTGCACATCAAACCTTTATTGCAGAAAAAAGTCGAGCCACACCAGACTGACTCCAATCTCGTCCAACCAAAGGCATGACCTGGCCCAACACATCAGACCTGAAAATGTGACACTTTAATACTCACATTTGACCAATATGGTGCTAAACTATCGATTAAAATTTAAAATCTGTAATTTTCCATAGGAAAAAAAGCATGAATATGGGCTGCAGACTGTAAAGGAAAATGATGCGCTGATGAGCAAAAATCATAGGATAGAATCATAGAACCAAGGCTGAAACATACTAAGAGCAGATAGATGCTCCTTGGCTGTTTCAGATAAACCTTAAGCAATTCCATGTTTGTTGTGTGCTACAGAGGATCTAAAGTAATAGCTATGGGTAGAGAAACAGCTGGTTGCTCGTCCGCCTGGCCTGGTCTTCGACCAGCCACGCAAAGACTAGCACCCTGTGCCGTTTCAGTTTATAAAGAGGAGAGAAGATACTTTTCTTTATTTCTTGTCTTTTGTCTGGATTACATCTCATATATATATCTCCTAACAAACTTCCCTAGTGATACTAAAGATACAATATTAATTACCAACTAACAAGGAAATAAACTAATTTTGGCCAGCTAGACTGCCTTTCTTGCGTCGCCCATACAGACAACCTATAAAGATATCTGTAACATTTCCCCCCTTGTTAAGAAGTAGTTTGTCCTCAAGCTGAAACGTCGGAAGCTGCTGGTGGAATTCGTCAAGTGGCATCCAAGAGGTTTCAGAGGAATAATGACCAATCCATTGGACGAGAAGCTGAGGCTGACCTCTGGCTAAATGCAACCGGAGAACAGCAGCCGGAGAAAGACATACACGTCCATTGAGGAGTAAAGACAATGGTGGAGGTGCATCTGGAGGATCACCATTATAACCTTTTAATAGGTTGACCTGGAACACATCATGAGTACGAGTACCTGTCGACAAAGTGAGGCGATAAGCAACATTAGCAATGCGTTCCGTCACCCTGTATGGTCCGAAATACTTAGGAGAGAGCTTGGTGTGAGCTATTGGAAGAAATAGATGTGACCTGTCTGCGCAACAAACGAAGCCAAACCCACTGTCCAACTGAAAAAGAGACCTCTTGGTGTTTGCCATCATACGTATTCTTCATACAATGTTGTGCTTCAAGAAGTCGGCCACGAATGTCTCAAAGAAAAACATCTCGTTGCTGCAACTGCTTGTTGACCGCCTGAACAACTGCTGAACCGGCTGCATAAGGCACGATGGGTGGCAGAGGGCGACTATAGACGACTTCAAAAGGCGTGGCTTGAAGAGCTGTATGGAAAGAAGTATTATAGCAATACTTTGCCCACTGTAACCACTGCAGCCACTGTTTTGGACGATCGCAAGCTGAACAACGCAAATACATTTCAATGGTGGGTTGACGATCTCGGACTAGCTATTAGACTGTGGATGGAACGCGGAAGAAAAATTCAAATGAGCATCCATCAAGCAAAATAGGTCTCGCCAAAAATGACTTTGAAACACCGTATCACAATCATTGACAATGGAATTTGGCACACCATGGAGACGAACAATTTCATCAAAGAATGCCTGACGAAACTGGCCGTGTAAGGATGTGCCAAGGGAATGAAATGATCAAGCTTGGAAAAACGATCAACCACGGTCAAGATGACTGATTTGCCATGAATCTTTGGAAACCCTCAATAAAATCCATGGCAATATCGGACCATACCGTATTAGGAATTGGTAGAGGCTGTAGCAATCCAAAAGGATGCAAATGCTCCACTTTGTTGTTTTGACACTGAGGGCAGCCACGAACAAAATCAAGAACCAAACGACGAGCATGCGAAATGTAGAATGAAGCTCAAAGTTGATGTAGGGTTTTCTGAAATCCCTCATGACCCATCGTATGGGCGGCTAATAATACTTGTTGTAAAACCTCCGAAGTTGGTGCAACAAAAACTTTCTTATGCGGTAAAAAGAGACCACAGAAAATCCAATCTGGTGGTAAGGAACCCGTCCATTGTTGTTGTCGCAGAGTGTCAAAGGCGGCTAACCATGGAACTTCATCACGGAGGATATCATAGATATCAAATTAAGGACTGGACAACATATTGGCAACAAAAACTTTTTCATCTCGTCGAGAAAGAGGATCAGTGACAGTATTCAGCCGGCCGGGCTGAAATTCACTGAAAAATCATACCCAAACAATTTGCTGACCCATTGATGTTGAGGCAATGTGGAAAGACGTTAGTCCAACACAAATTTCAAGCTATATTGATCTGTCCGAACAAAAAACCGATGACCCCATAAGTATGGTCGCCAATGGCAAACCACTTTGACTAAGCCAATTAATTGACGCTTGTAAGCTGCTAATTTGGCATGATGGACTGGGATTGGTCTACTGAAAAACGCCAGAGGTCGATCCCCTTGGTGAAGCACCACTCCAATACCTGAACCGGAAGCATCACATTCGACAATCAAGGGTCGCAAAAAATCTGGCATTTGAAGGGAAGGAGCAGCCTGTAGGGAAGACTTTAAAGAATTAAAAGCCTCTGTTGAAGCAAGCGTCCGTTGGAAAACATCCTTCAAAAGTTGTGTCAGGGTAGTCGCAATGCACCCAAAATCTTGTATAAAGCGCTTGTAATAGCCAACAAGGCCTAAGAACCCACGTAAAGCCCGGATGTAGCGTGGGAGGTGCCAAACCTTGACTGCTTGCACCCTCAATGGATCCATAGGCACTCCTCAAGTAGAAATAATGTGCCCAAGATAAGCAATGGAGGAATCGCCAAAGGAGCATTTGGATTCCTTGAGGAAAAGTTGATGTTGCCAAAGATATCATCAAAGAAAACGATCACAAACTTCCGGAGAAAAGGCTACAACACATCCATCATGAGAGCTTGAAATGTGGCCGGTGCATTTTTCAGGCCAAACAGCATGACGAGAAATTCAAAATGCCCGTGATGTGTTCGAAAAGCAGTCTTAGGAAGATCGGCCTCATGAATGAGAACTTGATGATATCCCAAACGAAGGTCGAGCTTCGAGAAAAAACTTGCGTCAGCGAGCTCGTCAAGAAGTTCCTCCACCATAGGAATGGGGAATTTGTTTTCGATCGTCATGCTATTTAAGGCACGGTAATCCACACACATCCACCAAGATCCATCCTGATTTTTTACCAAAAGAACAGGGAGCTATAAGGTGACGAACTTGGTTGAATGACACCTCGTTGCAACAGGATGACACTGCCTCTCGATTTCATCTTTTTGGATATGGGGATATCTATACGGGCGAACCACCATGGGGGCAACAACGTCTGGTAAAAGGTGAATTTGATGATCCAATCGACGCGGAGGAGGAAGACCCTGAGGTGGCACAAATAAATCCTTGAATTCAGCTAGAAGCACCCCCATCAAATCTGATATGGCAGCAGCAAAGGATCCCATCACTGGTCGAGCGAAGACCGAAAGTCCTTCCCAAATGACGCGGCGACCCGCACGCTCAATGGACATAATGATAGTGAGATTGACACAGTTGAACGTGATATTGCCCAACAACCGAAGCCATTGGACACCAAGAACTACGTCAAGCTCTGCCAAATCAAAGCAATAACATTGTAAACAAAAGGCTTCACTATTGATAGCCACATTGACTACATGGCAAAAACCAACGGCAGGAACCTTGTCGCCATTTGCTACCCGAATACGAGCACCTGGTCGTGGTAAGAGAGAAAGACCAGCTGCCCGTGCTGCTGCGATGCTGATAAAATTATGAGTGGAACCCGAATCGACCAAGGCGATAAAGACCGAAGAGCCAATGCGGACAGAAAGCTTTAAGATCAATTCCGTGCCAATGCTCGTGAGGGCATGCAAGGAGATCTGTGGCTCCAGATCAACAACGGCAGCATCCTCGGGTACTTCATCTTCGTCCATGACTTCCAACCAAAATAAACGCTTACAACAGTGCGAATGACCAGAGTAAGGTTCATCACAATTAAAACAAAGGCCTTTGGCCCGCCTTTCGGCCATCTCCTGAGGCGTGAGCCGACTAAAACGACCTGTTAACGTGCCTAGTGAAGGCGTGGGACAAGCTGGCTCAGCTGGAGGAAGAGGCAACGCGCACGGCGGACTAGGTAGCAAAGGCGGACTCCGTGTGGTCGTCCTAGCGACTGCGTGGTCGAATGTGGCCCCAGTGAAGGTGGTCGACTAAGTGCTCCCAATGACCAGAGGTTGCAGTAGTGTCTTTCGGCTGCTCGAGCCAAACTGACCGCTATATCCAGAGTGGTTGGTCGCAACATTTGTACATCCTCGCACAGCAACTCCGCAAGGCCACCCAAGAACAGACCAATCTCATGATCTGGGGTGAGGTTATCAGCTCGACACAAGAGCCAATAAAATTCGTTGATGTAGTCTTCAACAGCCTCTGTTTGTTTCAGCATTGAGAGCTCAGCGACCGGATTTGAACAGAACAGTGGCCCAAAGCGAAGTTGACAAGCCTACTTGAATCGCGCCCACGAGAGAATGCCTTCTGTCCGCTCGAATTTGAAGTGCCATTGTTGTGCGACCCTCGTCATGTGGTACTTAGCGAGCCAAACTTGGTCTTCGGACAGCGTTCCATTCAAGCGAAAATATTGGTCGCAACGGGAAAGCCACTCCAACGAATCATGGTGCAAGAAAAAGTGGGGAAATCGACTCGATGAAAACGAGGTGGATGGTGAGGATTGAGATGTCCTAGAGGGTCAGTGGCACCGGTTGGACCTCTGATCGGCACCTTAGGGTTATGCAACGAATCACCGTCCGTGGAAAAATCCACCTGTGGCTCCGTGGAATGTGACTCCATGACTTGCAGGCGGCGATCATGATCATCTTGGCGCTGCAATACCGTCTGTAGCAGGTGCTTCAAATCATCGAGCGTGGTGGTGGGGGGAGGATCGTTGGCCATGGAAACTGATACCAAATTGTTGTGTGCTACAGTGGATCTTAGGTAATAGCTATGGGTAGGAGAAAGAGCTGGCTGCTCGTCCGCCCGGCCTGGTCTTCAACCAGCCGCGCATAGATTAGCACCCTGCGTCGTTTCAGTAGATAGAGAATAGAGAAGATACTTTTCTGTATTTCTTGCCTTCTGTCTGGATTACATCTCATATATATCCTAACAAACCTCCATAGCGATACTAAAAATACAATATTAATTACCAACTAACAAGGAAACAAACTAATTTTGGCCAGCTAGACTGCCTTTCTTACGTCGCCCATACGGATGACTTGTAAAGGCATCCGTAACAATGTTGCAAATTCATCAACTAAGAAATGAATACTAACACAATTAAGCAGGAAAATTTTAAAACACATGAGTAAGAATAAATAAATAATGAAGACAATCCAATTAATGAAAGCATCGGTGGACTTAAATCTAAACATCAAATAAATTAAGCATGGCATTGTTATGCTCAGGTAAGTCTACGAGCGTCGGGCTGGTTAGGATTAGGATAAGGAAAGCCTTGGGCATTATTAGTTTATTTCCATTTCAGTTTATTTCTTTTTAGTTTATTTTCTTTCCAATTAGTTTTCTTGTAATGTCTATTTCCTTTCCAATTAGTTCTCTTGTAATACCTTTATAAGGCCACCATCATCAATGAAGAAGATCATCTTATGCCAAGGAAACTTAAAGCTTCTACCCTCGTCCAAGCGAGCCACTGTGACCCTCGTCGTCCCGTTACGCGCTCACTAACCCGTGCACATAACAATTTGGTATCAGAGTCGACGATCCAGGATCTGATCCAACCCGCACTCATGTCTAATACAAAAACAAATGCGGAGAGGCTTCGTTCGCTTGAGGAGGGCATGGACCGCGTCGCCGTGGTGGTCAACTAGATTCCCGCACTCCACGACGCCGTCGGCTGCCTCCCGATGATTGAAAATGTACTGCATTGTCTCACCGCCAACGTGGAGTGCCCCACTCTTCCCGTCGTGCCCAACCGCATTGCCCCCACGGGCGGTTCGCTCAAACGGGCCTCGATGGCGCCGCCGTAGCCTAGGACCGCTGCCGTAGCCATCCCCGCCTCATCTCATCTGCTGGTTGTCCGCGAAACACTACCGCAGCTGTCCTCGCGTCAACGACGAGTGCCGAGATTCGATCGCACCTCCCGCAGACGACGACGACCTCCGGCATCGACGGGACTCCGCGCCAGCTGCACGACGGCTGCATCGCGCCGCCGGTCGCGTGGTCCGATCCCCTCCACGCCGCGATAGCCAAAGCCGCCACCTCCTATCCACCTCCCTGGGCCGCGCCTACACGAGCTACCACGGGCAGCAGGCTCAAGGCGAGTACGCCGGGCGGCCCCTGCATTTTGTCCGCATTAAACTCGATCGGTTTGATGGTACAGGCGAAGCCTTGCGCTGGCTTCGCCGATGCGAGCGTTACTTCACCGTATAGTACGTCGACGCTGACGACTGAGAAGAGATTGCCAGTTGGTCTCTAGACAGAGAAGCACAAGATTGGCTCGACAAATGGAAAAAACGCGAGATCTGGATTCCTTGAGACGAGTTCTTTACCGCGTTCTTGACCCGCTTCAGTTCTCCCGACGAGGATGGACCTTTGGGGATCTGGCCTCACTTCGACAGACAGGCCGAGTTGATGAGCATAACGCCAAGTTCCAGGCGCGACTCTCGCGAATCACTGATCTAGCAGAATACCAGGACGTTGATCTCTACATTGCCGGCCTACTTCCCGCGAAAAAGGTAGAAGTGCAACGGGATAGACAAGTAACGCCGGATGACGCAATGAGATTGGCGAAAGTTGCCGAGCAATGATCGGATATTCAGGTAGCAGAGACCCTCTGCCAAGGACTGGCTCACGAGACACGGTCCAGAGGACCCGTTCCTTCGCGGTCAAACCAACCAACAAGGCCACTGGCCACAGCTAGCCAATGGCCGTCCTAGGCCCCGACAACTCCAGGGGCAACTGCTACAACCTCCCAGGGCAGCTCCACTTCATCTCCCTTCATCAGACAGCTCTCCCAAGCTGAACGGGAGGAGAGTAACGCCAAAGGACTGTGTTACAATTGCAACGAACCATGGTCACGGGGGGCATCGTTGCAAGTGCCTCTTCCTGATTGACGTGATCGAAAAGGAGGATGTGCCAGATGAGGAGATATCAACAGAGGAGGAAGCAGTTCTTTCGGTGCATGCCCTCAAGGGGGCACGAGGCCCTCAGACAATGCAGGTTTGGGTAGATTGCCCGAACAATCGCTTCACTGGGCTGGTTGACTCTGGTAGCACCCACAATTTCATTAGCATCCAAACGGCCCAGATGCTCAGACGGAGAGAAGATTCCATGGGTAGAAGTGCAACGGGATAGACTAATAACCCTGATACGAGCTCCACCCTTCGCGTGACAGTCGCAGACGGAGAGAAGATTCCATGTGAGGGTTGCATCACCCAACTAGAGTTTCAACTGGGGCGTTCGACTTTTACCACGAACTTTTACATCATTCCCGTGGGTGGTTATGATGTCGTCCTAGGTATAGCTTGGCTCCGTACCCTGGGTGACGTCGTCCACAACTGGGACTGGCTTTACATGTCCTTCATCTACAACGGTCGGGCCATCACCCTATACGGCCTCCACTCGACGATTCCGGCGAGCCTCCACATGCTACAGGACAATCTGGTTACTTCCCGGCCACAGTAGTTACTTAAGGAGTTCAGTGATTTGTTCACCACCACAACTGGGCTTCCCCCGGAACGGAGTTGCGACCATCGGATCTGTTTAGAAACTGGTACAGATCCCATAATGGTACGGCCCTACCACTACCCATTCCGCCACAAGGATGAGATCGACAGGCAATGCCAGGAGATAATCGAATAGGGCATCATCCGTCGAAGTCGATCTCCTTATTCCTCACCCGTCCTCCTGGTGCGAAAAAAGGATGATTCATGGTGTTTTTGCATTGACTACCGCCAGTTGAATGCAAAAACCATCAAAGACAAGTTCCCAATCCCAGTTGCCGACGAGCTGTTCGACGAGTTGTGGGGCACCCGCCTCGTCTCCAAGCTGGATCTCCGTTTCGGCTATTTCCAAATTCGCATGGCGATGGAAGACATAAATAAAACAGTGTTTCGCACTCATTATGACCACTTCGAGTTTCTAGTCATGCCATTCGGCCTGATGAACGCACCCTCCACATTCCAGGCCTTGATGAACGAGATCTTCAGGGAATTCCTGCGAACCTTCGTACTAGTTTTCTTCAATGACATTTTGGTGTACAGTAAGTCCTGGGAGAAGCATGAGCGACACCTCCGACAGGTGTTCGAGATTCTCCGGCTCCACCGATTACACTTAAAGGAGTCTAAGTGCTCCTTTGGGCAGCATCAGATAACCTACTCAGGCCATATCGTATCGGCCGCAGGAGTTTCCGCCGACTTGGTTAAGCTACAAGACATCGAGGAATGGCCACAGCCGACTGCACTTCGGAGCTTCTTGGGCCTCGCAGGCTACTACGCCGTTTCATCCATCAGTATGCAACGATAACAGATTTGGGCACACGTATCGATGGATTTCATCACAGGGCTTCTAAAATCTCAAGAGAAGTCCGTCATTCTGGTGGTTGTAGACCGTCTCTCCAAGTATGGCCACTTTATCACATTGAGCCACCCATTCACCGCAGTTCTAGTGGCACAAGTTTTCTTTGAGATCGTTCGTCTTCACGAAATACCGGAATCAATCGTCAATGATCGAGACAAGGTTTTCACTTCAGCGTTCTGGAAGGATCTGTTCAAACGATGTAACGTCAAGCTGAATATGTCAACACCATACCATCCCCAGATGGATGGCCAAACTGAGAGCGTGAACTGATCAGTCGAGATGTACCTACGGTGTTTAGTAGGGGAGAAGCCAAAGGATTGGTGCAAATGGCCTCCTTGGGTTGAATTCTGCTACAATTAATCCTACCACACTGCCCATAAACTCACGACGTTCAGGATGGTTTACGGTCCGGATCCTCCAGCACTCGTTCCCTACACTGCAGGACTTTCGCAGGTAGATGCAGTTGACCAGGAGCTTATGAATAGGGATGAGGTCCTCGCACTTGCTCGAGAGCATCTTACTCACGCACAGAATCGCATGAAGCAAGTTTATGATCGTGGACACAGAGAGTTGGAACTTTCCTGGGAGATTGGGTACTGCTTCGTCTTCAACCGTATCGTCAACAGTCTCTCCGTCGGATGTCTTAGCACAAACTGCTGCCAAAGTTCTATGGACCCTTCCAGGTAGTGTGGGCCAGCTTGCCTACAGTATCGATCTTCCTTCGACGGCTCACTTACACAACGTCTTTCATATCTTCGTTCTGAAGCCCTATGTGGGAGCTCTACCAACGACCACCCCTTCTCTTCCATCGACATGAGGGACAGGTGTGTCATGAGCCCCTCCATGTGCTTCACGCTCGCCTTAACAGGGGATCTCAGGAGGTATTAGTGCATTGGAAAAACCACTCAACAGAGGATGCTTCGTGGGTGTTTGTGCCAGAATTTCGGACCGCCTTTCCTTCCTTTCAGCTCGAGGACAAGCTGTTTCCCCGGGGGGAGTGATGTTATGGTCGGGCAAGTCTACGAGCCTTAGACATTATTAGTTTATTTCCTTTTTAGTTTACTTCCTTTCCAATTAGTTCTCTTGTAATGTCTTTTTCCTTTCCAATTAGTTCTCTTGTAATACCTATATAAGGCCACAATCATCAATGAAAAGGATCATCTTATGCCAAGGAAACCTAAAACTTCTACCCACGTCGAGGCAAGCCACTGCGGCTCTCGTCGTCCTGTTACGCACTCACTAACCCGTGCACGTAACAGGCATCTAATTATAAATGTTGACTGTCATAAGAGCCATCTTCCAAATAAAAGTAAATTGTAACAATCAACTTTTGTGCATGTCCATGTCCAAAATCCAAATTGAAGGACAGTATCACTGGAAACATCATTTTGTAGACCAAGTTTTTTTGCAGAACCTCGTCATCCTGACTAGTCATATAATCTAGCATAGTGTGGTGAGGAGAAACAGACAGAAAGGGAAATGATCTTATAGTCAAGTACCCTATAATACCAACTATAGGCCCAGAGGTTGCTTGATGGACCTATTCATAAAAATTACATCAATTAAAGCTACACAAAATGACGCCAACAAGAAGATTAACCATTCTGTAGTATATATCATACAACATACATAAAAGATAAGGTTTTGACAAAATAAATGACTTTAGCATCCAGTGATAAAAGATTTATCTTAGGAAGGACTAATATTTTGCACCTGAAATTAGATATGTAAATTTAAACAACACACTCCATTAAACTACACATGGTAGTAGCATTGGTGTGTAGGAGGTATTTGAGATGCCTAAATCATCACTAATGCTGTAGCATATCATTCCAATGTCCTTCTGCTTGGAAGTTGGAACCACAACATTTGTGTGTCAAAATAAATTATGAGAAATTAATCATCTAAAAGGAAAAAAAAAACTGTTTGAATCTCATAAAAATGATTCCTTCTTTCAATAAATAGTTTCACCAAAACTTCAACTAGAAGTACTAACTCACTAAACAAGTTCTTAAAAAAAAGGATGAGTCATTGCAACTTCAAATTTTAACAAGTGACTTTACCAAGGTGAAGCTTACCTTGTAATGGTTCCATCCACATCAGATATCACAATTTTAGCATTCCATTTCCACAAGTAGATATGTGCATCAACCTAGTAAAAGAACCAATTTAAGTATGCATATCTCAAAATAAAAGACGAATTAGTTAATAGAATACCACAAACCTGCTGTCTCCCAAGAACTCTTGTGGAAAAGCTAAAGGTCACCATATTTTGACCCTCCTTCAGATTTAATGATGCTACTTGTTCGCTAGTGGGAATTAAAGTCCGCACAAATTGCTTTCTTGGTGATTGACTTATATTCTCTGGAGATTGTTCATCCATTGGACTTAAAACAGACTCAGTATCAAGAAAAATATCCTCGGAAGAATCACTATTACTGCGCTGAAGGGACCTTGATATCCTAAAAGGAATGGACCAAAGCCTCCACCTCCGGCTCGATGAGGGAGACATTCCAAGTGCATCTTCTCTTGCACTGGAAGTTTCTTGATGTTCAACCAGAATAGCATCAATGGGTTCTATACAGAAGTTTGGACCAAAAACAGCCTTTCCAAGAACAACATGAGAAACTTTATTCCATGGGAAATACTTGTTGTCAACTTTGACAATAAGGTTTGCATTTTTGACAATTGATGGTCCAGATGACTTGAAATCCTCCTCAAGAACAAGATGATGTTGAAAGGCTTCCTCAGCAGAATCACGTCCCATTCCTTGCCGTAGCATGTGCCCACAAAGGGAAATCTCGAACCCTGCCAGTACATATCAAAACAACAATGAAACCTTATCTTATGAAGAAAAATAATCTGCTGAACTGATGTGTGCTTACCTAAGCCCTTCTGTAATTGAGGATGTTCTTCTTCTTGATTTAATTCCCCTTCAACCGCTGAGTTCTCTGGAATGCTTTCTAATTTGTCTTTGTCATTGCTTTCCAAGGGCAATTGAAGACCATCAGACCTATCAGCCTCTCTTTCAGATGAGGCAATGTCCTGATTCCTGTCATGAGAACCTCCTTCAGAGGATATATCACATTCCTTACCATGCAAAGGAGCAAACCTGTCTCCACTTTGTGTTCTATCATCATTTGTGGTAATTCCTGAAATCTCCACTTCCTGCTGTGCATGCTGTTGTGAATCATTCTGAGTGAAATGTATAGTCCTGCTGTTAAATTCCTCCATATTTATTTCAACAGCAGGATAATTTCTAAGATTATGCTCAGTATTTCTCTGACAATCAAATTCAGCAGAAAATGATCCATTTCCAGAATCTCCATCATCATTCTGTACTGACAAATCCAAGCAACTTTTGAAAGTATCATTTTTACTAAAACCATTGACAGCCTCCTGTAACTCAATATCAACATCATTGACATCACAAGCCTTGTCTGCATTGGCTGGAGCCTTATAATTGTCTTCATGCAGTGAGACATCGCAAGCCTCACCTTCTTGGATCGAGGATGTAGTCTCATCTTCATTCACAGAGAAATCATGTGCCTCAATTTCATTGGTCGACAAAACACAAGCCTCATCTTCCTTAACTGAGACATGATGTGACTCATGAACTGAGACCTCCTCACATTCTTCCAAAGCCTCTGTCTGATGTCCAGAATCAAACTTGTCCTTTTCCTGGGACAAGTATAAATCGCCCAAAATTCCAGCTTCCCACACCACACCACTGCAGCCAAAGTCCCCACTCAAGTTCTCCCCTGGTCCCAAGTGGAACTGCGGGTTGCCTAGCTGCACATCCTCCACGTTCTCCTCAGTCGAAGAGATGGGCGCAGTGAGGACATGCCCATCCACGCTAACCAACACCATCTCTGAATTGCCCCCATCGGTTTGCTTCACATAATCCTCCACTTCCTCTAGCCTATCATAATGATATGACCCAAACTCCCCGCTAGGGTGCTTCTTTTGCTGCTCCACATTCATCTCTAGGCTACTCGGCCGGTTACTGATGTCAATGGGGATGTCACCATCACTCTTACTCCGCAGTGGAGGTCCAGACTCATTGACAGTTTCTTCATCTGTACCTGTTGCAGCATATTCGCTGCCAGTACCAACCTCACGCATGAAGTAGGCTTGGCCAGAGTTGTCAAGGAACATGTGGAAGCTGGCTTCAACATCATTGACGGTAATGGTGACGACCTTCTCAGCGCCCTTGAGCACGCCCTGGAACTTGCCGAAGCGGACATACCAAGGAGTGCTGCGATAGGATCCATCAGGCTGCTCAACGGCAATGATGTCCACAGCACCGCCGAAGGGGTGGAAAGGCGTTGCGACAGAGTACACGCCCTGTGAGATCAGGGAGCCCACCCGCCCCACCACGTTCATATCCAAATGAGCCGTCGATCACCACACATCAAGCACACATCAATCCAAACCCTAGTTGCTCGATTCCTCCAATTCCTCTGTCAATTCTGCAATTACTTAATCATAAGCTACTTCTTCCCAGCAAAAATTTCAGAAACTTCATGAAAAAAAAACCCAAAACCAAATTATTAGAGGACCGATTCCTCCAATATTTTGGCGACAAAACGATCAAAAGCAACAGCTCGTGAGAGAATTCTATGAGCTAATTGATAAAAAAAAAACCTCTAAAAAGCGAAAACTCGGGGAACATATCTCTGCAAACCCTAATCACTAGATTAGAGAAATCATTTCGTAAATTCGGGCGGCAATAGCGCGGAAGCGAAAGCAAAACTACAGGTTGCAAGTGAAGCGAATTCCATAAACTTCTCGATTTGAAAAAAAAGCTCTTTTTTTTTTGGCAAATTTTGCGAAACCCCACATCAATTAGTAAACAGAAACCCGAAATTTTTTCAAATTTTTCTGGGGATTTGCTAAAAAAAAATTCTGGGGACAACGGGGATTGACGCCAAACCAGATCCGATCCTAGTGGAGAGGGAGCTTGAAGTCACCTCGGCGCGATTCGATTCGATTCAATTCGTTCCGCGGGGGGGCGTTTGGGAAGCTTCTAGAAGCTTCGAGACGCGGGCGACGGCGAGGTGGAAAATGGGTGGCCGTTGGGGAGGCATTTATAGGTGAGCCCCCCATTTTGCGGAGAGGGGAAACGCAAAGCCCCACGGCAAGACTGGACGAGCAGCACACCTCTATAGTCTACACGCGGCGTGAACTACCTAAACTTTCAATAGACTGATTTGTGGGGCATCCTAACTTGAGGGCCACGAGTGACGAGTCACAGGGAATAAAGTGACGGCGTTCAAGTAATTACGAGGAACATAAATTGCCGCCACATTCCGCGATTTGACATGTCACTTTTCTAGGCTTAATTAATCGTGAATTATCTTTAGTGTTGCTTTTTTTAGGCTTAATTAATTCGTAAGTGATGAACACTCCTGGCTCCTGAGTAGTAGCTAAACCTGGAAAAAAAATTGGAATTCTGGGAGACTGGCAATGCGGGGTGCCTTGACCTTGATATTGGTATATTGCAAATCTAGGATAAAAATTTTATAGGTAAGATTTTCAATCGTTTGATATAAAATAGATGCTTTGGATTGATGAAGTGGTATAAAACTTGTTTATGATTTATGTTGGATTTAACTGATTTTAGATATCTCTCCTATATGATCAAATAGTTCTCAACACCTTATATATTCGGTCAAAATATTGCAGTGAATTTTATGTGATATAAACTGACTTGTACGTTAGACATCTATTTTATAAATTACTTGTTTATTAGACTGTTTGCCTGTTGGTTGAATCAATTGTTTTCCCGTAAACAATTTAATGTGATATAAAGGCCAGTATCTCACGACTCTAAAAGCATATTCCTAATGAGAGTAAGGAAAGGAATTGTAAAGTAGGAATTATTATTTGGTAAGAGGAATAAAAATTTAAGTTGATATTCTACTATATTGTTTAAAAAGAGATGTAAAATAGATAAGAGTTTAAACAAAAATTCAAATCATCACTTTCATTCATCAAATATCAAGATCTCCCAGATAATAGATGATGGAAAATTGAGATCTTAAATTCTCATTTTCATTCTCTATAATTAAACATGTGATATCCCAAACCTCACCTCCAATTCCCATTCTTACTTCCCATATTCCTCCGACCAAAAAAACACATAAAGAACTTATAAACGTGGAATGATGATTCTGACCTTCTCTGTAGTTGTTTCTCCCATGCTCTAACTGTTTCAAGCTTTCGGCCATGTATACCAAATTATTTTGTGCTACAAATCTCCTTGGGATGATTGACATTTTTACATTCAGGTCATCATAATACCCCTTAATTCTTTTTTATCTGCCTTTTAACACATTGTAAGATTCTATAATTGGACTACAATCACCTTATATCTCAACCATTTGCACATTTAATTTACTTTTTGTACTTTCTTCGAATATAAACAAAGGGTATCTAAAATACAGATACTTGTTTTTTTAGAAAAGAAAACTTGCAAATCTTTAACTGTTATATCAAATATATATCAACCGTACCTCTTCCCACCCCTCCCCACCACCTATCGGTTCGTTGTTTCCCTCTTCCATCATACATGGCAGCCATCGTCACACATTTCCTCAATCATCCTCCATTTGCAACCGACGATAATGCCACCCTCGCCTTATTGGTCCAGCACCATTTCTGCTACGTTGTCTTCCCAAGGGGTCTAAAGAGACGTGGGACAAGTGAATCCTAAACGCAGGTGATTGGACGATAGAGTGGAGTATATCAAACAGTTGGAAAAAATCCAAAATAAACTTTAAAAAATTCCAAATCGGTGTTAAACTAGAAATTTCACGTCATAGTATTATACCAACAGTAAATAAAATGGAGTACATAGTAGAATACAACAAAAAAATCAAATTTAAACGTGAAAACTCCCTAGTTACTACGGTCATTGCACTTCAGCATTGTCCAAGTGCAGTTTCATACTTCTAGTTCAAACTTCTAAATAATATTCTAGAGTACTCTAAGGGGGCATTGATTCAAATATTTTACCATATTCTTATTACTTATAAAAAAAATTGTTATTTGGTATATAGTTGAATCACTTCGTAAAATATAATATACATATTCAAAATACAATTTAATAAAAAAATTCAATTCATTTGTAATCT
This sequence comes from Pharus latifolius, assembly GCA_019359835.1. NCBI lineage: Eukaryota > Viridiplantae > Streptophyta > Magnoliopsida > Poales > Poaceae > Pharus > Pharus latifolius. Next base: position 10,063,833 of record CM033323.1, on the reverse strand, counting down.
AAATTCATTCAAACTCCACCTCCATCCTCACCTATAATGCACTCTAATATCCATTAAAACTACTAATATGATTCCCAAACAGGGACTACCTAAAAACCCTGACATCCTTGGGTGCCTACTTTTTTTTTTATCAAAATTCGTTTTGCTGGGTCATGTGCGCGGATATGCCTGCACGTTCCAGCCATTTTGGGTAAAAAAAACCTAGTACCGGCCGAGCACATCGGGAATATGCTTGACAAGCGGACAAAGCGGTTGCTTTTCCGTTTGGCGATTTCGTACAAACATACCAGTACTACTTCGTCATTTCCTCTCGGTTTCTTCTACATCTCTTGAAGTCACTTGTCGTCGGCTTCCGTCCGTCCGTCCGTCCGGGGGCGGTGCCATGAAGTAAACGTGTTTTTCCAGAGTTTTATCGGGTCATACTCATGCCGTGTGGCCAAAAGCCATTACCTCCCCACATACGCACGTGGATGCAGTTCAAGCATTTATGTGAGAGGGGCAGGTGACACTGACATGGAAAATTTTTTAGGCTAAAAGATGAGACGGATAAAGTAGTTCTCTAACCCGTTGATCAGTCAAATGTCAAGGGATTAAATCTCATAATTGATAATTTAGTTGGTAATAATAAGTGATCCTCTACTATTTACCCAAAGTCTATAAAACAATAAAATGTGTATATACACAAGACTAAGATTTAGAAAACCGGATCTAAGATAGTTCTCATAATCATGTTAGTTTCTCGAAAATCGACTAAGAACCACCGGTTTTCAAACTTTTTCCTAAAAATTAGAGATCTAAGTTGGTATTAATCGGACTAAATTGGAGAAAATCAGTTATAACTCAATGTTAAAAATTGATTAAAATTTGATATCTCAAATCTTACTAGTTATCTGATTATCGTCGATAACCAGTCGATTTCCACTGATTCTCTGAATCGTGTTTGGAGCTTATTATATGTGCAAAAAACTTTTATTCAGTATAGTAAGTGGACCCTGCATGCAAGTATTCCCTTACAAGTTAATTACAAGTTGTTGGCTGACAGAACCTGTTCTTGTTTGAAGCTTGTAAGTATGCTTTATCTACATGACACCATCTGTATTAATAAAGCGATCAAACTAGTGTGGCGTTGATTGATACCCGTGGGTGGCGAACTAAGGAGGGGCTAATAAGCTGCGATTGAGTCGGAAGTTGTGTTGGGTGCTGCTTTGGTTGCTCCGTTCGGCTATTTGTGACTGTGTTAGGCAATTTTAATGCCTTGGCTATGGGCGGTAAATTAGGGAGCGAATCCAACTTGCAATTTTGTTCGTGGGATGGGGTAGATCAATGGTGCATATTGCTCGGATCCGCTAGCTTTCAAAGCAGAGAAAACTTAAGAATTTAAAACTGTTTTATTATATAGACAACACCTTAAATTCATTCAAAATATATTAATATTAGATTATTTACTAAATTTAGTACATTTTAATAATGTATAACACATTTGTATTGGTAAAAAATCACTAATTTACCTAGAAAGGTTCCAACCCGAAAATACTATAATCCACCGAATACTCACCCTACTGAGTGTTAAGCAAATAACCAAAAAAGAAAAAGGCTCCATCGCCATCAAAACAAGAAAAATTCCATAAGGCTAAGTCCACTTCAGACGTCTGGACCGGTGCCCCGCTGACACGTCGGACCCACAAGGGTGAGTAAGTTGTACGGCGACGCGTGGTGAGGCAATTACCGCTTGGAGCTTTGACAGGTAAGACCTACCGACGTTCGAGTACACATAGCAGCAATGTTGTACAAATCGATGGTGCCTAACGACGCGTTTTGTGGGTCTCACCATTCACAAATCGTGCCTGGCGAATCCACCGCAAAAACCGTATTGACAGGTGTGGCCAGAAAAGTTGGAGGCCCGCAAGTCAGTGGGTGTGTGCGAAATAAACGCATGCAGCGCGAGAAGCGATGCGGCAGTGGCGAGCCCCACAAAACGTGTGAATGTTGTGTGTTGCATCTAAGTCATTATGTCTGATTTTGATGATTAATGAAAACAAGCGGTTCAGACTAATTGTCTTTTTGAGATGTTTGATACAGAGCTGTGTTGGGAAAACATGCAAGATGATCAAGATGAACTCAACGTAAAAAGAGAAAAAGCACAAGTCGCAAGATACAAAGACGAGACGTAAACCGCAATATTAAAGTAGCAAAGGACCTAAGGTAAGATGAGTTTTATTTTTACCGATCTCGGTGTTTTGGAGGTTGATCTGTTTAGAAATTTGTTTTTTAGTTTTAACCATACTATAAAGAAGGGTTGCAAATCCTTTCTACATTTCCAGCATAAACCGAGAAACTCTTAGATCTCTGCATTCATTCTTTTCGGTTGGATTGGTTTTGAAAAGATTTGGTTTTTCAGATGAGTTTTTGATAGTAGAAGAATTTTTGAATTTTCTAGAAAGATCTGGGCAGATCTGGGTTTTTCTTCTGTTGATAAAAATATAGCCCTTTTAATTATCTTTCAAACAAGCTATAAAAAATTTTAATCGGATTTTTGGATCAAAAGTTATGGCTGTTTTATCCATATTGACTGTCAGTTTGTTTAAATGCCATTTGTCAATAGAGCATATTTTTTGAGCCAAATTTCTTTTTGACTATGCTGACTGTCAGTATGCATTTCGACCTCGAGCTGTTTGTTTTGAGTTTTTGTTTTAACTGGTCGAGTTTGTGATCGTTGTTGACTGTCAGCATGAGCTGACAATTTCCATATGTGATCACAAACGGCTAGCTAAATTTTATCCGTGATTTTTGTCGAGTTGAGGTTATGGACACTGACTGTCAGCATGTGTTGCTGACTGTCAGCATGAGCTGTTTTGTTTCCTTTTTCGACCTCAAACAGCTAGCTGAGTTTTCTCTGAGATTTACTTCGTACTGGTCGTGACCTATGCTGACTGTCAGCATGCACTGTCACTTTTACAGCTTGTGCACAGCGGCTCTTTGGTGTTTTGGGCTATAAATAGAGGCTTTGAGCTATTGTTTGATACACCAAGCAGCCTCCTTCTCATACATACACTTGAGCATTTGTTTTAGAGTTAAAAATCTTGATCTTTTGATCAAGTCGTGAATTTTGCGATCCACCGAGTTTTCTGTTCGCATCATTTTGCATATGTAGAGTTTCTCGGTGATTGTTGGAGGTCTAGAAGAGACCTTAAAACCTATTACTCTTGATGAACGCCCTCACCTAGACGGTTTGGTGGCGTGGCCGTTGACCTCTTCTGTTCGGAGATTGTTGAAGAGGCTCAGCGTGATTGTAAAAGACATCGGTGTTCGCCTTTCTGGAGTGAACAAGGAGCAACCACTAGTGGGAAATATCCTTCGTGGACATTGAAGCAAGACTCATTCATTTGAGTGCTTCAATGAGGAGTAGGGGAGACCGGGCGAGTCTCCGAGACCTCGAGAAAAATCTTTGTGTTTGTTCTCTCTTTTTCTTCTTTTTAATTAAGGAATATTTTGTTAAATTGTTTTTGGTTCTTCTCTATGCAAAAGTTGTTTTATTTGAAAAGTTTTAAAGCCTCATATTCACCCCTCTAGTCGGCATTCTCGATCCTACACTGTGTGGGTGCGCTCGCCTTGCGTGCCACACGCACCTTGCAATAAACTGCACAACTTCACTGACAAGTGAGCCAAAAAGATATTGGGGCCACATATCCATTCAAGATTTTTTTTGTTGCCGTTAAAGTTTAATTGAATTTTTTTTTTCACCTCGATTTTAAAGAGTATTGTAGTTGACAGTGGGCTCCAACTTGAACTACACCCACATGTTAGAATGCCACACTGTGTGAGGGTTAAAACTAACCGCAAGAGATATTTAATTTATGGGTCCCACGTGCCAGTAACTCAAAAAAATTATCATTGTAATATAATCATTAAAAATTCAGGGGCAAAAAATAGTAAAATTGCTAAAAAATAGGAAAAATTTCAGAATAATTCTCCTATCCTCTCTCTATAAATATGAGTGTAATTGAGCTCATTTTCTCTCATACTCATCACAAATCTCATACTATTCATTCTCTGATCCTTCTGTAATTTTCAAAAAATTTCCTATGGATAATAATCCCCCAACGGTTTTGTTAATTAATTTAGCAAGTTTCATTTAAATGAAGACAACACTAAAGAGGCAAGTAGCCAAAATTCATCCAAGTTTCATCCTCCCCCCATATTCAACGTATTATCTACTGTACGCACCGCCCCCTCCATATGGGCAACTATATCCATATGCACAGCCCCCTTACAACTAAAATTTTCATTTCATCGAGTTGCCAACCAACCGTGCACAATTTTCGCCTCCAGAAGCACCTACCAAAATTCCCGCTCCACGTCGCCCAGGTTATCATCGACGGCAACGACGGCGGCGACAATGATGAAGGAACCGCTGGAGCTCGGTCTAAGCGATTGTTTTGGTCTCAATAAGACGACATTCGACTTGTGAGTGTTAATTTAAATTTAAAATTTTTTGGAAAGAAAATTTTACGGCTTTCGCTTCAAAATTTATGAAAAACTTTACTTTTTTGTCTTCCAAATTAGTTCAGGGTTGAATAACTCTCTCGACCCGATCGACGGCAACAACAAAAAAATTGACATGTACTGGGTAGGGGTGTGCATTCGGGAAATTCGGTTTTTTCGGCATTGCACATTGAAAACCATACTTACTAAAAAATATTTCGGTTCAGTTTCATTAAATACCAAATTAATTCGATATGATATTGGTAAATACCAAATTTACCAAATTAATGTGAATCTACATGGCATCTTTATTTTACGATTTGAAGTACCAAATAATAGCATAGACCATAGTATTGAAGGTTCAAAGTGACCAACAAGTAAAATTAAACACCAAATAACGTTACGTCATTAAAAATTCGTGTATTAATACTCAATAATAGAAAATAAATAGTTCCAATGGGTAGAACACATCTTCGACTTTCTAAGGCACAAATGCTGGGACATGGTACCAGCACTACTTGAACTATGTGTGAAGATGTGTTCTACCCATAGGATAGAACCATCTTCTTATCCCATACTATAGTTGTCAGTTCAAGATGCTTCAGACATATGCAGGCATAAGGTTGTCTCCAACGCCGGCTCATCAAAGGGCACGTGCAGGACATGTCGGCTGATCGAGCGGCTGAAGCGGCGGGTGGAAATGACCAGCGATGTGCGAGCATGTGATCGTCACGCAACTAATGATTTGGGGCCCCACCGAGCACGCATCGGGTGAAGCAGCTCCATTGGAGCTAGTCAAAGGCGCACGTACGTATTTTATCGGGCCCGTAAATTATCGACGACTGCGACGCTTCACACCTGAATACAACGACTAACAAATGGGGACATAACCTCGCGGGCCCGCATGTCATTGAGTGAGTAGGATAATTTCTTCGACTCACGAGGCAAACACCATGGGCCCCACTCTTGAAACGTGATCCGGGAGGATCTTCAAGCCTGATCGCATACGGATTCACGACCAAGTCCTGATTGCATACTGATTCGTGACCATGTCCTGATCGCATATGGATTCGCGACCAAGTCCTGATTGCATACGGATTTGCGACCAAGTCCTGATCGCATACGGCTTCGCGACCTTAACCGTGTTTGGAAAGGTTTCGCAACCATGGATTGGTTCGTGACCATGAAAAGTAATTTGTTCTTTATTCGGAATTGTAAACCGATCCGAATATATATAACTAAGCTTATATGTTTAGGATTAGTTAGTTATATGAGTCTAATACGTTTAGGTTATTAAGTCTGATACGTACTCATACGATTGGTCTATAAATACCTTATAATAAGTCTAGTTTAGATCATCGAAAAAGTCATAGAACTTATTTAAGTTTTAAACACTTATAGTTCCTTTGATGTAGACAAGTGTGCCTAACGTTCAACGTGTAAGCCCTCTTTGAAATAAAGAGTTGTGTAATTACTTTGAGTTTCGGTATTTCCGAATAAGATCCCGTTATTCCACATATTAGAATCTGGGTGAGCCTAGTACAAAAACCAAGGCTAGGTCTCAAACGAATCAAGTTGGTATCAGAACAACTTTCCTACCCTGTGGATGGTGAAGACTCGCTAGGGTTACAAAACCTCCGGTGAAAATCCAGGCGATCAATCGACGGTTCCTACAACTGCGTCTCCGACAATGTCTGACGATACCTCCGTTCAAGCTAACATAGCCGAACAAGTGGCTAAGCTCTCCACCGACATGGAAACCGTGCTTGCTTGGATTAAGCAGCAGGCCATGATTGTACCTCCCGAAGTAGGGAAGGTTATGGGTGTGAAGACTGGTGAAGACTTGCGCAGGGCAGACGAAGATGAAGACGAAGGCAACCACAAAACCGACGACCTCGCCAACACCTCCTTAGCTGTCGGATCTTTTAAGGTCGACGCTAAGATTGATATACCCATATATGATGGGGTGATCAATGCTGAGAAAGTGGATTCTTGGATCGATCAACTTGAGACCTACTTTGACCCAAAAGGGTTCAATAGCGCTCAAAAGGTGAAGTTCGCACCTTTGAAGATGAAGGACCATGCCAAGACTTGGTGGAAGGCCCTTGTCGCCAGTGGTGAAGCTGACGACCTTGCGTGGGGTCAATTCAAACGACTTCTGCCACAAGAATTCTATCTGATGGGTTACCTTGAGGAGAGATGGGAACGTTGGCACAGATTGTACCAACGGCACGACCAGACCGTCCAAGACTATAGTACGAAATTCCGGAGACAAGCAATGGACATCGGCATATCGTTATCCGATCCTCAGATATTTTGGAAATACACATCTGGACTTCAGAAATCAATCAGTACTGAGCTAAGTCTGTTCGGCGTCCAAGGCATCGCGACCACAAGCACAACTGCTATGGCGATCGAGAAGAAGAACAAATCCCGCAGCGACAAAAGCACGAAGGAAAGTGCGACTTCGACAAAGAAAAAGTTGAGTCCGAAGAAAAATGCTTCAAAATCGGGCATGGGTGCCTTTTGCGAACATTGTCAAGTCGCGGGACACACCAAAGACAAATGCTACAAGCTTCATCCTAAACTTCGACCAAAGAAAAACAAAACAGGGAAAAGAACAACCACGGCTACTACGACTTCACCCGACAAAGAAGTTGTCCGAATGAATTCGGTTAATAAGGCGGATACGATCTTGTTTCTGATGGAAATGCCGAAGGAGAAGGGTTCGAATCCACCGAATGATCATCACTCGACAGAGGACTTGTTCACCATCAACATCCAGGTGAAGCACGAAGTGGTCGCAGCGATATTCAATCCCGGAAGTCAGAAAAATCTGGTCTCCGTTGGACTGGTTCGATGACTTGGTTTGAAGACAACCACACACCCGTGACCATATCCGCTGGGTTGGTTTACATACGACATGAACCAATAGATTACGAGTCAATGTGTGTTGAAGTTTTCGATATCTGCACGATATATCGATGAGGTGCAATGCGATGTTGTCCCTATCGATATCTGTCAAGTGATCTTTGGGATCCGTATCTGTATGATCGAGACGCTTACTTCCATCGGCGAGCGCAAGGGTACGACCTCACCAAAGACGGAGTTAAGTTCGTGTTCAGTTGAGACATCCACGTCAACCCTTCGAACTTGATTACTACAAATCAAGCCAAACGAATTGTTAATGCATGTCACAAGTATGTGCTTGTCATGATTCAACCCATTGGTCAAGGTGAGGGTACTCGACCAGCGTTGTCGTTGGCGTGCCGAGAGAATTCTGGTCGTTTGTCGGGAATGTTGGAGAAATACAGTGATATGTTCGAGACTACCCAGGGTCGTCCGCTGAATCGTCCAGTCGAGCACGAAATTCAGCTTGTGTCCGATGCGACACTGCCCAATCTGAGTATGTATCGCAACTCAGTATTGGAGAATGAAGAGATCAAGAGACAACTTGGTGAGTTGCTCAACGATGGTGTCATTCAACCGAGTAGTTCACCTTGTGGATCTCCTATGGTGTTAGTGCCAAAGCAAGATGGGACTTGGCGTATGTGCATTGATTACCGAGCACTAAACAAGATCACCATTAAGAACCGGTACCCCCTTCCTCGTATTGACGACCTACTTGACCAATTGAAGCATGCTGTTGTCTTCTCCAAATTGAATCTTAAGTCAGATTATCATCAAGTCAGCATCCGAGAGGAGGATATGTGGAAGACCGCGTTCAAAACACGACAAGGTCTGTTCGAATGGCTGGTCATGTCGTTTGGTCTCTGCAATGCCCGGCAACCTTCATGCGTCTTATGAATGACGTATTGAGACAGTTCATCAACGACTTTGTGATCGTTACCTCGATGACATACTGGTTTATAGTCGTTCTTGGGATGAGCACCTCATTCATGTCGAAAAGGTGTTTGAACAGCTTCAGCAACATCGACTTCGCCTCAACCGTAAGAAGTGTGAGTTCGGCCAACAAACTCTACTTTACCTAGGATTCATGGTCGACAACGATACGTTGCAAATCAACCCGGATAAGGTAAAAGTGATTCGCGAATGGCTGCGACCGCGAACAGTTACGGACGTGCGTAATTTTGTGGGAGCATGCCAATATCTTCGGAAGTTCATCCGACCCTTCTCGATTATGGCTTCTCCATTGCATGCACTAACCATGATCGATCAGAAGTTCGAGTAGACAGGGAAACATGAGGACACGTTTCTCCTACTGAAAAGGAAGATCAGCGAGGCGCCCGTGTTAGCTTTGCCGAATCTCCAGAAACCGTTCGAACTAGAAACCGATGCCTCAGGTTATGCGATGGGCGCAGTGCTCATGCAAGAAGGTCAACCAATGGGATATTACTCCGAGTTATTCCAGGGAGCTCAAAAGAACTATCTGACGTACGATAAGGAGTTGTGTGCACTACATCAGGCCGTTAAATATTGGCGGTGTTATCTCTTGGGTAAAGAGACTGTTGTCCACACCGACCATCAACCGTTGCAATATTTGCAAACTCAGTCCAAGCTACAGCAAGCTCGACACATGAAGTGGATGTCGTATCTGCAACAGTTTAATCTAGTGATTAAGTACAAGAAGGGCGTACACAACAAATTAGTGGACATGTTGTCGCGACCACCAGTTACGACCCTCTGTTTATCAGCGTTCATGCAGATCAAGCCCTCATGTCATGATGATTATACCACTATGTACAGTGAAGACCCTAATTTTCAAACAACACTGACTGAGCTCGAAAAAGGGAAACCTACGGAGTTCGTTCGTCGCGAAGGACTCTTGTACAAGGGCAAATTACTTTGCATACCTCATGGAGCACCTCGAATTCAATGGATGCGAGAAGCGCACACATCGAAGGTAGCTGGTCACTTTGGGGTTACAAAGACGTTGCAAAATCTTCACCGACATGTGTTCTGGCCGCGTATACAGCAAGATGTGGCTAGTTTTATTCGAGGCTGTGGTCTCTGCAGCATCTCGAAACCGGCAAACTAAAAATTAGGTTTGTACACTCCTTTGCCAGTTCCATCGCGACCATGGGAGAGCATATCCAGGGATTTCTTGGGAGGATTGCCTAAGACCCGACGTGGCAACGACTATCTATTCGTGGTCGTTGATCGGTTCTCCAAAATGATTGTTCTTATACCTTGTCGAAAGATTATCACGGGAGAAGAAACAACTCGGTTTTCTTTCAAAACGTTTGGACACACTTCGGACTGCCAACTTCTATTGTGTCTGATCGCGATACCCGGTTCCTTAGTCATTTTTGGCGATCGCTTTGGACGATAATGGACACCAAGCTGAAGAGGAGTACTGCTTTTCATCCGCAAACTGATGGTCAAACCGAGGTGTAAATCGCACAGTCGTTCATCTCTTGAGAGAATATAACTCGAAGCACCCGAAGACCTGGGATGAAAGCATACCGTACCTGCAGTTTGCTTTTAATCGAGCAGTGCATGGTTCGACTGGAAAGATCAACGAGCACATGAGGCAAAGTGGTACACCAAAGAACATGGAAAAGCCCAATTTCCATATCTCCAGTTTGATCGAGAGGTCGCAACAGGGGTTGGCTCTTTCTCAACAAGGGAGTCATGATCCGGGAGAATCTTCAAGTCCTGATCGCATACGGCTTCGCGACCTTAACCGTGTTCGGAAAGGTTTCGCAACCATGGATTGGTTCGTGACCATGAAAAGGAATTTGTTCTCTGTTCGGAATTGTAATCCGATCTGAATATATATAACTAAACTTATCTGTTTAGGATTAGTTAGTTAGTTATATAAGTCTAATACGTTTAGGTTGTTAAGTCTTATACGTACTCATACGATTGGACTATAAATACCTTGTAATAGATCTAGTTTAGATCATCGAAAAAGTCATAGAATTTATTTGAGTTTTAAACACTTATAGTTCTTTCGACGTAGGCAAGTGTGCCTAACGTTCGACGTGTAAGCCCTCTTTGAAATAAAGAGTTGTGCAATTACTTTGGGTTTTGGTATTTCCGAATAAGATCCCGTTATTCCGCATATTAGAATCTAGGTGAGCCTAGTGCGAAAACCAAGACTAGGTCTCAAACGGATCAAAACGCGTCAAAACTTTTTGTTTCCCACGCTTAACACACTCATCCGAAACCCAATCACTGACGATTAGGGCCTGATATCTTAGGGCCCACCTGTCAGAGAAATGGTTCAAGCAAAGACGAGTAATGAGGTGACATTGGTGGGGCCCACCTGTCAGCGACAATACTTTTAGCCGTTAGAAAATTAGCTGTTACAAAAGAGCCGTTATGTAATTTTTTTATTTTTTTAATGAAAAAATTCATAAAAAATTCTTAAAAATTCAGAAAAAATCACCTCACTATTTTTCTATAAATAAAGCCCTCATTTGCTCATTTCACCATACCGATCTCACAAATCTTACACCATCATACACTACTTTTGCATTATTTTTGCACTAATTTTTTTTAGAGTTTTATATGGATAGTAATCGCCCCGAGAGTTTTCTAAACTGGATTAATTCTCCTAATACACCTAGAGAAAATCCGAAAACACCCGGTAATCCAAATCCCCCACCATATCCACCCAGTAATCCAAATTTTCCACAACCACCTTATCCTTCTGGTTATCCTCTGTATCCCTCGTCCCTCATTATTCACATGCTACTCCATATTCACATCCCCCTCCATATGCACTGCCCCCCTCATATTCACATGGCCATCCATTTGCATCCTACGGACAAAATTATCATTTTTTCATTACGTCGACCAACTATTTCCAGCCCTCGCCACAGCAACCCCATCCAAAAATTCAAAATCCGCATCCCTGTCAGATTTTGGTACGCCACATTCTGCGTCTCATGTCATTATTGACGATGATGATGGCCATGTTCTCCCAGGTCCTGTCGGGCGTAAGTGATTGCTTTGGTCAGCAGTCGACGATGTTTGATTGGTGAGTAATTCGTTTTGACATTCAGTTTTCGTAGAAGAAATTATTTCAAAATTTTGTGGGATTTAATTTGAAAGGTTCATATTCATTTCCTCGTGAAAACGTTATATTTCAGGTATGTAGATCAGTGCATGGTTGAATATTTTGCTAGACCCAGTAGACGGGAACAATAAAAAATGCAACACGTATTGGGCGAATGTGACAGCGGCGTACAATAAGAGTAGCGCAAAAAATCGGAGAAGGGAGGTGAAGCATTGCAAAGACCATTGGTTCCGGACAAACAAAAAAATTGTTCAATTCAATGGTTGTTGGTACAGGCTTAATGAGGTCTACTGTATTGGTCTATGCTAGTGGTCGTGGTTGTTGCATAGAAAAATTTGTGCAACTAAAATATCTTTGGAAAATAATCGTTGGAATATTGCAATTGGAAACTAATAACTGGTATATTCAATTACTATCTATACCACACTCAATTACTATCTAAACCACACTCAATTAGTAATCAATTACTGTCCAAACCACACTCAATTACTATCCATACTACACCCAATTCTATCTAATTACTATCAGATTACTATTCAAATCACACTCAATTACTATCCAATTTTATCCAAACCATTTTCAATTACTATCCAGTTACTATCCATACCACACGCAATTACTATCCAAACTACACTTAATTCCTATTCAAACCACATTCAATTTTATCTAATTACTATTCATACCACACCCAATTACTATCCAAACTACACTCAATTACTATCCAGCTACACAAGCATGTTGTTCATTGTCGTGGGACCCACAGGAGATTAAAGCGTTAACACATGCTCCGAAAACACGGAGACCGCACGAAAATAAACCTGTGCAGCTGACAACTACGTCCCACAGTTCGTGTCTCCACATATCAATTACTGAGTTATTACAAACCGCGTCGCACAATGCTCAAGGGAAGTGGGGCCCACCCAGCTCGTAAAACACAGAAAGTGCGCCTGCTTCGTTGCCGTCACCCACACACGCGTTCGACTTAAAGTGACTGACTGGTGGGTCCTCTATTTGTTGACCCCACCTGTCAGTGAAATAGACAAAAACAATTGTTGGTTTAAATATAAATTCAAGTAAATTATTTCTCTCTATGCTGTTCTACACTCAAAGACAATGACAAGTGGGCCCGATACTATGTTGGCCCACCTGTAAGTTACAGAAACGAGAAAATGACCGTTGGATTGATTTAAAAAACATATAAAAGCTCTCGCCTCTGTTTTTTACACATAGTGGATGATAGGTGGGGTCCATGATGTATTTGGCTCACCTGTTATGTACCACTATTTGAATTTTATGATATATTATTTTTCCGTTAAGTGTAATTTTTAAATTAAATTTCATTATTTATTATTTTGTGTCGGAAATGTCAAATTTAATTTCCTAAATAGTATTAATATATTATTAATACTAAAACTAATGAATTAATACAAATTTGTTAAATATATGATTGTCAAATCATATATAACGAAACAAGAACTATGTCATTAGAATACTTGACTCTTGCTTAACTTTAAAGAGTATGAGTTTTTTTTATAAATAACCCAGATTAAAAAATCAATTACAAAACTAACCCACAGTTGCAAGATTTTACAAAAATGGTCTGCCACGTCAGCCTGTCGAGCACTGGGCACTCGACAAGCTAGCTGTCGCGTGGCGCCCGCTTGTCGAGTGCTCAGTGCTCGACAAGAGCCCTGCGACCACGACCACGGGCTTGTCGAGTGCCCAGCACTCGACAAGCCAGCGACCAGGTGCTGCAAAAAAGGATTTTAATCGCGGGAGTGGGGATTCGAACCCGAGTCAACGACATGGGAACTTGTCGAGTGCTGAGCTAAGGCCTTTTGCTGCTCTAAAGAGGCCTGGCTTTTTAATATACTGTTACTTGTCTAGTGCCCAGCACTCGACAAGCTGGCAAAAAAGGGTTTTTAATCGCGGGAGCAGGGATTCGAACCCGGGCCAACGACTTGGGAGCGTGGTAACCAGCTGGGCTAAGGTCTTTTGCTACTATAAAGAGCCTGGCCACTGTAATATACTGTAACTTGTCGAGTGCCTAGCACTCGACAAGTTGCTGACTTAACTCTCTCTGGTCCCCTCCCTCCTCAATTATTCTGCTGCTGCTGCTCAGTTCTGTTTCCAGCGCACACACACACACATACACTTCTCTCTCATTTTCCTCTCAAGTTTCAATTTTAGATCTAGCAAAATCCATCTGGTAAATTGATTCGGTTTAGAAAAGAAATTTGTAGAGAATTCCGAGCTCTTCGAAAGGAGGTAATTTTTTTTGAAATGCATTTAAGATTCTGTTAAGTATGTTGGTAATGATGTAATTAGTGTTTATGTTTATGTGTATAGATTCTTTTAAGCATGCATGTGTAAATGTGTTTATGTGTCTATACTGTTAATCATGTGTAAATGTGTTTATGTGTATAGATTCTTTTAAGCATGCATGTGTAAATGTGTTTATGTGTATAGATTATGTTAATGAATATATGGATGTTTTTGAAATTATGTGCATGTGTGTATGTTTTTAGAAAAGATGAAATTAGGTTATTTTTAATTATGCGCATGCATGCTCTATGTTTAGGAATTAGGTTTTTTAAATGTATATATGTGTTTTTAGAAATTATGAAATTAGGTTATTTATAATTATGCGCATGCATACTCTATGCTTAGCAATTAGGTTTTGTAAAAGAATATATATGTGTATTTATTTAGAAATTATGAAATTAGGTTATTTTTAATTATGCGCATGCATGCTCTATGTTTAGAAATTAGGTTTTTTTAATATATATGTGTGTTTTTAGAAATTATGAAATTAGGTTATTTATAATTATGCGCATGCATACTCTATGCTTAGCAATTAGGTTTTGTAAATGCATATGTGTATGTATTTAGAAATTATGAAATTAGGTTATTTTTAATTATGCGCATGCATGCTCTATGTTTAGGAATTAGGTTTTTTTTAATGCATAAGAGTGTTATTAGAAATTATGAAATTAGGTTATTTATAATTATGTGCATGCATACTCTATGTTTAAGAATTAGGTTTTGTAAATGCATATGTGTATGTATTTAGAAATTATGAAATTATGTTATTTTTAATTATGTGCATGCATGTTCTATGTTTCAGAATTAGGTTTTTTGAATGTATATATGTATGTTTTTAGAAATTATGAAATTGTGTTATTTTTAATTATGTGCAACTATGTTTATAAATTAGGTTTTTTAATGTATATGTGTATGTTTTTAGAAACTATGTGCATGTGTGTATGTTTTTAGAAAATATGAAATTAGGTTATTTTTAAATGTGCACATGCATGCTCTATGTTTCGGAATTAGGTTTTGTAAATGTATATGTGTATGTATTTAAAAATTATGAAACTAGGTTATTTTTAATTATGTGCATGCATGCATGCTCTCAGAAGGCAAAGTTGTATAACATACAGAATAATGCACATGGATGCATGATTGCTGAACTTAAAAGGAAAATAGGTCCATAGGGTTGTCAGACATAATGGTGTCATGTTATTTACGCGTGAGATGAATGTGTGTAAGGAATGGAGACTACGGAAAAAATTCGCATATTTTATGGTGACGGCTTAGTTTGCGAGGGGCAAAGCGGGGTTGATATGAGCTGTTGCTAGTATGTGACGGGCGAGCTGAGCGTACATAACACCTCATTCCTGGACCTGAATTTATGGATACTGAATATGTTCGGGAAGAGGCATCGCGATGAAATGGCTCTAATTGAAGGGCTCATCGTACGGGAGGTAGATAATGAGCCATACTGGATGCTGCGCGAAATTAAATGGGACAAATATTGGAGCTCTTATATTTGAAGAGTGGAAGACCCCCCTGGCGGATTGCTCGGCCAATTCGCGATGTATGTGCAGTTCTACAACGTAGGAGCAGCCGAGCGTGCGGTGGATGGTGAGCCAAGCATCGTGTCCAGTCCTGCAACATTCAGGGCTAGCGAGTGGTTGGATGTATTCTACCATACTCGCGTAGATGTGTGCGAGGTATTGGATTGCCTTCCATCAGTGTCCGACAAAGATGATTCGACGGACTCGGAGGCATCCGATGGCTCTGATGACGATAATCCTGATCCCCCGCAGGAGTGGCTAGATCATTCAGCATATAGTCAAGCTGTTGACGAGGATTGTTACCCGAGCTAGTTCAAAATAAATGCACATCTAGTTCAAGACAGATTCGAACCATGAGAGTGTCCGTTGATGTGATCTTAAGCTGTCCTGGGAAGCGCGGACACATGGTCGCAGGCTCTACGCGATCAGGCTACAGATAGTGCGCGGTCAGAAGCCCGTATGCCATACGCGGACAGAAGATCATAGATAATACGCGGTCAGATGACTGTGGACAATGCGCGGTCAGAACACCCTCGACCAGAAGACGCGGGGTTTGCTTAGGCCCTACAACAAGCGTATCCCAAGTATCCCGAAGATTCCTCCACATGCGGAGACAACCGTCAGGAGGTTAATACGTGCAGTTATTCTTTAATTACACGTGTTAAGCCTGCGTGGAGGTTAAGTGCAGTTACCAAAACTGCACCCGAGCAACTGTTTGAAGCCGTTATGCCTTGGCACCCTTTCGACCAGTATAAAAGGGTAAGCCAATGCATCAAACAAGGGCATGAGATCGAGAGATCAACAGAAGATATCGGATTTAATCTACTAGCTTCCATAGGCCACTTTAATAGTATTTTATATAACCACACAGGAAGGATCTTCGCCTGTGAAGACCCTTTCCACAACCTTGTAATTTTTTACATATAGTGAAATTCTAACAGGACGTAGGGCTGTTACTCCCACCATCGAGGGCCTGAACTGTCTAAATATCTCTGTGCTTCACCTGACTTTGGTTCATCATCCCTTCCCAGAGGGACACCCTGAAAGGTCTTACAACTCACAAAAATCTGCATAAGTTCGACTAAGGACCCCGAGTCCGAATCATCGACAGCTGGCGCCCACCGTGGGGCCTTTCTCAAGGCGTCCTAATTTCTATCCGGAGGTTCGCTGAACCATGGCTAGAGCATATGATTCCAAGAACGACGTCGATCTCGAGGATTATGCCCACATTCAGATGCCTTCTCCCTATGATCCTGTTCTAATGGAGGAAATCAGAGACGAAGGCGTCCCGGAGGTCGATTCGACCACTCAGGTCATGTCTATCGACCAGGGGGCGACCGACGCAGAACCAGAGCCTACTGAGGTTCTTAATGCGTTAGAGGTTGAATCCAGTCCATCGTACGACCCTGCTGAGGGAAAGAACCATGCTGACCAGGAGATTAGCCCGGGGAGGTTTGACCCGGATAACCTCCATCGTCTCTTGATTTCGAGTCTGACTTGGAACAAATAGAGATGTTTTCTCCATCGGTGACCTCGCTCCCTAGACAGTTCGCTTCCTTATCAGAGGAAACTCCCGATCAGCAGGTTACTAGGGAAGAACAGGAACACAAACAAAAGAAAGATCAAGTCCATGAGTAACAACACAACGAACTTCGTAGAACAGCCCTAGAGGCTCTTCAAATTGCATAGGCTCATTACGATGTTGCTCCGAGTTCTTCCCGACGATCACGCAGTCGCAGACGCGACTAGACACCGTCCTTACCCCCGGAGCGTTTTCCGGCGGACGAAGAAACGGTAACACCTGGTGCCCCTAGGAGAAGTATGCATGTCCGTCTACGATCTATCGCGGAGGTTCTGCGTAATTTTCCTCCTACGGTCACAGATGCGCAGAAACCGTCCTTCGCCAGAATCCTGGCAGAGAAGTTGAATGGGGTCGCATTGGAAGCAACCCCAACGGCTTCTTCCCGGTCGGCAACACATTCCCATAACCGAGAGTACTCTAATTCTGGTTCAGGTAGACGTAATCGTCCACCACCCGTCTCGTCCCGGTGTGACAAAGCCAGACAAGCGGGGGATTCTCATGATCGGGAACAAATTCGTGTCCACTCCTGCTTAGGACCACGAGTAACTTCTCCATTGCGTGAGGTCACCCGTGACCATGTCGAGAGTCGCAGGTCAATTCACGGCCCTTGTGTTGGTTGCAAAGCTTTCTCGTCCGGCCTTCGTGCAGTTGTTTGGCCAGACAAGTTTAAACCAGGGGCCATAGAGAGATTTGATGGAACTTAGAACGTCTAAGTTCCTCCAGATCTACATTATTGCCATCCAGGTAGCAGGCGGCGATGACCGGGTCATGGCCAACTATCTGCCTATAGTCCTCAAAGGACTGGCAAGAACCTGGTTGTTCAATCAACCCAAGGGTTCGATATATAACTGGGAAATGTTGTGATCCATTTGAGACCTAGCCTTAGTTTTCGCACTAGGCTCGCCCAGATTCTAATATGCGGAATAACGAGATCTTACTCGGAAATATCGAAACCCAAAGGTTGATCGAAAACAAAACCCAAAGTAATTGCACAACTCTTTATTTCAAAGAGGGCTTTACACGTCGAACGTTAGGCACACTTGCCTACGTCGAAGGAACTGTAAGTGTCTAAAACTCAAATAAGTTTTATGACTCTTCGATGATCTAAACTAGACCTATTACAAGGTATTTATAGTCCAATCATATGAGTATGTATCAGACTTAGTAATCATAAACGTATTAGACTCATATAACTAACTAACTAATTCTAAACAGATAAGTTTAGTTATATATATTCGGATAGGATTACAATTCCGAACAGAGAACAAATTCCTTTTCATGGTCGCGAAACCTTTCCGAACACGGTTAAGGTCGCGAAGCCGTATGCGATCAGGACTTGATCGCGAAGCCATATGCGATCAGGACTTGAAGATCTTCCCGGATCATGTTGTGTGATGCCATCATCAACAATTTCCAAAATTGTTATCAGAAACCGGGTAAAGAGGACGACCTCCATCGATTACGACAAACTTCAATCGAAACCCTTCGCCAGTTTGTCAAGAGATTTGTCGGGGTAAGAAATACCATCCCGAATATATCTAATAGCTCCGTTATCAGGGCATTTAAACACGTCGTTCGATATCGGCGATTCACCGAAGATTTGCTCATCCATCCTCCTCGATCAGTAGCCGACCTTTTTGATATGTCCGATCGATATTCCGACGCAGCTGAGGCTGTTGAATGGAATCGGATGGTTGATAAGGGTAACCTACCGCTTCAACTAGGTCTTAAGGATGCTAAAAGGGAGGATTCAAGCAAGAAGCCAGAATCGTCATCAGGCGGCAGGTCGAAGAAGTCAAAAAGGAGTCGATCTGGACAGTACCGAGAGGTCGCGGTCACAGAGAAGCCTCCATCGACCAAAGGTAACAAGTATTCGTTTAAGAATTAACTGCTTCTAGTAGTCTCAATGCCGACCAGCCAGAGAAGTCGACTAACCCGCAGGAAGGCAAGAAGTGGTGCCCGCTCCACAACTCCGCAAGCCACGACCTCAAAAATTGCAGGAGTTGGTTGAAGCAGTTGGATGACTTCTACCAGGGGACAGGACCTATGCCGACCTTACCAACTAAGGAACAAGCTTCCGGGCTAAGAGATGCCGACGGAGATGAGAAGATGTCTTACCAGGTACCTCGTAATCATGTTAATGTTATTTTTGGGGGTTCCTCCTCTTTTGTTTCTAAGAGGCAATTTAAAACCTTTTATCGAGAGGTTAACCAAACAGAGACTTCCCTTGGTGAACCTCAGTACCCCCATTGGTCGGACACACCTTTGACATTTGATCGCTCTGATTGTCCTGTGGGGCTTACTCGACCATTGAGGCTACCTCTGGTCATTACCCCGATTATCAGTAATGCGAGAGTCGAAAGGGTTCTGATCGACGGAGGTAGTTCCTTGGACATCTTATTGGTCAAGGCACTCGACGAGATGCAGATTCCTCGTTTGAAAATCAAGCCCATAATTCACCCATTTTATGAGATAATTCCTAGACCCTCTATGATGCCATTGGGACAGGTGGTGCTCCCGGTCACGCTGGGAGAACCAGATAACTTCCGAATAAAATTAGTTACTTTTTGATGTAATTGATTGTGATTCGGCTTACAACACAATCTTTGGTAGGCCAACTCTTGCTAAGTTCATGATGGCTACGCACTATGCTTATCAGTGCGGCAAGTTGCCTGACCCCAAGGGTGTTATTTCGGTCCGCGGCAGTCGCAATGTGGCATTGACATGTGATCGGCTATCCCTGGAGATGATGGACCAACTTCCCCTTCGAGACGCCCAGTTCGCCACAGTGTCCACTGATGCGATCAAAGCTGCTCCTCGATCAGATGAAACACTCAAACTGGTTCCATTGTACCCAGGTGATCCGTCCAAGACAATTTGGGTTGGATCAAGCCTGGATGACAAATAGGAACTCGAGCTCGTTGCTTTCCTCCGGGCTAACGCAGATGTGTTTGCGTGGAAACCATCCGACATGCACGGTGTCCCAAGGGAAGTAATTGAGCACAGGTTAGCAATTTGACCTGGACAGCAGCCAATAAAGCAAAAGCTCAGGCGTTTTGCTGTTGACCAACAGGAAGCCATCCGAGAGGAGTTGGACAAACTCCTAAAGGCCGGATTTATTCGCGAAGTCGATCACCCAGAATGGCTTGAAAATCCGGTCATGGTCCGCAAGTCAAATGGCAAGTGGCGCATGTGCGTCGACTACACCAGCCTTAACAGTGCCTGTCTAAAGGACGACTTCCCCTTCTCGGCATCTACCAGCTGGTTGATTCTACTGCGGGTTGCGAACTGATGAGTTTCTTAGACGCTTACTCAAGATATCATCAAATTAGCATGGCAGAAGAAGATGAAGAGAAGACTGCCTTCATCATACCGTTCGGCACCTACTGCTACGTCAGAATGTCGTTCGGTCTCAAGAACGCAGGTTCCACGTACCAGCGCTTGATGCAAAAGACCTTTCTTTCCCAGATGGGGCGTAATCTTGAAGCTTACGTAGACGACCTAGTTGTAAAAAGTTCAAAAAGATTGTCTCATTTAGACGATCTCGCTGAAACCTTCTGTAATTTAAATCGATATGGAATAGAACTAAACCCGAAGAAATGTTCTTTCGGGGTTTCATCAAGAA
This sequence comes from Pharus latifolius, assembly GCA_019359835.1. NCBI lineage: Eukaryota > Viridiplantae > Streptophyta > Magnoliopsida > Poales > Poaceae > Pharus > Pharus latifolius. Next base: position 10,043,296 of record CM033323.1, on the reverse strand, counting down.
AACTTCTTTGTTTTCTTGTTTGTTCCAGAGGAATCGAGGTCAATCCTGAAAAAATCAGGGCTATCGAACAGATGAGGTCTCCCTCGACCATCAAGGATGTTGAGCTCCGGGCAGGTCGCATGACGGCATTAAGCCAGTTCATATCGCGACTAGGCGAAAGAGGACTACCGTTCTTCAAAGCCTTGCACAAACATCACAACTTTACATGGTCTGATGAGGCCGAAAAGGCATTTCAGGAGGTCAAAGCGTATCTGTCCAGTCCGCCGGTCTTGGTTTCTCCCGACAAGGGGGAACCATTACTTCTCTACTTGGCGGCCACACCACACGCGGTCAACGCTGTCCTGGTCGCAGATAGAGAAGGTGTGCACAGACCCGTCTACTATGTAAGAGAAATACTTCATGGTCCTAAGGAGCGATACCCTGAGGTCCAGAAGATACTTTACACACTACTGATGGCTTCCCGTAAGCTACGACATTACTTCCAAGCACATAAGATCACAGTACCCTCAACTTTTCCATTGGGGGGTATTGTCCGCAATCCAGAGAAATCTGGTCGGATCGCCAAATGGGCTGTTGAACTCGGAGCATTCGACATCTATTTCATGCCCTGCACCGCGGTCAAGTCTCAGGTCCTGGCCGACTTCATGGTCGAATGGACTAATCCTGAGCCACCTGCGCAGGCGCCCGAAGAATTGGAATGCCCGGATCACTGGACAATGTACTTTGACGGCTCTCGTAGTTTTCAACACTCGGGGGCTGGAGTGGTCTTAGTTACGCCTCAGGGCGAACAGCTGAAGTTTGTCTTTCAACTACACTTTTCTGCGACCAACAACGCAGCAAAGTATGAAGGTCTTCTTGCAGGGCTCCGGGCAGCAAAATTCCTCGGAGTTCATCGATTAGTGGTGAGGGGAGACTCACAGCTGGTCGTAAACCAGGTAAACAAGGAGTACAGCACCTCCGATGAGACAATGGCTCATTACCTGGGGGAAGTGAGGAGATTGGAAAAACACTTCAGTCATTTCGAAGTCCAATACATCCCGCGAAAGGACAACATTCTCGCAGACCAATTATCCAAAATTGGGTCCTCACGCACATCTGCTTCGGCAGGAGTGTTCGTCGTGTTGCATCTAGGCCTTCATGCCTAACCCTAATTTTAATGATTAATGAAAACAAAGTGTTCCGGACTATTTGTGCTATTGAGTTTATTTGATACAGAGTTGCGTTGGGAAGATATGCACGGAATACAAGAAGAACCCGACGTAAAATAAAAGCACAAGTAGCAAAGAGCAAAAGACAAGTCCAAAATCGTGAAGATGCGAAAGACCTCAGGTATTACGAGTTTTTATATTTTACCGATCTTGGCGTGTGGAGATGATCGGTTAGGAAAAATTCTTTCTAGCTTTAACCGTACTATAAAGAGGGGTAGCGAAAGTCCTCTTGTTATCTCCAGCACAAACCGAGAATGTTAGGTCATTGCATCGCATCCTTTTTATGTGGATTTGCTTTTGGTCCTATTTGGAAAAATCTGTTTTTCAGTTCAGTTTTTGACAGCAGAAGAGTATTTGCATTTTTCAGAAATATCTAGGCAGATCTGGTTTTTGCTTCTGTTGACAAAAATGTAGCCCTTGAAATTATCTTTCCAACGAGCTATTAAACACCTATTTTGGATTTCTGTATTTAAAGTTATAGCTATTTTTGTTCATGCTGACTGTCAGTTTTCATAACTGACTGTCAGTTTGAATGTCAGTTTAGTGTAACTGACAATTGTCCAGAGAGGGTGTTTTTTGGTCTCAAATTTTTTGTACTAAACTGACTGTCAGTTTGTCCATACTGACTGTCAGTTGGGGTTTCGACCAGAGAGTGTTTTACTGTGTTTCTATTTGTTTCTGGTCGAGCTAGTACACAAACTGACTGTCAGTTTGTGTAACTGACTGTCAGTTGCGTGTTCCAGCTTTCCTGTTTTGGCTGCAAACGGCTAGCTATTTTTTATCCGTAAATTTTGTCGGCCGTTGTGTACTAAACTGACTGTCAGTTTGGGTTGCTGATTTTTAGCCCTAACTCCAACGGTTCATTTGATTCTTGAGGCTATAAAAAGGGGCTTTGGGCATAAGTTTTCCACAACTAGTAGCAGCATTTCATACACACTCTTGAGCATTAGTTTCTTATATAAAATCTTGATCTTTTGATCAAGTCGAGTGCTTTCCGATCCACCGAGATTTTCAGTTCTTTTGCATTTGCATATACTTAGCTTCTCGGTGCTTGTTTGGAGGTCTAGAGAAGACCTCGCTGCCTGTTACTCTTGGTGAGCGCCCTCACCTAGACGGTTCGGAGGCGTGGCCGTTGACCTCTTCGTTCGGAGATTGTCGGAGAGGCTCGGCGAGTGTGTACAAGGCATCGGTGCTCGCCTTTCCGGAGTGGACAAGGAGCAACCATTAGTGATAATATCCTTGGTGGATATTGAAGCGAGACTCAAGTGATTTGAGTGCTTCAACAAGGATTAGTGGAGACTGGGCGAGTCTCCGATACCTCGGTAAAAATCGTTGTGTTCGTTCTCTTTCCCCTGTTTATATTATTTGTTCTTGATTTGTTCTTTATTTGCTTTAAGTTTTAAAGTTTTTAAAAGCCTCCTATTCACCCCCCCTCTAGTCGGCATCCTTGATCCAACACGTCGAACACTTGGAACATCCTTTGATCATGACTACTATTGAGGATAATCCGGTAACAGTCCGCGTTACCAACTTCGGACAGGAACAAGATTGGACCCATCCATTGAGGGTCTATCTCGAACACGGGACCCTGCCCGAGAATGAAACCGAAAGTGATCGGTTAGTTCGAAAGGCGCGGCTATACAAGCTCATAGAAGGAGTTTTGTATAGGAAAGGTACTCAAGGAGTATTTATGCACTGTGTGTCCCAAGAGGAAGGCAAATCCCTCTTGAGATAAATTCATGACGGTGTATGCGGTGCGCACGCATCATATCGTACACTGGTCGGCAAAGCTTCCGACAAGGATTTTACTGGCCTTCGGCACTTGATGATGCCAAGAATATGGTCAAGACATGTCCTCAGTGTCAATTTCATGCAAGACAGATTCATCAACCTGCCTATGCCCTACAAACCATTCCTCTTTCATGGCCCTTCGCGGTCTGGGGGATGGACATTGTTGGTCCTATGCCACAAGCGGCCAATGGATACAAGTTCTTGTTCATAGCCATTGACACGTTTACAAAGTGGATTGAGGCCGAATCAGTACGCAACATTACCCTGCTGCTGCACAAAAGTTCTTTCATAAGAACATTGTGGCTCGATTTGGTGTTACAAATAGTCTCATCACTGATAACGGTTCCCAGTTCACCAGTGGTCTTTTTCTGGATTACTACGATCAGGTTGGAACCAATGTGTGCTTTGCCTCTGTAGCTCATCTGCAGAGCAATGGTGCCGTTGAACGTGCCAACGGGCAAATATTGCAGGGCATCAAAAAATGTGTTTTTGATTGCCTTAAGACAAGCTCGGGGGCTTGGGTAGACGAGCTCTACACCGTTCTGTGGGCACTATGGACTACCTCTAGTCGAGCCACCGGTGAGACGCCTTTCCATTTGGTATACGGGGCTGAGGCTGTGTTACCTATGGAATTCAGTATTGGCTCTGTCCGGACAGATCAATTCGAATAAGTTGATCAGGATGGGTAACGATTACAAGATCTCATCCTCCTAGAAGAAAAAGTGATCGAACTCTGATTAAGTCTGCGGTATACTTGCAAGTTTTGCGCAAGTACCATAACAAAAGGGTGCGACCACGTAGCCTTCACGTGGGTGATCTGGTTATACATAAAATACAAAACCAATCTAGTCACAACAAGTTTTCCTCACAATGGGAAGGCCCCTACACTATTGTCTCGGTGCCGCGACCAGGATCAGCTCGGTTAGCGATGGAGGATGGACGGATCTTATCTAATACTTCGAACATCGACCAATTACGCAAGTTTTACGTGTAAGTGTCCAATCATTTTTCCTTTTCAATTAGCATGGTTTAACAAAACGGGTGCTTTAGTTGTTTCATGTGTGGGTTATTCCTCTTTTGCTCATATATGTAACGAGTCTGGTTTGGGGGCTGGTCGCTGATGGTTATATTGCTATAATATCCTGATCGGATTCGCTGGCCGATCTCATGATCACTTCCAGACAAGACACCCCTCAATAAGCCGTTTCTCAACGCACACGGGGTTTGCTGGCATGTCCTTGGTCATCAGAGTGGCTGCCGGTTTGCAATAAGATTGGATATTGTGTTTAGTATAATTGTTAGCCTGGTCGGGTATCCCTTGTCGTCGCTACACATATGTTTCTCCTGTGCTCATAATACTAAGTCTTCAGTATACATAATCACAGGCGGGGGCTAGGGGAATATGGTCGCGACATGAAACAAAGAGAAGTATTTCCTTTTTAAACAAAAATAGCATGCATTCGCATTGTATAAAGTGAATTTGTACAAGTGCAAGAATTTACATTATGCCAAGATCGTTCAGAAGTTTCTCTACGAGGGGCTTGACCTCCTCCATGATAGACCCAACCTGGTCTTCACTCTCGACCTCTGCCTCTTCCGCCGCTGCGTTCAGATCCAGATCTGGGCCATGGCGAAGACGAAGTCGACAGAGGATGGCGGAGGCAGTTGATCAAACTCTTGATTTGATCGCCTCATTTTGCCGCCTAGTATCTTCAGGAAGATACTCGAAAAGTGATTCTGCTTGGGTCGCGACCAGTGTGGTCCAGTCGCTAAGGCTGAGGTCGTCCACCGCGGTTTTGACCACATCAGCCCTTAGCAGACCGACCACCATCTTCAGTTTCGCGAAGATGTTTCCTTGAGCACTGCTGCAGGCAGAGATTGACGTGGTCAAATCTTTGTTCTCCCTGCAAACAGAGTCAATGGTCTCTTGGAGATTTGCCTTCTCTTGATCGTGCCGGCTTTTTTGGTCATCTCGCCCTGCGACAAGAGGTCATCACAAATAGTTCATACAACGAAACCAATTTACTCTGGACAGAAGTATACTTACAGGAGAGCTGTGACCGCAATTTCTGGAGTTCGCTCTCCAGGAACGAGATGTGGATGGTTGCCCGGAATTCTTGATTTTTCCGATTAGCAAGGTTCTTCATCAGATAAGCATTTTCTCTGTGACAGAAGGGATGGATATCAAGATAAGGACTTGCATCAAAATGAGTGAAGAAGTGTCTTCCTTACCGCTGCAGGCGACCTGTTTCCTCTTCTGCAGCCTCGATGCTATCCATCATAGTCATCGACATGGTCACCATGCGGGTCATTTCCTATGACATGGAAGGAGATCAGCTTCAAAGCACAAATGCTCTTATGCAAGCACAAAAACCATAAGGGGTGTTCGGCGTACCTCGACATACTCCTTGAATGAGAGTTTTCTTGGTGCAACCGAAGGTTGAACCACTGGGTTCACTTTATCCCCAGCAGTTGCAGCGGATGATTCTCCCCGCTTGTTTTTATTCTTAGTTAAGGTTGCAGATTCCAATACATCCGATTGGACTTCTGTAGACAGCCTATCAACCATGGCCCGAACGACTTCTCGAACCGAAGGGATGGAGCTTTGCTCCTCGGAGACCTCGGTCGCAGGGGAAGCCCCAACACTGGCCGAGGCCGCTGAAGGGCTAGGCACTGAGTCTCTGTGGCTAAGCAAATGGAAATGTCATCAGTTGAGATTTCTATTGTAATCTAACCTTGTCCCAACAAGGGAGATTTCTTACCTTACTCGAAATCCCTCCAGTTTTTGGGATTTTGAAGAGGGTTCTCCAAGGAAAAGGGGACAGCTGTCGTCTGTCCTGGTCTTCCTCTTCATGAAGAGGACCCTATCTTTTTCTCCCTGTGTGCACAAATTTATAAACTTACGCATAAGGAATGATAAAGACTGAGACTGGGATGATCCTTACCTGGGTAACCTCCTCGGTTGGTAGGGATACAGCCATTGGACCAGGTGTTTCCTGGACCATAGGCGTTGGGACTTCATCTCCGACCACCGGATCGCTGGTGATCGTGGTGTCCTTCTCCATTATTTCCATCCCAGGCGTCAGGAGCGGAGTGCTCGCCGCCCCAGGGCTGGCAGCAATCACCTCATGGCAGACAGAGGGGATGTTTTCTTCCTCCTGCACGAGCACTGCTTAATTGATGCTCATAAACGAACCAAGACTGTGAAGGATCTTACTATGGTCACCCCTTCTGTCAAGGGGAGAGGTGTAGCAAGTCCTGAAGCTTCCTGAGCTTCAGGTACTGGGACTTCACCAGCAACCACGGGATTATCGGTGGTTGCGGGGCCCGCTGCGGTCGTTCCTAGTCTCGCGGGCGAAGACAAGTCTTCGCTGAATAGGGAGGTGATCGTCTTCCTCTTACGGCAGATCATAGGGACGTCATCTTCCTCTTCCTCGCTCCTTTCACCCTGTACGACGAAGAAGTGATTCCGGTTTGTACCTGGGGTAGTAGGGGGCATCGAGTATCTTACCGCGGTTCTCTTTGCGGTAGAAGGAGCCTTTGGCGAGGAAGCCTCTCCCAGAATCCTCTTGGACTTCTTGGAGACGCTTTCCTTTGATCCGCACTTCGAAGAGATTTTCTTCACTCTCTTCGGAGCCGGCTTTCCCAGGAGGCCGACGCCTTCGACTGGGCGTGTTGCCTCACCAAACTTTCCCAGGAGCTGTATCGTTCGAGTTGTTCTCGTTAATACAAGATTAGTGGATGATCAGAAAATGGAACTTGGCAAGAAAGTCTGTACCTTTCGACGCTCCTGTCTAAGGTCGTCACCGGCATTGATCAGGCTCTGTGGGCGAGGCGATCCTCTAGCTCCCTCCACATCGGCACTGTACGCCTTGAGGAGGTAGTTTGTCCATTTTTCGATTTCGGACGAACTCAGAGCTACATCACAAGAAAACAAGTTAACTGACACCGGCCTAGACCGTCTCGCAAGAGAACGAGGACGATGCAGTAAGGCGAGTATTCAGTCGTTCTTTCCACAGGGACTAGAGAAGCAAAACGTGAATAACTAAACTAGATCGATGGCAAATGAAATAAATCGGAAAGAAATGAAAGAAGATGTCGGTAGAAATAAAGAGAAAGAGGTGGTTTCCTCGACAAGCGACTAGTGTTCGTTCTAGACTAGCGTTTCGTAATTCAAGCAATAGAGAGAAATCGTGTAGTGGTAGCGCGCGAGGCAACGCTAACAACCATCATCGATCGCAATCTACGGCCAGTATCGACGAAACACAAGTACAAAACAAACACAAATCATCTACAGTTCTCCTCAGCCATGACTTAACAACAAGCACAAGCAACGAATCCAGAATTCAACACAACTCAGCTCAGAGATGCAAATAGTTGACGATGTATCTCAGAAACTAAATAAAAGTGCAATTTACTCAGTTAGAGTTAAGGAGCAAACAGGCATCAGGACAACCCAGAGTAGAAACTGCTGAAACATCTCTTTCTCATGTAAAAAGTTATAAGCAACAATTCCATCCTCAAGGTAGCTCAAAATTAGAACTCATGAAATAGGAGAAGCTCAACAATAACTATTTGCAACTTCAAAGGATATTTTCAAATCAGTTCGCAGAATGAAACCATTGATGAAGCTACAATTCAAAAGGCACTATGCACTGAGAGGAATTGTTCTTTAACAAGTTAGTCATTCAGAACACCATACAACAACAAATAAAAACACAAGGATCCAATCAAATTCAAATACTCTAGAAATTCATGCAAAGATTGTCGATTCTACTTTCTGATCAACAATTGTAGGCAATCATATTATCTCATACACACAATACTCATCTCAGAATTAGAGAACAGAGAATGAGAAAGGAGGATTGATCAAACATATATCATTCAGAAATCGGTGCAATCAGGGTGTTGATCATACAAGTCATCATGCAACTCAGAACTAACGCATTCAAGACATTGCAAATCAAAAACACAGTTTCAGTTCATCACTGTTAATTTCAGTTTAGCCTCCAGCAAGCATTCAACAATTATAATGCATAACAATGCTAATTTTAGAGCATCATCACAGGAACAGAGTAGAGTAAAGGAGTGGAAATCGTTCACTACTTGTTGCTGTTGAAGAGGCTGCAGCTTGTTGGGATTCGCCAGAGGAAGCCATGGTCAATGGAGTTGTGGCCGAGGTAGATGGCCGCGGTCGAGGGGGCTGCAGCCTGTCGAGGAAGATGCACTGGCCGTTGTGATGGTCGAAGTCGTAGAGGAGGTCACCCAGCTTGCTGGCGCCGGCTCCGGCGGCGAGTGGTGGTGATCGGAGGAGGATCGGCGGTGCCGGAGGTGCAGCTTGGGCGCGGTAGGAGCGGGAGGCGCAGATCCGGTCAGATCGGGCGCACGAGAACTTCGCGCGGAGGCGGCGCAGTGAGAAGGAAAGGGCGGCTCGACGATGGAGGAGGAGAGGAGCGGCTCGGTGGTGCCGTGGAGATGGCGGATCGGCGGCACGAGATCCAGGTGGATCTGCGGCGTTGTGGCGGTGTGGCGCCGCGGGGGATCCGTCAGAGCAGATCGGCGGCGGCTGTGGTGCGAGGAAGGTGGTGCCGGCGCGGGGGAAGAGCAGATGCGGCGGCGTTGAGGGCGGCGCGATGTGGGTTGGATCTGGGCTGTGGCGGTGTGCTTTGTGGGCAGTGCGGGCTCACGTGGAGGCTGTGGAGGCGGCGCGGCCAAGGGAGATGGCGGCGCGGTGACTCGGTGAGGATGCGGCAGCGGTGGCGCCGGCGTGGGGCGTAGAGCAGATATGAGAGAGGAGTGAGGATGGAACAATTGAAGAAGAGGTGGGAAGAAGAAAGAAGGAAGGGGAAGCCGGCTTTGGGCTAGAGATGGACGGAAGTATGGAAAAACCGAGGGCGGAGGCAGAGAAGAAGTCCGCCGACTGTCTACGGTCTGGCGGCCGCCAGTGTGGTGGACGGAGGTGAGAAAATTGGGGGCAAAGAGAGAAGTAGAAGGTAAAGTACAAAGAACCAGGCTCAAATACCTCAGGTGGCGGATGGTTAGGTAAAAAGGGGAATTTGGCTCTTTTGCAGAAAAGCCCTCGAGGTTTTGGAAATTTAGAAATGGGACCTTGTGGCTAGGGTTTGGGATTTTGGGCCCCCGGAGACTCCGATTTCGGTGCGGTTGGTTCCTACGCGGCCACGGAAACGCATACTTCCATCCGGAATCGACCGAAGGTCGGAATAAGTCGATGAGGCACGACCGCTAGCCAGAAATCCATCCGATTTGCGCTGACCTGCGATAAAAATTGCAAAACAAATAATCCGGTCGATTTGGCAGCAAATCTGGAATAATCTATGTAAATGCCGGGTATATGACTAATATGTGCATGATGGGGGGTTTAAACATATAGAAATTATGCACAAATATGATAATTATCATTAACGAATACGACATTTCAGAGGAAAATTGTGTTTTTGTTGACTGGAATACATACCATTGTTATAGTCCAAGGTGTTATCCACCATGGACTGTATCTCCCAAGCCGGATGAGCCCTTTCACGTAGGGAACTCACCCGGTTCTTCACAAAGTCGCGGATGATGTCGCGAGCAGTTAGTCCCTCCTGGACTAAGTGAAGGATCACTTGGGCCTATTTCTTTTGCTCCGCGCTTAGAGCAGGAAGAGAATCCAACTCGTTGGACTTCTCCAGCCGAGAGTTCTCGAACCACAACCCACTCTCGGACGCAGGGGTGTAGTAAAACTACTTCTGGTACCACCCGTGCATGGAATCTCGCGAAGGGATATTCTTTCTTCTCCCTTATCCGGAAGTAAATGCATCCGGCGGCATTGGCGCTCTTCGACCATGCCGAATAGTAGAAGCGCCGGAAGAGCTCCACACTTGGGAGCACTCTGACGAATGCTTCGCACAAATGCTGGAAAATCGCCAAGATCAGGACAGCATTAGGGTGGAGATTCACCAACTCCAACCCGCAATGCTCTAAGATCCCCTTCAGGAATCGGCTTTCGGGGAATCGAAACCCGCATCGCAAGTATTCCTCGAAAACCACCAACTCGCCCTCTTGGACGATTGGGGTTTCTTGGTCCTTCTCCGCGGGCCGCCAATTAATTAGCAGCCGCGGAGGAAGGATCTCTTCCTTCTCTAGCTCCATCAGACTCTCCTCCGTATGGTGGACTGATCGGCTCCAAGATGCCATTTTTTGCGAGAGATTGTGAGGAAAAGCTGGCGGCTTTAGGGGCGATGGAAGACGAAGGATGAGGGTTTTGTGCGGTGGAAGTTCTAAAGCAGGTTGCTGGTTGTGTGGCTTCCTCAGGAAGCTACCTGCTCCTTTTATAGGCCCGAGGCAACGTTTCACTGAGGGCAACGTTCCATTGAATACTTTATTCATTTCCCATAATGGATGCTTTCTCTTGAAAACCCGTTATGCTTTCCCCTCACCGAATCTGAAATAAAAATTATTCTTTGTTTCGAATTTGGGGATTAGGGTGAATATAAGAATGTAAAAATGCCACAAAGATTTTTGAAGGACATTATCCTTCATATTTTTTGTAAATTTCCACGTGTTGGTCACAATGTGATTCTGTGATCACCTTAAGGCTTGCATTCTGATCATAATGATATTCTATGGTCATTGCAAATGGATAACCGCTATACATACGATTGTTATCCGGTCAAGGCGTTGTGTTGTCAAAACTTCGATTCTGATCGAACTTCAGTCTTGATCGTGATGATAGTTCTGATCGGATCTCAGTTCTGATCATGGTTTTGGTTCTGATCGCGGTACCAGTATTGGCCGCGGTATGATGCATTAATGCGTTTCTAATCGCAGTACTCGGATTTACCTGTGTATGTGTGGTCGTACAGACATTAATTATGGTCATATTTTCGCACAGAGATTATGAAGAGTTTTCATATTATGTAAGGTAAAAGAAGTCTTTATTTCTGACAATCCTTGTATACAAAAGGGGTACAGGAAACCAGAGCATCGACCTGATCCGAGAAAAGTTTACAAAGTTCTCCTAGGGACATATTGGTGTCAGTAGGATCTACACTGACGGCCCCAAGAGAACTGGCAACTACTCTAAGCCCATCTACATCGTCCCTAATCAGAGACGCACTACATCCCTGATCGAATCGGAGAGTTCTCGTTGTTGTCGAGCGTAGTCCCTCTCCACGCAGAATTGGTGCGCCTCTTCGCGGGATCTGTCAAAACATTCTGCCAGGTGCAGAATAACCAAAGACATCTCTTCAGTCTTCTTCTCCAAGGCCTCTTTTTCCCCTTGGAGAGTCTGTTCGAGGGGAGGAGGTTGAATCTCAGCAGGCTGGTCGCTGGAGGCTCCAACAATTTTCATCTCCTGCACATAAATGTGTTAGTTTTACAGGTTAAGACGACCACAAAGGAGATGAAAATAATTACCAATCCTCGCAAGGGAGAGGTTAAAGTATTTCCCCCAGAAAGTAGATCACCCGATAAAGGCCGAGAGCCATCAGGTGATGGAAGTGCAAGCTTCCCACCAGAAGATTGTTTCCCCAACACAAGTTGAGGATCATCTGGTTGTGGGAGTACAGCTTGCCAACCAGAAAATTGATAACCCGTCCAAAGACGGGAATCATTGGAAGAAATGGAGAAAGGTGAGAAGACCTTGAAGGATTATTATGGACCTCCAAAGGTGAAGATGAAGGTTCGACCTGCCGAGGTGCACGAACGGGGAGAACCACCGGAACCAAAGAGAGAGCGGTGGTGCATTTCTCGCCCTTATACCACTAGAAGATCCTTCATCAACCTTGGATTTCTTCTTTGGAGGAACTTGGTCTTCGGTCGTCTGTGAATTTCCGAAAAAGTTTTCGAGGAAATAATTAGAACATAAGATGGCAATTTGGACCAAGAAATCTAGAAGAGACTTACCTTCTGTGAATCTTGTTCGAATTCAAGTACCACTTCCTCTTCATCGCTCTCAATCTCTATGATGCTTTGATCTGCCATTGAGATGAAGATGAAAGAGAAGAAAAGATGGCTGTGGAAAAGACTTAGCCGGGAAAAAGTTTGTGAAAGTTTTAGGCTAAAGGGCTCTAGTATTTATAGCCCCAGAGGTGACGGTTCATTTTTCGAACGTCTCGAGCTTTTAAAACATTTACAATTTTACCTCGGGGTAAAAAGAATTCTACGGCGCCATCATTACCTGTCAAATACCGCTCAGAGATCGTCTCGGGAAATAAACCGCCACACTTAGTGTGCCACTATGTGGAGGATTTGAAGCGTCGGGTCACTTATCCGATGTAAGTCTTGAAATTTGAAGTAAATATGTCTCTTCGTTTCCTTCAAATTTGGGGGCTAGCTGATGAGGATTGTTACCCGAGCTAGTTCAGAATAAATGCACGTCTGGTTCAAGACAGATTCGAACCATGAGAGTGTCCGTTGATGTGATCTCAAGCTGTCCTGGGAAGCGCGGACACATGGTCGCAGGCTCTACGCGATCAGGCTGAAGATAGTGCGCGGTCAGAAGCCCGTATGCCATACGCGGACAGAAGATCGCAGATAATACGAGGTCAGATGACTGTGGACAATGCGCGGTCAGAACACCCTCGACCAGGAGACGCGGGGTTTGCTTAGGCCCTACAACAAGCGTATCCCGAGTATCCCGAAGATTCCTCCACGTGCGGAGACAACCGTCAGGAGGTTAATACGTGCAGTTATTCCTTAATTACACGTGTTAAGCCTGCGTAGAGGTTAAGTGCAGTTACCAAAACTGCACCCGAGCAACTGTTTGAAGCCGTTATGCCTTGGCACCCTTTCGACCAGTATAAAAGGGTAAGCCAATGCATCAAACAGGGGCATGAGATCGAGAGATCAATAGAAGACATCGGATTTAATCTACTAGCTTCCATAGGCCACTTTAGTAGTATTTTATATAACCACACAGGAAGGATCTTCGCCTGTGAAGACCCTTTCCACAACCTTGTAATCTTTTACATATAGTGAAATCCTAACATGACGTAGGGCTGTTACACCCACCATCGAGGGCCCGAACCTGTCTAAATATCTATGTGCTTCACCTGACCTTGGTTCATCATCCCTTCCCGAAGGGATACCCTGAAAGGTCTCCCAACTCACAAAAATCTGCATAAGTTCGACTAAAGACCCTGAGTCCGAATCATCGACAGCTGTGTTGCCAACGGATCAGGGTTCGAGATGGTCTTTCGAGCAAGGTGGCATACAAGTAGAGCAGGAGTTTCAGAGCAAAGAAGATCTGAAGAATGCCGTGGCGAGCTGGTCTCTCGCAATTAACCGGCAATACAAGGTTGTGAAGTCAAACCCCAACCTATTTGTCGTAGCCTGCGTAACACCAGACTGCCCATGGAAGATTCGTACCATGCGGCCGAAGGACGACATCGGTTTTGTGGTGACAAGAGTTACCGCACACATGCCTACTTACGGAGGCGTTGGACAGACACAGGAACCTGATGTTATCGTACGTCGGTAACATCATCCAGCCGACCGTGCAAGAGAACATTTCAATAATGCGAAAGAAATAATGAAGCAAGTTGCCGATAGGTGTGGGTACACTATACGGTATGCAAAGGCCTGGAGAGCAAAATAGAAGGCCATTGAGGGCATGTTCGACACGTTCGACCACGCCTATAACAATGTAATGCGGTTGCTGCGCAACATCGCTCAGACCAACCCAGCCACATTTCTGGATGTCTTCGATCAGCCAGCTGTGTGTCAAGACGGTAGCCCCATACAGAACATTCGAGTGCTCCGTCGATTGTTCTGGTCATACCACCAGTACATCGAGGCATTTGCTTATTGTCGTTCGGTCATATGCGTGGATGGTACATTCTTGACCGGAAAGTACAAAGACACGCTTCTCATTGCTGTTGCTGCGGATGCTAATGACCAGTTGCTTCCATTGGTGTACGCGATTATCGAGTCTGAGAACTCGGAAAGTTGGTTGTGGTTTCTGGTTAATGTGAAGCGGGCGGTTGTCGGTGATTGAGAGAAGGTGTGCATCATATCGGACCGCCACCGAGGGTTGCTCCACGCCATTGAGGTAATGTGCGGGGTCCCAGATGCTCCGTTCAAATGGGAGGATGTGTGCAGCCGTTGGTGCATGCGGCACATTGCGGCAAACCTCTTCACACACTTCCGCAGCAAACAAATCATGGATCTGTTCAAGCGGCTATGCATGCAAAATCAACCGAGGAAGTTTCAAGCTGTGTTTGAAAATTGGAGGCGCTGACAGTGAAGTACTCCACGAGGAGGGCCAGCAATGCTGCCGATGATGCGAGCGTTAGCAAATTTTCCCAATGGATTCAGGACAAAGACATCGAGAAATGGTCCTTGGTGTGCGACGAAGATGGCGCAAGGTTTGGGATAATGACGACCAACCTTTCAGAGGTGTGCAATTATGTGTTAAAGGGAGATGATTGGGTTGATCGGCCGACCATGGGAACCCGTTGCCTGGGAGGTCGGCCGAGGTGGTCATCGTCACAGATTCACCGCTATTACGTGGCGTACCTGGGAGAGTTTGATCTCCTGCTGCACGCACGCGTCATATGGAGACCATGGACACCGGAGCACATCTCCCAGGTTGCACCGCATGGCATTTCCTCGCATTGCACCGCGGGCCAGGACTGCTGGCTTACGCGTCGGCACAAGGTGTTCTCACATGTAGTGGAGCCGTATTTTCCGGAGAGGGTGATGCGCCAATTCGGGCTACACCAGCAGATACCGCCCCCGGAAAGAAATCGACAACGCCATCTCCCGCGGGAGATTCACGTGTATGCCTGGAACATTTTCTATATCTCGGTTACATACTGAACATTTGTTTGTTTCCTTGCTTTATGTGCATCGCGTCACCTTTTGCAGACAAACACGCAAAGGAAATCACTCCGACAACTGGCAGAGCAAGAATGCCAAATGGGTCGACGAGTGAGAGGACCACGCAAGGACAGATGCTGTTGTTGAGGAGCGGCCGTACGACCCTGCGACGTACCAGGCCTATCTTCAGTGGTACGTGCCGCGCACCCGCACGCGACTTGCTCGTGCGGCCCCACCTTCGCCGACAGAACTATCACATGAAGACAATCTTCGATTAGGCCTTGATGTTCAGTTTCCAGGCCAGATACATCGCTCGGTACATTCGCCTTGGCTGGATACTTATGTTGGTCTCTTATCTTATCTATTTTTCCAAAGTTCCCATATGAGTTTCGCATGTGCAGGCTGACATAGTGCTGGCCATCGACAAACAGGCGCACTTCCTGATGTCTGGCCTTTCTACGGGAGGACGACGGTTCAAGATGATGGCGCGGGGTACCCTACATTCCATCCATATAGGAGCACAGCGACTCTTCTTCGACCAAACTTGTGGCCGAAAGACAGATGGATCGGTTCCACACTAGAGAGGGGCCCGGCCACCTAGCCCCATGTTAGCTCGGCCTAGCCTGAGTGGTGCTCGACAGAGCACTTCGTCGGCACAGCACAGTCATCGCGGCACATCGTCGACCTGGGGAGCTAACGTACCAGGTACATCCGCTTGCCTGTCTTGGCTTCGTCGTTCCTCGTCAATGCACACTGCTCGACGCAGAGATCTGCATATTGGGGGCTCATTGAGACATCGCACTCCCAATTCAGATGACTCCGATGATGAGGACGACATCCGTCAAGACGAGGAGGATGCGAGTAGGGCGTTGGCAGAGCGGCTTGCGGCTGACGAAGATTGGGACCATGCTCATATTGAGCAAACGGCCCAGGGACAAGGACACTCAGTTCGTTGGGGGTCTACGCAGCAAAGCTAGGGGGAGCCCGCCCACGACCACATGTATCTGTTGCATCTAGGCCTTTATGCCTAACCCTAATTTTGATGATTAATGAAAACAAAGTGTTTCAGACTGACTGTGTTTTTGAGATTGTTTGATACAGAGCTCTGTTGGGAAGAAATACAAAATAATCAAGATGAACCCGACGTAAAATGAAAAATCACAAGTCGCAAACAACATGGTCGAGACGCAAATCGAGAAACGCAAAGGACCTAAGGTAATAAGAATTTTTATTTTTCCCAATCTCGGCGTTTGGAGTACGATCGGTTAAGGACTTTGTTGCTTAGATTTAACCGTACTATAAAGAGGGGTTGCAAAGTTCTCTCTACATTTCCAACATAAACTTAGAAATTACTAGGTCATTGCATTGCATCATTTTCGGTTGGATTTGATTTGAATTTGGTTTTGAAAGATTTGGATTTTCAATTGAGTTTTTGACAGCAAAAGAGTTTTTGCATTTTCTAGAAAGATCTAGGCAGATCTGGCTTTTTATTTTGTTGACAAAAATGTAGTCCTTAAAATTATCTCTCAAACGAGCTATTAAACTCTCAATTTGACTTATGGTTTTAAAGTTATAACTATTTTTGTTCAGGCTAACTGTCAGTTTGCTAAACTGACTGTCAGTTTGAATGTCAGTCTGACAGTTGTCAAGAGAGTGTGTTTTTTGAGCTGAAATTTTTTTGTACTAAATTGACTGTCAGTATGCCCATGCTGACTGTCAGTTTGTGTTTCGACCACAGCTGGTTTTATCTGAGTTTCTATTTGATCTGATCGATGTTTTGATCGAACTGACTGTCAGTTTGGGGTTTCAGTTTCCATATACGAC
Organism: Pharus latifolius; assembly: GCA_019359835.1. Lineage (NCBI taxonomy): Eukaryota > Viridiplantae > Streptophyta > Magnoliopsida > Poales > Poaceae > Pharus > Pharus latifolius. Next base: position 10,026,653 of record CM033323.1, on the reverse strand, counting down.
CACAAACGGCTAGCTATTTTTTATCCGTAAATTTTATCGGCTGTTGTATATGTAACTGACTATCAGTTAGTTGAACTGACTGTCAGTTTGAGTTGCTGATTTTTAGCCCGAGCTCCAACGGTTCTTTTGATCCTTGAGGCTATAAATAGAAGCTTTGAGCTCGTATTTTATACAACAAGCAGTCCTCTTCTCTCTTATACAGTTGAGCATTTGTTTTTTAGTTGAAAATCTTGATCTGTTGATTAAGTCGAGAGTTTTCAGATCCACCGAGTACTTTCATTCGTTTCACTTTGCATATTTAGAGTTTCTCGGTGATTGTTTGGAGGTCTAGAGAAGACCTTGCTGCTTATTACTCTTGGTGAGCGTCCTCACCTAGACGGTTTGGTGGTGTGGCTGTAGATCTCTCCAGTTCGGAGATTGTCGGAGAGACTCGGCGTATTTATACAAGGCATCGGTGCTCGCCTTTCCGGAGTGGACAAGGAGCAACCACTAGTGGATAATATCCTTCGTGGATATTGGAGTAAGACTCAATTTACTTAGAGTGCTTCAACGAGGATTAGGGGAGACTGGATGAGTCTCCGAGACCTCGATAAAAATCGCTATGTCTGTTCTCTCTATCTTCTCTCTTTAATTTATTAAATTGCTTTTGGTTCTTCTCGTTACAAAAACTTGTTTTTATTTGAAGTTTTTAAAGCCTCATATTCACCCCCCTCTAGTCGGCATCCTTGATCCTACAGTATCAACACAGCGATCCTGAGTACTATGCTCCGCAGGGGGGTGAGGCCGATTGGGTAGCACAACAGTGAGGCAACGAGGACTGGGTCTCGAGCATGCTAAAGATGTACGACCATCGTGCGCATCAGTACTACCAACCAGATGAGTTAGCGCCGAGCGAGCTCGAAGACTCCCCCTCCACCAACATAGTCATCTCAGGATCATGCAGGTACTGAGCGACATGATCCTTCTACCGCGGCTGGGCGGCGGTCACATGTGCCACCTGATCTGTACTCACCATCGCCTTTTCATAGAGATAGGCATGGGCATAAGAGGAGTCGTCCGAACCTATAGCAAACATGTACTAACGTTTTTATTTTTCGGCGTGTAATAACATCTAAATTTAGTAAATACATTATTTTCTGGATTAAATTGTGATGTGCTCGGTCGTTTTGAAATATGTAACTGCAGTTAATTAGGATCCGTCTTACTCTTATCACATCCCACATTAATATAACTATTCATCTTTAATTTATTGGATCCGTCTTACTCTTAACTAATACAAATTCTAAGACTAAATATTAATAAAAATTAAAATTTCAGAATTAAAATTACTAGATTTCTTATATATTTTTATTATATATATACACACACATACATACACATACACATACACATACACATACACATAGTATATGTGTGTGTGTGTATATATATATATGTATATATGTATATGTGTACGTGTATGTGTATGTGTGTATGTATATCTATGTGTATGTGTGGCCTGGGTTCGAATCCATACTCTCGCAATTAAAAACTCATTTTTGCCAACTTGTCGAATGCTGGGCACTCGACAAATAACAGTATATTAAAAAGCCAAGCCTCTTTAGAGCAGTAAAAGACCTTAATCCAGTTGGTTACCACGTTCCCACGTCGTTCAAACAAGCAAGAGCATTTTTATAAAATCTTACAACCATGAATTAATTTTGTAATCAATTTTTTAATCTAAATTATTTATAAAAAAAACTCTTCATATATGGAGCCAAACAAGTGCTCACACACATGACTGGAAAGAGCTTCCAACCAAATTTATTGAAAAAAAGTCCATAAAAAGGACTTTTTGGTAACCAAACCCCATCCCAATCCAAGAATCCAACCCTCGCCTCCCAGTCCAACGGCCCAGACCTAAGCACCACAACCTCCACCTTTCCCCTCCCCGTCCATCTCGTCCAGTAACGCCAGTCCTCTAAAGTCAAACACCCCAACCCAACCAATCGCAAAGCAAATCCAACGGCGCCTACACGGCTACACCCCCTTCCCACCCGATAAGTCCTTCCGCGCACACCGACACGTTCCCACACTTCGCCACTTTCGCCGTCCCCCACAGATCTCTCTCCCGCCATGGCCGCCGCCGTCAACCACCTCCTCCTCCTCCTCCTCCTATCCGTGGTCGGAGGTTTTACCCGCCCGGCGGTGGCGGAGATCAAGACGGAGTCCTTCCACGAGGACCCGCGCTCGTCCATCCTGTTCGAGAAGTTCGGGTTCTCCCACCATGGAACGGTGGCCTTCGTCATCTCCGGCGCCGCCGCCTCGTCCTCGCTTGCCGCGCCGAACCTGGAGCATCTCGGTTTCTTCCTCCTCTCCGACGAGTCCCTCTTCCAGGCCATCTACGAGTCGCAGGCGCGGCCGTCGCCGCGCCTCGCGGACGCGGAAAAGGGTCCCGATCCGAGCTTCGACTGCGTTCTCTCCAGCCCCTACGTCACGCCGCTCTTTACCTTCGCCGACCTCGAGGGCGGCCACTACAACAAAACCTTCCCCATCACCCACCCCGACGAGTACAGCCTCTTCTTCGCCAACTGCGCGCCCGAGACGCTCGTCACCATGAACGTCCGCACCGAGATGTACAATTCCAACCCGGACGGCTCCAAGGACTATCTCTCCGTTGGCCAGGCCCCCGTCCCGGCCATCTACGCCTTCTTCGCCTTCTGCTACGTCACATTCTTGGCCGCCTGGGGCTACCTCACGCTCGCCCGCGACCGGCTCTCCGCGCACCGCATCCACCACCTCATGTCTGGGCTGCTCGTCGCGCGCCTGCTGTACTGCCTCTCGGCGGCCGAGGACCAGCACTACATCCGCGTCACCGGAACGCCGCACGGGTGGGACGTGCCGTTCTATCTGTTCCAGCTCGTGAAAGGTGTCATCCTTTTCGCGGTGATCGCGCTCATCGGTACCGGGTGGTCGTTCTTGAAGCCGTTCCTGCAGGACCGGGAGAAGCGGGTGCTCATGGTGGTGATCCCGCTGCAGGTCGCCGCGAACATTGCTGCGGCAGTGGTTGGTGAGACCGGACCGTTCTTGCAGGGGTGGGTGACGTGGACCCAGATCTTCTTGTTTGTTGATGTTGCGTGCTGCTGCACGGTGCTCTTCCCGGTTGTTTGGTCAATCCGGTCGCTGCAGGAAACGTCCAAGACCGATGGCAAGGCAGCTCGGAACCTCTCCAAGCTCACCCTCTTCCGGCAATTCTACATTGTGGTGGTTGGTTACTTGTACTTCACTAGGATCATTGTGTATGCCCTCAAGACCATTGCCAATTACAAGTACCGGTGGGTGAGCGTCATGGCGGAGGAGGTGGCCACCACTGCGTTCTACCTATTCATGTTCTACATGTTCAGACCGGCTGAGAGGAATCAGTACTTCTCGCTCGACGATGAGGAGGAGGCGGCTGCAGAGATGGTGCTCCGTGAGGAGGGGTTTGAGCTGTAAAGAGTTGTGGTGATCCGGCACAATGAGTAGAAACAGAATTACCGGGTTTGCATTCTCTGCTGCCTGTTCATCTGATCTTTCCTCCCTGTGATATTGAACATACTATAGAAATGTCAGGGTTTAGCTCATACTTGTCTATGTAGTATGGGGAAGCAATGTCTTTCACCATACTTTTAGCTTCAAGTGTTGCTGATGAGATACAAATTTACTGGATAAGTTAAAGGTTCTTCTCGCTTGCATTGTAAACTTAAGGTAAATTTAATGAGACTGGTCATTTTCGCTAGTTTGAAATTTTGCTGCCCTTTATGTGATAACTGATGGAATGTTTCACTTGCGTGATTTGTCACTCATTACATTTTCTTAGATTTATCTATTAAGGAGAAGTGTAGCCTGTGATAGCATTGATCAGCATATTTGTGTGTCCGATCATGTAGTGGTATTTGCATATCTGCATTTCTGAAATGGCCCCTTATGCGTGTTTCCATATTTTTGTGAAATATTTAGGAACCTATTTTGGAGACAGAACACCAGGGTCATCTACAGGATACAACTACACAGTCTTATTGGTTTCGGTTATGCAATTTATGGATTGGACAAGTTGCTAGGTAGTGCATCACTGTCAAGCTTTATGCATGGCTGGGTACCAATTGACAACCACAGGTTGGAATCATTAAAACACTACCCTCCCTAAAACAACCTAACAAAGGGAGAGAAGATTACGGGGAAAGCATGATAGGATTTTTGTCGGTGAGCCATACCTAATTCATCTAATCAAGAAAAATGATGGGGAGAAAGGCGTGAGTCTCTTTTTGCTTGGTCATGTTTCCTATGTTTAGGTCAATTATATAGACTTAACTACCAAACTCCATTATATCCAATAAGGCTCATGTAGGTAATTTGGTAGTAATATTTTGATTTACGTCTTAAGCAACACCCGATGGTGTGGTGACAGCATTTCGCACTGCCAATTGTAGCAATGTTCAATCTTGCATGAGTGGTGCAGATCACAGTGGGTCTGTGTGCTTCTGTGTGATCTTGGCTGCCAGGCAATCGGACGGCTACAATGATCTAATTCTGCCAGTGTGATAGTGTGTAAGATGCTGTGAGATCCTCTCTTAGCATGAACCTTTCTCAGAAAATGAGTTCCTGATATATTCTTAGTTGCTTAAGTCTAACCATATTTGAGCTGACTGATGGAGTTTGGTCTATCTGGATGGTGTTTTGAGCTGACAGACTCAGAACTGACAACTGTTCTACAACTACTGCTTCATTCATGGTTTGTTCTCTTTTGGCATTCATAATTTGTTTAAGTTTTTGCAAGTGATCGTGATGGTTTGGTCTATCTGGATGCTGCAGGAGACAGCCACAGTGCTAAGCTGGCGAATCACAATCCAGCTGCTATGTTCATGGGTTCCCAATTCCCCTGGATTTAGAGTGGTAGATCGGAGTGTGACTTGCCTCTTCTTTATGTTCTTCTGGATTTCTCTCTTTGTATTTTTGGATTAGAGTTACTTGATATTGGTCATGGAGGACCATGATCATAGAGAAGAGAATAGAATGGTACACAAGTAGTGGTTCATTTTAGATCCAAAGTTTGTTGAGTCCTAAGATTCCTTTAATACGATTGTATCTCAACCGTTGAATCCCAAGTAAATAGGTAGGATTGTGCAAAATCAACGGGTTGATTTAGGGGAACTCTAGGGATCTAAATCATGCACTGGGTAGCAACTGACAACCACAGGCTGGATTCATTTAATACCGGATAGTATATTTGTCGGGTTAGCCTTTTAATCCATACCTAATCCGGCTTTTCACGGGAACGACAATGGGCAAGTGACGGGTGTGAGGTACGGAGGAGTCCTTTTCATATGGAATTGTTACGTTGAATGTTAGTTTTATTGGTTGATTGCCAGATTCTATTCTGGGCAATAAAGCTCGAGTAACTTGATAATATCTCTATTCTTAAATATATATTTTTTTTAAAATTTTTTTTTACAAATATATATTATTTTATGAATTCTAAACAAATTTTTCTACATCATTCTTATTAAATTAGATGATTGGACTTATGTGCTCTGTGTAAGTGTAATTATAATTAAATTGTACATTTATTTATTAGAAATATTGTTGTTATGTATTATTAAAAAATATAATTATCTTAATAATCACAATTTAAAAAAAAAGAGGTGCATTTGAGAACAAATATATGATTTGTGATGGAAGCATTTTTACATTGTCAACTAGAGTGGTGGTACATGCCCATTGTTTGGATTAGATGATTTTTAAAGAAATTTTTGAGGAAATCAAGCATTCCATTCACTCTTACTAAATATAATATTTCTTTTAAAATTTCTGTAGGTATCCTTCAATTCACACATACTCTTAACTTAAAACCAGCCAAATCGTAACTCTTTCCAAACAGGATATAGCACGAGTGCTTTCTCCTGTAAACTGACGCCACTCTATTAACTTGTTTGGTAAGTCAGCTTTTAAAAGAAGTCAAGCTATTCCAAACAACCAGTTGCACAAGATAAGTGTAGACGAAATGATACAACCTGATGGACGCAGACCGGCATGGTTAGCATGCCCGGTTATCATTTTAGTAGCTGTGCAATGTGCAAATTGAACCGTGCATGGTTAGCGAGGTGCCCTTTTGGACTTATAAAGTTATTTTGCAAGTTTTAACTTTAATTTAGAAAGTTGTGGCTAAAATACAGGGTCTTCCGAGACTTATTTCATAAACACAAGTTTCTTGTGAACTAAAAACAAGTTAAAATTGGTAGAAAAGAGATTTTCAAACTCGTAAACTAAGGTCTCAGTGAACTAGTTAATTTCTCAATAAATCTATAAATTAATTTATGTCATAAGCTCTAATGTAGCCAAACACAGTGGGCCAAGCAGTAGCCCTCGTTGCTGCCGCAGATTGGACTTTTATTCAGGGCCCCGTGAAGCTAGAGCAGATGCGTCTCCTCGTCCGCACGGGACGCGCCTGTGTCCTGACCAGATGGCAGCCGCGTCTGTTCCAGAGAACACCATCACCATGGCGGGGCGCGTAAAATTTGAAGGTTTTTTTTTTTTTTTTGTTCTCTCCATGGCTGGTGACTGGTGCACAGCACCTGTGCCTTCTGGTGTTTAAACGTGTCGGTCTTTTGAGCAAAACTTTGCTTCGTTTCTCCGGCTTTGGGAAAGCTGGAAACTGAAGTGGCAAAAATTTTAAGAAAAATCACCAACCTTGTTATTGCTTATGTGACAGAGATAGGAATATGCTCTCGATCGCACCATCCATGCTCGACTGTCCTCCCATCAGTCGTGCCATGGGTTTGCAACTGAGGCATCTGTCTTGTTCTCTCTGACTCTCATCTCTTTCACACACTGATGCACCGGAAGCAACTTTCGTGAGGAATAGAGAAAATAGATCTCACATAAGAATGACACTTATTAAAGTTTTTCACATGTTGATCCAGAGATAAAGAAAATATATCTCACATGAGAATGACTCTCATTTAAATTTTCCGCTGAAATACCATCTCTCACACACACAAATACGCCCACACCTTATCAGGGTCGGCCCAAATATTTTAAGACCCCCTTCAAAAATATAAATAGGTCCTAAAAATTTGAACACATAATTATCACAATACTAAAAATATCATTTGATTCACCATATAATGCCAAACTAGCATCAATTCATATATCATAATATAACCAAATTCCAACTTTTGCATACACATTAAATTCCAAAAGCTCCTTACAACTCCTAGCTAGTGACTATTGGCCATAGCATTTGAAGCATCAAACTAAAAATACAAATTCGCCCAAACTAAATATACAAAATCACCCGAACTAAATATACAAATTCAGATTAGAGAAGTGTTGAAAAGCCCGCCAATTAACACCCCAACACAAACCTGGAAGCACTTCGTTGACGGAGGAATGAAGGACCGAGTTGAAGGAGGTGGAGGATTGGTCGGCGGAGGGTTGGCCGTCAACGGAGAAGGAGGTAGACCAGCGGAGAGCCTGGCTGCTTGCCGCTTGTATCATGTGTCGAGCCACCGACTTGTGAGATGGGACTTGCTCATCTATCGGTTGCAATGCGCAGTGGGGGAGATGAGTGGGATAGCAAGAGAAATTGCTAGCGGAAGTAATGGCGAGCTGTCATAGCTTCTCTCCATGCTTGATGCTTGGGGAAGGAGCACTGGAATCAGTCAGTTCAAACGGAGAAGTCGAAGAGGCACATAGGAAGCTTTTTTACCCATAGTTTGGTCACTATGGTGGCTTGTGGACTGGAAGTATACGAAATTGCAGTACCTTTGCAATTGGGGGGTCTTGTGGAAAGGCGTATGCAATTGCTTATTGAGAATTTTTCTTATCTTAATCATATTAGAATTAAAAAACTACTATGAATATTACTCAAATTATATTATATTTTTTTTTATAAGTTAGGATAGAGTTGGAATCTATATAAACTCATATGAGGTGAGTTTAGAGAACAACAATCAAGTATAATTTTAAAAAATCAATTCAGACTTCTTAAGTAAAACACTCTTGTAAAAGGCAAGAGTCAAAAGATCAAAAAAATATAATAGTTGTTTGAGAACGTCACTCTTTTATACTTTTTTGGAGTTTTATTTAAGAAATTTGTGGTTTTTTCGTCAATTTTTTTTCTCCAATTGCCGATACTTCACTATTATTATCTGGCATGTTTTATACTAGATTTTTTTATTCTCATTGTTGTTATTGTGTGCACTTGTGTCATATTTCATGAGATAGGATCTCATATAAAACTGGAGCTTCCATTTTCCTAACAGACCTTGTCTCTCATCTCTCTCACACACGCACACCACACACAACCACATTAGAACTTATACCATACAAAAATCTCAATTGCACTGCACTCACATCTTAGAGCATGTACTCACGAAAAGAAAAGTCATGAATTCAAATATTAGTCTCCTCTATTTTCTTATGTATACTAAATTAGGATATTTATGTTGGTGTGGGGGATAAAGGTAGTGGGGTGAGGTGTGTTATCAATATAATAGATACTATCATTTATAATGATATATTTTCTAAAAAGAAATCTTAGTTGCAGTTGCAGTTGCAAATTAACGACTAAACTAGTTCGACTCTAAGATGTCTTAATTGCACGTGGACAATGTAACTAAGTGTCTAAATTTGTCTCCAATGGTGGCAAACTTTTGAACCTCCCACCTAAGAGAGAGACAAATCACCTCAATCCAAGAATCTAGTAAAAATCATTTTTCTAATGACCACTCCAGGACAATCCTAACTTTCACTTTTAATATGTTTCATTTGTGGAGTTCACATTTTATAAAACCAACATAATACTCTAATAACTTAACTCTTGATTGGTTTTATTGGATGGATCCACTAATTGTTTTAATGTTTGTAATATTTATTGATTTTGGCTATTAATATTAGGTTAAAATATTTAAGGAATTTAATTTCAGATAATTCTAATAAAACATAATAATTGATGAATTGTAACTTAAAAATTAAATTTAAGGATATAGAGGGTAATTTGATGGATATGGTGATTACAAAAAATTTGGTTGTATTTAACTATCGGGATTTATTATATTTTTTGGGAATATTTATTAAACAATTGTAAACCCCAATCCCCCCCTCCCCCAAGTGTACTATAAATAACAGGCTGACAGATAAAACATTGCTCCGCTTCACCATCCACAAAACGAGGATTTTCTATTCTTAAAGAGAATTTATTGGGAAATAAATCAATATTTGCATGGCACTATTCGGTTCATAAAATCAGAAAAAACAGTATTAGACAAGCAATTGTGGACGGACATCAGGGCTGCAGAATATGAACAAATAAAATGTAATTTATTCACTATACTGCAAATGTTTGATTGTATACTTGTATTTCTTAACATTTTTTACACTTGAGGCCTGGCAGGCATGGTTGTAAAGCACAATGCTGCCAAAAAATGCAGCTTTTATAGAGGTGCTTGGTCTTGGCTGATGCTGCTCCAGAATTTGCCTTCTTATATAAACTCATCAGAGTGAAAACACCAGACTTATCACGAATATGGAGCATCCTTTCCTTGAGCTTGTTTGAAATTCCAGCAGCATTATATCCTTGAACTGATCCGTTTCAAGCTCCTGCTGCACATAACAGGACATTTCCTACTGGAGATGAGCAATGCCTCTACAGCTCACCACCAATATACCGAAAAATATCTACCATCTTTTATGATCCTCGCGCTAAGAAGTCATCAACCGCAAGAGATGCATCACCATGTGCAACAGCATTCTCTGGTTCCGGCATGTAAAGAGTAGCAGAAGAAACCTGTGAAAGCAATATATAAGGTATTGTAACAGCTTGTGAGATTAAAGTCGCCACAATTGAGCAAGTTCATTTGCCAAAGCTTGTATTGTTATCCATCACATAGGCAATAGCACTATTCAGGCATACATCTTTAAGTATTCAATTTGGATGATATACACTCAATTCTGTTAAATCATGCCCACACACTTTGATTTGTCATAGTTGCCATTTTCCATTAGTTAGACTGGGCAAAATCTTAACAGGTTTTCATAATTGAACTCAAACAGAACTTCAGTTGCAGCGATCAAAAGTGCATAATGAAATTAAATGGGACAGCCTATGTGCCATGGGTGCAATCAAATCCCACAGAAGTCACAGAAGTTATTGACATGAAATTGAGTTGAACAAGTCTCGTCCTCCACTTCATCAAAGCACAATTTCACTTGAAATGTGGAATATAATAATTGCTGTCTGCTCCAACAGGTATATGGAATCTATTGAACCAAAGAAGTTTAAAAGTACAATGTCAAAGCATAACATGAAAGAACAAAAAAGCATAAATTCAACTCTTCTTTAGCATAGTCCAAAAATAAAAAACCTTTCAGGCCTTTGCAGGTCAACATTCAAATCAACAAGACATTCTAAAATGAAAAGGCAAATAACCTAGTGTTTTTTCCTTTTTTTTTTTTTGTTGGAGGGTGGGGGGACTTGGAATCCTTTGTCTGCATGCATGCAGGGCACCTAAATGGGCACTGGACTAGATACCACTTAGTGGCTGGTACCATTCTCAACCATTTATCAGCTGCAACATCTAAATGTCTAATACCTACCAGTGCAAATACTGGTATCGAATCTTTAGCAGTCAGCAACTCATAATTAAAATCAGAGTTCCCCTCTTTTTAAGGAACGTTATAGTAGTGCCTAAATGCAAGAATGATGCAAAATGCAACCAAGAACAGGGTTAATAATGCATAACTTGAAGAATATCCTTATTTTATTAGTCCCTAAAATCAGCAGGTCCATGCATGCATAAAAATTGCACTGCTAAACATAAACACACAACATAGGTAAAGGAAATATAAGAAGGTTCTTGCGCCTGTGCAGGCATCTGGGCATAATAGACATAGGTCTCCATATATGCAGTTGCACTGCTATGATTGTGATATTGTCCAGAGAGATATTATTTAATACCTTTGTGTCTATCTGTAATTCTCCATTGTTGTTATCTACTGCAAGAACAGCACCATGCGCTTTTAACCATTCTTCACATTCTTCTGATCCATCAGCTCCCTTAGCTTCACAATCTTCCATATCAATTCTCAAGAATCCCAAAACCCATGCAACATATCTCACAGGTACACTTGGGCGATATGATTTAGACATGCATTTTAGAGCCTCAAAACGCATCCTCTCCACATAGAGATCTGTGAAAGAGAATATCTACAAACATCAAAACCTCTTAATAAAAACAAAAGAAGTACATTATGAATCAAGCAGAAGAAACAAAATTGTCCTTTACCCATAAGGCAAGTGTTCAAGTTAGGCGCCTTCTTATATAATTTGAAAAATAGGACATAATTTCCAGATGAAACAGCAGAATGAACTGCAAGGGCATGCTTGACAGCTGCATCTTGTTTGGCTTCTTTGGACAAGCTGAAAAAAATTGAGTATATCAAATATGGCCTATGTAAGAATGAGAATGGTTTCCAGTATGCAAAACTTTTGCAACATAATACCTCGCCATTGATGACAGCAAGTCTCTTCCATTATTAGAATGTAACATGACGCAGAGCAGGTTATAAGCAGAGAATTCAAAATAAGACCCCTTAATTCCTCCTGCATACAACCTCTTTAGTTGCGATTGGCACTGCAAGAGTTGTTGTTGGCAGAAATAATTAGAATCATGACACTCATCCAATAGTTGAAAATAGATATTATAGATATTAGGGTTTTCACACTAATATTTGAAATGTCAATTTTAGAGAAGTATGGTTAATAAGTTTTAATGCTCATCCAAATTCCTGCATCAGTAATAGACTAGTAGTACACTAGTACAAGTGATGTCATTTGTCTCTACAAGTAAATAGCATTATACTCAAACTAGTTAGTGAAATGGAAGTGGTGATGGCCAGTAAGCCAATCTACCAGTACACAAGCAAAACTCATTTTGCATCTTTATCTTCCCTCAACATCCTTTGCTTACCTTTATCATGAGTTATAAAACTAGAGCTAGAACAGAAAATTCATATAATTTAACTTTTTCAAGCAAGAGAATCACTAAAATTAAAGACAAGCAGACCTGATTATATTCAGGTAAATCACCAGCTTGTAATGCTAAACGTGCATGAGTTTCATAAACCTGAAATAAGAAATTCGAAGGTTATAACAAGGAAAACACTGTACATTGTTGAAACGATGTCCTTGTGCACAGAAAAAACATACTAATTCAACATTAACTAATTATTTTGATCAATTAAAACAATGTCGAAACATGCATAACAAGTACGATACATTGATAGTAGTAACTATGATGTACTGGTGTGCTTCTATGCTTGCTAATACAATGCAACATGACACGATAGGAGGCTATGAAAGACTACCTTGACAGTCAGCTCATTCTGGATTCTCTGAACTGTAAGGTCTTGACGAATAGATTTCAGTTGATCACACTTAAAAAGATAGTTCTTTTGAGATGATTCAACCATGGCAAGAGCTTTCTCCAAGACATCTTCTGGCCTCACCTGCAAAGGGCATTATAGTAAGGAAGCTAAGCAAGCAAACATTAACAAGAATTAACTAGCAGCTAGAAGTAATGTGCAATTAATACTCTTCAGTCTAGAGTTTGACAAGACAAGCAGAGCGTGTCATTACCGTGGCAGGATCAGGTGCTGATGTAAGGCGTAGATATCGTTTCTTGATTTCCTGACAAGTTCCCTTGACTGTCAGTGCATCCCAATCCATATCTTCCACGGCCAAGCTAGCACCATTTTCATTACTTCTAGTAAGAAGCATTGAAATGCCTCTTTTTGTATGCATATTACCCAACGCATCTTTATTTGGTACAGAATTCCTCAATTTTGATGATGAATCCTGACACTTTTCAAAACGCTTAGATCTATGCTCTCTACGTTTCTTTTCCTCTGGCGAATGTGCTAGCGTAATTGCATTGGCATAATATTTGGTTAGACCCTGCTCCTTATCACTGTCACTTGAAGCATTTCCTTTTTCTATTAGAATTGAATTACGACCAACCCTTTGTTTCTTGGCAGGCCTCTGACTGAATTTGCTTATAGGTGCTATGCAAGATTGGAGAAACTTCCCAAAATCCCAATTGCTAGCCTGCACAGTGTTTAGCTAAACATTTCAAACAAATAGCTTTGTTAGGCATAAGTACACACGTTTGATAACGTTTATATGATATTCACATCTGGAAAATGAAAGGCTTGAAATAACAATACGAAAACCCATTTGAAGCTAACAGATTTTCATAAGAGCAACATGTGAGGTCTCACCATTCTATCTGTTGCTTCCAAATTACTATGAACATTATCATTGGCCAACCGTTTACTGACCATTTCCACCTTCTCAGGAACCTTTTCCTCCACAACAGGCTCCCACCTACTTTTCACACGTCTACTAGGGTTCCGACCAGATGTTGACAAGGTGAAGGGACTCGAATTCTTTGCAGTGCTGTCAAAGAGAAAACAGTTCAAAGAATTATCAGAACTATGCAGAACTGCAAAAGCATAGTAATTACACGGCGAATATACATCCAGGAAAACCGCGGGTTGTGGGGTGGGTTGGGGGGGGGGTGGTGGGGTGTGTGGGGGTGGTGTTGTGGGGTGGTTGTTTGGTTAACTAATGGGATATTTCAGAGGCAATTTTCAATAAGCGTGTGAAGAATAAGAATGTGATAGAACCCTTATATCTTGCCGGATATGCAGTCATACTACATCGATCATTTAATTTCTCACTAAAACTATGAGTCTTACTAAAACAAGCGAGAAAGCCCATTCACATTAAACAACACAAAGCATCTTATATGAAAACTCATCTTATAGGACTCACAGATAAATGAAAATTTTTTAGATTTGCTTAGGTCACAACACTTTGCTGGTGTCAGCTCCGGATAACACTAATTAAACTGCATGAACCAAAGGACATTACATTTCAAAAGTGTCATTTAATCATTTTATTCATGACTTAAATGTTAGTTTTTGCACTGCAGTATCTTACAAAAACTAGACAGAAAAATAGCATTAGAACACAAAATAGAGTGGGAGAAAGAATGAGAAGCACACCTTGTCTCAGCTGTGGTCACAGCATTTACTGGCAAGGGAAACAATGACTCAATTTCCCAATTCTTAGTATGAAGGCTTCCATCAGCAGTTGTTTTGGTTGTGATCTGCAATTACATAACAGAAGGGAGAAAAAGGGATAACAAGAAATTTAGATTTCAGAATGTCCCAATTCATCAAAAATTGATATAGCAGAACAAGAAAAACTTAAATTTTAATGAAGAAAACAAATTTAAATGAAGTATGGCCGAATTGCCCAACCACCGAAGAGACATCAAGTTAAATTTCAAATCAATCATTTGCCCTTGAATCGCAGCATCCATAGTATTTGACACACGTTTCTTTTTAACCGCATGCCCACCAGCATATGATGGAGATGATTTCAAGCTTCAATGGCTGACTGATGGTTGTATTTACTAACTAATTTTCTTGAGTTCTACAACTTCTCATACCAAGAGAATGGTGGCAATCAACAACAGACCAAAAAGTCACAAATAAAAAGTTAATCCTGATCTCCTTGGTTATACTTTTGCGGGAAGCCCTCTGGGCACCATCCTTACAAGTTACAACATGCAAGATTCCTCACAGCATAAGTACAGAATGAAACAGGGAGTGATCCCTAAACAGGAAAAAAATAAAGAAAAAAAGGTGGTAAATATACAAGTACCACAATATCTCGTATTGCCATGACTCTGACGTCATAAACATATGTGATACTATAGCATTTTTATTGGAGATCTTAATCTCCAAAAGTTTGGACCAGCACTCCCATAGATAGTGTGCAAATCTAATCCCTGTATTAGAACATTAGCCAATTAAGATGTAGTTTTAGCCTGTAACTGTTGAGAATTTTCCAGACAGATGTTTTTCTTTTGATTGAAATAGCCAAGTTTTGAGCATCCTTGATGCTCCATACAAAAACAAATTAAAAAACAAAAACAAAAAAAGCATAGCATATAATCACCTGCATTACAGCTTCAGGGCCATCTTGAGTTGGTTTGGCATCATTTTTCGGCATAGAAACACTAACATAGGCAGGTTTTTTTGCCAAATCAGCTTGTAAAATTTTCTTCTCACTTTTGGGCATTACCATAGAGAAACCTGAAGCAATTTGAGGATTGGTTGGAATCTGTAATTTACTTTCCCTGAGAGTACCTGTTGCCACAGCACCCTGCAAAGTTGGCCGAAAGTTTTCAGAAACATGGTTGACTGAGGAAATATTTGAGCTTGGACCTTGTGAATGCAGCATCTTTTGATGATCTTCATGGTTGCTTAGTGGTAGATGATTTGAGTTCATAGTGTTTTGTGGGCATGCCGGTGCCTGGTCGGCATAATGGTTTTGAAACGCTGGAACACCTGCCTGGTCGGCATAATGGTTTTGAAACCCTGGAACACCTGGGGCCTGGTTAACATACTGGTTTTGAAACCCTGGAATGCCTTGTGCCTGGTTGACATATTGGTTTTGAAGCCCTGGGACGCCTGGAGCCTGGTGAGCGGTGAAATTTAGATGATAAGTGCTTTTACTTTCCAGGATGAGATCATAATAATTGTAGCAAGTCCTAGGAGACAGAAGAAATAGCAGTTCAAGACCTACCGTACAACAAAACCCTTCAAGTGAAGGCAAATTGGAACTAGATAGTTCCAGTAATTTCTTATTTCCAATTTCCAAACTAAATATCATGATTCCAATTGTTCAGCACATGTAAAAGATTATTATAGAGACCAAATCAAAAGTAGCAATCATTGGTTACACCAAACTGCAACCATGCCATGAATCAGAAAGCAGTAGTGACATGGACCAACTACACATAAGGATTATAAAACCAATTGATAACATACATTAAACAGAACCTTATTCTTAAAAATGAAGAATCTTAATGCCCTTTTGCTCCAAAAGGCCCAAGATATCCAACACTGCATATGATACATAGCTGATTTTTGTTTCTGGAATAACTATCTGAATTTTGTTTTTGAAAGTTATTACATTCTTAAAAATGGAGGAAGAAGCTAAATATGATATGTACTACATAGGCAAATCAATATGCTAAAACAGAATGGCATAAGTAACCATCAATCCATCATAATATAAGAACAATAAAATTGATTAAATTGAATAGCGAATACTGTTTCATGCTAACAGCCTGAAACTCATGGGAAATCATATCAACAACACGGTCCCAAACCAAATGGAGAAAGCCACATAAAGGGAAATAGTAGTTCCCAACAAAGGACAAGCTGCAACACCCATGAGCAAGTCCAGGGCCAAATGCAGGTGTCCATACAAAAAGAATGCAGGTAGATGTCAATTATGTGTTTGGTGGGAAAAGGACAAACAAATATACAAACGAGACTTCTTAACCATTTGAAAACAATTAGGAATGACTGAACTACAAAACAATATGCTAGGTGGATTGCAGTTGAGCATGATCAAACCAACAAAATGTGTATTGTTCTAACAGTAACAAATTTACAGAAACAAAATAACAATACCTGCATGGGAGGAGCAACAGAGGCACCAGCATCACTTTTCCATGATGTTGTACCAGGTGGAGGTGGCTGGCTACTAGGATATGAGTAACCAGAACTGGTGCTGGCAGCTCTATTTTCTGAGGTACCACTGCCAGCAACTACCGGATTACCAGCACCATTTGGCACAGACTGATTGTAATAGTAAGGCCACTGGTTGTACTGCTGCTGATAGTGCAAAGAGTTGGCAGGCGTTGAACTGGAACTCTGGACTGCATTAGTATCCGATGATGAGTAGCTCTGGTATAATTGAGCATTATTATTTCCAGAACTTCCACCAGCCCATGTGTTGTTCTGATAATAGTAGTTGCTGGTTCCATATCCTGGCGCCGTCTGATGAGCACCAGCATTGTAATATGTGTTACTTGCAGGACCAACGTAAGACCCTGAATTCTGAAATGAAGTAAGAGGCTGATAGGCTGCACCTGGATGTTGATTTGATCCTCCTTGTTGAACAAAAGAATCATCTGCAGTTTGTGGATAATTATAATAATAGCTTGCATATTCTGCAGGATTGTAGCCATGTTGAACTGAATTCGCGTAAGGCACATAGGAATGAGTTGCATTTGCAGTGCCCATCGTTGACCGAACAATATGAGGCCCAGTACTTGCCACAGTTTGAGTACCTCCTGAGATTGACACATCCCTTTGTGGATCGTAGTAAATTGCATCTTGGCTTGAATTATCCACTGAATAGTTCCAGCAGATTACATCCCCTGTTGAAGAGGACCACGGATGATGCCCAGAAGCTAAAGGTGGATACAGAGATGGATTTGTCTGCCCCAAACCACTGACCTGCCATAAGCAAACAAAGGGACGGTCACCATCTCATTACTATGCACCATGTCCATGCTTCAGAATACAACATTTAAAGTTATCTGAATTACAGAGGGTTAGACAACTGAGCTGAACTAAAGGATAGGTAAATACACCTCAATGCAGCTTTGATGTAAAAGAATAAGCCAAAATTGCAGGAGAAATAAATTGTTGAAACTCAGTTTGCCAAGACCATGAGAGTAAACATACCAACATACTCATTACTTGATATTGTATCAAATGACCCTAACAGATGAAACAGAACAGCAGGAAACAAAAGAATATCGAGTTTCAATATTCCTGTAATCAAGGTTCTCCACAAGATCATCTATCTCTTATAACATGCCCCAAGAGATGGACAAGCTTCCCCACCATCCCAACAACACACATTCCTTGGCCTGTCACAGTGTCACCTATAAAAAGGCAGATAACATAGGAGCTAATAGAAAATGGAGTCCAAAAGACTATGATTACATATTGATGTAGCATAATATTTTATACATGTTCGGTTCCAGATTCCAAGGAGGAACCTACTCATATCAGTGTGCCCTTAGTTAGGGCTGATGGGGACTGGGGAGGCTTCCTTAGGTTGAGGCCGCCTCCAAGACGCACCACCTGGTGGTGGCTATTTTATTGATAATGAATTGTGTGTGTACAGAGTTGGTGGCTACATGAGTATATATAGACCCCCTACCAAGTCTCCTACAAGGAAATGAAATGTCTAGCAGTCGTCAAATCATAATATATGTTTATCTCTAATCAAAGGGCCCAAGGAAATCCAAAATAGGCTCCCCCAACACATACAATTATACCACCTAGAAAACATCCAATTCCACCAAGTGTAACCATGCTTTGCCCCTCGGTTTTCCTTTTTTCCCCCCTTATTTTCAAGTCAACCATGGAAGTAAATTAATATATCATGCAGCATCTTCAACAATACACAGAAATTTCAAATAATCACAGGAATTTTTTTCCCCTTTTACATAATCCAGTTATACTAGCAAATGAAATACAACTAGAAAGGAATAAAGAGAAAAAAAAATACAGCCAATCAGGTACTCTACATGTAAATGACAAATGTAACGTTTTGCCTATTTGGTTAGCATAAATGATGACATTAGCTGCATTCCAAACAGCAACTTGTGCATTGATGTATCACATTCACTTATGTGCATTTAACACAAACGTTAATTCACTTCAAAAGTAACAAGCACATTCATACCCATGAACACCATCCAACATTTCCATAGAATTCCTAAGCCAAGCCGACTGGGAAAAAACAGTATGGGTCAAAAATGGATCGCACCATACTGAGGTGCTCTCAAAAAACATCTTGCTGGCATGTGATGAGCTGCAGGTTCCACAGGACCTTTTCATAGGCAGCTAGGGCATTACTTTCCATGCCGCAGCTACTCGGGTGCTTCTTTGCTAGCAAGTAATCCCGACAATACCTACTTACTAATTATCATTAGTACCACTATGTTGCTTCGTTTACACAATACTTTGCTCTCTAGAAGTAATACAGCCTTGCTAGCCATCACAACTGTCAGTACACAGAAACACAACCAGTGTACAGATACATTACTAAGAGCTCTCGAGCAAACTAATAGATCATTTCATAAAACAAGCCTTTCATATTTCTGTTGCCTAATCAAATAATCCCAACCAAGTTGGCCCCAACACATAAGCACCATACAATGAGAAATGTATACAACTTAATTTCATCAACAGGATACATTCATTTCACATGCAAGAATATTACAGTCCTTTACACAGACAACATCATCCCCATCAGAAAGCAGGCTTGCTAGCTTATCAAACACCCCCAGCCAAGTTGGCACCAACATAGAACCACCCTAACTACTAAACTTCAAAAGAATCAATACCACATCGCACTAACCACCAGACAGGAGAAAACGAAGGTGCAAAATACAACATGGCGCAACTCTTATCACGAGAAGCTACCTCAAGCATCAGAAAGTTTAGTTCCTACACCAGTACAACCTCAAATAGCTAAAATTCATCTCAAACAACTCGTTCGCAAGCTATAATTTAGTTGTACAAACCCGTAAGAAAGCTAAATCTTCCCCACTGCAGAAATTTAGTATGAGCTACGATTTGATTCTCCTACTAGCTGCAATATTCAAAAATCAAAACAAAAGCTAACGACAGGAAAATTCACGCAGCTCAGCTCGAAGCAGAGGATCATCAAAAACATATAAAAGAAGTTCGGATCACGAAACATATGACGTGAAGGCAAGCATACCTCGGCGGGCTTGGCACCGGATCCAGCGGCCGCGTCGCCGCCCTGGCTCGCCATCCTCCCGATCTCGGGAGCTCAAACCCTAACCCCCACCGGCGGCCACGCAGGATTCGGCGAGCGAGGCAGCCAAATGGAGCGAGTCGTACGGAAGCCACCACAGTACCAAAATTGGAAGGCTCTGATGCGAAGGATGAACAGAATTAGTCGGCGTGGTTACGCCAATTCGAGAGGTGGGAATTTTTGAGAGGAGAAAGCGAGATGTCGCGGAAAGGAATAGAAACTTATTTTGTTTGGTTTTTTTGGGTGTTCCGTGGTTGGTTTGGGACTAGGAGTCTCTGAGAGTTCGTCGGAGGCAGCGGGGAACGACCGAAGGGTAGCGCAAAAGAGGAGGAATTCTATGGTGGGCCGTGTGGTGTTTTAACTGTTTATATGTTGATTGGTTGGTGGTGGGGTGTGCCCGTGGGCTTAGAGCAGTCAATGGGCCTTCCTTGTTTCTGGCCCTTTTTTTTTCTTTGAAGATTTGGTAGGGACGGTTTGAAACAGTGGGAAAAACAAAAAGAATACAGAAGTCAAAGAACGTGTCTAATTAAACCCACAAAAATAATAAAACACAGAATTAGTTCAAAATATATGTTCAGATGCAATAGCCAATTAAGGGCATGTTTTTTTTTGAAGAAAAATGCTTCTTTTTCTATCAACCTTGCTGAATGCTCCTTTTTCTCAAAAATTCCTAAGAAATTAAATAATATGCCTAATTAAACCCATATAAATTATAAAACACAAAATTCGCTCAAAATATATGTTCAGTTCGGATGTCATTTAGACAAAATACAAAACCAATTAAGGACATGTTTGCAACACAAAAATTTTAAGAAAAATTTTTAACTCTTAATAGATGCTTCTTTTTCTAAAATTCCTCTAATATTGGTGTATTGAGTGTTCATAGCAACTCAAAAACTCAAAACAAACAAAATTGTAGAAGATTATTCTAATCAAGTTTCTGCCTGTTTGAATTTTGAAACAAAAGAAATTTCATAGAATTTTGCAAGAAAACAAAAATTAGTGAAAACTAAATTTCATTTGTTTCGAACTGGAGTTTAGACTAGACTCATCCTTCAGCACAGAAAGCAGAGAGATATAGGTAAAGTAAACTACAATTTTTGTACGGACAAGCATCATATTCGAATTCCAGACACAGATCCCCGCAAACACTGACAACAACTTTGTTTCACAATTCAAGATCCAATTGAACCTGATTACAACTAACTAACGACGAACTAAGCACATTGCAGTTTCGTCGCCACCGCCGCGAGGGAGAACACACGGCAGGACGACGTGAGATCTGCAGGAGAACTAGCCGCCGAAGCCGTAGAGGGTGCGACCCTGGCGCTTGAGGGCGTAGACGACGTCCATGGCGGTGACGGTCTTGCGGCGGGCGTGCTCCGTGTAGGTGACGGCGTCGCGGATGACGTTCTCCAGGAAGATCTTGAGCACCCCGCGAGTCTCCTCGTAGATTAGCCCCGAGATGCGCTTCACGCCGCCGCGGCGCGCAAGGCGGCGGATGGCTGGTTTGGTGATGCCCTGGATGTTGTCCCGCAGCACCTTGCGGTGGCGCTTCGCGCCGCCCTTGCCCAGCCCCTTGCCTCCCTTCCCGCGACCCGACATGGCGATGGCTTGGTGCGGTGATTTGCTTGGCACGAGAGAGGAGCTGGAAGCTGAAATTCGAAGCGTACTTGGGTTAGTTGGAAACGGGGATATTTAAAAAGGGGGAGAGATGGGATGAGTGCGGTGTCCACCGTTCGATTTGAAGGGAATGGACGGGTGGGATATGGAGTAGGGGGAGTTGCCGCGGATCGATGACGTGGTTGTGAGGCCCGGATCGGTGAATGGGCGGCCGTCTTCGGAAATTTCGTGTTGTCAGGCGCCTAAATGGGACTGTGCTGCACACTGTGGAGGGATCATGAATTATTGACAGGAAAATCAATCCTACCACACCCAACAAAGCATCTTCATTTTTCAATGTTAGTCATGCAAAACGAAACCTCAAACTTGTTTGATTAAGTTTTTGTTTTGTAATATAATTTTTATATTAAAATTGAAGATATTTGCTAATGGACGCATGCACCACTTCCAACGCAGTCATCAACTTTGAGATTCATTATATACGAAACTCTTTGGAAGCTATACGACTCTTGATCTTAGATCTTTAACAAGAAATACATTAAAATTATATTGTTGTCCATTGCAAGTGACAATATTAATTAGTAGTAGGAATAGAATTATCAAAAAGATACAATAATTGATAAAAAAAGAGATAGAGAGATGGATAGCATCTCTGAAGGTCTGTTGGCGATAAAAACAAAGAGGGTGATGGCCTAGAGTCTATCAAAAAAAGGGGACTCAGTTTATATAAATGTATTACATGTAATATATAAAATATAGAAACTGTTAAGTATATGTGTATATGTATTGGATGTGTCTAAATCTGACTCTAGTCCTTAAACTGTTGTATCTATAAATATTGGGTTTTTGACCCTAATACAACTTGAGGTTAATCTTAATATGGTATCAGAGCCAAGTTTCACAACCCTAACCTTAACCTCCCGTGGTTCTTGATGTTTATGTCGTCGCCGCCGTTGTCGTCGCCGTCGCCGTTAGATCCACGTGTCTTCCTCGCCGAAGGTCCTCCGCGCGTCCGATCCGGTCGGACCCGCGCCTGATCCGGTCTTCCCCACGCCGCCCGTCTCCCGCGCCGTCCGGCTCCGCCGCCTCATCCAGCCGCCACCGGCCTCTATCCTCGCGCGGTCGCAACCCGATCCCGCGCCGCCCCGCGCCACCCGTCGCCGCCCGATCCGGCCTCCCCGCCCGGTGCCGCCCCTGCTCCGGCCCCCGGCGCCACCCCTGCTCCGGCCCCCGGCGCCACGCGCCTCCCCGCCCTCCCACGCCGCCCCGCGTCGCATGGCCCCGCGCCGCCCGTCCCCGCCCCGCGTCGCCCGGCCCAGCTCCGGCGTCGCCCTCCGTCCTCGCGCGGCTAAAGTCCCCGCGCCGTGCCGCCCTCCGTCCAAGCGCCGCGCCGCACTCCGTCCCCGCGCCGCGCCGCCCCTCCCGGCTCCGGCGCCACCTCCTCCTTGCGCAGCTTCCGTCGCCCCGGCGCCGCCCCGTTCCAGCCCCCGGCCCCGGTGCGCCTCCCGACCGGCCCAGCCTCCTTTCTTCACTAAAAAATAAAAATAAAAAAATAAACTTCTGCACCCTTTTGTATATGCTCCTTTCAATTGATGTCGTCTGTCTCTTCAGATCTTACGATCCCTTCCTCCGACGTTATGGCATCTTTAGTTTCTTCAGGAGGTTTCTCCCTGCCACTCTGTGATGTGAAACTCAAAAGCACTGCTGATTATCGCGAGTGGTCTATTGTCATGACATCTCTTCTTGATGGTTTTGGCCTGTGTGGACATGTGGACGGGACACGTCGCCAGCCACTCCCCAATGATCCTACTTTGTCTACTTGGCTGCGTGATGAAACCCGGGTCAAGTGTCTCATTATGCAGAGCACTTCGTCGGACATTCGGTTGAGTATCGATTTTTTACCCACCTGTCAGGATATATAGGATTTTCTTGCTACTCGCTACTGACAGGTGGGTCATGCACTTCGCTGGTCTCTTTGCCAGCAACTTTCTGCCTCTCAGCAGGGCGATCAGATTGTGGAGGAGTTTTACAGTCAGCTCTGCAAGATTTGACGTCAGCTGGACTCTATGGCACCCACCGATGCCGGACCTCTCACCCTTCGGTATAGGGAAGAGGAGCGTGTTTTTCAATTTCTGATGCGTCTTCGGTCAGAGTTTGAGATGGTTCGCTCTCAACTTCTGAATCATGAGACCCTTTGCTCTTTGGAAGAGACTGTCCGGGCCCTTGTTGCTGAGGAGACTCGATTGCGTTCTTTGGCGTCTCACTTCACCTCATCACCTTCTACGGTGTTGGCTATGTCGCGGTCTAGTTCGACTTCTCTGCGCACTGAGGCGCGTACCCCTGCGGTCTGTTCACACTGTAAGAAGCCGGGCCATACTGTTCAGCGCTGCTTCAGTCTTCATCCAGAGCTGAAGGCTCAGTTTGAGCGTGACGTGCTGCTCGCCGTGGCCGTTCTACTCCTACTGTGTCTTAATAGCCCATCATCTGATCAGCCGGCTCCTCTCACTGCTGCAGAGCTGCGCCAGCTTCATACTCTTTTACAGCGCCAGACTACTATACCCTCCTCGTCTTTTGCTGGTGCTGCAGTTCACTCTACCCCATCATTAGGTACAGCTAGTCCCTGGGTTCTGGATTCAGGGGCGTCTTTCCATATGACGTCTGATTGTTCAGCATTACAATCATGTCGGCCATCCCAGGATCATGTTTCTGTTCAGACAGCTGATGGCACTACTTTACCGGTTACACATCAGGGCATCATTTCTACCACTCAGTTTACTGTTTCTGATGTCTCTTGTGTACCACAGCTGCAGCTGTGCCTTATATCTGTCTCTCAGCTTGCTCGGATGAAGTGTTTTATTGGGTTTGATGATTCTTTTTGCTATGTGCAGGATCGTCGGACGGGAGCTCTCATTGAACGTGGCCGACTTCACAATAGCCCCAAGAGTCTCTACCACCTTGATTACCTACATCTTCCGGTTTCTTCTCCGACCACTGCTACTTCGGTCTCCACTCCTTCAGTCTTCGCGTCTGTCCCTGCGTCGTCTATCAGCTTTCACCAGTGGCATCATCGTTTGGGTCACCTTTCTCACCCTTGCTTATCTAGTCTAGTGCGTCAGGGTGTTTTAGGTCCTGTCACTTCTGATAGTTCATTATCTTGTTCGGGTTGTAAGTTTGGCAAACAGCTCCAACGTCCGTATCCTACTAGTCTTTCTAGGTCAAGTCGTGCTTTTCAGCTTATTCATTCCGATGTATGGGGTCATGTTCCTTTTGTTTCGAAAGGTGGACATAAATATTATGTGATTTTTATTGATGATTTTTCTCGCTATTGCTGGATCTATTTCATGAAACATCGTGGTCAGTTGTTATCTATCTACCAGTCTTTTGCTCGTATGGTCCATACTCAGTTTTCCTGCTCCATTCAGACCTTTCGCTCTGATTCTGGAGGTGAGTACTTGTCCACATCATTTCGACAGTTTCTCTCTGATGAGGGTACCATTCCTCAGTTATCTTGTCCAGGTGCTCATGCTCAAAACGGTGTTGCTGAACACAAACACCGTCACATTATTGAGACTGCTCGTACTCTTATGCTTGTCTCTTTTGTTCCTCACTCCTTCTGGGCTGAGGCTATTTCCACGGCTGTGTATCTTATAAATATACAGCCGTCCACTAGTCTCGATGGTCGGGTTACTTCTCAGCTTCTGTTTTCTACTCCTCTGACATATGCACATCTTCGAGTCTTTGGGTGTGCGTGTTATGTCCTCCTTCCTCCTCGTGAGCGTACCAAGTTGACCGCTCAATCTGTTGAGTGTGTCTTTCTTGGCTACAGCCATGAGCATAAGGGTTATCGTTATTACGATCCCTCTGCTCGTCGTCTTCGTTTCTCTCGAGATGTCACCTTTGATGAGAGTCGACCTTTCTTTTATTCTTCTTCTCATTCATCTGTTCCCACAGAGTCCATCAGTTTTCTCTCCATCCCCTCCTTTTCTCTTTTTCCTTCTTCCACTTCATCTGCTTCCGCCACTCCGTCTGATCATAGCTCTCCACCTGTCCCACCGCTCTCTATAGTCCAACCTTCATCTTCTGAGACTTTGTCTTCTTCGTCTTCTGAGCCTTTGTCTTCTTCCTCTCCTGAGATCTCTTTGGATTCTGCTACTCGTGATTTGGCCTCTTCGGATGAGACTTCTACCGATGATCTGCCAGCCTCATCATCACCCAGGTATGCACTTCGTGATCGTAGTACGATTTTACCTCTTGCTCATTATAGTATGCTTCTCACCAGTGATATTCAGGAGCCTCGCAGCTATCAGGATGCGGCTCACATACCTGAGTGGCAGCTAGCCATGACCGAGGAGCTCTTCGCTTTGGAGCGTACAGGGACTTGAGATGTTGTTCCTTTACCCACAGGTGCAGTACCCATTACTTGCAAATGGGTTTTCAAAATCAAGACACGGTCGGATGGTTCTATTGCTCGGGGATTTCAGCAACAGTATGGTCGTGACTATGAGGAGACGTTTGCTCCTGTTGCTCATATGACCACGGTGCGTACTCTCGTTGCAGTTGCTGCTACTCGTCAGTGGGCTATTTCTCAGATGGATGTGAAGAATGCGTTTCTTCATGGTGATCTTCAGGAAGTAGTCTATATGCAGCCACCACCTGGTTATTCTACACCTACTGGCCATGTTTGTCGTCTTTGTCGTGCTTTGTATGGTCTTAAACAAGCGCCTCGTGCTTGGTTTGCTCGCTTCAGTTCAGTACTTCTGGCTGCTAGTTTTGTTGCTAGGCTCATGATCCGGCCCTGTTTGTTCACACTTCTGCTCGTGGTCGGACGCTTATCTTGCTCTATGTTGATGATATGTTGATTACGGGGGATGATGAGCAGTATGTTGCCTTTGTTAAGGCGCGTCTCAGTGAGCAGTTCCAGATGTCTGATCTGGATCCTTTGGGCTATTTCTTGGGTATTCAGGTTCTTTCTACTGCAGATGGCTACTACTTATCTCAAGAACGGTATGTTCTTGATCTACTTGCTCGTTCTGGTCTCACTGACACTCGTACAGCTGCTACACCCATGGAGTTGCATCTGCAACTGCGACTCACAGATGGCTCTCCTCTTGAGGATCCCTCTTGATATCGTCACATTGTTGGGAGTCTGGTGTATCTGGCTATCACTAGGCCGGATATTTCCCATGCTGTTAGTGTCCTTAGTCAGTTTGTCAGTGCTCCCACCTCGGTACATTACAGTCATCTCCTTCGGGTACTTCGCTATTTACGTAGCACTTCTTCCCGTGGTCTGTTCTATGCTCGGACCAGTCAGCTTCACCTACATGCATACTCTGACTCTACTTGGGCGAGTGATGCTACTGATCAGTGTTCTATCACTGGCTATTGCATCTTCATGGGCACTTCTTTGCTTGCTTGGAAGTCCAAGAACAGACCGTTGTTTCTAGTTCTAGTGCAGAGGCTGAGCTTCGTGGTTTGGCCACGACTACTGCTAAGATCATATGGCTTCGCTGGCTTCTTGCTAATTTCGGTGTGACTTGTACTGCTCCTACATCACTTTTATGTGACAACACGAGTGCTATCCAGATTGCGCATGATCCTGTGAAGCACGAATTAACCAAACATATTGGTGTTGATACTTTCTTTACTCGCTATCATTGTGAGCACGGCACTATTGATCTTCAGTATGTGGCCTCTGATCTTCAGGTTGCAGACTTCTTCACCAAGCCACAGACACGCGATCGTCATGAGTTCAGTCTTTCCAAACTCAATACTTTTGAGCCGCCTTGAGTTTGAGGGAGGTGTTAAGTATATGTGTATATGTGTATATGTATTGGATGTGTCTAAATCTGACTCTAGCCCTTAGGCTGTTGTATCTATAAATACTGGTTTTTTGACCCTAATACAACTTGACAACATGATTAAAAAAAAAACCAAATTATATCTCTAGGCATGTTATTATTTCTGGTTCACTGCTCTTCCACAAACAAAGACACGACCACGCCATCAATAAAGGGCCAAAAATGCCATAATTTCTACATATCTCCAATTCCTCACCGATATACCTTCAATTGCTTCACTTTTCAAATATGTGACTACTTGATATGTGTGGGCTCTTCAATTTCTGGTTGCCTCTACCCTCCTCCATTCTTAAATATCACCATGTATATTGTAACAATGCTAAACAATATTTTGTTGGTCTTGAATTCTAATCTTGAATCCTAAGCTTGAACTTTGAAGATCTCACATCTTTGTTGGGGTTTGGAAATATAATCATGTTGTTATAGAGGGGAGGTGGGGATTGCAGTTTTTTTTTTTAGCTGAATGTTCATGGCAAGGTGCAATTCTAAATTTTAAAGAGTAATTGGCATATTGTGTTGATTTTTTTCTTTTAGTTGTTTTGCTTAATTGATTTTGTGCCTATTCTAGCTTTGAACTGTTTTTTTTAGGATGGTATATCTTTCTATATATAGGAACTTGTGCAAATTATCATTTTGGGGGGAGAATGTTATGGTAGCTTTTACAATATTGCCTGTAATCTACCATTTTAAATAATCCAATGACCAGATTTTACCAATCCACAATTCTAGGAAAATATACCTTCCATACGTTTCTTCAAAACTGCACAATAAAATGGAGGAAAATATCTAGGAGGGCCACACTGGGGGCCAAATATCATGTCTCTCCGTCTGTCCGGTTGCACTCTGAGAACAAAATCACAGAGAAAATACATCTCTAGCTGCGACATCCAGTATTTTGGACTTTCACGTTGACGAGCCAAATCTCATGCTGCCACCCTTGGTCAAGGTCTGTAAGGCTAAGTCCAACCCCGAGGCGCTTCGCGAGGCGCTTCAACAGAATATTCCTCAGTATATTCTGTGCCACGTGTGCGAAGCGTCACCCCAAACATCCCCCTACTCCAATGCAAGGCGCTTCGCGAGGCGTCTTCTCCAAGCGTCTCTCTCTCCAATGCAAAGGCGCTTCGAGAGGCGCTTCGTGCGGGACCCGCATATATAATATGTATTAAAGATTATAATTACTAAAATGAATTTCGGATAATTCGAACACGGCCAAATAAAACATAAAAATTGTAAATAACATTAAAAAAATTCAAAATGTTTTTAAATTTTTTTATTTAATAAATGACACACGTAGAAATAAACAAGACACATACTAATTAAAATCCTAATACATTTTAAACTAAACTCCGCACAAACTACTACATTTCGGTATCGTCGCCCCTGAAATGCTGCCAAATGTGCTCAATTAGATCCCGTTTCAGTTGCCGATGAGTTGGGCGAGCCCGGATTGCATCATTCTGAGCTAGCATATGTGCGAATATTGGCGGAGCACTCCCGTGGAGAATAGGCGGTGTAACGGTAGATGTCCCTTGGCTATCGTACGACGCATCGGTCGGGTCATGAGAGTGTCGCTCATCCTCGATTATCATGTTGTGTAGGATGACACACGCTTTCATAATATTGGCAAGGGTTGACCGTTGCCAAAATCGACCGGGGCCGCGGACAATAGCAAATCGAGTTTGCAAGACCCCAAAAGCTCGCTCCACATCTTTTCTTGCTCCTTCTTGCTGCTGTGCGAAAAACATGTGTTTCTCCGTTTGGGGCAAGGGAATGGTCTTCACGAAGACAGCCCATTCGGGGTAAATACCATCGGCTAAGTAGTACCCCATATTGTACTGTGTCCCATTAACAGAGTACTGAACAGCAGGAGCTCGGCCGGCCAACACATCCTTGAAAAGGGGGGATTGGTTTAGCACGTTGATGTCGTTGTTGGACCCGGCGACACCAAAGAAAGCATGCCATATCCACAGATCTTTGGACGCAACCGCTTCTAGTATTATTGTAGGGACTCCTTGATCACCGCGGGTGAATTGGCCCCTCCACGCAACTGGGCAATTGCGCCATTCCCAGTGCATGCAATCGATGCTTCCCAGCATCCCTGGGAAAACTCGCTCCTCTCCTTGCTGGAGCAGACGCCGGAGGTCGTCGACAGTAGGTTGACGAAGATATTCCTCCGCGAACCGATCAATGATTCCTTCGACGAAACGCTCCAGACACTCAATAGCCGTCGACTTTCCAATGCGTACATACTCATCGACGGCATCGGCGGGGGAGCCGTAGCACAACATGCGCAATGCCGCTGTACACTTCTGCAAGGGAGATAGCCCCTTTCTAAGGAGGGCATCTCTCCTCTCATTGAAGTACGGGGACCACCCCCTAAGAGCTTCGACGATTCGCAGAAAGAGGGGTTTCCCCATTCGAAACCGTCTGCGAAACAAATACTCGGGGTAGACCGGAACGTCGGCGAAGTAGTCCGCGACTAGACGGCCATGACCGCCTTCGCGATCTCTATCGATGTACCTTCTGGTACCTCGTCGACGGCGGTGCGAGGTACCATCGTCTATGCTGGCTTGAAGGTCGTCAACAACGCGACGGTACAGGGGTTGGACCGTCAACCCACTCTGCACAAACGCCGCCACGAACTCTTCAACTTGGTTGATGGCTTCATCGTCGCCACTACTTGTGCTTGAGCTAGAGGACATTTTTTTTGAACAAGGCAATATATTTTGGACAAGGCAAGATATTTTGGACAAGGCAAGATGTTGTGAAGATGAAGGCTCCAAGGGTTCTGATATATAGGGAGAGAAGAGAATCAAGCACATGGGCCTCTTCCAACGGCTAAATACAAAGGCATCAATCACATGTGTTGGTTCCAACGGGTACAATCCAAAAGCATGCAACACATATCGATCACATGCCAAAAGCAACGGCTAAAATTCAAAAGTACCGATCACATGCCAAAAGCAACGGCTAAATACAAAGGCATCAATCACATGTGTTGGTTCCAACGGGTACAATCCAAAAGCATGCAACACATATCGATCACATGCCAAAAGCAACGGCTAAATACAAAGGCATCCATCACATATGTTGGTTCCAACGGGTAGAATCCAAAAGCATGCAACACATATCGATCACATGCCAAAAGCAACGGCTAAAATTCAAACAGGTAAATCCAAAACGACTTAAATTAAATAATGCGAGTACAATTTTACAAAGGAAAAGTACATCATTCAAGCTACTACTTATTCTTCATTTCCTTAATCATGTCGTTCACGTACTCTAATGCGGCCTCATGCGCCTTCTTACGAGCATCCGAGAAATTGGATGTATCCCCCATAATCAGTTTCGTCAGCGACTTCATAAATGTGGCTTTTTCCTTGCTTTTGGCCATCTCTTGCAAATTCTCGGCTGCAGCAACGGCTTTGTCGGCCACCCTATCGAGGTCGGCATTGGCTTGGCCGATGCGCTGCAGGGTCTCCTCGTATGCCGAGGACGCCGAGGATGTTTCACTCATTTTTGTCTTACCCTTCCGCTTGTTCTTTGCGGCATCCCGCCCTTCCGGTCGTGGAAGCTCCACAGGTTCGTCGTCGTTGTTTGACGACGACGTGTGGGCACCTTCTTCGTTGAGGCGAGCTCTTTTGGAAGAGTCGAGGTAGCTTTGGCACCACTTCGGTTGACCACGCACGGCAGTCCACCAGTGCTCCAAGATGAAGGGATGACCTACCTCCTGCTTATACATGTCCCGTGCTTGAGACATTAATTGGTCGTCCGAACGACCACTGGCGTAGGCATCCCTCAACCTACAATAGATGCCATTGAAGTGAACAATTTTCTTATTGTTCTTCAGCCAATGGTCTTTGCAGTGCCTAACGTCCCGTCTGCGGTCGGGCGGACTGCTCCTGTTGTATGCCTCAGCGACCTTCGACCAATATACGTCGAACTTTTGGTAGTTCCCCTCCACCGGATCAAGAGAGTTATTAAACCATGCACTGATCTGGAGGACGAAAAATTCAACTTTTCAAAAACTAAGACAAACCCTGTGGACAAAAAATGTACCATACAAATATTTAATATTTAGATGAACACTCACAAGTCGCATGTCGTCCGGTTGTGACCAGTTCATTCGTTTACGCCGCTGTGCGGCGGTTCCTTCGCTTTTGCCGGCATCGTCGGCGTCCTCGCACTCGACCGGGCCCGTGCTATGCGGACTGCCGGTATCTGATACCGACGTGGAGCGGGAATTCTTTGCCGGTGCTTGCGGAGGTGACATTTCCGCGGGGATGGTCGGAGCTCCAACGAAATGAGGATTCTGACCGTAAGGGCCGTAGGGGGGTTGTGCGTACGGATGTGCATATGGATATGGTTGGCCGTATGGAGGGGGTGGGGCGTATGGTGGATAGCACATCGGATATGGTGGGGGAGGGGGCTGAAAACTGGCCGGATTTTGGCCGCTTGGCGCTTGGGGGCTCTCCTCATCGAAATTAGGCTCGCCAAACCAGTTCACATAACCGCGGGGGGGAGTGTTGGCCATCGGAAAATTTTCTGGGAAAAAACGGGTTGAACTTTGCTGGAAAAGTGTGTGGTTTGAACTTGTGTTGAGTGCAAATGAGCTGAAACTTGCTCCTATTTATAGCCAGGGGAGCACACAATTTTTCAGAATTTTTTGGTGATTTTTGGTGAATTTTTGGTATTTTTTATGAATTTCTAGGCTTAAAAACGAATAAATTATTTAAAACGGCTAGTTTTTAACGGCTATAAATAAAACGGCTATTTTTTGTCTCGCTGACAGGTGGGACCGGGGAGATTTATTGCGCAACGGCTAGTTTTCTGCGCCAAATAAACAGCCCCCTCACTGACAGGTGGGTCCCGCAGCAACCGGGCCCGCAAATCAGCGACCCTGACCAAAACCCCGCGTGTGCACCAAACTTCCCGCCTTTACTGCCACCACGCGTTTTGTGGGCCCCACCAAAACGCGTGGCGACAAATGCACCGTGCACCCACCTCGCTGACATGTGGGCCGTGACGCGCATTTGGGCCCACATGTCAGTGCACGCGATCAGCGAGTAGCAGCGCACGCGGGGGACAGCGGTGGGGCCCACAAACCGCGTCCCGGGGCGCCGCGTGTGCTCCAACGCGGGCGCCACGCGTGCGAGGCGTCGGTGGGCCCCACCTGTCAGACCGCGATTTTGCGACGCCAGCCGTGGCGTTCTCTCTCTCCTCGCGCGCGTTTTTTATTATTTTTTCCCCGTGGGGCCCGCATGTCAGAGCGCTGATGCTGCGGCGTTGGACTTAGCCTAACAGGCTATTATGCCTAGTTTGATTCTCTTTTATGTACCTACAGATGTAAAAGGACAGAGCTCATGAATACCTTTTGTGCTGCTAGGTTGGATTGACTTTGCCATTCATACAAGAAAGTCAAATTGATATACAATGGCAGATGAAATAAACGAGATTATTCATCATCCGAACCAGCAAGTGAGATGGCTTTTATTGGTCACTAAATCTTCTAGTTCCATATGAAATTCTTGCTTTTACACAAGTCAATAAATTTTGAATGCCGAGAAATTAGATTTGAGCTTAATGTGCAATACCTATTCAATTGTGAACTAACAAGTTACTGTTTGCACATTATTATTTTTAAGAGCACTCTTGATTTCATTTTGGGATAACTTTACATCGTTTGTTTGTGATGCCATGGGTACTTTAATTTATACATACCATGCCAAGCAAAAAGATTCTCTATTCACGATTTTACAGAACAGTCATTATTCTTAGTTGGGTACCTCAAATTGGCATAAAATTTCGCAATATGGATGAGGCTCGGGAGTTTTGATCAATTATGGAATTTGGATCGGGTTCAACATCAGTAAGAATTATGCAAACCGAAGTAAGTTGACGGAATAGTCACGTAGATTTGTTTGTTCAAATGAGGACCATCGAGCACAAGGCAATAGAGATATTATCAAACTAAAGTGTCCCTGAGCTGACACAAGGACTGGTTGTAAAGTCTGTATG
This sequence comes from Pharus latifolius, assembly GCA_019359835.1. NCBI lineage: Eukaryota > Viridiplantae > Streptophyta > Magnoliopsida > Poales > Poaceae > Pharus > Pharus latifolius. The sequence goes on along the minus strand of CM033323.1, from coordinate 9,993,407 downwards.
GACCTCACAGGAGATCGAGAAGTAGGAAATTATGAGGTATGTGATTTAGTTCTTTGGCCACAATCATATTCTTCAGTTGCCAAAAACTTGCCACTTGATGCCGTCGTAGAGAAAGATATCCAAATTGCAAAGTTTTGAAATTGAATTGGCAAATGATTCAGGTATTGAACCAAAAGTAGGACATGAGTTGGCCAGCTGTCAAGTTGGCCGATCGGTTAACCTTGGGTACACTTGTCGTGCTCACAAAAATTACTTGCGAAGCAAGTGTCAAAGAGAGTTGATATATGTTGAAGCTGGAAGTATGTTGAAGTCTTTTCAAGATAAAATTGTTAGAGAATCCTTCATTTCAATATGCTTTGCAATTGGACTATGAAGAACAAATAATAAACATTATTTGGGTTGATGCTAAGATGATTTGTCTATGCTCACTTTGGAGATGTTGTCACTTTCGACATTGCATTTGGAACAAACAAAGAATACATGCCCTTTGCTGTTTTTGTTGGATTCAACCATTTTAGAGAAACAGTAATTTTTGGTACTGCTCTTCTAAATGATGAAGCATTTGACTCTTTCAAATGGCTCTTCAATACTCTTTTATCTGTACATAATCAAAAGCAATCTAGACATGGCAATGGGGAAGTAATTGAAGAGGTATTTCCAGAAGTATGCCATGGATTATGCACTTTTCATATAAGGCAGAATGCTATAAAACATTTTTCTCCATAAAAGAATGAAAACTCAAGTACTCTTTCTGACTTTAGTTCTTGCATGTACGACTATGAAGACAAGGATACAATCGAAGAAGCTTTCAATGCCATGAGAACTAAAGTGCAAAAACAAACTTGGTGGATAGTATTTACAAGGTAAAAGAGAAGTGGCCTGAATGTTACAGGAGAAATGTTCTCATGCTGCGAATGAGAAGCACACAATTAAGTGAGAATTTGAATAATGACTTGAAGAATAGTCTGAAATCAAAATTTGATATCATTTGGTTCTTGAAGCGTTTCGAAAGTGTTGTGTAAGAAAAACAAGATAATGAGATAAATGCAGAATATGAGTCAAGAAAAAAATTACCAAGAATCAAAACGAGGGCACCTATATTAGTGCAAGCTGTTGATCAAAAGATGCTGATTAGAGGGGGTGAATAGGCGGTATTAAAAATTATTAATAATTAATAATTTTTAATACAAGCACAAGAGAATAGCAAATATGAATTAATTGCAAGTGCAAATAACAAGTTTACTCTCTTAAGGTGATCAATTCAATAACAATAAACAAATCCTATATATGAAAATGTGAGAGAAGAAATAATCGATGATATGATCGAATTTTCTCAAGGTATTGGAATTTTGCCAATCACCATTAATTCTCGTTAAACACTCTACAAAAGATTATTACCTCAATTTTACTAGTGGTTGTCCTTTTCCTTTCTGGATAAGCAATCACCAATCCTTCACATCCAATCACTGGGTTTCTCCAACAAACTCGGTCGATGGAGAGATCACTAAACTCTGCGAGTTGTCTAGGTGACAGCAATCATCAAGAATAACAAATAAAACACCTTCACTTGATCCACTTTTACCACGAAACTCAATATGCAATACAATTTACTCTCTAAACTAACTCCTTAATATAACTGATGTATTGAATACAATTTGCTAACTCTAGATACAAGAATTTGATATGAATTGAATGAGAGTTGAATTCTCTTAGCTTTGCAACACAATAGTTGTGAATTCTGAGTGACAAAAGTTTTTGAGTGAATGTCAAATGAAGTGTATTTATAACCCTCCAACATAGACTATCTGTTTGACAAGTTTTAGACAAAAGTGCACTAGTTGAACAAAAGTTTGGCCACATCAGATATTGTCGGGCTAATGCAAGAGAATAGTGATCATAAGGCAATTAATATACATGCCAGTAATCGGGCGAGACAGTTTTGTATAGGCTGGACAGATACATGCTTGGCCTGATAAATGAGTTCGGACAAATATATATGTCTCTGATTACATTTTACTAAAATCCTGTGTCACAGAATTTTTGTACTGACCAGATATTGTCCTATCATATCAGACTTTATCCTATCAAATCAAACTTGGTTCAGTGTAACCAAATGAAGAGACTTATCCAGAGTTTTGAAAAAGACTCTAGCTTGCATCTATTTATATTATATGCATTTTGAACTTCAAGACATTAAATAGATCAAACTATTAGGACTACACCACTCTTAATAGTACGACTAAATAAACCTAAAATTGAAAGGATGAATCCGGTCGACTTTACCACAAACGACCGATAAAAGAATAGAAAAACGATCGATAAAAGACTAGAAAATGAATCTTAATCTTCACCTGGTTGTTGTTTTTGTCATGGCGCCATCATATTTTTACCTAAAACTTAAACCACTTGAAAAAACGTATTAATTTCATTTGTTTTACTCGTAATTAATCACTAAAACCCTAAAAAAGACGTAGATTTAACACAAGCAAGCAAGTTTTACACTCCTTGCATATTTGAAAATTTTCAAATTGAATATGAGCAATCCACGGCAGCATAGACCAAATTATTGACCGGAAATAATGACTATGTTGTTGCAATTGAGTCTAGATGAAGATTCAACATTTCAAAAAGAATACAAAGTCGAAGGTAACAGTTTTATGCATTTGGGGACAGTTTGAGAGAATTGGAGTTCTGTGTAGTCATGCTTTGAAAGTTCTCGATTTGATAAATATTAAGTCCCTACTAGAACATTGTGTTTTGAAACGGGACTCGAGAAGCACGGTGTGGAAATATTCAAGACAATAATGGAAGGGATGTTGTGGAAAATCTTAGGTTTGATGCTTTGCGCCGCTACAAGTTCCTTTTTCACAAATTTCAGCATAATTTCTGCAGATTGTAGACTACTTTTTCTCTTGCTAATTTCATAATCAATTGTGCAAATCATAACCAATTGAGCAAACACAAAGGCCAATTCAGTTCTCAATCCAAAGTGCTTACCATTGGCAGCGGCAACAAACTTGTCAGGTTCGATGGCAAGCGTGGCCGGCTCAGCCTCGGCAATGGGCGTGGTGTCGTAGCTCGTGTGATGTTTTGGCGGCCAAATATACATCGGAACAGCTACGGCTTGCCGGTAGTAGCAACGAGCTTTGCGCGAGTACCTGTCGGGCAGCAACATATAGATGCTCGACGCCGGTGGCCAGAACAAGAACAGCTAGGACTCGACGAAGGTAGCGACGAGGTCAACCGGGGACTCACCGGTGGTAGCGACGAGGCCGTCTAAGTTCAATGGCGGTGCGATGCAATACGAGAATCTCAAAAGTTGGGGATGGATTCATGGATCTGTATGGTGCTCCTCTCTAGGCAGTGAACTTTACCATTTTCCTAGAATGGTGTGGTCGGTGGAATTGAAATTTGGTTATTGGATTATTTTAAATGATAGATTAGAGACAGTATTGTAAAAGTCACAGTAACAATGTTACTGTGGAGGAGATCTCTTTTATTTTGAGAGCAATTTTGGGATATTTTGAACTACCAATTCTTCTTGTTGATTATTGTTGACTTTTTCCATATTCCAAGTGTTACTATTAATTTATATATGTGAAAGTCAAAGTTGCATTATAAATGTTTGATTTTGTGATTATAAAATTTGTATTGAAAATTTTTATCATATATATTGAGCTAAAGACTTAAGGTTCTGTTTGGGATATAAAGTATTGTATAGTTTCAATGATAAACTGAGGTATTATAAAAAACTGCGCTATGAAAAATTTTATTGTGTTTGGATGAGAAAAAAATAAAGATAAAAATATCTCAATTTGCCTCAAAACCAAATTTTTGCGCTGTATCTAAAACTTTGACCCAACCCAAAGTTTTCACTGAAATCACAAAAAAGTGAGGGATGTGCGACCGTGCGCGAAAACAATAGGAAAAGAAGCGGGAGTAGATTGGTGTGCCTCCAAGGATGAATCAATCACGGATAGCGCCATCTTGCACATGGAGGGATGTCCTGCATCGAAGAAAGGTACAAGTCGTCATCCTCACCTTCCTCTCCGTTCGCCGTCCATGCATGCGACCTCAGTGATCGTTGTAGCCAACGGCTGGCCGATCGGCGTCTACGATCGACGTCATGCCCACCAGATGACCGATCGCCGTGTGGGGTCGATGTCCTAGCCACTGCGTCGCAATCGCCGCCTGATATCGGTCCGACACTGATCTCCATGAGAGACTGCCGCTTACCTCCATCTCGGTTGCAACCGCATCGCCTCGTGGCGACGCATTCTTCCGTCGCTGCCACGAGCACTACCTCACCCCACCGCAGCAGAGTGCCCGTGGCCTGCCTCTGTCTCCGTTGCCAACGCGTGGCGTCTATGTACATGCATCTCCGTCGCCAGCATGTGGCGGCGTGGCTGCGCCTTCTGCATCGGCAAACAGGTGTCATTCGTCTCTGTTGCCGGCTTGTGGCGCTATGGCGGTGCGTGATTCCACTGCCGCGTGCCCTCGACATAAGATCCCTGATCCGTTTGAGACCTAGTCTTGGTTTTCGCACTAGACTTGTCCAGATGCTAATATGCTGAGTAACAGGATCTTACTTGGAAATACCGACACCCAAAGATTGATCGAAAATACAGCTCAAAGTAATTGCACAACTCTTTATTTCAAAGAGAGTTTTACACATCAAACGTTAGGACGCACTCGTCTACGTCGAAGAACTATATGTCTAAAACTTCAATCTAGACTTGATGATCTAAACTAGAAGTATTACAAAATATTTATAGTCCAATCGTATGAATACATATCAAACTCAATGACCTAAACGTATTAGATTTGGAAACTAACTAAACTTAATAGATAAGACTTAGTTATATATATATTTGGATTGGACTACAATTCCGATCAGAGATCGAATCCTTCCCAAGGTCGCAAACTTTTCCAAAGTCGCAAACCTTTTCATGGTCGCGAATCCGTTTCGAACTCAACTTGAGATTCTCCTGGATCATGACTCCCCTGTTGAGAAGGAGCCAACTCCCGTTGGCGATCAACTGTGAAGATGTAGAGAATGACTGGAAGCCTTGGAACGAACACACGATGAGCAATGCTACAAACGTCTGACCGAATGTACGGATAGGCACTCATGGAGCTTGGCACCTCCGTCATGGATTGTGGCCTTGGCCACTCGCCGATAGTCTTCCTCTTGTCGAGGTTGATACCATCACCGATCCCAAAGCTAGGATTGTGAAGCTTGAACAGTGGCGTCGTAGAGACAAGTTGCATGTCGTTTTCGACTAGTCGTTGTGGTGATCGACTATGTATCTCTGCGAACATCGTGTTGTTTTCTTCGGGCAAGCTCGCCAAATAACCACCACTTTCCATACTCGATGCATTACAATCCTCCTATTTAACTGGACGCATCATGTTCAGCACACACTTTGAGCATGCATTGACAATCCGTTTCGCCTGATTTGCTGTCAACAAGTTCTTGGTGTCGACGTGGTCATTTTTGGTGATGATGAACTTCGTCCCATCCTTTGTGAGGTCGTAGTCTTGAGCTCTTCGATGGTAATGGGCGTCACGATTGTACAAGAACGAACTTCTAAAAATCACTTGGCAAATATCAATGAGAATGACATCACATTGAACCTCATTGATGTAATGAGCATATATTGCAATTTTAGAGTACACTGACTCTTGATTTGCTAATTCACATTGGAAGTGAACTATTCCAGAGGATATGGTCGAGGATGATGAGTTGTCTGCAAACCAAGTCGTCGAACCAGCTCGGTGGAGACCAAATCCTTTTGGCTTTTGAGGTCAAAGATGGTTGCGACCACCTCGTGCTTCACATGTATGTTAACAGTGAACAATTTCTCTGTTGGGTTGTGGTCAATTGATGAACCTGAACATTTCTCCTTCGGCATTGCCATTAGAGACAAGGCCGTGTCCACCTTTTCAACCAAATTCACCTAGATCATTTCCTCTGCGAGGGGAACAGAAGTAACCATAGCTGTTCATGTGCTTGGTTCATCCCTTCTTGTTCTTTCTGGACGCAGTTCAAGATAAAGTTTATAAAACTTCTCCTTTGTGTGCCCAGCAACATAAAAATGCTCACAAGTGTTACCCGTATCGTGGGTACCCTCTCCGGAGCTCGTCGTGGTTGAAATCTCCCTCACGTTCTTATCGTTGCGGGTCTTATTCTTCTTCTCAATCGCCAAAGCAATCGTGCTCGCGGTCGAGATGTCTTGAACTCTGACTAGGTTTAGCTCAGCACTGATTATCTTCTGAAGTCCAGACGTGTATTTTCTGAACGTATGGGTATCGGAAAGTGGGATGTCAAAGAGCATTGTTTGTCTCCGGAATTCCGTCGTATAGTCCTGGACAGATTGGTCGCGCTGTTGGTACAATCGGTGCCAACGATCTTATCTCTCCTCGAGATAACCCATTGGGTAGAATTCTTGTTGTAGAAGTCGCTTGAATTGACCCCACGTAAGGTCGTTAACTTCACCACTGGTGACAAGGGCCTTCCACCATGTCTTGGCATGGTCCTTCATCTTCAAAGGTGCAAATTTCACTTTTTGAGTGTTACTGAACCCTTTTAGGTCAAAGTAGATCTCAAGTTGATCGATCCATGAATCCAGCTTCTCAGCGTCGATCTCCCCATCATATATGAGTATATCAATCTTAGTTTCGACCTTAAAAGATTCGATAGTTAAGGAGGTGTTGGCGAAGTTGTTGATCTTATAATCGTCTTCTTCTTCCTTGTCGTCTGGCCTACGCAAGTCTTCACCAATCTTCACACCCGTAACCTTCCCTGCTTCAAGAAGTACGATCATGACCTGTTGCTTAATCCAAGCAAACATGGTTTCCATGTCGATGGAGAGTTTAGCCACTTGTTCAGTTAGGTTAGTTTGTATGGAGGTTCCTTCAGACATTGTCGAAGATGCGACTGTAGGTACCGTCGATTGTTCGCCTTCAGTTGCAAGATGCTTTTGCGGGATCTTGTCGGAGGTTTTGTAACCTTGACGAGTCTTCATCATCCACAAGATAGGATAGTTAATCTGATACCAACTTGATCCGTTTGAGACTTAATCTTGGTTTTCGCACTAGACTCACCCAGATGCTAATATGCAGAATAACGAGATCTTACTCGGAAATTCCGAAACCCAAAGGTTGATTGAAAACACAGCTCAAAGTAATTGCACAACTCTTTATTTCAAAGAGAGCTTTACACGTTGAACGTTAGGACGCACTCGCCTACATCAAGAAACTATGTGTCTAAGACTTTAATCTAGACTCGATAATATAAACTTTTGTAGTATTTATAGTCCAATCGTATGAATACATATCAGACTCAATAACCTAAACATATTAGAGTTGGGAACTAACTAAACTTAATAGATAAGACTTAGTTATATATATTTGAATCGGACTACAATTCCAACCAAAGATCGAATCTTTTCCAAGGTAGCAAATCTTTTCAAAGTCGCAAAACTTTTCGTGATCGCGAATCCATTTCGAACTCGACCTGAAATTCTCTCGGATCAATCCCTCTTCCGGCAACAGTCTCCACCACTCGACAACTCCTGCGCGCCGCTGCTTGAGTCCTTGCACGCGTGGCTGGCCTCCGGGAGTTCCACCGGTTGCTCGGTTCACCTTGCACACGCATCACCGTGCCTTTTTTTTGTTTGTCCATTTTTGCCATTGTTGCTTTGTGATACTATGTTATAGGTTTCAATTCAAACCCCTTACAGGAAGTCATAATACTTCAGTTTCAAAAATATAAAATTTTGATATCCTCTTTTCAAAACTTTAATTTTACAATACCACAATCATACAATACCAGCTCTGCCAAACGGGCACTAAATCTCTATTTCATCTCAAGGCTTACAAACTATCAGGATTAGTCCTATAAAAGACGAAGATATATGTGTGTGGAGGAGGCAATGATATCAATAATTCGGCATCAAGGGCAAGAGAGCAGATGCCATGGGGGATGTGGCAAATGAGCAGGGGTTGGCACCATTGTCAAGGATGACACTAGTGCTCATGTTGAGGTTTGAGGGGTGGCCATGGAAGAGGTGAGGATGGCGGCAACCGAGGTCATCGGAGGAGTTCGATACGTCAAATATACCATAACAGTTTTGATTTAGCGTTTAGCCATGTTCTACGTACTAAGTGTTGAATGTGTGAATTTTTGTTGTGAAGTTTTGTAACACCTAATTGTAGATAATCCATTATGCACGTATAGAATTAAATGCCCCATCTACATACGAATGTTATAAAAACTTTGTAAAAGAAAAGGTAATTTGTAAAATAACAACGTAAAAATTTTAGATTTATTCATAAATTATTAATATCTCACTGATAAATAGACTTGAGATCTCACAACCTTAAAACAAGAACAAGAACAAGTACAAAATCAAAATACAATAGTAACTAAACAAAAAATAATCTTGAAAAAAAAAAAAAAAAAATCCAAACCCACTCATTGAACTAGTTGTAGAACTCCCCAACATTGATTTTTGTTTGGTTAAAACTTCATCTTGATATTGCACTTGTTCTTGTTCTAGGTAAGGGCTTCACATCACCGGGACCCACGTGTCAACTCACAATCGGTGTTGTATGGCAAAGTTTTATTTTACTGTTTCCACTAACTAATTTTTTCTTAAAAAAATGTTTGTATGCAAGATTTGTTAGAGTTGCTTGCCGTCCCATTGGAAGATTAAAAAAGGGAAAAAAAAAAAACGCGCCCGCGTGGTCACTCCCTTCCACAATGGGCTGGAATGTCTTTGGCCCACGAACCCACGATATAGATCCATAAAATCCAAACGCACAAAGCCGAAACAAATCAAAGCCCAACTAAGCTTCTAAACCCGTCCCGGCCACCACTAGCCATCGCCCACGGTGGCCTCGGCCTGCGCACCGCGCAAACAAAACCACGGAGGCCTCAGCCACTCGCGGCCGGCCGCAGCGCCCCGAGCGGCCGCGCGCGTCGCGGGCAGCCACCCGCCCACCGAACCCCACAACCACCCGAAGCCCGAGCTCCCCCTCCTATTTCGTCATGCCATTCCCCACCACCAACCCACCTCCCCTCTTCTCTCCCCGGGGCCCTCCCGGCTCTGCCCCACCCCAACCCACACCCGACAGCCAGCCGCAGCGGCGCACGAAGGCGGCGAGGGGGAGAGGTCTGTCGGGGACGGCGCAAGCCGGCTATGCTGCAGCGCGCCGCGAGCAACGCCTACTCTTGGTGGTGGGCGTCTCACATCCGCACCTCCCAGTCCAAGTGGCTCGACACCACCCTCCACGGTATCGTCTCGTCACTCTCATCGCCAATTGCAATCTACACAATAAAGCTATCTTCTTTTTGGATGTTTGATGAAATGTTGATATGCCATTTATTTACTCTACAGTATGAATGTATGATGTGTTAGAAAGACATCCAATTCTTGACGTAAAAAAAAAGCAAGCTTCTTTTGGTAGTCTTGTAGCTGTTTGATATTGCATTTGCTCTACATTATGATGAATTAGAAATATTTAAAATTTTTAATTGTACATTTGTGTTTATTGGCAATGCTAATACACTGAGAGGCAACTACCTTGTTTGCAGAGATGGAGGACAGGGTGAAGGCCATGATCAAGCTCATAGGGGCGGATGCTGACTCCTTCGGGAAGAAGGCGGAGCTGTACTTCAAGAGCAGGCCCGAGTTGATAAACCATGTCGAGGAGATGTTCAGATCTTACCAGGCACTCGCTGATAGGTATGACCGGATATCGGGGGAACTGCACAAGGCGAACCACACGATAGCGACTGTGTTTCCGGACCAACTGCAGTTCTCGATGCAGGATGGGGATGGAGACGGCTTCCCGAAGGCTTTAACTGGGATGGATTTCAGCAACTTCAAACCACCAATGATTTCGCGGGACATGAGCAGAGGAACCAGCCCTGTTCCAAAGAGATTGCAGATGCATAAAAAGATTACCTCCCAGATGAGCAAAGAGAAGGCACAGGAAGAGATTGACGCCCTACAGAAGAAAATCCTTGTCCTGCAGACTGAAAAGGAGTTCCTGAAGAGCTCTTCTGATACTGCCTTAGGCAAGTATTTGGACATTGAAAGACAGGTGATGGAGTTGCAAGATGAGGTTTGCAGCTTGCAAGATGCCTTTAACACTAGTGCAACTATTGAAGACAATGAAGCCCGAGCTTTGATGGCTGCACGTGCCCTTATTTCTTGCGAGGATACATTGGTTAGCTTACAGGACCAGCAAAAGAGATCATGTGAAGAGGCAAAGAGAGAGTTTCAAAGAATCAACGAGGCGAAGGACAAGCTGAAAACTTTCAAGAGTGACTGTTGGCAGCCTGATACACAACAGGATGACCATGATCATCAAGACATAGAGCTGAGTTCTACACTGCCATCTGCGGAGGATGATGATTCTGTTCTGAATGGGGGCAGGCTTAACCTGCAGGCGATATGTGAAAAAGTCAAAGAACAGATTGAGTTGCGCTCAGAGTCGTCAGTGGTGGAATTAGCAGATAAGGTTGATCGGCTTGTTGATAAGGTCCTAAACCTGGAGCTTTCTACTTCTTCACAGAATGCTCAGATCAATAGAATGAGGACTGAAACAGATGAGCTCCAAGAACGCGTTCAATCCTTGGAGGATGACAAGTCAGCTTTGGTTGCTGATTCTAGTAAGTTGGCTAAGAGGTTGAAGCAAGTTGAACTGTTGCTGCAAACAATCCTTCGAATTGTGAAGACCATACATGATGAGCAAGGGAATATTCACAAACAATTGACTGAAGCCTGCAGTGATCTTACTGATTTTGTGGAGAGGTTGCATGCTCCTGATCCCCAAAACAGTGAAGTTATTGCAGAGTCATCCCAAGAGTCTAAAGGCATTGCTTCTGAGGAAGATGATGTGAAGGGGACTACTTCAATGCCTGGGATGTCCTCTGAGCTACTGCAAGGTGATTCAGGACTAACAAGTAAATCTGTCAATAAAGAATCATCTGTTTCACTAGACTACTCTAGAGATGAAACGGAGAAACATGGTGAAGAGTCAATGGGCCATGTGGTGTGGCAACAACTAGTTTTAAATGGATTAGAAGGTGAGGGCAAGGTTTTATTAGAAGAATGTTCATCTATCCTGCATAATTGCGAAGATACAAAGGCAAAGCTCTCGGAATTTGAGAAGAAAAATCAAGAGTATCATCTTGAGGCACTGTCAGAGGTGAAAGAACTAAGGAGTGCCAATGCAATGAAAGATGAGGAGATTCGCTCTCTTCGGCGCATGTTAAGTTCTTTACAGACGAAGTTCAGTGCTTCTATGCGTCAGAATGTGGAGAAGTCTGAAGAATCATCCAAAATACACATCACTCGTACTCCTGAGGACAAAGAGATTGCTGAGATAGAGGAATACATTAAGCAATGCCAAGTTGAAGAACTGCCTGCTTCTTCAGTTGTAGAGGAGAAATTTAGAGTACAGATTGACAGAGTGTTGGAGGAGAACTTGGACTTCTGGTTGAGGTTTAGCACTTCATATCATCAACTACAGAATTTTCAATCATCATTTGACAAGCTAAAAGCTGACATGGATAACCTGACCGATGCACAAGCACAGGGGGGCATGCACACTATCTCTTCTAGTCATCAGGTGACAAACCAGGAGGAGTCAGCTGGCCTTGAAAAGAAATTCCGAGGGATGAATACCGATCTGCAAGTTTGGTTGGAAAAGAATGTGCTGTTAAAAGGAGAGCTGGAGAGCAGGTTCTCATCACTGTGCCGTATACAAGAGGACATAACAAAGATGACAACACTGGACCAAACTGATGAAGTTCGCTTCACCCCTTTCCTGGCTGCAAAGTTCCAAGGTGAAGTGCTTAACATGAAACAAGAGAATAGCAAGGTTGCGAAAGAGCTAGAAGCTGGGCTTGACCATGTAAAGGGCCTCCAAATTGAGGTGGGGAGGGTGTTGTTGAAGCTCAGAGAGAGTTCTGAGCTATCTATAGCAAGAAGCAACCAAGCTCAGCAGAACTTCAGGAATCTGTCAACAAAGGCTGGGGTGCCCCTTCGAACTTTCCTCTTCAGCACAAAGCCAAAGAAGCCATCACTCTTCTCATGCATGAGTCCTCCAGTGCATAAGCACTACACCAATGCGAAGGCTGGGCGTAGATGAGACTGTTTAAACATCAGCCATCTTTCTCTCTTGACATTCAATTCAAAAGGAATTTCCTCAAAATACCTGTCAAATTTATTTGTGTATATTTGGATTCTCCTGGACCTTAAATGTAAAGGATCCTGTATACATGATCTCAAATTTGGTTTCTGATTGTCTATGCCTTGCGCATTGATTTGAGACCCATATGATCTCACTGTCAAACTAAATCTGACATAAAGCATAATATTACATTCATTTACTGCATATCTGGGTCTGGCAGTAATTGTGTTGATTTTCCCAACTCATATATACCTTCAATTGCCAAATTGAGGTGAAGGTGATGATACCAACTTTCTAATTGCCCAGCCACTTGCAAAAGTGGTGGTACAACTATTTTGCCAGTTGACCTACTGGAAGAAAGCTCAATCTCCTGATTGCATCTTATCATAAACTTTTTCCCCTTTTTGTTATCTTTTAGCAATCTGTTTGAACAAAGCACAACCTACTTCTCTGTTGTAATGGGTCAAAGTAGCCTGCATGTACATGCAATGCCATGGAAATTGGAAAGTAAGAACTATGCAAGTATAATATGGATTAAATCAAAGGTCAATAGTACTGTGTTTTTCAGCCGGTTTCAAGCAGTAAATCTTGGAGAAGCTTCATGGTCTCAACAGCAATCTTACTTTTAGATACCAACGTCTTTTATTGTGTGCATGGGGCGGGGGTGTCGGGGGTTGGGGGGGGTGGGGGTGGGGGTGGTGGTGTTGGTGGTGGGGGGCGGTGGGGGCGTGTTTGTTGGTTGTGGTTGGGGTTCAGTACTAATAACAGGTTGCCTAAGAGAAGTGTGTGTGGACTAACAAACCATCAGATGCAAATTAGTTTTGGACGGGGGCATGAACCAAACACAATAGTTATAGAAACAAATATTTTTTAATAAAAGTAAGTAATATGTTTTATCTATTAGTTTGAGACATCTAATAGCCATTATATGTGGAGTTTAATAGGTAATTATTTGTATTGATATTTTAATAGTACGTTTTAATGTTGTTGGAAGAATGCGGGAGTCTCGCACCTGACCGAGGGAGTCTCGCACTTGACCGACTTATTGCCCTTAACTGATAGTCAGGCAGGTTCTTAGTGTTTCAAGAATGCATTTTCAAGATTGTGAAGGTGTGGGCTTGCCCATCACTGAAGCATAGGCAATTAAGCTCTTGTGCGCGATCAGGGTAATGGGAGATAACTCAGTTTTCCTGCTTATACCTTAAAAGAAGTTTTAGTAAGATACAGAACGAGCTGTCAATTATCAGAATTGGAGCTTTCCACAACGTACTCACTGTTTGCAGTTCCATGCACAGTTTGCTTCATGAGGAAACAGTCTAGTTCTTTCCCATAGCCTGTCAACTGGCCTGCTCAGTGCTATTTTGCTTCAAGATGTGGTGGTGGGTTCCTCCCTTTAATGGTCAAATTCAAATTATAGGGGAACTCTATTAGATCTTTGAAATGTCTTTTATCTCTGTCTTAGAACAGTGCTAGAAAGTATCAATAGGCTATCTAATACCAGGAATTTTACGTACGGAAAACACATATTTAAATAATAAAGTCAAAAATAACACAGAAGAAAAGAAAATTATAAGTCTTACCAAAGTCGTTAACCCGAATGACGACTGTTTGTGTTTGCCATAAGTCGCCAACCCAGATGGCGACTTAAAGACACGTCATCGGTCGACACTTTAAGTCGTCATCCAGGATGGTGATTTAAGGGCCAATTCTTTTGTGGTTAATTTTATTTGTAAAATAACCTGTGTGGTTTTGTGTTGTTTCTAAAATAACCGGTGTGATTTTTGTTGTTTCAAAAATAACTCATGTGGTTTTTGTTGTTTCTAAAATAGCCTACGAGTGTGTTTTTTGTGTATGAATAATCCAAGAAAAAAGAATAATTGCAGGTAAAACCTAGAAAGAGTTGTCGAACCACCCTAGCCCGCCTAGTCAGGGAGAAAAAGAGTCTTGATGGGTTGGGTTGATTGATTCGTACATTTCGTGGTTGGTTTAATCTGTTGGATTACTAAAAGTGAGAACTGAACGTAAAAAAGACTGAAAAGTAGAAAGGCTGAATCGTAGAAAAATCATGTTTCATACATACATGCAAACAAAAATCATGTTTCATACAAGGAGTAAGACATTTTAAAAATCTAATGTCGCCCCCTCTTCGGACGATGACACTAGTCCCGCTGAAACGGTGATGGTGAGAAGGTGGTGCATGTCTGCACCGTCCTCTGTGACGACTATCGATGGGGTGGTTGGGCGCTCACCTGGTCGAGGCTGTATCAGGAGCACCTGTCTGTGGGACATGGTCGACAGGGTCCTGTGACGGCGGAGGCGCCTCACCAAGCTGTGCGGACGCCAACTGATGTTGGCTCTGATGGGTGTCGTCTCTCTTCTGCAACATATCAGCGTAGTCCGCGTACACAGGGTCGAGGACCACCTCTGGGTTGGCATGGACCTACTGAGGTGGAATGCAGGGTCGGCGCCTACTGGACGATGCGGATGGAGCAGGTGAGGATGTACCCACATGCTTGTCCACCGTACGCTGCGACGTGGTGATGTACTCGTCGTCCAGGTCGAACGTGATGTCGAACCCCAGGATAGAATCGGAGGTTGAAGGGCATGCAGGGGGACCCTCAAAGATCCGTACACCACCACGCGACGCCATGTCCACATGAGGTGGAACACCTGAAAGGTAATCTTCTTCGCGATCATCGTGGATTCGCGTGTGATCAAAACCACTTGGATCTAACCATTGTTGGGGAGGTCCCATCCCACGGTAATCTTCTTCGTTAGAAGAATCCGCATAATCTGCGTCCACCTCCAAACCTTCACTGCTTGAGTATTGCATACCCTCGTCTTCACCTTCGTCGGCGTAAGCCTCGTCCCCAGGCCAGAAATACCCACCCATGAATCCTGTGTTTGGGACACCCGCAAAATCTTGTGCCATGGTTGGATCAATGAATGGCTCAGGTACCTCTTCCGCTGGTTCGATTGTTAGTACCATTACATACAGCACACAGTCATTTGGGCTATGAATGGGATTTAACACTCTCCTAACCTGAGAACTCTAAGACCAGTTGCCTTTAAGTAGTTTACATAATTTTCAACAACCTGTTTCACCAATAGGCACCACCGCTTCAATGACAAGTTCGTGTAAAGATGGGTCGATATTTAGTATGTCCACAACTCGAGTCTTAAGGTCCTCAAAATTAACTGCACTGAAATCAGTCAATTCCATGTTTACACGATGACAGCTACATAGGTTATCCCCATGTGGTCCATTTCTGATTACTTGTTCCCATGAAAAACATACACTATTCTTGTTTCTGACATTGTCTACGATAAATAATCAAAATTAATCTTTGCTTTATTTTTTAAAGTCTAGTTTACAATTTGGACATTCTCATTACACATATAAATAATCTAATTTGTTATATGTGTAATTTAATACACAACTCATCCATAATAAAATTAAACTTATATAATATTATACAACATATCTAAATTATATACACATCGTATTTGTAAATGCACAACATTATACAACAGATCTAAATTAATTTACATACACATCAGATCTAAGTTAGTTTTGCACAACAGATCTAGGTTATCCACAAATTTTTGACAGCAGATTCATATTTCCTAAATTATTGGTTCGCTACTTATTAATCTAATTCATTGTCTAAATATATAGCATATCTAAATAACAGATCTACGGTTGCACAGCACATGTACCTTAGATCTACGTATTTTACAACATATCTTCCTTAACACATTTTCCACGAATTTCTAAAACAGATCTATATTTTAAACTAAATTTCTAAAGCAGATTTATATTTTAAACTTAATTTCTAAAGCATATCTATATTTTAAACTTAATTTCTAAAGCAGATATATATTTTAAACTAATTTCTAAAACAGATCTAATTAAAAGTTCAAAAACAATTATCTTTTCCTCTTCTCTTCCTCTTCCCTTTCCTCCTTTTCTCCTTCTCTTCTCTTTTCCTCTCCCTCTCTCTTTTTTCTTTTTCTTCAGCTGCAATGCAAATGATTTTTTTTGTTGCCAGCCCTCCAGTTGCCAGGTTTAGCCCTTATATAGCAGTTTCAGTCACCAGCCCATCTGGCGACACATGCCTCGCTCTTAAGTCACCAGACGGGCTGGCGACTAAGACTTCAGTCGCCAGATGGGCTGGCGACAGTGGGTCTAATCGACTGAGTCGTCCGCGAGCCTGGCAACTTCGGTCAGAACTGTAATTTCGTTTTGTTCGGTATTTTTTTTGAATTTATTATTTTAATATGTGTTTTCCGTACGAAAACTTGCATGGGTTGCTTTTGGAATTTGTTCTATAGAACTGGGATCGCTATGTACAGTATGCAAGATAAGGCCTACTTTGCAAGCTCTAGTTCATTCGGGATTAAAGCTTCACAAGTTGAGAAAGCAGGCCTTGAGTTCCCTTCTGGCAAGCAGCATATCCATGTCCAACTACAGTATGATCTCTGCACCTTTCTTTTCCTGCTCTGTTGCTTGTTACTAGTCCTGTTTTCTTAGTAAGTGGATCTAAAATCAACAAATTTAAGTGTGTATTTGTGGTTATGTAATTGTGTAATAGCTTAGGGGCTCTTTTTGCAAAGTTCAATATATATGGGGTGATGAGATCATATCATGCTTTTCTTCCAACATGGCATCAGAGCCACCACCGGCCACCTACCATCCGTTGCCCGTTGCCCACCGGTTGATGTCAATCCCAATGTCAATCCCCCGCCACCAAGCCAAATTGAGCCAAAGATGATTCCTCCTGACACTGCCGCCACACTGCTCGACGTTCTCGACTTCATTGTCGACACCACTTAACTGCCTCACCTTTGTTGCCGCTGCCGCCACCTCTCACATCCCCTCCACGAGCACCGCTCTCAGCTATCCTAAGCGGTCGTTGTCCTTGCGTCCAACACAAGCGCCCTGATTGCTGCATCCACGCCATCTCTCGCGGCTCCGCACACACGAAGCTCGGATCTCCACCGTGAGCCCCGTTGTCATCTGCCTAGACTTGCGCCATGCCGCCGATCCTTTGTTCCACCACTGCCGCTCTAGCTGTTGGGTCCCAGCAGCCAACCACGGCATCCTCCCGCCGCCACTACAACCAACAAAGGAGGAGCAAAGCAGTGGTAGAGAGTCGTAGGATCGACCCCTCTGATCCATTCGGCCCATGGGGATGACCCTTTCATTGTTGATGGGAACTTCTTCCATTGAGGTGATTCACAAAAAGCTTGAGTGAACACCGTGATCACGAGGGGCGCACAATGAGTAGGAAGTGCTCTAGTTTTTGTGTACAAGACAGCAGGAGTTAGGAGACTATGAAAACGGGGAACCCAATCACCATGGCTGATATGAAGGAGTTGCTTGCCAAGATAATTGCTGTGATGGTTGAGGCTAGGATGGGAGTCAAGTCCTTGTTTGGTCAGAAGTTGATACCACAAACCAAAAAAGTCAAGAAGTTTGAGTTGTTGTCAAATGATATGAAATTAGAGGGGACCAAAAGTTATTTCAGATGGTTACAAAAGACACTAATCATCTTGAAAACGAAGGGGAGACTTATCTTGAGTCCATAGACAAAGAGAGTACGACATGGAGGACGTGGAACACCACTAATTTCCTAGTAGTGGTTTGACTAATAACTTCTATGTCTCCATCCATAGCTCATATGGTGGAGGTGATCCCTACTACAGTAGTTATGTGGATGACATTGGCGAAGATATACTTTGGAGTAAGGAATGTAATGATGTTAGTAGTTGCAGGTAGGGGTGGAAATGAGCTGAGTTCGAGCGAGCTGGCCCCGGCTCGGCTCGAGCTCGGTCAGGTAACGAGCTAGCTCGGCTCGGCTCGTTTAGCTCACCGAGCTGAAAAACCAGCTCGAACTCGGCTCAATCTGGCTCGCGAGCTGGCTCGGCCAGCTCGCGAGTTAGACTAGCCAGACCAGGACGGCGGCGGCGGCGGAGGCCGGGGTTGGCTGGGGAGGTTCGGGATGGGAGCGACGGCGGCGGCGGCGGCGGAGGCCGGGGTTGGCTGGGGAGGTTCGGGATGGGAGCGACGGCGGCGGAGGAGGCCCGAGACGGGGGAGGCCCTGGACGGGGGCGGCTAGGGAGGTTTGGGACAGGAGCGGCGGCGGTGGAGGAGGCCCGTGACAGGGGCGGCGGCGGAGATCCAGGGCGGGGGTGGCGGCGGCGGCGAGGGGGATGCCCAGGACAGGGGTGGCGGCGCCGGAGGAGGCCCAGGATGGGGGCGGTGGGGGCAGCCCGGGGCAGGGGAGGCCGGGGAGGTTCGGGACAGGAGGGACGGCGGCGGAGGAGGCCCGGAATGGGGGTGGCGGTGGAGATCCGAGACGGGGGCAGCAGCAGCGGCGGGGAAGCTTGGGACGGGGGCAGCAACGCCGAAGACTCGGGATGGGGGTGGTGGGGGAGGCCCGGGACGGGGGCGGCGGGGGAGATCCAGGGCGGGGGCGGCGGGGATGCCCGGGAAGGGGGCGGCGGGGGAGGCCCAGGACGGGAGAGGCAGCGGCGGAGGAGGCCCGGGAGGCCGGGACGAGGGCAGTGGAGGAGGTATGGGATGAGGGTGGAGGAGCTAAAAAGCAGTACTGTATGTGGATTTTTTGTATTATATTTATACCGAGCCGAGCCCGAGCGAGCTGGGGTCTAGCTCGGGCTTGGCTCGTTTTTGAAACGAGCTAAGAAGAGAGCTCGAACTCGGCTCGTTTGTTAACGAGCCGAGCCCGATTTGCTCGCGAGCTACGAGCTAAAGTTCCACCCCTAGTTGCAGGCAAGATAGTAGACTTGAGATAGGGGGAGTAGATTGTTCAGGAGTATGTTGCTGAAATACACTTTTTATGGCCAAACTTAGATCACCATCATCCATCAACACTACAGATGCAGAAGATATTATCCTTGCCAAGAACTAAGTTGAATGCACGAGGGTCTTACACTTTCTAAAAAGGGTTTGAGCAACATCGGGCTACTATTTGTCACCAACCAGCTCTTCCAACTTTGGAGGAGTCCATTTCAGCCATGGTACAAGAAGAGACTCGTCTGAAATGATGTCAGCTGACACTTCCTTACTAGTTAGATCTGTACGTTTTGTCCCAGTTTCTGGTGACAACAGAGAGTGCTATAGCTATGGCGAGAAGGGACATCCCAGCTTTGGTTGTCCCCAACAACGAGTTTCAAGAGGTCGTGGTCGTTTTGGTAGAGGCAAAGAAGGCATACGAGGTGGTCGTGGTCGAGGTCGAATTGGCCCTAAAGCTAATGTAGCCATAATTGATAAAGACCAATCAGGACAGACTCAGGTTGTGAAGATGACTTCTAATCAGTGAGAGAGTTGGCAAAAGTTCAATACTCAAGTAGGGAGTCTCAAGGGCAAGGACATCATCACTCAATGTCCTCCTGCAATCACTCCTTTTGGTAACTTTACCAACTATGTCCACATGGGCATAGTTACTTAGGCACAAACACTTGCATCCACATGTAGGTATTCCCTAGGAATTGGATCATATATTTAGGAGCTTCTAGGCATGTTACTGATATATTTGATGCATTCGCCTCCTATACTTCTCTTGTTTTGACTGAGATTGTCCAAACCGCTAATGGAGCCTCACAATCCATTCCGGAGGTTGGTTCAATCAAGTGCATTCCATCTCTCACTTTATCCTCAGTTTTGCATGGTCCTTCATTTATAGTTAATCTCATTTTCGTTAGATCTATTTTAACTTTTGGATTCTCTTTGACCATACACATTGCCTCTTTTAGGAGAAGCAAACTAGGAGGAGGATTGGAGCTGGTGTCAAGAGTAATGAACAGTGGTACCTCGATCATGAGAGTATGGATGCTGCATTTGTTGTTGCTGTCATGGGAGTTGAAGCTAAAACTATGTTGCATTATTGTCTCTTGGGACGTTTATCTTTTCATAGTTTGAGTAGGATATTTTTAATCTTGTTTGAAAAAGTAGAAACGAGAAAAATTGTGTGTGATGCTTGTGAGTTTGGCAAGCATACACTATCTACATATCCCAATGTGAGTCTTCGTAGTACTGAACCTTTTCTTTTAATACATTTTGATATTTGGGGTCCATGTCCTGTTACTTGTTAGTGGATATAAGTGTTTTATTCTCTTTATTGATTGCTACACTTGTATGACATGGATATACCTAATGAAGCATAAAAGTGAGTTTCTTTGTTGCTTTCAGGACTTCCACACTCAGTTGAATGTGAAGATTTGAATCATCCAAATAGACAATGAAATTGAATATCTTACCTAAGAGTTTGCTTCTTATCTATCTGAACAAGAAATTCTTCATCAGACTACTTGCCCTGGGTTTCTGAACAAATGGAGTGGTTGAAAGGAAAAATCGTCACCTCCTTGAGTTGGCAAGGTCACTTATGTTTCAGATGAATGTGCCTAAGCATATATGGAGTGAAGTCGTGATGACTGTAGTGTATCTCATCAACCAACTATCATCCAAGATATTGGGGTCAAAGACCCCTTGTGAGATGCTCTTTGATGACAACAAATTTTTGGTTCCTCCTAAAGTCTTTGGTTGTACTTGCTTTGTCAAGAATCACCGACTTTTGATTGGGAAACTGGATCTTAGGATAGTGAAATGTATTTTTGTAGAATATTCCTTCAGTTAGAAGGGCTATCGATATTGGAGTCATGTTGAACATTGATTGTTTGTGAGCATGGATGTTGCTTTTAGGAAATTTGAACAATTTTGTATGGAATAGCTTGATTTAACATCTATGTTCTTGGAGTTCTCCTATCAGTGAGACTAGTAGTCAAGAGGGAGAGAATGGTAGTTATAGTGCAATTGTAGGGACGATACCATGTCCCATCGGAATCCTTGATGTGATTGGCCCTGATGTACCTGATCAACTAGAGGTGGTGCCACAATTGAAAGTCTATAGGGGGAGAAGGTTTGGGAGAGATTAAAGGAGGGTCAGGCCTTCTGGGGGAGCAATAGCTGGAAGAGCTACAAGAGTCTAATGTGATTAAGGTAGAATAGTCCATTGCATCATCTGCTCACATTCCAAGTCCCTTCTCATTTCCTTCTCCCTCGACTTTTGTATGTACTTCTGATACAAGTGGTAATGTGTCTTCTACCTCTACTCCTTTGAATTCTGAATTTCCACTTGCTCAATGTAGGGAACTTCGAACCAATGCCGAAAAACCTCCAATCTGGTTTGGCTTTGAGCATGACATTGCTAATTTCTTTTCATATTCATTTGTCTCCTTTGCATACAAAACTTTCATTCTATCTCTACAATCAGTACCAATTCCAGATAATTGAAGAGTAGAAAAGGAGGATCCTAAGTGGAGATGCGCCACATTGGAGAAGCTTCATCCTTTACAGAAGAATGAGATATGAAAACTTGTTCCACTTCTTGCTGGGAAGAAAGCTGTATGGTGTAAATGGGTATATACAATGAAGCAGACTCCTGAAGGCTTGGTAGATTGATATAAAGCTAGACTTGTTGCAAAACGATACAGTCAGACTTATGGAATTTACTATAATAAGACATTTGCTCCTATGGCAAAGATTAGCACAACGAGACTTTGATGTCCTATGTAGCTAGTTTTGGATGGCCCCTACATCCGTTGAATGTCAAAAATGCATGTTTACATGGAGACTTGCGAGAGGACGAGTATATGGAGGTTTTACCAGGTTTTGAAACTAGGAAAACTACAAGGAAGGTATGTAGGTTGAAGAAATCTCTATATAGGTTAAAATAGTCTCTGAGAGCCTGAGTTGACAGATATAGGCATGCAGGGTGCAATATGAGTTATTTACAGTGTAGCAGAGATCACACTATATTCTACAAGAATAGAGGTTCATGTATCACAATTCTGATTATATATGTGGATGATATTGTGATAATTGATAATGATGCAGTAAAGTTAGGTCACTTGAAGGCCAAATTGGAAAAGGAATTTGAGGTTAAGAATCTTGGATAATTAAGGTACTTCCTTGGGATTGAGATTGCCCGGTCCTCTAAAGGCACAGTTCTCTCCCAAAGAAGTATGTTCTTGACTTGTTGTTTGAGACATGAATGCTTGGGTATTGACTAGCCTCTACTCCAATTGAATAGAATCATAGACTGAGTGCTCAATCAGGTGATCTATTGAACAAGGTATCAAAGACTTATTGGTTGACTTATCTATCTTTACCACACAAGACTAGATATCACATATGCAATGAGTGTGGTCAGTGATATATACATGATCCTAGGGCGGAGTACATGTAGGCAATCTATAGGATTTTGAGATACTTGAAGAGAAACATAGGAAAAGGTCTTTGGTTCAAAGGGCATAGACATCTAAAGGTGGAAGGATATATGATGTTGATTAGGCAAATTGTATAGATGATAGGAAGTCCACTTTAGACTACTGTGTGTTCATTGGAGGTAATCTGGTCTCTTGGAGAAGTAAGAAGTAGGAGGTGGTGACCAGGTCAACTCTGAGGTAAAATATAGAGTTATGACAATAGTTCTGTGTAAGATAATATGATTGAGAATGTTACTTTCAAAGATACATTTATTGAGAGAAGGCCCTTCAATGCTACATTGTGATAACATATTTTCTATCAACATTGCAAATAATTCAGTACAACACGATCGCACAAAACATGTGGAGTTAGATTGCTTCTTCATCAGATAGCAAATAGATATTAGAGTGTTAAAACTGGATTATATCCATTCTAGTGAACAGCTGGCAAACTGTGTTATGAAAGGTTAGGACCTAAAGACAGTTTTGGAATATATAATAAAATGGACATGATTGATATGTTTAGCCCATCTTGAGGGAGAGTATGATTATGTAATTGTGTAGTAGCTTAGGAGCTTTTTAGCAAAGTTCAATATATATGGGAGTGTGGTCCAGATGTGACCATATCATCCTTTCTTCCAACAGTATGCCACCATTCTTTTCCTGCTTGCTAGTTACTAGTCCAGTTTTTTCATTTAGTAGATTCATTGACAGATTCAAAACTGCAATGGAAAAGATGGTTTTTACTGTGCTGTATAAGTCAAAAGCTAGAGCAATTTATGTTATGTGCTCACAAGTTTGTGAAAGTGCTATAGACGTTTTTTAGTTGGTTTCGGAAAAAAATTTAAGAGCTTCTTATTTTGTCCCTTAAATAGGGTAGAGTTTAGGCTTAGTTTGTTATGGTTTAATTTTTTCAAAACTAGTGATTCATGTCTATTGTAAAATCATTTGTTTCATATTTACTGTCATAGAATTTAAACATATGTATATCTACCCGCAGAAGGTTCACTCATGCATAAGATGCATTTTTGTACCTTCTTGATCTAATTTTTATACCGAAAGGTCCATGGCATCAATTTCCTTGTGTTTCTTATTGTATATATGGTTGGAGCATATTCGTTAGATGTGACACCTATTCATTCTTCTAAACTGTTAAATTCTGAATGGCTTCTACCAAGGAATATATATATCTTGTGCTTCTTTTGCTTTCAAGGAAAAGCATCTTCTTTCCAATGGCTTGACTAGATAGAAAAGAAAAACAACTTTTGCGGTAACTATTTGCCTTGCCACTCAATTCAACTCTAGAAGGGTTCGTCAGACGATGCAATTGTCAAATTGGCTTCTAGTAGTTTAATTGGAGTAGACATGATATTTGGCTTGTTCAATATGCATCAGAAGTTACCCTTTTACATGTTTGTCTCAGACAGAGTTAGCATACTAGATGGTAGCCTAGTATAGTAGGAATTTTCTGTCTTGCTATCACGGGACATGCGACCCTACTACCTTTTAATGTGTGGTATACACCATAAACACCCAACCATCTCTTTTTATACCACCCCCCTCCACTTGCACATACCCTGAAAATAGATTGAAAGGCTTCACATCCAAAAATCCATGCTCCATTCTTCCTCCTCTTCAATGCCCACCTACAGTGACACTTCCATGTAGCATGCAGTAAGCTTCTTTGCTGCCTTGGCCATGGTTCCACCCAAATCCCTCATGGTGATTGCTTGGATGACAACAATGGTTTGTTCCCTCCTTTTCCCATCATCGCTACCTCATCATCGCCTTCTACTCCTCTTCCTTCCCTTCTTCCTACTATAATCCACAGTAGCATCAGCTCACATTTCCCCCCTCTTCACCTCCAATTCCCGACCACTTGTCCTCATCTCCTTCAGCATACCAGTTGCCTCTCCCCCTTCTTTCTTCCTCCCGTTCCTCATCCTCTGACGACTTCCATGAGTTCAATTCAGGTGCCATCCAGCGTGTCTTCAGCATTGGAGACCTCCAAGTAATGAAACAACCCTTAAGTTTGAATGGTAGTTCATGGTTGTGTCATGTTTACTCACTAACCATTCCTGTTACATACTGATGCTACAATAGTTCTGAGTCTGACTTATATAATTCCTTGTTTTTACAAAATGTGGGACAAAATCTGGATTTTGATGTATGCCATAACATGGCAATTGGATCCTTTTTATTATGTTGTTGAAAAATAGGGGATCAATGTATTGCCACTGCCGCTACTTTCAGGTGACAACTGTGGCCAAGGAGGTGAAGCTCTTTCCCAGGAAGTAAGGCGTTACAGCCCGAAAGTGTGGAAGGAGAGGATCGAGAGGTATCTTATCAAACGCCACCAAAAGAGCTTCAACAAGATCACTGTATGATCCTGTGCAACCCAACAAATATATTAAGTTCACTTGCTAGCAGAATTTTTGCTCCAATTTTGGTTCTTTTCAGTATGTATGCAGGAAGACGCTGGCAGATAGCAGGCCAAGGGTGAAGAGTTGGTTTGCGAGGAACAGCGAATTAGAAGCTGAGGGTGATGCAAATTTCGAGAAAGCATCTGACAACAACTACTGTTAGAAATTTTTTTTATCCTACTCATATTAGGATTGAATATCTACGAGAAAAACTTAGTTATATTCGGTTCATATTTTCTTATTGTTCTTGACTTAGAGTTGAGGATTTATATAAACTCATGAGGAGTGAGTTTAGAGAGATCATCCGATCATCCAATCATCCATCATAGAATCAAAAGAGACATAGAAAGGATAAAGAATAGAGATTTTTAACTAGAAGACTCTTGCAAAAGGCAAAAGTTGAGGGGTCCAAAAGATATGATGGTTGGTTGAGAGCATTAATCTCTTATATTTTTTTTGATATTGTGTTTAAGGAATTTATGATTTTCTTTGCCAATTTTTTCTCTTTGATTTTCGTTGCTTCATTGTCATTATCGTGATTTTTTTTGCTAAATCACTTATTCTTGTTCTTGTTTTTGTGCGTACTAGGTCATATATCATGAGATGGGATTCAATCTGTGGCCGGGGCTCTTGCTATTCTTAACAAATGGTATCAAAACTAAGGAGTCAGTAGAGCAATTTAGATTAGATGTACTGAGACGATCGGTAATCGTTAAGGAGGCAAAATTAAGGACAATGCCTAGTGATTGGAGTTATTTAGTATATAAATTTGATGACGCAATGAGAAGGATGATTCAGATGTTTTTGTTGTTACTGAACCAAATATCTCAGATGGATGGGTATTATATTCTGATTGTTGTTTCCACATATGTTCGATGAGGGAGATGTTCGATGAAGGATCTCCATGCCCAATGCGTAGTACTATTCACATAGCGAATGGCAAGCCTTATGCAACTGTTGAGATGGGAATAGTCACTTTGGAGATGTATAATGGAGCACGTCGCCCATTGACTAGGTTTTGTATGTCCCCAAATTAATGAGAAATCTAATATCTTGGAGGGCAGTTCAACTCCATGGTTGTAGGTTATTGTCACAAGATAAGTTTATGCATATCAGTTGCAGCGAACAAGTGATCATGAAGAGTATTTGGAACAAAAGAGCATACCGATCGGTAGAAAATAAATCTAATGGTAATGCAACCAAAAAGAGATCAGATGGAAATTCCGATCAAGTAAAGCAAGTCGAGCTGTTGTCAACGGGTATTCAGATCTTAGGTGAAGTTAAGTGCAACACTACAAATAATGTGGTTGCAAACTCCAGTAATTGTAGAAGTGAAGCTGCAAGCTGCTGGTTGCAGGAAGTCATGATAGGACCAACCGTGCGGTACTGACGAGCAATTGGAGCTCAAAGTTAGTACAAACCTATGATATGGAGGGTCATAAGTGTGAGCGGTGTAATTAATCAAGTTGCATAATAGAGTAGCTCTCATGTGGTGGGTCTGAGCGGTCAAGCTTGGATGTGCATATCTCATAGATATGCATAAGTCCTCTGTGGTAGGCACTCTCGCCGAGGTGGGAGGGTGAGGAAGAGCCGAAAGCAAATTCTTGAAGGGGTACAATAACTTCAGTAAATAAGAGTCAAGGTGGAAATTGTTGGGAATGTCTCTTATCCTATTCGTAATAGGATTTTAATCCTACTCATATTAAGATTAGACATCTATAACGAAAACTTAGTTGTATTCAGTTCATGTTTCTTTATTGTTCTAGACTTAGAATTGAGGATTTATATAAACCTATGAGGAGTGGGCTTAGAGAGATCATCCAATCATCCGTCATAAAAAAAAGAGGGACATATAAAGGTAAAGATTAAGATTTTCTTAAATAAAAGACTCTTGTAAAGGACAAGAGTTGAGAAGTCCAAAAAATATCAGGGTTAATTGCGAGCATTTAGTGGCCTTCTTCACTAATCTTTTTTCTTTGATTGTCATTACTTCATCGTTATTATCGTGATTTTTTACTAGATCACTTATTTTTATTCTTATTTTTGTGCATACTAAAACGTATTTCATGAGGTGAAATATAATCTCTTGCCAAGACTCTCAATGCTCCTAACAATTACAAATACTGTAACTACAACAGCTTCACCACCACCACCACCATCACCAGCTGCTATTACAGCCACAAGGACAATAGCAATAGAACTGGGTTTGGCGTCGATAATGGTGAGCAGTGATCAGAAATGCTAGTGGCAACCAGTACTGCCGTGGAGGTGCTGCAACAGCTTGGTTTCGACGATCACGTACGACGGGATGTGGGCCAACCTCGCTGACATGTGCCAGGGATAACCAAATGCAGATGTCAGAGTAGCTTACTGACCTTCTTGTGTTGTGGTGTAACTTTAGCTAGGAGAAATAGAAACTAGTATTTATAAGATTTCCCGTGTAAGAACAGCTAGTGTTCTGAGTTACCTCCATAAAGTATGGATCTTGTGTTCCTTTGTACAGATCTGAGTTATGAGTGCGACAACTTTCCTCCTTGCTCGGTTCTTGTTTATTAGTGTTTCTTTGGTTTGTCTTGTTTGCGTTTTACAGATGTTACTGGTGCACCATATGCTACATTGTGGTTAGCATTCTTGTTTTAACATTTTGGGTCACTGACGTGACAATTAGCAAATTGGAATGGTCTTTACCGGTAATGTTAGGGTTAGTGGGAGTTCCAACCACAGATTGGATCTCACTTACTGAGATATGATTTAGCACGCACAATAACAAGAACAAAAATAGAAGATCCAACATAGAAAATTATGATAATGATCGTGTAGCAATGATAATCGGAGAGAAAAGATTGATAAAGAAAACCACAAATTCTTAAGTACAATTTCAAAAGAATACAAGAAATTAGCACTCTCAATCAACTATCGTATCTTTTGGACTCTTCAACTCTCACCCTCTATAAGAGCCTGCTACTTAAGAAAATTCTTAGTCTCTTGCTTTCTCTATGTCCTTCTTGTTTCTAGTCTGAATTGATTTCTTTGAGCCATGATTGGTTGTTCCCTCTAAATTCATCTCTCATCTCTCATGAGTTCATATAGATCTCAATTCCAACCCCAACTTATAAAAGAAAATATAATACAATTTGATTAGAACTCCTAATAGTTGTCCAACCCTAATAAGATTAGAATTTCAATCTTAACACAAATAAAATAAGAGACATTCCCAACAATTTCCACCTCGACTTTTATCCGCTAAAATTATTGTGCCCTTTCAAAAATTTGCTCATGACTTTTCTTTGCACTCCCACCTCTACAAGAGTGTCTTCATCACAGAGAACTTACGCATATTTATGAGATATGCATGTCTGAGCTTGACCACTCAGATCCACCACACAAGAGCTCTTCTATTGTGCAACTTGATTAGTTACACCGTTCACACCTATGACACTCCAGATCATAGGTTTGTACCGCCTCCAAGCTCCACTTGCTCATAGGTACTGCACGGTTGATTCTACTGTGACTTCCCATAACCAACATCACACAGCTTCACTTTTGTGACCATTGGAGTTTGCAACTATATTAAATGCAGCCTCACCTGACTACATTTAAGATCCAAATATCTACCGTCAATGATTCAACTTCATCCACTTGATCAAGATGTCCAGATCTCCGTTTGACTGCACCACCTAATTGATATGCTCCAATGCACCAAATACTCTTCATTATCGACTACTCACTACGAGTGATCTACATGACTCCATCTAACGACCATAACTCACACCTATGAAATATATGCACACTCATGGATATTAGCCTTTTTAAGTTAGGGACATACCGTACCCCTAATGATGTGCAATGTGCTTCACCAAACTACTTCATTCGGCATAGAGATTCTTCGTCAAATTTCTCCCTTGTTGAATATATGTTGAAGTAACGACCAAAGTAAAATATCCGAGATATCTGACTCATGAACAACAAACATAGTCGAATCATCCATCTTGTGCCACCGAATTTCTATACTAGATAACTCCACCCACTAGACATCGTTTTTGATTTTGTGTCTTCACAATGTTTACCGATCGACTCAACAGATCCCATGTAGATAGCTCCACTTACACTTTAGCACTGATACCACTTGTTAGGATTAGTGGGAGTCCCGACCACAGATTGAATCTCACTTTTTGAGATATGGTTTAGCACGCACAATAACAAGAATAAGAACAAGAGATCCAACATAGAAGACTACAATAATGACGGTGAAGCAACGACAATCAGAGAGAGAAAAGATTAGCAAAGAAGACCACAAATTTTCAAGCACAACTTTAAAAGAGTACAAGAGATTGACACTCTCAACTAACTCTCATAACTTTTGGATCCTTCGACTCTCGCCCTCTACAAGATTTGCTACTTAAGAAAACCTTCTAGCCTCTTTCCCTCTCTATGCTCTTTTTGTTTTTAGTTTGGATTGATCTCTTTGAGTCATGCTTGATTTTCTCTCTAAACCCATTTCTCATGGACTTATATAGATCTCAATTTCAACTCCAACTTACAAAAGAAAATATAATGCAATTTGAATAGCACTCTTAGTAGTTGTCCAACCCTAATACGATTAGAATTTCAATTCTAATATGAATAAAATAAGAGACATTCCCAACAAATATTTCTTTGGTTTGTCTTGTTTGCACTTTGTAGATGTTACTGGTGCATATGCTTGTCTTGTGGTTAGTGGCATGCTTGTTTTAACATTTTGGTTCACTGGCATGACAATTATCAAATTGGAATGATCTTTACTGGTAATGTTTTTTTCAAATGGTATTTAATGATTAATCTCTATGTGTGTGTGTGTTCTCTTGTTGCTGTGCTGCAGCCTACAAATATGATTTGCTCGATTTAATCTAAGAGTTGGTTGGTTTGTTATTAGGTTGGTAGTATATTAAGTGATAATGGTAACAGAAGTATAATGCAGCATAAATGCATTCCCGAGACGCACGTGTTGCGCATGTATTACAACAATACTTGTCATGTAATAGGTGAGTTGCTAATTTGCCATGGCAGTTTAAATTTACGAGTTTATAAACTCAAATTTTGACTAAATATCTAATTTATTTCAAACTTTTCCACAAGTATAAAAGTTAGAAACATGAGGTTATGAAGCAAGCACGGTAAAAAGTCTAAGGCCCCGTTTGCAAACAAAGTTTTTTTTGAGTTTTTGTTCAATACTATGATTTTGAAAGATATTGTAGTATTGAAAATTAAGCTCCTGTTTGGTTACAAAGTTTTTTATGGTTTTTGAAACCATGGTTTCTTCAAAATCATAGTTTTTTTGGAGTTTTACAAATTTGACTCCGGTACAAAATTTTGGAAAAAACTTTGACCAACTGACTCACCCGCCTCGTCCTGCTTCTCCCTCTTCTCTCTCGTAGTCTCGCCCCCTTCTCCCTTGTCCCGCTTCTCTCCCTTCTCTTCCTCTGCCGCCTCTCCTCGGCCTCCATCTCCCCTTCCTCCACCCTCCTCCACCACCTCTCCCCACCCGCCTCGTCCCGCTCCTTCACTTTTTCCTCTGCGAAGGAGGCCGCCGCCGAGCGCCGCCGCCGCAAGCGCGCCTCCATATTGAGCCTCCGCTACATGCCCTCCGCCGCAACCCCGCATCACCGCCTCCTCCGCACGACTCCAACGCGCCCCGCCTCCCCAACACTACCTCCTCCCTTGTGGACCCTCACCTCAGCCTCCACAACCGCGTCCAGTCTCTCATCCGCTTGGGCGACCTCGACAGCGCCTTCGTCGCCGCACGCGTCGCTGTCTCCTCCCGAGTCCACCCCACCGTCTTTACCTGCAACGCCATCCCGCCACCAGATCCACTTCGCACCACGCCGGAGCCGCCTCCGCCTCCGTGCCTCGTCGCCTCTCCACACCACCCGCGCCGCCGCACCTCCATCACCAGCAGCCGCCACGCCACCCATCGCCCCGCGCTACGCCGCCGGATCCCGTCACCTCCAAAGCCGTCGCCGCTTGAGCCGCCCACGCCAGCACCACGGCTCCAATGGCCTCTTGCTGGAGTTCGTCGTTTCTCAAAGTTTCCTCCCGCCCACGATCGTCGTAGCCTCGCCACCAATCCAGTCCACCTTTTTGCAATCACCCTCGAATTCACCAGATTAGGATACTAATCTACCTCTCCGAAGTGGCCTCCTGTCGTTTCATTGCCGGAATCGAGCTGCCGATGGTAACCACCGCCATTTTACCCTGTTTCTCGTCGTCACACAGTGGAGACCTGCGGCGCTCCCTCTCCCTCACCCTTTCCTCCACCTCCTGCCGGTGCTCGCACACGGGGGCATGGGCAGTGAGGCGCAGTGATGTGAGTGCGCAGCGTGGCGGAGGTAGAGCGAACATGGCATGGCTGCACGGCACAACGTAGGTTTGGAGGAGAACAGGGGGAGGAAGAACTCAAAAACCAAAAACAGATGATTTTTGTGTGGTGATTCTATTCCAATTTCTTTGATGACAATTCAGCATAAATGATTCCAATTTGAACTTCCAAACCGATAATGGAGCTTGGTGGCCATCTTGGAAGGCTGCAGTCATCAAAAATTCGGACTTTTTTTAAAATCCGTGTGAGGATAAGAAGAATTTGTCTAACGGTTACTTTTTTAAATACTTATAACAACTAGTTCATTTAAACATCAAACTGAAAACTTTGAAAAAAAACTGTGTATCCAAACACCTATAAAAATTATAGTTTTCTCAAAAACTGCGGTTTTGTAATACTATAAAATACTGTAGTTTTCATTGCTTGACAATTCAAAAGCCATGATTTTAAAATACTACGATTTTCAAATGATGTGTTTCCAAACAGGGCCTAAAACTCTAAACTTCAGGCTAGTTGTGGCTAAAACTGCTTTTTCTTAAGAGTAATGGTTTTGTATTTTTCAGAAATTATATTGTGTAAATCTTAAAGTGACGTAGTTAGTAATAAATTAGCGAGTGGCTCCAAAAAAAACCCTCAAATTACTTTAAAAATTATTTAGTTCACCTTATTTTTTGCCTTATTTATAAGAAAAAACTCCTACGATTTTTCCATCAAGTACTAGCTGACATGCACATGTGTGTATTACATATATGCTTCAGTTGTCTGTCAGATTCAGTGAGCACAAGTTAGCTAATTCTCAGATTTTATGGTGTTCACATAAATCAAATTTCACATGGACCAAGTAGCTTGCATCTGAAGTGTTCTCTCATTCAAATGGAATGAGAAATGAAAAATGCAGAAGAGTTCAAGGCAAAATTTTGGTAATTTATCATCAGATCGTCCGTGATTGAACCAACGGCCCTAATTTCTTCCTCTGGCCCACACTTCTCTCTGGTTCTCCCCAGCACCGACCAAGGCAAATGGCCGCCACCTCCCTCCTCTTCTGTCTCCGGCGGTAGCTCACTGTGTTTCCCATTCAGCAACTCACCTCCGGAGACGTGGCAGCTGCGGTGGAGAAGGGCAGAGGCTGGGAGTATACAACGAGGTTGGTAAATTTGTAAAAAAGTACATGCTAAATATGTACTGAGTTTTATTAATGAACAGTTATTTTTTTTCTTATCTTAACATTTATTTCTTTTCACCATTAGACGAAATCTCTCTTTTCAAATCAAAATTTCTAGAATTTACTTAATCCCTCTTCTTAGTTTCTCCAATGATAGACAGATGCAAGACAGTGAGACAATGATGACATTATTGGCCATGGATGGAGATGACAAGAGGTAGTAGATACAGGAGAGGAGGCAGAGGAGAATGAGGATCGAGGAGGAGAGAAGGAGGTGGTGCGGTAATGGCCGATGAGAGAGAAAGGAAGGAGATGGGATAGGAAGGGGGTTTGGTTGGTGCAGCGGCACTAGGAGAGATATCTAAGGAAGATGAGGAGGAGAAATGGAGAGTGGAGATTGAATGTGCTCCATCTGTTAAATAATATAAGATATATAATTTTATCAATCTTATTACAAAATATAAGTCGTTCATGCGAATTTATTACTACATTTCTCATTCTACCTTTATTATTTGATTCTTTATTCTATTTATATTTATGATTAATTTTTCATACTAATATTTTCTCTCTTATTTTCAAGACATTTATAAATGATAACAGTTTAGTAATTTTACTTTAATGTATTTTTGAGTTTAGAACTTTATTAATAATATATAGAGAAAATATATTTTAAGTGAGTGATATAACTAGTTGGTATAAAACAGCTATGAGAAGCGAGTACAGTTTATAATGGATCCTAGTTGTCCATCTTCGAATTCCACCTTGGAACAGATCGGGGTCACCCATTCTTGATTAGTTTAGTAACAAATTCCACGAACACCCATTTAGCAGATATGAACCGTCGATCATCGGATGAACGGGAAAGATCTTCATTGATCTAATGAAGATTGATAATAATGTTCTCACTCGTTCTAAACTCTCGTCTTCCAAGCCATGTTTGCTACCATTCCGTCACCGCCGCCGCCGCCAGCGGCTGGCATGATGTACAAGGATGAACTCCTCCTCTGCTACTCCCGCAAGGCTCTCTCACTCTCTCCCGCCGCTGAATCAGAGAAGCTGCTCCGAGCGACACCGAGGAGGAGGCAAGGCGGTCGAGGAGGGTGAGGCTGATCCGGGAGGATCTTCAAGTCCTGATCGCATATGGCTTCGCGACCAAGTCCTGATCGCATACGGCTTCGCGACCTTAACCGTGTTCGGAAGGGATTCACGACCATGGATGGGTCTGCGACCATGGATTGGTTCACGACTAGAAAAAGGAATTCGTTCCCTGTTTGGAATTGTAATCCGATCCAAATATGTATAACTAAACTTATCTGTTTAGGCTTAGTTAGTTATATGAGTCTAATACGTTTAGGTTATTGAGTCTGATACGTACTCATACGATTGGACTATAAATACCTTGTAATAGGTCTAGTTTAGATCATCGAAAAATCATAGAACTTATTTGAATTTTAGACACTTATAGTTCCTTCGACGTAGGCAAGTGTGTCTAACGTTCGATGTGTAAAGCCCTTTTTGAAATAAAGAGTTGTGCAATTACTTTGAGCTGTGTTTTCGATCAACCTTTAGGTTTCGGTATTTCCGAGTAAGATCCCGTTATTCCGCATATTAGAATCTGGGCGAGCCTAGTGCGAAAACCAAGACTAGGTCTTAAACGGATCAAGTTGGTATCAGAGCAACTTTCCTATCCTGTAGATGGTGAAGACTCGCCAGGGTTACAAAACCTCCGGCGAAACTCCAGGCGATCAATTGACGGTTCCTACAGCCGCGTCTCCGACAATGTCTGACGATACCTCCATTCAAACTAACCTAGCCGAACAAGTGGCTAAACTCTCCACCGACATGAAAACCGTGCTTGCTTGGATCAAGCAGCAAGCCATGATTGTACCTCCTGAAGAAGGGAAGGTTATGGGTGAGAAGACTGGTGAAGACTTGCGCAGGGCAGACGAAGATGAAGACGAAGGCGACCACAAGATCGACGACCTCGCCAACACCTCCTCATCTACCGGATCTTTTAAAGTCGACGCTAAGATTGATATACCCATATATGATGGGGTGATCGATGCCGAGAAGCTGGATTCTTGGATCGATCAGCATGAGACCTACTTTGACCGGAAAGGGTTTAGTAGCGCTCAAAAGGTCAAATTTGCACCTTTGAAGATGAAGGGCCACGCCAAGACATGGTGGAAGGCCCTTGTTGCCAGTGATGAAGCTGACGACCTTGCGTGGGGTCAATTCAAACGACTTCCGCGACAAGAATTCTATCCGATAGGTTACCTTGAGGAAAGATGGGAGCGTTGGCACAGATTGTACCAACGGCGCGACCAGACCGTCCAAGACTATACGACAGAGTTTCGGCGCCAAGCAATGGTCATTGGCATCTCACTATCCGACCCTCAGGTATTTGAAAAATACACATCTGGACTTCAAAAATCGATCAGTACTGAGCTAAGTCTGTTCGGCGTCCAAGACATTACGACCGCGAGCACAACTGCTATGGCGATCGAGAAGAAGAACAAATCCCGCAGTGACAAAAGCACGAAGGAAAGTGCAACCTCGACAAAGAAAAAGCCGAGTTCGAAGAAAAACGCTTCAAAATCGGGCACGGGTGCCTTTTGTGAACATTGTCGAGTCACGGGACATACCAAGGACAAATACTACAAGTTTCATCCTGAACTTCGACCAAAAAAAAATGGACCAGGGAAAAGAACAACCACTGCTACTGCAACTTCACCCGACGAATAAGTTGTCCGAGTGAATTCGGTTAATGAGGCGGATACGACCTTGTATCTGATGGCAATGCTGAAGGAGAAGGGTTCGGATCCACCGAACGACCATCACCGGACAGAGGACTTGTTCACCATCAACATCCAGGTGAAGCACGAAGTGGTCGCAGCGATATTCGATCCCGGAAGTCAGAAGAATCTGGTCTCCGCTGGACTGGTTCGACGACTTGGTTTGAAGACAACCACACACCCGCGACCATATCCGCTGGGTTGGTTTACATCCGACGTGAACCAACAGATTACGAGTCAATGTGTGTTGAAGTTTGTGATATCTGTACGATATATCAATGAGGTGCAATGCGATGTTGTCCCTATCGATATCTGTCAAGTGATCTTTGAGAGTCCGTATCTGTATGATCGAGATGCTCACTTCCATCGGTGAGCGCAAGAGTACGACCTCACCAAAGACGGAGTTAAGTTCGTGATCAGTAAAGACATCCACGTCAACACTTCGAACTTGATTACCGCAAATCAAGCCAAACGAATTGTTAATGCATGTCACAAGTATGTGCTTGTCATGATTCGACTCATTGGTCAAAGTGAGGGTACTCGACTAGCATTGTCATTGGCGTGCCGAGAGGATTCTGGTCATTTGTCGGGACTGCTGGAGAAATACAATGATCTGTTTGAAACTACCCAGGGTCGTCCGCCGAAACGTCCAGTCGAGCACGAAATTCAGCTTGTGTCTGATGCGACACTGCCCGATTTGAGTATATATCGCAACTCAGTATTGGAGAATGAAGAGATCAAGAGACAACTTGGTGAGTTGCTGAACGATGGTGTCATTCAACCGAGTAGTTCACCTTGTGGATCTCCTGTGGTATTAGTGCCGAAGAAAGATGGGACTTGGCGTATGTGCATTGACTATCGAGCACTGAACAAGATCACCATCAAGAACCGGTACCCCCTTCCTCGTATTGATGACCTGCTAGACCAATTGAAGCATGCTGTTGTCTTCTCCAAATTGGATCTTAAATCAGGATATCATCAAGTCAACATCCGAGAGGAGGATACGTGGAAGACCGCGTTCAAAACACGACAAAGTCTGTTCGAATGGCTGGTCATGCCGTTTGGTCTCTGCAACGCCCCGGCAACCTTCATGCGTCTTATGAATGACGTATTGTGACAGTTCATCGATGACTTTGTGATCGTTTACCTCGACGACATACTGGTTTATAGTTGGTCGTGGGATGAGCATCTCATTCATGTCAAAACGGTGTTCGAACAGCTTCGGCAACGTCGACTTCGCCTCAACCGTAAGAATTGCGAGTTCGGCCAACAAACTCTACTTTACCTCGGATTCATGGTCGGCAACGATACGTTGCAAATCGATCCGGACAAGGTAAAAGTGATTCGCGAATGGCCGCGACCGCGAACAGTTACGGATGTGCGTAGTTTTGTGGGAGCATGCCAATACCTTCGGAAGTTCATCCAACACTTCTCGATTATGGCTTCTCCATTGCATGCATTAACCAGGATCGATCAGAAGTTCGAGTGGACAGGGAAACATGAGGACATGATTCTCTTGCTGAAAAGGAAGATCAGCGTGGCGCCTGTGTTAGCTTTATCGAATCTCCAGAAACCGTTCGAACTCGAAACCGATGCCTCAGGTTATGCGATGGGCGCAGTGCTCATGCAAGAAGGTCGACCAGTGGCATATCACTCCGAGTTATTCCAGGGAGCTCAGAAAAACTACCCGACTTATGATAAGGAGTTATGCGCATTACATCAGGCTGTGAAACATTGGCGGTGTTATCTCTTGGGTAAAGAGACGGTTGTCCACACCGACCATCAACCATTGCAATATTTGCAAACTCAGTCCAAGCTACAGCAAACTCGACACATGAAGTGGATGTCGTATCTGCAGCAGTTTAATTTGGTGATTAAGTACAAGAAGGGTGTACACAATAAATTGGTGGACATGTTGTCGCGACCACCAGTTACGACCCTCTATTTATCAGCGTTCATGCAGATCGAGCCCTCATGTCATGATGGCTATTTCACTATGTACAGTGAAGACCCTGATTTTCAAACAGCACTGACTGAGATCAAAACAGGAAACCCTACAGAGTTCGTTCATCGAGAAGGACTCTTGTACAAGGGCAATTTACTTTGCATACCTCGTGGAGCACCTCGAATTCAATGGATGCGAGAAGCGCACACATCGAAGGTAGCTGGTCACTTTGGGGTTACAAATACGTTGCAAAATCTTCCCCGACATGTGTTCTGGCCGCGTATGCAGCAAGATGTGGCTAGTTTTGTTCGAGGCTGTGGTCTCTGTAGCATCTCAAAACCGGCAAACCGAAAATTAGGTTCGTACACTCCTTTGCCAGTTCCATCGCGACTATGGGAGAGCATATCCATGGATTTCTTAGGAGGATTGCCAAAGACCCGACATGGCAATGACTATCTATTCGTGGTCGTTGATCGGTTCTCCAAAATGATTGTTCTTATACCTTGTTGAAAGACTATCACGGGAGAAGAAGCAGCTCGGGTATTCTTTCAACACGTTTGAACACACTTCGGACTGCCGACTTCTATTGTGTCTGATCGCGATACCCGGTTCTTTAGTCACTTTTGGCGATCGCTCTGGACGATGATGGACACCAAGCTAAAGAGGAGTACTGCTTTTCATCCGCAAACTGATGGTCAAACCGAGGTGGTTAATCGCACAGTCGTTCATCTTTTGAGAGGATATAACTCGAAGCACCCGAAGACCTGAGATGAAAGCATACCGTACCTGCAATTTGCTTTTAATCGAGCAGTGCATGGTTCGACTGGAAAATCGTCGTTTGAGGTCTGTTTAGGGTTTCTACCACAGAGTCCATTCGACATGAAGTTTGTGATCCCTACCTCAGCACAGAACAGCAAAGAAGCATCTGATCAGGATCGAGCACAAAAATTCCTGGAAGGTATTTAATGACTTCATCGTGAGGTTGAACAGAACTTGCTGAAAGCTCAACTCAAGTACAAGGCGCGATATGATCGGCACCGAGTTGATGCGCAATTTCAAGAAGGTGATATGGTATGGTTACATCTGAGTAAGGAGAGACTTAAAGGTGAAGGTAAGAAACTCAAACCCATTCGTTATGGTCCTTTTCGGATTTTGCGGAAAGTGGGTAATAATGCTTGTCAGCTTGAGTTACCTCCATACATGGATATTTACTCGGTTGTCAATGTTGAGCACCTCAAACTCTTCGAGCCTTCAATGCTGGATGATGAGCTAGATACCATAGTACCATCTGTTGAAGACTTGGTCTATCAACGAGACGAACCTCTACGTGACGATGTGATTCTGGAGAAGAAGGTGACTACCACCCGCAATGGCACCAAGGAGACTTTTCGAATCGGTCGAAAAGATCAACGAGCACGTGCGGCAAAGTGGTACACCAAAGAACATGGACAAGCCCAATTTCCACATCTCCAGTTTGATCGAGAGGTCGCAACAGGGGTTGGCTCCTTCTCAACAAGGGAGTCATGATCCGGGAGGATCTTCAAGTCCTGATCGCATATGGCTTCGCGACCAAGTCCTGATCGCATACGGCTTCGCGACCTTAACCGTGTTCGGAAAGGATTCGCGACCATGGATGGGTCCGCGACCATGGATTGGTTCGCGACTAGGAAAAGGAATTCGTTCCCTGTTCGAAATTGTAATCCGATCCAAATATGTATAACTAAGCTTATCTGTTTAGACTTAGTTAGTTATATGAGTCTAATACGTTTAGGTTATTGAGTCTGATACGTACTCATACGATTGGACTATAAATACCTTGTAATAGGTCTAGTTTAGATCATCAAAAAATCATAGAACTTATTTGAGTTTTTTAGACACTTATAGTTCCTTCGATATATGCAAGTGTGTCTAACGTTCAATGTGTAAAACCCTCTTTGAAATAAAGAGTTGTGCAATTATTTTGAGCTGTGTTTTCGATCAACCTTTAGGTTTCGGTATTTTCGAGTAAGATCCCGTTATTCCGCATATTAGAATCTGGGCGAGCCTAGTGCCAAAACCAAGGCTAGATCTCAAACGGATCAGAGGCAGCGGCGGCGGTGGCGGCGGGGGGGGGGGGGGGGGGTTCTCCAACGGGAGGTGGGCCACGAAGGTGCGATTCTTATAGGTTATTTCGTTTTTTAATTTTTTTTGTGTGTTCTTCTGTCGATCTTGCCCTACACCGACAATTTCTTCAAGTTAGCCTAGTCTGCTTTGATACTGTAGTGCGAGTTGGAGCTCCAGACTCGTGGCAATTGGTACAGTACAGTACTGTACTGTACTATACTGTATATGGATATGGATATTAGGAAGGTATAGCAAGAAAGAATTATCAGTTGTGCTAAAGCTGAAGGAAGCAAGGATGGCACTAGAGTTG
The DNA here is from genome assembly GCA_019359835.1 of Pharus latifolius. Lineage (NCBI taxonomy): Eukaryota > Viridiplantae > Streptophyta > Magnoliopsida > Poales > Poaceae > Pharus > Pharus latifolius. Next base: position 9,953,814 of record CM033323.1, on the reverse strand, counting down.
CTTCTGGTGCCTACATCCAATGATGTCCGTAGGAAACCGAGTAAGCTACACTAGCAGAATTTCAAAAAAATTTATTCGAAGGCTGCAAGTAATAGATCATAGATTAGATTGTTACCAACAACGAAAACAGATTTGGTGAAGCGATCAAAGCAGATGCGATCGAATGTTCACAACAACCGTTTGCGAATCATCCTGATTAGCAGATGTAGATGACAACAACCGCTCACGGATGATCCTAATCAGCGCAACAATTGCAGCAGCGCCTCTACCGGTATCCACATGCACCGGGATGGAATGTCGTACAACAGTGTGCTAGCACCAACGCGCACGACAAGAGTTTAGGGGCTATTATTTTAAAGGAAATGGCAGCGATGGCCTTTTGTAATGTGATCAAAGCACATCATACCTCTCTTTATATAGAGCCCTGTAGAAGAAATCCTAACATATTAGGTTTTCTTATGTGATACGAATCTTATCCGAACTGCAGGATGAGTCTAACATTAAATCTTCGTATCTGATACGAAAATCCCATAATAGACCCAATCCGGATCTGATATGAAAACCCATAACAAACCCAATCCGAATGCATAAGGAGGCTAATATTAAGTCACCGAATCTGATATAGAAACCCATAGCAATCATATGCATGAAAATAACCATCAATTAGATGATCTAACATGCATAAATATGACTATATTTAACTTCCGTTGGCAGTAACCTTGGCCAGGAAAAACCGCGACTATTTTCGTTCACATCAGGAAGGAAAGCGTTCCGCTGAGCGGGGCTTATTAAGAAAAATCTTATGATGTGTTCTTTCCTTAGACAATAAAGTTGACAGCTTCTGATTGTTAAGTATAATCTTTTTTTTCTTTTGAAAACAAAATATTAAAAAAATTTAAATTAATCACATTAATCAAATTTTTGAACCAATCTGATTGGTTTAAATCCCCTTATACCAATCATATTAACTCCAATATGAATATCTAGAATAGGCAACTAATGTCATATGTAGATCCAATCTATACACATATGGTTTAGAAGATCCAATTTATTATTGTCATATAAATCCTAACATCTCCTCCCTCTAACCCATGCTAGGATCATCAGACATCAGTTCATATTAAAGTCAGCCAAAAAGTAATTCATCACAACACTTGGATGTCAAAACAAACATGTATAACAAAACTTATACGGTAACAGATTGAATAAACTAGTAAATCTAGTCTACTATAACTTCATATATCACATATATGTTATTAATCCAAATCTAATACTATACAGGATAGCTCTGATACCACTGTAGGAAACCGAGTAAGCTACACTAGCAGAATTTCAAAAATTTTTACTCAAAGGCTGCAAGTAATAGATCATAGATTAGATTGTTACCAACAGCGGAAGCAAATTTGGTGAAGCGATCTAATGTTCATAGCAACCGTTTGCAGATCGTCTGGATCAGCAGATGTAGATGATAATGACCGCTCACGGATGGTCCTAATCAGTGCAACAATTGCAGCAGCGCATCTACCGGTATCCACACGTATCGGGATGAACGTCGTATGATGGTATGCTAGCGCCAACGGGCACGACAAGGGTTTAGAGGCTATTATTTTAAAGGAGATGGCAGCTATGGCCTTTTGTGATGTGATCAAAGCCCATCATACCTCTCTTTATATAGAGCCCTGCAGAAAAAATCGTAACAGATTATATTTCCTTATGTGATACGAATCTTATCCGAAATGCAGGATGAGTCTAACATTGGTTGATCATATATTAGATTGTTACCAACAGCGGAAACAGATTTGGTAAAGCGATCGAATGTTCACAGCAACCGTTTGCGGATCGTCCTGACCAGCAGATGTAGATGACAACGACTACTCACGGATCATCCTAATCAGCGCAACAATTGCAGCAGCGCCTCTATCGATATCTACACATACTGAGATGGAACATCGTACGATGGTATGCTAGCACCAACACGCACGACAAGGGTTTAGGAGCTATTATTTTAAAAGAGATGGCAGCTATGGCCTTATGTGATGTGATCAAAGCCCATCATACATCTCTTTAGATAGAGTCATGCAAAAGAATTCTTAACATATTAGGTTTTCTTATGTGATACGAATCTTATCCGAACTGCAGGATGAGTCTAACATTTAATCCCCTGCAGAAAAAATCCTAACTGATTAGGTTTCCTTATGTGACACGAATCTTATCCGAACTGCAGGATGAGTCTAACATTAAATCTTCATATCTGATACGAAAATTCCATAACAATGATGTAGTAAGTTAGTGGTTCTCAAAATGGAACAAAATTCACAAATATATCTGCTGTACGGTAATTAACGTAGAAAAAGAAAGTGGACCTTTGATCGACGGAACTCTATCATTGTAATATTTGTAATGCAGAAACCGTGTCGAGTTCCTTGATTGATCCGAGAGGATCTTCAAGTCCTGATCGCATACGGCTTCGCGACCTTACCGTGTTCGGAAAGGTTTCGCGACCATGGATGGGTCCGCGACCATGGATTGGTTCGTGACCATGAAAAGGAATTCGTTCCCTATTCGGAATTGTAATCCGATCCGAATATATATAACTAAACTTATCTATTTAAGATTAGTTAGTTAGTTATATGAGTCTGATACGTTTAGGTTATTGAGTCTGATACGTACTCATACGATTGGACTATAAATACCTTGTAATAGGACTAGTTTAGATCATCGAAAATCTATCGAATACAATCAAAAAGTCATAGAACTTATTTGAGTTTTAGACACTTATAGTTCCTTCGACGTAGGTAAGTGTGCTTAACGTTCGACGTGTAAAGCCCTCTTTAAAATAAAGAGTTGTGCAATTACTTTGAACTATATTTTCGATCAACCTTTGGGTTTCGGTATTTTCGAGTAAGATCCCGTTATTCCGCATATTAGAATCTGGGCGAGTCTATTGCGAAAACCAAGGCTAGGTCTCAAACGAATCAAGTTGGTATCAGAGCAACTTTCCTATCCTGTGGATGGTGAAGACTCGCCAGGGTTACAAAACTTCCGGTGAAACTTCAGGCGATCAATCGACGGTTCCTATAGCCGCGTCTTCAACAATGTCTGACGATACCTTCGTTCAAGCAAACCTAGCCGAACAAGTGGCTAAACTCTCCACCGACATGGAAACCATGCTTGCTTGGATCAAGCAGTAGGCCATGACAAAAGCACGAAGGAAAGTGCAACCTCGACAAAGAAAAAGCCGAGTCCGAAGAAGAACGCTTCAAAATCGGGCACGGGTGCCTTTTGTGAACATTGTCGAGTCACGGGACATACTAAGGACAAATACTACAAGCTTCATCCTGAACTTCGACCAAAGAAAAACGGACCAGGGAAAAGAACAACCACGGCTACTGCGACTTCACCCGACGAAGAAGTTGTCCGAGTGAATTCAGTTAATGAGGCGGATACGACCTTGTCTCTGATGGCAATGCCGAAGGAGAAAGGTTCGGATCCACTGAACGACCATCACCCAACGGAGGACTTGTTCACCATCAACATCCAGGTTAAGCACGAAGTGGTCGCAGCGATATTCGATCCCGAAAGTCAGAAGAATCTAGTCTCCGCTAGACTGGTTCGGCGACTTGGTTTGAAGACAACCACACACCCGCGACCATATCCGCTAGGTTGGTTTACATCCGACGTGAACCAACAGAATACGAGTCAGTGTCTGTTGAAGTTTGTGATCTCTGCACGATATATCGATGAGGTGCAATGCGATGTTGTCCCTATCGATATCTGTCAAGTGATCTTTGGGAGTCCGTATCTGTATAATCGAGATGCTTACTTCCATCGGCGAGCGTAGGAGTATGACCTCACCAAAGACAGAGTTAAGTTCGTGATCAATAGAGACATCCACGTCAACACTTCGAACTTGATTACCGCAAATCAGGCCAAACGAATTGTTAATGCATGTCACAAATATGTGCTTGTCATGATTCGACCCATTGGTCAAAGTGAAGGTACTCGACCAGCATTGTCGTTGGCGTGCCGAGAGGATTCTGGTCGTTTGTCGGGACTGCTAGAGAAATACAGTGATCTGTTCGAAACTACCCAGGGTCGTCCGCCGAAACGTCCAGTCGAGCACGAAATTCAGCTTGTGTCCGATGCGACACTGCCCAATCTGAGTATGTATCGTAACTCAGCATTGGAGAATGAAGAGATCAAGAGATAACTTGGTGAGTTGCTGAACGATGGTGTCATTCAACTGAGTAGTTCACCTTGTGGATCTCCTGTGGTGTTAGTACCAAAGAAAGATGGAATTGGCGTATGTGCATCGACTACTGAGCACTAAACAAAATCACCATCAAGAACCAGTACCCCCTTCCTCGTATTGACGACCTGCTAGACCAATTGAAGCATGCCGTTGTCTTCTCCAAATTGGATCTTAAGTCAGGATATCATCAAGTCAGCATCCGGGAGGAGGGTATGTGGAAGACCGCGTTCAAAACACAACAAGATCTGTTCGAATGGCTGGCCATGCCGTTTGGTCTCTGCAACGCCCCGGCAACTTTTATGCGTCTTATGAATGACGTATTGAGACAGTTCATCGATGACTTTGTGATCGTTTACCTCGACGACATACTAGTTTATAGTCGTTCGTGGGATGAGCACCTCATTCATGTCGAAAAGGTGTTCGAATAGCTTCGGCAACATCGACTTTGCCTCAACCATAAGAAGTGCGAGTTCGGCCAACAAACTTTACTTTACTTCGGATTCATGGTCGGCAACGGTACATTGCAAATCGACCCGGATAAGGTAAAAGTGATTCGCGAATGGCCGCGACTGCGACCAGTTACGGACGTGCGTAGTTTTGTGAGAGCATGCCAATATCTTTGGAAGTTCATCCGACACTTCTCGATTATGGCTTCTCCATTGCATGCATTAACCAGGATCGATCAGAAGTTCGAGTGAACAGGGAAACATGAGGACACGTTTCTCTTATTGAAAAGGAAGATCAGCAAGGTGCCTGTGTTAGCTTTGCCGAGTCTCTAGAAACCATTCGAGCTAGAAACCGATGCATCAGGTTATGCCATGGGCGCAGTGCTCATGCAAGAAGGTCGACCAGTGGCATATCACTCCGAGTTATTCCAGGGAGCTCAGAAGAACTACCCGATTTATGACAAAGAGTTGTGTCCACTGCATCAGGCCGTGAAACATTAGCGGTGTTATCTCTTGAGTAAAGAGACTGTTGTCCACACCGACCATCAACCATTGCAATATTTGCAAACTCAGTCCAAACTACAGCAAGCTCGGCACATGAAGTGGATGTCGTATCTGCAGTAGTTTAATCTGGTGATTAAGTACAAGAAGGACATACACAACAAATTGGCGGACATATTGTCGCGACCACCAGTTACAACCCTCTGTTTATCAACGTTCATGCAGATCGAGCCCTCACGTCATGATGACTATACCAATATGTACGGTGAAGACCCTGATTTTCAAATAGCACTGACTGAGCTCGAAACAAGGAAACCTACAAAGTTCGTTCGGTGAGAAGGACTCTTGTACAAGGGCAATTCACTTTGCATATCTCGTGGAGCACCTCGAATTCAATGGATGCGAGAAGCGCATACATCGAAGGTAACTGGTCACTTTGGGGTTACAAAGACATTGCAAAATTTTCACCGACATGTGTTCTGGCCGTGTATGCAGCAAGATGTGGCTAGTTTTGTTCGAGGCTGTGGTCTCTGCAGCATTTTGAAACCGAAAAACTGAAAATTAGGTTTGTACACTCCTTTGCCAGTTCCATTGCGACCATGTAAGAGCATATCCATGGATTTCTTGGGAGGATTACCTAAGAACCGACGTGGCAACGACTATCTATTCATGGTCGTTGATCGGTTTTCCAAAATGATTATTCTTATACCTTGTCGAAAGACTATCACGGGAGAAGAAGAAGCTCGGGTTTTCTTTCAAAACGTTTGGACACACTTCGGACTGCCGACTTCTATTGTGTCTGATCGCGATACCCGGTTTCTTAGTCACTTTTAGCGATCGCTCTGGACGATGATGGACACCAAGCTAAAAAGGAGTACTGCTTTTCATCCGCAAACTGATGGTCAAATCGAGGTGGTAAATCGCACAGTCGTTCATCTTTTGAAAAGATATAACTCGAAGCACCCGAAGACCTGGGATGGAAGCATACCGTACCTGCAGTTTGCTTTTAATCGAGCAGTGCATGGTTCGGCTGGAAAGTCGTCGTTTGAGATCTGTTTAGGGTTTCTACCACAGAGTTTATTCGACATGGAGTTTATGATTCCTACCTCAGCACAGAACAGCAAAGAAGCATCTGATCAGGATCGAGCACAAAAGTTCCTGGAAGGTATTCAACGACTCCATCGAGAAGTTGAACAGAATTTGCTGAAAGCTCAACTCAAGTACAAGGCGCGACATGATCGGCACCGAGTTGATGCGCAATTTCAAGAAGGTGATATGGCATGGTTACATCTGAGTAAGGAAAGACTTAAAGGTGAAGGTAAGAAACTCAAACCCATTCGTTATGGTCCTTTTCGGATTTTGCGGAAAGTGGGTAATAATGCTTGTCAGCTTCAGTTACCTCCATACATGGATATTTACTCGGTTGTCAATGTTGAGCACCTCAAACTCTTCGAGCCTTCAATGCTGGATAATGAGCCAGATATTATAGTACCATTGTTGAAGACTTGGTTTATCAACGAGACTAACCTCTACGTGAAAATGTGATTCTAGAGAAAAAGGTGATTACCACCCGCAGTGGCATAAAGGAGACTTTTTGAATCGGTCGGAAAGATCAATGGGCACGTGCGGCAAAGTGGTACACCAGAGAACATGGACAAGCCCAATTTCCACATCTCCAGTTTGATCGAGAAGTCGCAACAGTGGTTGGCTCCTTTTCAACAAAAGAGTCATGATCCGGGAGGATCTTCAAGTCCTGATCGCATACGACTTCGCGACCTTAACTTTGTTCGGAAAGGTTTCGCAACCATGGATGGGTCCGCGACCATGAAAAGGAATTCGTTCCCTATTCGGAATTGTAATCCGATCCGAATATATATATATAACTAAGTTTATCTGTTTAAGATTAGTTAGTTAGTTATATGAGTCTAATACATTTAAGTTATTGAGTCTGATACGTACTCATACGATTGGACTATAAATTCCTTGTAGTAGGACTAGTTTAGATCATCGAAAATTTATCGAATACAATCAAAAAGTCATAGAACTTATTTAAGTTTTAGACACTTATAGTTCCTACGACGTCGGCAAGTGTGCCTAACGTTCGACGTGTAAAGCCCTCTTTAAAATAAAGAGTTTTACAATTATTTTGAACTGTATTTTCGATCAACCTTTGGGTTTCGGTATTTCCGAATAAGATCCCGTTATTCCACATATTAGAATCTGGGCGAGTCTAGTGTGAAAACCAAGACTAGATCTCAAATGGATCATTAATACTTAACCGCTATCTATTACAAATGCAGGCCAAGGTGCTAGCATTTCGACTAATATAATCATGCAAGAAGCTTATAGGAGATAGAACAAGGTTCTTAGGTGCAATATGCAGACAGCTTGGGCTGAAAAACCGAAGATGAGAAAATTTGACTGTTCAACGTGCTTCTCCTGGAACTCAATTGTTCTAAAGATCAATCTCATTGTTATGGAATATATTTATGCAAACTTTCCTCATAATCTTTGTATCATAATGGCACTAACAAATGGCACACACTTTGTACATCCAGCTTTGAACGAAACTTGTAAAGCTATACTTGCTATGCAACCCCTTTTTTTGAAATAACTCTTTAAAAAAAAACAATTACAAAACTAACTCCTAACTTTTTAAATTTGCAAAAATAGCCCTCTGTCGCGAACTGGGCCGCGCGACTGATCTTCAGTCGCTAGCCCAGATAGCGACTGATGACGTGGCACGGCCCAATACACCGTTGGCCCAACTCACATCTTTAGTCGCTAGCCCAGATAGCGACTGAAAATTGAAAAAAATACTTGCGGAGGTGGGATTCGAACCGTGGTCTCTCCGAAGAGAGAGAGCGTCTTAACCAACTAGACTACAACCAGTTTTTGTAACTTATTGGTATGGCATAGTTTTATATCTTTTCAGTCGCTATCCGGGCTAGCGACTGAAAGCATACGTGGCACGCGAACTAGGCCAGTGGAGCGTTGGGCCGTGCCACGTCATCAGTCGCTATCTGGGATAGCGACTGAAGATCAGTCGCGCGTCCCGGTTCGCGACAAAGTGCTATTTTGGCAAATTTAAAAAGTTAGGAGTTAGTTTTGTAATTGTTTTTTTTTAAAGGGTTATTTCAAAAAAAAATTCTCGAATCTCTTGTCCTATACAAGTACTATTCATCTTTTTTTTTTTAGATTCCCCTGGTTTGATCTTAGAAGTTTTCCTTGTGGAAATGGAATCGAGTTGTGGTTGTATGGCTGAATTCTTTTGCAAGACCTTTGATAGTTTTTGTAAGCGTTGGAGATCCACAATAGAAAACACCTGAGGATTTACAAAATATCTTAGCAAGTGCACCATGAAGTAGGAATCTGTTTGTAGTTTATCAAGTTTGTCAGATATGGCTGACCTATACGAGAGTTCTTGTGGATATTTGCCAAATCAGAGAACACCTTTCTCCAGTTTGGTCTTGCAAAATGTGTCCGAATCTGAAATGGAACAGTCAGAAAAGGAAGCAATGATAGTGTATATGAATTCATCTGCAGAAAAGGGAGGAGGGATAGAGAAGGCAAATACCTTGCTGCCTGAGACGATATCCACACCATTTTTGGCATGTTGGAGTGATTGAACCATGGCAATCAGAGCCGACCTTGCGTCGCCTTCTTCATATACACTAGTCAGGTAGTTGTGCATCTCTATGACATTCTGCGATATCCACAGGTTATATTGCTTTCTGACTTTCTGTTTATCTAATTGAAGCAGATAACTTGAGAAGTTTTGATGAAGCAACAAGAGTGAAAAGGAGTACATTGTGATCACTTTCGGCAACATCATTCATCACACCTTTGAACCATTCGAAGGAGCCTTGCTCTCTGGTAACCCAGTAGAAGTAAGCTCGTCCTGGTCCATTGTTCTTGAAGCTGCAGCCTATCTCGGGAACATGTATGCTTTGCACCTCCTGTTCAACTCAACTCATTGTAGATATTATTCGCTCCTTTAATTATACACTTTAATAGAAAGAATTTGCTGTGATTGAGTAATTTACTTCATTGGACTTTATGTTGTTCAGGAGATCCTTCAGTATGCTGATGAAAGGAGTTGCACCAATGCCAAGCCCAATAAGCAAAAGAATGTCGTATTTCTTGTAATTTTGTGCGGGTGCACCATATGGACCGTCTACTAGGACCTTAGGAAAACTAAAGGAAGAAAGTAAATTTGGTCAGGTTAGTAAAATAATCGTGTACTTGAGTAATTCCTTCAAACCAATTGAATTTGGTATATGAAACAAAATAAATGCCTTATCACCTAGTGTCCTCTGCCTGAGCATCTGCTATAACCGTTGTTTCAAGTCTTGCAAGAGTAGCCTTTGAATAAACTTGTGCTTCGCAAGCCTGCATAAATATATATGGTCCATCAGCAGCTCTGATACTTGAAATTAAGCTCCTTTTATGCTTGAAAAAAGGTGTTAATATTTTGCCCTGCCAATTCCACTGACCTTTCCAAATAGGTTCCTGAGTTCTGATGTCCAGTCACCTAATGTACGGATATGAACACTCAAGTAGTTGTCTCCAGGTGCAGAAGTGATGGAGAATGGATGCCTGTTAAGATCAAAGAATCATAAGTCAAAGCCTCGGAAGAATTACATTTTGGACAACAAGGACAATGAGACGGTACCATTCAAAAGGTGAGACATCCGGGCATTTTACAAACAGGTACATCCCACTCTTGTACTTGAAACTCATGGGCTTCTTCATGTGAATGGAGAGCACATTTCCTGGATAAATTGCTGCCTACGTCGTACAACAGATGATTGACTGATGAGTCTTTTCTGGTGCTTAGAATGAACTGAAATTATATATTGGTGTTCATGTGACATCAGTAGCTTACCTTCACAATGCTTACGTCGTAGCTTTTCTCGCGAACTTTTCTGATCATTCTTTCGCAAGCATAGAAGAGGACCGGAACTGCCAGGTACATCCATGTCTGAAACAATCAAAATTACCTTTTCACGTTAGTTCTGCAGACACTGAGTTCACAGAAGAATACTTGTATAGAAAATATCCGAGACAATACCGTTCTCTTGTACCACTGCCTGGTGAGGAATATGAAGTAGGAGTGCAACGCCAAGAGGATGTATGCAATCACCAGCAGGTGGTGGGCATACCAGAAGGCATTGAAACCGGCGAGGTGGTGCAGCGGCGATGGCAGCTTCACGACACTCCTCCTGAAGGAGTGTGTTGCAAGTGTGAAGGAGAACGACATGATGAATATCATGAGGATTCCTGTCCATCCCGGGGTGCTAACCAGCAGAGATGGGTATGTTGGCTGAATGAAGTTGAAGAATGGCCCCAGGGTAGCCTGGAACTTATCCCTCGGGCATGAGATCAGCCTCGGGAAGTCACAGGTGATGTGAGCAAGTGTATGGGTAGCTGTTCCGATTGCAATTGACAGCGCGATAATCTGGCATTATGATCACAATTCACAATGGAGGTCAGATGTGCAGTGCCAGGTATGGCAAGGAGTCCTGCATATGTACCTAATAGGATAATACCTACCTTGTGGAAGTTTATGTTATCGTCAAATGGTATGACCCTGCTGAGCACAGTGGACCGGAGCCATGTCAGTGTGTTTCGGCACACCGGGAGGAGGATGAGGGCCATGTTCAGCTTCAGTGTCTCGGCGGCGCCTTTGGCTATGCAAACGCAGTAGCCCATCACCTCGAACGCCGCCCTCCTCCTGTACTGCTCAAACTTGAATATGAATAGGCCGACATTGAGCATTCCCCACAGCATGAGGACCCATATCCTCTTCCAGTTCTCGTGAGCAAAGTCGATGAACTTGGTGAAATGCATCTTCATGGGGTTCTGGTAGCTTGACGGGATCATTGACCTGGCGAGTCTCATCGACGCTTGCTTCACTTTCTCAGGTGCCTGCGCTGTCACCAGCCCCCGGAGTAGCGTCTCAAGCTGCCAAATCTGCATCGAGGCAAAACATAAGCAAACTATATGCTGTTACTTCATCAGAAATAAGAAAATGTCTAGTGCTTGCAACCTCAATGTAACCACGATCATCGGGGTCGAGCTCTTCCATGATCAGCGAGGCGTAGGTCGCTGCATGCACTTTCAGCTTGGCAAGCTTGTTTGCCGAGGCGCTCAGTATGATTACCTGTTACAGAGTTCAATCAATTCATTAGCATGAACAATGGGGAAGAAGAGCAGATTCAGAGTTAGCAGATCACTGGCCTCTTTGACCTCATCTTCTGTAAGCTTTCCATCACCATTCTTGTCACACCTAAGATGCAAAGGGATCTCATCAGTAGGTAATACGTGAGGTATTTCTACTGAAGAGAGGGACCATGGACCTTTACATGTCAAAGAATATGCGCAGCCGTGAATCAAAGTTCTGGTCAGTCATCTCCTCCCAGAATTCCTTCAGTTGTTCTTTCGTTATGCCGTCGTCTGGATGGATATTCCTTCGCCTTGCCAATGCCATGAAGACCTCGCTGGCGAACTCCTTGGAATCCGCCATACCTTCAAGAATCAGATCCCTTAAAGGTGATTAGAGCTCCATTTTTCCATTTAATCAATTCTGAGGAAGTTATTGTTATTTAGGTTCAGTCTTTCCCACCACGGTCATAAACATGTTCCTGTGGTCTTACACGAGGAATAGCATTTGAAGAGTTTTGGAGGCCAAATACCGAACTTTTCGCGTGGTACTGTGTTATCTCCTTCCAAATCTTAGTTAACTTGCAAAACGTAACCACTCAGAACATGCATGAGTCACGACAGTCAATCTGAATCATCTGAGATGCTTTAAATTGGTGAACAAAGCCAACCAGATTTGTATCATTTTATTATCTATTCATTGTTCAATGCATTCTTAAAAAGAAAGTTGTTCCATTACATGCACAGAGGTTTCGCATTGTTTTATGCAATTTTGTGTTCTTGCCAATGACTTCCGTTTTGTATCAGGCGGATTATTTTGGACACCGATTGATCAACTTTCGCATACACGAATATAACTACGGCATGATTAAATTCAGCATCATTAATTGACCGACACACAATGGGGTGTTTGGTTCTAGTTTTAAAATCTTTTTTATCTCTGCTCAAGCTCCCCTTGAATGCAATCCTGTATCTAAAATGAGTTCTGCTTTGCGTACGGATGGATCTTTTTTTTTAATAAAATTCCCACATACAAATAGCTAACAGGTGGACCCGGCACTCATGATAGGATTCTGGAGCCACTTGTTGGCCAATGTTCACAAGAAATTCGTAGAAAAATGTACCCTTTGTTATTTTAAAAATCCCTACATTGTTTCTTATCTGAATTTGCTTCAAAATATAGGGTGTGCAGGGCATAAAAATTTACCTCAAAACATGGCTACTTTGTAGGAGACATGGCATGCGAGACTTCCACCTCAAAAGGAAACTTTTACAAACACGAGACACAATTTTTTTTTTTTTTTTAGAATTCATGTAATTTTTTATATGTGATTGAGATACTCACAATTCTTATATATAAAATTTTTTTATATATAACTAAAATATTCACAATTTTTACATAAAAAATAAAAATACACTAAATACGTTTATACATAGGGATTCTGAATTTCTCTTTTTTTTTAAAGCCATGTAAGTTTCCATTTTAGCTGAGCATGTAACCATTTTTTTGTCCAAAACATAAACGAATAATTAATTCCATAGAAGAACGCATGCATGCACAAAGAGACCAGCCAACGTTCGTGCACTCACCGATGCACTTGGCGAAGCTCTCCTGCGGCAGGCGGTCGTCGCTGCTCATCTCGTCGAACCGCCTGTCTACGGCCCTCCACCCGTCCTTCCCGCCGGCCGTCTTGTCCAGGAACCGCAGCCCCCGCAGCCCCGGCTGCGCGCTCGACTGCATCCGCATCATCCTCGCCACCTTCACCGATGTCATCCTCGACGCCAGCATCCGCACACCCGACACGATCCGCGACGGCTGCTTCCTCATCTCCCCCGCGCCGTCCATCGTCGTGCGCGTCCACGTACGGAGCCCCCCTCCCCTCTAGCCGACGTCGGCAAATGCAACAATGCGGACCACCGATAGGTAGCTGGTCACCGCGAGGTACCCGTGGGCGCTAAATTTGGAGGGAGGGGAGAAATGTGGCGCTCGCTTGCATGTAGATAATAAGATTGTCGTGCCAATTATAGCAAGAAAAAAGTTTTGTGAGACCCGGTCTCGTAAAAGAGGATGAGAGCGATATGATATACTCTCTAACCTTTGGATAATGTGATACACAGTGGAGATCACAGCGCGGTTACTTGGCATTGAACACAACTATGTATCAATCATTCATTTTATGGTTTATACAATCCAACAAATAAAAGGTGAGTCTTACCCTTTATATGATAGATTTGGCCGGAGCAACTAGGAATGCTTGCTCTTTTTTTATTTTTTGCTTCTCCTCTCTGTTATGTGTTGATGGTTTTGTTGATTGTTAACAAACATGAACAACTAGAAAATCTGGCTTTGTCTGATAGAATTTTGTACTGTGTTAAATGGTAAAAGGGAAAGATGACCATATAGATTACTCGTTAAAACTGGTTGTTGTTGTTGTAATATATCACATATTCGAATCATTATGTGCTTACATGAGTGTGTTAAATTAGGATTTTTTAGAGAGAGTTCGCTCCAATTGTTTAGCTCACCACTCTCAAAAACAATTGGCAGAGAAGAATATGACCTTGGAAAGTTGACCAGTTGTCATCATTATATTGCTAAGAATATTTTCCTATGGGCCAATGGGGCTCCATCTCAAGCCAAGTTTGGGCTGGAGTTTTGTTAAGGTTTTCTTTATCAACCATAAGGGCCACCTTTTGAGTTATCGTTTAGTTGTCTAGACATCATCAATATTCAATAATGTTCAATGATAAGGCTATATGTGTTTTTTTAAGAAAATTAACCCTATGCACCTAAAAACACAGGAATCTAATGAATATTTTGTATCTACAGGCGTGAACATATAAACATACAACTGAAAATTGTATTTACACAACCTCAACACCTTCCGTTGTAGTCTAGTTGGTTAGGATACTCGGCTCTCACCCGAGAGACCCGGGTTCGAGTCCCGGCAACGGAAATTTTTTGTTCTTTTTGTTCACTTTATTCCAAGTGCAGCGTCCACATGGTATTACTGTTGCTTTTTTTTTTTTTTTTGGTTAAGACTAGCAGTGATGTTCATACTATAGAATTCTCGATCAGAGCTCACTGTTTTTACTCACAATCGAGCAGAACAACACTGATATAAGGTGATTTATTTAGGGTTCTAGTAAAGGCCGAAAAGGGTAATTTAGTTTCAAATGGGGCACCACTGGTGAAATTTATTAGAGAAACAAAAGACTTAATTTCTAAACCAAGTAGCCAACCGTAATTTCTACTATATATATTCTCAAAGAGCTAATGAAATGTGCCATTTTATCATAATTTATGGAAAGATCTTATATGGTGTTTGGTTTGAAAATCGTAATTATAATCGTAATAAATTTTAGAAAATATTAGAGCGAGGTGAAATTAGTAAATATAAAATATGTTTAGTTTCAATAAAAAAGAAAATGAGGTTGAATGTTTTTGGAATACATCCAAATGAGATATATTTGTAAATTTATTCAAAAGTATTTTGAATATAAATATTGTGTTTACAGACTAATTTAATCAAATAGTAGATAACATATTTCTATTACATATAATCAAAATACAAAATAAAATTCACGAATCAAAGATCACCTTAATACCATCACATGCAACTGCCATATTGCTATGGCAATATTAGCATCCACTTTTCCTAAAAACAGGACAAATTCATTCAACTAGTCTATGATTTGATCTAGGTACATTGAGATGCTGTAAATTAGGACAGGTAAGTAGGTAGCACAATAACATAATAAGCAAATCCGAGCTCATTAACTTTATTGCATACCAAAAATAGTAAAAAGGGTGGTAATTAGACCTCAACCTGTCATCTGTGTCTCCCTCATCTGGTGATCGCCTATAAACAAAACATTAAAGTCGGGTGGAAATCCTATGTTGTGGTTTATTTGACTGATGTGGTTCAACTGGGTTGCACCACGTTGTCTGTTCTTTGTGGGTCATCCGATTAAATCTGAACACTAGATGTTTGCTTGCAAACCTTAGGTGCTCCTAGTCATTTTGCATAAGAGTGTTTGCAGCCGCCACAACCCACGAACACTCGTCTCTTCTCAGTTCAGGTTTTTCCCTAAAAATATGAGCATCCACCCATTGCCTACCGTCGTCGTCGTTGGCTGCCATGGCCACCACCGAATCTCCTTTGGCGAATCGGATCTCCTCCAACTTCTTCAATAGCCTGTGTAGACCACTGTTGCCGACCGCCATCATCGCCTCCAGGGAACGCGATGTCTTCTGCCTTCCTCGGGTAGACGGCGTCCTAAACACCGGTGAACGCAACATCCTATAGCTTCTTCCAGTACACGGCGTGCTGGTCTCTCCTTTCTTTGGCTAACGTGTCCTACTGCTGTTGCTTGTCCCTTTGCACCAAAGCCGTCCGATTGGATCTAGATGGTGTGAACGTTGTCTCTTCTTCCTAGGGTTCACCCACTCTACTTCACTTACCCACTTACCCACACCAGCTGTGCATGACTGTTTTTCACCACTCCGTTCCGTATTGTGTGTTTGCTTCTCACATTTCGCTTGCCTATCATCGTTGGTTGCAGGCCGATGTGGCCCCCTTGGTGCAACAGTGTGTTGGGGCTCTTGCTTCAGTGTCTCCGCGTTGCTAAAGACTGCGTCGTACCACTTCTCCTTCTTACTCTTTATTCACTATTATTTTGTTGTTCACGACATGGTTGTGCACGCGTCATGCCGCGAGCCCGCCTTTTTCCCTCCTCTTATATCTTCTTTTTCCTTGTTGTTTACATGTTCCTTTGTTTTTTCTTGTCTATTGGTAAACCAGGACTTAGAGCACTTTACTCGCTCCATTGGAGACCTCCTTACCCGATGGAAACGATTCAATGAGGTAAAAAATTTAAAATAAAACAAAAAAGAAACATCTTTTCGTCATATATTCTTGGTTCATTTGTTCATGTGCATGGGGTTGAAAATTTGTCACTCTGCATTCCCCTCTAAACATGATTTCTGTAATTTCACATGTTTTTGATATGTTTTTATTTACCATGTTAAATTGTTCAACGACTCCAATTGAGTCGGGGTGAGAGGTTAAAATTTAGAAAGGGGAGGTAGACAGATGAATTGATGGCTCCGAGCTAGAGCATGCAACTTGGTGCGGCCACCACTATGATTGGTGTGCTCTCGTTCGTCCTTAGCATCTTCACCAAATTCAAGAAAGTATGTAATATTGAGAAACAACATATGTGAGGACCTCTTTTATATATAAGAATCAGTTGAGTGTTAAGTGGATCGTGATACAATCACATATAAATCACAATAAGAGATTTTTAAGTTAGGTCTAATATGTGGGGTCTAGTTATCTAAATCGGGTCTAGTTCGATTTTTCAAACATGGTCTAATTAAATTTATTCAACTTGATCTGAGTGTGACCTAAATTAGACTAACATGACATGTATAGTGGGTTGGACTAGGTTGAGCTCGAACTAGAACAAAAGAATTGAGTTTTTGCTGACATAACCTAAACTCGAAAATGCTCAGATCTAATATAATTGTTAGTCCACCACTAAGTGAAATGGAGCCTCTTGGTCGAGTACTCCATAAATTTCACTGGTATTGAGTCATAGACATATGGGGTTAGACACTTAGGCCACAGGACTAACACGTGAAATTCACACCTGTCAGTGACTATTCTTTTAAGTTTAAACAAATCTGCATAGAATTAGATCAAAGGATCTAATTGCATTCATCTAAATATTAGAGGAGTTTATCTACTCTAATTTGAAGGAGATGGCCTAATTTCAAAAAAAAAAAAAAAAAAAGGGTAAAAGTGGTGTAAGTGTACTAGAAATTAGAAAAGTTTCTGAGTGCGTCCGATGTAATTTTGTCCAATATATTAAGAAGAGTGAATTTTCAGAAGGGGTCTACTTGTACTAAGTTTCCTTTTCCTTTTCTACTGTATGTAGTACCAGTATGCATGGTAACCAGAGGCAAAACTTTGGCCGGAGCTAGTATGACGATGTGGGCGACGGTCACGGAGGCCATGCAACACCTCCGGACCGTCCACCGCGACATGGACCGCCAGCCCGACGGCGAAGACTGGCCTCCTCGGCGGCGCAGCGTTCCTCAACCTCGACGCCTCGCTCTTCTGGCTCGTCTGCCCCATGCTCACCCGCAACGTGAGAGAAGACTACATCAGCGACAAGGAGGACGTCGGCGATGTCTCACTCCGATTAGTAAACTCCGGGAGAAGAAGCTGAGTTGTGTAGCTCTTGTATGTTGGGACATGCTGTGCATAAATTCGTCTTTGAATGTGCCTCAACTGGCATAAATTTTCTGTGGATGATGTTATCAACGTTAGAGTTTGTTTTACTTATATATCATTGTATATGTCTAGATAAGTGTTTAAGTGCTTCAGCAAAAATGAGTTGCGCAATTTTTTTAAGTGAATTGAGGGATTGGAGAGTATTGAAGCATCATTCATGTATATATTGTGAATATAATAGTATTATAGTTTCACAAAAGTATCAGTTATTTATTAAAAAGAGAAATTACAAACAACCCCACATAAGTTACGGGGTTTCAGATTCCCTAAAAATTAATTTATAACAATACTATAAGTGCAAGTACGTGATGGTTTCAAAAAAACTCCTGCCATTAGATTCACGTTAAATTTAAATGGAAAACATTAGAAAATTTGAAAAATACAGTCACTTAAATGTGGAGTCTACATATTAGTGACTACTAATGTTGTTTATTTGGTGTTCTTCTCTTTTCGCTCCCCTCGATAAGGAGGCTAGTTGTTGGGATGGCGCCGCCGAGGAGGAAATTGTGGTGAGAGAGCCATCAAGTGTAGACACAGTGGTTGTAGGTGATGTGGATCTCACGGTGATAAAACAAGAGGAGGATAAAAAAGAAAGAAAGAGAGTTAGATGAGAGGAGGGCAGAAAAAATTAAAAAAAAAAGACAAAAAAATTAACAGTCATTTATACGTGAACTCCACATTTTTCAAAATTTTAAATGTTTTTATTTAAATTTAATAGGAATTTGACAGGAGGAGGGGTTTGAAACCATCATACACTTGTAGGTATAATAATATTACAAATTAATTTGTAGGGAAAAACCTAAAACCCCATGATTTTTGAGGGTTTTTCAAAACCACTTAAGAAAATTACCAAATATTTAAAAATAGTTTCTTAAATCATTTAAGTTTGGGAAAATTTCTTATATATTATCATAAAAAATATGAAATTATGATTTATGAAGATGATAAAGTGGGATCAGATTCGCATTTAAATGAGATATTTAATAACAATATCATGATACTATGATTCATGGTATTGTCTTCATCACATAATACTTTCTAATGCAAGATTTCTATTTAGCATCACGTGCATTCCATAAAACTTAAAGGCTAAATTTATTTATATTATTATAAAATTTTAATATTTGGCCGAAAACTCCTTAATCGTGAGATCTATATCAGTCATGTGCTCCTCCGCGGCAACAAGCGCAAGTGAGTTCTTTCGTTTGCAACACCATGAGCTCTCCTGCTTTGCAACATTGTTGCCCCGTTGTAGCCAGTGCCTATCGGCCACTATGCAATGTCATACTTGGGAGGAAAAAGAAGAGGACAAAAATGCTTGATCGTCAGGATGCCTCATTGTGATCCAAAATTTCCGAGCTACTGGATTAATTCAATGCACTTGTTGCCATCACTTGGACAGTGTGCCTCACGAGCTCATACATTGTGGCAGCAGATGGATGCAATAAGCTTAGGAGCAGCTGGAACAAGAAAAAGTTTGGAGGTGTGTGTGCTGGCCGCTGCACAGTCGACGCTCCTTGTGGCACTCATTGTAGCAGCAGATAAGACTATCTCCAACGCTGACGCATACATGCGCTGACAAGCGGGGCCTGCCAGTAAATAATATTAAAAAATTCGCGTGAGGAGTGAGGCGACAACACGCGAGGCAGCAGTGGTGAAGGTCTGACAGGTGGGGCCTGCGACGCGTGATTGGTCCAAGCGACAACGTTGGAGCACACGGGGACGCGTCGTCACGCGGTCTGTGGCCCCACCTCGCGAAAACCGGTGCGCATTTACCCGCTTGTGAAACAATACTTACAGGTGGGCCCAAAGATCATTTAGGGCCACATGTCAATGAGGAGGTGGAGCGTGTAGATGTGGATCGCGAAGTGCGGTAGGACCCACAAAATGCGTGGGTCGGTGTTGGGTGCGGTTTGTGCGCCTGCTGCATGCACCCGAGGCTTTTAAGCCCTATTCGCTAACAGGTGGTCCCGAAAGTGCTTGGGCCCGCATGTAAATGAATTGTTCGCATTGGAGTTCACCAGAAATAACCGTTGCACATGATTTTGCCTTTGGCCCCACCTGTCAATGACTGAAAATTGAGCCGTTTAAATTCAACCGTTTAAAATTAGCCGTTAGAGTGTATTTTATTCATTTTTGAGGTTAAAAATTCATAAAAATTCAAAAAAAATTACAGAAAATTACTAAAAAATAGTGTGATCACCTGCCTATAAATATGGCCATGTTTCAGCTCATTTGCCCTCAATCAAAGCAAAACCTACACACTTTGCACTCTCCTGTTCATTAGGTATTTTCCAAAAAATTTTCCGATGGCCAACAATCCCCCCGGCGGTTATGTTAATTGGTTTGGCGAACCAAATTTTGACGAGGAGAGCTCCCAAACGCCAAACAGTCAAAATCCATCCAGTTTTCAACCCCCTCCTCCATCATACCCGATGTGCTATCCACCATTCGCTGTACCCCATCCATACGGCCAACCACATCCATATGCACATCCATACGCGCATCCCCCTGCGACCCTTACGGCCAAAATCCTCATTTCGTCGGAGTTCCGACCATGTTTGTAGAAATGTCGCCTCCCCAACCACCGAGCAAAAATTCGCACTCCATGTCCGTATCGGATACTGGGAGTCCGCATAACACGGCCCTGGTCGTGATCGAGGATGACGACAATGCGAGCAAAGGCAAAGGAAGCGCTGGACCACGGCGTAAACGAATGCTCTGGTCTCAACAGGATGACATGCGACTTGTGAGTGCTCATCTAAATAGTAAATTCTGTTATCGCAAACTTTGTCATTAAATTTAGAATTTTCATACTCCAGATCAGTGCATGGTTGAATAACTCTCTCGACCCGGTCGATGGAAACAATCAAAAATTCGACGAGTACTGGTCGAAGGTTGCTACAGCGTACAATGCGAGCAGCCCCCCCGATCGCAGACGAGACCTTAGGCACTGTAAAGACCATTGGCAAAAGAGCAATAAAAAAATTGTTCAGTTCAATGGCATCTATTGCAGATTGCGCGATGCCTATGCTAGTGGTCGTTCGGATGACCAGTTGATGTTGCAAGCACGCGACATGTACAGGTAGGAGGTGGGTCAGGCCTTCATCCTTGAGCACTGGTGGAATGCCGTACGTGGTCAACCAAAGTGGTGCCGAAGCTATTTCGATTCTTCCAAAAGAGCTCGCCTCAACGAAGAAGGTGCCCACACATCGTCATCGAACAACGAAGATGACCTCGTCGAGCTTCCACGACTGAAAGGGAAAGACGCGGCTAAACAGAAGCGTAAGGGTAAGAGTAAACTGGGTGGACATCATCGGCATGCGAGGAGACCCTAGAGCGCATAAGCAAAGCCAACGCTGAGCTCGATAAAGTGGCCGATAAGGCCGTCGTTGCAGCCGAAAATTTGCAAGAGATGGCCAAAAACAAAGAAAAGGCCACATTTCTAAAATCGTTGACGAAACTGATTATGGGGGATACATCCAACTTCTTCGACGCCCGTAAAGCTGCGCATGAGGCCGCATTAGAGTACGTCAATGACATGATTAAGGACATGAAGAATAAGTAGTAGTCCGCACGATGTACCTTTAATTTGCAAAATTGTAATTGTACTATTAATTGTAGCTGCTTTCGATTTATTTAAGTTCGAGATGTCTCAGATTTACTTGTACTATCTGTGAGATGCCTTAGTTCCAATGGCTGAACACAAAGGCATCTATCATATGCGCCGGTTCCAACGGCTATAATTCAAAAGCATCTCGCAGATGTCTCAGTTCCAACGGGTAAAATCCAAAAGTACCGATCACATGCGCCGGTTCCAACGGCTACAATCGAAAAGCATCTCGCAGATGTGTCAGTTCCAACGGGTAAAATCCAAAAGTACCGATCACATGCGCCAGTTCCAACGGCTACAATCGAAAAGCATCTCGCAGATGTCTCAGTTCCAATGGGTAAAATCCAAAAGTACCGATCACATGCGCCGATTCCAACTAGTTAAAATCCAAAATCCCGGACTACTTCGCTGACGTGCCTGTCTACCCCGGGTGCTTGTTTCGTAGACGGTTCCGAATGGGGAGACCACTCTTTCTGCGGATCGTCGAAGCTCTTGGGGAGTGGTCCCCGTACTTCACATAGAGGAGAGATGCCATCCTTCGAAAGGGGCTATCTCCTTTGCAAAAGTGCACTGTGGCATTGCGGATGTTGTGCTACGGCTCACCCTCTGATGTTGTCGACGAGTATGTATGCATTGGAGAGTCGACGGCCGTCGAGTGCCTGTCGCATTTCGTTGAAGGAATTATCGATCGGTTCGGGGAGGAATATCTCCGTAAACCTACCGTCGATGACCTCCGGCGTCTGCTCTAGCAAGGAGAGGATCGGGATTTCCCAGGGATGCTGGGAAGCATCGATTGCATACATTGGTAATGGCGTAATTGCCAGTTGCATGGAGGGGCCAGTTCACCCGTGGTGATCAAGAAGTCCCTACAATGATACTTGAAGCAGTCGTGTCCAGAGACTTGTGGATATGGCATGCTTTCTTTGGTGTCGCCGGATCCAACAACGACATCAACGTGCTGAACCAATCCCCCATTTTTATCGATGTGTTGTGTGGTCGAGCTCCTACTGTTCAGTACTATGTTAATGGGACTGAGTACAATATGGGGTACTACCTGACCGACAGTATTTACCCCGAATGGGCTGTCTTCGTGAAGACCATACCCTTGCCCCAAACGGAAAAACTCAGCTTGTTCGCACAACATCAAGAAGGGGCAAGAAAAGATGTGGAGCGAGCTTTCGAGGTCTTGCAAAGACGATTTGCTATTGTCCATGGCCCCGGTCGATTTTGGCGACGTTCAACCCTTGGCAATATTATGAAAGCGTGTGTCATCCTCCACAATATGATAATCGAGGATGAGCGGCACTCTCATGACCCGATTGATGCGTCCTATGATAGTTAGGGGACATCTACCGTGACACCGCCGACTATCCACGCCAGTGCTCCACAAATTTTTCAACAGATGCTAGCTCAAAATAATGTAATCCGTGCTCGCCCAACGCATCAGCAACTGAAACGGGATCTTGTCGACCACATTTGGCAACGTTTCGGGGGCGATGATACCGAGGAGTAGCTGTTTGCGAGGTCATTAACGGCCGAATGTATTCGAATTTTAATTAGTATTTGTCTTTTTTTCCATGTCCCTTTTATTATGCAAGGAAAATTTTTTAAAAAATATTAATTTTTTTCGATGTTATTTAGATTTATTATCTTTTATTTTGTTGTGTTCGAATTATCCGAATTTCATTTTAGTGATTTGTTAGTATTTAATAGATATTATATACATAGGGCCCACACGAAGCGCCTCTAGAAGCACCTTTGCATTGGAGTTGTTGGCGCTTGAGAAAGTGCCTCGCGAAGCGCCGGTGCATTGGAGTAGGGGGTTGTTTTAGGTGATGCTTCGCACACGTGGCATAGAATATACTGGAGAATATTCTGTTGAAACGCCTCGCGAAACGCTGATGCACTGGAGATAGCCTAAGTGATCCAATCGCGGGAGGCACGTATCAATCATTAATTTTCTCCCAAATCTAACCAAACTAGCAGCCTTGATCTTATGTGGCCTAGCCTTGTATCTAGACCTATGTAAAATTGATCCGGTGGCTTGACCTAAATTTGACCCAAACCCGATACTTATAATACCGAACTGGGTTTTGAATTTGAAACCTGACGAAAAAACAAGACTGGACCAGTTGAACCGAATTGACAAAAACAATATAAAATATACTGTCTGGTCCAACCTGAGTGCGGTCTAACTTGGTTGCCTATACAACCAAATTTGAACAGAGCAAACTTAGCTTGAGTGGAACCTGGATTTTCGACAACATGCCTTGAGCCCAACCAAACCGGGAGTTTGTACAGGCCTTGTACCATCATGTGTTCTCCTTTCGAGTGAAGTCGACTACCATGTTGGCGAAGGAATCATAGAAGCAATGTTGCTTGAAATAGATGCGTAAAGCTACTTTTGGATATCTTTGAATTGCGCGGTTGCATCATATTAGTTCTTGAATTTTAACTTTAGCTTGAACCCACATTTTCCTGAGCTTGCTAATTGCATCACTCAGTTTAGTTTAGTGGCTAAGCGATAGAAGATTAACTTGACAGGCCAAAAGCAGTCTCTGATATTTGTTTGTAGCACTTAGGTCCTTGAATTTACTTAATTATATTGTCCTTCACCCTCTATCATATCATTTTTCCCATTAATGGATGGAAGATTAGACTAAACTGGAAGAATTATGCAAATTTATATATCAAATTAAAGATTAAAATTCTAAATAAGATAATCATATAAATTTAAAGACCACTTATACAATTTATTCGAAATAGACTAGTCATTTTTTCCATTACTATTGGTAACAAATGATGTTCATTTTATGTAGTTATGTAGGGTTTAGAAGTATAGAGAAATATTTCAGTGTTTTGGAAAACAATGAGTTGTGTAATTTTTAAAGTAAATTGAGAGCTTGAAAAGCATAGAAACATTATCCCTATATATATTGTGAATATAATAGTATTGTAGTTTCATAAAAGTATGGATTAGATTGTACTCCTATGGAAGATGAATAACAAAGTTTTTTCACTTCCAGAAAATATGTATAAGTTGCTCGATTTTTTAGGGTGTGCAACCTGAGTTCTCGCACTTTGTTTGGAGGCTTGATATTCCTTTAACAATTCTTTGCTGTTTTACTTGACAAAAATTTAACTAAAAAAATCTTACTGGAAAGAAAATGGCAGGAGAAATGCTTTCTATTCTGAATTTTAAAATCTCCATCATTGGTTGTTTGAATTTGTTGTGGGAAACCAAACTTGGATATTAATTGGTTCTATTGCCAACTTGCAACCTTTCTCATGTGAATTGAGATATTGCATTGGTAGGTCTGTGATGGGTTTAAATTCTATCTTAATTCAATTTTATCCCATATACCTACTTATAAAGATTCAATCTAACTTAATCAGAAACAATTCTTAAAATTTAATCCAATCTTAACTCATTTCCAATTTAACCTTTACCCAATCTTACTTATTTCCAACCCTTAGAATTCAAATCCATTCAAACCTCAAAAAAAAACTTAAATATCATCTCAAAGAGGTTTGAATACTGTAGAAGGTGGAGAAAAAAATATTTTCACATTGTCTTATGAATTAGACTCTACGATTGAACCCATTTAGACCATAATTTTCTATCCTAACTCAATCCAACTCTCCATTATTTTAGAACTATTCTAGTTTGAATCAACTCAAACTTATTCTCAACTCAATTAGACTCATCCAAAACTAATTTATTCTAGATTTAGTCTTTTTTTAATCTATTTCAGCCCCACTCTTAACCAGCTCTATGCATAGGAAAATTCTTCCTCTTATGATGGTGACAAGATCATGACTCATGAGGGGCGGGAACGCGCAACCGTAGGTGGGTAACAAAACTTGGGTCCACGATGTTAGTCCTCTAGGAGATAATTGAACACTAATAATTCTGGGTAAATACTGTATAACATAATAGTTGTTTGGTTCGATGCATCATCCTCCAAGCAAGTACTTTTAAGAACTAGAAGATCAAATTTATAGGTGGTAATCAGACAAAAATGATCAGAACTTTTATATTCAATTGATTGCAAAATACTATAAAATATATGATTTTATTAATTTTGTTGTAAAATATAAGATTGACATATAAATTTCTTGATGTTGTTTACCTTATATTCTTATTTATTTTCACTCTCCAGCATTAATACTAATCTCTCGTGTTAAGTATTATACCTCTTATTTCTATTACAATAATGACTACGCTAGTTCAATAATTTTTTTCCTTGTTTCTTTAAACTTAAAATATTTTTAATTCATGTGTATGATCAAAATACACACAATATTTTGTAAAAAGAGGGAGTATTACAATGTAATAATGAAATGTTGGTATATCAAGATGGGATTCATATCCCGTGCCTTAGAGGAATAAAAGTAGTATGTCTTTTTCCTTATTTGAATCATTAGATTTTGAATTAATAGTTCAGATCAAGACGAGAAGAAATTTATAATTTCTCAAGAAGCGATTGACTATCTCAATTTTTCTTCTATATTAATTTAGATGAGTTAAATCCTAATTGGATAGTTTAGACTCATACACTCTATCTTTTCTTCTTTAAAACATAAGATACCAATCATATGCATCATTGTGATACAAAATCTTTGAACTACTACCTCCGGTTACCAAAAAATGACATTTTGGACATTGATACGTTCTCCAAAATTCAATTTTGATCATCAATTTGTATTATAATATATTTATAAAACATAATAAAACTATAATATTATAAAAATATTCTTTGAGATAAATTTACTCATATTTTTTTGATATAGGCAATCCAAACATTTATTAGGTGACATTGGACAAAATTAAAATACTCTGGCTATATGCATCCTAAGACTGTTGTTTTTTTTTAATTTTTAACCGGAGTGAGTTCTAGATAAAATTCAATGCACTTGTCGCTGTCACTCGGACAGTGTAACTCACGAGCTGATACATTGTAGCAGCAGATGGATGCAATCATGCAATAAGCTCAGGAAACAGCTGGAACAGAAAGAGTTTGGAGTTTGGTGTGCTGAACGCTGCACAGTCTGCATTAGTGTTTTAAAAGTCCGTAGTCAACATCGATTAACCGTTGGTGATGCATATAATGTATTCATAAGATATTTAGGAGTCTCAAACAATTAATCAGCCTCATATTCCGATTAATCGGTCGTTTTCTGATTATTGTTAATTGCAATTTATTAGTTAATAAATTTGGTGTCATGAGATATAATCTATATACTATATTGATGCAATATAAGTTTCAAAATATATAAAATATTTTTGATATTGTTAATTGCAATTTATTAGTTAATAAATTTGGTGTCATGAGATATAATCTATATACTATATTGATGCAATATAAGTTTCAAAATATAAAATACAAAGTTATTATATTTTGTGGTATACAATTACTGTATTGGTAGATCTAATTAACTATATCTTTTTATTTAAATATGTGCTAATAGCATGTAATAAGAAAATCATATTAATAATAAGTATGTTTATTTTTTGTGAGGATGTAATGAGTTAAAGAAACATCTAAATATTATATCATAGTGATAAAATCGACATAATCTTGATAAATAAACTATTTTAATTAATTATAAATATATTATTATAACAAAATTGCTCCCAAAATTTTGATTAAGCGGTCACATAACAATTAATCACTTCACTATACTCAATCCATCCGACAACTATATAATATTTTATACAACACTGGTCCAGGATCCTTGCGGCACTCATTTCTCCCTCTCCTCTCGAACCCCCGGGCCCCACTTTATTAAGTGATCCAATTGCGGCAGGCACGTATCAATCATTAATTTCCTCGCAAATCTAACCAAATTGGCAGCCTTCATCTCATGTGACCTAACCTTCTACCATCATGTTTTCTTCTTAAAGGGGAGTCTACTACTATGTTGGTGATGGAATCATAGCACCATGTTAATTGAAATAGATGAGTAAGTTCTTTTGGATATCTTTGAATTTATACAATTGTATTATATTAGTTGTTGAATTTTAATTTAACTTAAACATACACTTGTCTAAGTTTGCTAATTACACTATTCAATTTCACTTGTCGGATAAATGATAGAATATTAACACAATAGCCCACAAGGAGTCCTTGAATTTGCCTGTGGTATTTAAGTCACTGAACTTATTTAATCATACCATTTAGATTCTTTACTCTCTACCATATCATTTTTTCACTACTTAATAGACGGATGGACAGACTTAATTGGAAGAATTATGCACATTTATAAATTTACCCAAGTTAAATTTAAAGTTTGAAAACTTAAATGGGACGTCATATAAATTTAAGGACCACTTATACAATTTACTCGAAATAGACTGGTTTTTTTTTACATTACTACTGATAACCAATAATGTTCATATATAGTTTTGTACTGTATTTTTTGAGTTTGATCAGACTATGATCTAAACCATTGATTTCTTAATTAAACCATCAAAACCAGTTAAAATCTCTATATACATTTTCTTTTCAACTGCGGATCCCTCCTCATTTGTTTACCTTAATTTTTCTTTTTTTTAGAATCAATCATCAATAATTAAAAAAAGATCTGCTGTAGTTAGTACTAATTATAGTAGTTCTAAACTGTCCGATCTGAAATCGGATGGTCTAAATTTAATTATTGAATTTTGATGCAATAACTAGTACGTGTATAATTGATACGCACCCAACAACCGCATCAACAAGAACACCACGAACACCACTCCCCAAGACACGCAGACATACCAACCCCCGTGTCAGAGAAGAACAGACGAGGGTGGTCACTGGTCATCCCCAAGTCCGCATTTATCCTCTCGGACTGCTTCTAGACTTGTAGTCAAATCTAATCAAATCTCGCCACTAACCCCCTCCCACTAATAAAGCCCCCAACCACCACTCCGCTAAGCTAAATAATCCCATTCCACTCCACTCCGCTCTCCTCCCGCTTCCACCGACATCGCCGGAGAAGAGGCCGCAGCCGTGGGAGATGAAGCCCAAGAGCCTCCCGTTCATCGCCTTCGAGCACAAGCGGTTCGTCCCCGTACACCCCCCACCCCCCGTGCGCGCATTTCGGGCGATGCGGTGGCCTTCTTCGTTTCGGAAGTTCTCTAAATAATTTGTTTCTACGAGACTTCCGGTGTGTGTGTGTGTGAGTGTGGTGCGGGGGATCTCGATGCGGTATGCGGCGTTGCGAGAATTTTTGGACAATGGGTAATGCGGCGCGAGATCGCGTTTGCTTGTTCTTTTTCCTAAGTTTGTTTGCTATACGAGAGTTTTTGGCCAAATTTGGGCAATGCGGCGCGAGATCGTGTTTGCTTGGTTTTTTTTGCTAAGTTTGTTTTCCATATCGGGAAAGGATCTGGACTTGTAGGGGTGGGGTGCGAGCCCTAGATTTGTTCCGCATTTCGGAGGCTAGGTTTTAAGCTTTGGATAATTCTTTTTTGGGGGTATTTGTCCGGATTAGGAGTTTTGTGTTGTAGCTGCTATTGCCTCTTGTAAAGCTCTGGAGGTATCGTGCAGGTGGAGCAACAACTTAGGATTCTAGCGATAGAGCCAATTCTGGAGTGGTGTTGTACTGTTGTAGAAACATCAAACTTTTAGTGGATATGATTGAGGTTCTAGCAAAATTAGCTTACTACTTGAATCTGGCAGGAAAAAAACCTCGACTGTTAGTTTTTAGCAAAACTAGCTCATTTCTGATGCTGTCGGCTTGAAACAGGGATGCCTATGGCTTTGCAGTGCGGCCGCAGCACTTGCAGCGGTACAAAGAGTATGCAAACATCTACAAGGTAGAAGAGATGAGTCTGTCGATTCCTCCATTTTGCTCTGCATTGTTTGATCTTGATGAGTTGCATCTTCTGGTGCTGCATCTGCAGGAGGAGGAAGAGGAGAGATCCGATAGATGGAAGAACTTTCTGGAAAGGCAGGCCAAATGCGATGAGTCGTCTGGAGAGGATGTTAAGGTTGCACCGTCCTCGCAGGAAGATGGAACTGCTGGGGATGTTGACAAGAATGCTGAGGCCGGCGGGTCTGAGTTCCTATGTGATAAGATAGTCACACAGAGACCACATAAGGTCCAATTATGGACTCAAATTAGGCCCTCCCTGGGCCAGATTGAGGAGATGCTGAGCCTACGTGTCAAAAAGAAGCAGTTATCTACTGGCGGGCAGGATATGAAAGATGGAACCCCTCCAGTGAAAATTGAGGAGGGCAAGTTGTCAGAGGACTCAGATGATGAGTTCTATGATGTAGAGAAGGTTGACCCTAGTCAAGAAGTGCATTCAGGTGATATTGCCCGTGTTAACATGGGTCTGAATGGTGGTGCAAGTCAAGGAGGATATTATCCTTGGAAGGAAGAGCTGGAGTGCCTGGTCCGTGGTGGACTGCCAATGGCTTTGAGAGGAGAGGTGCAGCCTGCACCTTGGAGCTGTTTGTTTGTTCTATTTTTTGTATCTGTTCTGCTCATTAAGCAGCCCCTTGCTTTTGTGGTGACAGCTGTGGCAAGCTTTTGTTGGTGTTGGAGCTCGTAGGGTAAAAGGGTACTATGATAGTCTGCTTGCAGCAGAAGGTGAAATAGACGATAGCAGATGTTTTGATTCTTCGACATCAGAAGGTCCCTATGACAAACCAAAAGTACCTTCAGCATTTTCTTCTGAAAAGTGGAAAGGGCAAATAGAGAAGGTGAATAATTATAATCATTTTCTACAGGAAATCAGCCTCTTCTTTTGTTCATAATTTCTATTGGGAAGTCTAACAAACTCTAAGAATCCAATTTGCAACTTCTGGGCTCCTTGTAGGATTTGCCTAGAACATTTCCAGGTCATCCCGCTTTAGATGAGGATGGCAGAAATGCTTTGAGACGCTTGCTCATAGCTTATGCTAGACATAATCCATCAGTTGGTTACTGCCAGGTAAATGTGTCCATTAGTGTTGATCCCCATCGTTTTCTTTTTCTGTCATTGTTTGCCTCTTTGGAGCTTCTAAACACCATTTAACATAAAGTTGTTGTACTGCAAGTCACACACCCCACCACTCTAACCCAAAACCTGGCATTCAATGGTTCGACTAAAAAAGGGAACTGACTAGTCTCCCTCAGAAAATAATCATGTATGTATAATTAGGGTTGCCATAAGGACTGTCCTTAGTTTAGATTAATGTGGCATATACCTTGTTATGACCTTTGCCTTTTCTTTGACATCATGGTTCATGAACACACTTTTTTGCTTGCTTGTTTGGCTGGAGATTAGCAGGTGCAAACTTCAAACAGAACTGAACCATGTTCTTGTCCAACCCATGTTATAGTTGCTTCTATGATTGATATATCTTCGCTTGTTTTTTCAACTGTAACCATGAAGCCACTGCTATGAAACATTATATATTGTTGGCCATTTTCTTTGCTAGATAATCTGCTGCTATAACTATGATTTTTTATTTTTGTTTTTTAAATGGAGATTCTTCATTAAGTTGTGAGCATTTAGATTAATGCAACTTCAGGTTGTGGGGTGCTCTTCTCCATTTTGGAAGGATAGATCTGAAAATCTGTCTATCAACTTCTACCACCATTGTTCTTTTAAAAAAAGGAGGGGAAAAGGCAAGGTTTGCCGTTAACTTCTCCTTGAAGAAAAGAAATATTGTCATTATTTTTTTAATATGCATAAATAGAAATTTACCAGAATGTGACTCCTGTTTTTAGTCATCAACTCTGACATTTTATACTTGTCATGCCTAAATTTACATGTACTGACATATTTTTAATTTTCCGATGCTGCTCTATATCATTAACGAAACTCGTTGAAATGTTATGTCATTGGATAAAATAGTGGATAAATGTGTTGTTTCTGGGATTTTTACCCTTGAACTGTAAAGCAGATTTGTCAGATATCTTCCTTCAATATTCCACAACCAGTATTCTGATGTATACAGTAACATAGTTGGCAAAACATTTGTAGTTGGTCATTTGCAAGCACTGCTCTTAGAAAAAATTCGTCTTTTTTGAATGCTGCAGGCAATGAACTTTTTTGCTGGTCTATTGCTTCTATTGATGCCAGAGGAGAATGCATTTTGGTATGTTCCCAGGACACTTTGTTGTACAGTTTTTTAGAGTTCCTTGACTTTTTAAGGTTTCTCATAGTATACTTAAATTAAGTGATCTGTTAAATCTGTTATGGTATTACAGGACATTGATAGGAATTATTGATGACTATTTTGATGGTTATTTTTCTGAAGAAATGATTGATTCTCAGGTATTGTGATGATATCCCGTTCTTTTAATGTTTGTGACTGTGTTTGCATATTGGGGTGCTTGAAGCTCCCAAGTTGCTTGGTTCATTCTCATGCAATCGGAATTTTGGTTATCCTTAGGTAGATCAGCTTGTTTTAGAGGAGTTGGTCCGAGAGAAATTCCCAAAACTAGGTCTGTACTCATTACATATATAGAATATATTACTGGTGCCACGTTACTCTTTCTGCTAGTAACTGCACAAATTCAAGAATTGAGGGCTTTTTATCTTTTCTATTGCAGTAAATCACCTGGATTACCTCGGCATACAGGTTGCATGGGTTACTGGACCATGGTTCTTATCAATTTTTACAAATGTGCTTCCCTGGGAAAGCGGTTAGGCCTTATTCATGTTATTTTGAACATCTACTACTTCTTACAAGAAGATTTTCTAATCATAGCTTTGGCCAATTCTATGTGGCTAACTCTATAATCACTTCAATTTCTCTTTAATTCCAAGCAACCATCACTCTTACTGTACCTGTGAAAAACCTTAATCTCATGGAGGGAAATATTGGTTACAACATTTTATGTGAGGGAAGGGAAAGCAGATGATGCAGATTCGGGTGATGTCAACTATGATTATTACAAGGAGAAGGGGCAAAGTGAGCTCACACAGAAAAAGTAGCAAAACAACCATAACCATGTCCTTATATGTTATAAAGGAAATTGTACCACACCCACCCGTACTTGTCAAAAATTTCAGATTTCCACCTGTGCATTCAGTTTTGATGTTTTTTGAGATGAAATTTTTGACAATTTACCACATATACTTCTAAGCTGTTGCAATTTAAACATTTATTTTTGCAATTTACCACCTGTACTTTTTAAATTATTGAAATGTCACACCTATGGTCTTGAGAAAACTGTTTATTGTTGTAGATGAAAGGGCTTAGAGATGGTCTAATTGCTTATATTAAGTTATTAATCAAAATCTTCATCTCCCCATGCTAATGATCAACTTTTTAAGATAACATGTCTGAAGTTGCAATCATTTTGTAAATATGGATGGTAAATTGCCAAAATTAAATGCACAGGTTCTAATTGCTACAACTTAGAAATACAGGTATGAAATTGTTACAGATGTGGATCTTCAACTTTTAAAAAGTCCTGGTGAATGGTGCAAGTCGTTTGTCTTAGGTGGTATGCCTTCTGTAGGCTTTGCTGTGTGCTGTTGTCTTTCCTCTTTTGTGTCTGCAAACTATCAGATTCCTTGGTGGAAATGGGGGGATTACCCTTTATTGGAATAAGAATAGGTGAGTGGTGCAAGTTCCTCTTATGGTGGTTATAGGGTGCCTGCATGAAAGAGATTCTGTTGGAAATATCTCTTATCCTACTCGTATTAGGATTAGAGTCCTAATTGTATTAGATTTGAAAAACTACTAACAGTCATAATCAGATTGTATCATATTTTCTTATTGTTTTAGATTTAGAGTTGGGGATTTATATAAACTCATGAAGGGTAGGCTTAGAGAGATCATCCTATCATCCATCGTATAAGCAAGAGGGACATAAAGGATAAAGATTAGAATTTTCTTAAGTAGAAAACTTTTGTAGATGGCAAGAGTTGAGGGGTCTAAAATATACAAGGGTTGGTTGAGAGCGTAATCTCTTGTACTCTTTTGAAGTTGTGTTTAAGAAATTTATAGTCTTCTGCCTCAATCTTTTCTCTCTCCGATTGTCATTGTTTTACTGTCATTATTGTGGGTTTCTCTATTAGATCTCCTATTCTTGTTTTTGTTATTGTGCATGTTAGGTTGTATATCATGAGATGAGATTCAATCTTGTGACTGAGGCTCCAGCTAGCCCTAACAAGTGGTATCAGAGCTAAGGAGCTAGCGAAGTTATCTAAATTGGATATGTTGAGACGATCGGTAAGCATTGTGGAAGCACAAAATCAAGAACGATATCTAGTCGGTGAAGTCATCTAATATAGAAATTTGACAGCAAGGGTAATTTTAGTGTGTGACAATGTGTGGTGAAGGATATTGTGATCCAGCAAGGATTGATCGATGCCCTTGAAGAAGAAATGCCAGAAAAGATGTCCAATGAAAAGTGGAGGACGATGGAGCACAAGACTGTCAGTACAATCCGGCTATGTTTCTCTGATGAGGTAAAGTATTTAGTGATTCATGAAGATTCATCGAAGAAATTATGGAGGACTTTATGCTGACGAACAAATGAGCGCTGAAGCGGCAATTGTACAAATTGCATATAGAGGACAACACACGGTTCGTTGACCATCTCAAATCTTCAACAAATTTGTCATGCAGCTGATTAGTGTCGATGAACCGATCGAGGGGAACGACAAGGTTGTCTTGATGTCATCTCTTCTACCGTCATGGGAGCAACTGGTGATGAATATTCTCAATAGTTGGTAAGACTATTCTCAACTTCAATGAGATAGTTGCATATTTATTGGAGGCGGAGTCCTTGAAGAAGCTGGCAGACTCTTCATCCTCAGACAACTAAGTATTGGTTACTTGGTGCAGACAAAAGTAGGGGTCGCTGGAAGAAGAATGAAAGGATCAAGGCTGGCAAGATAAATGACAAACATTGTTTCATGTGCGATAAGGAGGGTCACATAATGAAAGATTGTTCAAATTAAAGGAATTAGAAGGTTCAGTTTGCTCAATAGCGGTGAAGGATGATTCAAATGTTCTTGTTGTTACTGAACCAGATATCTCGGATGGATGGGTATTATATTCTGATTGTTGCTTCTACATATGTTCGGTGAGGGAGATATTCAAAGAAGGATATCTACACCCAATGCGTGGTACTATTCACATAGTGATGGAAAGTCTTATGCAGTTGCTGAGATGGGAACAATCACTTTGGATATGTATGATGAAGCATGTTGCACATTGACAGTGGTTCAGTATGCCCCCGGATTAAAGAGAAATCTAAAATCCTTGAGGGCACTTCAACTCCATGATTGCAAGTTATTGTCACAAGATGGGTTTAAGCATATAACTCGCAATGGACAAGTGATCATGAAGAGTATCTGGAACAAATGAGTATACCAATTGATAGAAAATAAATTCAATGGTGATGCAACCAAATGAAATTTGATGAAAATTCCGGTTGGGTAGAGCAAGTCATCGTTGGCGGGTATTCAGTCATCGGGTGTAGTTAAGTGCGACACTGCAAATAATTGGTTGCAAACTCCAGTAGCAAGCCGAGTCATCGTCGGCAGGTATTCAGATATTGGGTATAGTTAAGTGCGACACTACAAATAATGTTGTTGCAAACTCCAGTAGTTGTAGAAGCAAAAATGCACGCTGTTGGTTACGGGAAGTCGCGGTAGGACCAGCCGTGCGGTACTTGCGAGTAGGTGAAGCTCAGAGTTGGTACACACCTATGGCATGGAGGGCCATAAGCGTGGGCGGTGTAATTAATCAAGTTGCACAATGGAGGAGCCCATGTGGTGGGTCTGAGCGGTCAAGCTCGGACACGCATATCTCATAGATATGCATAAACCCTCTGTGGTGGAGGACTCCCGCGGAGGTGAGAGGGCGAGGAAGAGATGGAAGCAAATTCTTGAAGGGGCACAATAACTTCAGCGGATAAGAGTCAAGGTGTAGATTGTTGGGAATGTTTGTTATCCTACTCGTAATAAGATTGGAATTCTAATCGTATTAGGTTTGGAAAGTTACTAAGAGTTTTAATCAGATTGTATAATGTTTTTTATTGTTCTAGACTTAGAGTTGGGGATCTATATAAACCCAGGAGGGGTGGGTTTAGAGATATCATCCAATCATCTATCATAGAAGCAAGAGAGACATAGAGAGGGTAAATGCTAGGGTTTTCTTAAGAAGACTTTTGCAGCGAGTAAGAGTTGAGGCGTCTAAAAGATACGAGAATTGGTGGAGAGTATCAATCTCTTGTGCTCTTTTGAAGTTGTGTTTAAGAAATTTGTGGTCTTCTTTGTCAATGTTTTCTTTCACTGATTATCGTTGCTTCACCGTCGTTATTGTAGTTTTTTATACTAGATCTTCTATTCTTTTTTTGTTATTGTGCGTGCTAAACTGTATCTCACGAGGTGGGATTCAATCTTGTGGCTGAGGCTCTAGCTAATCCTAATAGATTCATTATTATGATTGGCTATATTTTATTATGATTAATTTAATGTAGTGCTAACCAGTTTTGCTGTAGCAATCTCAAAGATATGGTAACACCAGATTGATAATATTTACAACTGTTTTGAATCATTATTGAAATAGCTAATTTGTGGAACTAACAAAGAGCATCCATTCTGGGCCATTTGGTTTTACATCAAGTTTGTGGGGTTAATGAACTTATATATTCATATTTTTGTATCTTTTACTTTTGGATAGAATTGATATCTTATTTTTCTCTATATACTATTTGAACATTTTAGTTCTTCGCGTCTGGGATGTTCTTCTGTTTGATGGAAATTGTGTGATGCTGTTCCGGATAGCTCTTGCACTGCTGGAGTTTTATGGTACTGGGGACACTGTTTTACTTTATTATGCTTTCTGAACATGAAAAATGATAATATATGAAGGCAGCATACATGCAGCAGTTCATCTAAGGGACTTGACGGGCTGATACTTGTGTTGATTGCAGGTCATGCACTTCTTACTACAAAAGATGCTGGGGATGCAGTTACCCTTTTGCAGTCTTTAGCTGGTTCCACTTTTGACAGCAGCCAGCTTGTCTTGACAGCCTGCATGGGGTATCAATCTGTAAACGAAACAAGACTGGAAGAGCTGAGGAATAAACACAGGCCATCTGTTATATCTTCAATGGAAGAAAGAGCAAAAGGTCCATGTGTATGTAATGACACCAATGGTCTTGCATTGAAGCTATATAATTTCAAACCTGACCCTGAACCACTGGTGTCAATAAGTAATTCAGCAGACAAAATGAGTGACATGGTGGATGGGGATATCAACCAAAAAATAGATTCTGGAAATATGGATGATATGTACTGCGGCCTGACTGTCAATTCTGAGATTGATTCTTTGCCTGATCCAAAGGACCAGGTGGCCTTCTCAAACCATATAGTCTAAGTGCTAATACTCTTGCCTATCTGAATTATCAAATGATGGTTCTCATGAGACACAAGGAACAAAACACAAATGCACTTGTCTTCACATGCACACTTTTATTTTGGGGTGTAGTGGGTGGTGGGGTTGTGTGTGTGTGTGTGTGTACGGGAGGGGGTGTTGGTGCTTACTAGAGTCTATTAGGTAAAGAGTATAACGTGATGTCAAACAAAAGGTAAAGTGTATACAATGAAACCCACACACACCCAAGCAGGCCATTTGCATGATGAGCCATGATCTATTCTTCTGTGACTGGTGATTGCAACTTAGACGATTGAATGATTGGCCAGATAACACCAGATATCCTCATTCTCTCATAAAAGCAAATTGATTATTCATGAAATAGACGGATCATGTTAGCTTTACCAAAATTTGTAAAATCAGCAATATATTAAACAATTATTCTACTTTGATTAAATGCTCCTCCCTTAGTGTCCAATTTTGTTTTGGAGATAGTATGTTGTTTCTGTTCATAGTAGACCAGTTGCAGACTTACAGAATATTCTACACTATTACCATCTACTGCCACTTTTCAGATAGTATAACCATATATTCGACCGAGTGTTGTATTTGTGCACATGGTAATACTTCTGTTGGAAGCTTGATCATTTTTAATCTAAATTTCTCATTGTGTGCTCACTGGTGCCACCGGCATCTTACATTGCCAGGAAATTTTGACATTTAGGTGTTAGCACTCCTATTGAGAATTGACATTACAGGTTTGGTATCATGGTGATATGCTGTAGTGAGAGTTGAAATCTTGTTACTTTCTGCCATTGCAAACAAGTTTGTCATTTGCGGCCCCCTTTATCATTTTTGCCTCCTCGAGTATTAGTGGTACTTAAGTGTTCTCTGTACTTTATTGTCGATAATCAAAAGCATCAATCTTAGTTGTATAATTGCAGGTGGTCTGGCTGAAGGTTGAATTATGCCGATTGTTAGAGGAGAGAATATCAGCTGTTCTCAGGTCTCTTTCTTCCAAATATCCAAGACTGTCATAGGTTGCTTGAGCCATCTTATATCAGAGCTGCACTTTAAGTTTTTTCACCTCATATAAGCAGCAAAATATATGAAACCATCAATGATAATACTTGCCATGGTTTGGCAACCATTCTCAGGTCATTTACTACTGGCTGGGGAGACCAGTCTTCTGTTGTCAAATGAACTGGAGCTGGTCAATCCTCCTGGCTGTGTCACAGCAAGGCCAGTTGAAACTTTGCCATGGATTAGTTTAAAACTGCTTTTTTCAGCAGACAACCAGACAGAATCTATCTAATTTTGTTATTTTTTTTTTTTATTTATTTTTTTTTACTTTGGAATGAAGACCTTAATTATTACATTTAATTGTATAGATTTACTCGACTTGTCCATAATCACTCAAAAGCAGCCCAAAATCACTCTTCCAAAAGAAACGTTAAATTAGCTGCATTAACCTGGCTGGTGTACGCTATATCAGTAGTGACCTGTTTGACCAGATACCTTTGATGAACTATATTATAAGTAAATTATGTCGTAACATTTATTTCATTAGCAATTATTGACCACTGGAGATGTTTGAACCAATATTTCCTGTTGGAGCTGGAGTGAAATGCAAGATGCCTATACATGAGAATGCCATTTCTCATCATTCAGTGTGCATTTATGTATTAATTTTTTTTCTCTGGGTTGGAGTACTTTTGATCTTCTTTTTCTCTTTGGCGTTCAGAGCTGATGAACTAGAGACAGCATTGATGGAAATGGTTAAGCAAGACAATAGGCGTCAATTAAGTGCAAAGGTATAGAACGCTGTACTGTTTTTTTTTCTTATGCCAATATCCAGATTACACACTATTGAATTCATTTTGGTCTGGTTGTATATTGAGCCTGAGATTTGGAGAGTACAAGTAACATTTGTCTGTAAATTGCCGTGCACCAAGTTTGACATGCTGCAAGATTTTTGAAGTATAATTGTTTTTAAATAACTATTTCACCATACAATTCAGCCTATTTTTCATAAGTTCCCCTGTGGGCTGAAGATTTCTGGTTTCCTTGGAGCATTCTGACCATACTGTTATCTCCTCTTTTTTCTAATAGGTTGAGCAGTTAGAACAAGAGCTATCTGAGCTAAGACAGGCCCTGTCGGACAAGCAGGAACATGAGCAAGCTATGTTTCAGGTTCAGTTGGTATCTCTGTTCAAATGCATCTTTCTACTACTATGACATGTCACTAACCAGGCACTGTCTTTCAGGTCCTGATGCGTGTAGAACAAGAACTGAAAGTTATAGAGGAAGCTCGCATCCTTGCTGAGCAGGATGCTGCAGCTCAGAGATATGCTGTTAATGTACTGCAGGTTAATTAAGCAACTTAATCTATTGTTCAGGTCACCTTATTTTTCTTCTGCATTGTTTGTTTCCATACGAACTTGCAGAAGTCCAACTCAGGTGTATAGTCTAGCCTCAATGCTCTCTAGCAAATATTTTTGACACATTAGAATAAAACTTGCATTGGATAATTGGATCTTATTTGTAA
Organism: Pharus latifolius; assembly: GCA_019359835.1. Classification (NCBI taxonomy): domain Eukaryota; kingdom Viridiplantae; phylum Streptophyta; class Magnoliopsida; order Poales; family Poaceae; genus Pharus; species Pharus latifolius. The sequence goes on along the minus strand of CM033323.1, from coordinate 9,914,658 downwards.
ATTTATTGATGTATAAAGATTAGGCTTTTCAGAAATAGTTGCAATGTATGTGCTCAAAAGATTTTTAGGCAAGGTTGAAAAGGCCAGCCTGTTACTATGGCCAACTTGGCTAGGACCAAAACCTGGTAAACCAAAAACTTAATACAAATGTAGCAGCACTCAATTTATGCTAAATTAACTGATTTCATGACTGATATCTAGCAATTCTAACTGATCTTAGAATCATTCTTGCAATTAACACCAAGTAATAATATTATTTACCAAAAAATTGCCAAAACAATTAAAAACTGTCTTTTTTATGTTGAGTGATGAAAAACTCTTGCATGTTTGGAAAACAACTAACATGAAGATGAGCAAACATCAGAGCATACCTATGTCTGTAGTACTTAAAAATGAATGCTGCTTTGTTTTGTGTTTTGTTGTTTGAACTCTGGAAGGGTTCTATTATTGAAGGAAAGAGCTCCAATTTCTCTGTAGTTAGTATTATTTTTCATCAGCCATCATGATTATTTGTCAGCATTTACATGCAACAAAGCTAGGTATATGCCTGCTTTTTACACTTATTATACTCGCTTGTTATACACTCACCGGGTCATGATATATGTGTAGGAAAAGTATGAGGAAGCTATGGCTTCACTTACTCAAATGGAGAACAGAGCAGTCATGGCAGAAACAATGTTGGAGGCCACGCTACAGTATCAATCTAGCCAGCAGAAAGCACAAATGCTGTCCCCTTTGCCTTCTCCAAGGTATCTCAGATCTTGCTTAATGCTATTTGTTATCAATACGAGATCAACCCTGGCAAGATGGCAATTCTAATGTATTGATCACCTTTTCCCTATAGCGTGAGCATCTTGAAACTGTTGACTCTTCAACACATGTTTGAGACTGCTAATGTGCTGTTACTGTAGCTCAGTTATAACAGTCTATAATTGTGATGATAAACTTAAGTCAAATAATTTCCTGTCATTTGTTTTGATAGTGCTCCAATTTTGATATGATATTGTGCCTGCTTGGATTTTCTTTTTCTAGAACACCAACACGAGATGCATTACCTGGCCAAGCAAACCAAGAATCATCACAGGAGTTCCAGCCCAGAAGAATAAACTTGCTCGCCCCATTTTCACTGGGTTGGCGTGATAAGAACAAGGTATGTTATTTTTCATCAAAGTAAGTTATTTAGACAAGCAGATTGCAATACTGAGACAAAAGGCGTTCTCTTTATATATATATATATATATTAAATGGTAGTTTCTACATGAAAAATGAGAGAACATCATAGCCCTGTTCCTGCGTCAGCATTTCTTTTTTTTTTTTCCATGTGCATGGGGTTTTATGGTTGTTGACCTTCACTGAATGGGCTGATGAGTTGTGGTGCAACTCGCTTTTGTGAGGCTTGCCCTCAACTTCCCACTAATACGGATCAATTTGATCTGTATGTCTAGCTTAAGTCGACATAAGGTATAACTTGAATAGTAAAATTAAATCAAAAACAAATATTCTCAAGTCCCGCACAAACCAAATTGACATACAGCAGATATTTCACCCGGTTGTATCAAGGACTGGGAATAACCCTTTCATTTCTTTCCAGCACCATGTTCAGATGACATATATATAAGAATATAAGATCATTTTGGGTATTCTGAGTACTTAGTATATACAATCTGTCCTATTATTGACTTATTTTATATAATCAATTGCTGTGAGCTGCTTTTTTGCCCTTTAACTTCATTGTTAAGCATGGATTCCTCATAGAGCAAACAGAACACTGCTGACGAGTCCACAAATGGCAAGCTTAATCACAACTATGAGCAAAGGGTAGAAGCACCCAATAAGGATGACGAGAAGCAAGGAGGAACACCAAAGCATGCTGGTGAACAGACGGTAGAGTTAGAAACATACAAAGGAGTTGGCAAGCTGACAGCAGAGATGCACAAGAAACTTAGCGAGCCGCCAAGGGTCCAAATAGCCACAAATGATATGAATGGACAGCATGAACACTTAGATGAAATAAAATTGGATTGAAACTCACAAGCTCAGTCCTCCGGATATCTTCACCACTGTGCTATATGGTGATGCTCAGATCTTGCAGTAACAGCTGAGGTAACATTGGATGGCTTCAATTTTTAAACTGTCATGTATTGTTGTATGTATTTTTTTTTTAATCTTTTTTCCCCTTTCCCCTTTTCCCTTAGCATCATCTTTTTTACTATCACTTCAATAGGTCTATAGGGTCTTATCTTTTCCACCACATAAGTGAGAAGAAAGTAGTAAGACATGGCTTCCTCTTAGCTGATGTAACTAGGATAAGCACATAAGAAATGTACCAAAATGAACGATCTTTTCTGCAATTTATGAGAGCATGCTTGCTGTTTTGATCTCTGCTAGAGAAGTACGCATTTGTCATAGGCTTGATAAAATGTTGGTCGTGGTTTGGTTTCCTCCAGTATTTTGTGTTCAGTTGAGGGCTGCACTGCTTGTTTGTTTTTTTTTTTTTGTTTTGAATCTCCCCTATCAGTAAATATGAGCTTTGACCTTCCTGTGCGCAGCAGCAACCATATTTTTGCAATGCTAATTTAATTTGCACAGGCATGTAGTACCCGTTACTCAGCGGTTGGTATCCATCCCGAAGATGTTTATGAGGCAAGTCTCCATTTCAAAAGTTTTTACAGCGGTCCTCCAGCCCCTCCAGGTTCAAAAAAATATCGCGAATTACTGCTGGTCACTGGCCAAACCGGCTGGGAATGGTATAGTGAAATCCCATCTGGTTGTAATTTCTATGTTAAGCTTGTTTGGAAGGATGGTTTTTTGTTCTGTTGTAGGGAATTTTTATAGATTAGGTTTGGAATTCTAGTTTGATTAATACAAAATTCTGGCGGAATTGCTTCTCAAGAAAAATGCTTTAGCTATTCCGGATGATTCTGGTTGAGCCAGCGGGTTTACTGTTTTAGGGAGAAATCGGGAACTGGCTGGTGGGCTGGGATCAAATAGGCTTCCAGGTTTTAGATCCCGTGGCCCTCTAGGCCGAATTTGGTGCTAATGTGATCCCTGTGAGACCACTTTGAACGCCGAAAGCTAATGTGAACGGGAAAAGGAGCTTCTCTTGATGGCTTCATAATATTTCAGGTTATTTCCCAGGTAGGATCCGGTTCGGACCTGAGGCAACAACCAAAATCTTAACGTCAATTCTGGCGGACTTGAAGTTTATCCGAGCTCGTGGGTCTTGAGCGTTTGGTGATGTGATTCGTTTTTGGCTTAAAATTTTAGAACCAGATTAATTTCTTATTGGAGTTTTGTTTTGTTGTTTTTTCTTTCTTTTGTCTTTTTTTACCTTTGTAAAGATACTTTTGAGTTTATGAAATGATTGTTAGTTTTTTTTTGCAGTTTTTAACCTCAAAAAAAAAAAAAAACTTGAGAGCCTCTTGTGTATGAATATCTGGTGCTTCTACTCTCCCTGTTATTCATTTATTAGTTTCATCAATAGTTTTGCTTGGTCTCGAAAAATGGCATTTTCTTATTCCACTATTTTGTATAAAAATTCATTTTGTTTTCTTTATTTTTTGAAAAACCAAATAGTTCCTCTTAATTTCTAAATTGACTCAAAATGATCATTTGAATTAAAACTAGAATTAAAATAATAATGTGTTAGTGACTAAATGATACATAGAATGACATAAATTTTAGAGAAATCAAAACACTAAACACTAATTTAACTAGGATTACAAAGAACTTTAGTAGGAATCTTACATAGGCTTCGGACGCTGCACCTAGGATTAATAGCAACGAGGACGGAAATTTTGGGGATTTGGGAGAAATCTATATATCCACCGATACAAGCAAATATTTAGTCCATCATATTAGCACAAAACCGTCCACATCATCATTTTAATTTTGGTTTGAATTCAAAAAAAATATTTTGAACTGTCATGCAAAATAGAGAGACCAAAATACTATTTTTCCTCTAATTTTGTACCAAGTATCAAGTTAGACACAAAGTTCAATAGGATTAATATAGTACTCAACAGAATTTTATTATTCAGGTAGATATCTTGCCAACAATTGGGAATTCTTATTCTTGACTTTGAACTTATTTTGGTCAAGGTCTTTTCAGTACAATGGGCTACTGCTGGCAATAATTTGTTTGAACTCGTGTATAATTGACTTGAGGCATACAGCTGGGACGTGGCTCGTAGCATGGGACCCAGCATATTCCGATGCTTGTCCTTATCCACCCTCTCATTGGCTCATCGCCCTTTAGTGCTCTTTATATATATATATAGAAAAAAGAAAACAATGCGCAGCTCTTTTGACACATTCAGTGTATGTGTGACCAAATACACGACCTGAAAATTATCATGACGATGGTTAATCGAAAATTTTTATATATTTTATATGATAAATACTATGTAACAAAAAGGTGTTCATACAACTTGAGGGATCACCCCCACACGTACACACAAAAATGAGCATGCGTGGGTTTAAGCCATAAAAGATCATAATTAACTACTTGAGTTAGACATGCTATAATTAGGTAATCTATTGTATGATTTGTTGTCAAAGTTATGATTTGACACAAAAAATCTTATATAAACATCACTTTTCATACACACAAATATTTGCTCTTTATGACCAAAATTAGACAATCTTAATGATCATCTTAAGAAAGTATGACAAGCTGTACTTTCATAGACATGCAACAAGTAAAGAGTGGCCTCAAATAACCATGTCTTATATCCCAATGCCAATAAATTACTATGTTTGATGTGGAATTGGAGTTCTATGACTGGTTCTTGACAGCTAATACCTGCTAATTTACTTCAGGAAAAATGCTACTTTCCTGAAATATCTCCACAATTGGCCCTAGGGTGTTTTGTTAGGTTCTTGGACTGTTCTTGTACTTGATCATTTGGTTTTCTGCATTGACTTGTAATATATGACAATTGTGGGACATTTTTAAATGTCAGTGTCACTTTATCGAAGTGATAACGTCTCATATGTTTTTACAAGTTATAGTGTCGTTTTGTACTTGATCGGTACTACAATTTGATTTACAGTTACAAGCAGTAGAATATGTATAAAAAGAAAAAGATTTAAGGGTGTTTGGATGAACTTTAATTTCAATCTATGGATTTATAAGTTGAAATTGTAACTAAACACCCATCTTATTTTAAACCTTATATTCCACAAACACAAATTTTTTTTAATCAAAAACTTTAAATAAGCTGAAACTGGTGTGAAGAGATTTTTTGGATTTACAAGTTAAAGTCCCGAATAAATTGATTTATTTGAGATATTCAAGATTGGTCAAATATGCCATCAGATGTAAGGTTCCATGTCTGGTGCAAATTTAAGTATAATATGTCACATGTCCTATCTCCAAAAAAAAAATCATACTTTTCTCTATTTTCCTCTGCTATATATGCATGTGTTTCTTTCTAATTGAACCTACATCTAATATGCCACATGGAGCTTTGCACCTGAACTGATTTCGTATTAAAGAGCTTCAATACGTTATAATGCTTATTGTTGCTCTTTTAATAATGCTTGTGGCATGAAATAAACAGCATCTCGTTTCTGGAAGTTATTCTGATTGCTACCTGAAAACAACTGGGTATGAAATGAGGAGGTTTTGGAGGAGCATTACCTAAGTAAACAAATGTTTGACACACATTAATTAGCCAAAACCAACATTAGTCCCAGTCAGAAAAGGTCCCTTAATTAGCAGTCGTGTACAGTTCAATTCCAGCCTCGAACATGCCATGCATGGTGATCTGCTGATGAACATGCCGACACATGACAACCAAGGGAGTCTGTGGGCCATAAATACTTCAAGTCCTTTTCTGGATGTACCCTTATATCCGACATTCCTTACACTAGGGTGATCTTTTGCCTACAAGTCTTCAATGTCTTGCCATTTCTTTGCACCTGTATAGTTTGTAGCTTCAATAAGAAGTCAGTCTTTAGAGTTTATAATGAAAAAATCTAAAAAACTGATTTGTTAGAAAAGTTTGAGAAACTATTTGACACCTAACCCAACCACTGTTACTGGTATCAATCTCTTTTTGCTGAATCAATTATACTCATTTTATTAATGGATGTTGGGGTGAACGGGATTAGGAGCTGCAAAAACCACTCTATCCTAATTTCAACTTCGCTTTAGCAGGGTGCTTCAATTTCTAGGGTAAAACCCCTTACAAAAAAATGTTGGTTTGACTCTAGTTTCGACTTTTTAAAATTTGACCAAAACTAAAGCAGAATCAAAGTCAAATGTGTCTTTTGTATTTTGTTTGGGAGCTTTTATATGCCCCGAATCTGTGTCATGAAATTGTACATATTGATGTGACTTAGAGGTATTGGTTGACAAATAATAAGAATAATGCTTGACAGTTTTGATTTTATTAGTCGAAAAAAATAAGAACGTTCCACATCGCATAGGACTATTATCGATAATCTTTGAGAGCAAATACAATTACATGGTATTTCTGATTTTGACGACAGAAAATCTATTGTGCCTTCCAATCTAATTACAGGCACCAGCCACTTCATCTGCCAGAGAGGCACAAAGAAGTAGATCACTTCACTCTGGAAAGTTGCCACCCAACTAGGTATACACATATATAAAGGAGTTCTTTGAACTTTGAAGTACTAGAAGTAGCTCTCTCCTCCTCTAACTCTGCGAACAGTTCTTGTAGCCATCTCACTCTTCTTTGAGGTGATGCATGCAGATGCTTCTTGAGTTCTTGTTCACTTCAGTGATACAATTCAGGCTATATAATTACAATCTGTTACCTAATTGAAGTACTTAACCATCTTGTTTTCTGCAGATTAATTTCATCCATGGGAGGTGAAAGAAAGGTGCATTTTACAGATGATAATGGGAGAAAGTTACCAAGGAGAGGCCAAATAAAAGCTAGAATTTTCAGGTCTATTTTCGCCTTGCTCGCAGCGGCAGCTTCGAAGATTTCAGGGAAAGGAAGATGGAAGAAGGATAAGAGTGTAGGAGACATACATACGTTTTGATTTCTTCACTGGATGAATTGATCCTGATGTATTAACTATTAGTGTCTGAAATAAACTTAAATCTGTGCAAAATGCTGCATTAGTGTGAAATGCTTGCAGCTTTCTCTTGTCAAGAAACAGGAGTTTATGAGGTTGATAGAAATGCTTGTGGTCGACTGACCATGCTTTGGAAAGTGAAAAGTCTGTGCATATGTGCAGATTACCTGTTAACCTGGCAGTAAGACCGTCTCCAACAGACTCCTCAAAACACTGTTCATCCGATTTTTTTGAGTTTTCTCCACGATTTAGGTTACCGCCGTTCCTCCAACAACAGACGGATCCGACGCTACCGCGATGCAGATCGGAGAGAGGATGTCGAAATCTCGACATCCTCTCTCCGGTTGCTATTTTCTTCCCAGGGGTGTCCGCCCCCAACTGTCGACGGTTCGCGCGGGAAGGCCTGGCGATGGTGCGGCGTCCTCGTCGGCGGTATCGGCAGGCCGTGGAAGGCCTGGCGACGGTGCGGCTTCCTCGTGGGGGGCGTCCTCGTCGGCGTCCTCGTCAATCTTGTAGCAGGGGCATCCTCGTCGGCGTGGACCGGTCGGCGTCCTAGACGCCGCCGCTACCCCGCCACACCGATCCCCGCACTGCCGGCCCCCCCGAGCAGCCGCCACCCTACACCGCCGCTCCCTGCGCCCCCGCTCGCCCCCGCGCCGCCGCTCCCCACGCCCCCGCTCCCCGCGCCCCCGCGCCGCCGCTCCCCATGCCCCCGCTCCCCGCGCCCCCGCTAGCCCCCGCGCCGCCGCTCCCCAGCGCTTGTGCTCCCCCGCGCTGCTGGGTCCCGGCGTGGCCGCCTCCCGTCGCGCCCGTCGCCCCCCCCCCCCCCCCCCCCCCCCCCCCCCCCCCCCCCCCCCGTAGCCTGGCTCCGGTACACGCCTGCAACTCCTCTCCCACGCGTGAACAGTGTTTCGAACGGTTATTTTTGAGGATTACTGAACCGATTTAGAGATTGCTGTTGGAGTAGATTATAATATAGAGATAGAATTTTTTTTTGGGAGATATGTATATAAAGATATAGAGATCCGATTTTAGGATTCGCTGTTGGAGAAGGTCTAATGTGGGGCCGTTTAGGGATGTGTATCAATGGAAGTGATTCTAGTGGAAGATCTAAAACCTTTTATCTGTTATTAATTATAGAATTTATATGTTCAATGGGCTTACGTCCTTTAAAATTTCCATAATAAGATTGATTTTGATGTAATTTTTTTTATAGATATTGAGTTTTTTTTTGCAATATGAACCTTGGTCGGACGGAGCAGCCTGCTTCCTTAAAGCATAGCCTGTCATTGGCAGAGCCTAGAATCTTCTCCAGCAAATTTTTTTTATTACATCAATCTCGGGGTAGATCTTTAACTGAAGAATTTTTCGAACCTGGCGTTTATTAACATAAAACTGAATCCTGGTCGGTGCAACCTACATCCTTAAAGCATAGCCTGTTACTGGAGGAGCTTACTATAAATTTTTCTTGGGGGGTTCTTTATAATATTATCGAAGTTTTTCCGACTTTTCTTCTAATACTGTATACTTGAGGGGTTTATGTGAAGTTCAGTGTGGACAGATAGATCCATTACCCCTATCTATTATGGAGGGATCGGTCACAATTTTTTTGAGAAAATTGTATGTGTTAGATTAACAACACACACCTCACTACTATCTCTATTCTCTCTTTCGGAGATTATCAACACTAAAATTCTAATTAAACACACACATAAAATAAAATAGATCATAAATTTAATCCATGATCTCATATTACTTAGACATATATTATAATCGTCTTGGATGCCCGTATAAGTACGACTGGTAATTATATTTATTGAACTTAATTACTTGGACCGCCAATCACTCGACGAGAAATGTCAAAACCAACAAAAAAATAAAATAAAAAAATGATCGCTCGGAAACCCAGCAAAAGTTTTACCTTTCTAACTTACTAACCTTGGAAAATTCTGCAATTTTTCCACTGCCTTCCGTATCAAATCAAGAAATGCTAGCTAGAGTGCTAATGCAAAATGGTCCCCACTTAATTGCCAGCTAATGACAAGCAATGAAAGCACAAAATAGAGATTAAAAACCAATACAAGGCAACAACCTCCACAAATTTAACGGGCTTTGTCTCTCGACTTCTAACTCACGAGTTAAAGCTACCTTGTTAGACATCTCAACTTCAAATTTCGATTTTTTTTGTGAAAATCGAGCTCATTTATGGTGTGTTTGATTTTCAGTATAATACTGAATCTGATTTGTATGTGTGAGACAGATCAAGAAAGATACAATTGGATGATGTTTAATTGATGTATGAGATTGTGGAGGTTGAAATGAGTTGTTGTTTGGTTAGTTGATGTAAGTAGAAAAATATATAAGATAAAAAAATACTATAAAAACTAGTTAATGTTTTATTTCACTTCAACCGTTCTTATTCTAATTTAATTATTCTTAATCAATATTAATCCATACTAAGAATCGTTAATATACACTAATCACTCTCTAATCACATAATACTAAAAATCATTATTATCTCATATTCCACTTTAATAATTTTTATTTTGACTCAATAGTTTTTAATCAACCTTAATTCATATTAAAAGCCATTAATATACGTTAATCATTTTTAGTTATGCAATTAGGCGAGTCAGACTGTAGAGAAATGGTGGGAGAGCGTATCCAACAGACCAGACTCACAGTCACTTTTTGCATCGACTCGTCCAATTGCATCTCATAAACCAGACTAAGTCTGATGCAGATAATCAAACGTATGGTTGGTAGCTCGTTCAGATCTAGAAACCAGAGCTAGGACATTTACTCACATAATTATAATAAATTACATGTTGTGCCATTATTTATGATAATTAATACTATATCCTTAAGATTAATAACGTAAGTGGAATTGTGGGACAAATGTCTCACTAGCTTAAACTTTTAGACTCCAGTATTTATGCATAGAAATTGGAACTAAACCCCAACCAAACACTCCTTTTAGATTTGTTAAGAATACAGGTTTTTTTGAAAAAAAAAATCTATTAGCCAAAAAATTTTCTAAAATTATTGTGTTCCAAACTAGATCTTAGTATGAATTGTTAGAAACTGCAACTTATTGTGTTCGGTAAAAGAAAAAGGTTGTCCAAGGAGCAAGTATCTTTTTTTCTTAAAAACTTACACCATATATATATCACACATTCAAAAATTGAATTTAATCTCTACCCTCTCTTATCCCCGTACTTCTTCTTCTTCCTCCTCTTCCTCCGCCTCCCCTCCCCATCCACCGCTATCGCTACCCAGTCCCACCTTGTCCTCCCCATCCACCCACCGCCGCTTGCGGCTAACAGAGCCTCCACCGCCTCACCTCATCATCATCATGACGTCGCCTCTTTCGTTGACCATCACCCACCACCATTGACGGCCGACACCACATCGTTGTCTTTCTACTGGAGATACTGAAGAAGGAAGTAGCTAAATATTAGAAAGATAGATCTAAGAAAAATGATTTAATCTAATAGTAGAAATATGTATTCAAAATAAGATAAAATAGTTGCATGCCTCTTAATAAAAAAAACACTAAGTCCAAATTAAGCGCATAGTGGAAGAGAGTCGAAACCAAGTAGACAAGTGACTAGCATAGCCGTAGGCTTTGACCATGGACTACTACTACTCGACCTGTCGACAGTGCTCAATAGACAAGAGTTAGAGGAGCCCATGTGTGGTGCAATAGGCCAACAAGATCTTTTGACAAGAATTGGATAATGGAAACATGATAGGGACATGTAAAGTCCAACGTAAGCAAGAGCATGTTCAAAAAAGGGGAAAATTAAGCAAGGTGAACACATACATAATGGAGGAGATTTGTCTGTTTTGGTCACAATGAGGTCTCTGACTAAGGCTAATTTTAGCATCACGATGTCTTCTAGAAAATTCTGTTCTTTAACTTCTTACATAATAATTACATCTTTTTGATATGAAAAATATCACTAAAATGACATAGAGTTTTTTTTAAATGACCCAAATTAAAAATTTAATTGCAAAACTAATTCACAGTAGATCAAAATTGTGAAAATAACTTGACACATCATCTTGTCACGGCTTAGAGCTGCGACAAGCCGTGTGTCGTGACTAAATGAGTCAATCGCGACTCCGAGCTGTGATAGCTGACTTGTTGCGGCTTTCAACCGCGCTAACACGTCCTCAACCCTTTACCATGAAAAAAGAGCCTGTCGCACTCCAGAGCTGCGACAAGCTTCAACTCGGCTCAATAAAAGCCTATCACAGCTCCGAGTCGCGACAACTCTATCCCTCCATTCCCTCTCTTTCCCATGTGCTGTCTTTTTCTTCTATGTGTTGTCTTGTGTGTCTCCTCCCTCTTTCTTATTTTCTTTGATTTATTCACTTCACATTCTTTCTGCTCCCTCACACAAAACCTCACACTCACACTCACTCACATTCACTGTTTTCTTCAACTCTCTTCACTTGCATCTTTTTTTCTTTTATTTCAATTATCTCAAAAATTAATCTTAATCTCAAATTGGTGAAGTTGTAAACATTTGAGCTCAAGCAACACTCTTCCAAACTACATAAGTTTTGTTCAAATTTGATAATATTGTTGCTAATCTTTTGTCAATCTAGTTAGTAATAATGTGGATCAATATTTGGATTAAGTAATGGATGCATGTTTGCATGTGTTTATTATTGTAGTTACTTACAGTTTTCATGTTACTAATCTTTATTTTGGATGTGCTTGTTAATGTAATAATGTAGGTTAATTTTATGCTAATGATTTCATGTTTTTGTTAATTAATATTTCTATGCATATGTTAATATTGTAAATATTGTTATTGTTAGTAATTTTTTGCATGTTCATGCTGATGGTTCCATGCTTTGTTCACTAGATAAAATAATTATATTATTTATTAGTAATTTTGAAACATGTTAATTATATTAATGAGACATTGTTAGGTATGTAAGTAATGCAGTAATGATGACTTTGAAATTTTTTTAAAATTAGAGAAATAAGAAAATAATGCAGACAATGAATAAATTGAAAAAATATTTATTATTTTTTAGAAATATAAAAACTGAGGAAAAATACTAGTACTAATCAAAACTGTGAATAAAAATCAGAAAAATAATATAGTTTCAAAAATATAAATAACCTGGAAGAAAAACTATTTGCAAAAAGGGCGTCAGTCGCTACTCAGGAAGTTGATCTGATGCAACTAGTCCCAGGAAAATCATATTTTCTGTAAATAACCAAGATGAAAAATAAAATTCAAAAAAAATATAGTTTCAAAAATCGTATTAAAGAAGTTGTAACATGTAAAATTATTTATATTTTACGTTGTAGTTTGTGAAATTTATCGAAGAGACCGAATATTTTGTGGCAAGTCTTTACTTAAAGATGAAAATAATGTGAATCTAAATTTTTCTACAGTTATAACTTAAATATTACTCATATTAGTCAGTTATGCTAATTTTGGAAAATAAATTTTGTAGATATGGCTCAAGAGGATATACAACTTCCAGAGCAGCGAACTGACATGTATGATGTTGCCCATCGTGGACATTTATTGTGGTGAGGACGAGACCTTGACCCACTTGTATTGATGGCTCCCATAGAGTTCTAGACTCTTCATGCGGGATATATCCCCTTTCTCGCAGCTGCAGGGCTACTACCCTTTGGTCGTATGTTGCAAATTGGTCATGGTCTCACACTGGACAAGCCATTGATCTCTACTTTGGTAGATCAATGGCATCCTGACACACACACGTTTCATTTCCGATGGGAAGAGATGATGATCACGTTGGAGGATATGAGCATAGTTGTATGCCTACTAGCCACTAGAGTTCTCATTGTTCCACCACCGAGGCTTGTAGATTGGCACACACAGATGCATGATCGCTCGCGTATGGTGGATGGGCGTGGGTGCAGTGTGTGTGTTTAATAACCATAAGCAAGCGAACGGTTGAATGTTGAGAACTTAAGAGTCGAATTCCATGAGGAACAAACGTATTTGTTTTTTAGGCTAACAAATTACTGATTAAATCTAAACGATTTGGGGTTGTTTTCTACCACTAAATCTACTACTAAGCCTATCAATCTAGGGTTTAAGGAACAGAAGGAAAACTAGGGTTTCGGGAATTCCATAACCATCAGCTGTAATTCTATCCAAGGTCTGAGAATTGAAAGTTAATTTCAATTATTTTCCAAGACAGATTAAATTGCCAATACAGTCGTTGGTACAATGGTCAGAGGATCGCTTCTACGATTAAATTTGGCGAGAGCCTCTCTCCTGTTCTGGATCCCGCGTCAAGGCGCAAAGGACTCAAGAACTCCCTCAAATGCTTGTTAAGACTCAACTGCTACGTTTGTTTCCAGAATGAGAATTTAGGGTCTAGAGGAAGAAAACGTAAGGAACTAATTGCAAAACTTAAGATTGAGACCGAGGGGGAGTTACGCCTTTCGGATTAGCTCATCCCTAACCCTAGAAGTGAATTACTCACAAAAAGACAAAAAAAATACAAAAATAATAAGAAATAAAAGAAAACTTACTTGATTGCATCAAAGAATTATGTCTGTCGTCCTTACCGGCTTACAAACGAGTAAACTAGAATAAAAATAGAGAAGGGTGCTCTACTAAACTAAACTAAACTAAAACCCTAAAAAATAGCATATGAAAGCTTCCCTAATTGAGCCAAAAACTTCTCTATTTATGATATAATAGGTTCATGTGCTCAAATATAACTCTTGACGTGCAGGTCACGAAATCCAGCTTCAAACGGTGCAAGAAACAGATAAATCGGAGTTAAAATCAACAAAATTGACCAAAACAGCCTTGGTAACTGAGCCGGGCATGACCTGAGGCACGGGTTGTGCTCCAAGCCGAGCACGGGTCGTGCCTACAAACGTGCTAGGCTCGGTCAAGGGTAGCACAATGGTGTTTTTGACCAGGCAACCAGAAGTGTTCGATCAAGATGTGTTTGATCGGGACATGTTCGATGAGGTGACCAAGTGTGTTCGATCATGGCTCTTCATCCAATTTCGTCGTTCAAGTGTCTTCGACCAGTTGATTTCGACTGTGGCGTGTTCGATCAGGGTTCCTTTTTGTCCAGTTTTGTGCCTTTCATCCAAACTGGTTCAAACGAACGCGAAACATCCTCAAATTTTGTAGGTTTGATCCCTGGAACATGGAAAATACAACCATGAAAGCGGATTGTAAAAATGATACAAGAAGATACATAAAATGTTGCGTCAAAGGAGTTTTCACCATGTTTTTAGCATATTTTCGTTAGCACATCAGGTTTGACAACGTCAATCAGGCAGATCGTATTACAACATCTAGGCGTCGCGTGCCTCATAGATTTTTGCTATGATATCATGAGTGCTCGTTTGATGCAGCGGATCATGTTGTGCAACAACATCTGTTTGCAGACCTAATGGTTATGTTCCAGTACATCTTGTTCGCATCTACACATGGTTAATTCCATTGGTAGAGAGCATAGTGAATGCCCAACCCAGGTAGGTTCCACAGTATAATTGGGCGGTTAGGGTTCGATCCTGACTAGCCAAGGCGGATTCACCGTTCGGTACATTCGGACAATAGTTCCCTTTTATGTTCTATCATTTACTCATTCTAGTAACAAACTCAAACTTGTCTTATGCAGTACGACATTGCATTTGCCATCGAGAGACAAAGTAGATCGATTCTAGGTGGCATAGCACGCGGAGGGTGCTAGTGCTGTAGTGAGATCATCGGTGCCTAGCGTGCAATCAACATTGGGGCTGACAACTCATGTATGACCTTAGTTGTGGGTGTGGAGCTGATGTACATTTGCCAAGACATACATCAAAGATCCCACCTACCCAATATCTTCACGCCCTAGCATGACTCCTGCTCAAGATAGCCTATCCGTCACACATCCAAGTACCTCTGGTGCACATCCTGCTCGACACAGCACATCATGTACATAGGAGACTGATGTAGCAGGGACGTCTACTGGCCCATCTCGCCTTCCACGCTTATCAACGATGTATACTCGTCGAGGTGGAGCACTTTAGATAGGAGGGTCACCAACACATGCAGGGCTAGAAGGTAATGACTTCGATGATTCCGATGACTCAGAGGATATCAGGAAAGCTCAAGAGACTACTAGTACGGTTTTGGCAGAGGAGCTAGCAACTGATGAGCCATGGGGTTAGGTAGAGCTAGAGCTAACAAACTGAGATTACGCAGTTCCTTGGATGCCTCCGCCACCAACACATCAAGGTGGAGAGACTTATATCTGGGGTGAGTCTTCACAGTAGACCATATATGCTCCACAAGGGGCAGAGGTTGAGTGGGAGGCACAACCAAAGGGTCACGAGGACTGGGTGTCTAATTAATATGCTAGGGATGTCTGATCGCTACGCACATCAATACTGTTGAATCTTGAGCCCTGATTAGGGTTTCGGTGATTAATGACATCCGTAAAATATGCGACTAACCTATGTATTTGAGACTCAGGTTAAAAAGAGGTGGAAGCATCACAAAAGTGCAAATCAAGATTATCGAAACCTCATGAAGCAAGAATGACGAAAAACTCCGACAAAAGTACAAGTATCTAAACCTAGCGTTTTTATTTTTGAAAATTTCTAGTTTAGATGGTCATACTATTAAAAGGGGTTTTAGCACAAGTCATTTGATCAATCTTGAAGCCTTTGGAAACATATTTGCATATGCATCTAGTTCAAAATTGAGATTGAGTAAAAATCTGAAATCCTGTTTTCGTTTTGAACTGGCCAGACATTGTCTGAAATGGTCGGACAATGTCCGGCTAGTACATTTCCTATGGCCACATCGGACAATGTCCGGTACGTCCCGGACAAAAGCCCCCGGACAGATTCATTTGTCTCCGCACAATGTCCGGCCTATATATTTTTTGTGAAGATGTTAAATTGAGTGTCAACAGAGACAAAATCTATTTGTCCGGACAAATCCCTCTCGTCCGGCTTGTATATGAGCTGTTAAACATGAGTGTTAACAGAGACATATCCATTTGTCCGGACTTTTTGTTCGGACAAATCCCTTTCATTTGGCCTTCACAAATAGTTTCAAACGGCTACTGACACTCGAAAAACACGTGAGTAACGGTCACTTTCTTTGTACTGACCGGACATTGTCCGAAATGGCCGGACAATGTCCGGCCAGTACAACTTTCGCCCAGTTTTCTTGAAAACGACCGTTTTTCTGAAACTATATATACCCTTCTGTTTGAGGAGCTGCATACACACGATTTTCATCTCCAAAACTCAGTGCAATAGCTTGCAAAGCCTCTCATACACATCTTCTTGCATTTGAAGCAAATTCTTTAGCAAAAGTGTTGAGAGCTAGTTGAAAAAGTTTGAAATTGAGCCATTTGCATTTGCATACTTGTTCTTCAAGCTTTGAGGTTGATCAAGAAAAGTGCTAGACTTATTATTCTTGGTGATTGCCGTCACCTAGACGACCTGGGAGGTCCGGCGATCTCTCCATCGACGGTGTGTGTCGGAGAGGCCCGGCGGTTGGGTGTAAAGGCTCGGAGCTCGCCTATCCGGAGAGGAGAAGGGCTACCCCTAGTGGAATCGAAGCAAAAGCTCTAGTGAAGAGTGCTTCAACGAGGATTAGTGGAAATCGACAAATTTTCGAGACCTCGGGAAAAAATTCGATCTCTTTCGGTTACTTCTATTACTTGCTTCATACTTCTAGAAATTGAATTACTGTTCTTGTCTCTTTAGTAATTGCAAAACTTACTTTGTGCCATCATCTATACCATTTGTATATTGATATTTCAATTTAGGTTGTAAACCACCCAATCAAAATTAAAATTAGAAAAACCGCCTATTCACCCCCCTCTAGTTGGCATCCTTCGATCAACACGTGGTATCAGAGCGCTAGGTCTCTCCTTTTAGGCTTAACCGTCTAGAGAGGATGTCGTCGATCAAAGAAAACTATAATGGAAAGATCCATTTCTTCAAGGGTGATAATTATTGCTATTGGAAAATTAGGATGGCGGTTTACCTTGAGTCCATTAGTCTTGATGTTTGGAAGGTCACTAGGGACGGATTTAGAGCTCCCATTGATTTAGATAATCTTACACCTCTAGAAGCAAAAAAATCTCCAAGCAAATGCTCAAGCAAAAAATGCTATATTTAATGGACTACATTTAAGTGAGTTCAACCGCATTAGTAATCTTGACACATCATATGAAATGTGAAAAACTTAGAAGTAATCCATGAAGGTACCTCTAAGGTCAAAGAAGCTAAACTAATTAAATTAACTAGAGAATACAACTCTTTCTTCATGCTTGAATCTGAAAATGTGAGTAACATGTTCACTCGACTTAATCTTTTAATCAATGATCTTAAGGGTTTAGGTACAAAGTTTGAAGACATTGACATCGTACGTAAAATCCTTATGATTTTACCAACGAGCTTTGACACAATTGTGATAGTGCTTATCAATGGTGATCTCACATCTACAACTCCAACCGACCTCTTGGGTACTCTCATTACCCATGAAATGCAAAAAGAGGAGAAGAAAGGAATTGCGGAAGCCTCCGGATCAAAGAAGAAAAATTTGGCTTTTAAAGCAAATGTCGAGGATGCCAAGGAGGGTAGCTCGGATGAGGGCTCCGATGGTGATCTAGCTCTCCTTGTAAGAAAGACCTGAAAGCTCCTAAATCAAATCAACAAGAAAGGTTTTGATTTTGACAAAAGGCGAGGACCGCACAAGAAAACCGGATTCAAGAACATTACATGCTATGAGTGTAATGAGAAGGGACATTTTCCCTCAAGATTTCCAAACAAGAAGAGTGATCATCAAAGATCACAAGAAAGGAAAGATGACGGTGAAGGCTCAAAAGGTAAAAAGAAGCTTTTTAAGAAGTTCTACAACAATAGAAGTAAGGGCCAAGCTTATATTGGTGAATAGTACTCCGGATCGGAGGAATCCGACTCGGATGATGAAGTCCCATCAACTCCCAAGAAGATGGCGGGAATTGCTATTGGAGAGGCCTCTTCTCTCAAAAATGAGTCATCATTTTGTCTTATGGCAAGTGATGATGCAAAGGTATCGGATCCCGAACCTTCTTATGAGGAACTTGTTGATATGGTTATGGAATTAAATGAAGCACTAGGTAGGGTGACTAAGGAAAATAAAATGCTTAAAAAGGAATATTCAATACTTAGTAATTTATATGCTGAACTAAATGACTCGCATGAGGCACTTCTAGTTAAGGAAATTATTGATTCTAAACAAACTAGTGATATAGAAATTACTTGTGATATTCTAGATGAATCACCTCATATTGTTTCTCATTCAAAATCAGCCATTTGTAATGATTTAGAAATTAATCATGAAAATGCTTGTGATGAAATTGTTGGTAATGACTCAAATTTAATTTTAGAAAATTTAGAACTCAAAGCACAAGTGGAAAAGTAAAATTTAGGATTAGCAAAATGTTTTAAAGGAAAAGAAATCTTAGACAAACTTCTTAGTGAGCAACGATGTTCATTTAGGAAAGAAGGTTTAGGGTATGAACCAAAAAAAGAAAGAAGTTGTGTACTAAAGTGATTTTTGTTAAGGCTACTAATATGTTTTGTCACAAATGCCATGATGTAGATCATTTATCAAATAATTGTCCCTCAACTTCTAAAGCTAAAGAAAATGAGTCTCACTCCCATTATATGCTTAAGAAAAATAAGTATGGAAAAGTGATTGCTAAATTTATTGGTATACCTTACCTAAATAAACATAAAAAGAGGATTTGGGTTCCAAAAACCCTTGTTGCTAACTTCCAAGGACCCAAACAAGTTTGGGTACCTAAAAGCGTCTAACCTTTCTTTTAGGTGAACTACAAAACCGGTGAGAGGCATTGGGTGTTTGATAGCGGGTGCACTCTGTTGGATCAAGGATGCCGACTAGAGGGGGGTGAATAGGAGGTTTTTAAAAACTTCAAATAAAAACAAGTTTTTATACCAAGAAGAACCAAATGCAATTTAATATATTAAAGAGAAAAGATAGAGAACGAACACAGTTGTTTTTACCGAGGTATCGGAGACTCGCCCAGTCTCCACTAGTCCTCGTTGAAGCACTCAAGCCACTTGAGTTTTGCCTCAATACTCACGAAGAGTATTATCTACTAAGGTTGCTCCTTGTCCACTCCAGAAAGGCGAGCACCGATGCCTTGTACAAACTTGCCAAGCCTCTCCGACAATCTCCAATCTGGAGAGGTCAACGGCCACGCCTCCGAACCGTCTAGGTGAGGGCGCTCACCAAGAGTAACAGGCAGCGAGGTCTTCTCTTGACCTCCAAACACGCACCGAGAACTTAAGTGAATGCAAATGCAAATGAACTGAAGTGCTCAGTGAATCAGAAAACACTCGACTTGATCAAAAGATCAAGATTTTAAGTGAAAAACTAAAGCTCAAGAGTGTATAAGAAATGCTACTGCTTGTTGTATAAAACTCATGCCCAAATCCCCTTTTTATAGCCTCAAGAATCAAGTGAACCGTTGGAGCTAGGGCTGAAAATCAGCAACTCAAACTGACAGTCAGTTTAGTGCACAACGGCCGACAAAATTTACGGATGAAAATTTGCTAGCCGTTCGTGGTCGATTAAGGAAACTTGAAACCCACAACTAGTCAGTTATGCAAACTGACAGTCAGTTCGACCACATACTCGACCAAAACCAAATAGAAACTCAGTTAAAAGTACTGTGGTCGAAACCCCAACTGACAGTCAGTATGGACAAACTGACAGTCAGTTTAGTAAAAAAAATTTGAGCTCAAAATACACCCTCTCTGGACAATTGTCAGTTAACACGAACTGACATTCAAACTGACAGTCAATTCAGCAAACTGACAGTCAGCCTGAACAAAAACAGAGATAACTTTAAATCCAAAAATCCAAAAAAAGTTTTTAATAGCTCGTTTGAAATATAAATTCAAGGTCTACATTTTTGTCAACAGAAGCAAAAACCAGATATGCCTAGATCTTTCTGAAAATTGCAAATACTCTTCTGCTGTCAAAAACTGAACTGAAAAACCAGATTTTTCAAATAAGTTCAAATCAAATCCAATCAAAATGATGCAATGCAATGACCTAAGTTTCTCGGTTTATTTTGGAGATAAAGAGAGGACTTTCGCCACCCCTCTTTATAGTACGGTTAAAAACTAAAAACAATTTTCCTAAACCGATCAACTCCAAACACTGAGATCGGTAGAAAATGAAATTACAGGTTACCTTAGGTCTTTTGCAGCTTTACATTTTGCGTCTTATCTTTTGCTCTTCTGCATCTTGTGCTTCACTTTTGCGACTTGTGCTTTTACGTCTTTTGTGTTGGGTTCGTTTTGATCATCTCGACAATCTTCCCAACGGATCCCTGTATTAATCAATCTCAAAAAGCACAGTTAGTCCTAAACACTCTGTTTTCATTAATCATCAAAATTAGGGTGAGGCATGAAGGCCTAGATGCAACACACTCAACACATGACCGGTGATGGAAATCGTTTCTCCTCATTTGAGAATGGTTGCAATGACATAAACAAAATCACGTTTGGTGATAATAGCAAAGGAAAAGTAATTGGGTTAGGTAAAGTTGCGATCACAAACAACCTTTTCAACTCAAATGTATTACTCGTTGAATCCTTGAACTTCAATTTGCTTTCAGTTGCAAAAATTTGTGATTTGGGTCTTTGATGCATTTTTGAACCAAATGGAGTTATCATTGAAAACTTAGAAGACAAATCTCTAATATTCAAAGGTTTTCGATATGGAGATTTGTATTTGGTGGATTTTGGTTCAAAAGATTCTTGCATTTCAACTTGCTTGGTTGCCAAAAATTCTTTGGGATGGCCTTGGCATCGTCGTTTGGCTCATGTTGGGATGCATCAATTGAACAAGCTTTTAAAAAGAGATTTGGTCTTGGGTATGAAAAATGTAAAGTTTGAAAAGGATAAACTTTGTAGTGCTTGTCAAACTGGAAAACAAGTTGGTAGTATTCATCTTGCTAAAAACGTTTTATCAACATCTAGACCACTTGAGCTTTTGCATATGGATTAGTTTGGTCCATCTGAAACTCAAAGTATTGGTGGTAGAAATTATTGCTTTGTCATTGTTGATGATTTCTCCCGATTTACTTGGATTTTCTTCTTAAATCATAAGTCCAATGCTCCAAGTGTATTTAAAAGATTTGCAAAACGTGTTGAAAATGAATTTGAATTCTTCATCAAGAAACTTCGAAGTGATCATGGTGGAGAGTTTCAAAATTCGGAATTTATTGATCTTTGTGATGAATCTGGAATTAAACACGAATTTTCCGTGCCATATACTCCTCAACAAAATGGTGTTGTGAAAAGGAAAAATCGAACATTAATCGAAATGGCTCGAACTTTGTTGGATGGATATAAAACCCCCACTATATTTTGGGTCGAGGCCGTCAATACTGCTTGTTATGCTATAAACCGGCTTTACACTCATCCACTGTTAAACAAAACTCCCTACGAGCTAATTGTTGGAAGAAAACCAAATATTTCATATTTTCGAGTTTTTGGTTGCAAATGTTACATTCTTAAAAAACACAAGCATCTTGGAAAATTTCAAAGACGCGTTGATGAGGGTTTTCTTGTTGGATATTCATCAACTAGCAAAGCTTATCGTGTTTTTAACACTATAACCGAATGCATTGAGGAAACTTGTAGTGTTCAGTTTGATAAAACTAATGGCTCTCAAGAAAAGTATGAAGATCTTGAGAATGTAGGAAATGAGGAACTACGAGAAGCTATGAAGAACACTACGATTGGGGACATCAAGCCTAAAGATGAATATTTAAAGTCACCCGGTCAAGAAAATGAAGTAGCTTCTATGGTTTCGGAGACTGCTACTCAAGTTGATCTTAATCCGGAGATGAAGGAAAATGAAGATCAAGCATTGCAAAATCCAAGACTTCATCAAACCATCACTAAGGATCACCCCGTCAACCAAATAATAGGTGATGATGGTAAAGGTGTTCAAACTCGCTCTAGAGTCGCATCTTTTTGTGAGCATGCATCATTCATTTCTAGTCTTGAGCCCAAATGCATTGATGAAGCCCTAGCAGGCCCGGATTGGGTAAATGCCATGCATGAGGAATTGAACAACTTTACTAGAAACAATGTTTGGAAACTTGTAGAAAAACCTCTTGATCACAATATAATTGGTACAAAATGGGTTTTTTGAAATAAGCAAGATGAAAATGGCATAGTTTTAAGGAATAAAGTTAGATTGGTAGCACAAGATTATTCTCAAATTGAAGGATTAGATTTTGATGAAACTTTTGCTCCCGTGGCTAGACTAAAAGCCATTTGTATCTTACTTGCATTTGCATCAAGTTTTGAAATCAAACTATTTCAAATGGATGTTAAAAGTGCCTTCTTAAATGGTGAAATTTCTGAACTTGTATTTGTAAAGCAACCACCGGGCTTTGAAGATCCAAAATATCCTAATCATGTCTATAAACTCTCAAAAGCCCTTTATGGTCTTAAGCAAGCTCCTAGGGCTTGGTATGAACGATTGCGAAATTTTCTAATTTCACAAGGTTTTAAGGTCAGAAAAATTGATACAACTCTCTTTACCAAAATTATAAATGATGACTTCTTTGTTTGCCAAATCTATGTCGATGATATAATTTTTGGTTCCACTAATGAATCCCTTTGTCAAGCTTTTGGTGAAACCATGTCAAAGGAATTTGAGATGTCTATGATAGGTGAATTAAGCTTTTTCCTCGGACTTCAAATTAAGCAAATCAAAGAAGGAATATTCGTGAGTCAAAGCAAATACGTGAAGGATTTGCTCAAGAGATTTGGCATGGATGATGCAAAGCCAATCAAGACTCCCATGGCTACAAATGGTCATTTGGACTTGGACGAGGGAGGTAAACCGGTGGAACTTAAGTTATATCGTTCTATGATTGGTAGCTTATTGTACTTACTGCTTCTAGACCGGATATTATGTTTAGTGTATGCATGTGTGCTAGATTTCAAGCTGCTCCTAGAGAATGTCACTTGACTGCAGTGAAAAGAATATTTAGATACTTAAAACATACACCAAACATAGGCCTTTGGTACCATAAGAATGCTAGTTTTGATCTTCTTGGATATTCGGATTCTGATTATGCCGGTTGTAAAATCGATAGAAAAAGTATTTCCGGTGGATGTCAACTTCTAGGAAGATCATTAGTCTCATGGACTTCTAAGAAACAAAATTCGGTTGCACTCTCAACCGCCGAAGCGGAATATGTTTCGGCCGGTAGTTGTTGTGCACAACTATTATAGATGAAGCAAACTTTGTTAGATTATGGCATAAAAGTCAATTGTGTTCCACTTTTATGTGATAATGAGAGTGCCGTTAAAATTGCTAACAATCCCGTTCAACACTCTCGAACTAAGCACATTGACATTAGACATCACTTCCTAAGGGATCATGTATCAAAGATGGATATAGTGATTAGTCATGTTTCAACCGACAATCAATTAGCGGACTTATTCACTAAACCCTTGGATGAGTCAAGATTTAGCAAGTTAAGAAATGAATTGAATGTTATTGACATTTCAAATGCTATTTGATCTCTTGCTTGTTTTGGAATGGTCCTTAGTATGATCTTATCTAGCACGTATACTATTACTTATACATATGTATATATATATACAAGCAATGTAGGCATCTATGCCAATCACTTCCTATTTTGAAGAAAAAGACCAAATGATCACCTCTTTATCTCTTTTCAACAAAACTTGGATGACACATTGAGGGGGAGCAACTTCAAGCTCATTGAATACTTGTATACCCCTAAAATTGTGTACAAAAATGAAAATTATGCATATCTTTTATTAAAAGAGTCATTTTCAAATCAAAAAGGTGAAAAAGTACTCAAAATTTTTAAAATATGTAAAATTAACACAAAACCTTCAAAAATACCTTTCAAATATGTTCTCAAAGGTTTTGAAAGTGAAAAGAAAGGATTTCGAGCTAAAATGTAGAATTTTGATAAAATTGAAGATTTCGGGATCTTGTTTTGGCCTAAAATGACTTATTTTCATAAACTAAGATTGGTTGAGTTTTGACAAAAACTTTCTACATAAAACACTTAGAGATCAATCATTCGAAGATAGTTCATGTTGAACTTTTTCTCAAAAGACCTATGGTTTTCAAGTTATCACATTTTCCAAGTCTCCCAAAAACGACCTTTGACACGAAAATACCCAAAATATGCATTTTGTGAATTTCGCTGTTTGAGCCAAAATCTCTTCCATGTTTTGGCTTGAAATAGTATTTCAAATTCATAAGTGTCCAAACATTTCAGAAAAATCCAAGTTTCGTTGAAAATTGAAGATTTGGTGAAGATTCGGTCGTTTATTCGTTTTACCCCAAAACATCTTCTAGGGGACTCGAATCTAGATTTCTCTTGGATCTTATCAATCCCCATGATATCCATCTAAATTCCTAGCATGGTGATTGAGCACATTCTGAGATTTGATCTCATTTTGACAAATTGTTGCAAAATCCCAAGATTTCAGAACTTTCAGGATCTTCTCTGAACTGACCAGACTTTGTCCGCCCATTTCGGACTCTGTCTGCCCATATCGGACATTGTCCGGCCTGAGCGGACATTGTCCGGCATGTGCACGTCTGTTCAGTTATTAAATTCCCGAAATCCTCTTCTTCCCCAAAATCTCCCATACTCGTTTCTCTCTTCTCCTGTTCCTCTCTCTCACCCTGTTTCTCACTGATCCGTTTGAGACCTAGTCTTGGTTTTCGCACTAGGCTCGCCCAAATTCTAATATGCGGAATAACGGGATCTTACTCGGAAATACCGAAACCCAAAGTAATGGCACAACTCTTTATTTCAAAGAGGGCTTTACACGTCGAACGTTAGGCACACTTGCCTACGTCGAAGAAACTATAAGTGTCTAAAACTCAAATAAGTTCTATGACTCTTCGATTGAATTCGATGATCTAAACTAGACCTATTACAAGGTATTTATAGTCCAATCGTATGAGTACGTATCAGACTTAGAGACCTAAACGTATTAGACTCATATAACTAATCCTAAACAGATAAGCTTAGTTATACACATTCGGATCGGATTACAATTCCGAACAGGGAACGAATTTCTTTTCCTGGTCGCGGACCAATCCATGGTCGCGGACTCATCCAGGTCGCAAAGCCGTATGCGATCAAGACTTGGTCGCGAATCCGTATGCGATCAGGACTTGGAGATCCTCCCGGATCACTCACCTCCTCACCGGACACAAGGATCCGTCCGACCTCCACTCGTCCGGCTTCAGATTTGGGCTCCTATGCCTCTCCTCCTTCCCTAGTCTTGGTTAGTTTTTCTTCTCCTCTCCTCTAATTCCTGCATTGCATCTCATTTCATTCTAGGGTTTTGGAATTATATTTCTATTTTTGCATGTCTAAATTAATAAGAAATTCATGAAATTGGCTTCTAGGATTGGTCTAATCTCAATTGGCTTTTGCAGAATTAGATCATTTCGTAGACATGCATGACATGAGTATCTAGATGCTTTCTAGGGTTAAAATATTTGACACAATCTAGTATAACTCTTATGAAAATGTAATAAACTTGTTATATTAACTGTTAAAACATATATTCTCATCAAATTTCTGCAAATTCATTCTAGTTCTATGACATGCATAATATGAGTATATAGAGGTTGATTATTTTGGCTTGCACTGAGATGTTCAACATGAACCAAGCTAAATGACTAGGGCTAAAATTGAATCAAATCACAACTAAATTGCAGTAAGTGATAATATGCAATCTAAATAAGCCTATGTTAGTGAATGCATGAATGTGGTATAGTTCAAATCGAGTCAAATGAGCTTTCATATACACATGAGGAATATTTCATGCATCTCATGGCATTCTCTCAGTATCTCATCGAATCATCTCCTTATCAAATTCTATATCTATCTCTCTCTCTACCAGAGTCAGCATGTCAGGACTCTTTATTTCTTGGATTTTCTTCTCTGACAATGTCTGACGATACCTCCGTTCAAGCTAACCTAGCGGAACAAGTGGCTAAGTTCTCTACCGACATGGAAACCGTGCTTGCTTGATTAAGCAGCAGGCTATAATTGTACCTCCTGAAGTAGGAAAGGTTATAGGTATGAAGACTTGCGCAGGGCAGACGAAGATGAAGATGAAGGCGACCACAAGACCGACGACCTCGTCAACACCTCCTTAGTTGTCGGATCTTTTAAGGTCGATGCTAAGATTGATATACCCATATATGATGAATGATCGATGCCGAGAAATTAGATTCTTGGATCGACCAGCTTGAGACCTACTTTGACCTAAAAGGGTTTAGTAGCGCTCAAAAGGTGAAGTTCTCACCTTTGAAGATGAAGGACCACGCCAAGACTTGGTGGTAGGCCCTTGTCACCAGTGGTGAAACTGACAATCTTGCGTGGGGTCAATTCAAACGACTTCTGCGACAAGAATTCTATCTGATGGGTTACCTTGAAGAGATATGGAAACGTTGGCACAGATTGTACCAACGGCGTGACCAGACGGTCCAAGACTATACTACGGAATTCCGGATACAAGCAATGATCATCGGCATATCGCTATCCAATCCTCAGGTATTTCGAAAATACACATCTAGACTTCAGAAATCGATCAGTACCGAGCTAAGTCTGTTCGGCGTCCAAAACATCGCGACCGCGAGTACAAATGCTATGGCGATCGAGAAGAAGAACAAATCCCGCAGCGACAAAGGCACGAAGGATAGTGCGACCTCTACAAAAAGAAAACCGAGTCCGAAGAAAAACGCTTAGAAGCCGGGCACGGGTACTTTTGCGACCATTGTAAAGTCATGGGACACACCAAAGATAAATGCTACAAGCTTCATCCTGAACTTCGACCAAAGAAAAATGGACCAGGGAAAGGAACAGCCACGGCTACTGTGACTTCACCCGACGAAGAGGTTGTCCGAGTGAATTCGGTTGATGAGACGGATACGACCTTGTCTCTGATGGCAATGCCGAAGGAGAAGGGTTCGGATCCACCAAACAACCATTACCCAACGGAGGATTTGTTCACCATCAACATCCAAGTGAAGCACGAAGTGGTCGTAGCGATATTCGATCTCGGAAGTCAGAAAAATATGGTCTCCGCTGGACTGGTTTGGCGACTAGGTTTGAAGACAACCACACACCCGCGACCATATCTGCTGGGTTGGTTTACATCCGATGTGAACCAACCGATTACGAGTCAGTGTGTGCTGAAGTTTGCAATCTCTGCACGGTATATTGATGAGGTGCAATGCGATGTTATCCCTATAGATATCTGTCAGGTGATTTTTGGGAGTCCGTATCTATATGATCGAGACGCTTACTTCCATCGACATGCGCAAGAGTATGACCTCACCAAAGACGGAGTTAAGTTCGTGATCATTAGAGACATCCACGTCAACACTTCGAACTTAATTACCGCAAATCAAACCAAACGAATTATCAATGCATGTCACAAATACGTGATTGTCATAATTCGACCTATTGGTCAAGGTGAGGGTACTCGACCAGCATTGTCGTTGGCGTGCCGAGAGGATTCTGGTCATTTGTCGGGACTGCTAGAGAAATACAGTGATCTGTTCGAGAGTACCCAGGGTCGTCCGCCGAAACGTCTAGTTGAGCACAAAATTCAGTTTGTGTCCGATGCGACACTTCCCAATTTGAGTATGCATCGCAACTCAGTATTGGAGAATGAAGACATCAAGAGACAACTTGGTGAGTTGTTGAACGACGGTGTCATTCAATCGAGTAGTTCACCTTGTGGATCCCCTGTGGTGTTAGTGCTAAAGAAAGATGGGACTTGGCATATGTGCATCGACTACCGAGCACTGAACAAGATCATCATCAAGAACCGGTACCCCCTTCATCGTATTGACAACCTGCTAGACCAATTGAAGCATGTCGTTGTCTTCTCCAAATTGGATCTTAAGTCAGGGTATCATCAAGTCAGCATCCGAGAGGAGGATACGTGGAAGACCGCGTTCAAGACGTGACAAGGTTTGTTCGAATGGCTGGTCATGCCATTTGGTGTCTGCAACGCTCTGACAACTTTTATGCGTCTTATGAATGACGTATTGCAACAGTTCATCGACGACTTTGTGATTGTTTACCTCGACGATATATTGGTTTATAGTCGTTTTTGGGATGAGCACCTCATTCATGTCGAAAAGGTGTTCGAATAGCTTCGGCAACATCGACTTCGCCTCAACCATAAGAAGTGCGAGTTTGGGCAGCAAACTCTACTTTACCTGGGATTCATGGTCGGCAAAGCTACGTTGCAAATCGATCCGGATAAGGTAAAAGTGATTCGCGAGTGGCCGCGACCGTTAACAGTTATGGACGTGCGCAGTTTTTTGTGAGCATGCCAATATCTTCGGAAGTTTATCCGATACTTCTCGATTGTGGCTTCCCCGTTGCATGCATTAACCAAGATTGATCAGAAGTAATTGCACAACTCTTTATTTCAAAGAGGGCTTTACATGTCGAACGTTAGGTCACACTCGCCTACGTCGAGAGAACTATGTGTCTAAGACTTCAATCTAGACTCGATGATCTAAACTAGAACTATTACAAGGTATTTATATTCCAATCGTATCAATACGTATTAGACTCAAGAATCTAAAACATATTAGACTCATATAACTAACTAACTAAGTGACTAATCTTAAACGGATAAGCTTAGTTATATATATTCGGATCAGATTACAATTCAGAACAGGGAACAAATTCCTTTTCATGGTCGTACACCTACTGAGTGGAAAGATAATTTCTTAAGCTTTCCAACGAGCCCAAGATCACTCGATTCCGTCAAGGATTGCAACCGCTACAACCAAAAGAATTTTGCTCGGCATGCAGTCTGCCGACCAAACGACAGTCCAACTTCAACCAAGCACCATTCTTAACACAGATATCCAATTTGGTTGTGTGAGTACTTTTTCGAAAGGTATTCGAAAGAACTTTCCAACGCAAGAATCATTAAATTCTGACATCGTATGAAACCAGGAGACCCAAAAGAGTAATGACTACACAGAAGGAAAAAGTCTCGTCCGAAATCCGAATCAAACTCGGAGAAGATTTATTCCAAACTTCTTTTATTTTTTATAGTTTTTTAGGATTTTTATTCCATTTTGAATTAGATTCAGATAGAATTCTAGTTTAATTCTTCTATCTTTTGTATATACCACCCTCTAGAAAAGAGAGGTATGGTCATAGTTTTTAATATACAAGACATAAGACATTAATATTGATAATTTCAGATTGAAGCCTTAGTTTTAGTTGAGAGTTAAATCTCTTCATCCTTTGTTCTTGTGATTTCCTCTGGAATTGCTCGAACGATCTTCGTGATCACCTTATCTGTGCTCCAACTCCGTGCGTGGCCGTGTGGATAGGTAATTCAGAGTGTGGTTGGGCGAATTCATTGATACGCAGGTCTTTACTCTGCAAGTGGTTGGCTATCTCGTTTCGTCAGGTCATGCTAGTTATCCAGGTTCTACGTCGTGAAGATCAGGCCATCCTCCGTGAACGCGTCCTTCATCGGCGTGTTCATATCAGGTACCATGTCATCTCGACAATCACGGTCAATGATAAGCATCGCACCCCCTTCAACACATAGCTGTAGACTTCGGATAGATTGGTTGTCATTATACCATACCTTGCCCCACCCTTGTCATGCAATAGGGACCACTTCTCTTTGTCCTTGTCACTGATTTACTACGAGAATTTACTGACAGCATCCTCGTCGCTAACCTTGAGGCCTCTCTTCGAAGTGTATTTCAATGTCAACTCCCCGAGTTTAGCGAAGATAGCGTCATATTTGCTTGCTTGGTTCTGCAAGCACAACCTCTTAAATAGCTCCATTATTTGTTTGCTCTTGAATTTGGTGAAAAGGTTCCCGGTAAGGTGTCACATGCACCAATGGCTGGCCACGTCTTCCCACTTGTAAGGTGAATCTGAAGCACCATGCATGATCTCAATGGCTGTAAGCACCATTCACGTTGACCAAAAACCACAACTATCTTTCCTTGCTTTTAGTTTCTACAATTGCATATGCCAAAGGATGCAACTAGTCATTAGCATCTACAGTAACTACAATGACAAGTGTCCCTTTGTACCTCCTAATCAAGAAGATTTCATCCACACATATCATCAGACGACAGCAAGTAAATGCCTCCATGCACTGTCAGTATGCCCAGAACACACGATGCAGGATGCTATCCTGGTCAAAAAACCAAGATAGCAAACTTCTTTGGTACCAAACTTCTGCTCCAACTGGATGCTATCCTGGTCAAAAAACTATCTTGAATTTTGGTCCGGTAGAAGCACTACCGAAGTAAACCCAGAATGATCGAGCCACTCTTGGAGGGTCTCAAATAATGTTCATCAAAGTCATCAGATTTTTCTATTTCTGTTGAGTCATCTTCATCAGACATACTTCCAAGACCCTCCAAGAACTCACACACATCCACATGTATGTGGCAAAACATTTCTGACCACTCACTAGCTCTGAATTTTAGTGAACTCGATGCATGCCTTTCTCCTGCCCAAAGACTGCTACTAGTGCTAACTTCTGTGTGATGCTCTAGCGGTTGTAGGTCACAGAATCAAACATAGAGTACAAACTGGCCTCCCAATCCGCCACAAGGGTGCTTGATACCAGCCTAAACTGTCTCGCAAGAGAACGAGATCAGAGCAGTAAAGCAAGTATTCTGTCGTTCTTTCCTCAGGGACTAGAGAAGTGAAACGCGTAAACTAAACTAAATCGATGGCAAATGAAAATAAATCAGATGAAAGATAGAGAGAGATTGATGAGGACATCACTAGCACAAGTAGCATTAGAGCTCAAACCGAGGAATATAAAGAACCAATCACTCAAGTGAAAGCCAAACAACTACATCAACAGGTGACTTTGTTCCTTAAAGAATTAAAGTATGATGAGAATATGCTGCTACATAATAGCTCTTGTTTAAGATTGATCAGGAATAGAGAGGGAAAGCATAACAGAAAGAATATAGCCACATATAGGCAAAATAACTTCATTGAATCTGGTTTTACACCTACTGAGTAGAAAGAGAATTTTCTAAGCTTTCCAACGCGCCCAATATCACTCAATTCCGTCAAGGATTGCAACTGCTACCACCAAAAGAATTTTGCTCGGCATGCAGTCTGCCGACCAAACGATAGTCCAACTTTAAACAAAATTCATTCTCAGCACGGATATCCAATTTAGTTGTGTAAGTACTTTTTGGAAAGGTATTCGAAAGAACTTTCCAACGCATGAAGAATCATTAAATTCTGACATTGTATGCAACCAGGAGACTGAAAAGAGTAACGACTGCACAGAAGGAAAAAGTCTCATCCGAATCCGAATCTAACTCGGAGAAGATTTATTCCAAACTTCTTTTATCTTTTATAGTTTGTTAGGATTTTTATTCCGTTTTGAATTAGATTCAGATTAGAATTCTAGTTTATCTTTTGTACATACCACCCTCTATAAAAGGGAAGTATGGTCATAGTTTTTTTATATACAAGATACAAGATACAAGACATTGATATTGAAATTTCAGATTGAAGCATTAGTTTTAGTTGAGAGTTCAATCTCTTCATCCTTTGTTCTTGTGATTTCCTTTTGAATTGCTTGAACGATCTTCGTGTTCACCTTATCTGTACGCCAACTCTGTGCGTGGCCGTGTAGATAGGTAATTCAGAGTGTGGTTGGGCGAATTCATTGATACGCAGGTCCTTACTCTGCAAGTGGTTGGCTATCTCATTTCGTCAGGTCATACTAGTTATCCAGGTTCTACGTCATGAAGATCGGGCCACCCTCCGTGAACGTGTCCTTCATCGGCGTGTTCATATCAGAGATGGTCAATCAAACGCTAATCACTCCACAGTTCCTCTCGACCACGTTCATTACTGAGGCACGATGTATAGAAAATGAAGATCAGTGATTGTGCTACAGGCGAGTGGTCCTCAATTACAGCCCACATAAACTCAAGCTCCAGCCTTAGTAAACATAAAGTTGTCCCAAAAAAAAAACCCTACAAGTGACTCAAGAGATTGATTACAAGAGTTTAAACACAAATGTAAATCACAAAACTTCACACGGGATATCAAGACTTAATCAACTCAAGATGTTCCAGAACTTTGCAATGAATTTAAAAGCACAGACATAAAACACTTGGACAAAAAACTGAAATGATGAAATTGATCTTCAACACTTAGCCCATCAAATTTTTACACAAAGGTAGGTCTACTAGAGCAGAGCGAAACACAGGACATGACTCAAATCAATGTAATTCTGTGACAACAATACATGCAGGAGAATTAAACAGCACAAGATAGGTTCAATTGGTTAACCCATATGGATTGTATGCTAATCAAATAGAAGGAATCTTAGCCCAAAAGCACATATCAAATTCAGGAACAACAAGCAATAGGCTCAATTGGCAGCATTCAACCAGAAAATGGGTCAAACATATTCAACTAAACAATTATCAACTAAGATTCAGTTCATACCAGATTGTAATTTCACTAATCAACTAGTTCATCACACAACACAATTGCTCATCATAGAGTATTGATATAGGCATCCAGGAAATAGGGAGCAGGGGGAAGAGAAGAGAGTTTAAGATAGAGAATTTTCACTAAGGCTTGAAGGAGAGATGACGCCATGGTGCTAAAGAACGCGGCTGCAGAAGAACTTGAGGAAGCTACTAGAGGAGGTCATTGTAGCTCGACCATGACGGTAGAGGTGCTGAAATCGTCGCCTGTTTCATGGCCGAGGAAGAAGAAGTGGTCGTCGGAGCTCAAGTGGTCATTGCAGCAGTGGAGTGATTGAGTAGAGCTGTCGTGGCGGTGCTGGAGGAAGTGGTTGTAGTCGTTCTGTCGATGTTGCAGAAGACGTTGGCTCATGGGATGTGGCCAACAAGGAGGGAGCTGGTCGTCGCGGCGGTCGATCGCACCCAAAACGGTCGAGCGCGATGTGTAAAGTAATAAACTACAAGTGGTCGGTTAAACGTTGAGCACTTGAGGGTCGAATTCCACAAGGAACAAGCGTATTCGTCTTTCTAACTTAATGGATCACTAATTAAGTCTAAACGAGTTGTGGGTATGCTTTTCTACAACTAAGCTATCAATATAGGGTTTGCAAGTTAGAATGAAAATCTAGGGTTTTGGGAATTCAATAACCATCCAGCGTAATTCTATCCAAGGTCCGAGGATTGTAAGTTAATTTCAATTGTTTCCAAGACAAATTAAGTTCCTAGTTCGAGGGGCTGGGTCAACAGTCAGAGGATCACTTCCATTTCACATTTGGCGAGAGCCTCTCCCCTGTTTAGGGTCCCGCGTCAAAGCGCTAAGAACTCAAGTGCTCCCCTAAATTTTTGTTAAGACTCAACTGTTACATCTGCTGCTGAAACAAGGATTTAGAGCTTGGAGGAAGAAAACACAAGGCAATTACTCCAAAACTTGAAATAAAGGCCGAGGGAGAATCACGCCTTTCGGATTAGGTTATTCCTAACCCTAGAAGAGAATCTACTCGCTAAAAACCATAATAATGCAGAAATAAGAATAACAACTAAATAAAAACATACTTGATTACTGAAAAATTGAAGTTGCCGTCCTTGCCGGCTTACAAAAGCAATAAAAATAGAAAAGAGGCTCTTCTAGGAAAATTGAATTAAAACTACTCTAAACTACCTAAGGAAGCATGTAAAAGTATTTATAGCACATAGGTAAACGTGCCCAAAAACAACTCCTTGACGTGCAAGCGACAAAGTCTGGCTTCAAACGGTGCGAGAATAGATAAACCTGAGTCAAAACAGACCAATTCGACCAATTCTGATCAAATACGACTAAAATCCACCAAATCTAGGTAAAACCAACCAAACCCGACCAGTTTGAGTCAAACCCGCATCAAAACGGCCCAATTACAACCAGTCTTGGCTAAACCCGACTCAAAACGACCAGTTTGGATCAAAACCGACCAGTAAAAAGCCGAGGAATCCAATTCGAACATGACCAGGACATGTGGCGCAATCACATCCACACACGCGTCGTGACCGAAACCAAATCGACCACGACCGGGACACGTGGCGCAATTACGGCCAGACACATGTCGTAATCGAAACCGAGTTTCGGCCACATTGTATTCGACCAGGTCTCTTTTTCGAGTAGGAGTCTTTTTCACCCAGTTTCGTACGGATAAGGATTTTTACCCGCCAATTCGACTTCGGCCATGTCTTTTTGCTTGTCCAGTAACTGGCTTTGTTGGTCGTGTGAGGCTCAAATGTGGTTGAATTCTTTCC
This sequence comes from Pharus latifolius, assembly GCA_019359835.1. Lineage (NCBI taxonomy): Eukaryota > Viridiplantae > Streptophyta > Magnoliopsida > Poales > Poaceae > Pharus > Pharus latifolius. The sequence goes on along the minus strand of CM033323.1, from coordinate 9,880,216 downwards.
AAATTTGGTGGGTTTGATCCCTGAAACATGATGAAAACAACCGTGAAAACAATTTGTGAAAATAATCAAATTTTACACATAAAATGTCTCATCAAAAGAATTTTAAGCATGATTTTACACATTTTCAATACTAAACCTAGGGTAAAAGTGTTACCAAGTTAGCACTTATTAGTGGTTGTTGAAGTGAGCCAGTTGAGGCTATCGAAGGCGCGCTGGTCTTCGTGGTGGTCGAATCGATGGTGGAGAACAACACACGGGACGGCATGGAGGCACTGGGGACCTCACCGGCGTCATCGAGGTCAGATCCAAGCAGATCAGGCTCAGATCAACGGCACAGGGGCGTCGGTGGCGGTGCGAATCCAGCGAGGCGCGCAGATCCGACGAAGAAGTGGCGGCAGCTAAATCAATGGATGGTGGGACGATCGATGCGGCGGCGCACGCAACAGCGACGTGGCAGCTAAGAGGTGGAGATTTGAGGGCGTAGTGGCGGTGGTGTAGTCACGGCGGGTCCAGCGGGATGAGGGCGCGGCTAGAAAAGGAGGAGGCAGTGGGGACGAAGGGACACCAGCCGCCAGCAATGCCCGGTCGCCAAGGCCAGAGGTGAGGAAAAAGGGGGGCTCGGGAGGAATTTGGAGCAAAGGGGGAAGAAGAAAGAAAGGTAGCCGGGCCTAAGGACGAAGAGGGAGGTAAATTGGTGGCTCACCGCCGGTGTGATCTTGGCCACTAGCGTCAAACTCGTCGGAGCTGACAGAGAAGAGAAGAGGGTTAGGGTAGAGGAAAAGAGGGAAGAGAGAAGAATAAAGGAGGAGAAGAAAAAGGGAGAGAGGAAGAGAAAGAGGTTGCATTAGCAGTCTACGGCCTGGTGGCCACTGGCGTGGTGGACGGAGGTGAGGAAGTTGGGGGGCAAAGAGAGAAGGAGGTGAGGAAGTTGGGGGACAAAGAACCAGGCTCAAATTCGAACAGAGGCCGGTGGCTAGGTTTAGAGGAGAAAGTCAATTTTGAAAAAAGGCCCTTAGGGTTTGGAAATCACAAAAAGGTCCTTCCCGAGTTAGGGTTTAGATTTATGAGTCTTGGCTATTTTGCAAAAGGGTACTCAGGTTTTAGAGATTTTACAATTGAGTCCTAGGTTGTTAGGTTTTGAGATTCCAGGCCCTCGGAGACTCTTATTTTGGTGTGGTTAGTTCCTACGTGTCTGTAGGAACATGTGCTTCTATCTGGAATCGACCGAGGGTCAGGTTTTGATGAGGACATCACTGCTATCGATCCTACAACTTCTATTGCTCCTCACCAATCAATAGGACCGATCACTAGAGCATGCGCACGTCAACTTAATTGTCAGGTAAATTTGTTTATTGGAATACATTCATATACTTTGAACTCGATGCTGCCTGATGCGTGTGATCTTATTCTTATCAGGAACCTCGGTGTTGCTTTGGAGGACCGAACGGATCGATGGAGTTGTTGTTCGACCAACTGATTGGGATAACGGTGCTGCCGCCTGACTGTCGATCATACCATAATTATCTTGGTTTATTTTAGTTATATTATGGTGTTGCGTCACCTTTTGGTTGGGTCAAGGCCCATATATCGAGTTAGAGTCTGAGTAGGGAAAGTTTCCATGTCGGTTTCAGGTTTCCTTATCTAGCCACCGACCTCTTTTACCTCCTCTTTATAATCTGGCCGAACCATTAGGGTTCCATGGATTTTGTTTAGTCGTAGTCTTTCCATTTTGGTCGGCTAGATCAACATCAATATTTGTATTCGGAACCCCAACTCTTTATCGTGATTCAATCTATATTTGCAATTTCAGATTACTTGTTTATTTTTCTCTTGCTTGTTCTTCGATCGCTTGCAGGAATAGATCTTCGTGATCAGGTCGATCGTACTTCTAGTTCGGTTGATAACACTCCGAAATTGGTTCAGTGATTGCCAGAGCGTATCAGTCGTGTACGGTTGGTAGCCGGATCGTGAGAGTCGTCTTCACAAATCGATAATTGTCGTTCTCATCGAAAGATCGGACCACCTCACGTCCCATCAAGTTTATTCGATGAGACGCGTTCCATTAGCCAAAATTCACCCAAATCGCATCGACCTGCAATAAAATCACAATACAAATAATACTGTCGATTTGACGATAAAGATATGTATGATTAATGTAAATGCCGCCTTATATGATTAGATGTGCATGAACGAAGGGGAAATTATATGGAAAATATGTATAAATATGATGAATGTCAGTGCTTGACTTTGTTCATGAACGAGCCCCATGAGTTGTTCCCCTTCAGTTCACGCAACACCCAGTACAGGCCATTTATGGTCTCTTTGATAATGAATCCCTTTACCTGAGCCACCTCATATTGTGGACTCTTGCCAAATATACTAAATATCTATAACTTCAAATCTGAGAAAGATGTGTTATGCATATTCCAATTGGCCATAACATATTTGTAGCGACTCACATCTACACCGGATGGATCATCACAAATTAAACCGTCACCATAAATTATGCAAAAATTATCAAATTGCTCCATTCCTTGAAAACAACATAATTAACATAACTATCATAATTTTAAATCACATAAATAACAGAATCAAATGAATGTAAATCTGCATTAATTGATATAGTTATATCTCAGGGGTTGAGTGTACCAAATTTGAAGTAATTCGGACAAAAAATGTAGCCAAAACTATTCCTACAACAGACATGCCCTATTTTAATATTTATGTTTGCAATATTTAATTATTCCTCTGAAATTTAACTAATTTTAAAACTGCTATTTTAAAATTATAAATATTTTTCCTCAATTTTACAAATATATTAAAAATTCAAATATTTTTTTGTATTTTTCTTCATGCATTATTAATTTATTTTCCTTTTCTGATTTTTAAGCAATTTCAAAGTCATTCCCTTATTTAAAGGTAAAGTTTGTTACACTCAACTAGTGACACCTTATTACTAACCAATTTCCTAACTACATTCACAATATTAACAACTTGTTTTACTAACTACATTACCATCAATAACAATATTAATGAACACATGTAAATAGTTGGTAGCAAAAATATTATTACTAAGTACATTGTTAATATTGTTAGTACAAATAGTTTTTAACATTATTACTAATTACAAATATTTGCAAACAGTTAGTAACAAAACATGCAACCATTAGCAAAAAAAAATAACCCACATTAATACTAACTACATTAACAACATATTAGCAATAAAATTTTCTGATTTCAACAAAATTTACCTTGTTTGAAAGAGTGTTGCTTGATCTACAATTTTTTCAATTACACAACCACAAAATTATAACTAAATTTGAAGATAATTGGCTTGCAAGAAAAATGAATGGTGAGGTGGAGAGTTGAACTGAGTAGAGAAAAGTAAGGGGTTGGAGTCTTGGAGAGAGCAAGAGTGAGTCAGATGCACAGGAGAGAGAAAGAAATATTACCAGGGGGTGTAGTGAAAGTCTGATGCGGTTTGGAATCATGACAACTTCATGTCGAACCGCTTTCCTGGTCATGAGCCGAGTTGAGCTGCAATTTGTCGTAGTTGTGAGCCGCGAAATCACCCTCTGTGTGTTTTGGAGAGTGTTGAAAGACCTGGGATGGCTTCCAGCCGCGAGAGAATGCCTGTCGCGTCTCTAAGCCGCGACACGCTAATTGAGCCACGACAGTAGATTTGTCGTGACAAGCTGACTTAGTAGGTCAATTTCTTAATTTTGATCCACTGTGGATTAGTTTTGTAATTTATTTTTTAATCTAAGTTATTTTTAAAAAAAAACTCCTGAAATTTTACACCTAAATTTTCTTCATCCTGATCGTTGCAGCATGCGATGACGAGACATTCCATTTTTTGTTCCCCTTTCAATTACATGATAACAAATCCAATAAAATTTTATCCAAGCACTAACTCTGAGTGAGCGTAGTGAACCAACAGTAGTATGTTAGATTCTGAAACATTGTAAATTTTCTTCATTCTAATTATTACATCATACAACTATGAGACACCAACATTTTATTGGAGTTGATAGGTACCCATGTCTACGTAAGACGAACACACATTTGGGTCGTCAAAATGGAGACATTGGCAACGTATGGGCCTACACTTTTGTGTTGTTTAACCGGCAAGTCGTAATTCGTAAAAGCAGAAGAAAAGCAACATGCAGTGCTTCTCATTTTTAACCTGACCAATTCAACCGAAGACCATTAATGTAGATAAAGTTCAAATTCGAACGTCTATAATTATGTGGGTTATTAATATTATAGTTTTTTTTTTCGAAAATTTAGGTTGGTAATTTATCTTATAAGACTGAAATCTTTCATTTGTCTACATGAAGGTTAGGTCTCTCTGAAACAAGGTGATTCCCATACCGAGCTAGGCCAACTATTTTTTTTTTTTTTTTTGGTTTTCTCTTTGTATTTTCTCAAATTTGTATAACCACTAATTTACACATTTTTAAATAATACTCAATCACCCTAAACCGTTGTTTCTGGCCAACGTTCGATGGAATAATTTCTTAGATGGTCTCGACTATTTTGGGAGTGTTTGGTCGAGTTTATTTGAGTTTCATGTTTCTCAAAAAACTTAAGTCAAACCAAACACCAAATTTATTTTAAGGCTTATAAGTTAATTTTAGCTTATTTGGATGGATAAACAAAAGCAAGTGAAGATTGATTTTTTCAGCTTGTTTGAGATATCCTTATTCCCCTCACTCTTTCACACTATTCACACCCCCTTAAATTTATAAGTTCTAATGTTATCAAACAATTTCTAAACTTATCAATTAAGTTAATCTTTTGGATTTATAAATCAATAGATTCAAAATATTGATTTATCAAATCAGTTAAGTTCAATCAAACACTCCCTAATAATGATAATCTCTTATGATAACTAGCCAATTTCTGACAAGAAACCAAAACCTAACCTCTTACAGCTAGTCAACTCCTCTCACTAAAAAAACGACGTTACCGAGTTTTTTTTCTTTTTTTTTTTTTGCCAAGACTTTAGAAGAAGCAAATAATGGTGGGGGGCAAAGGAGACCTTGACTTTTCTTTCTCTCTGTCCTCTCGCGACAAGCTTTCTAGCATGATTGTGTCTGTGGTATGTACATTGTACATGTGTGAACTTTTCTCTATGTAATGTTGGTGACACAGATAGATGGACTTATTTATGGTGGGTAGGATACACGGAAAAACGTACATTATCTTCTTGTCTCTCCTCTCGCGCTCCATGCCAAACAAACAAGGGTCCTACATGTTGCAAAACGTGAGAAACCCATTCCCTACCTCGTCACGCAAGCTATTTCATTGGATTAAATCACACATACCCATCTGCGATTTCAATCTTTTTGTAAAAATGGTCAAAATTTGACTTTGGAGATATCTATTGACACTCCTCAAGGATTGTGTTTTGTTAAACTGAAAACAGATATCGCTAAATATTTGAAAATCGATTTCAAAGAGAATAAATGTAAAATTATTTTGAATTGAAACCATCAAACTAAACTTAAAAATTGTTTGAAGTTTTTAGAGAGCTAAAACTTTACTACTAAAACTACTAAATTATAGTTAAAAATCAAATAAGAAAATCTAGAGTTTCAGAAATTTCGTCACCTTTAGGCATGATTTATAACTTAGACAGTAAATTTTTAATCACCAGAATTTTCAACGGAACTCGCTAGATTGATAGCTTAGAAACCAAACAACGGCTCCAAATGATAATATCGGTTGCTCTAGTTCAACCGGGTATAAAACTCCTTTTAAACTCTATATTAATCATTAAGACAACGGTTTTGTGTTATTTTATTGTATGAATATGGATCATCTCATGGAGTACAAATAATATCGTAGATGAAACACGAATCTAAGTTTTATAGTATGAAAATTCAAGCGATTAAACTAACTTTTTTAGAATAATCCAAAACCAAAATCGTGCTTAGGTCATTCCTAACCGTAAATGAAAATTACTCACACATTATCATGACAAAAATCAACAAATTATGGTGTATAGAATATGACTTAATAACTGAAAAAACCACCAAACTAATCTAAACTTTAAAATCAAGAGTAGAACTAGACCTAATTTTATGGATAATTAAGCGAGTTAAAATCTTATTCATTTATAATATAGGAATCCCAAATCATTATAAAACTTAATTTTCTTAAACTCTAAACCAAAACAATTAAAAATGGCACGAACTCGACTTCCCAACATGGGCACGGGCGTGCCACAACCTATTCTTGGTTCTGTCACATGGAGCTGAGTAGTCAAGCTGGGCACAGCATAGGTTTAGGCACGTTCCGTACTTGCACTGGGCACAGCCATGCTAAGTCCCATACCAACCTTTGTTTGTGTCATGGTTTTGGATTGCTTCATCTTTGACTTTATGGAGTCTGTTCCAATCTTATTTTCTTCACGTATTTGACTCAAATTTACCCAAATCACCATATTTTTGAATTGAAATAGAATGAAAAACTCCCAGTACACATCAGATGGACTTAATTGTAGTTGAGTCATTTCATTATATTCTAGAGTGGTTAGGTGTCGTTCTAGACGTCTCCAACATCTGTAGATAAAGAAGAGGTTAATTCGCAAATTTGCTCTGCTTACTTTTGTTGAACAAAAGATATCAATCGCGTATAACAGCACAGGAAGTACGGCATCACTAGTAACCAGAACAAAATATAGCAGCATATGATGACCATTGAATTTTTTTCACTTGGGGTGTGCTGGTTAATAGCCTTAGTTTGTCGAGCCGAAATTTGATATTACCAGTCTAATTTAAACATTTTTTGGCTTAACTGCTGCATATGGACTAGCCAAGATCATTTGGGCAGCTTCGTTGCTATATCTTAAATAAAAATTGCCAAATATGTCATATGAATTTTGGGCACCGGGAAACTGCCAAATCTCGTGCACTCTTGACTTCAAACTGAACAATCCTCTGTAACCAATTTATTTATTCATGTCATGTCTTGGATCATGAGAAAATCCTAACTTGGATAGTTCTAATTCTGAACCAAACATGCTGTTTAAGCGCATCATCGAATGGTAAATTTCAAGGTCCAATGAATCACTTGGTAAAATTTGTTCCGTGAGACTCCTTCACATGATACCTAATTTGATACTCATCTAATCCTGATCTGCGCTACCATTCGATGGTTCAAATACAAGTCTCGCGTGAGATCCTTCGTCATCTGCGACTGTATGGACCGTGCAGCCAAGAAAGCCAAGGTTTGAGGTGTCACCCCCCAAGGCCACACAACACACTGACTCTCGGTCACAGCAAGCATGTCGAAATGGCCATTATTGGCCTTCTCTCCCTCCCTCTCTCACACACACAGCAATCATAAACTTCGGACCAGCTATTTGCCTTGTGAATGTGATACAATGTTGTTTTATGCTCGTCTCTTTTCTTAAGTCTTTTATTTCACCATATAATATATTTGAGTATCATTATATGTTCCAAATTTATGTATCAAAATTGCACAAACTAATTAATTATCTCTAAAGAGTTGACTAAAAAAAGAAATAGATTGTTATACAATTATTATAATTGCATATCACATATAGCTACTATCAATGAGTTCATAGAATAAATACAATTTCCATTCATGGATTCTGAGCATGTAGTATTTCCGAATGTATTCTAATCTACATAGCATTAGTTGAATAAAAGGAAAAGGCTACATCAACTCCTTTTTTTTTTTAAAAAGTCTAAGTAACTCTTGTATTTTACATTCCCTATTTTAAAAATTAGTATAAATTTCATCCCGCATATAACATAATGAATGTTTTTATCATGTTGATATGATGGTCCGATACGCACTAACACATGAGACTCACATACAAAATCACCCAGTGATTGCATATGTAATGAAATTTACAAGATTTTTCAAATATATATTGTAATTTCTCCGATTTCAAAGTATAAGGATTATTTTGAATTTTTTTTTTAAATAGAGATGTAATATAGACTTGTCCTAATTAAAAAGATAAGTAACCAACAAAAAGAAAGACTAATTTCTAGAAAGGGATGCACCATAGCATCTAGCATATGGGATTTTGGTGTCTATTTTTTTTTTCTAATTGCCATGAGCTCGAATTCGTTCTAATCTGACCGGTCCTTGGTACACGGATGCTTGAAAGGTACCCCTCCCTGATGCACTCGTCTATCTTGCAAAATCTAAATACTTTTTAAATCCTTGTGTTTTAGGGCATAAATTCCCCAATATAGTGCGTTCGTTATACTTACACCGGTAACCTCATGGCCCAAAAGCGGTCAATTTATTCCTACAAAGAAAGTAAAAGAATACACCACAATAAAACATAGCTTAATAAAAGGAACCGGATGTACTGCAGTTATATATAACTATATATATAATCCATTCGATCAAATATCAACTCTCTTGATCAATTAGTTTTTTTTATTTTAGGTCATGCCTTAGACTAGATCATTTTATAACAAAATAGATGACTTAGATTTGTTACGATTGATCCGTTGGTGTTGTAGTTGCAACTGCAACAAATCCCCCATCCACACTACATGGCATAAAAGACCAAGAAAAAAGTCTATATGACATTTCTATTTTCAAAAAAATCAAAATAATCCTTGTACTTTAAAATCAGATAAATTGTACATTGTAGTTTAAAAAGCAATATAAATTTCATCCCATAAGTAATATAGAGGGTGATTTTGACATATTGACACAATAACTCAGCAGTTATTGACATTTAGAGTACACATAACAAATCATTCATCAAATTTAAAGTAGGATGAAATTTTCTCTGGTTTTTCAATTACATGATATAATTTATACAGTTTCAAAATATAGAAGTTATTCAAACTTATTTCTAACAATAGAGGGGTGATATGCACTTTTTTCAAAAACCAATAAAACAACACATAAAGACTTTGCCTATAAATACCTCCCTACCTTCCTCACCTCCTCCTCAAGTGAGCTACTGGCTTCAAAAAAACACACACGCACACACACACACACACAAAAAGCAAGAAGTCAAGCAAGAAGAGAGCGGCCATGGAGTACTGCTACCACTACAACAGTTGCAGCAGCACCTATGCAAAGGAGAAGAGGCCTCCACTGAAGAGGGGGCAGCTCAAGGTTCAGATAGTGAGGACCCTAAGCAACCTTATGGTGCCAAGCAGTTCTGATGGCACAAAGAAATTAGACAGCTTCAGAAGAGAAGCAAACTACAACTGAACTGAACACCTGAATGTTCAGATATGCCTGTACACAGTACACATAGGTGTTTGGTGTACTCTACACATAGATTGTACAAACTACAAAGTGTTATATCACAAGGAAGGGTTTTTTGTCAGGGTGGTACTCGTGTGAGAACCCACTTCTCTACCATCGTATCGATGCAGAATATACTGCTCCGAGAGTGGAGAGGAGGATCGTCGAAGGAAGACTCTCTTGACAAAAGCTTTTTCGTTGTCATTAGTTGTTTTTATAAGAATTTTCATCTCCCAAACCACCACCACCACCCCACCTCCCCCCAAACCCACGTCGTTCAAACCTTTTTATTTTAGAGTTTTAGCTGGAAGGCTGGTTAATTAGGGCCTTGCTTGGTTCATGAGAGTGTTCTTGAGTGAAGGAAGTGTGTGGCAATCTATCTCTCAAGTTTGATGTATTGTAACTTCGATGATGATATCAATTAAATCTAGTTGTGCTTATTAGCTTAATTTTGTGTTGATGGATCTGATCGTGGATTCATGTTTCAAGTCTTTGGTCATATCTGCTTGGAGGGATATAGATATCAAAATGTACAACGTCTTTTCACTTGGGGGGAAGGGACAACTGCAGGTAAGATCTCTCGACTTTTGCCACTTTGGCATCCAGCATCCATATCCAATATTAATGTTGTAAAGATACAAATATTCGAATGTGAGAGATATGCACTACAAGCTAGTGTCTATTCAGGTGGGAAAGGAGGCTTCTTTTACATCTGATTGGACAAGAGAGATATGCACTACAAGGATATGACTGCACTTTCATGTGTGAAAGGAGGCATCTTGTACGTCTGATTGGACAAGAGAGATATGCACTATAAGGCAGTATTAGTGAAACTAAATTTGCTTTTATTTTTCTTTTCTTTTGCACCTTATCTTCTCGATCCCCCATTCTGATCTCCCCCTTTCATCTAAAACCAGAACTCCAACATACTAGACATACTAGACCGATTTAATCCATCTAAATTTCCTTCCAATTATCTGTTGAGCTTCCTCTATTTACCAGTTAAATAATAGTTCAAGGGCATTTGGTCTGGTTCCAATTTTGATTTCTATCTCATAGAAATTAGAACGGCCAAAAAACTATAACTCTTTAGAACCTAAAAGTTGAAATCAGAGAGATATTTCATCTTTTAGCTATAGCTCCTTTGCTTTAAATAGCACTTGATAGCTTTAATCTTATAATAAAATATAGCATTAATTGATACAATCAATGATAAATTATATAGTTTGTTATAACATCATAAACAAATATATAATTTTTAGCTTTTGGAGCCCAAGAGACCACCAAAATGTAGCTTTACAATTTATATAGAAAACAACTCCAACTTCTCCCAGGCTTCAAAGAGCCCAAACCTAGAATTAGGATATTTACCCTAACATCTATAACTTCTATAAGAAATTAAGAGTTGGAACTCGGTCAAACACCTCCTTAGACATGTTTCAATTTAGGGTTGGAGCTTTTGCTTAGGGGAAGAGAGAGGGGGTGACTTGACCCCACTCATATTAGGTGCACACTCTTTTTTCACGTAATTTTCATCATATAAAATATGCAAAAAAATTTCATCTTGTCCCTCAACTATTTATTGATTACTAGTTGATTCTCTCATGATAATTTCCTTATTCATCCCCTTCTTCTATTGTTCCTAGCAAGACGTATTATTCATATTTCAACACTACCCTCAGTCAAGCTATGACTTATGATTGTGCTAGTCTAACTACCGGAACCTTCGGTTATCATAATAATATCATTTTGCATTAATTGTACTAGTCAAATCTCAAATTTAGAATCCCTAACTATAATGTCATGTAAAATTTCATGCACTAACTAATTTATTCAAAAGATTAACTTATTATAAAATAGAGTTGATCTACTCAGACAATTATACTTCAACATTATTGGCTGCTTGAAGGGATCTTGTGATTGAATCACGGATTACTCTCTCGTACAACTAATCAAGATTTCAAAAACTTACCAGACCATATATTGTTAGGTGACCAATATCAGTTCTTTTGCAGTTATCAGTGCTAACTAGAACGGTAAAAAAAATGTTCAATGGTTGCAGTGATATATACCGAATGGTCCATTAAAAAACTACAACAAAGTTAAGAAAGGCTTACAACTTAGCCAGAAAAAAAAAAAAGAAAAAACAAAATCAGGTGTTTCAGATCTGCCGGTTTTGCCTGCCACAGACAAAACCCGCATGTTGGCATTGTTACGAAGAACATTGTCAAACAATGTGTTTAATATGTGTAAAAATTATTGTAACTCAATTACTCACTATCTTATATTCTCATCAGTCTAAAATGATTGTCATTTTTTGCTGTGCACAGTCTTCAAAATACAATTTTAATCATTATTTTTATTATACTATATTAGACAAAGATTATAAAATTGTAATTGTTGAATATTAGTTTCATAACAGTGAACATTTTGCGATGTTTATATTCTGAGTCGAAGTCGATGTTACAAGTATTCTTAAGTAACAATAAAAAATACAAGACTTAAAGTTATATATATATATATATATATATATATATATATATATATATATATATATATATTCGAGAGTCAAGAGAATCTCTACTCGTATTCCCGACGATGAGTCGGTTATGAACTTTCGTTAGGAGAGAGTTCGTTTTAAAGCACACCAATTTGAGGTGTTTAATTCATTCAATCACACTTGACGTTATAAATGAAAGGTACATGGGCTATTTATACCCCCTCGATAGTAAAAAAAGATTAAAATATTCTTGCTATTCGCTAATGAAAAGGGGCAAAATTATCCTTTAGATCAATGACAAGTGAACCTCTTGAAGTTCAAAAAAGTCTCATTTCCATGACATGTGAACCTGCGATAGTGCTTTTTCAATGTTGTGGAAAGTTAAAGTGACAATGATTATTTTTGGATGATCGAAGTTGTAGAGATCGAGTTAATCAAAATGACCTTGATTAAAGTCATTTAAATCAATGATACCTAGGTCAAAGAGACTTGAGTCAAAGTCACTTAGGTTGAAATTACCAGAGCCGAAGTGACCCAGATCAAAATGATCAAGTCAATTTTGGGCACTTAGTGTTATCCTGGAGTATTTTTGCTATCACCCCAAAATAACATAATCCGAGTTTAGAAATCCGAAGCTATTTTTTTTATGAATATACTCATATAATTTTGTAGCCAATCAAAATATGTTATTGATCAAAATTAGAAAAAATTGACCGTCATAGATACAAAAATGACAATCTTTTTTGATTTGAGAGAATAAATTGTCTCAACTAGTCTATCAAACCATCACAGAGAATAAAGCTTATCTCAACACAGAAAATTTTCCAATAACTTTCATTAAATATTTCTTTTAAAACAAAAATTCTGTGGAATTCTTGTACTCAAAACAAAGCCTAAAAAATTGGTGGGTGGAGACGATTTTAACCTGGAATTAATCCTGCAAATCTGCACCCTATTACGAAAATATCATAATCCAGTGGAGCTTCAGCATGTCAGACATGGACATTGATATTTAGGAACAAAAATATCAAGCGAATACATTTCGCTTTTTACGTTTTTTTGTTCTTACATATTTGACCATTCTTTTACGCTTTTCTTCGGATCAAGGGAACACCAAGGATTGATGCAAAATTGATGTATCTTATGTTTTTTACCTTTCCATGGATGGTTAGGGCGATACTTGAAATAAAATTGTTAAAGAGGGGACATTATTGAGCGGATGTTGAATTATATGTAAATTATCTATTTTTTAAAATAATTTAAGCATCAATAATTAATTGGTGTATGAAATTTAACATGGTATTCGATATCAAAATAAAAAATACTTAATTCAAACCCTAACTGACTCAATTTATCAGAAAAAGATTATAGTAACTAACTTGCATGAATATAAAATTGCTAGCATCGCAACTAGTCATGGCAAGTGAATTGCTTGGTGTATGTGTAACACCTTAGTGTCTAACCTGCTTCCTTTATACCCTTATGTGAGGCACGCAACACACACTAACTCACTTATATTTTCACTCTCGTTTCTTACAAAAGGGTCAATTTAGAACTTCCTCTTAAACTTATTACACGTCTCTCGGTCTTAACACCTAAGGTGCGATTAAATTTTAGGATGAAGATATCACAATATGAAAGCTAACATGATATCACAACTAAAGATTCTGAGTTTGAGACTTTACTGTCGAAACTTATAAAAAAAATAATTATGGTAAGTTAAAGGACATGAAATAGCTGACATGGCATGCAGCTAATGATGCATCACTTAACAATTGTGCGATGAAATGTAGTATAACTTAAGTGTTCCATTAGAGTGGAATACTTTCTTGAATTGCTGCTTATATATAGATGGCTTGATGCAAACATGATTGTAAGAAGATTAGCGATATTTCATTTCGATTTTAGCGTGGAATTCTTCCTCGAGTTGACGCCTATATAGATGCCTTGATGCAAACATGTACATTACAAATCAATTAATGTGAATTGGATGTGGATTTTGTGTTTTCTGATGACGTGATATATTGTGAAACGAATCTCTTCATGGCAGACAAGGAAAAGGTGCTGCACTAGCAATCAATTACACTACGGAATCGTGTGCTTCATGTGTCCAGCGAATAACACCTACTGGACAAATTCAGGACTGTTCGATCGTGAATTGACACCCAGGATTGACAAGAGAGAGAGAGATTAAAATGTTTGAAACTTCTCGCAAAATATTTGCAATTTCTCGCCCAACTTCATCTCAGTTATCCGAGAATCAATCAAATCACTTCATACAGGCAGAGAGAGAGAGATCACTCCTGGCGTATTTTTATGTCTCATTCAAGACTATTTGAGTGAACGGACTCTAAAATAAAAGTGTTACTGTACATAAATTATTATATGTATTTTTACTCATTTAATTGTTTAATAGACAATCCAAATTAAATATTTTAAATATCTCAAAAATTGAAAAACACAAAACAATATTATTATTTTTTAAACAAAAACCAACCATGACTGTTATTGTTTAATCAAACAGATTGAAATGTATACAGTGCTCATGTAGTAGCTCTCCTACCATAGAGAAACTGGTTCCTCCTTCCTCGTTTGAGGATCTATTTTTTTCCCATTACTAAGGGATTTTTTGGATTAGATTAAAGATACTATTTTGATTAATGAAATCTTGGTGGAATTCCCTTCCCCAATAATATTTTTTTTACCCAAATAAGACATCAGAATATTTACATCAGACTAGTTTTTACATAAAATTATTAGATTGAAAGATAAAGATATATTTAAGCAAAAATTGACCGACTCAAACCCAATCAAACTTGGCTCGACCCAGTTCGAGATTAGGGTCGGACTCAAGTCTTATTGTACTTGGCATGAGACCCCTCAAAAATTAAAAACCTAGCTCGAATCTAATTCAGCCTAAATAGTTGAACATGATCCAATCAAATTTGTTTGACTCAACTCGGGCCTGACTCAAACCCACTTACTCAATATGTGCAAAAAAGTCAGAGTTCAAATCAAACTAATCCAAACCTCATCTAGTTTGAAGGTGCTCCAGTATAATTGAAGGCTAGGATAAGTTAAGAAGCTAAAAAGATGGCAATAGACCCCGTCAAGTATTGCACGCTGCTATGCCACACCTTTGCTTGGTTGTGTTCTGACATCTGCGCGTGCGCACGATGACGTGAGCACCTGATCTATGCTTTCTTTTTTCCACAATTCCACATAAAAAATCAAAATTACAGCTTCTTTAATTAAAAATAAACATAAATTTGTACAAATAAGCATTTTTAATGTATGAACGAATTTTTATTCTATACAAGACGATTGTTTCATCACTAGTTTACCCACAGCTCCGATTGACAAGATTCTATAAAATAGATACATTCCCATAAAGTTTTCAAAATTCTAAATTACTTTCACATATATAATTAAATAATAAGTTTTTATGCATTATTGTTTTACTTAAATATTTTGTAGCTATTGCAACTTAAAATAATACAAATTGTTAAATATTTTAGAAGAAATATAGACATATGTTTAATATATAATATTTATATTTGTCATTTTAGTCTGAATATTACAAATTTTGATCAAAACAAATTTAATATGAGTTGTCAAAATTATATTTACAAACATTAAATCTTACAACTTAAATATTGAGTGATACATGTTGTGTATTAGTCTATATCAGTTGACCTCTTATAATAATACATTGCAAAATATATCATACAATATAACTATATTTAAAACTATAACAACTACTAATGTTTATATAAAGAAAAACCAAACTGTGGCACTACCAAATTTGATTCTTGAAATCAAAATCAAGCATTAAAAGAACTAAAAGAGATCTTTTATGCTTTTGTGAGACTATTTGTTCCTTTTTGATTTTTATGGATAATATATCATCCCGGAGTTCTAGATAACTAGATATCCATCACACTACTACCCTTGGCACCCCAGCAAGATATTTGGCACACACTACAAGGAAAGTACTATTTGGGCCCCACAGACCGACCACTTTGAATTTCGAGGTGGACCCGGTTCCGCACTGACAGTCCAACTTTAGCACCAATCACTGGCACCTGGGCACACAGCTCGCTTGCCCCACTTGTCTGTGATTGGACGTGTGGTCAAGGAGGACAAAGCCAGCTTCGACCTATTGGCCGTCCGCAGGGGCCACGTATATACTATGAGACCCACCAAGTTGCTCTTTTTCCACTATCTCCTGGGCTTGTCCTTTCGCGGTAATATTGATATGTGTGTACATCCTTTTGGAATTTACGAAAGGAACCTGCCAACGTTACAAAACTTACAGATAGACCATTAAAAATCAAATAATTGACAAGTTTCTCCTAGAGGAGGACTAGCTTAGGCTAATGTTGTTGTAAGTAGCGTTGTAAAATTCATTCACCAAGACCAACTAATCACCCAATTAATAATTAATAGAGTAAACCATCACATATATAGTGTATTCGGAGGATATCTAGCGGTGTCGAGCAATTAGTTAGCCGTATAATTCGACTAATCAGTTAATTAATCCATTTAATCATCATAAAATATAATTTTGATATTATTAATTACAACTCATTAGTTAATAATTTTGGTGTCATGAGATATAATTTATGTGTTATGCAATATAAATTATAGAATTTAAAATACAAAACTATCGTGTGGTATACTATTTACTATATTACTTACTCTAATTAACTATATTTTTTCTTTTTATTTAAACATGTACTAAGTAGCATATAATGAGAAAAATTACATTAATAATAAACGTGTTTATTTATTTTGAGGATGTTTTGAGTTAAAGAAGCATATAAGTATTATATTGTAGTCATAAAATTACCATAATCTTGAAAAATAAATAATTTTTAATAAATTATGAATATATTATCATAACGTGAAATTACTCACAAAATTCTTATTAATCGGTAGCATATCGATTAATCACCTAGTGATACCTTATCTATCCAACCATTATATATCATTTTTTTACAGCATTGGCTGTAAGCCAAGGAGTTTGTGTCATTCGGAATCGATGTGTCGACAGGTTTGAAAGGACTGCATGTATCGACAGGCAGTTGAAAGGGATTCCATGCCCGGAAAGGTGAGAAAGGGTGTGTGCGTCACCTGGATGAGCTAGTAATTTGATTTAACGCACAAATGGTCTGATGATCCCACTTTCAACATGTGGTTAAACGGGCAAGCTGAGTTACATTTTTGTCTTTTCAAGATTTACTACCCTCTCAACTCTAATGTACAATAGTTAAACGATACTACTACTTACGAATCTTAATGGAACAACGTTAAGCATGCAAATGAGTGGTCTTTTTGTTTTGTGAGACATTCGATTCTAGTATTTTTTTTTATCATATATTATTCATTTTTGTATTGCAAATATGTCCTAAACAGGCAAATAAATGGGTTTTTTTTTGTCCTGTTACGATTTAACCCTCTAAACTCTAATCCACAATAGGTAAACAATATTACTACTTACGCATTTTGTCCTTTTGAGATTTACACCCTCTAAACTCTAATCCACAATAGTTAAACAATACTGCTACTTATGCAGCTTGGAAGAAAGGTTAATGGAAAGAAAATGTCTGGGGCACTGATCGCAATTAACAACTCTTATAGGGGCTTTTCACTTTTAATTATTTTGCAGTCTTGCATGTGTGCTTTTGTAATTAGAGTGCCTCGTAGTTGCATATAAACCCACTTTATTCAGCCTTCACAGAAATAACACGCCCTTACGAATAGAAATTAGAGAGCAGAGCACCAGATTTGCCTAGTAACTCACCGATGGCCACCGGCATCTGCCAGGTTCCGGCCATGGACGCCGCGGCCGACCGCGGCGGCGGCCGGGCGCCGACGGGAACCCTGCATCCGTCGCGGAGGGGCAAGATCAAAGAGAAGATCGCGAAGGACATCTTCGAGTACTGGGCCACCATGGCCGCGGGACTCGCCCGCGACAAGAAGGACGGCGATGGCGGCGAGCATGCAGCCGCCGACGCCGAGAAGATGTAAAGGCCGGAGAAAGCAAAGCATATGCTGTGATCCATGTTGGCTTCGATGTGCCGTTGTGTTGCTCCCATTCTGCTGCTACTTTTCTACTTTCAGTGCGGCAGCAGAGAGGGGTAGCGCAATAATTGATTAAGGAAGCGGGTGATTAGTCTTGTCTCGCGTCTCCTTTTCTAATGGATTGGTCGTGTTATTAGTGCACTAATCCATAGTTTAGTGTTTGGCTGTTCTTGTTGTTGTTGGTTTAGTTTCTTGTGGTTAAATTAATTTCAGGAGGTTAATGAGGTTTTGGGTATAATTAACCACCTCTGTTACTTTGTTGTACTTGTGCTTAGTTGTTGCTTCGTTTGGTGTGACTTGTGAGGGATCAGCAAGTATTATGGTCAGGTCCTTCCTAGTTATGTACCAGTTACTCTGTTGTACTTGTGTTAAGCATTATGTGTTAATGATGGGATTAATGGACTACTGCGCATCTATTTTCATTAAATTTCTGCATAATTTCGGATGAAATTAATGGATTTGTGCGCAACTAGCAGAATGGCAGCCGGTCATCTGGTGGAAATTGATAGTTTCAGAAAGCTTTTTTTTAAGGGGATTTGCTTAAAAATGGGACCCATTAACAATTGTCCCATTTGAACAGGATAACATCGGTAGATCCATCCCTATTATTTTTTCCTTTCTACAATCGAAGATTACAAAATATGGGAACAATTGGTGCAAGCCATTCATGAAAACCAATTAACTCTTAGTCAATTGCGCTCTGGCTCTCTGACTCTTAAAAGTTGAAATTTTCTAGGTCTTTGAACTCGAAATTTAGTTTGGCAAGTTTTTAAATTTGTCGTTCATTGTCAATTTAGTCATTAAATTTATCTATATTACTCAAATTGTCATTTGTTAGTTAAATATTACAACTAAATGCAATTTTTGAATTTTAGTGTTGTATAGTTTTATTTCTTCTATTTTTATCGTCTCTTTGATATAAATTTTTAAGTATTTAATCAAAATAATGTTGTATTTTTAGTCTCTATTTCAGTATATCATATTATAAAGAAACTAGCATAACATATCCGTGATACAACTCTATACTAGAAAAGTTAATGTGACATATCACGTCAATATAAAAATACTATATCACGAAACTACATAATTTTCTATTAATCTAATTGGTAGATGGATATAAATAAAAGGATTAAACAAGTTTAGAAACCTATCAAACTAAATTTTAGATTTAAAGACATAAGAAATACAATTTTACAAATTTAAAGATTTGAAGTGTAATTTACTCTTAAAAAAGCACAACTTTGTGGTCCTTGAACCAGCAGGTATGCTGAAAATAACATGTACCGTAATTAGGAACCTATTATTCTTCACTGATTGGTTGATTTCGAGTCTCGCTCGAAGCCACTTATCATTTGGTCTAATTTTCTAGGATTACCTCGCAATGGTGGTGGTATCATGCAAAATACAGGAAAAAAATATGTCGCCCGGTAGAAATCAAATTGATTTTATACGAAGCAATCGTAAGCAGTCTAACGTGGTGTTTGTTCACAAATTTTGTTTCATATTTCACAATATATTACCTGTTATTTGCTTAGACTATTAAATATAGTCGTATTCAAAACATATTCTAATATATCATCTAAACACATAAGATGTATTCTAAAACAATTTTCACTTCATTTCATTCATATTTGAATCAAACATAATTTATATTTATTTATTCCATTCTTGAATTTAATAAATTTTAAAACATACTTTATCTATTTATAAATATATGTCGTTTTAGTCTCATATATAGAAATTAAAACATGCCTTAAAATAACCAATCTAATTTTATTAAAAATCAATGTAAAGCATTAATTATGGTTAGATAAATTTTTGATTTACGGAAGGAAAGGATATAAAGAGAAAGAATATGATAAATTCTCTTTAAAAACATAAAACGATATGTGTTTATAAAAAAAGAAAAATCTAAAAGAGAATATATTTATAAACGAAGAAATTATTACCACTGCAGTTCCAAACAAGGCCACCAAAGGTCATTACGCTCCCAGCTTGCCTACCCCACTAGCGAACCCAAAACTAATGAAAGCAGCCAAGAAGTCGTTACCAAACACTTGCAAGTTGCAACAAACAGCCATTGCATCACTCAGTTTCCATATTTGACACGCTTTCGTGGATGGATGGCTTAATCACTCAATCACTGTCTATTAAGTAGTGAAAACGCCAGGGTCACCAATCATTGGGTAATCTTCAGTTACCTGTGTCAAGTTGTAATAAACTGCACTAGAAACAATTAAACCATGCGAAGAGTTCGGTTTCCGGTAGTAATTAACCGGTAATTGAAGATCCTGGTTTTACCTGAAAGACTTAAAAATGGCTGATATTAGAGATGATTTGATATTATTTTGTAAGTGTGGATAAATTAGTAATGATATAAGATCGATGAAATATAAAATTGAGCTGACAGCACCAAATATCTATATGTTTAGTTTCCAATATCCCAACTAGGTATAGGAATCACCCGGCAAAATTATAGCGGTTGATGTTTACTCATTAAGTTATATTGGCGAAAATTACTCCAACATAAATGAGTATGCCCATGATAATATAGTCCTAATAAAAAATGCCACGTTGAATTGCAAAAGGCGACTAAAAGTTACTTCATTTTTAAAAAAACTGCTTTACAAGTGATACTATTTATTATATTGACTACACACAATCTTTCATATGTACACTAACACAATCTCCAACTGAACATACATATGAAAATAAATAAAATTAAAAATCAAACCAACGACCTCTCTGTGCAAGCACACACTCTAACACAGTTGCACATGTGAGTGCAGTAAAAGCTATTACTTTTATCAACAAGTAATAACAACATAACTCTAATTGTAAGTTGAACAGCTTGGACCCTCATCCTGAGTTTTCTTGTCCTGCAGCAAGCACAAGATAATTACATGTAAGCTTATGCATATTGAGGGAAAACAGTTGCTTTAAATTGAGTCGAAGACCAGCATGCATTTAATTTCGTATTCTATCAATTATCAAATTTCCGAAGAAAATGGTAACTGGATTAAACAGTTGGTCAGGTCTAAAAAGTTAAACTCTATTCAAACTTTAAGTACCTTTGAAGGAACATAATTTCACACAGGATCTATAACATAAGCATTTTTTCTCATATTTAACACTTGACCCCAGGTCAGCAATAGTCTTTAATCACTCGCAGGAGATGTGGCCCTTTAGACTCATTTAATAAATTGCATGGCTGATCAAAAGCACAAAATAAAAGCTTGTGCACCATATCATCCACTTTGTATAGAACATTCTATCCACTCTCAGAACTAATACAATACAGATGATATACGCCTCTGACCATTTTCAATGGAAGTTCTCCTTTTTTTTCTGTTCAACTTCTATGTTGTGGATACCTCACTAGGTAAGTCCCTATCTAGCGGAGCTACTGTCTTATTTTTCTTAAAACGTAGTCAGCAGTTAGATATGGCAAATTAATGTCAGTCAAAAGAGCTACCAAAATGGTCGTGTTTAGCTATTCTGGTTTAGGTCTCATTCATGGGGCTTTTTTTCTCTATTTTTTAGCAATTTAATCAAAAAATGAAGAAAAAAAAAACATGATTACCAATACCTGAAACGCGTCTGCACTCTGCAGTGACCAAAATATTCCTAAGGAAATACCTAGGTAGCTAGCTGCTCTCATGTGTGGGTGAGAGCACTGATCAGAAGTTGGAAGTAGAAAAAGAGAAAATGACATGACATGCATGACATCCAAGGGAGATATTCAGACTAAGCTGCATGAAGCCATTCAGCTAAAAGAACAGCACTAACACACACATCCCCCCGCCCCATAGCATTTCCTCTCCAAATCCTTCTTTATGTTCCTCCAAAATGTTTTCCTGCTTATGCGTAACTATATGATCATAGGTGATGAGGAGCAATTATTAGCCAAGAAAGGATAGTTTACCGTTTCACTAGCCTGAGACTCTTCCTGCCTTTCATAAGTTTCATATGCTTCAGCATCATCAACAAACACACTTGCATCAGACATGAACAACTCACGGCAATTTGGGAACAAGAATGGGTACAATTTAGTATATGGATGTAATCATGGTAAGCAGTCTCTAGGTACTGAAAAAATTAATTACGGGCAAGAAGAGAAACAACCTCATCCAGTCATTCTTAGCCCTCTCAGCCCTCAAGGCAGCAAGACCAGCTTCTCTTTCTTCCGTCGTCTTCTTCTTCCATTGCATAAACAACTCAGGGGTCAAGAGAGTGGTAGTTTTACCTTTGCACGCTGTAGCATGAAAAGGATTGAACGATAACATCAGGATAGTGAAGACAACCGGACCTTCAGTGATCCACAAATAAAGGACAATAATTGATTTAGATCCTCACCTGCTCCTCAATCTCCTCTTCAATGGCCATCTTTTCAGACTCTTCCTCCAATAAGGCCTTCATTTGAGATTTCAGCACATATCCAGGTGGAAGGGCGTGCCTATAGTGACAGTCTTTGCCACCATTCGGGCAAACCCAAAACCAACCATACTGTTTTTTCTCCACTGCATCAAGAAAGTACTTGCAAACCTGCAGAACAGAAGAATTGCCAAAATCATTTGTTGAAACATTGAAGTTAGAAATGTTGCTAATAATCCTTCCTACTTTGTAGGGGCAACATTGGTTTGGGAGATGGGGGCAGAGGCATGAACAGATATAGCACAAAGAAAATAGCAAACCGAGAACTATTACTGTACTACCCAGCTCAGATATATTAACTAAATGGCTGTATAAGTGAAATGATTTCATATTCTCCTTAGATAACCATCATTTAAGCAACCAACGTATGAGGGAAAGGGAAATAATTGGAGGGTGTTGGTATAATCAGGTTCAGATAGTGCTTACAATATCGGCAGGTTTGTTCTGGTTGTACTCCTTGTTTTTTGACGCAACAACTTTTTCAAGTGTCTCCTGATCCCGGTCCTCCATGGTTTCTTCTCATTAAAAAGAACATATGAATTTGCATATTAGAACAAACTAATGGTTGCACACAAAAGGAAAAGGGAAATCCAGCAATATCTGTCTCTTACCCGCATCACGCTTATCCATGTAAATATCTATCTTCTCACCCTTCCTCGGAACATTCAGGTCATGTGAGAACTTACACTTGAACCCCTTCTCACATTGCCCAACCTTGAAGAACTAACACACTATTGACTTGGGATCAACGCCTACATGAAAGCACAAAGAGCATCAACAAATACTGCAAAAATAGAAATTGCAACAAAAAATATTTTCCATACATCCAGCATATATAGGTATGTATTATAATTAAAACTTCACCATCCACATTAACATTCTACAGAACAAGTATATATCGAAGTTCTCACATGTCGCAGCATACATGACATTATTCAAAATTGCCAGAAATGTCAATTCTTTCATTCTTGCAAAACTTTGAGTTTGAGGTATTACCTAAATGTACAGATTGGAACATTACCTTGAGCTAATTGACCAGAGCTGAGTCATATTAGCAGCAAAAGCTAAAACTTGATTTTAAGATTCCATAGTCCACACTACAAATGCAATCACACAAACTTCTTCGCATGATCCAGCATTACCAAACAACACATACTGGCATACACATACATACTGGGCAAACTACTCAAGTTTGAGGTGTCACCTAAATGTACAGATTGGAATATTAACTTGAGCTAATTGACCAGAGTCGAGTCACATTAGCAGCAAAAGCTAAAACTAGAGTTTAAGACTACACTATAAATGCTATAACATTAACTTCTTAGCATGATCCAGCATTACCAAACAACACATCCTGGCATACACAGTTACACATACATACCGAACAAACTACTACAACTCATACGAATCTAGGACTACTTGCTCGGTGAGGAACCCAATAGTTCCATCATGGGAGCATGCCAATGTTACAAATTGAACGTAGAACGCAATAACAAAGAAAAGAAAGAAAAGAAGAAGATATGGTTGAGGCTGAGTCCAATACATGTACTTCTAGATAGACCCCTCAGAGAAATATTTTGTGCATATTCTGTGACACGCGTGTGAAACATCCCCTGAAACACCCATCACTCCAATATAAAGACAACTGGAGGAGACTTCTAACACGAGCCCACGTGCGAAGCGCCTTCTCAAGCGCTAAGCACTCCAATGCATTGACGCTTGGGTAACATTTCGCGTGGAGTCCGCGTATAAAATATTCATATGGTAATATATTGCATTATATGATTATTAATTGTTACAAAGTTGCCAAAGTTAAATTCGGATAATTCGAATACAACAAAAACAAAATAAAAAATATAAGATAAAAATTATAAATTTTCTTATTAAATCGCACATAGAAAATAACATTAATCATACTAATTAAAATTTGGATACATTCAATCATTAATGACCACATAAACGTACTAATTAAAATTTAATTTAACTTCTACTCGGTATTGTTGCATTCGATACGTTGCCAAATGTGCTCGATAAGATCCCGTTTAAGTTGCATATGCGATGGGCGAGGACGGATCGCATCATTTCGAGCGAGTATATTGGCAAAAGCTGGTAGAGCACAATTGTAGAAAGTAGACGGTGCTACGATAGATGTCCTTGACTCTCATACGAAGCAGTGTGCGGGTCATTAGAGTCTCACCCATCCTCGATTATCATGTTGTGGAGGATGATATATACTAGCATAATTTTAACAAGAGTTGATCATTGTCAAAATTGACTAGGGCCGTAGAGAATAGCAAATCGAGATTGCAAGACCTCAAAGATTTGCTCCACATCTTTTCTTGCAACTCCTTGTTATTGTGCGAACAACCTGAATTTCTCTGTTGGGGCAAGGGTATTCACGAAGACAGTTTATTCGGGGTAAATACCGTCGGCTAGGTGGTACTCTATATTATACTCTATCCCATTCATGGAGTATTGAACATTTGGAGCTTGGCCCCTCAACACATCAATGAAAAGAGAGGATTGATTCAGCAAGTTGATGTCGTTGTTGGATCAGACGACACTAAAGAAGGCATGCCATATCAACAGGTTTTGGGAGGCGACTGTTTCAAATATTATGATAGGGGCTCCATGATCACCACAAGTTCCAATGTCTCAGTTCCAACGGCTAAATCTAAAAGCATCGATTTCATGTCTCAGTTCCAACAACTAAATCTAAAAGAACATATTCCAAGCATCAGCTCCAACGGCTAAATCCAAAAAGAAATTTAAACAAAAGTACAAGTACATTTCTTCAACTAAAAAATACATGGTTTAGCCTATTACTTCTTCCTCATTTCATTAATCATGTAGTTCACATACTCTAATGCGGTCGTATGCGCCGTCTTTTGTGCATCTGAGAAATTGGATGTCTCAGCCATCACCAGTGTTGTTAACGACTTCATAAAGGTGGCATTTTCTTTGTTTTTAGCCATGTCCTGCAATTTTGAAGACGCAACAATAGCTTGTTCAGCCACCTTAGCGAGATCGGTGTTTGCTTTGCCGATGCTCTCTATACTTTATTTGATAGCTGTTGACATTTCCTGAAGTTTTCTTTTCCCCTTCCGCTTCTCCTTTGTTGCATCCCGCCCTTCCGGTCGTGTAAGCTCGACAGGGACATCGTTTGTGTTCGATGATGACGTGTGGACACCTTTTTCATTCAGTCTTGCTCTTTTGCTTGCATCGAAGTAGCTTTTGCACTATTTCGGTTGACCCCAGACGACATTCCACCAGTGCTCCAGGAAGAAGGGATGGCCCACCTCTTTCCAATACATTTTGTGTGCCTGGGCCATCAATTGGTCGTCCGAACAACCACTAGAGTAGATATCTCTCAACCTACAGTAAATACCATTAAACTGAACAATTTTTTTGTTAATTTTTTGTTAATGGTCTTTACAGTGCTTCACATCTCTTCTGTGACTACTCGGACCACTCGCATTGTACGTCGCAACGACTTTTCCTCAATACATGTCGAATTTTTTTTATTGTAGCGTTGATTAAGGGAGTTATTCAACCATGCACTAATTTGGAAGACCAAAAATAAATTTGTTTACAAATTTTGTAGCGAAGGTCGAAAAATTTTCCAGTCCAAAAAATTTCAAATTTAAATTAACACTTACAAGTTGAATGTCGTCTTGTTTCAACTAAAGCAATTGTTTAGGTTGAGCTCCAGTGATTCCTTCGTCATTGCCACCGTCGTCGTCGTCGATGACAACCTGGAGCTCGGTTCGTGGAGTGCCGCTATCTAATACCGATGCGGAGCGGGAATTTTTGGTAGGTACTTTTGGAGGCGAAAATTGTATAAAGTTAGTCGGCATCTCGACGAAATGAAAATTTTGGCCATAAGGGGGATATGCATACGGAGGAGGCGGTGCATACGGAGGAGACTGTGCATACGGATGTGGTTGCCCATATGGAGGGGCGGTGTGTACGGTAGATAACACTCAGATACATGGGGGAGGATGAAATTTGGGTGGATTTTGGCTACTCGCCCCTTCGGTGTTGTTTTCATCTAATTTAGGTTCGCTAAACCAATTAACAAAACTGCCAGGGGATTGTTATCCATAGGAAATTTTTTTGAAATTTTTGAAGGATAAGAGAATGAATAGTGTGAGATTTGTGAGTGAGTATGAGAGAAAATGAACTCAACTGTGCTCATATTTATAGGGAGAGAATGGTAGAATTCTTCTGCAATTTTTTCTAATTTTTTTATTTTTTAATTTTTTATCCCAGAAATCATTAAAATAATTGTAACAGCTATTTTTAATGGCTATATTACAACGGTAATTTTTTGAGTCACTGACAGGTGCGACCCATGAAATAAAGAACTCTAACAGCTACTTTTAACTCTCACACAACATGACCCTCTAACATGTGGGTCTAGTCCACACTTGAGCCCACTGTCATTCACAAAGCTCTTCAAAATCAAGGAGCAAATAAAAAAAATTCAATTAAACTTTAACAGCAAAAAAAACAAATCTTTAATTAACATGTGGCCCCAATATTTGTTTGGGCTCACTTGTCAGTGAAGTTGACTCGTTTCTTGTGCGGTGCGCCCGGTACACGAGGCGAGCGTACCTACACAGCATTCACGCGTTTTGTGGGGCCCGCTTCCGCCATGTTGTTTCGTGCACTGCACGCTTTTACAACGCATACGTGCACTAACTTGCGGGCCCGCTAATTATCTAGTCCCACCTGTCAGTGCGTTTTTTGGGCAGATTCACCAAGCACGGTGCGTGAAGGTGGGGCCCACAAAACACGTCGTCAGGCGCCATCAATTAGTTCAACGCTGCCACTACACGTACCAGGTGCCGGTGGGACCCACCTATTAGAACTTCAAATGGAAACTGCTTCACCACACATTGCCATACAACTCACCCACCCGCGCGGGTTCGATGTGTCAGCGGGGTGCCAGTTGAAGAGTTTGGAGCGGACTTAGCCTAATAGTGTTCATACCGACGAGGACCTTGGGCTGGCTGACGGCAACCTTGAAGAGGTCGGTGAGCTCCTTGTCGCAAGCCTTGTCCTCCTCTTTCTTCTTGGTGGCGGCCTTGGAGGGGTCAGGCTTGGGCTAGACAGACTATTGTAGGGACTGCATGTATTTCTGGACATTCTTGCTCTTGTTCTTATTCTTGAGTTCGAACATCTTGTCCTCAACCACCTTCTGCTTCCAAGCCATCTCCGCCTTCGACGACTGCACCTTCCCCTTCGGCGGCATCCTCTCCTCCCCTCCCCTTCCCTTCTCGCCTCCTCATCCGCTCCAGTTTCGCTTCTCCTACTGCTTCTCGTGCAGTAGATGGGTTGCGGTTAGGGCTAGAAATGAGCTGAGCTCGAGCGAGCCCAGGCAGGCTCAGCTCGAGCTCAATAGTGCACTGGGCTCGGCTCGGGCTCGGGCTCGGCTCAAAACATTAATGAGCTTAGAACCAGGCTTGGGCTCGACTCGGAGCAAGCTCGATAGAGCTCGAGCTTGGCTCGACAAATCCCCAAAATGGTTTTTTAACACCAAAAACTTCAACACCAGGGAGATAGGCATGGGGGGAAACTACCGCGGACGCTGGAGCCGGCGCCGGTGCCTCCTCTTCCTCGTCCTCCTCCTCTACGCATGTCGGCGCCTCCTCGTTGTCGTCCTCCTCCTCCACACGCGTCGCTGCTGCCTCCTCCCCCTTCCCCGCCTCCTCTACGCGCACCACCGCCACCTCCTTCTCCTTCTCTTTCCCCTCCTCCTCCACGCGCACCGGTGTCGCCTCCTCCTCCTTTCCCGTCGCCGTTGCCTCCTTCCCCTCCTCTTCTACACGTGCCACTGTCACTCCTTACACCTCTGGCCTCCTCCCCCTTCCCTGCCGCCGCCGCTCCTTACACCTTTGGCCTCCGCCGTGATAGATCTAGTTGTGCTGCGGGCGTGCGGCCTCTCTGAGGATTTGAGGGTTAGGTTGGGGAACGGTGAAATGAGGGCGAGGGTGTTTGTGTGTGGGCATGATGACTGTGTTGACGTGTTGTTGGTGTGTTCGAGCTTTAACGAGCCGAGCTCAAGCGAGTTCGGGAAGGCTCGGACTCGGCTCGAATTCTCTCTTGAGCTTCACCTCAGGCTCCAGCTTGGCTCGTTAAGGGTTCGAGCCGATCTCGAACCAAGCCGATATTCGATCCGATCCCAAATAGCTTGCGAGTTTCAATCTTTTTTTCCAGCCCTAGTTACGGTGGTGGGTGTTGGGCCTTTGCTAAGGGTTTTTCTTTGGTTTAGGAGCTATGTCTTTCTTTCAAGATTTGGTAAAATGAATGTGGATTATTTTATTATCGAATATGAGAATATGATAATTTGATTAAGAATTTCTTATCTGAATAAGATTTTTTTTTCTCCATCCAAATAGTATTTATATCTAAATTTGATAAAATCCTACAAAATAATATGTTTGCATATCTGAATTCAAACTTGATTTTATTTATATAGAAAGCAATACAGTGATATAGTAAATTTGTAATCAAATTCTTACATCAATGATAGAAATATTAAACAAATGCATTCAAGATGTGTTATCTGTCCATTGAAAATGAGTCACTAAGAAAATAACGAAATTGAAAATATCATTAGTGTCAAATGGAATACAAAATCTGGTCCAAACTAAAAATATCTAATTCAAGTCCTTGTCCGATATTTATTCGATTCGAATCTAAATATATTTGAATTCGAATCGGAATCTAACTTAAAAATATGAATGCGAACATAATTTGACTAATATCAGATCCGTCTACACCTTGTCTAAATCTTATGCTAATGACTAATGTGTTTATGTGTTTGTTTTAATTCATTTTCCTCAAGGATACAGAAAAAAAGATTTATACATAATCAGACTGAGAGGGAGAGGAAAAAAACAAAAGAAGAGTTTGCTTGCTTCCTTCCTCCATAAACTCAAGCAGCTCCACTTCTCAATAAGTTGTACTGCGACAAGTTTGTTTGAGTCACACCATCTCATTTGCCCATTTTTAAGGCTATTTCGTGGTTCTTCCATCTCACTTTTGCATTGACTCTCACCTTCAAACATACACAGAGTCCTCTACCTCTTCAGCACCACCATCTCTTCCTCCATTGTTAGCAGTCAAAGAAGGTAACTTTCGAACCACCTCTTGGATGGATCCTTTAGTTTTCTGGTGCTTACTGTACCATATTTGATCATGTTGCCACTTTCCTGTTCGGGTTAAAGACTTGTTTAGATATTACTGCTGGCATGTGTGGGTTGTAGGTGTGATCTTTGATGTTGAATCGATGGGAATTTGGCATCTTTTGGCTTTGTGTTGATGGGCTGGGATTGGCCAGAATCTCTAGTGGTAATTAACTGTCAAATTCAGTTCATATGAGTTTAGGTTGGGCTCGTAAGGTCGAGTACAATGTCGGCGCTTGCAATAACTTTTTTTTGATTTTTGTGCCATCAAATTGTGTACAATATTTGTTTATTGATTTATACATTAATTTAGTTTAAATT
The DNA here is from genome assembly GCA_019359835.1 of Pharus latifolius. NCBI lineage: Eukaryota > Viridiplantae > Streptophyta > Magnoliopsida > Poales > Poaceae > Pharus > Pharus latifolius. The sequence goes on along the minus strand of CM033323.1, from coordinate 9,850,420 downwards.
AGATGTTGACTATATTTAAAAAGTTGTAACTATTTGAATTAACTTTATAGAAAGATAAAAAATCATCTAATATTGATTTAAAAATTAAGAATTATTTATATTTTATTATAATCACTTATATTTTAATAAATATCTAATTTATATATAAACTCATACAAAAACTCACACATAACACAGAATATATATAGAATATCCTTTTGAGGATCGGGTGGACTCAACCTAATGATAACAATGCTGTCCAAACCCGCTGGATCAGCCGTAAAAGAAAAAAAAAGGCCTGGGAACCTTTTTTCCCACCCTCGTCGCTTCGAGCCGTCTCTTTCGCGACGTCTCCGCCTCTCGCGACGCGTCGATGCCGCCGCCTGTCCCTCCTCTCTCGACGCCGTCGCCCTTTTGCCAGATCTAGGGTTTCGCTGTCCTAGTCCACTCGCCGCCTCTAGGGTTTCACCACCTCCCCCTCCTCTTTCCTAGTCCACTCAACATCCAGATCTAGGGTTTCGCTGGGTTCATCGTCTTTTGATTTCTGTCTTTGCAGGTGCCCACCGACGCCGGGGAGGAGCGCCAGAATAGCCTCGTGCCGGAAATCTTGGATCCAGATATAGGGTTTCGCTGCTCTAGTCTCTCTCAAATCGGAGCAGATCAGAACAAGAAGTCGTCAAATCAGAGCAGATCTAGGTTTCGCTGCTCTATTCTTGGATCCAGGTACATAGCAATCTCCAATTCCTGTGCCTATGTTTCAGTAGATCCATGCATGTTAATTTGTTTCAGTAGATCTATCTGCATGTTAATCTGTTCTGTTCGGATCCATGCCTGTGTTTCAGTAGATCTATCTGCATGCTAATCTGTTCTGTTCGGATCCATGGGTAGAAGAAGCTATGTGCTTCAGTGTTAGTGTTTCAGGATGCCTATGCAAGCTAAATTGTGCTTCAGTGCTAGTGCTTCTTGGTTAAATTTCCTCATGTCAGGTGGTCAGTTCAAAAGAACCCACTGTCACATCATCTTGTGGGCTAAGGATCGAACTATTTTTCTTCAGAGGAAATATACTATGCAAGTTCTTCATAGGAAACTAGTCATCTACTCATCTCCATTTTGTTAGATTACAATTTTAGCTACTAAAGGGATGCACCAAACCTGCTTGGAATCTATGTGTTTGGAAATTGGAATGCTTGTCCGATTAATACAAATCAGACAAGTGGAAATTAGAATGCTTGCCCGCCATAACCATGTATAGGCTCACAGCATTGCTTTTTATTCTAATCACAGAATATATATGTCTTGAGAACCTGGAATATGTTTGGATATGTCTAAGCTTGAGAACCTGGAATATGTTTGAATAATGCTGTGTTCTTTCTGAACACCCCCCCCCCCCCCCCCCCCACCCACCCACCCACCCACCCACCCACTCTTTTAAACACAGCATCCACCTGATTAGCTCTAGCTTAGACATTTATGGATGTTGAGACATATAAGTATCAGAACACAACATCTTGAGTGTGTTTTATTAGCTCTAGCTTAGACATATAAGTATCAGAACAAGCAGCGTCCTAACACCATCCTAATATATGTGTATTTGGTTAATTGAAGTATTATTGAAACTGGTATGACAATCTTTAACTTTCAGAACTGACAATAATATATATAACTAGTGTTGTGTTTAACTGTTATGTCTTGCAGAAATGACAATAATAATTTTTTGTTTTACTGTGATCTAACTAGTGTTGATTAATTAATGTTGTATTAAATGGGCTAATTGGTGTTGTATTTGCATTGAGTAGCGAAAATGGGTTCTAGAAGAGAACGACTTATGAGATCTGAAGATCACCTATGAAGGTCTCTAGTGTGGTACTTCATAGTAGATTTTTGTTGTGAGAATTTTCTAATCACAAAATAGTATGGAATTTTGGTCTCAAATCCTGGAGAGCCACCCGCATCTGTTACTGCTTTTGTATTGTCAATTGAGTAAATTTAATCCAAAGTCTTCAAACTTGTTCTAGTGGGGTTTCAACATAGTCTGACATGTTTTGTTTGTTATTTAACTGACAAATAAATCTAAATAAAACAATCGAGCCAATTATGAGACCTATTGGATTAAAATCGTAAGTTTAAGAATACAAGTAGGCTAGCCAACTGGAAAAGTTTAAGAATACAAGTAGGCTAGCCAACTGGACAAGTTTAAGAATACAAGTACTCCTTTGATATCTCATGCTTTTGCTAGGCACATCACTTTTGGCTGTGGGGTAGTACAATGAAAGGCACTGATGAGACCTGAAGGTCGCAGTTTCTGATCAAAATAACACATTCCTAGGGTAAAATCCCAATGCAATCTCATAGACACGACCACAACATGGTTTGGTTGGTTGTTTGGATCTATTCGTGCACCAACTCGGTACAATATTACCCTTTTCCCCTCCCACACACAAGCCAACTAACCCACTGTCCTCCCATTTTGTCGTCTCATAGTCTCATTGTCTCAGGCCTGTGCAAACGACCCAACCCTACCTGCGGTTTGCGTTAACTCACCGCACCACAGTTCACCGGTGGGAACATGATTGTTTGTGTCACCGTCGTCGGCCACCTGGTGAGAAATCCCAACTCCCACTTGCACCATCTAATCCTACAGATCTGAACACCAAACATAACCCTTTTTTGTTTCCAGAATAATTCTCCGTACTTGCAGAGCTTTACGGAGGCAGACAACGCCCTCAAGTTGCACCACATTGTCCATTGCTCCCTCGACGTCATCGACGAGCGAGGTAACAATCCCCACCTCCAATCTCATGATCCGGGATCTATATTGAGATATGTTCGATGGCTTGAATTAGACTCAAAGTAACTCAACTTATCCTTAGGATCTCGAAGTTTTATTTGTACTAGTGGATCCAGCTTGCTTAGTTCTTAGTGTTCTATGGTTGGTTAGTTCCAAAACTACATTCTGCATGAATTTTGTTTTCATATTTGGAAGATTTAGGAATAAAACGCAAGGAAGGGGTAATAGGACCTATGGGCAAAATGTATTGAAATCTAGTTTTGTAACTGTCTGGTGGTAGCTCAAGAAAACAAGTTTCAGAGTAGATAATCCACAATGAGCAGCTTCAAATCCTATTGTGGCATCACCCCAACCACGCCACACCACACCACCCACACCATCTGGAGAGTGTTGTACATGGTTGGGTACTGCCAAGATGAGGGGCCATACCTTGTGCATTGGTGTCCATAGTTGGGAGAGGGATGTGGAAATATGGATCTAGAATTCTTGCTCTTTTTTCATTCCATTCCAATTTTTATTTTTGCTACTCTATTTACTTCTTTAGGGTGGTTCAATCATTTATGAAAAGTTGACCAACGTTTCTCAATAAATTGTGGCATGATGACAGTTTATGGTGGGTTTGTTTTACAGTAGCATATAGATAATTAGTTGTTTTATGTTGCATATGCACAAAATGTGCTCTATCTTGCAGTGGCATATATTAGTTATCTAACAAGGCAAATTATGGAGTGCATCCTATATCTTCAGTTTTCTCCTACTCTCAATATTATAGACTCTTTGATTTACATCTGATGGTGGGAAATGAAGCTGACTAAACTCAATGCACGCTCCTTGCCATTTTTGCAAAGAAGCCCCTAGAAACAAACAAATTATACTAGTTTGTATAGTAGACATACTGAAGAAATGTTAATATAGCTCTTACCTAGAAATTAAATGACAACTCTTTAAACTAATGAAGAAGATTAAAACTACTAAAAGTGTAGTCTTTGGAAGGGCGTGTTCGCAGAACAAGGGAAGAACTTGCTAGCTTGGCCATGTTCAATTGGAAAACGCCACCAATAGTTCCATGCGACCACACCTATCTTCGAAGTCCAAGCATATTTCTCAATGCAAGATCCATGCACTAGATGACTTGAGATACTATTTTTCTCATCTAAGGCACCAATGAAGCCCTAAACCACTAGTCCGCACCACCACCAATCCACCCCACAAACATGCATGACATGGAGCCATTTGGCCACGACCATGAACGCGCCAACATCGTGGAGTGAAGCAATGAGCATAGTGACCCCATAGCACCCCCCCCCCCCCCCCCCCCCCCCCCCCCCCCCGCGTTGCCCTCATTAACAACCAACTCGCACACAACGACGTTGGCACCATGTCGGAGTCTAACATTGAGCTAGCACAGGCTTTCTGCTGCAGCCCATCGACAATGCAGATGACACCAAACATCCCCATAGACGAGATGCTAGAGTGCAAACAGATCATAGGGCACAATGGCGGCTTCTGCTACATCCTCAATTGCATGTGCCTTGCCTACCTTATCTGCAACCCCACTACGCACGGTGCTGATGAGTTCTTCGACACGTCCTTCCATAGCCACATTATCAATAGTTTTAATCTATTGTTATAAGTTTAGAAAAGTTGCCCTTGAATTTTTTGGTAAGAGATGTATAACAGTTCTCCAGTATGGTTGAGTGTAACTTGTTTGTCCGTGGCTCCTCTGCAAAAATGGCAAGGAGCATGTAATGAGCTTGGTCAGCCTCATTTCCTATTGACAGATGCAAATCAAAGTGTCCATCTTGCTGAGTAAAGGAATACTGAAGGTATAAGATGCATTGGATAATTTTCCATCTAGCGAAAAGGTAATATTTATTGATATAAGGGGCTCTTTATACTCTAAATTTTGATCTATGAATCTAGGTGGGATCCACAGCCCAACCTGCATGCCGCACACTGCCGCCAACTGGGTGTGTTGCCTCATGATCTGGTACCAGGCTACCAGCCATTCAACTTAATGGTTGCTGTAGGTTTGTACCAATCCCCAACAACAATACATTGGCTAATGAATGCATTGGAATAGGCCTTAAATTAGTTCCTATATTCAACATAATTCGCACTTCACCACTCCCCCCATTCCCCTTTTGAAATTCCACAGAGGTAGCATGCTCAATCAAGACCACGACGCAGTCTTTCAGTCACAAGTTGCAAACTTAACCACATGGACTTATCTTTTCTTGAACATACATGAGAAAAACCTACCTTTTTATATGCATTACCTCAACCACACCACACCACACTAAAAGATGCCAAATTCCCACCGATTCTAGATCACACCTACACCTTGCCCACTGACCGCAACTACCGATTTGAACACATACCAGCAGTAACCCGAATAGGAAAGCGCAACCAAATTGGATCTGGTGAGAAGCCCAAGAAAACGGAAGGATCCATCCAAGGGGGTGTTTCGGAAGTTACCTTCTTTGGTTACTGGCGGCGGAGGCAGAGACAACGGCGATGGAGAGGAAGGTAGACTCGTGTGTTTGAAGGTGAGAGCCAACACAAAAGCGAGGTGGGGGAGCCATGGAGCAGTGTCTGAAGTTGGCAAATGAGATGGGTGTGACTCGAACAGACTTGTCCTAGTGCAACTCATTGAGGAGTGGGGCCGCTTGGGTTTATGGAGGAAGATAGCAAGTAAACTCTTCTTTTGCTTTTTTTCCTCTCCATCTCTGCCTGATTATATATAAATTTTTCTCCATATCCTTGAGGAAGATGAATTAAAACAAACACATAAACACATTAGTCATCAGCATGAGATTTAGGCAAGGTGTAGGCGGATATGATATTAGTTAACTTATATTCGTATTCATATTTTTAAGTTAGATTCGGATTCAAATTCGAATATATTTAGATTCGGATCGAATAAATATTGGACACAGATTTGGATTAGATATTTTTAGTTTGGATCCGATTTTGGATTCTATTTGACACTAATGATATTTCTTATTTTCTTATTAACTCATTTTCAATGGATAGATAACACATTGAAAGCATTTGCTTAATATTTCTATTATTCATGTAAGAATTTGATTACAAAGTTGCTCTATTGCAAATTTAGACAAGTGTTTTCTATACAAATAAAATTCAAGCTTGAATTCAGGTATGCAAGTATATTCTATATTCTTTTGTCGGATCTTATCGGATTTAGATACAAATGCTAATTCAGATTGAGAAAAAAATCTTATTCAGATAGAAAATTCCTAACCGGACTATCATATTGGATTCGGTAATTGGGTAATCCATGTCCATTTTACCAAATCCAGAAGGAAAGATACAACACCCAAAACCAAGGGAAAACCCCTTACCAAAGGCCCAACACCTACCACCGCATCCCATCTAGAGCTCGAGAAGCAGTAGGAGAAGCAAAAGCGGAGCGGAAGAGTAGGCGAGAAGGGAAGGGGAGGGGAGGAGAGGATGCCGCCGAATAGAGAAAAGTATTTATATATAATCAGACAGACGGGGAAAGAAAAAAAAACTAATTTACCTTGTTAATTTGCATATCAGAGAGGGATTTATATATAATCAGACACTGGATAATTTCCCTTGTTAGATGACTTATAATATGTCACTGCAAGATAGAGCACATTTTGTGCATATGCAACATAAAACAACTAATTATCTATATGCTACTGGAAAACCAGCCTACCATGAACTGTCATCATGCCACTATTTATTGATAATGTTGGTCAACTTGTCATAAATGATTGAACCGCTCTGAAGAAGTAAATAGAGTAGCAAAACTAAAAATTGGAATGGAATGGAAAAGAGATGGAAATCTAGTTCCATATTTCCACATCCCTCCCCCAACTATGGACACCTAATGCACAAGGCACGACCCCTCATGTTGGCCGTACCCTACCATGTACAACACTCTCCTCTTGGATGGGCTTTACGTGCGCCCAGTCATCTCCTTGTGGCAACTCCTTTTGCAAGTGGTTGGTATTGTGATTTACTTCTCGATTATTTCTCACTTCATTGTTCTAGTACAATACTTCCAATCCTAATCTCAAACGAACTGGCTTGTTATTTCTACCCTACACCATCACGAACAGTACAACCTCCCCTTCCCTCCCTTCAATCTTTCCATTTGACAAACCAGCAGGATGGGATGTGCTCGCTTGGTGGGTCACAGAGAAATGCACATCACTCTGTAAGATTTGGCACTTCAAATTAAGAGCTCTTCTCAATAAGGGGCAGTCACTTGTAGAAAAAAGATAGGATTTAGACAACGGGTCTAGCATGATTAGTTGATTTGAGACAATGGATTGGCAAGACTACCTTTCTGGTAATAAATATTGCTCCAAGGTTCAGTGCATAGCTTCAGATAGGATCTCCAAGCTATAAAAAGAATTTCTGAACTGTTCTGAATAAGACAACTTCTTTCCAAATTTCCCGCATATTTTCAAATTATAGTTTCAGATATTTTAGATCAACATATTAATATATCCTAATTATGGTGATTTGCTGCAGGCAGAAGCCGTACGGTATATCCTGGTGCATTATTTCCTCTGCAGCAAATTATGCTATCTAATTATGACTTCTGCTCGCCAAGTTTCTGTCTGCTTATTGCCACTATTTGTTGAGTGTTTATGATTATTGCCACTTCAACTGCAAGAGAAGCAACTATGCGGTTATCTTCATCTCTTCAAGATCTGCCTACATTCTCTAAAATTGATGCTTTAGAAAGAGGATCTAGTGTTGGTAGTGATTTGAGCTCAGGACGTGCAAAACCTGTCCGAACTCTTCAAAGAGATGGTGTGGTATCAAGCTTTTCAAAAGAGAAAACACCCCCATCATCACCAACAAATAGAAAGAAGTGCATAAAAGCAGCTGTTTGTGCTATTGCGCTATTTCTATTGGTGTTCTTTGTATACGCATCTTTGAGATATTTCCATGTTTTTCTCTCAAAGGGAAGCTCTGAATACTATGTGATTATTGATTGTGGCAGCACAGGCACAAGAGTATATGTTTATGAGTGGTCCATTAATCATAATAGCAGAAACACATTGCCCATTGTTTTGAAACCTTTAGGGAATGGTCTTAAGAAGAAATCTGGTAAATTAACTGGGCGAGCCTACCAGCGCATGGAGACCGAACCTGGATTGAGCAAGCTTGTCCACAATGAATCTGGGGTAAAGACAGCGATAGAGCCCCTCCTTCAAATGGCTGAGAAGCAGATTCCAAGACGTGCACATAAACACACACCGGTTTTTCTATATGCCACAGGTGGTGTTCGTAAGCTACCAAGTTCTGATTCAGAGTGGCTTATGGATAAGGCCTGGGATGTTCTGAAGAATTCATCATTTTTGTGTAGTAGAGATAGAGTTAAGATCATTAGTGGAATGGAGGAAGCTTATTATGGATGGATAGCTCTTAACCTCCAAATGCACATGCTCGGCACCTCATCTTCTAAAATGACATATGGTTCACTTGACTTGGGTGGATCATCATTACAGGTGACATTTGAGACTGATAAATTCATGCAGGATGACACAAGCATTAGTCTGAGGATTGGTTCTGTCAGTCATCAGCTTAGTGCTTATTCTCTTTCGGGTTATGGATTGAATGATGCATTTGACAAATCTGTGGCATATCTTGTCAAGAGGTTGGGAGGGGCTGCTAGTAATGGCAAAGTTCAGGTCAAACATCCATGCCTACAGACTGGGTACGAAGAAGATTATACTTGTTCTTATTGTGGCCCACTCAACCAAGATGGAAGTCCTACTGTTGTAGGGAAGACAACTGGCAAAGGTAAGCAGGGAACTGCTGTCGAACTGGTTGGGCTGCCTAAGTGGAATGAATGCAGCGCTCTTGCAAAAGTAACAGTGAATCTTTCCGAGTGGTCCAATACAAGTTCTGGAGTTGATTGTAAGCTTCAACCTTGTGCTCTTGCTAGTACCTTTCCCCAACCACATGGGCAGTTTTATGCTATGTCTGGTTTCTATGTGGTTTTCAAAATTTTCAATTTGACTGCCAACGCCACTCTTGTTGATGTTCTAAAAAGGGGTCAGGAATTTTGTGAAAAACCATGGAAAGTTGCAAAGAGTAGTGTTCCGCCACAGCCTTTTATAGAGCAGTATTGCTTCAGGGCTCCTTACATTGCAGCACTTCTGAGAGAGGGACTGCAGATTAAAGATAACCAGGTAATAGTTGGCTCTGGTAGTATCACCTGGACTCTTGGGGTTGCGTTGTTGGATGCTGGACAGGCATTGTCTACAAGAATTGATATTCAAGGATATAGAATACTACACAGAGAGATAAACCCAAATATTCTTTTTGTGTTGTTTCTTATGTCAATTGTGTTGGTCATATGCACCATATTGTGTGTCAACAATTGGATTCCAAGATCACTTTGCAAGTCTTATCTGCCTCTTTTTAGACAGAACAGTGCAGCCAGTTCTCCTTTCAGATTTCAGCTATGGAGTCCTATTAACTTAGGTATGTAATACATAATCCATTGGTTTCTCATTTCACTGTATTATTTAAGTTTGTTTTTGACTTGCATATAATGTTATAGTTTTTTCTTTATATGGAATCAGAACTTTATTCTAATGATTCTTACTTCTTAGTATTAGAATTATTTTTCCCCGATATTTCCAATGTTTTTGTGGATCATTGTATTGAAACATTTATTTAATTCTCAGTATTTAAATATCTTAAACACTCCAATGAAGCTAATTATAAGAAGCAGCATTTTTAGATGTCTTCCAACACTTTGGGTCTTTTGCCTATTCACTTCACATTACTTGATACAAATGATATGAATAATTGATGACAGTTCCCTGTAACTAAAGCTTTGTTGAGGAGCTGCTTTTTGGATTGAACTTGTGGATTGGTTCATTGATGTGCTCATCATACTAGTATAACTTCATCCTATCATAGAACATGTGGTTATTAGGATTATGGAATAGTCTTGTCAAATAGTCAAACTTGTGTAGCAATCTGGTTAGAAGCTTTTGGCCTCAAACATTTCTTTTCTGGACCTTCATTATGGTAGTTGTTGTCTCATATAACTTGTGGATATGATGATGTCATGGCATTATTGGGTGCATCCCCTTTTTGTACCTTTCTCTTAACAGGTGATGGAAGAACAAAGACACCACTGAGCCCCACAGTTGCTGGGTCAGAGCCCCATCCATTCAGCATGAGCCATGGGTTAGGAGGCAGCAATGTTCAGCTTATGGAGTCTTCGAGGCAATCATTGGGCGTTTATCATAGCTATTCTGTTGGGAGCTTAGGTCAGATGCAGTTTTCTAGCGGAATGTGGAAAACTAGCCGAGGTCAGACAACACTTCAAAGCCGAAGGTCCCAGTCTAGAGAAGATCTCAGTTCTTCGTTAGCTGATCTTCATGTTCCAAAGGTGTAGCATTACAATTCGGATTGGCATGACTGGTATGAGATCTCATACCATGAGACTTATGTAAATAATAGCTCCGAGTTGCTTGATTTCTCTAATCCGAAGTCAATTTTGTCAGTACTGACAATTCAATGTAGAGCTAGGATGCACAAAATTCTCAGTATGACTCAGTGCCTATCCATTCTTTTCAATGTATGTGGAATAGGGCATGGCATAAAGGCAAGATTTGCAAGAGCTCCATTAGTGTATTAGAAGACATTTGTATGGTTCATCATAGTGGTTGGCCGTGGGAAGCAGGCCTAAAATCAGCTACAAGCCCCAGGTGTCATTATTTTTAATTATGATATCATTACAATCAGACAGGTCTAGCGCTTAAAGTGCTCTTGATTTAAAATGCTGTTGATTCTTTTGTTCTAAAACACAATAAAAATGGTTCTCGCCATGTGTGACTGCTGTTTCCTCTTGTCAGCCTGTTTCTTTCCATCTGAAACACCATTTGGTAGTAACAGTATACTGCCTGCTTTGTGTGTCACTTGACACATGAGAGAAGCCATTGTGCCATTTGTATTTCTTATGCCACATTGATGCCGATGTAAATTGTGCATCAGTAATTCTGCTGCATCGAGATTATGTTTGATGTCTTGTACATCTGCGCATCAGTTAGATTTCATTGCGAACGATCTTTTCAGTGGTATCTGAAGTACCTGGTGTGTAACTTAACTATATGTGACTGAGCTTTCTCATGCATTTTGAATTCGCCAAACTTGAAGCTGAGATTAACCCACATCAAGTGAGTGCCTTCTTAACTCCTTTGCTGAGCTTGACACTGTGCTTGAAATATGCCCCTGTTCGCATGATGAGCTTGTTTATTTTTCTTGGAAATTTGTGGTTCAGCGGTTATTATTTCCAGTATTGATCTTGATGGATCTGATTGTGTGCAATTTGCTCAAATCACAGAATGTGAACCGCTGCTCAATTCTGTTGATCAGTAATGGTTTTGTAGGGCATTGTTGATTACTGTTTGTTGCTTGAAATAAATGCATGTTTAGTTACCAATTTACCATTAGGTATTTTCTAACTGATATCAAGAAAAAAAAAATTATGTGAGGTAATAAATGGATATACTGTTGATAAGCCCATACGAGTTGCGATCCTGTACAATGGAACAAGGTGAAGCAGAAAATGGCATTTCCTTTAATCGAAAGTTTCAATAAAACCATTTTCATCTAAGCCCGGAAAAATGTCAGTAACTAATTGAATAATGCTATAGTTAGGAATTCAGTGATCGGACAGTCTAGATCATATGTCACTCCCAACCATGGTCCTTGAATAAATTTCTTAAGCCTAGATTTGAGCATATTGAGGCTCAAGTCAAATTTGAGCTGCCAAAATAAAAATTGGTTTCATTACACCAATTTGAGTTTAATCATGTTTAAACTCAACATACATATCAACTAGTCAAGTTCAAACTCAGTAAGCTTGATCGAGTTATATTCAAATATTCAAAGAGTTATATTCAAATATTCAAATCATGTTGTGGTCAAGTTAATTTTTTTTAATTTTGAGGATCTTGAGTTAGACATAGAAAAACTCAATTATTTAAATCTAATCTTAATATTAGACTGGATTAAATCATGCCCAATCACTAATTAAAAATTTGACCGGAGTCCATCGAAAAACATACGCTATGCTCCTGTATACGCTATGCTCCTGCCTATAGGGAATTGATTGATTTTAAAGAGAATCTTCTATAATTTCGCACGTAAGAGATTATTTCTTGGTTTCATCCCATCATTAATAATTTGATTATTTTTAAATAATAATAGATAAAAAGAACGCTAGTAAAGAGTCTTATTGAAACCAAGAACCCGTCACTGTGTCAACTGTGCTACCGGAGGCTCTACCGAAGTTGAAGGGGGAGGCGACGGAAAAACATACGCTATTGACAGGGTTCACATGTCACACAGAAAAACAATCCATGCGCAGATGCGCTGATCCCACATGTCCACGTGGTAGCCTGGAACTCTCCTCTGGCCCAAACTACAGGATGTCCATAGGATAAGATCCGTCAATTCTGCACGCATCTCAATGCATGATTAGGAAACCCTAGACATCTGTATAAACTCCCTCACATCTCCCCACCTCAGCTCTCTTGCAGCCGCCGCCGCCGTCCTCCGAACCCTCACTTCCCTTCCTTCTCTGCCTCGCCGCCCCTTCGGAGACCTCCCAAATCCTCCCGTCATCATGGGGTGAGCACAAAATTTTCACAATATTTGTTAATTCCTCTCGTCTAATGGTTTAGCATGGATGGATTTATAGGTTCTTTTCTTATACAGTTCGTCGTGTTAATTGTTAAGTTCTTGGTAGGAAGAGTGTTTGTGATTTGTTCTTGGTAGGAAGAGTGTTTGTGATTTGTTCTTGGTAGGATCTTGGACTAGTGTGTGATTAGGCAGCTTTTGCTACGTTGTTATTGTGTCTTGGTGTTGCGTTGAGGGGAAAAATTTAAAATTTACATGTTGATTAGAACTGAGCTTATTGACGGTCCAGTGCTGATCAGATTGTGCAACGTCAGCACTAAACATATTCGTAAGCGATATTAATCCGTTGCTACCGTGTATGATTTGCTTCTTTATCCGGTTATTTGCATAGGGGAAGTTATGCATGGTAGCATACAAGTCAACAATTTTGTTTTTTATCTGTCATTTCAAGAAATCTTTTCTTGGTCGATTTCTCTTTACTTGTTTCTAATCTTTGTTATTAAATTTTTGTAGTTTGTAGAACATAATAGGTGACTGGTTCTAGTGTTTATGCTTAATGGTTTGAATGTCGACGAATGTGTTCATTTGGCATACAATTTATTGATACTTAAGATGGTGTGATGCCGAACCTGTTTTGCGTATTTGATTACATATATGCTCTTAATTCTTGAATTTTTAGCTTGTGCATCCTTACTATTAATATTGACCACATTCTATCTGCAGAAATTAGCTGCCTGTCAATTATAACAGTTGTATGTTAGGGTTGTTTTTGTTGTATGATATCCGCTGCCAGCACTTTTGTTACTTGTGTTTGGATGCTGATGAATATTACATCTGTTTAAGGAATACATAATTGTAAGGAATACTTGTGATTTGCATTTAGTTGATATAATCGTGGTCAAATCTTATGACAGGAAGACGCGTGGTATGGGAGCTGGGCGCAAGCTCAAGACCCATCGCAGGAACCAGAGGTGGGCTGACAAGGCGTACAAGAAGAGCCACTTGGGCAATGAGTGGAAGAAGCCCTTTGCTGGATCATCTCATGCCAAGGGCATTGTTTTGGAGAAGATGTATGGGAGATAGCCATATTGATTTCTTTTAACTTATGCTTTCCAACTTGAGCTAACCTGTACTGGTTCCATTGCAGTGGTATTGAGGCCAAGCAGCCAAACTCTGCCATCCGTAAGTGCGCTCGTGTTCAGCTGGTGAAGAATGGTAAGAAGATTGCTGCCTTTGTGCCGAATGATGGCTGCTTGAACTTCATCGAGGAAAATGTAAGTGTTCATTTCCAATATTCGCTGACATGGGTATCCTGTCAAGTCTTACGTAATGGACACTAAATTATTGCTTTCTTGCATGTTCTAGGATGAGGTGCTGATTGCTGGATTTGGACGAAAGGGGCATGCTGTTGGAGATATTCCTGGTGTTAGGTTCAAGGTTGTGAAGGTCTCTGGTGTGTCATTGCTCGCTCTTTTCAAGGAGAAAAAGGAGAAGCCCAGGTCTTAGATTGCTCCTGAATGGCAAGAATGGTGTGGACAGTATCAAGATTCTGGATGTTGGAAGAAGGTTGCCAGCTATCTTTACCATGCCCTCCCTAGATTTACTTTTGAGAGATTGTGTTGGCGAGAACTATTCCATTTCTTCTCAGCTTTTGCTTTCTGTTAACTGAACATTGTACTATGAATGGTTTTGCTCCCCACTTAGTTTTGAGATATTAGCATTGCATTTCCTGAGCTGGATCGATTTTTTTGTTCCATCGCAGTAAGCAATTCACTGGACCTAATAAGGTTGTGTTTGAGAGTGCTTGGTTTTGCAAACTACTGGCCTATTCTATCTGTTTGGACCTAACTCTTTCTGCTTAAGAGATTCTTTTATGTGCATTGTTATAATCTATCTATTTAGAAGATTCTTTTACGTACAAAGTAGAGTTTACACTGGATTGCCAACAACCTACGATAAAATTAGTATAACAACAATATTGTTTTTACAAAACAAGTAAAATCCCAAACTCAGTCTAAATATGGTTGCTAGTAGACGCTGTGCAATGGGCATAGACACGACTCTAGGCCTGTCGATTTTTGCCGTTCCAAGGTAACAAACTATCAATCACACCAGTATACTTTTACGGTGGTTTCGTGTGTTTCATTAAAAAAAATTTTAACAACGTGGAAATGCAAAAGCGCAATCTAGAACCAGTCAGGACGCAGTTTCAACAAAAGCTCACTCCCAATTCATCAAAACATCCGGTCGATAAAGAATATCAGAATCACCAGAAAAACTTATACAAGAACATCAATATATATTAATTTCATTGTAAGAGACTAAGTCGGACTCTTTAGAACGGAGAAAAAAATAAAAGCATTTTAGAGGATTTGAATTTCAAAGAATTTTTTTTTGTTGTTTGGAAAAGAAATGACCACATGAAATTCTTTTGAAATGACTTCTTTTAAAAGAATTTTGAAAAACAAAAAAAAATGAGGTCTAATCTTACAAATTTTTTGTTTTGGCTCTTATTGAAAGCAAAATTTTTATATTTTTTTTGTAATGCATCCTTTTGAACAATTGTTGTATTTAAGATTTCCTGTGGATTTCATTAGATGTGATATGATAATTTATGTATTTGTTTCTATTCCTACAATTTTTTTATTTCACTGTATTCCAGACGGATCCGTAGAGTGGAACAATGCAATTTTAGACACAAGATATATCTCTTAAAGAAGCCTTTTTTTTAAAACAATCCAATTGATTTGGGACCTTCGGATCCATTCTTTTTTCCTATCAGGCCTTTCTCATATATATTAATTTCGTTCAGACATGCATCTGATTTTATATGGAGAACTAGAACCAGAATGCAATCTAGAACTGTCGCCAAGATTGATTTAGATCTACAGTTAAAACAATGACTGGCAAAAAAAATTGGAAAAATTTAAGGGAAAAAAATAGAACGAATTGGGAAAAAATTAAGGGAAACACTACAGAAAGCATCATAGAATAACGCTACACGAACTCCAATAGCCCGCCCCTCCGATCAAATTCTGGTGCAAAAAATAGAATTTATTATCAAATATTTGTGTTTATTTTTTGTTTTCTTTTGAGGTGAAAATATTGTTACATTTTTATCTAGTATTTCAGGTTTTATTAGTAACTAAAAAGGCAGTCGAGACTCATGAACACAACAGTTCAATTTTGGTTCAATAACATACATGGGCCAAAAGACCAGTGTTAACAACAAGCGCTCGACAAATATACCCCAATCTGAAATTCTGAATGCTTCACTACAAAATGGAGGCTCATATAAACAGGATTGTTTTGTAAAAACCAGCTGCAGCAATGAGCTGCACACCGCTAGTATGCGATAGATTACCAGTTAGCGGCCTTCCTAAGATTTTACATTTTG
This sequence comes from Pharus latifolius, assembly GCA_019359835.1. Lineage (NCBI taxonomy): Eukaryota > Viridiplantae > Streptophyta > Magnoliopsida > Poales > Poaceae > Pharus > Pharus latifolius. The sequence goes on along the minus strand of CM033323.1, from coordinate 9,834,581 downwards.
TAGATCAGTATATAATCAGTGCAGGGGTAAAATAACGTATCACCAGTTCACCACGCATCTGTCAAGATGGGAAAAAGTCAAATTATATGCTGAATCAAAGAACAAATAGACCAAATGGTCCAGCAATCTTGTTGTTAAGACGGGTATATGCACAATCGTGACTGTTAGCTCTTGCAATCATCTCAAGGTTCATATAGGCATATAATTGACATGGTAGTACTAGCTACGAACGCCAGTGCAGCACCAAAAACAAACTTTCTAATTTTTATGTTGGAAAGCTCACCATCTTGACCTTGTTGGTTGGCTCCAGGAATATGAAGAGGTTAACACCTGTTGACAAAAATATCACCATCAGATTCTCAGTGTGCAAGCTTGTCACAGATCTAGAATCCTAAATCCACCAGATGCCAGGATTAAGTGGCATCTACTGTTATTCAGCCAGCAACATTGAACCTTTGTCCTTGACCAGCTTTATGAGACAATACCTGGTACATTCTTGGTCCTTTCTTCAGAAGATAACCAGCGCTGTTCAAATTTTCCACAACAGCATCTATATCTGCTACTCGTAAGCTGATTTTATCGGCCAAGCTGTAAATCTCCTGCCAATTGGAAAATGAAAGAATATCTTAGAAGTCAAGACAAATGGCCAGACAGTCCATTCCTTGTGCTTTGTTTCTGCTCGAACAAACAAGTGAAATGAACCATTTACTTGTTAAAGCCCATAACACAAGGACCAAAAGGCAGTAAAGGCGGATTTGGATTAGAATGGAAATCAGAAATAGAATTGAACTGAAGTCAGTCCATCTTTTCATGTTGATTCTGATTCCTAACATGATTTTGTATGACCCAAACAAATAACATTGTGCATCTTCAACATAAAGAGATTGTGGAGGAATAATTGCCAAATTGCTTACAGCTATTGAAAAGCAATCTTTTTGATGCAACTCGGATTGCTTGTTAAGGGCACTTAGAAATCTCTTTGCCTCCTTCTGTTGGCTCATCCCACCACTCCGAGCAAAGTCCAAAAAACCATGCTCATCGACATATTTATCATACAAGGATTCTTTCATGATCTCTACAACATCCTGCCACAGAACAAAATATGCCCTTATAGTTGGGTTGTATTTCGTCATTGGAGTTATGTTTGGCAAGGAGCTGCAGTCAGGCATAGGCATGTGATACAAGCATCACATGAATTTATATAATACCCCCAATCACAATATATTATTGAAATCTGGCTTCACATATTCAAATTCAAAAGTAGAGCAGCAAACAAAACCCAAAAATGTAAAAACATTGAGCAAAATGGACAAAATCTGCAAGATGAGATAGCAGAATTTCTCATGTTTTAAGTTTGATTCCATAATGCGTTGAGAATGTCAAATAACAAAAGCAACTGGGGAGAGAGGTTTTTGCCACAACCATGGATCATGATACATAACTCCACATGGTCTACCTGAGCATCTTCTGCAGTCACTTCTTCTCTTAGATCCACCCGAGCACGAGCTTCTGCCAACCTTACAAGGCTTTCCAATTGCCTGGCTGTAATGGGTGTGCCGTCGGCAGAAGTATTGCGGTCTCTTAACCGCAAATAAAACGTTTGCAAAATCTCAGCTGCTGGCTTTGACATTCTTAAAAAGTGGAAAGAGAAGTGAGGGGAGAAAGGAATAAAAGGAAAGGACTACTCATTCCATGGCACTTATGAGTGAAAAAGGAAGTTTGCTAGATACCTAGGGAAAATAAAGCTTCTTGCATAAGATATATACTTCCGAAGAAGTGGTCCAGGTAATGGAATAAAATCCTTGTCTTTCTCCGGGTCCAGTCTCAATCTTGAAGTTAATGAACCTCCACGAACGCCAAACCCCGCACCACCGTTTAAGTGAGGCACTGAGCAATGTTGTAAAAAAATAATGATCCCAAGGTTTCAGTTAAGACCAAAAAAAGGTGGGACATTGTGAAATAAGCACCTATTCTTATCCTCTTGTTGGATGTGAAATGTTCTCCATCATTGGTATGGAGCTGCTCACCAAAAAAGTTGGACTTTGTCTTAGTTGATTAGAAATATATTTCTCAAGAACAACCATTCTCATAAGCTATGGATCTACTGTATTATGTGAGCATGCCGTAGCAGTGCTGTATACTTGAGAACAAGAAATGCGGTTAACCCCCACTTACTGAAATTATATGGTCTGACACTCTCTTATCTAGTAGCTCATCTGGCTTGTCAAGTAAAATGAAAACCAAGTCAAACCGAGAGAGAAGGGCAGCACTCATCTTTAGATTCTCGTTCACTGTTTTGGCTCGGCTGCAGCAAATAGTAAATTAATTGGTTAAACTTCAGAAAATATAAATCTAGCAGACAAAAGCCATGGAAATTGAAAAAAAAAATGAATAAGATATCATCAAGGAACTAGCTCAGATACATTCATATCAACCACATAAGTTATAAATTGAACCCTAGACATGTGAAATGAAGAAACCATGCCACAAAATGTCTGCAGAGAACGATACTACTTGCTGTTATGCCTTCTTCAAGTACAGTATCACATTGAGAATCATCGTGACAACCAAAGAACCTTGCATTCACCAAAATCACCACCAACCAAAAACACCCAATTACTGTAGTTGTCCCACATTCACTGGCAGTACATATCATCAAAATTATAAAAAGGATAAGATGAAGGGAATGACAGATCATGAATGACATGCATTAAAAAGGAGTAGGGATGGAAAGCATTAACCCACTTATAGTGACCACCAACAGGATTAGCAGCTGCCAGTACAGAAGTACGAGCTGACAAACTTGCCACAAGGCCCGCCTTAGCCACAGATACACATTGCTGTTCCATGGCTTCTAACAAAGCCTGAGAACTCAAATTTAATTAGAAACTTAGTGAAAAAGGCTTGGAGATTTTCTCACTGATAAATATTTCACCGAGAAACTTCAATCAGGTGAAAACAACAACCAGATTAATACCTGATGTTCAGCAGACATTTTATCAAACTCGTCAATACAACATAATCCACGGTCAGCAAGGACCATAGCACCTGTAAGCCAAAGGCTAAATTTTATGTTGATCTCATCACAATTTAAGAAGACTATCAAAAAATAAGCTCATCAGGACCAAGATCACTTAGACCGGCAAAGTGTGACAAGAAAAAACAAGTCAAATTCCATGCGCTAGACAAGATTCTGCATGGCAAGCTTAAAACAAAAGTCTACTGAAAAAAAAAAAAAAACCCTACTCTTACCAGCTTCAAATGCATAATCATTCGTCATAGAATCTTTAACCACAGCAACAGTTAAACCAGCGTTCGTTGTTGTATTTGCACATATGTATATTCCTCGTGGGGAAACTGCTGCTGCAGTTTGGAGGAGTTGGCTCTTGCCTAGTCCCGGATCACCTACAATAGCATGAAGCATAAGTATGCTTGCATACTGAGCAACACTAAACCATGATGTATAGTATACTTCTAAGGAAAAAAAAATACCAACAATAACAACATGGATGTTTCCTCTAACTGGGACCTTGTTTTGATCCATTGAGTACTTCTGCACACCGCCAAAAAGAGCAAGGGTGATACCAGCTGAAAATTTAGATTCATTCATTTGGATATGTCCAGTAATCAAATGCAAAGAACAATGAAATGAAATCAGAAGGGCTGACATGCAAGTAAACACAAATGAACTTAGCATTGAACACAAAATGAAATGAAGTTCTGAAACTAGTTAAGCAAAAAATTAAAGATCAGATCTTTTCGTACTGTGTAGAAATTAATAGAAACAAAATTTTTCATACAGCCATTTCTTTCCTTAGAAAAATCCAAACCAAACCAAATTGCGAGCCTTCTCCATTAACTACCTTAAATACACAACAGAAATCCTTGTTATGCAAGAGAAATGAAGTTAGCAGTGAACACAAAATGAAATGAAGTTCTGAAACTAGTTAAGCAAAAAATTAAAGATCAGATCTTTTCATACTGTGTAGAAATTAATAGAAACAAAATTTTTCATACAACCATTTCTTTCCTTAGAAAAATCCAAACCAAACCAAATTGTGAGCCTTCTCCATTAACTACCTTAAATACACAACAGAAATCCTTGTTATACAAGAGAATGCTTGGTTAGGCACGTAAAAACATAGCTTCTTGGGTTAGAAAATACCTTTTACAAGTTCATGTCCATAGATAGAGGGACAGAAGGACTGAAGAATTTGACGAAATACATCAGCACCATGTTCTCCTGAAAATTTGATGATGAATTCAAGATCTCTTTGGGTAAATGTCTGGAAATCGAAAGAGGCACTAGCCCGAGTTCCAGTAGAATCTGAATTTTCTGAAACAGCGTGAGCCTTTGAGTTTCTGACTGAAATTGCTTCCAAGAACAGGTAGTACAAACCCAGGCTCTTGCTTTTTGACTTCCCTGAGGAGCTATACATTGATGTAAGTATAGATCCATAAAGCTTTGAGAAACTGTACATGCTCCAAACTACAAAGACAGATATTCTGAAAAAAATGCTCATAGTAACATGAGTTTTCCTGCTTGTATCATAGCATCATAAAGCAGGACCATATAGGAGATAGGGCTTCACATAACAATTATGTTGTCCTCATTACTGAACAAGCTAATGAATATTTAAAACTCAAAAGACTGATCACTATCTTGATTCTTGACCTATCAAAAATTCTTGAGCCTTATATATTCAAGGGACTGACAGAAAGTGGGGATCTCTAACAAAAAGCAATGTTTTGGCAAGTTATGGAGAATTAAGTTCAGGGGAAACTATAGATATACCTTCATATGGTAAAAACTGGGTTTTCCTAGAGACTAAGATGCACCATGGTAATGTTTCTAATGAACTATGTATGCAGCAGTTCATACTATATTAGAACTAAGCATCTCATCCAAATTATAGACAAGTGAACCTAAAAACTGACAAAGTATGTCTTTTTGGGCACTGTAAGCAAAACAGGGCAACTCGAAACTAGAAAGCAACAAATTTTGAAAAAATTGGCTCAAGCTTCGAAGCAATCTGTGAAATAACATACCTAATCAGGTTTGAAAAAGAACACTAAAAAAAACAATATGTTTGTTTCTTCTAAATTTTACCTCCTCCAATATCCATATAGTTGTTGAGTACTTTGACGATTCCAGTGACCGTTATAATCTCTCCAGGGATGCAACAATCAACAAGATCTTCTGTGAGCTCACACTCGATGGTTCGTGGAACACGCCCTTCTTCATGGCTGTCAGCACTTGCAAGTTCCTGTATCCTGGATTGGAAGATAAGAAAAGCAAAGCTTTTAGCACCATCAGATCAAAATAATATGGATTAATTTATCCATCCCTTGCCTTATTTTCTGAAAGTCCATCAACTTTGCACTAGATCTGATTGGGGTAAATGATCTGCTCTTACATCCCTGGATACTGCAAGATATTGGAGGCGAAAATTTCCCATCACAGAAAACACAGGTGGAAACAGTCCTGCACTTCATGCATGTGAAATCCAGCTGAAGAACTAGAGGCTTCACAGTACTGACTTTCACAACAGTACCACGCACTGTCACAAGCTTCTCTGCCAAATGAACCTATCAGTCAGTACACAATCATACGACATGCACATCCAAAGACCGAGGATAAAGCTGCAAAGTAATTACTAATATAGACTGCTTTTAAATTCTTCAAAGCAATTATTGACTCAGTGTGGTTATAAAGCCTGATATTGATCTTCTCAATGTCATCCAACTGGAAGTCCTTGCTCTGTGAGCAAATAGCCTAGAGAAAATGCCAAGAAACATCATACACTGAATGATATATAGAAGCACAGGCAACAAACTCAATAAAATTTTAACAGGGAAAGAAACATCATCAACCAAGTGAACAGCAGCCCCCATGCAAAGCAGAGTTTCTTTTGGTGATTCCTGGAGAGCAGTATATAGTTTGGTAACCCAGCATAACTTCCGGAGCTGCTCGAAATCAATTGGGAGGAAGAAGATGCCACTATCATCTTCAACCTGTGCAGTTAGCAGTAATCACATGAACCAAAGCATGGTAAATTCCTCATTCCATTTCTCATTTTCTACTTATCATTTCAATACAATTCATCCTAAGTGAACAAAGGTGATTTCCATCCTGCATTAGTGCATGACATTTTGCACACAGCTCCTAGACAGCTCTGAAAAACATTGCACACATGAGGAAATATGTTGAAATAGTAATGAGCAGAAAATATAGCACTGTACTATCGTTCCCAGTTCAATAGCTGACATTTGCCACCTTTTCCAATTAAACCACTAAAAAAAACTCTAAAACTAAACATGCATGAAGCGCAAACTCCCCGAACTAATGAACAAACTGGACTTTCCAATTAAATCCTAAATTAATGGTCACCTTTTCAAGTCCAACCGATAAACACTTAAAACAAACTAACACTAATCGCTGATTACCCAAACATTTCGACTAATGAGAAATCCAACCAAGCTGCCAGTATGCTAAGCATTTCCCAAGCAGACCACCAAAAAAACAACAGCCCAACACACAACAGCCGCGATCTTTGCACAGCATTCAAATGGAACCCTAACAAGGCACCGACTCGAGAAGCTCGTGAAATGCGCGGAACAGGAGAGCTGTGCGTACACGGGAGACGATGTGGCCCGCCTCAGGTGAGGAAAAGAAGCCAGCTAGGGCGGCGGTGAGGCGAGACTTGTGGTCGGAAGCTAAGAGCCCGGGCTCCTCGGGAAAGTAGAAGGGCCAGACCGCAGCGATCTCGGCGGCGGCGCCTGCGGTAAGGTCGCCGAGGCCCTTCCTGTGCTCGACGTACATGTCCCGCGAGGCTTCGTGGGTTCTCTTCTCCGGCCAGATGCGGCGGCGGTGGCGGGTAGTGAGGGGCGGGGGGAAACAAATTTTAGCGGGGCTTTGAACCGTGGGAGATTTGTGCCTTTTGGCGGGTTGCCGAATAAACCAATTTAACATAGTATGGGATAAACATGCACTTTGTAAGAATGTCTCGAATGCTAACTACTACACTAGAGAATTTTAAAAAAAATATTTCTCATCACATAAGCCTGGAGTTTCCAAGAAAAATCTCTTGAATTCTTGGAGAGACTTTTTATAGATTCACACATGAAGAATTTCTTCAAGAGTCTCCCTCTCTAATACAAAATTATTCGGGAGGTTTTTCGGTGGGTCCCGCAACTTAAAAACACAAAATCGAACTGCACCAGTCAGTGACAATGGTTGAGTGAATTGAATTAAACCTATGAGTTGAATTGAAATTGATGTGTGGCAATGGTGGAACCCATCGCACTACCCCGTTCTCAACTGAGTTTTCATGCGTCGTCGTTAACTTGCGGGACCCATTACTTGCTAGCTCACCTGTCATTGACGCATGTTTCGGTGTGTCAGTACAAGTTAAATTTGAAAAACTGGGGCATTGCGGTAGTGGTGGGGCCCACGTACGTGCCTCAGGACCGTGTGTGACAGTTAGTTTTAGTCAATGACATGTGGTCCCGCGATAAAATAAACTTACCTATTAGTCTTTTTTTTTGTTGTGAGGTGTTGATTTGGTCAGAACTTTACGGGCCCCACAAAATGTCTACACGCATCTTTGACCAATTCCAACGTAGCCGTTTCGACCGCTACGTGCTTGATGGGGCCCGCCATTTTGACCTCGTCCTGCCACCGCGTGGTCAAGCGTCTTAGCCTGTGCTCACGCGTCGTTTGTGCCTATCGACCAGACGTTTCAACCGCCACGCGCCGCACAAAAAACATGTGTTGGAGACAGCCTATAAGACCAACGAATCTCAAGCATGTTTTCTTTTGGTGGGATGGCTGCACAAAAATGAAATTTTCTCACGAAGAGTGTCAAAGATTTCAGGAGCCATTTTATCGCGCTGCAATAATCACACAAATGAGATTTATGTATTGCTAATTAGTAGTTTGATGTTAATATATTAAATATATCAGTTTTGTCCAATGGAGATCAAAATTTAAATCTTAATATCATAAATTGTAGAACTTTTTGTGCTATAGACATACTATTTGTCATGAATATTTTTGAAAAATAAGTTGATACTGTTGGGAATTGATTGGTAGTTGACGACGATTAATTATCTGGAATTAATTAAATTATAAAATAGACTATAATCCATCCTGGTCAAGTTATCTTGGTTAAGTCTGTTCGATCAGGGTAGGGTCAAACAAATATCCACAAACATTCTACGAGCGATCATAGCTAGCTGGTGGTGACCAAGCAGTACAGAATCTCTTCAACCTCGACCAGAAAACCACAAAACTGGTTGAGAGCTCACTAGTCTTGGTCAAGGGGCCACTAGTCCTAGTTGGAGGCCCATTGGTCAAACCACTTTGTTTCGTATCAGACAGTTTGAAACACGATCCCCAAGAACCACTGGGACAACTGCAAGTAGTGGAGATAGTCGGCGATAACTTCCTCAATTTAAGCGGTTTCCATGTATATAAATACTGCATTTTTTGTAAATGTAAAGATAGATACAACATACAACATATACGACAGAAACAAGAAAATTGAATACAATCACACAAAACGTAAAGTTATCACTCATCTTTAAGGGTCTGAACTTCTATAAAAATTCTGTGTCCCCTCTCATCGTTTCGACACTCTTTGTAGATTCTTTTTCGTAAGTTCAACAGTCAGATCTCTTGATCGTCAACAACTAACGCCGACCCTGGGGACGATGATGGGGTTATCTCCATGTTACAACAAGGAAAACGACTTCGATCTAGATTTCGACGACCTTGGAGATGAGTTCGCCCTTGGCTTTGATGATGAGGGCGACGTCATTTTTTATATCAAATCTAATTCTGAAGTTAATCAATCCCTGCTGGTTGTTGGTGATTTTGATCGCCAGACAACAAGACGGCATGTAAACAACCACCAACCCAAGATGATTCTAATCATCAAGAAGTTGAGTTCATGGACATCGAATCTCCCAACCGTGATAATGTTCGTTCAGAACCCGAGTTAGACTGGGGGGCTAACGAAATGTTATCAATTTCCAACTATGGTCACAACAAGAAGTGGGGATCATTGGGGAAGATGATAATCCACCTCCTGTTAATGATCCAATGCATTAGTTGCCTCAATCCGATTCACAGATGAATGACGCACCCAGTGACAATGTTGGTGCATAGGAAGCTGGGCTTGGTCTCTTACTACCTCCAGACCTAAACACACCAATTATTGGTGAAGGAGGTGAACGAGTGACTCCACCTACAACATCACATAGGGAACGATCTGCGAGACCACATGAATTTGCAACCCAGCAACTCCAAGTTGATGCGCAACAATTGCATGAATCTCCTCCCAACTTAAACAGCATTTCGAGATTTACCTAATTTGCTACGAATTTGGCGGGGACTTTAAGTCAGGCCGCCAAGGAGATTTCTGCTTGCTCGAGCAGGAGCCAACGCTAAACAGGGCTCTACTTCATATTGAGCACACCACGACTTACTCATAACTCAAATAACAAGCACGATCAGCGTGATGATCGTTCCCCTTCAAAGTGTAGATAACTTGTTAGGCTCAGCATCCATGAGCGTCTGGGCCTGCATAACATTCATGATCACCTTAGCCCCTGACAAAATGTGCGCGACTGCGATCACCAGACTCTACATTAGAGCCAAATGTTCAACGACACTGCCATGAGGTTATCACTGGATGAAATGCTTTCTCAGCAAATCCCAGAGTAGTGAGATGACCTTCCAAGTTTCGACCCATCTCTATAGAATGTTTCTATGGGACTAAGAACTCATCAAAGTTTCTATTGATTTATTATAAGGTGATTCAAGCTGCTGGGGAAAATGAAAAGATAATGGTCAATTATCTCCCCACAGTTTTGGAATGATCGGCTCGATCATGGTTACTCAACCAATGAGTAGAGCATTTATTCCTGGGAGCACCTTTGCGATCTCCTGATCATTAACTTTCAAGGAAATTATGTGTGACCAGAAAAAGAGGATGACCTCCATCGACTGCGTAAAAAATTAGATGAGACGCTACGCCAATTCATAAAGCGTGTTGTCCGAGTTTTAAACACAATCCCTGAGATATCAGAGTCATCTATGATCTGAGCGTTTAAACAGGGGATTTGACACACAAGGTTTACAGAAGACCTAAAAGACCTAAATATCAACCTGCTAAAGGACATTAAGGAACTGTTCAATATGGCTGATCAATGTGCCACGGCAAGCGAAGTAGTCCAATGGAACAAGATGGCAGATAAGGGAAACCTACCTCCGTAGCCCAGATTGAAAAAAATTGTCCAAAACTGACAAGGACAAGAAAAAAATCAGGCTTGAAGAAGAAGGGGAATAATTCTCTGCGAGATGTCACGACCCTAGAGTCTCAACGACCAAAGCCAAAGGACAAACAATCAACTTTCTCTAGTTGCTCGAACAATAATTGACCAACAGCACCCTAAAAACCAGCATGATAATGGCAAGACGGTTACAACCGAAGACCAGATGAACAAATACTGCCCCTTACACAAAGTAAAAAGACATGATTTGAAGCATTGCCAATCATGGCTATGCAAGCTTAATGATTTCTACGCCAGAAAAGGATCTTTTTCTACGCTACCTGAGGAGGAAGGATCTACTAAGGATCCTAAAGAACTGCCATATTAGGACCCAAACTGGCACATCAATGTGATAATGGGAGGATCCTCTGCCTACACCTTTAAATGACAGTTTAAGACTGCATGGCACGAGGTAAATGTTACAGAATGCTCACCAGCTGAGCCTTAGCATCCCCGGTGGTCGGAAACTGCTCTCACTTTTGAGAGGGTAGATTGTCCGAAAAATTTACCACGACGACATCGATATCCTCTAATCGTTACACCCACCATTGGCAGCTGTAAGGTGGATATACCACTAGTCGATGGAGGAAGTGCATTGGACATTTTATTTTCTAATGCCCTGGATGCCATGCAAATTTCTCAGTCCAAGCCCCAACCGGATAGAAATCCCTTCCATTGTGTGATCTCGGGATCTTCGGCCAAACCAATTGGCCAAGTAATGCTCGCCATGACATTTGGTGACCCAGGAAATTTCCGCACCAAATTTATTACCTTTGAAGTGGTCAACTTTGAAGCAGCTTACAATTCCATACTTGATCGCTTGCCAGGACCAAATGGAGTCATTACAATATCTTGTGACAGGAAAGCGCTTGAGCTTGTCGACTAATTGCCTCTACGCGAAGCAGTTTCTTCCCGTTCATCGTCGGACAAAACTGCTAAAGTGGCTCCAAAGCCCCAAGATGAAATCCACGAGATAGCATTACACGTGAGTAATTCTTCCAAGACTGTTTGGATAGGCTCTGGCCTAGATAGCAAATAGGAAGTTGAGCTCATTACCTTTCTCCGTGCTAATGAAGATGTGTTCGCATGCCAACCATCCAACATGCCCGGAGTCCCTAGGAAGGTGATCGAGCATAAGTTGGCAGTTCAACCTGACAAGCAACCAGTAAAGCAAAAACTCAAACGTTTTACTTTTGATCATCGAGAAGCGATCAAGATTGAACTTGATAAGCTCCTCAAAGTCGGGATCATTCGTGAGATTAAGCACTCCGAATGGCTTGCAAACCCAGTCATGGTGAAAAAAACAATGGTAAATAGCACATGTGCGTCGATTTTGTTGGATCAAGGATGCCGACTAGAGGGGGGGTGAATAGGAGGCTTTTAAAAACTTTAAACTAAAACAAATAATTGCAAATCAAGAACAAATAATATAAGCAAGAGAATAAGAGAATGAACACAGTAGTTTTTACCGAGGTATCGGAGACTCTCCCAGTCTCCACTAATCCTCGTTGAAGCACTCAAGTCACTTGAATTTTGCCTCAATACTCACGAAGAGTATTATCTACTAACGGTTGCTCTTTGTCCACTCCGGAAAGGCGAGCACCAATGCCTTGTACAAACTTGCTGAGCCTCTCCGACAATCTCCAATCTGGAGAGGTCAACGGCCACGCCTCCGAACCGTCTAGGTGAGGGCGCTCACCAAGAGTAACAGGCAGCGAGGTCTTCTCTTGACCTCCAAACACGCACCGGGAAACTAAGTGAATGCAAATGCAAATGAACTGAAGTGCTCGGTGGATCGGAAAACACTCGACTTGATCAAAAGATCAAGATTTTAAGTAGAAAACTAAAGCTCAAGAGTGTATAAGAAAATGCTACTGCTTGTTGTATCAAATACATTCCCAAAGCCCCTATTTATAGCCTCAAGAATCAAATGAACCGTTGGAACTAGGGCTGAAAATCAGCAACTCAAACTGACAGTCAGTTTACCTAACTGAGAGTCAGTTTAGTGCACAACGGCCGACAAAATTTACGGATGAAAATTTGCTAGCCGTTCGTGGTTGTTTAAGGAAAGCTGAAACCCACAACTGACAGTCAGTTATGCAAACTGACAGTCAGTTCGACCACATACTCGACCAAAAACAAATAGAAACTCAGTTAAAAGCACAGTGGTCGAATCCCCAACTGACAGTCAGTATGGACAAACTGACAGTCAGTTTAGTACAAAAATTTTGAGCACAAAATACACCCTCTCTGGACAATTGTCAGTTAACACGAACTGATATTCAAACTGACAGTCAGACTGAACAAAAACAGCTATAACTTTAAATCCAGAGATCCAAAAGAGGTGTTTAATAGATTGTTTGAAAGATAATTTCAAGGGCTACATTTTTTTCAACAGAAGCAAAAACCAGATCTGCCTAGATCTTTCTGAAAATTATAAATACTCTTCTGCTATCAAAACTGAACTGAAAAACCAGATTTTTCAAATTAAGTTCAAACCAAAACCAACCAAAAAGATGCAATGCAATGACCTAAGTTTCTTGGTTTATGTTGGAGATAAAAAGAGGACTTTCGCCACCCCTCTTTATAGTACGGTTAAAGATCTAAGAAACAAAGTCCTTAACCGATCTGTCTCCGAACTCCGAGATCGAAAATAAAAACGGATTACCTTAGGTCCTTTGGTTTTTCACGTTTGCGTCTTGTCTTCATTTTCGCGACTTGTGCTTTTACGTCTTTTGCATTGGGTTCGTTTTGTTCATCTTGACAATCTTTCCAACGGAGCCCTGTATTAATCAATCTCAAAAAGCACAGTTAGTCCTAAACACTTTGTTTTCATTAATCATCAAAATTAGGGTTAGGCATGAAGGCCTAGATGCAACAGATTTCACCGATCTCAATCATGCATGCCCGAAGGATGATTTTCCCTTTGTGCGAATTGACCAACTTGTGTACTCGACCGCAAGTTGCGAGGTAATGAGATTTCTGGACATGTACTCCAGATATCACCAGATAAGCATGGCATGCAAGGATGAAGAAAAGACCATTTGCATTACCCCTTTTGGAATCTTTTGCTTTGTAAAAATGCCATTTGGGCTTAAAAGTGCCGGTGCCATGTTCCAGCGCTTAATGTCAAAAGCATTCATAAATCAATTATCACGCTATCTGGAAGCATATGTTGATGACTTGGTTGTTAAGAGTGTTCATACCTCTAACCATTTGTCAAATTTGGCAGAAACTTTTGACAATCTTTGGAAGCATCATAATAAGTTGAACCTAGAAAAATGTGTCTTTGGGGTTTCATCTGGAAAGCTGCTCGTGTTCACGTTTCCATCTGTGGCATTAAGGCTGACCCTGAAAAGATCGAAGTGATCTAGCAAATGCGACACCAGCGAATCCAAAAGAAGTACAACATCTAACTGGCTGTATGGCAGCGCTTAGTCGCTTCATATCGCGACTAGGCAATAGAGGGCTTCCTTTTTTTCAAGATCCCCCAGAAGCATGGCAAATTTCATTGGTCAGAAGAAGCCAGCAAGGCGTTCGATGATGTTAAAAAATACCTTGCCAACTCACTTATTTTGCTTTCACCTATTCGTGGAGAACCATTGATGGTATATTTAGCTGGCACTAACCAAACAGTGAGCGTTGTTCTAGTCGCAGAAAGAGAAGGTATTCACGATGAGTGTATTTCATCAGCAAAGTCCATGGACCAAAGGAAAATTATCCACAAATACATAAATTACTATACACACTTCTCATAGCCTCAAGAAAACTAAGACACTATTTTCAGGCACACAAGATCATAGTTCCATCCTCTTTTCCACTTGGAGAAGTGCTCAACAATAAAAAGTCATGTGGTCGAGTATCCAAATGGGCAGTAGAATTGGGTGAGTTCGATATCACTATAGTGACTAGAACGACAGTTAAATCCCAGGTTCTAGTCGATTTCATCGTGGAATGGACAAATCCGTAAGTTCAAGCCGTCACCGAGCATTTCAACCAATGCATAATGTACTTTGATGGCTCTTTAAGCCGATCTGGAGTAGGAGCTGGAACCATACTAATCTCTCTAAATGGTGAAAAACTTCAATATGCTATCTAGATAAACTTTCCCGCTACCAACAATGTGGAGGAATATGAAGGTTTAATAACCGGGCTCCAACTAGTTCAGTCCATCGAAATTCGGTGCATGCTCGTAAAAGGGGATTCGCAGCTGGTCATAAATCAAATTGAGAAACAGTACCAATATTCTGACCTGAAAATGTCGGCATACCTGGTTGAAGTAAGGAAAATGGAAAAACATTTCCTTGGGTTCGAAGTCTAATATGTACCCTGAAAAGAAAACTCAATCGCAGACCAACTTGCTCACATTGGTTCATCACAGTCAATTCCCCCAGCAGAAACCTTTTTAGAGCAGTTAGACAAGCCGTCCTTCACACAAAAGGAAGTAACATAAGTAAATACTACGCTCCTCGAGTATGATGCTAATTGGATTATTCCATTCAAAAATTATTTGGCAAAGGGGACTTTACTGGAGGATGAAGCTGAGTCTGATCGAATAACTCACAAAGCAAGCTTGTATACACTAGTTGAAGGCGACCTTTACCACAAAGGGGCCCTAGGTGTATTAATGTGTTGTATTTCACAAGGGGAGGGCATATTCCTCCTGCATGAGATACATGAGGGTATGTGTGGCAATCATACTACTATCAGACATTGGTTGGGAAAACTTTCAGGCTAGACTTTTATTAGCCCATCGCCCTACAAGATGCACGGATATTGGTCCAAGCATGTGAACAATGTCAGCTCCATGCCCAACAAATGACCAGACCAACCAACGCATTACAATCTATACCCCTCTTATGGCCCTTTGCCACATGGGGTATGGACATCCTGGGACCACATCCACGTGCCCCAGGAAATTTTAGATTCCTATTCGTTGTTATTAATATGTTCACGAAGTGGATCGAAACTGAGCCCGTGGTCTCAATCTCCCCTTAAGCGGCCAAGAAATTTCTCACAAGGAATATTGTCACGCGCTTTGGTATTCCGAATCATCTCATTGCAGACAACAGGAAACAGTTTGTACGCAATATTTTTCAACAATATTGTGAGGATATGGGCATAAAAATCCATTTCGCCCCTCTAGCTTACCCTCATAGCAATGGGACGATCGAACGAGCAAATGGTCAAATAATCCAAAGCATTAAAAAGAGGGTATTTGATTGGCTGCACAATCATTTGGGGGCTTGGGTCGATGTGCTAAGCTTAGTTATGTCGGCTGTTCATACTACAGAAAGTTGAGTGACTGGTTGAACACCATTCTATTTGGTTTATAGCGTAGAAGCCATGTTACAATCAGAATTGCAAATTGGTTCTGCATGAACAAATGATTACAACAAGCAAGAACAAAGTTCAAGACGAGAGGATGGTATCAATCTACTAGAAAAACAAAGAAACCATACTCTTGCACGATCAGCAGCTTACCAACAAGCGCTAAAAAGGCACTACGACAAAAGAGTTAACAAATGCACTTTCCAAACAGGCGACTTAGTCCTACGAAATGTATAAGATAACTCTTATTGAACAAAACTATCTCCTAAGTGGGATGGACCCTATAAGGTGGTTGCAACCAGAAGACCTAGTTCAGTCTAAATAGCTTTTTTAGATGGTAGTGTGTTGACCAATTCTTGGAACACTGATTAATTAAGAAAGCTTTTTGTGTAAAGTATTTTCCTCAAAGCAATAAAGATAAGTTGCTCTTCGTTCTTATTGACTTTAACATTTTTGTAAGTTCGATGGTTAGATCTTTGATCGTCAATGGTCATCTACTGATCATAGAACTTGTTCGCTTTGACATTTTACTGATGTTGTATATTTTTGTACTATAAAACATTTGAAATGCCCTAACCGACCGAGTTATCTAGCACATACAAATTCATCAGTTGAAATACTAAGCAAGTTACCCAATCGAAGTCTTTTCCTTCCCTTGTGATGTGCAATCGCAGAAAGAATTTCCTGTGGTCAGTGGCGCCTTAGCGTTTTTACTTTTTCGAAGAGCTATACACTAGCCTAAACAAAGTATAGGTTATGGACAACAATGCTCATAAGCTGATGCATGTTTTGCCTTAAGTTATTCATCTTTATAATACTTCTCTATTATATGCGAATTTCCTAGGTAGCAAAACATTGCCTAGTCAAAGATTTTCCTTTGCATTTGGTCTCACCTACTAAAGGAACTTTCTAGTGTAATTACAGTTTTTCCTACATCAGCTGTTAGTCGGGATGATTACATAATTACTAGATGTCTCATATTAATCAACTTTTTTCTGTCGACTTCAAACTTACTGAAATTTAAAGTCCATAGTGTTGGATCAAGGATGCCGACTAGAGGGGGGGGGGTGAATAGGATGTAACACCCCTGTTTTCACTAAACCCTAAAATAGCCAAAATCCACATCTTGACCCCAAACCCTAATCTGTTTCAGCCATTCCCTTCTAAATGTTGTTCAGAACATTTTTCCCTTCGGGACCATCTCCAAAATCTCACCCTAAAGCTGAGTTTCAGCCCTCGCCATTTTAAAACCCTAATTACCCTATTTTACCCTAAGCCGTTTTCCCAATTTTGTCGAAACTCTTCAGATCTTGCCCGATCTTACCAAACTTTGGCCAGATAAGTTCTAAAAATCTTTTGCAACTTAGCTGCGAAATCAGATTTCAGATCGGACCCTCAGATCTCCAAATTTGCAAACAGGCCCAAGTTCTATTCAAGTTTTCTTCACAAGACAGCCCCTGGAACAAGTTTCAGAAATTACAGAATGGCCCAAACTTCTTTTCAGGTCCTTTCGACCAGCCCCTGGTCGTTGCCACGACCAGTGCACGAGCCACCGTTGCCACGCCGTGTTCTCGCCGTGCTTGCTCGCCGCCGGCCACCGTTTCTGTCGCCTGTGTCCGTGAGTTGCTGTGCCACCTCGTGCGCACGTGCCAGCAGTGCATCGCCTTGCCCAGCGGATAAACGGCCGCGCTCCCGAGCTTTGTTTTCGCGCGCGCTCCCGTTGCCGTGGCAGTTGCATGCGTGTACGTGTCGTTGCCGGAGCTACACTGTCGCCTCCACATCTGCGCCGTCCCGGACGAAGTCCCAAGGCAACTGGCAAAGCTGCAGCACCGCCTGAGCGCGATCACGTCGCCGTCGCCGTCGCCGTCGTTGCGCCTGCGCCCGACAAACTTCTCCCCTGCGCAAGCAACCGTTGTCGTATTTTTCCCTCGCAAGCTCCGTCCCCGTGCCTATTTAAACCCCCCCTCAATGCTGTGAAGAAGCACAACTTCAAGACTTAGCCAAATTCCCAGTTAATTTCTCACCGCCGTCGAGTTTGCTTTCTTCTCCGGCGAGCAACCTCTGGAGCTCACGGTGCCAGCCTAATCCACTGCACCATTCTTCAAACCAAAGCCACCAGTGAGTTCCCCTCTTCCCCCTGTTCGTGTCATAGCACCCAATTGCACCCCGGCGAACCTTAACGCCGGTGATCACCGGAAAAGCTCAAAACCCCTGTTCCTGCAATGCTACCTGATTTAGTCCAAATTAGCCTTAGTACCAGTAGAAGAAATTGATCAGCATACTCTTTTTAGCAAGCCTACCAATCTGGTTTTCAAAATCGAGCTAAGATCATAGCTCTCCCCAAATCGCGCGCCACCAGTAAACTGGCTCTCGTCGCCAGGCCACGCCGGCGATCCTCCGGTCAAATTGACCCCTCCAGTAGCTTCGTTGTGCCCTAGAGATCATTCCCAAGCTTGGAATTGAGCTCTTTCGCCCTGTATCGAAAACCCCCTTTGTCCAGTGTCCTCTTCTCCAGCGCCGGTCGCCGGAATTCTTTCCCGGCCGATCTAGCGCCTGAAACCTTGTCCCTTAGATAGATTCCAGTACCCTGAGCAATATTGTCCACTAGCTCGACACCTGGATCTGCCTGGATTGTGAGTTATGCCTATGCCAAGATCACTGTCCAGTAGCTCAGTTCATGTCCAGGCCACCGTAGTTCATCGCCGGATTTGGCCACCCTCCGGCCATTTCCAGCCCTTGTGCCTGTTGAGTGATTTGTTCCTGTTAGTAATGCCTACCTCCCAGACAAAGTGTTGCATCAATTGGAGCCCTGGATCAAAAGTTAAGCCATGCCCTAGTTTCTGGCCATGTCCAGCACTATGTCAGTGCATGTCAGCCACTGGCATTAGCCTTGTTTGACCCCTTCTGGTTGAGCAATTGAAATGCCACCTTGTCCCCTAGGTTCCTGGAGTTATGTTCTACAACTTTCTCTTCTGTCACTTCTCCAGAAAACCATCCTAAGACTAGTTTCCAGCTATGCCAAAGCCATGAACTGAATGTCGACCCTTTGACGTTCAATCCTTTTTAGCCGTTTCTTCGACCAGAGCCCTTGTGACCTTGCCCTAACCTTTTCCCCTGCATGCATGACTTATTTACTTAATAATTTCTATAGAAACTATTTTCTGTATGCTTATGGTTTGTGTTTGTGTGTTGATTGATTGCCGCAGAGTCAGAAGCTGAAGGAGCGGAAGAAGTCTTTGAAGATCCGTCTGAGTACTTAGACCCCACATTGCAAGGCAAGCCTCATTCCTTTGATCATGTCTCACCCAATATTTTCATATGAAGTACATTCACTATTTCTTACGATGCATGCTTATTTGAAATACAAGTTATGTTTGAATGACATGAGTAGATATGACCCGAATGAATTGTGAAACCCCTTTTGTTATCGAACCTTCATATATATGCTTTTGTCACCCTAGGACTCAGATACTGAATATTCACGTTAAACTTGAAATGGTCAAATACATGAGAAGTTATAATGAAAACCGTTTTGACAAGAAAACTGATAAAAGGGATCAGTAGTGAGGATTGGTTTGTATGGAGAGGGTGCGGTGCGCACCAGGGAATGTGAATGTTCCTCACTATTGGTTCATAAGGACTAGAATCTTGTGCTGTGTCTCTATGCGAATTGTAAACGTACCAACCACTTGCCTGGTATGGGACAGGCACAACTTAGTAGCTTTTTGGTATTAGCAGTTCCCTGCATGGTTTGTCGGTCTGGTTTCTCGCGTGGAAACTGGTGGGCCGCAGTTCGGCCATGAGCGATGTGAGTTCAGAAAAATGATGAGAGATAAAGGTGGAAAGAAGGAAGGCGCCCTACGCCTCAGATTAAGCCGTGCGCGGTTGTAATCTTGAATGGTCATATGTATTGCGTGGACACAGACCAAGGCTATGTGTCTTGCGGGAGCATAAGCCAGAGGCTAGGAAGTAAGGCAGTGGGGAGGACCCACAACGGTACTTGAGACTTAACTGTCTATTTACCGGGCAGGGATACTGTTAATACTAAACTGTAAAAGCGTTGTGTGATCTCGGCCTTGTCACATGTGTATAAGTCACATGGAGCTGATCCGATTTGAAAGCCGAGTGAACCAGTGGATTTAAAAAGAGGTACACCTTTGCAAAGCGTAAAAGAAGTATCAGATACTCTGTACTCTCAGGTTCAGGAGTCCTTTCGTAGTGGATGTTATCCATGGGTTATAGCACAAGTAATGTTTTGGAATGTTTTCATAATGCGGTTAACAAAGTAGTGACTCATGGGAGACCACTACATCTAATGTTTTATTGAAAACCTGCTTAATGTTTAAAGTATCATTTTTATGACAAAAGTACTGTTTTACTGAATAAATGACTTGGAAATCTACATATCTTTATCCTTATGAAACCAAAACCCCAGAATCATATGTTTCACCCTCATGTAAGTACAATTACAATAATCCCCGGAATGAGTATTGCTGAGCACCAAGTGCTCACCCTTGCATTTACATTCAACTGTAGAAGAGGGATTCGAGGATCCCGATTCCTTCAGTTATGAGTTCCCGGCAGAAGATGGAAGTGCCCCGGACGAGCCCACGTTCTAGAAGGATTGCGCACCAAGTCAAGTCAGATGTGGGAGAAGCCTCTCCAACCCCGCTGCGGATGGAAGTCAAGCTTTTTGTCGTTGCTTTGTGCTTTATGTTGTGTGTTCGGTACTTGGATACCGATTCTGGTTCGGATAAAATAGTTATTTTCTTAGCAACTCTACTTAGCGCCATTTTTGGTGCTTTGGCTATGTAATATTGGCCATGCTGGCCTGCTACTTGTTTAATGTTATTACTATGCTTGTATGGTTTGGAGCTCATGTGTTATCCTGCTGTGTGTAACTTACCTGGGCGGTTACCAAGGTGATCCTCAAATGGGGGTCTCACATAGGAGACTTTTAAAAATTTCAATTTAAAACAAATATTTGCAAATAAAGAAATCAAGAACAAATAATAATATGAGAAAGAGGAAGAGAGAACGAACACAACAATTTTTACCGAGGTCTCAAAGACTCGCCCAGTCTCCCCTAATCCTCGTTGAAGCACTCAAATAAATTGAGTCTTGCTCCAGTATCCACGAAGGATATTATCCACTAATGGTTGCTCCTTGTCCACTCCGGAAAGGTGAGCACCGATGCCTTGTACAAACTTGCCGAGCCTCTCCGACAATCTCTGAACGGAGAGATCAACGGCCACACCACCAAACCGTCTAGGTGAGGGCGCTCATCAAGAGTAATAGGCAGCAAGGTCTTCTCTAGACCTCCAAACACGCACCGAGAAACTACAAGTATGCAAATGCAATGAACTGGAATGCTCGGTGGATCAGAAAACACTCGACTTGATCAAAAGATCAAGATTTTATATAAGAAACTAAAGCTCAAGAATATGTATGAGAGGAGACTGCTTGTTGTCTAAAACTCATGCCCAAAGCCCCTATTTATAGCCTCAAAAATCAAATGAACCGTTGAAGCTAGGGCTGAAAATCAGCAACTCAAACTGACAGTCAGTTCACCTAACTGACAGTCAGTTATATACACAACGGCCGACAAAATTTACGGATAAAAAATAGTTAGCCGTTTGTAGTCGTATATAGAAACTTGAAACACCAAACTGACAGTCACTTATGCAAACTGACTGTCAGTTCGACCAAAACATCGACCAGATCAAATAAAAACTCAAATAAAACGGCTCGAGGTCGAAATGCAAACTGACAGTTAATTTGGACAATTGACAGTCAGTTTAGTTCAAAAATTTCAGCTCAAAAAACAACCTCTCTGGACAACTGTCAGTTAACAAAACTGACAATCCAAACTGACAGTCATCATGGATAAAAATAGCTTTAACTTTTAATCCAGAGATCCAATTGAAGTTTTTGATAGCTCATTTGAAAGATGTTTTAAAGGATTATCTTTTTGTCAACAGAAGAAAAAGCAGATCTGCCTAGATCTTTCCATAAAATGCAAAAACTCTTCTGCTATCAAAAACTAAACTGAAAAACCAAATAACTGACAGTCCATTAAAAACATCCATAACTTTTGATCCAGAAATCCAAATTGAAATTTTAATAGCTCGTTTGAAATATAATTTAAAGGGCTACATTTTTGTCAACAGAAGAAAAAGCCAGATCTGCCTAGATCTTTCTAGAAAAAGCAAAAACTCTTTTGCTGTCAAAACACAACTGAAAAACTAAATCTTTCAAACCAAATTCAAATCAAATCCAACCAAAAAGATGTAATGCAATGACCTAGTAATTTCTCAATTCATATTGGAGATATAGAGAGGACTTGCCACTCCTCTTTATAGTACGGTTAAAACTAAGAAATAATTTTCTAAACCGATCAAACTCCAAACACCGAGATCGATCAAAATAAAACAAATATTACCTTAGGTCCTTTGCATCTTTAATCCTTGCAACTTTCGTTTTGGTGACCTTGCACTTGCGACCTTGACTTCCAACCTTTAACTGCGACCACAGCCAATATTGCGACCTTGCGCTTGCGACTTTGGACCTGTGACCTGCAGATCTTCCCGGATCACTTGCAGACTTTACAGAAATCGCTCTGCATAGAAATAGCTCAAAGACAAGGTTAGTCCAAAACACTTAATGTCATCAATAATCAAAATCAACCTAAAAAGGCCTAGATGCAACACATAGGCGGGGGCTAAGATAAGTTAACAATAAGATCGCAATTGCACACACATTTGTAAAAGACAATTTCCCAAATTTCTTTTCATGTTTCTTCAAAAGATGTTCTTACAAGGCTTTCTGTTTTATAGGACTTTACTAGGATTATACACCTCATTTTGGTCGAAGACAAACAAGCGTGTTCGACCATGACCAGCTCTGGTCGATGGTTCATAAATTGTGCTCAAACGCAATTGAACATATTTGACCACAACCTACTCTGGTCGAAATACGCAACCCAAGCCATCCCTGGTTGGGAATACTAAAATCCTTAATTGAAGTACTAGATACCTTCAACTAGAGACACGTCAACACTCCACGCCAATCCCAAAAACATAAGTACCCCCTTTAATCTTTTTTCCTTAAGATCTATTTATCTCTTATTTTTCATAACCCTCTTTAAATTAACACCATGATCCAGATAGTTCTCTAATGTATATAGATTCGCCAATTGAAGTATTAGGAGTTACATAGTTGAAACATTTTCCTTCCCTTGCGATGCACAATCGCAGAAGGAACTTCCTGTCGTCAACTTCACCCTATTATTTTCACTATTGGTTAGCAAAAGTTATACATCAATTGGAATAAGTTCAGATCACGGGAAGCAAAAATAATTCTATAGGACTTCATATTAAACCAAATGTGTCAAGCACATTTACTTTAACACGCGGGGGCTAGAGAAGTTTCAAACATACAAAAGTCTTACTTCGAAAGTCTCTTTATACTCCTTCAAAAAATATATGTTCTTACAAAGTGTTTCATTTTAAAGTTTATACATTTGGAGGCGGAGAAGCCTGGTCTTCAGTAGCTTCTTCGTCCCTCTGGACAGCAGTGTCCAAAGGAGCTCCTTGCTCGGCCGGAGTGTCCTTTTCTTCATGCCTCCCCTCAGTGGATGCAAGTTCCAAGTTGTCCAAGATATTCTCGGTCAATAAATCAACTTACTCAAATAGCCTAGTGGACTCATCCAAGGAGTCGCACTAAAATTCTTTCACGACAGAGAAAAGGTCGAGTTCAAGATATTTCACCTTCAGTTTCGCAAGAATCGTCAACCATGCACTTGACGGCTGTGGTTATAGAGTTTTGTTGCTCCTCCTGCAAGGTGGACACTCGCTTGATCAGAAGCACGGAGAGCTCGGCCACGACCCCACCACGACAGTAAATGGAATCTTTCCTAAGCTCGTGGTCGATGGGCATCCCCAGGTTCTTCAGAGTTGCGACAAAGGTGTGAAAATGAATCTTTGAGATGGTCGTTTAGCCTATCCAGATTCACTTTCATCTTATCGAGGTGCTCCTGCACCAGCACCCGATCCTTGAAAAGTTTCGCCCCATCCGATCTCGCCTCTGAAAAAAGGAACATTGTAAGGGTAAGACGACCAGAGCAAAGACTTTAGTGGTAATGAGATTGTCAAAAATCTTACCCATAAGGCTTTCCTCAAGAAGGTTACCCATCAAATTCTCCTCTAATAGCTTCATACATGCGGATTGGTCGTTGCTTTGTCTAATCCAGGTCTTGAGATCGCTCTTAGTTCTCTCAAACTCCTGAGAGTGAGAGTCAAGATATTTCTCTAAGACCTGGGCAAACTTTGTGATGTTGCTCTTTTCGATCACAACTGCATCATAGGCCTGCTCTTTGTCAGCAAGAGCAGACCTCAACTTATCAACCTCCTCTTTGAGTGAGGCCGAAACAACTTTCTCCTTGGCCAATTCCTTCTTGATGGCCTCTTTAGCCTAAAATTGTTCGGCTAGGGAGTCCACATGGTCTCTTGAAGCCTTCGTGAGCTTTTTGACTTCCTCGATAGAGGCTCTGCACGCAAGTCAAGGGAAATGGCATATGCATTAGGGAAAAAGATCAAAGGGTAACTCTTGAGAACCTACCGGCTCGTCGCTTCCCAGAGTTTAGCGATTGCCATGTTTCGTTCTCCCTTGGTCTCGTTCAGGAGGCGTGTGATTTTGTCAAATATGGTCATGATCTTGATGCCATGTTGATCGCAGTCGACTGCAAGTTAGCAACAAAAACATTCTGAAGATAAAATGTCCTAGGCCAGGGCACTTACGCTGGACACCTCGTCAAAGTAGACTCTCCGCAGCTCCTAGCTGCTATGCATTGCCTCCAAGGCCACAGCCTGAACCCTTCACATCCTATGTACCTTCTCCCTAGAGAAGGAATAAGCGGCAGAGGGGAGCGAGCCTTGCTTCTTTGATGAAACCGGTTGCTCGACGATGGGAGTAGGGTGGGCTTGGTTGCACTTGAGGGCTGCAGTGTTCAATTGACATGCTTCGACTGTGGCCACCTCGCTGGAGCCTCTATGATCTGTGACAAGCTTACTTGGGCTGCAACTAAGAAATTTTCCTAAGTCTACAGCACAAATCGTCAGACCAAAAGAAAAATAATAGAAGAAAAGGCATTTTTACCCTAACGGCGATTGGATCTTAACTCCCATGTTAAATTTGAAGGGGATGGCCCCGATGCAACCTTGGAAGACCATTTTTTGGGGGCCAGAGCTGCTCCATTGGAACTTCATAGAGCATGTTGGTCGAGGCCCCCCTCCTTCACTGTTAGGAACATAGACTACTTGGTCAGGCGTTGTGACCAAGGCAGTCTCGTTTTCAGCGACCCCCCGGTTCGAGGCAAGGATCGAAGAAGCCTCCATTGCAGGGGCTTCTCGATCAATCGATGGCTCGTCAAGGATCTCTTGGCTGGTCGCTTGAGGTGTACCGCTTGGTGATGTAGGAGTCTCAACAACAGGAGACTGCAGGAGATCAAAGGTCCCCCCCTTCAAAGATAGTGGGGAGCCCTGACCGTATTTTTTTCTTGGTCGCAAAGCATCACAAGTTTCCTCTTCTTTCTTTAACTCCTCTCAACCAAAGTTTCCTGGGAAGATCCAACCTCCCGTGGTAGTTTCGAACCCAACCCCGAGAAAAAGGGCTTGGAGTCCAAGATTGACTGATTGGAGGAAAAACCAGAGACAAAAACCTAAGGCATCTACAAGAAAGAGAGAAAAAGTGGTCGAAGAGTTTCTACCTTCCTCCTCGCTTCCCTCTCCTAGGTGGAGGCGTCTAGTTGGGTATGAGGAACACTCTTGGGGGCGCCCTCCACTTCTTTCTTTTATGGGCCCATCATAACTTCACGCACGATTCAAGCATGGAGAGGCTCAAATCTGCAGAACAAAAAACCATGGTTAGGCATTTTGACCAATTGTTCGGTTTAATGATGAACTAAAAAATGACACTTACTTTGGTATTGTCCCTAGTCGAGTCGTCTTCCCCAATATACATCCAAGTTAGGTGGTCGCGGGCCTGTAAGGGGCAAATTCGGTGGCGAATGAAGTCTGCTGACATGAAGCGACCCGTCAAGTCCTGTCTTCTCAGGAACCTGATCGCGGCCACTTATCAAATGTGTTTTTTTAGAACTGGGACCACGTCCTAGCTCTAAACCTTCTTTGCATGGTTGCCGGTGTAGAATAGAAGATCTTTGTCGGGAATGTAGGTGTAAAACCACTTCGTTTTCCAGCTGCTTGTGATTCTTTCAGTGACACGACTAGATACTCCTGTTTCCTACTTTCCCGAAGATGGAAATACACGCAACTTGGGGCCCCAACGCCTTTGGAGGAGTAAAGCTGGTAAAAGTAGGAGAAAACTTCCACCGATGGCTCGACCCCCATATACGCCTCATAGAGATGGAAAAAAACACTCATGATAATCAAGGAATTGGGGGTGAGGTTGATCAACTCCACCTCGTAGAATTCCATCACTGCTGCCAGGAATTTTTCAATTGGCAAGTGGAACCCGCACTCCAGGAAATGGGTGAAGAGCACCACTTCCTCGCCAATAGGTGCAGGGCTGGCTCGCTTTTTTTGGTTGGTAACGGCCAATAATCACCATTGGGTCTAGGTGACCCCCCATCCTCTAGTTCTTGCAAAGGGGCCGCAGTGCAGGTCGAGGCGCTCCACTCCGCCATTGAATAGAAGCAAAACTTTCCTTACAAGAGGAGGATCACTTTTTCTCTTTGGAAGAAAGCTCAAAGGAAGCCTCAAAATGACTCATGAGAGTGCGAATACGAACTGACACAAGATTTTAAGGCGGCCCGAAATCAAGAATCGAGACAAATCCACTAAGATACGCATCGCCTTGTTCCCCACACCCTCATCATTACAACGAGAAAAAAACACTTCTAACGTACGTATTGTCCATAAGAGTCTCTTGGGATTATCAATAATCTCAAACCTAACAAACAGATTTTTTAGACTCATGGCCCATTAATTGAGAAAATTAAATGGCTCAATATCTCAAAAATGATCCGATCAATTGAGATTAGATGGCGAGCTGACGACGGTTAATCATCCGGAATTAATCAAGTCATAAAAGAGACTATAATCCATCCTGGTCAAGTCTGTTCGACCAGAGTATGGTTGAACAAATATCCACAAACATTCTGTGAGCGACCATGACAAGTTGGTCATGACCAAGCAGTGCAGGACCCCTTCGACCTTGACCATAAAACCACAAAACTGGTTGAGAGCCCACTAGTCCTGGTCGGAGGCCCATTTAGTCAAACCACTTTGTTTTGTATCAAGAAGTTTGAAGCATGATCCCCAAGAACTGCCAAGACAACCGCGAGTAGTGGAAATAGTAGTTGCCTTGAGCTTCATATGAACGCCTTAGAGACTTTCTCATTTCAAAAGGTTTTAAAATTGGGAAGACAGACACAACCTTATTCACAAAAGTAGTTGAGAAAGATTTTTTTGTCTGTCAAATATTCGTTGATGATATCATATTTGAGTCTACTAATGAATCTTTTTGTCATGAGTTTGGAGAAATGATGTCTAGGGAATTTGAGATGTCAATGATTGGAGAGTTAAGCTTCTTCCTTGGACTTCAAATCAAGCAACTCAAGAACGGAACGTTCGTGAGTCAAACCAAGTATGTGAAGGACTTGCTCAAGCGTTTTGGGATGGAAGATGCTAAAGCTATTAAAACTCCCATGGCCACTAATGGACATCTCGATATGGATAACGACGGAAAAGAGGTTGATTCTAAACTTTATCGATCTATGATTGATAGCTTACTCTATCTTACCGCATCTAGGCCCGACATCATGTTTAGTGTTTGCTTATGTGCTAGATATCAATCATCTCCTAAGGAATGTCATTTGATTGCTATTAAAAGAATCCTTAAGTACTTGAAATGCTATCCCAGTATAGGACTTTGGTACCCTAAAGATACAAACTTTGAATTAATTGGTTACTCAAATTCAGATTATGTGGGGTGTAAAATTGATAAAAAAAAGTACATATGGTAGTTATCAACTTTTGGGGAGATCACTAGTCTCTTGATCATCTAAAAAACAAAATTCCATAGCTCTCTCCACCGTCGAAGCGGAATATGTTTCAGCGGGTAGTTGTTGTGCTCAAATTTTATGGATGAAGCAAACCCTTTTGGATTATGGAATTTATTTTCACAAAGTGCCACTCTTGTGTGATAATGTAAGTGCCATAAAGGTTGCAAACAATCCGGTTCAACATTCTAGAACAAAACATATTGATGTTATGCACCATTTTATAAGAAATCATGTGGCAAAAAGGGACATAGATGTGAATTATGTAAGAACTGACTTGCAGCTAGCAGACATCTTCACCAAACCTTTAGATGAGACCAGATTTTGCTTTCTTAGAAGTGAATTGAATATTGTTGATATATCAAATGCAAGTTAAATGTCTGCTTTGCTGTCCTCCCGCCTTTTTGTGCTTAATGTCAAAGGGGGAGAGATTAGGGAGAGATTGGGAAGACATTCTTGTGTGACATTATTGATAGTTTATATGCTCATTGTTTATTTATTGTGGACTCTCAAATGACTCATATGTGTATTTATATATGCATGCATTCAGAGGGAGTTCTTATATATCTAATACCCATGCATACACTTAGGGGGAGTCATTAATTTTTATTCGTTTTCAACACTTGTTGTCATCAATCATCAAAAAGGGGAGATTGTTGCATCTAGACCCTTTTGGGTTGATTTTTATTATTGATGATATTAAGTGCCTTGGACTAATCGTGTCTTTGAGCTATTTGCACGCAGTGTCGTCCGAGGTCGCAGTCCATGGACGTGAGCCAAGGTCGTAGTGTCGCTCGATGTCGCAGTCCGAGGACGCAAGCCAAAGTCGTAAGTGCAATGTCGCCAAGAAGAAAGTTGCAAAGACCTAAGGTAAGTGCTTGTTTATTGTACCAGACTTGGAGTTTGGAGTTTGACCGATTTTATAAGAAATTCTTTTTTAGTTTAAACCATACTATTAAGAGGGGTTGCAAAATCTCTTTTAGTTCCGAAAAAAATTGAGAAACTCTTAGGTCATATGTTACATTTGCATTCATTCACAATCTTGGTCAAGAATCTCAAAGAGGAACTGAAACTGGTCATCCGAGTGTTGTTTATTTAACCAGGTACTGTTCATTCGACCAGTAACACTATTCATTTTGACCAATGGTCATACGAGTACTGTTCATTTGATCAGACACTATTCATGCACTGTTCATACGACCGGTAACACTGTTCATTCGACCAGAAGTTCCAATGGCTATTTACTAGCTGTTAGAGATCGAAGCTGGCTGTCAGCTGGCCTGATTTCTTTCCTTATTCGACCTAACGGTTAGCTGAAAGCTTGGGCTATAAATACAGGTGTTTTGAGCAGTATTTTCACATATCTCAAGCTACATTCCCATACACATCTTTGAGCAGACTCTGTACACACCTTTGAGCATCTTTTCTACTGTATTTGATCAGTTTTTAAAATACTTTTAAGCAGATTTTCGCTATTGTTTTTGATCAATTTTTAAAAATACTTTTGAGCAGATTTTCGCTACTGTTTTGATCAGTTTTTCATAAACACTTTTGAGCAGATTTCTCTGTTGTTTTGACCAGTTTTTTATAAATAGTTTTGAGCAGTTTTTAAAAATAGTTTTGAGCAGATTTCTAAACACCATTTGAGCAATTTTTCCTACATATCTCTGAGTATCACTACTACAGAATTGCTTTTCACTATCGGTTTAAAATCGTCTCTATTATCGGTTCTCTTACCGCTAGTGATCGGCACGATAGAAAAAACGTAGCACAACTCTATCGGTTGCAAACCGATAGTAAAATACCTATATTCCAACATTCACTAATCGTGAATGATAATTTCTTCTATTG
This sequence comes from Pharus latifolius, assembly GCA_019359835.1. NCBI lineage: Eukaryota > Viridiplantae > Streptophyta > Magnoliopsida > Poales > Poaceae > Pharus > Pharus latifolius. The sequence goes on along the minus strand of CM033323.1, from coordinate 9,804,982 downwards.
GCTCAGTGAACTCAACCGATAGTGATGTTAGATTTCTTGTAACGGTTCTACACTGGAAACCGATAGTACTGTTAGTTTTCCTATCGGTTAGTTACTCGACACGGTTAGTACTGGAAACTTTCTTCTATCGGTTGTAGTATATGAACCGATAGTATTACAAATGATTATTAACAGATACAACAATACAGAGAGACACACATTGGACAGATTGAATCTAATTATTCAGAGATTGAATTTATTCACAAATACACTAATACAAAGATATACACATGCATTGGACAGATTGGATCTAATTATTCACATATTAGGTTTATTCACAAATACACCAATACAAGTACACACATACACCAATTAACACATTCAATGTATATTACACAAGTCATTTACGATCGATCATTGATAGCCACTTCATCCATCATATATTGAGCCCAAATTTGTCGCATCTGCTCCAATTGAGGCAACTCGTATTGGTCTTTCAACATGGCGCTCTGCATACTTGTATGAAGTTAGGAAACTGATTTCATTTCAATTACTCTTTCCTAAAGAATACCTGGTTCTAATCGCGTTCAGTATCAATTTAAAAAACTGACACGAGCGGCAAGAACAATTTTAATCGGGTTGGTCAAGAACACTTACAGTTCGTGGAGTGGCCTACGATGGCGCGATGCAGTGACCGGCGGCGGTGGAGAACCCAAATGCGAGCGGCAATGGTGGTGCAGGAGCAAAAAAGGGGACGTCGGGGAGGCTAGGGTTTTCCGCGTGCGAGTAGAGACTTATTTGGAAATGTGTTTGGTTGGACTGGAGGGAAAACTCCCGCGCGTTTAGCCCATTATAAGGAAGTTTATCTTTACTATCGGTTCATACACTAATAACCGATAGTAAAAATGTAATTTTACTATCGGTTCAAAAACACAACCGTTAGTGAACTTTCCTCTCTTCTAAAGGTCCCCGTTGTTTCTTTTACTATCGGTTGAATAAACAAACCGATAGTAAAAGTTCATCTTTACTATCGGTTCGTACACTAATAACCGATAGTAAAAATATAATTTTACTATCGGTTCAAAAACACAACCGTTAATGAACTTTCCTCTCTTCTAAAGGTCCCCATTGTTTCTTTTACTATCGGTTGAATAAACAAACCGATAATAAAAGTTTATCTTTACTATCGGTTCGTATACTAATAACCGATAGTAAAAGTTTATCTTTTATATCGGTTGGTACAGTACGAACTGATAGTATAAAGTGAGTAATTTTACTATCTGTTACGAATGAAAAACCGATAGTACTATTTTAATATATTATATCGATTGGAACAGTAATAACCGATAGTATAAAGTGCGTAATTTTACTATCAGTTAAAAATAAAAAACCGATAGTACTATTTAATATATTATATCAGTTTGTACAGTCATAACCGATAGTATAAAGTGCGTAATTTTACTATCAGTTAAAAATGGAAAACCGATAGTACTATTTAATATATTATATCGGTTTGTACAGTAATGACCGATAGTAAAAAGTTTTTGCATTTCACTAACATTGGACTAGTGTGTAACCGATAGTAAAATGCCTTTTTTCCGCCGCTGTCGTCCTACTCTATCGGATTTTTCCCAGATTGCTTATAACCGTTAGAAAATATGGGTTAGTGGAATGCACTTCTGTAGTAGTGTATATACTTGAGCCAAAGTTTTCAAGTGCTAAAATCTTGATCTTTTGATCAAGTATCATTCTTTGTGATTGAGAGAGATCCTCCAAGAGCATTCATTTGCATCCTTAGAAGTTTCTCGGTATTTGTTGGGGGTCAAGAGAAGATTTTGCAACTTGTTACTCTTGGTGAACACCGTCACCTAGACGGTTTGGAGGCGTGGCCGTTGACCTCTCCATTAACGGAGGTTGTCGGAGAGGCTCGGCATATTTTTTAAAAGGCATCGGTGCTCGCCTATCCGGAGTGGAGAAGAAGCAATCTTAGTGAAAAAATCCTTCGTGGAGATTGAAGCAAGACTCATTCATTTGAGTGCTTCAACGAGGAGTAGAGAAGATCGGGCGAGTCTCCGAGACCTCGGGATAAATCAATGTGTTTGTCTTTCTTACTCTTTTTCAGTGTAAAATATTATTAAATTGTTTTTAGTCAAAAAGTTTTAAAGTCTCCTATTCACCCCTCTCTAGTCGGCATCCTTGATCCTATAGTCCACACGTCCGGGGAAGGACCACCGCGTGTTCGTGTGTTAGCATCAGCACACGCTGTTAGGGTTTTACGAGATCTATCTTGTGGATGGTGGCGGCGGCCAGAATAGATCAGATTAGATATATTTTGCATGCCCACCTCGCATCCTTTTATAAGACCTTACAGATAAGTCCTACTCAAATGCGAACCCTAATCCTAATGATAAACCAGTTACTAATAAGAGACCCGTTTCAGATCTTATTCGAATTAATGCTCCAACCCGTTAAGTGTGTGACCCTATAGATTCATGTATAATTGGCCGCGACCGGAAGCAACTTCCCGAATCACAAGTCATGAGCAGTCCCTAGCAAGACATTATGACTACCCACATATCTACGAAGATCATATCCGACGAACCTGTACAACTTATCATGGATTATCTCTTTGTCTCACGATACCAGATCGAACTAAATGTAAGAAATGTGTCATCCTTGAATAGTTTGATCTTTTCTTGATCTTGTAATAGACTAATCTTAATCCATAATTGATTCTCAACTATCTTCGGCATGGCCATGCACTTTCTTAGTCCAGTTACATCAAGGGGTCTAGAGATATCTCTCTCAAGATATGAGAGGGGCAAGTTCCATCTCGACCATTCACTTCCAACCACATATTTCATAACATATCTATATGTCATCTTTATGACTACTCGGTTAAAAGCAACGATTGATGACATCAATGTATGCTACTACACATGTATGAAACTGTGATGATCTCAGGTCTAAAGATAAACCAAAAATAACTGTTAGAAACAAACTGATGACACATAATAATCTCAATAGTGTCTCAAGATGGGTTAATCCGACCAACGTGTTTTCTAACATGTATCCACGACATTGACTTGATATCTGATCATATCCATGGTTTGTGAAACTTGACTATCAATCAATGATCGTGTTGACTTAACTTGTATTATTATTCCATATAATGCCGAAGTCAGGAATGTTTAGAACAAGTATTACTGATAATGCCGTAGGTAAAAAGAGACAATTCATATATCATTATAAAGAGTTCTACGAATAAGTCACATACTTGTTGATCAATAAAAGTGATACTTTATTCAAAGAATACAATAATAATTCATAAATATAACATAATACAACCATTTTCATGATTGCCTCTGTTGCATCTAGGCCTTTATGCCTAACCCTAATTTTGATGATTAATGAAAACAAAGTGTTTCAGACTAACTGTGCTTCTGAGATTTTTGATACAGAGTTTGTTCGGGAAGAAATGCGAGATGATCAAGATGAACCTGACATAAAGTGAAATAGAAGCACAAGGTGCAGAAGAGCAAAGACAAGGTGCAAACATGAAGATGCAAAAGACCTAAGGTAATCTGTAATTTCATTTTCTTCCGATCTCGGCCTTTGGAGATAGATCGGTTAAGGACTTTGTTGCTTAGATTTTAACCGTACTATAAAGAGGGGTGGCAAAAGTCCTCTCTTCATCTCCAACATAAACCGAGAAACTTAGGTCATTGCATTGCATCTTTTTGGTTGGATTTGATTTGAATTTGGTTTGAAAGATTTGGATTTTCAGTTGAGTTTTTGATAGCAGAAGAGTTTTTCAAATTTCTAGAAATATCTAGGCAGATCTAGTTCTTGCTTCTGTCGACAAAATTTTATCCCTTAAAATTATCTTTCAAACGGGCTATTAAACACCTCTTTTGGATTTCTGGATTTAAAGTTATAGCTGTTTTTGTTCAGGCTGACTGTCAGTTTACTAAACTGACTGTCAGTTTGAATGTCAGTTTAATTAAACTAACAATCGTCCAGAGAGGGTGTATTTTGGGCTCAAAATTTTTGTACTAAACTGACTGTCAATTTGTCCATACTGACTGACAGTTGGGGTTTCAACCACAGTTGTTTTTAACTGAGTTTCTATCTGTTTTGGTCGAGTTTTTGGTCGAACTGACTGTCAGTTTTCATAACTAATTGTCAGTTGGGGGTTTCAAGTTTCCTTAAACGACCACAAACGGCTAGCTATTTTTTATCCGTAAATTTTTTCGGCCATTGTACACGAAACTGACTGTCAGTTAGGCAAACTGACTGTCAGTTAGTGTTGTTGATTTTCAGCCCTAACTCCAACGGTTCTTTTGATTCTTGAAGCTATAAATAGGGGCTTTGAGCATGAGTTTTACACAACAAGTAGCATCATTTTCTTATACACTCTTGAGCCTTAGTTTACTACACAAAATCTTGATCTGTTGATCAAGTCGAGTGTTTTTGATCCACCGAGCATTCCAGTTCATTGTATTTGCATACTTGTAGTTTCTCGGTGCGTGTTTGGAGGTCTAGAGAAGACCTCGCTGCCTATTACTCTTGGTGAGCGTCCTCACCTAGACGGTTCGGAGGCGTGGCCGTTGACCTCTCCAGTTTGGAGATTGTTGGAGAGGCTCGGCAAAAGTGTACAAGGCATCGGTGCTCGCCTTTCCAGAGTGGACAAGGAGCAACCACTAGTTGATAATACTCTGTGTGGGTATTGAGGCAAAACTCAAGTGACTTGAGTGCTTCAACGAGGATTAGTGGAGACTGGACGAGTCTCCAATACCTCGGTAAAAATCACTGTGTTCGTTCTCTTCTCTTCTTGTTCATATTATTATTTGTTCTTGATCTTTTCATTTGCAAATATTTGCTTTAAATTTAAAGTTTTTAAAGCCTCCTATTCACCCCCCTCTAGTCGGAATCCTTGATCCTACACGTGGTATGAAAGCAAGGTCTCTCGATTCATTAGGCTTACCGCCTAGAGAGAGGATGTCGTCTACTGACGGTTTCTCTCTTGGTCATACCAGCCGTGCGCCGATCTTTGATGGGACAAATTATCCCTATTGAAAAGTGCGCATGTAGGTATTCCTAGAGGCCATGGGGCTTGACGTATGGGATATTGTTAAACTCGGTTTTACTCCTCCGGATGATCCGGCAAGTCACTCTGAGGACGACAGGAGAAAACTGCATTTAAATGCCTGCACGAAAAATGCACTCTTTGCGGGTTTGTCTCTAAACAAGTTCAACCGTGTAAGCAATTTCACGACTGCTCACAAGGTTTGGACCACCCTCGAAGAAATTTACGATGGCACAACTAAACTTAAAGAGGCAAAGCTGCTTATGGTGAGGCAAAAATATGAGACATTCACCATGTCCTCAACTGAGTCCGTGGACTCCATGTTCACTCGGTTGAATAATATTGTGAATGAACTCAAGGGGCTTGGAGTTGTTTTTACTGACCTTGATATTGTGAGAAAGATGCTTAGAGCCTTACCTGAAAGTTTCGACTCCTTGGTCACGGTACTCAAAAACTCCGATTTGTCGACCACAACACCGACCGATCTCTAAGGGAACCTCATCACCCATGAGATGCACAAAAAGGAGAAGAAGGAAGCAACTGAACCCTCGAAGACGAAGAAGAAGGCTTTGGCTTTCAAAGCCAACGCAAAGGACGATTCAAGTGATGGCTTCTCCGATGAAGATCTAGCACTCATGGTAAAAAATACTCAAAAACTTCTCCGCAGGTTGCATAAGAAGGGTGTCAGCCTTGACACACGACCAAAGGGACCAAAGTAGAACAACTTCAAGGACATCATTTGTTATGGATGTCATGAAAAGGGACACATAGCTTCAAGATGTCCAAACAAGAACAAGGGATGGAACAAAAAGAAGAAATTCTTCAAGAAGAAGAATGAAGAAACCAAAGAAGCATGCTTCGGAGAGTGGATGTCCGGAGGTGAGAGCTCTGACTCCGACTCCGACAACAAAAGAAGCTGCTCCAAGAAGATGGCCGGATTAGCTCTCGGCAACATCAACACTTCGACTAGCTCATCCTTTTGTCTTATGGCTAAAGGCGATGAAAAGGTATACTCTAACGAGCCTTCCTATAATGATTTAGTTGAAATGATAACCGAATTAAATGAAGTCTTTGGAAAAACTAAAAGGAAGTATAAAGTGCTTAAGGAAGAACATTCTTCCCTACGCACTCAATACTCTGAATTAAAAGATTCATATGAAAGTTTGCTTATTAAAGACATTACTCATGCTCCATCTAAAGTTGATGTATCCACTTCATGTGATTTAGATGATTCTCCTTCTAGTAGTCATCATATCTCATGTGCTTCAAATGATAATATCTTGAATGAAAATAACAAACTTAAGGCACAAGTCGAAAGACTTGGAAAAGGTTTAGAAAACTGCTACAAAGGCAAAGTATCTCCTGATCTAATTCTTAGTAAACAAAAATGTTCATTTAGTAAAGAAGGATTAGGATACTTTCCGAAGAAAGGAAAGAAACCAAACACTAAAACTGTTTTTGTTAAAGTATGCAACTCATTTTGTTATAAATGCCATGAAACCGGTCATTTGCATGAAGCATGTCCCTTAATGACTTCAAATTATTTTGATACTTGCTACATGCTTCAAAAGTCGAAGAAAGGTTATGCCACTACTACAGAAATGCTTTTTACTATTGGTTAAAAACCGTTAGTAAAACATCTACATTCACAACGTTCACTAATCGCTATCGACTATTTCTTCTATCGGCTCGGATCTAAACCGATAGTATTGTGTATATTTTTTCTATCGGCTCGGATATAAACCGATAGTATTGTGTAGGTTTTTTCTATCGGCTAGGATCTCAACCGATAGTAATGTGTATGTTTTTTTCTATCGGCTGGGATCTAAACCGATAGTATTGTGTAGACACGTTTAGTACTGGAAACTTTATTCTATCGGTTTCTGTATATGAACCGATAGTACTGTAATATTTATTCTATCGGTTGTAGTATATAACCGATAGTACTATGTAGTTTTTCCTATCGGTTATGTACTCGACACGGTTAGTACTGGAATCTTGCACCTATACATACAACAATACAGAGATACATTGGATCATTCACAAATACACCAATATTTACAAATATACAGCAATATTCACATATTGAATTTGTTCACAGATACACTAATACAGTAATATACACATGCATTGGAAAAATTTAATTTATTCACATATTGATAGAGTTTATTCACAAATACATCAATAAATCTATTCACATATTGAGTTTATTCACAAATACAGCAATCAACACATTCAATATATATTACACAAGTCAGTTACAATCGATCGTTGATAGCCACTTCTTCCATGACATATTGAGCCCAAATTGTTCGCAGCTCCCTCAATTGACCCAACTCATATTGCTCTTTCAACATGGCGCTCTGCATATATGCGTGTATGAAGTTAGTATCGTACGTCACATCCAATTAAAGTTCGACTTTGAGTTAGGAAAAATGGTTACCTTAGGGAATTGGGCAAAGTTTCTCCTGATCAGGTCATACATGAATCTCATGACATAGAAGCCACATTCCCACGATTGTGGCTGCTGATGGCACTGAAAAAATTGCATATGCAAAGATATAAACCCACATTAACTCGAAAGAACTAATTAAGCTTAAATTAAAAGACTCATCATGAGTACTTCCATCCGTATTAATTACCTCATATTCTTTCCAAGAAATTGTTGTGCCCTTCGACGCGTCATGCCTCCCTCCAGCACTAGCATAATTTTTGAAAACCCTGTATTTAATTTAGCATTGCAGGTTAATATGTTATCATTAATTAGTTAGTCAGAGAAAAATTTAAAACAACTATGTTACTTACGCGTCTATGTGCCATGTGAGGGTGAAAACATACGCCACCTTGTCACTCATCGAATCGAGGTAATAGACCTCATTCATCCATGGGCAAATGACGGCGAGGACCCAATGGCCCCTATATTGCATATATAAGCGAACCGTTTCATACATATGTTAGGCGTAACATACAAGAATGAGTTAAATTAGTAGGAAATGCACTAACCTTTGGTGGTACGGCGCAAGGATGAACTCTCGGTCCTGCTGCGCTAGTAGTGCCCTTGATATGTATTTCTCCGCATATGCTTGGTCGTGCTCTAGCATCGTGAGGCTTATTTTCTCTGGGTCGAGGAAACCCACCTTGTCACATGCCCTCATCGACGCCAGCCTATACATGCACCTGGATGCAAAGTAGACATTAGTAAGTAGTGCATACAAAGTGATTAGATTTATGAAACGAACTGTGATAAATTCAGACAACAGCAAACTCACAGGACTCCAGTCCATATGATGGACATATCAAGCTCCCGCCAGTTGAGGAGGTCGAACAAATCCTCGTGGGCCACCGATATGCTCCCGGGCTCACGGTGAAAATGGGCTGGCTTGAAGTGAACCAAGAAGTTGATGTGGCGCCTAGACCTGGTCAGGAACCACTCGTGGAGACTTCTGGTTATTTGATCCATATTGCGCAGAAGGTACTCCGACACGAGTGGGGACCCGTTCTTGAACGTACCCGGCTGGCTTTGTTTGGCCTTGCCTTTGGTCTTGCCCTTGCCTTTGGGCAGGGAGCGAGTGTATACCTTCGAAGGTTGGGGTGTGGTGCCGCCGGCCTCATTTGATGGCGAAGGGTTTGAGGTCGTCGGAGGAGGCATGGGGGCCAAGAGAGTTCGCTCATGCGTTGTGGCGGGGGTGGTGTCCTCAGGAAGTGAGCTGGTATCCATCGTCCACCTTAAGTACAAACGCATAAGTTAGATTTTGCAAATTGAGTATATTAACTGAGTTGTAAGCTAGAATGGCTAGGGTTTACCTCCTGTAGTCTAACACCCTTCTTGGGCCACTGTATGTACGAGCCCAATGCCTCGCCAATTGTCTGCATTTCGTCCGTTGGGACGGGCAACAGAAAAGAGCTGTAGCCCGGGAGGGCCATGTCCACCTCACTAGTACAGAAAAGCTTTCTTCTATCGGTAAAAAAACCCTTCTACTATCAGTTTTCGTACCGATAGAGATAGACACGATAGAACAAGACAGAACATTTTCTATCGGTAAATAACCGACAGAAGAAATTAACAATTCTATCGGCATATTAGGAGTGTACCGATAGAAAACCCGTCGTAGTCTGACGATTAACGGTGGGAAAAGTACCACTATTCTAACGGTTAATTACATGATTACCGACAGGAAAATATTACTATTCTATCGGCACCTTATGATTGTACCGATAGAAAACCCGTCGTCGTCTGATGTTTAGCGTTGGGAAAAATACCCATATTCTAACGGTTAATTATAAGTTTACCGACAGAAAAAAGTGTAGCACTCTCTCGGTTGGAAATGACATTATCGATAGAAAAAATCTTAGTACTCTCTCGGTTGTGTATGAGTTCACCGGCAGGAAAAATCACACTCTTCTAACGGTTAATTATACGTTTACCGATAGAAAAAACCACAGTAGTCTCTCGGTTGTGGATGAGTTCACCGGCAGGAAAAGTCACACCATTCTGACGGTTAATTTCAAGTTTACCAATAGAAAAATGGGTAGTAGTCTCTCGGTTGTGGATGAGTTTACCGATAGAAAATTTGTAGTGGTCTGTCGGCTGTGAATGAATTTACCGATAGAACATTCACATATACAGTACGTTTACATTTACAATACAGTACATTCACATATACAGTACAGATGCAATACATTATAGATTGGATACACAATACAGTATAGATGCAAAGAAGGGTAAATTCACAGAACAGATTGACACATTAGATAGTTATTCACATTTATTCACATATATATGGGCAAATACAAATTGCAATCCAATGTGGACATTTATTGACATATATATTTATTCACATGTATATAAACAGTCTATGCACAGAGTACACGAAAAAGAGAAAATTATCATGCCGGATGGTTGGGCGCAACTTCCTCCATGACATATTGAGCCCAGATTTGTCGAAGATCTTTAATCTTTGCATTTTTGTATAAGTCTTTCGACATGGCGATCTGTAAGCATGTGTGAGTACTTAGTAACTAACTTCCTAATTTAGAACGTGACACCCAATTTTCAAATTTGAGTTAGCTATCGATGCTTACCTGGGGGAATTGGGCAAAGTTTGTCTGCACTAGGTCATACATGTAGCGCAACACATAAAACCCGCATTCCCACGATTGCGGCTGCTGATGGCACTGAGATAATTGCATATGCGAAGACATGTTAGCTATTGTTTCCATAAACTAATTAAGCATAAACAAAAAGTCTCGTGAGTACCTCATATTCTTTCCAAGCTAGTAGGGAGCCCTGCGGTGCGGCATGCCTCCCTCCAGCGGACGCATATTTATCAAAAGCCCTGCATTTCAGTTAGTATTGCCCGTTAATGTATTATCATTAGCTAGTGAGGTGAAAATTTAAATCAAACATATAAGTTACTTACGCCTCCATATTCCCCTTGACCACATATTCGATCGATAATCTGTCACGCATCGAATCGAGGTAGTACACCTCGTTCCTCGGCGGACAGATCACGATGAGGATCCAGTGGCCCCTGCATTGTACGTAAAAGAGGACCGCTAGCTCAAAGTATATCTCAGGTGTAACATACAAGATCGAGTTAAATTAGTACGAAATGCACTAACCTTTGGTGGTACGGCACCAGAATGAACTCCCTGTCCTGCTGCGCCATCAGCGCCTTGGATATGTACAGCTCAGCGTGCGCAGCGTCGTGCTCTAGCATCGTGAGGCTTATTTTCTCTAGGTCAAGGAAACCCACCTTGTCACACGCAGCCTCCGATGCTAGCCTGTACATGCACCTGCATGCAAAGGACGACATTAGTATTGCACAGAAAGTTACCACATTTCAAATGAACTACAACAATGCAGAGTTAGCAAACAGAGTTAGAAAACAGCAATACATAGCATCAGCAAACTCACAGGACTCCAGTCCGTATGATGGACATATCGAGCTCCCGCTAGTTGTAGAGGTCGAACAGATCCTCGTGTGCCACGGATATACTCCCGGGCTCACGGTGGAACTGCCCAGGCCTGTAGGGAACTAAGAAGTTCAGATTGCGCCGAGCTCGGTGTAGGTACCACTCGTGGAGGTCTCTGGTTGATCGATCCAATTTGCGCAAAGCTGCCTCCGACATGAGTGGGAACCTGTTCTTGAACCTCTCCGGCTGTCCCTGTCGCCCTTTTCCCTTGCCTTTGCCCTTGCCTTTTGCCGGGGACTGAGCGCGTACCTTCGAAGGCAAGGGCGAGGTGATGGCAGCTTTCTTCCGAGGTGAAGGCGTGGATGCGCTGGATGGGGTCGAGGCCGTCTTTGATGTGTCCAGGGTCGCACGAGATCGGGCCTCATGCCCCGAGTTGGGGGCGCAGTCCCCTGGTAGCCCAGCGGCAGGCCACTTCAATTAATGAGCACGTATGTTAAATTATGCAAGTTGAGTGTACTGAGTAGGATGTAATCTAAAATGTGTAGGATTTACCGGTTGTATTACAAGATACTTCTTGGGCCACTGTACGTAGGAGCCCACTGCCTCAACATGTGTCTGCAGTTCCTCTGTTGGGACTGGCAACGGAGAATCGTTGTAACCCGGCATGGCCATGTCCACCTGTACCTTTGCGAAACCCAACCGCAGAGGTACACAGTGGACCCGGACATCCGGCCCAGACGGATATACGAAGCCGTGTCCAACCACTTCCTGCCCGGCGCCTACGTGATTCTGTAGGATGCAGCCCTCCGGCCCCTGCAAATTTGTAACAATTAAAATAGGTTAGCGAAACAACTCTAACAGAATGGGAGTGGCATCAACTTAAGTGCACAGATGAAGGCTTGCAGCACCTCAAGTAGATCCACTGGATCCGCGAGTACCTTCGAAGCGCAACTGCTTATCCGACCCCGCGGGGTACCGTCGTCCTGGGGATCCGCATCTGCACTCTTGGCCAGCAATGCTTCTCTCAACCGTGCAAACTCTTCCCTCATTTGTGCGACCTCGGACTGCACCTCAGACTGTACCTCAACCCGTATCTCAGCCCGCATCTCCGCCCGTATCTCCTCCCGTACCTCAGCCCGTATCTTATCGGAGAGGTCAGCTTCCTTTTCCTTCCAGGAGCGGGCCTTCTTCCTCGGTGGAGCCGGATCTACGAAACCGGCCTTCCACGACACAATGGCTCCCACGGCCCGTGTCTGCCCGGGATGCTCCTTATTTCCTAGAGCCCGGGTGAGGATGTCGTTCTCCCTCTGCGGGGTAAACAATCCCTCCGCTGCCTCCTTCTCAAAAGAGATCTGTTACATTTAAAGGTACCTTGTGAGACAAATTGCCTTATATACACTTGTGCGCACACAGTTTACGAGGTTACCCAACTTACCATTCGCCTCACAACGTCGGCGTCCCCAGGGGTTGCGAACTGCACAGACCCCGTGGACGACACGGACCCCCTCCCCCTCCACCATCGCTTGCACCTCTCATCCTGGATCTCGGAGAGCGGCAACTCAGGGGTGTCGATGACAGGATTTTGCTCGTCTTCCTTCTTCCACTGCTCCTCCTTCCCCGCATAGCCCCGGGATCCGAGCCGATGCGGGTGGTCGTTCCTCTTCTGGATCGCCCTATTCTTCTCGCTAAGGGCCTTGAATTCCTCAGTCTCCTTCTGCTTGGTGAATTCCTCCCATACCTCCTCCGATATGAAGGGGTACTTCTCGCAAGGAGATTTCCCCGCAGCGAGGAAGTTACTGACGAGCCAGCTCTTAAAGGTTTTCCATGTTCCGTTCATGTCCTTCAAGCAGGCAGTCCTAGGTGTATCGTCGGGGATGTTCCACTTAGCCTATTTCCAAAAAATGCATACAATTAGTCACGAGTTAGTTAAACTTTAGTATAAGCCAAGAGAACGTGATTACGAAAGAGTTCAGCGATTTCAGTTAATTTAACCTTCACTTCCGCCCACAACTTATCCCTCTCGTCCGCCGTCATGTCCTTCCAGCTCTGGACGGTGATCTTCACCCTTTCTTTCGCCAACAGCCCAACGTAGGCCGCGTACCTCCCAACATTCTTTCCAATCGGCCTCCCAAATTGGTTGAACTCACAAGAAATATCCGTGTGTTTGGCCAAACGCCCCAACGTCGTCGCGCCTCGCCCCACCCTCTTGCGCTGGGATGTAACAGCTGCATCTTCAGTAGTTACGATGGGGTTGGCCCTAGTCGAACCACTAGTACCATCCGATGAAGACGACGACATGTCTTCCCCTACAAAACCTTCAACAAACCATATATATGGCAATATATTCGCCTTGGAGTTCCATAACTCAGCTCATGACTGGAGACTAACTAGGGCGGCAAAAGGGAAAATAATACAAACAAAAAGACATGCATAAATTACTTCCTGAACTCTTCAGAAATATTTTCTATCGATAAACACATGAGCTGCCGATAGAATATGTGTAAGAACACCTCCAACATATAATGTGCATTACATGGCAGTTGGATACAATTGATCACACATACAGCAGTATAGATAAGTTAAAATCTCAAAACAGGTTCATTACAGCACTGGAACATATTATGTAAACCCTAATTTAAATCAACATTGCCTGCGGAATGTACATAATCCAACACAGTAGGGAACCCTAGTGTAATTGCAAAACTCGAAGAATTAGTACGTGCAAAACACTAGGATCAAATAAGGAAGATGCTGGAAATAGAACGACGAATTAGGGTATTTACGGCGGCGATCAGTTCTGGTGATGGAGAGGCGGTGTAGAACGCAGCGGCGGCCGGTGAAGGACGAAAATAAGAACTGGCGCCAGTGGCAAACCAGTGTCCAGCCGGCGATCGTCGTGTGGGAGAGAGGAAGTGAGTGGTCACGGCGGAGGTTGTGGTTTTCTTCCCTCTCGAAGAGACGCAGTGCTCTAAGGTGGAACTGTTCGAGTGGAGGGAAACCAAAGGGCCGTGTATGAGTAATAAAGCAGTGGAGGAACATTTCTATCGGTACAACAAATTGATACCGATAGAATTATGTACTTTTCTATCGGTACAACAAAATAGTACCGATAGAACAAGCAAATTTCCCTGAAAAATATTTGAAGTAGTGGATGCTTTTTTCTATCGATATAAACAATAAAATCCCGTGAGACCAATTTTCCCCAGAAAAATTTTTTAATTAAGTGCTTGAGATTCTAGTATTGGGTGCCCTTTTTCTATCGGTAAAAACAACAAAATACCGTCAGAGTAATGAAAAGGTACACACAATTTAACATCAAACAGACCGTGGTTGAAAGCTGCAGAATGATAAAGAAAGAGGGAAGATAGCCGGAAAATTGGAAAATTGACATAAAAAGAAATTGTTCGACATAAAAAGAAATTGTTCATTCATTGTTGTTTAATCACTTACAAAAAAAAATAAAACCCAAAATGCTAGGTCAAGGGGTGGTCTTAGCACTGGCTGCATGTAGAATAGAGTCAGTTAGACTTGCAGCCAGGACGCAGGACTCCTCTAGCGACAAGTTATCCCTAGGATCAACTACTACCGCGTCGAGAAGGCCTGCGACCTCCCTCAGCTTCGCTATGGTATCCTTCATAGTCAAACCACAGCCAGCGATGGTCATATCCGCGGCTTTCTTCTCCTCGCGAAGACGCCTCGTCGAGAAGACAGTTTTGTAAATGTTGCACATCTAGGGAACAGAGGCTTCTCAGAGTCAGCAATCAGTTTCTCAAATTCACAGAAGTCATTTTCGTTGTAATCTTCCTCTACATCACTTAACATCTCATCTAGATTGTCATCATCATCATCTACGTGTACATCGGAATGAACATTACCAAAATTGGGATGATCATCGATATTATTGCAATCCACATCCGAGTCGTGCTGATTGGTAGTAGTGGTGCTTGTTTCCTCAAGATCTTCGCCATGCCATATCCAACGGGTGTATCGCGCGTTAAAACCACGACAAATCAAATGACTCTTAATTTGATCAGAGTTGCTAAACCTCTTCAAGTTCATACAATCTGTACAAGGACAGAGCATATTTTTCTCTCCCTTCCTCTCCTTTTGTTGCTCAGCAAATTTAATAAACTCATTCACACCATCCAAATATTCAAGAGTAGTACGTTTTATTCCATACATCCAATATTTCCTGTTCATCTACAATTAACAAAGTTTAACGAGTAAGCCATGCATGAAACCTGCCCGATTAAGTTATGTATATGTACATGTACAGCCTCTTACAACAGATACATGTGTTGAACCCTAGCCTGACGAAATTAACACTAATTAACCTAGCTAACTACACAATACAAGCTAGTTAGCTCCTAAAACATGACGCATTTCCAGCTACCAAGCTCCCAAGCTTAAAGCTACAAACTTGGAACTACACAATACAGCTAGCTTGCAAGTAGAGAGGAAGGGAGATCTAGAGGGAGAGAGATAAGTGTCGACGATTAAGCGTACCTTAAAAAGAGGGGCGCAATCAACTTCCCTCCAGCCTGCGCTGATCACCCTAGCAGTGTAGCTGGAACTTTCGTCACAAACAGAGGGACACAGAGTGCAACAGAACAAATTAAAGAGCAGCACAGCAATGCACGAGTGGGGTTTTCCTTATAATGGACATTTTTCTAACGGTAAATACATGAAATAACCGTCAGACTAACTTAGGTAATTTGCCGCTCACATATTCTGTCGGTAAAAACACACACATACCGTTAGAGAATGTGCATTACCGAGCAAGTACAGGACTTCTTCTTTCGGTAAATATGTGTATTGACCGTTAGATCATGCATGACACAGCACGCACATGAGTTTTTCTATCGATAGATATATGTACGAACCGTTAGATGATGCATGACACACGAGCAAGGGTTTTTCTATCGGTAAATATGTGTATTTACCGTTAGAATATGCATGACTGAGCAAATATATGTGTTTTCCTATCGGTAAATATGTGTACTTACCGTTAGAGGAGGTACTGGTACCAAACTGGGACAAACATGCACATGTCATTTCTCACATTCAAGGAATCATATCAATGTAACATCAAACAGATCTTACATCAAACGGATCTTAACTAGAAGATAAAGCAATATATTTCAAGAAATGCTAATTTGTGGATTAACTAGGAGACACAAAATTACTTTTCTTAGGTACTTGGGACTTCATCTTGCCAAAGAAATTACACATGCCAGTTCACAAATTCAGGTACAAACATACACATGCCAGTTCACCAATACAAATTCAGGTACAAACATACACATGCCAGTTCACAAATTCAAGTGCATGTCTGAAACAGTAATACAAATACACACCTACCTACCAATACAATTAAATACACAAATACTCCATGCACATTCAAGTTCATGTCCCAATTAGCAATACATGATACACAAATATACAACAATATACAAATACAACAATTCACACATTCGATGTATATTAGAAAAGCCACGTCTAAAATTAACAACAGATCACGACGAAGACCCAGTGGCCCATACATTTTACATAAAAGAGAACCTTTGCAGGTTGCCACAATGCAACTACCGACTACAAGTTAGACCTGATACATCACAAATCCATTCATCCAAAACAGCAAATGTCTAAACCACATTGGACTTAACCATAGGAGTTCAGTTCGAAGACGCCCGAGGAGCTGGAACTGCCGTCGACATACATTTGTACATATTGGTGATTTCCTCGGACTCAAACTCGATCAACTCAACTCAACTCAACTCAACTCCATTAACAAAAAGAACCTACCTTCCAAGATGTTGTTCTGTGTAGTGATGGTGTAGAATGGCTGTGCAAATAACAACAATTCTTCTTCTCCAAGCAAGTAAGCATCTGGCCACAAGCTGGTGCATGCAAAAAAATGTAAGATGCTTTCTATAGGTCCTGATTTGAGAAACACGCCGGACTTAAGCATCTTCTCGACCGAGCCAACCAAGATGTCGCCCTTCACGTCCTTCCAGCTCTCGACGGTGATCTTCACCATTTCTTTCGCCAACAAGCCAACGTAGGCAGCGTACTGCGATGAAGAACCGTGAAATACGTTGCCCCTCATGAGCATCATCCAAGGACCTGAACAGATCATAATCATATTGAAAAGAAGACACATCAAAATGAAGGATACAAAAAAAGCAGAATTATTGCCATAATCAGATTAGAATAATCTAACAATATTGCAGAAATTTTACGTACCTTCCTTGGGATGCCGACGTCTAGAGGGCGTCGATGGAGGTGCGGAGGTGCAGCGATCCCCTATAGAGGTGCGCCGGCCGTCTATGGAGCTTACGGGTTAGGACTACGAGCCCCAGATGAACTGTGAGAATGAAAGAGACATACCCGTGTATTTATACAAATATATATTTTCTATCGGTACGAAAACAGAATACCGTTAATAATAAAAACATCTGTAGAAGGCGAATGGTTCTATCGGCACAATAAATATTACCGATAGAAATTTTTGTACATACTCTATCGGTGTGTACGTACATTGCCGATAGAATATTACTAGTTGTAGAAGGCCAACAGTTCTAAGATATTTTTTGCAATATTCTACCGGTATAAACATTCATTACCGATAGAATAAAACTATTTGAAGACGAACAGTTCTAAGCAATTTTCTATATATTCTAATGGTAAAAGAATCCATTACCGATAGAATAAAAATATTTGTAGAAGGCCAACTATTCTATCGGCGCACTACATATTGCCGATAGAAATTTTTAATATACTCTGTCGGTATATTCATACAGTACCGATATAATAAGTCTAGTTGTAGAAGTCGACCAGTCCTATCGGCACACAACATTCTCCCGTCAGTACTTATGCATCTCTTCTAACGGCAAATATGTTCATCACCGCTAGAGTAAATCATACTATTTATTCTATCGGTAAGTTTCTTATAAACCGATAGGAAAAATACACCCGTCGTCCTTTTATGACCGCGAGGCACATTTTTTATCGGTTTTCAACTAAATCGCTAATAACCGATAGAAGATAGGGGTTAGTAGACTGCATTTCTGTACTAGTGCCTGTACCTTTGCGAATCCAGGCTCCAGAGGTACGCAGTGGATCCGGACATCCTCCCAAGACTGGTATACGACCCCGTTTGCAACCGCAACAGGTTTGTCGCCTATGTTGATCAATAGGCTATAGCTCTCTGGCTTCTGCAATTTGCAACAATTATAACAGGTTAGCGAAACAATTCTAACGTAACGGGAGTGGCATCAACCGAACTGCATATATAGCTCAAGAGTTGCAATACCTCGATCAGGTCCACCGGATCCACGTGAACCTTTGAGCCGCAACTACTCGGCCTGGCAGCGTCGACCTCGGCAGCTAGATCTAAACCCTTGGACTGCACAAATCGGCTGAGGCGTTCATACTTCTCGTTCATTTGAGCGAACATGTCCGCGAATTGTGCAGTCACATCTGCCCGTATCTTCTGAGATAGCTCCACTTCCCTTTCCTTCCAGCTGCCAGCCTTCTTCGCCTTTTGCCCGGACTCCGAGAAGCCTTCCTTCCATGGCACCACAGCCCCCACGGTTCGCGTCCGCCCTGGATGCTCGTTGTTCCCTAGAGCCCGGGTAAGGATGTCGTTCTCCCTATAGGGAGTGAACAATCCCTCGATCGCCTCCTTCGAGCAAGAGATCTGTTACATTGAAAGCTCTCCATTGTGAGGAAGAAATATATTCAAACTTGTGTGCACACTAGTGATCATAGTTTTTTCTACCACACTCTATGATTCCAACCAGGAAGTTAGCCAACTTACGAGTCGCTGCACGACCTCGACGTCTCTGGGGTTTGGGAACGCCACAGTCCCCGTGGCCGACACGGTCCCTCTGGCCAGCCACCAGCTCTTGCATCACTGATCGCGGATCTCAGAGAGTGGTAGGTCAGGGGATTCGACGAAATTCGACGCCTCGTCTTCAGCCTTCTTCCACTGCTCCTCCTTCCCCGCATAGCCGCGAGAGCCGAGCCGGTGTGGGTGGTCGTTCCTCCTCTGGATTGCCTTGTTCTTCTCGCTGAGGGCCTTCGTACCAGAAACAAGAAAATTAATGCACCGCTACTTACTGCATACAATGGTGTAACCAAGCAAAGAAACCATACATACCTTGAACTCAGGAGTCCCCTTCTGTTGGGCGAATTGCTCCCATACCTCCTCCGTTATGAAGGGGTACTTCTCGCATGGAGATTTGCCTTTAGTGAGGAAGGTACTGATGAGGACGCTCTTGAAGGTTTTCCACGTATTGTTCATGTCTTTCAAGCAAGCTATCTTGGGACCATCATCCGGGATGTTCCACTTGGTCTGTTTCAAATGGTGCATATAAGCAGGACTTACCTAATCTCTGGGATAAACCAAGGGAATGTGATTACTCAAGAGTTCAGTGATTTTGATTAATTTTACCTTCACTTCCGCCCACAGCCTATCCCTCTCGTCGGCCTTGACGTCCTTCCAGCTCTGGACGGTGATCTTCACCCTTTCCTTCGCCAACAAGGCAACATAGGCAACATAGTGGCCGGCGTTCTTCCCGATCAGTCTCCCAAACTGGTTGAACTCACATGAAAGATCCACGCGTTTGGCCAAACGGCCCAACATCGTCGCGCCTCGCGCCTTCCTCTTGCACTGGGACGAGGCAGCGCCATCTACGTTTGCCCTCCCCGAATCACTACTATCAGCCGAGGAAGATGCTGACATGGCTTTACCTAAAATTCCATGAACAGACCATCAAGTGATATGAAGATTAGCAGTACAAACTATGCTAGTCTCTCTGCAGAAACATAAAGTCTTTTAAAATTTAAATGAACCAAAATTTCAGATGAAAATTAGAAAATGGGAAGTAATTAACAGAAAATTTAGATTAGCAGTGAAAACTATGACATACTCTATTTCCTATCGTTTTTCCAAGTAAAACCGATAGTACTCAAATTTATATTCAGGAAAATTTATAAGATTAGCAGTGCAAACTATGCTAGTCTCTCTGCAGGAACATAAAGTATGTTAAAATTTAAATGAACTAAAATTTCAGAAGAAAATTAGAAAATGGGAAGTAATTAACAGAAAATTCAGATTAGCAGTGCAAACTATAACATACTCTATTTCTTATCGGTTTTCCAAGTAAAACCGATAGTACTCAAGTTTATATTCAGGAAATTTATAATATTAGCAGTGCAAACTATGCTAGTCTCTCTGCAGGAACATAAAGTCTGTTAAAATTTAAATGAACTAAAATTTCAGATGAAAATTAGAAAATGGGAGGTAATTAACAGAAAATTCAGATTAGTCTATTTCCTATCGGTTTTCCAAGTCAAACCGATAGTAATCAAGTTTGTATTCTGTAAAATATATAAAATTAGCAATGCAAACTATGCTAGTCTCTCTGCAGGAACATAAAGTTTGTTAAAATTTAAATGATCAAAAATTTCAGATGAAAATTAGAAAATGGGAAATAATTTACAGAAAATTCAGATTAGTCTATTTCCTATCGGTTTTCCAAGTCAAACCGATAGTAATCAAGTTTGTATTCTGTAAAATATATAAAAGTAGCAGTGCAAACTATGCTAGTCTCTCTGCAGGAACATAAAGTCTGTTAAAATTTAAATGATAAAAAATTTCATATGAAAATTAGAAAATGGGAAATAATTAACAGAAAATTCAGTTTACGGTATTTACTATCGGTTCTACATAATAAACCGATAGTGGACTACACTGTATGGCAAATTCCTAGTGATTATCATCAAGTCTGTCATTCTCATAGCTATCAAGTTTGTAGTTCACGAATTTTACTCTAGTTTTATATATATTTGTAAACCATTGAACCACATATGAACCATTGCATATAAATTTAAGCAATTGACGCGAGCGGTTTGGTCAAGAACACTTACAGTCGTTCATGGAGTTGCCGGAGGCGATGGCGCGATGCAGTGGCCGGAGGCGGTGGAGAAGCTAGGGTTTTCCGGCTTGCGATCGGCAATGGTGGCGCAGAGGAGCGAAGAAACAAACATCAGGGAAGCTAGGGTTTTCCGCGCGTGAGTATTTGGAATGTGATCAGTTGCACTGGAGGGAAAATCGTGCGAGACTGCAAGGTTATACCCTAATATATGAATATTTACTATCGGTTAATAACCACGTACCAAACCGATAGTAAATACATGTAAGGGTTTAGAGTGTGGGATTGTTCAATGTCGGTTTTATTATTACTAACCGATAGTAAATTAAGAACAGGGGCTCATAAGACAGTACAAATCACTATCGGTTATGAACAATAAACCGATAGTAAAGTTTAATTTCATATCGGTTTGGAAGTTGAAACCGATAGTAAACTACAATGTTATTGACCCTAAAGGATTTTCCTTAGAACAATTACATATAATCTCAGCACATCATTTTTGCATTGTATTTCACTCTTGGTTATTAACAATAAACCGATAGTATATGTTAATTTCATTTCGGTTGGGAAGTTGAAACCGATAGTAGAATACTGTGTTATTGACTTAAAGGGATTTCCTGAGAATAATTGCAGATGGGTCTCAGTACATCATTTTGCACTTGTAGAGACACCTGAAACCCCATGCAAATGACTTCCAATAATTTTGAAATAAACGAACAGTGAAGACCAATGATGGAATGAAAATTTGCAGTTTTCATATTGATTTGTGAAAAGAATCAATTATTGCTCAAATCAAGTATATACTCCAATTGAAATGAAAATTTGCATAAATGATTCTCAATGCATCACGTATGCTTTCCCAAAGAATTTTTGAAAAATAATTTGAAGAATTCTTCGATTAAAGATCCAAGTAATATACGTCACTTACATATTGCAAATTAGTCAAGAATGGTTGTCCGCCCATAATCCTTCTTCATGGTCGTCTCGCAGGTAACTTGTTTCGTCAATATCTTTGGTAGGGACAGATTGAAGAATTCCATCTAAAAATGGAGGTAGTTCGTCGAATTGATCATACTCTTCTTCATCCACAACGTCTTCGACCCCAACAATACGTCTCTTACTGTGAAGGACAACGTGCAACTTTGGGTTGGCCGGGTCAACGATGTAGAACACCTGTGTGGCTTGCTCAGCAAGTATAAATGGATCATCTTGGTGTGCGACTCTACTGAGATCAACGAGAGTAAACCCATAATTGTCGACTTTAACACCCGAGGGATTTCGACCCATTGGCATCGAAACAGAGGAATCTTAAGTAATACATAATCGAGCTCCCATATTTCCTCAATAACACCGTAATATGAGTCGAGTGCCCTTACTGCCCTGGCATCCTCCGAAATAGCAAGTAGCGTCACTCCACTACATTGCATAGTACTCTTCTCGTCCTGAGTTCTTGTGTAAAATGAATAGTTGTTGATGTCATACCCCTGCCAATCCCTACAGTAAATCTAGGCCCTCTGGCCAACCATGTAACAACTTCATCTACGTCGCCCTCAGAAGCTTGCAGGACTCTATTTTCGATCCACCCAGCAAACTTCCTATTATGTTCTCTGTGACCCAAATCTCTGGCTTCGAGGGATTCTGTTTCCGTAACATTTCGTTGTGCTCGTGTATGTATGGCTCCACCCCCGTCATATGCTGTAAGACCCAAAAATGGGCTTTTGCATACAGATCACTAGAGGGGACGACTGCTTTAAATCCAATCGTTCCAATGCCTTGAAGCCTGCCCTCATGCCGGGACGTAGGAACGCCAATTGGGTCAACCCCGGCCATATAGTTGGTGCAAAATTCGATCACCTCCTCGACGGCATAACCTTCAATGATACTGCCCTCAGGCCGATGTCGATTCCTTACATATCCCTTCAAGATACCCATAAATCTCTCAAATGGATACATGTAGCGCAGGAACACGGGTCCACAAAACTTAATTTCTCTGACAAGGTGAACAATTAGATGGACCATAACATCAAAAAAAGATGGAGGGAAATACATCTCCAGCTGACAAAGAGTTGTAGTCACATCGCGTTGCAAATCGTCCAGTCCATCCAGATCAATTACTTGCAAGGACACAGTTGCAGCAAATATTCAGATCCAAAAAATCTGACAAGTTCCACGAATGGAGCTAATTAACTTGCTAGGAGTACACGCTTACGTACCTTGCCAGATATTGTGTTGAAGAAATAACATAGCTTTGTAATTGTCTCTCTGACTTTGACTGGAAGAATGCCTCTGATAGCAATGGGAAGCATTTGTGACATCAGTACATGACAATCATGGGACTTCATACCAACCAGTTTCAAGTCTTTCATGGACACAAGTTTTTTCAAGTTCACAGAATACCCGCATGGAACTTTGACACCATGTAGGCACTGACAGAGTTCTGTTTTTTCTCTTTTTGACAAAGTATAGCAGGCCGGGGGGAGGTATGTCCGCTTTCCCTTCTCCAACGGTGCAAACTCAGTCCTTATGCCCATGTTGAGCATGTCACGGCGAACGTTGATGCCATCTTTCGTCTTTCCTGGAATGTTCAACAACAAACCAGTCAAACTGTCACAAATATTTTTCTCTACGTGCATGACATCAATGCAATGTCGAACTTGTAAGTGCTCCCAATATGGCAGATCCCAAAGAATCGATCTCTTCTTCCAAACATTTTTTCCTGGAAGTTTAGAACATTTACCGAACTCAACTTTGATGTCCTTCACGAGCAAGTAAAGCTCCTTACCAGTCACAAACACTCGGGCTGATCCTTTCTCAGGCTTCCCATTGAATGACTTCCTCTTCTTTCGGTAGGCGTGATGCATCAGAAGGAATCTGCGGTGACCCATGTACACTGTTTTTCTGCAGTTCGACAACCACATGCTTTCAGTTTCATCTAGGCAAATAGGACAAGTCTTGCCTCCTTTCGTACTATACCTCGACAAATTTCCATAGGCCGAGAAATCATTTATGGTGCAAAATATCATGGCCCGCAACATGAAATTCTCTCGCTTATGTGCATCCCACACCCACACCCCTTCGCTCCACAATTTATGTAAGTCCTCGACTAACGGTGATAGAAACACGTCAATATCATTCCCGGGTTGTTTGGGTCCTGAAATTAGTAACAACATCATAATGTACTTGCGCTTCATACATAACCAAGGAGGAAGATTGTAGATGCATAAAAGAACCGGCCAAGTGCTATGTCGACTGCTCATATTTCCGTGTGGATTCATACCATCCGTACTCAACCCAAACCTTATATTCCTCACTTCACCGCCAAACTCACCGAATGTTCTGTTAATGTTTCTCTATTGAATGGAATCAGCTGGATGTCTTAGTTTTCCGTCTTGTTTCCGACCTTCAACATGCTAACGCAAGTACTTCGCATCTTTCGGATTTGCAAACAGCCGTTTCAATCTAGGAATCACAGGCAAATACCACACAGTTTTGGCCGGAGGCCCTTTCTTTACCTCATCACATCCATTGTGATAAATTCTGTCCCCATGCTTATACCGCGATGCACCGCATCTTGGACAAACATGCAAATCCTCGTACTCGTTACGGTACAGAACACAATCATTTGGGCATGCATGTATTCTTTCGATTTCCATTCCCAACGGACACAATAGTTTTTTGGTCTGGTAAACCGATCTTGGCAACTCATTTCCCTCTGGAAGCATGTCCGGTAACAGATCCAATAGCGCCGTGAAACTCTTATCGCTCCAACCGTTGCTTGCCTTCAAGTTATATAATCTCAACACAGAAGACAACTTTGTAAATTTTGCACATCCGGGGAACAAAGGCTTCTCAGAATCAACAATTAATTTCTCAAATTTAGCTAAATTGTTTTCGCTGTAGTCTTCTTCTACATCACGTAACATTTCATCTAAATTGTCGTCATCTACATGGACTTCCGAATGAACATTACCAATGTTCTGATCATGATCATCATTACTGCAATCCACTTCCGGGTGCTGCTGAGTGGTAGCGGTGCTCGTTTCCTCAAGATTTTCACCATGCCATATCCAACGGGTATAGCATGCGTTAAAACCACGACGAATCAAATGACTCCTAATCTGATCAGAGTTGCCGAACCTTTTTAAGTTCATACAATCTATACAAGGACAATGCATATCTTTCTCTCCCTTCTTCGCCTTTTCTTCGTCAGCAAATTTAATAAACTCATTCACACCCTCCAAATACTCAACAGTAGTACGTTTTATTCCATACATCCAATATTCTCGGTCCATCTACAATTATTTCACAAAATTGACAAATTCAAATAAATAATTAATGACTCAGGGCATGCATATATGCATGAAACATAATTAGTTAGGCCATATGTGTGTACATGAGCTGCTTAATTACATTAAATGGATTTGTATATGAAACCCTAATTAACTTGATGCATGCATGCATTAATTGGAAGAGCCAGCTAGCTAGCTGCTTAAATTCAGCAAGCTATAGCTAGCTAGCCAACCTAGCCTTTTAGCTAGTTTGGAGCTACATGTATCTAGTTTAATGAATTGCAAGTAGAGAGAGAGGGAGAGTGTGAAAGAGTGATCGAGAGAGAGAGAGAGAGGTGATGAGAAGATGACAATACCGAGGGGGATAGAATTATGATCAACCTCTCAGCTAACTTCTCCAGATCACTCTAGCTTGGAGTCGTGCGCGGCTGAAATGATTCCAACATGCAGAGCGCAAAGCAGGAGTCGACCTAATTAAGTTGTACAATTTTACTATCGGTTCAAAAACACAAACCGATAGTAAAATAAGATCCCCACTGTCATAACCATTAGTTTATATGAAGTCATTTTACTATCGGTTTGTTTTATATAACCGATAGTAAACTCTACTATATTATATCGGTTAGTACAGTAAGAACCGATAGTAAAAAGTCAGTAATTTCACTATCAGTTACGCGAGAAAAATCGATAGTACTATTTAATATATTATATCGGTTGGTACAGTATGAACCGATAGTATAAAGTGCGTAATTTTACTATCAATTACGAATAAAAAACCGATAGTACTATTTGAATATATTATATCGGTTGGTACAGTAATAACCGATAGTATAAAGTGCGTAATTTTACTATCAGTTAAGAATGGAAAACCGATAGTACTATTTAATATATTATATCGGTTTGTACAGTACTGACCGATAGTAAAAAAATATTTGCATTTCACTAACGTTGGACTAGTGTGTAACCGATAGTAAAATGTCTCTTTTCCGCCGCTGTCGTCCTATTCTATCGGATTTTTCTCAGATTGCTTATAACCGTTAGAAGATATGGGTTAGTGGAATGCACTTCTGTAGTAGTGTGCTATAGCAAAGTATGTTGGTGCACCCATGTTAAATAAAAAGAAGAAATATATTTGGGTGCCCAAAGCTTTGATTGCTAACATTGAAGGACCCAAAAAGGTTTGGGTACCTAAAAGAAACTTAATTCTTTTTATGCAAGTAAACTACAAGACTGGTGGGAGGCATTGGGTGCTAGATAGCGGATGCTCTGAACACATGACCGATAATAAGAAGTTGTTCACTTCACTTGAAGACAACTCAAGCGAAAATCAAAAGATTACCTTTGGCGACAACTGTCAAGGAAATGTGGTAGGCTTGGATAAAATTGCAATTTCTAACGATCTCTCTATTTCAAATGTTTTGCTTGTTGAATCTCTAAATTTTAATTTGTTATTCGTTGCACAAATTTGCGATTTTGATTTTCGTTGCACATTTTATCCCAAAGAAGTTTTAGTTGAAAGTTTAAAAGATAATTCTTTGATTTTTAAAGGTTTTCATTTTGAAAATCTTTACTTGGTTGATTTTCATTCAAAAGATGCATCTCTTTCAACATGTCTTGTCTCTCAAACCTCGAAAGGTTAGCTATGGCATAGACAACTTGCACATGTTGGAATGCATCAATTGAGAAAACTTTTAAAATATGATTTGGTTGTTGGCTTAAAGGATGTGAATTTTGAAAAGGACAAACCTTGTAGCGCCTATCAAGCTGGCCAGCAAGTAGCTACTTCACATCCAACTAAGCGCATTCTTTCGACTTGCAAACCTTTGGAACTATTGCATATGGATTTATTTGGACCTTCTGAGTTCCAAAGTATCGGGGGTAGGAATTATGGTTTTGTAATTGTTGATGATTTTACTCGCTATACTTGGGTTTTCTTTATTTCCCAAAAATCTGAAACCCCCGATGTTTTTCAAAAGTTTTGTAAAACGTGTTTCCACTGAATTCGAACTTTCCATCAAGAAAATCCGTAGTGATCATGGTGGAGAGTTCGTTAATTCAACTCTATTTGATTTTTGTGACTCTCTTGGAATCAAACACAAATTTTCTACCTCCTACACTCCACAGCAAAATGGAGTTGTTGAAAGAAAAAATCGAACGCTTATAGAAATGGCAAGAACTATACTAAGTGAGTATGATACTCCTACTCGCTTCTGGGCTGAAGCCGTGCATACCGCTTGCTATTCTATAATCGGCTTTATTTGCATCATCTTCTTAATTTGACTCCTTATGAACTTCTTATTGCGCGCAAGCCAAATATCTCTTATTTTCGAGTTTTTGGATGCAAATGCTATATTCTTAAGAAAAGAAATTTTGGTGGTAAGTTTCAAAGAAGAGTAGATGAAGGCTTTCTAGTCGGATACTCCACCACTAGCAAAGCTTATCGCATTTTCAACAAAAATACTGGTTGTATTGAAGAATCATGTGATGTCAAATTTAATGAAACTAATGGCTCACAAAAGGAGCAAGTTTCCTGTGAAGTTTCAGGTGAAGATCTTCAAGAAGCCGTGAAGAACATCACAATTGGAGACATCAAGCCAAGAGAAGAAGATCAAGAAGATGATGTCAACATTGAAAATGTTAATCAAAGTGTACCATCTTCTCAAGTTGATCCTCTAGAACCTAGTCAAAAAGACGCCGCACAAGATGAAGCACCAAGGCAACATCAAACGATCACAAAGGATCCCCTCTAGATCAAATATTGGGTGACGTCAGTAAGGGTGTTCAAACTTGCTCTCGTATTGCTGCATTCTGTGAACATCACTCATTTGTGTCTTCTTTAGAACCTAAACATGTTAATGAAGTTTTAAATGATCCTAATTGGGTTAATGCCATGCATGAGGAACTTAATAACTTTTCTAGAAATGAAGTTTGGACTTTAGTAGAAAGACCCAAGGATCATAATGTAATTGGAACAAAATGGGTTTTCAGAAATAAGCAAGATGAAAATGGTGTAGTAATTAGAAATAAATCTCATCTTGTTGCTCAAGGTTTCACTCAAGTCGAAGGATTAGACTTTGGTAAAACTTTTGCACCTGTAGCAAGACTTGAAGCTATTCGTATTCTTCTTTCTTATGCATCATGTTTCAATATCAAACTTTTTCAAATGGATGTTAAAAATGCTTTCTTAAATGGTGAAATTTCTGAACTTGTTTTTGTTGAACAACCTCCTGGATTTGAAAATTCAAAATTTCCAAACCATGTATTTCAGTTGTCTAAAGCTCTCTATGGTCTCAAACAAGATCCTCGAGCTTGGTATGAACGACTTAGAGACTTTCTTCTATCAAAAGGTTTTAAAATTGGGAAAGTTGATACAACTCTTTTTACAAAGAAAATTGAAAAAGAATTGTTCATTTGTCAGATATATGTTGATGATATTATCTTTGGATCTACTAATGAACATTTCTGTCATGAGTTTGGAGAGATGATGTCTAGAGAGTTTGAGATGTCCATGATCGGTGAGCTGAGCTTCTTCCTTGGACTTTAAATCAAGCAACTCAAGAACGGCACGTTCGTGAGTCAAACCATGTACGTGAAGGACCTGCTCAAACGCTTTGGGATGGAGGACGCTAAGGCAATCAAAACTCCCATGGTGACAAATGGACATCTGGACATGGACAAAAGCGGCAAATCGGTTGACTCTAAACTTTATAGGTCTATGATTGTTAGTCTTTTGTATCTTACTGCATCTAGGCCTGATATCATGTTTAGTGTGTGCTTATGTGCTAGATTTCAGTCAGATCCTAAGGAATGTCATTTAATTGCTCTTAAAAGAATCCTTAAGTATTTAAAATATTATCCCAGTTTAGGTCTTTGGTATCCGAAAGATGCAAATTTTGAGTTAATTAGATATTCGGATTCTGATTATGTTGGGTGCAAGATTGATCGTAAAAACACATCTGGTAGTTGTTAGCTGTTGGGGAGATCATTAGTATCATGGTCATCTAGGAAACAAAATTCTGTAGTTCTCTCCACAGCTGAAGCTGAATATGTGTCTGTAGGCAGTTGTTGTGCTCAATTACTATGGATGAAGCAGACATTTTTGGATTATGGAAAAATTTTTGATAAAGTGCCACTCTTGTGTGATAATGAAAGTGCCATTAAAATTGCAAATAATCCTGTTCAACATTCTAAAACTAAGCACATTGAAATACGGCACCATTTTATTAGAGATCATATGGCAAAAGGAGATATTGATGTGAATTATGTCAGAACAGATATGCAACTAGTAGATATCTTCACCAAACCCTTAGATGAATCAAGATTTTGCTTTTTAAGGGGTGAACTGAACATAATTGATATATCTAATGCTAGTTGATGTGCTAAATGTGTTTAAAGTGTATTATAATATTATTTTATTCCCTCTCTGGTCTTAATCTGCTTCTGGTCAAAATTGACCAAACTGACAGTCAGTTCAGTGTTTAAAAGCCTGTTCTTAGCCTCTGGTCGAAGTCATTGACCATGCTGACAGTCAATTTCTGGTCGTAGCTCCTGGTCGTTCTCGAGTCTCAAACTGACTGTCAGTCTCACATACTGACTGTTAGTTTCAAAACTCAGTTCTGAGAACTGACTGTCAGTGTGGTACACTGATTGTCAGTTCCAAGTTTCTGGTTTTCGAATTGACTGTCAGTATGTCTGACTGACTGTCAGTTTGGGTCCCGAGTTCTAAAACCCTCGATTTGTTTTTTTTGTCTCTTCGCCTTCTTTGTTTCGTCGCCACTGCTCTTTCTCTCTCTCTAGCCGCCGATGTCCCCTCACCGTGTTGCGCCACTGCCTCCTCATCGCCGGTGTTCTCCTCACCGCCGGCGCCACCGCCTCGCCGCCGCCACTCCGTCCTCACCCGTCTCGATCTCGTCGGCCGTAGCTCCTCTGTTCGCCGGTTTTCTTCACCGGCTCCGCACCACCTCGTTGTAGGCCACCATTGTGTCCCTCTTCGTCGTGCTGTGACTTTTCTTGTCAGCCGTTTTGGACGTTGCGGCCGATTCGTCATCGACGACCTCATCTGCTTTCTTTGGCTGTTCTGTTCAGGTCGTTTCTCCCTCTCTGTTTTCTTTTCCACCATGTCTGATCAGCCGGGACCTTCTCGTCGTGTTGCCCGACGGAAGAATGCGGCAAACAGCCAGCGTTCATCGGATCAGACGTCCGAGAACCCGCCTTCACCTCCGCCTGAGCGTGTCCCCGTGGATTACTCTCGGTGGCACGCTAGCCACCTTCGCACACTCCGCTCCACAAACCCTTACCTGCTGCCGTGTCCCACTGGTCACGACTCGTGCAATGTTGTTACCTGCTATAACAACTTGCACCTCGATCTGTTCAACAGTGTGTACAGCCGCACACCCATTTTTGCTCACCGCTCTCTATCGTGGGGTACGATCGCCTCTCGCACAGGCATCGTCACCCTCGCAAACCTCTTCGGCTCTGTAGGGATTCGAGACCTTGTCGCCGATTCTTCTCTTCACTGGGCAGAGGGGCCCATTCGCCAGTTTTATTCCACCGTCTTCATTTCCCCTCAGCGCGATTTCATGACCTTCATGACGGGCCTCCAGGTCTACACTGTCACGAAGGAGCAGCTTGAGACAGCGTTTGGACTGGTTCGCCCTCCTTCTGGCCACCAGCTCCACACCCTTCCTGATCTCGAGCGTCGGGAGGTGGCCATGCTTTATTCCGGCCCCTTCCAGTTCCGTCACATCACTGGCCTGCGCCACGATGTTGACCTGGCCCTGCGGATCCTCCATCTCACACTGGTCCCCATGAGCGGAGACAGGGCTAGGATCACTTATCTGGCCCTCCATGTCCTGATTTCTATCTTTCAGGAGGAACCATTCGACGTTGCTGATCTCATCATCACTGAGATTCAGCACGTCCTTCTCTCTCCGCGCCGTCAATTGATATACGCTCCGTATATCATGGCGATGCTCCTGCATATCCGGGCCGTCGATTCTGAGCTCCCGAGGCCCCATCATCCTCTGCTCTTCTACCCTCCGGGCCAGGCTGATCGCCGGCTCGGTGCTCGCGCTGCCGCAACCGCTAGCCCTGATTCTCCAGCATCAGATGATGATGCTGTGGGGGAGTCAGAGGACGAGGCTCCTGCTCAGGAGACTACTCCAGCTCCGGCTGCAGGGACAGGCACCGGATCTGCCTCCTCTTCCGTTTCTCGCCTCAATTAGGTGATCCAGGTGTAGCAGCAGATCCTTAGCACCCAGGCGGAGCATCATCAGATGTTGCTTCGCTTGCTTGCTCAGCAGGAGGAGATACTGTGCCGTCTGCCTGCTTCAGGTTCTCCGGTCCCTCGCAAGAGGGCTCGACCAGCTTCGTCTTCTCCGAGCTCTACATCAGCTCTAGTTGCTCCAAGACCATCTGCTCCGGCCTCTGCAGCACCAGCACCTGCTTCTCCAGCTGCAGCTGCTACTCCTGCTGCGTCCCCAGTCGTCGACCCGACTGCATCTCCAGCAGGCTCCGGAGACACTGCAGTTTTAGGGCTTTCTGATGATGAGCCTTAGGCTCTTTTTATGTATTTAGCTCTCTTTTTGTGCTTGATGCCAAAGGGGGAGAAGTGTTTTGGAGATATTGGATATTATATGTCTTTACTTTTTATATTGTTGATATTATATGCACTTATGTCATGGATGATTGGATATGGATATTTAGTTTATTTTGGATATTTGGTTTATTTATATATCTGTGTTTTTGGATATGATGTTTTCGATATCTTTTTATGCTCTGATACTGGTTATGATGGTATATGTCTGATGCTCTGATATATATGTGTTGATTTATGCTCTGATACTTCTTGATATGATGAGATGCATATATTCAGGGGGAGTTATTTCATTTATCTTTTATCGAACACTTGTTGTCATCAATCATCAAAAAGGGAGAGATTGTTGCATCTAGGCCTTTATGCCTAACCCTAATTTTGATGATTAATGAAAACAAAGTGTTTAGACTAACTGTGCTTCTGAGATTTTTGATATAGAGTTTGTTCGGGAAGAAATGCGAGATGATCAAGATGAATCCGACATAAAGTGAAATAGAAGCACAAGGTGCAGAAGAGCAAAGACAAGGTGCAAACATGAAGATGCAAAAGACCTAAGGTAATCTGTAATTTCATTTTCTTCCGATCTTGACGTTTGGAGATAGATCGGTTAAGGATTTTGTTGCTTAGATTTTAGCCGTACTATAAAGAGGGGTTGCAAAAGTTCTCTCTTCATCTCCAATATAAACCGAGAAATTTAAGTCATTGCATTGCATCTTTTTGGTTGGATTTGATTTGAATTTGGTTTGAAAGATTTGGATTTTCAGTTGAGTTTTTGATAATAGAAGAGTTTTTCAAATTTCTAGAAAGATCTAGGCAGATCTGGTTCTTTCTTTTGTTGACAAAATTGTAGCCCTTAAAATTATCTTTCAAACGAGCTATTAAACACCTCTTTTGGATTTCTGGATTTAAAATTATAGCTATTTTTATTCAAACTGACTGTCAGTTTGAATGTCAGTTTAATTAAACTGACAATTGTCCAGAGATGGTGTATTTTGGGCTCAAAATTTTTGTATTAAACTGACTGTCAGTTTGTCCATACTGACTGTCAGTTGGGGTTTCGACCACAGTTGTTTTTAACTGAGTTTCTATCTGTTTTGGTCAAGTTTTTAATCGAACTGATTGTCAGTTTTCATAACTGACTGTCAGTTGGGGGTTTCAAGTTTCCTTAAACGACCACAAACGGCTAGTTATTTTTTATCCGTAAATTTTATCGGCCGTTGTACACGAAACTGACTGTCAGTTAGTGTTGTTAATTTTTAGCCCTAACTCCAATGGTTCTTTTGATTCTTGAAGCTATAAATAGGGGCTTTGGGCATGAGTTTTACACAACAAGCAGCATCATTTTCTTATACACTTTTGAGCCTTAGTTTACTACACAAAATCTTGATCTGTTGATCAAGTCGAGTGTTTTCCGATCCACGGAGCATTCCAGTTCATTGTATTTGCATACTTGTAGTTTCTCGGTGCGTGTTTGGAGGTCTAGAGAAGACCTCGCTGCCTATTACTCTTGGTGAGCGCCTTCACCTAGACGGTTCGGAGGCGTGGCCGTTGACCTCTCCAGTTTGGAGATTGTTGGAGAGGCTCGGCAAAAGTGTACAAGGCATCGATGCTCGCCTTTCTGGAGTGGACAAGGAGAAACCACTAGTTGATAATACCCTGTGTGGGTATTGAGGCAAAACTCAAGTGACTTGAGTGCTTCAACGAGGATTAATGGAGATTGGGCGAGTCTCCAATATCTCTGTAAAAATCGCTGTGTTCGTTCTCTTCTCTTCTTGTTCATATTATTATTTGTTCTTGATCTCTTCATTTGCAAATATTTGCTTTAAATTTAAAGTTTTTAAAGCCTCCTATTCACCCTCCTCTAGTCGGCATTCTTGATCCTACAGCCTCTATGGCATATCTTTATCACTTTGTTGATTTTTTCATAAGTTCGACAAGTAAATCTCTTGATCGTCGACAATAGTCAATGAAATTGAAGTCAATATGTTTGGTTCGTAGTCAATTTTTATGAAAGTCAAATATTAGCAATGCTAGTCTCCATCTACTACGCAACTAATATTTGTCAAACCAGTAGAATTTAATCAGTATTTGACAACTTTTCTAGACAATCACTAACTAAAATTGTGGTGTATGATTTGTTTGTCACATTTTGACAACTAATATTGCTTGACCATTGTATGACTTGATAATGAACCAATCTTTATAGTTAAAATTTTTGTGATACCACACAATTAACTGCAAATAATACATTAATTTTGGAATATTTTGGTAGACAACCAAGTGCTTCTCTCTAAGATTGCATGCCTTGCAAATTTCCAAAGATCCTCACAAAAATCTGATGTGTATTATATGTCAAAATGATCCTACCAACTTCTATTCTTCACTCTTAACAAGAGCAATTCATTACGGCACATCACTTCTTTTAACCACTAGATTATCATCTTACACAATCTTACTCTTTCAATCATATACTTCTCTTCTCCAATATTTCTTTATTAAATCCGCCAATTAAATTTCATTTCAAATTATCAAGATCTTTTTTTTGTTTATCCCGTGACAAAAATATTTTTTCACAATATCTTTCAAATTTTGTCCTACAACAATAGATTTTTTGCTATACACACGACAACGAGTGTGATTTTCATGTTCTCTTTTGTGTTTTCTTCTATATTTTATATTCATCTTTTTATGAGATGTGAAACACAATATTCAGTATAATTTATATAATACTAAAAATTAGGGAGAAAGAAATATGAAAAAATACACAAAAGAAACATACAAACTGCGCCGCGCAGCAACACGAGGCGACTTGTGCTACTAAAAAATGTGTCAACTTTGAGAAAAAAAAAACTATTTAAAAGGACCGATGGAGAAATCAGGCCGAACACCTCCTAATTCGCGAAGCCTACCTAGTCCAAAACCGAGATAGAAGTAACCAACCTTAGCACGGCCCAGGACCGAACGGGCAGGAAGGCATGACGTAGTCCCCAGTCCCACACACACACGACCACCACCACCGTAAGGCGGTGGAGCGAACCAAACACATAAACTGTACGTCTGTACGCATGACACGAAGGAAACCCCTGCAAAGTGCAAACTTCTTCCGTCCATCTCCTCCCCGTCTCACCACCGCTCCCTCACTCCCTCCCCTCACCGGCCCGTCTAACGAACGAAATTTCCTCCAAAAATCGGACCGAAACTACCGCAATTCGGTTAAAATCTCGCGATCGTTTAAACCGATCGCCCCAAATTTTAACCGGAAGCCCATCCTCACACGTCTCCCGAGTCCCCGTATACATCCGCAGTCCCCCCAATTCCGATCAGAGTATATTGCTGGCCTACGCTTTTCACGAGGTATCTTACTGGGTTGATGGATCGCTGCCGGAAGCGGCCCGACTCCGACTGCGGCGCCTCCGGGGAGCCCCCCGCCGACAAGCGCCCCTGCACCGCGGAGCCGTCAACTTCCGCCGCGGCGGCGGCGGCGGTGGCGGCGGAGCCGGCTGGCTCTGACATGGACACGTCGTCCTCTGGCCGTGTCGGCGACGGCGATGGTGACGCGGATGGAGATGGGGATGGGGATGGGGACGGGGACGGGGATGGTGACTCGTCGTGCGAGTCGGATGGGGGTGGGAGCCCGAGGCCGTGCGGCGGGGGCGGGCGGTTCCATCGGATGGTGGCGGCGGTGGGGGCGGAGGGCGCGGGGGAGGGCGCGCAGGTGGCGGCGCTGACGGAGCTGTGCGAGGCGCTGTCGTTCTGCTCGGAGGACGTCGGAGGGTACTTCCCGATGGAGCCGGCGGCGCGGACGCTGGTGAGGCTGGTCGGCAGCAAGGCCAGCCCTGATGTGATGCTGCTCGCCGTGCGCGCCATCACGTACCTCTGTGATGCCATACCACGCTCCGCCGATGCAGTTGTCCGCCATGGCGTGCTCCCCGTGCTCTGCTCCCGGCTCCTTGCCATCGAGTATGTTGACGTAGCTGAGCAGGTGCGAAAACATGCTTCCCACCAGAGCTCCTCCCCACCATCTCGATCACATTGAGGTGACGTGTGCTTTGTGTGATCATATTGTTGTGTGCAGTGCTTGCAAGCGTTGGAGAAGATATCGGAGAGACAGCCGATACCATGCTTGCAGGCGGGCTTGATCACAGCTGCGCTCACGTACATTGGCTTCTTCGCTGCCAGTATTCAGGTTAGAATTGTGATAATTGTGTCATTTGTGCTTATAAATTAGTACATTTGCTAATTGGATGCTTGCCCTGCACACTTCAGAGGGTCGCTGTCTCAGCTGTTGCACACGCCTGCAAGAAGGTCCCGACAGATTGCTCTGAGTTGGTGATGGAGTCAGTACCGACATTGTGTAATCTGCTGCAGTCTGAGGATAAGATGGTTTTTATTGTTCAAACATCTCACTGAGCTTGTTTTGGGCATGGATGTGGATGTAGTGCTTTGCTTATGTTTTGATTGATGTAAACATTGCAGGTAGTAGAGAAGGTTGCAACTTGCTTGATAAGCATTGTGGATTCTTTCAGTGGTTCACTGGAGCTTCTTAATCAGCTCTGTGACCAGGGAATGGTGGAGAAGGTCCTGCCTTTGATCAACACTGCTGGCCTCACGTCCCTTAGCCCATCGACTCGCAGTGTATGCTTGCATTATAACTTCTATGTGGATTCCAGTATTGTTGACGAAATTGATTGGTGTCTATTGTGTCTGCAGAACTTGATTGGGCTTCTCACTAAGCTAGCAGGTAGTTCACTTGTTGCAGTCAAGTCTCTATTTGAGCTGAATGTTGGTAGCACAATAAGGGGGATTCTGGTCACTTCGGACCTCTTACATGGCATGCCGTACTTGCCTTTGGAAAACCAAAATAGCCAGGTCGGTTGTTTTCATTGCTTCTTTACTTTTAGTCCATTAAGATTACAGGCACATGATGCAAATTTATAACTTAAGTGTTTGTTACTAATAATTAAACCCAACAGCCATTATGATGGTAAGAGTTTTTTTAGGGAAGATAATTTGCTCAGGTTTCTCTTTTGCTCAAAAATGATGTTGCATGTGGCTGTTGTAGTGGCCTAGAATAGATATCTTTTTTTAATAAAAGCCTTGATGCGTTCATGTACTTTCTGTTAGTTTTGGGAGAAAAAAATGTGCCTGCTGGCATAGCATGTGTCTATAAACTAATAAATCATGTTAACAAACCCAGGTTTCTGTTAATGGTTGCCTCATTCTTGTACATTCGAGTTCTGTGGATAATATAGATTTCACTTTGGGTGTGAGAATGAGCAAAATCGTCTCCAGTTCTTGCATTATTAGTTGAACTTAATGCTATCATAATGGTGATATTTTCTATATATTTTACATGTTGTTACTTATTATTGTAATATATTATAATATATTATATTGGGGCATTTCGGTCTATGCCATTGAAGAAAACGAAAATTCGAGAAATGCCATCACTTTTTACATTATTAGTCTCATGTCACTGAAATAAAAATACTTTTTGAAAATGCTATTCTGACAATATCAAAAGAGTTGACCTGAATCAAAATGATACTTATGCCCTTTTGAAAGAACTTTCAATTCTTTAGGTAAAAACCATGTCATCTAGCAGACATTTTCTTCAACATCTTTAGAGTTCTCAAGTCAGTGCGACAGTTGTCATGCGAGCGCATACATGGGCGTGAGCGTGAGCCGCGAACACGACTTGCTGGCGCAGGCGTGTGTGGCAACGGAAATGGGTGCATGCGCTGGCATGAGTGGCCGCGGGCTAGGTGTGGCGGTGGATATGGGTATGGGCTCATGCGTAGCGTGGGCACATGTGTGGATATAGGCATGAGCGGATTGGGCGTGGCGGCAAATGTGGGCAAGAGAAAGTAAATCCAACAAACATGATCTCAAGCCTAAGTGCATCCGAGGATTGCATGGAGGAGATAGTATCCCAGGATGGCCATGTTAGTAACTAATTTTTTCCTCCAACTGAGTGAGGTTGACATTACATCTCAAATTACATGCATATGCATTTTCTTTTTGAAGACATGCTTATACAGTTGAGGATATACAATCTATCCATAGGCCGCAATGAAATCAAGGTGATTTAGATGAGACATGTGATGTGGCTGATGGTGGGACGTGGGTACGAGTGCTACTTGAGGCAATGCAGCAACGGCGAGTGCAAGCACGGTGGTTTGGTGGGTGTGGTGGCCATTGTTCAACGCGACGCCTTGTTTGTGTTTGATGAAAGTGAACTTGAGCTAAATTTATGGAGAAAGAAAGGTCGGGGGTATTCTTGTCATTTTTAAAAAAAATTAAGTCATATGTGGCGTATAGGAAACGATTTTTAATTTTTAGTGGCATCTAACTAATTAGCTGTTTTTTGATGGCATTTTTAGAAATACAGCTCAACTAAAGAATGTGCGGCTTAGAATTTGCTAAATATATGGATTTGAATGGAGGTTTTATTTTGTACCATGTTTAGTTTGCAACGAATCGGTTGCACCATAATGATGTATATTTACAAGACTATATGTTTGAATTATGATTAATTGCATTAGTATGATTATATATCTTGTGATTGTTTGATCCATTTTTTGTTCACTTGATTTTCACATTAACTTTACTTCCCACTTCTGAACTAATGGACCAGTATGTTTGCAAAGTGATAATAGTATCATATCATGGACTATATTGAAAATTGACCCGTACGTACATTTTTTCCAATAATAGTGATTCTCCTTTGTCTGCATTCTGCAAAGAGGCATTTTTAAAGTGGACACTCTTAATTGGCATCCATATGATTTAATAGGTTAATTGTGTGCATCAGGTTCATGAAGCTCTGAAACTAGCAAACCAGCTAATTCCTCCTGCATCAAGAGATGTTGAAGACACCCAAATGGTACTTGCCAAGGAAAAAATTATCCTGGATGAACCAAGCTTTTTGTGCCAGTTCTCTAAGGACATTCTTCCTGTTTTGATCAAGGTTTGTTGCTAGTAATAGCTTATAGCAAAGTATGTGCTCTGGATTCTGGAATATGGAAGTGAGCTTATTGTTTTGTGCAGGCAGTCAATTCTGGCGCAAATTCATATGTTTGCTATGGCTGCGCTACAATTGTAAATAATATCTGTTACTTCAGTAAACCTGAAATGCTTCTAGACTTGCTCAAGGAAACAAACATATCAAGGTAAAAGAGGCCTCTGAAAGAATGCTTGCATTTTTTTTTTCTTTTGTCCGAGTCTATAAGCAAGATAATACTTGCATTTTAACCTGTTCCAAAGATGCTGATTCTAATGAATATATCTTTCTTTTTTATCTGCGTGGCAGCTTCTTGGCTGGTTTGTTGTCTCGGAAGGATCA
Organism: Pharus latifolius; assembly: GCA_019359835.1. Classification (NCBI taxonomy): domain Eukaryota; kingdom Viridiplantae; phylum Streptophyta; class Magnoliopsida; order Poales; family Poaceae; genus Pharus; species Pharus latifolius. The sequence goes on along the minus strand of CM033323.1, from coordinate 9,765,828 downwards.
TCATGTGCTGATTTCATCACTAAAGATTATTGAGATTCTCATGCAAAAGCTTCCTGATGCTTACCTTGGATCTTTTATCAAGGAAGGTGTAGTCTATGCAGTTGAGGCCCTTCTTATGCAAGAGAATGACTCAGAATCCCCACCTCATCTGTCTAGTGAAATGCAACAATCAGACAATCAACCTCCCATACGAAATACTCGTACATGTTTCTGCTATGCATTTGATTCCTTCATATCTGAAGCTTCTGAGTCAAGGACCTGTAGGGTTGGAAAAGGCAATATTTTTACCTTTGCAAGGCATGTGAAGACAACCTACTTTACCACTGAAGCAGTGAGTTCTGAGATGGGGCTGACAGAAATTTTGCAGAAGCTCAAAACTTGCTGCGCTGTTCTGAATGACTCTGCAGACAAGTCATCAAACCATGACAGTCTCCAAAATGAAGAACACTTGACTAATATATTAAGCGAAGTAATGATGGAACTTCATGGGGGAGAAACTATGACGACTTTTGAATTCCTCGAGAGTGGATTGGTTAAATCTTTGTCAAATTACCTCTCTAATGGCAAGTACCTCCAATCGGACGAAAATCTTAAAGACTGCAATTCCAACCATCTTCTTGCTGTGCTGAAAAGATTTCAATTATTTGCTCGTATTTCTTTCTCGAAAATGGAGCAAGGCTGGGGTGATATGCTCTTGACACTTTTAGTGAGGAAGCTGCAGAATGCTCTTACATCTCTTGATAACTTTCCAGTGATAATGAGCCATAGTTTCAAGCCAAGGAGCAGCATTTCTGATATCCCTGCTAGGCATTCAACAATTATTCCATGCATCCGCGTACGTTTCAAGAAAGATGAAGATGAGACAAGCTTGGTGAGCTTTGACGGTGTTGTCAGCATGGAGATCTCTTCCTCCTTGTATACTATTGAAGAATTTTTGTGGCCCAAAGTTAGTAAAGACACAAGCAATGAGAAGGCTGAATCATCACCAAATGATATTGCTTTGGATAGCAAATGTGCTGAAGATGACCGTCAAGAAAGAGATTCTGCACCTGAATCATCTTCTCCATCAGAGGTGCTATTCTGTTAATTTTGTCAATACATCTTATAACATATGAAATCAGGATGATATATCTGATGAGTGGAATATACTTAGATTTCTAAATTTACTACCCTAAGTGTGTCGTATGTTCATTCAACTCCATTGCATACGAAAACCACCTTCTCTTTCTGAGTTCTGGTTCAAAACTAAACATAGAGAAATGTAAGCTCATTTGAGTGGGCATGGGTTTGGCCATGTTGGGAGTTGTATGGATTACACTAATGTGTTTGTCTGCTTGCATGCCTATTTCACAAATGTTCTAAATTCCTGGGACTTGATACTTTCTTTTGCATATATAAAACACAATTGCTTGCTGTGCTCAGTTCTAACAATAAGTACCTGTAAAATATTTAGTTGGCAATTTTCCTCATCTTTAAGACTAAACTGGCGGTTTCTTGTTTCAGGTTATGATAAGTGAAAATCAAAAGTTGTCTTTAGAAGAAAGCACAAAGCAAGGGACTTCGTCTTCTGGTGAGCATGTCTAGTCTAGGATTGATGTAATATTCACCACTTTACCACCTGATGTACAACTTCTTTTTCTGGTAACCCAATATTGTAACTGCATGTGCATCTGCAGGTCAACCTGAAAGAAACACAGCAAACTTGAATGACTGTGCTGTACAACCAAAATTGATATTCAGATTTAAAGGAAAAGAGCTTGATCGGTCTGTTACTCTGTACCAATCAATCCTGCAGGATCAGATGAATGTAGGCCCTGACATAATTTTGGACAATGAATTTTGGCGTAGGGTGCATGATGTGACATTTAGAAGTGCTACAAATCCAGAGCCAAAGGATTCTCCTAAACCCTGTTCGATTGCATCGACATCACTGGATAACAGAAAAACTGGTTTTTCATGGCAGTTACTTCCTTTCTTCTCCAGTTTGTTCCTTGGCAAGCTTCCTTGCAAACTCGACAAGTCAAGTCCATCGTATGACGTATTGTTTATGCTAAATATTTTAGAGGGGTTAAACCGATACTCCTTTCACCTCATGTCTGATGAGAGAAACCATACTTTTGCTCAAGGAAGGATAACTAACTTCGATGATCTGAAGTTTGTAGTATCCTCAGTTCCGCAGCAGGAGTTTGTCAGTGCTAAGTTGACTGATAAATTAGAACAGCAGATGCGTGATCCCTTGATTTTAAGGTCTTCCTGTCTGCCTTTATGGTGCACTGAACTAATGTCTGCATGCCCTTTCTTGTTTTCTTTTGAGGCAAGATGGAAGTACTTCCAACTGACAGCGTTTGGTTCTGTAACAACGCAGCATGGCCACATCTTAGATCCAAGTGGTAACCATACAATAACAGAAAGGGGGTCTTCCTACTCACGGAAAAAGTTCAAAGTTGATCGCAATGATATATTGGCATCAGCTGCAAAAATGATGCAGTTACATGCTCGGAGTAACAGACTGCTGGAAGTGGAATATAAAGAGGAAGTGGGCACTGGTTTAGGTCCTACAGTGGAATTTTATACATTGATAAGTCATGAATTTCAGAAGTCTGGACTAGGCATGTGGAGAGGGGAGCTTCCTTGTGAAGATGGCACTGATGATGTCCGTGGTGATTCTAGATTTGTGGTAGCCCCTCATGGACTGTTTCCTAGGCCGTGGTCTGCTTCCACAGCTTCTGCAGATTGTGCTTCCTTCTCAGAAGTGAGTAAAAGATTCCACCTCCTTGGTCAGGTTGTTGCAAAGGCAATTAAAGATGGCCGAATTCTTGATATCCCATTTTCTAAGGCATTCTACAAGCTTATCCTCGGTCAGGTATCTATTTTGGGCTCTGCATCTTTTAAGTATAGATGATTTTTTATTCTGCTTGTTTGCTTTGTATATTTATCTAAATAAGCTCATTTTGTTAGGAGCTTAATATATATGATATCCAGTCATTTGATCCTGAACTGGGAAGGTCTCTTTTGGAGTTTCAAGCTCTTGCTAGTCGGAGAAAATATTTGGAATCAAGTTTGGGAAGAAGCTTCCAGAGCATATCTGATTTGTCTTATCGAGGTTGTAGAATTGAAGATCTTGCTATTGTTTTTGCTCTCCCGGGGTATCCAGAGTATGTAGTTTCATCGGAGAGAAGCTCTAGCATTGTAAGTGCACATGAGCATGTCTTTTTGCGAGCTCATCAGCAGCAACGAGTTTTTCCTAAATTATTTGTGTTATTTCCAGGTAAGTATTGAGAATTTAGAAGAATATAATGCTTTTGTTGTTGAGGCAACAGTTAAAAGTGGAATTGCAAGACAGTTGGAGGCTTTTAAGTCAGGATTCAATGAGGTATGTCCTATAATGGCATGGCTTTCTGCTTCTTACTGTTAATATTTACTTTTTTTCAAAGTATGAAAAGATGATTCGAGCACATAGCTGAAAAGCGTGGTCAGCGAAAAGGTCACAGCCTCACAGGATCAAATCCTAATAATATCCACAAATATCCACACAACATGCTGTTGGTAGGACTTGAAACTTGGCATACAGCAAGTCAACCGGATAACAAACTAGTTGGACTAACTACTGGTTGGCTACTGCCTACAGTTAATATTTATTTAACTAAAGGAAGTTTTGGCACTTACACTAAAATTAGCTATCCTGATCCTGAAAATGTGGGAAGTGCACCGTGCACGAGACCACTTTACTTAACCAACAACTATCATGGTCTTTGAAAGCTTGAAGAATTCTCTGTATTCCAAAGTTTTGACCTCTTGCACTAAGTCATTAACCTAGCTGTTTCTCTGGACCAAGGACGGCAATCATGGTGCTACAAAATGGCAGGCAACTACACTGGTGGCAGTGGAGGAACTGAAGAGTAAAACTCTAGCTGAACAACGCAAAACTATCTTTTATAATTAACATTGCAACCTAATATACATAAGAATGATTCAAACTTTACAACTTTTCCCGTACTGATTCTTATGCTTTGGACATTCAATACTATAGTTACATTCAAGTCTCTACTGCTCAACCCAAGTGTTCTGCTTACTGAAACTGTAATGGAGAACACCTATTGTTAGCCCTATAACTAATTACAGTTATTTCTATCCACCAACACCGCCCACCCCCTCTCTCCCTGTTTTTCTGTGGGTGGTGGGCAATAATGTTCACTAGATAAAGCACACCCACTTGTTTTGGTTAGCTTTGGTGCACCGACTGATTTATTCATTTTCTTACAATACTGAGTATTGCAGGTATTTCCGGTAGTGACCCTCCAGATTTTCTCAGAGGATGAGCTAGAGCGATCACTCTGCGGTGAACAAGATACTTGGGATGTATGCCTTCATCTATTCTTCATTGGAATTTGTTGATGTTATATTGTTTGACCTATTTCCCTTGCTTGATGATTCTTTGCTTCTTTCTGAACAGTTCGTGAAACTTGTGGATCACATAAAATTCGATCATGGCTACACGGCCAGCAGCCCTCCTGTCATTAATGTAGGTTGCTTTTAACTGAGATATTTTGAATGGGGACTAAATCTAGTGAAATTTTAGTTACGATTTGTTCTTTCATGTGAAATTACACTGCAGCTATTGGAGATTATACAAGAATTTGGGTACCAGCAACGCAGAGCTTTCTTGCAATTTGTAACTGGATCACCTCGACTCCCTCCAGGTGGCCTGTCTGCACTAAACCCAAAATTGACGGTTGTTCGCAAGGTCAGTTTTCATTATAAAACTCACACTGAATCAATTCATTCTTCTTGTCTTTGCTAATGCTCTGATACATTCAACAGCATAACAGCAATGAGGCTGATGATGACCTGCCAAGTGTGATGACTTGTGCTAATTATCTTAAATTACCTCCATACTCTTCCAAGGTCTGAGCTTGCTATCATTATGCTATCTTAGTTGAGTTCGCAGATTCATTTGTTTTTCTTTTCATTCTGATTATCTGTTCAGTGATTATGGGGAGATGCTGGAACTTAAAATTAAAAAAAAAACCCTTCAAATAAAATATCCTTGTGAATGATCAGTCACAAGGATCAGTGTCCTGTGGATGCCCTCAAGGCCCCAACATAACTGGAATATTTTGCTCTCTAATTAATTTCATCTTAATTGATAGTTTCACCTTGTTTTTAAGTCAGGCATAGCCAAAATAATAACTGACATGTTGATAGTATTTCTTGCCTGATGATTTTTTGTCATTTAGTTCCAGTTGTACGTTTGCACTAACAGTAGTCTTTTTTAAAAAAAAATTTTAACCTGCAGGAAAGAATGAGGCAAAAACTACTCTATGCAATTACAGAAGGCCAGGGGTCCTTCCACCTCTCTTGACTGGAAACTGATAACTACTTTAGCGCACGCCCCAGAAGTTTGGGTGTTTGTATCAGTTTGGAAAAGATGGTGTATATATATGGGCGGTTCACTGCTTAACACATAAAGCAATATGGCGAAGCTGATCGCAGGAAAGACCAGAGGGCGCCCATCCTATCCTTCTCTGTACATAGTGGCAGCTTAGTTGTGGTCAAGTAGTCATGCACGCACGCATAGGGCAACCGTAGAAGAAACAATAACTTTGTTCCAAACTCATTACTATTTATACGGTACTCTTTTGTACATATGTGGGGCTATTAACTGTTAGGAGGCGTTTGATTCATGGATTTTGCTCCGTATTTAAGAAAATTTGTTAGTGGTTGTTTGGTTAGATTATTTCGTAATCACAATATTTAGAAATACAACTTAGTATACTTACTCAATACGTCCTAATTGGAGGTAATTCTAGTCTATTACCCCCTTCTACCCCAAACCCTTTTCGTTGCTTTTCCCTCGTGAAATGGATCCCCAGCCACGAGCATGTACTCGCTCGCAGGCAAGGTATGCTTCATATCTCCCCTATCTCACCGACAAGCATCTCCTCCCCGGTGATTAGGTCAGGTGGCGGCATCGCAGACACCGGCCTCGCATCGCCCAAGGGCGAGGTGGTGAGCTTCATGCTCTGTAGATCAGCCACGATAGCATGACATGAGCGGCGTTGATGGGGTTGTGGCCGGAGCAGTTCTTGCCCGGCGACGAGGGCAACGAACTCAAACCTTACAGCAAGCAAGGAGACGCGTAGATTGATGTTGTTTGGGTAGGCTGGACGATATGCTTGGGACTGGGCACTTCATGGTCACCTTGGCTTGGGAGTTCGAGTGCTCTGGAGCTGACCGTCACTGTTATGCAACATTTGGACATGCATGCTTAAGAACATCTCATAAACTTTCCATCATGTATTTTGATACCTTGTTTGAACCTATTGATTTACAATTCTGTTTTCTATTTGAATTAAATATATTTTGTATCAACCCATTCCACCTCTAATTGTCGTGGAATCTAAAATTTATTACAATTACGGTTTCACATAAATGCTATTTTAATGTCATCTATTGTTTTCCCTCTGAAACTTGTCTCAGGCTGCTGTTGAACTTGGGCAAATCTTTGTGAATAACGACCAGGCTTGCCTCCTCGCTTCCTCGAAGTCTTTATTTCTCTCTGAACTTTTGATTTTTTTTATCCTAATTGGATGGTTAAGACAAAGAAAATAATACACCTACGCTATGACTCAGTTGTTTTCTCGTACCTAGTCATTGGCAAAAAGATAAGTTGGTAGGTAGGGTCCTAAAAATGGCTCGAATCTCGCCAGCTACTTTAGCTCGAGTCGAAATTGGCTCGAGCCTAAAATGAGTCGTGCCCCTCTGTCCGGATCCGGCCACCATCGACGGGCACAAATCCGGACACCACACGGGAGCTCCGTCTAGAACCGGCTCTCGGCTGTGCGCCCACACCTGCTCTTCCAGATCTAGCCCCGACGGCGAGCCGCATCCCCCTTCGTTTGAATTCGTCCACCACAACCCAATCAGTGAGCTTCTTAGCACTTGGTGGCACACTGGCACACATGGGTTTCCTCTATTTTGCATTTGCCTTCTGGGAAGCATTGCACAAGAATTTCCGTAAATTTGGTGCTATATGTTGTTGCTTTTTTATCGGTTTTGAGTGTGCTTGAGTTTTCTTTGAGCCGAGCTCAAGTTTTCTTCGAGCTCGAGCCGAGACTGCACAAGCTTGCTCGAGTTCAGACTCAATTGACGGTCCTATTGGTAGGTGCTTAGGTGGCATCAGCCGAAGTAGCTAGAATATGGTGACTAGGTTCATTTCCAGATGCAGTTAAGTACGGTATCTGTCCTGGTTCTAGCTGAAAGCAATCACTGGAATATATGCTGGTTAAGCATACCATCTAGAGCTGATATCATATAAAATGCTCCCCTGTTGCTTCTCCCAGAAGTGAAAGCCTTAAATGAAAAGAAATTGTAGTCCAAGTAATCTCACAGCAGCACTACCGCAAGCATGCTGACATTTGTTAGCTTAAAAAAAAAGAGACGATAATCCAAAGTATTTCAAGCGCTATCATGCTCATGCCGACCTTTGCCACGCAAAGCTGTGTTTAGGTTTATTTTATAAGCTAGCTAGTTAGATCTACGTTTATTTTATCTAGTGTAAAGTAGGGTTATCGTGCAAAGTTGTGAACAGTATCGAGAAAAACTTAAAAAAAAAAAAGTAAATTGCGCTCTGGGTTTAAGTTCTTAAAAGAAATAATGGAGCAAATTTAGAGATATGTTAAATTAAATTTTAAATTTAGGAATCTAAATGACACAACTATATAAATTTAAAGATTCAGAATGTAATTTATTTGTAAAAAAAATTATGAAAAAAATGGTGATAGAGTTTACAATTTGTTCAAATTTCATATTCTAACTTGTTCTAAAGTAGGAGATAAGAAAAAAAAAATCACCTAGGTAATAAATTCACGTTCACATGCTATTATGGTAAATCCAATGTGGTGATCTATCCCTATAGTAGCAATTCGAAATGTTTATACAGGTTTATCAGATGAGTCAGTGCATTGCATGAAGCATATTATTAGAGCTTTCCAAAATAGTACTCGCACATGATGTTTCAGCCCAAGAACAAAATGCATTACACCATTTTGACAGATTAAACGATTAGAGAGAGGTTCGTTCGAGCACGAGTGACAAACGAATAAAAATAGAAGTTCAGATAGTGTAGATTTGTAATGCAAAAAAGTTACAAATTTTGTAGCTACCCGCCCGCCAGCCGCCAGTACTATAGTGTAAAGTTGCAAAAAATACCATGACGAATTAAAAAATTAAGAAAAATAATGGAGATTGAGTTTGATATGTCTTGCAGTTTAACTGAATTTCATGTTCTAAATTGTTCTATAATAGGAGATAAAAAAACAAATTTCGTTCAAATTTGCAATCGTAATTGTAATGAGTTTTATAATTTATTCAAAATAGAAGTAGAATGCATTAAAAATATATTTAATTTGAATGTATTGAAACTTTTTTTTGGAATATTTTTTAATGCGAGTATTATAATTACTGAGTGATTCAATTAGACACCAAATAACAAATTCTCTTTCTGAGTAACGAGAATACAAAATAAAAATTTTTGAATCAAACGTCTAGTAAATTCATATCCGCATGTTGTTATTGTAAATCCAGGAAAATAAAAGACACAAGTGACAAATGAACAAAACTAGAAGTTCAGCTAGTGTAATGCCAAAAGACAAAAAAGTAACAAATTTTGTACCTTTCTCCCCATAATTCCGTCTGGTGTCCACGTCTCCCAATATCCCACTATGTTGAGGCAAACACTGAAAGTAAGTTGCATAACTACTGTTTGATCATTCAATGAATGGTCGAATTGACATCTCATATGGATATATATCTTATAAGGCTAAGTCCAACGCCGCAGCTTCAGTGCTCTGACATGCGGGCCCCACGGGGAAAAAATAATAAAAAACGCGTGCGAGGAGAGAGAGAACGCCACGGCTGGCGTCGCAAAATCGCGGTCTGACAGGTGGGGCCCACCGACGCCTCGCACGCGTGGCGCCCACGTTGGAGCACACGCGGCGCCCTGGGACGCGGTTTGTGGGCCCCACCGCTGTCCCCCGCGTGCGCTCCTACTCGCTGATCGCGTGCACTGACATGTGGGCCCAAATGCGCGTCACGGCCCACATGTCAGCGAGGTGGGTGCACGGTGCGTTGGTCGCCACGCGTTTTGGTGGGGCCCACAAAACGCGTGGTGGCAGTAAAGGCGGGAAGTTTGGTGCACACGCGGGGTTTTGGAATCAGTCGCTGATTTGCGGGCCCGGTTGCTGCGGGACCCACCTGTCAGTGAGGGGGCTGTTTATTAGGCGCAGAAAACTAGCCGTTGCGCAATAAATCTCCCCGGTCCCACCTGTCAGCGAGACAAAAAATAGCCGTTTTATTTATAGCCGTTAAAAACTAGCCGTTTTAAATAATTTATTCGTTTTTAAGCCTAGAAATTCATAAAAAATACCAAAAATTCACCAAAAATCACCAAAAAATTCTGAAAAATTGTGTGCTCCCCTGGCTATAAATAGGAGCAAGTTTCAACTCATTTGCACTCAACACAAGTTCAAACCACACACTTTTCCAGCAAAGTTCAACCCGTTTTTTCCCAGAAAATTTTCCGATGGCCAACACTCCCCCCCGCGGTTATGTGAACTGGTTTGGCGAGCCTAATTTCGATGAGGAGAGCCCCCAAGCGCCAAGCGGCCAAAATCCGGCCAGTTTTCAGCCCCCTCCCCCACCATATCCGATGTACTATCCACCATACGCCCCACCCCCTCCATACGGCCAACCATATCCATATGCACATCCGTACGCACAACCCCCCTACGGCCCTTACGGTCAGAATCCTCATTTCGTTGGAGCTCCGACCATCCCCGCGGAAATGTCGCCTCCGCAAGCACCGGCAAAGAATTCCCGCTCCACGTCGGTATCAGATACCGGCAGTCCGCATAGCACGGGCCCGGTCGAGTGCGAGGACGCCGACGATGCCGGCAAAAGCGAAGGAACCGCCGCACAGCGGCGTAAACGAATGAACTGGTCACAACCGGACGACATGCGACTTGTGAGTGTTCATCTAAATATTAAATATTTGTATGGTACATTTTTTGTTCACAGGGTTTGTCTTAGTTTTTGAAAAGTTGAATTTTTCGTCCTCCAGATCAATGCATGGTTTAATAACTCTCTTGATCCGGTAAAGGGGAACTACCAAAAGTTCGACGTATATTGGTCGAAGGTCGCTGAGGCATACAACAGGAGCAGTCCGCCCGACCGCAGACGGGACGTTAAGCACTGCAAAGACCATTGGCTGAAGAACAATAAGAAAATTGTTCACTTCAATGGCATCTATTGTAGGTTGAGGGATGCCTACGCCAGTGGTCGTTCGGACGACCAATTAATGTCTCAAGCACGGGACATGTATAAGCAGGAGGTGGGTCATCCCTTCATCTTGGAGCACTGGTGGACTGCCGTGCGTGGTCAACCGAAGTGGTGCCAAAGCTACCTCGACTCTTCCAAAAGAGCTCGCCTCAACGAAGAAGGTGCCCACACGTCGTCGTCAAACAACAACGACGAACCTGTGGAGCTTCCACGACCGGAAGGGCGGGATACCGCAAAGAACAAGCGAGTTCCTAAACTACAATCTTCTAAAAAAATTTATCAACTGGATTCATCCATCCTCCACTGTCAAATCATTTCTTGACCAAGGCCATCGCAAACTCACAACTTAGCCACAAAAATTAAAAAAATGTGAAAAAATATCAAAATTAGATAGTTTACGGGAAAAATTGTAAAAAAATTATGTAGTGTTTTAGTCCATTTCCCATATTAATTTTCTGTCGGAATCCACATCTTTGCAATATCCCATGAATCTAAGGCGACTATAAATAGTTCTATAATTGAAAGTACATAATGCTTTAGGTTGTTAATTGTTGGACCCCCACCCAACAACAAATACACAAAGATTCTTAGACAAGAGAAGGGGAAGTCCCTTTCGTCGGTAACTATTGAATTGCCTATTTAATAGTGGAGCGATTTAGGTTATCTTCAACATATTTGATTCTTATTTGGTTCTTAAAGAGAATATTTTTTATCATACGTGTGAGGAAAATATTAGAGAATTAAATAAGAACCAAATCTCCAATGACTACGACTTTATGTACGGAGTCTACACTCTTTAAAGTCAAATTAAGAACCAAATAAAAAACAAACACTCCGATGTTTTGATTCTTATTTAACTCTATATGATTACATAATTATATATTAATTCATTAATTTTAATATTAATAATATGTTAATATTATTTAGGGAATTAAATTTGACATTTAGACACAAAATAATAAATAAGGAAATTTAATTTACAAATTACACTTAACGAAAAAATAATATATCATAAAATTCATATAGTGGTACATGACATCGTTGCGAACTAAATTAAAATTAAATTTGCAAAAAAATCTATTACATTCCAATATCAAAAAATAACAATAACATAATTTTGACAAACTAAAAAATACAACAATATGCACAAAGGTGACATTTTGTGGTTGGTAGAATTTTTGGTGTTTTCACTAGGAGATTGGGAAAAACACAGCAAATTTAAGAAACTGCCAGGTGGATTAGACTCTATATGAAATTTTTATAAAATTTTTCAAGAAATTAAGAGTAAGTTTGGAGCTAGATTGACGAAGATTGGTATGTGAAAAATGAAAGAACAACATGAAATTTATATAGGAGGGAGTAGGAAAAATTTATGTAACTTTTTAAGAATTTTCAAAGCAAAAATCAATAAAAAAAATACTCCAACAGCTACTTGTAACGACTATAATTTTAACAACTATTTTTTTGTGTCATTGACATGTGAGACCCAGTGCTGAAATATTTTACAAAATTCACTACCATATAAATACAACTCTTAGCAAATGATAAGTGGGCCAACACATCATCAGGAGCACCTGTCATCCTCTTTTTGTGCTGCACAATTAATAAATTCAGCGTTTATTAATTTTCTTATTTCATCCAATGGTAAAAATTTCATTTCATTCACTTATAAGCAAGCCTAAGAAAATGTGGGCCTACCTGTCAGCAAAGTGGAATCACACTCATACTCGTGGGCGAAGGCAACGAGACAGTAGCACCCACGCGGTTTACAAGTGCGGTGGGACCCACTTTTATCGACTTTACTGTAACGCGTTCTATATTTACTCATTCACTAAAATGTGGGGATAAGTATGACCCAATTATCAGTGAGGGGTCGAATTACGAGTAGTGCGCATGCGCGCTTACACAAATTAAAACGCAACAGTGGTGGGATCTACCTTATACAATTTGTTTCACGCGTGCACCGAAAACGCTTCTCACTGACGTAGTGTCTTTTGTTCTATTGACACACTTGTCAGATTTAAAATTTTGTGAATAAATTTAGCTAGTTTTAGTTTTGATGGGGCCTGCAAAACCATGTGTTATCGTGTCCCCTTCGTCTCTAACGACGGCATTTCTGTGGACGCACGCTCGCCAACCACCCGATTCTACTTGAAGCATGTGGTTGTCTTATTGCGTCAAACAATTGTCGAGCATGCATCTCCCGTCGTCGATGTGCACTGTGCGCCGTCGGAAGTGTCACCGATGGGTGATCGTGATCCTTAGTCCAACGACTATATACACCAATCAAATATACATGTATAACCAAAAACGTCCATTCGCCTATTGGACAACCCACATATTGCATTGCCTTGCTAAAAACACACATTTTATATAATATCTATGCACCATTCCTATGCGCATCTTACCGATACAACTAATATCGAAGGCTTTCTATATAATGCGCAATCAATTTGACAAATTATGTATTGTATTACCTAGCAGCAACAACAACAATAACAAGAAAATATGTGATATATCTGATAATCAGCCACCTGGTAGGTTCGCTGGATAGATAGTCCTCTTGACAAATCACGTGCACCTACCAAACATATGCGCGCAGCAATATATGTACAATCCAGAAATGTTCGCTCGCTAATTTGATATATTAGTATGTCACATATTAGAATTTTTTGTACGGATAACCCAGAGTTAAAAAATAAATTTAAAAATAACGTGTAATAAAAAACAATTGCAAAAATGACTTCAGTCGCCATCCCGCAAGACGACTTACCGAAAAAAGCAAACGGAGGGCCCATCAGTCGCCATACGGGATGGCGACTGAGGGTTTCCCATCAGTCGCCAACTGGGATGACGACTGATGGGGACTATATAGGGGGGCCTGTTGCATCTAGGCCTTCATGCCTAACCCTAATTTTGATGATTAATGAAAACAAAGTGTTCCGGACTAATTGTGCTATTGAGTTTATTTGATACAGAGTTGCGTTGGGAAGATATGCACGGAATACAAGAAGAACCCGACGTAAAATAAAAGCACAAGTAGCAAAGAGCAAAAGACAAGTCCAAAATCGTGAAGATACGAAAGACCTCAGGTATTACGAGTTTTTATATTTTACCGATCTTGGCGTGTGGAGATGATCGGTTAGGAAAAATTCTTTCTAGCTTTAACCGTACTATAAAGAGGGGTAGCGAAAGTCCTCTTTTTATCTCCAGCACAAACCGAGAATGTTAGGTCATTGCATCGCATCCTTTTTATGTGGATTTGCTTTTGGTCTTATTTGGAAAAATCTGTTTTTCAGTTCAGTTTTTGACAGCAGAAGAGTATTTGCATTTTTCAGAAATATCTAGGCAGATCTGGTTTTTGCTTCTGTTGAAAAAAATGTAGCCCTTGAAATTATCTTTCCAACGAGCTATTAAACACCTCTTTTGGATTTCTGGATTTAAAGTTATAGCTGTTTTTGTTCAAGCTGACTGTCAGTTTGCATAACTGACTGTCAGTTTGAATGTCAGTTTAGTGTAACTGACAATTGTCCAGAGAGGGTGTTTTTTGGTCTCAAATTTTTTGTACTAAACTGACTGTCAGTTTGTCCATACTGACTGTTAGTTGGGGTTTCGACCAGAGAGTGTTTTACTGTGTTTCTATTTGTTTCTGGTCGAGCTAGTACACAAACTGACTGTCAGTTTGTGTAACTGACTGTCAGTTGCTTGTTCCAGCTTTCCTGTTTTGGCTGCAAACGGCTAGCTATTTTTTATCCGTAAATTTTGTCGGCCGTTGTGCACTAAATTGACTGTCAGTTTGCATAACTGACTGTCAGTTTGGGTTGCTGATTTTCAGCCCTAGCTCCAACGGTTCATTTGATTCTTGAGGCTATAAAAAGGGGCTTTGGGCATAAGTTTTCTACAACCAGTAGCAGCATTTCATACACACTCTTGAGCATTAGTTTCTTATATAAAATCTTGATCTTTTGATCAAGTCGAGTGCTTTCCGATCCACCGAGAGTTTCAGTTCTTTTGCATTTGCATATACTTAGCTTCTCGGTGCTTGTTTGGAGGTCTAGAGAAGACCTCGCTGCCTGTTACTCTTGGTGAGCGCCCTCACCTAGACGGTTCGGAGGCGTGGCCGTTGACCTCTTCGTTCGGAGATTGTCGGAGAGGCTCGGCGAGTGTGTACAAGGCATCGGTGCTCGCCTTTCCGGAGTGGACAAGGAGCAACCATTAGTGATAATATCCTTGGTGGATATTGAAGCGAGACTCAAGTGATTTGAGTGCTTCAACGAGGATTAGTGGAGACTGGGCGAGTCTCCGATACCTCGGTAAAAGTCTTCGTGTTCGTTCTCTTTTCCTTTTACTTATATTATTTGTTCTTTATTTAATTTAAGTTTTAAAGTTTTTAAAGCCTCCTATTCACCCCCCCCCCCCTCTAGTCGGCATCCTTGATCCAACAGGGCCGTGGCGATTGAAGTTGGAAACGCAAAAAAAAAAAAAACCAGATCTCGGCAGAGAGGAAGAAGAGAGGAGAGGGGAGGAGGAGAGAGGGAAAAAGAAGAGGAAAAGAAGAAAAGGAGAAGAGGAGGGGGAGGAGGAGAAGAAGAAGAAAGGTAAAATCACAAAATTTTTTAGTGATAATTAGTGTAGAATGCAGGTCTGTTTTAGGGGTTTATAGATTTGTTTTAGGAATTTGTATATCTGTTTTAGGAATTTGTAGATCTATTTTAGAAATTTGTAGATCTGTTTTAAAAATGTGTAGATCTGTTTTAGAAATGTGTAAATCTGTTATGTAGATGTGTTGTATTTGTATATCTGTTTTAGAAATTTGTAGATCTGTTTTAAAAATGTGTAGATCTGTTTTAGAAATGTGTAGATCTGTTATGTAGATGTGTTATATTTGTAAATCTGTTATGTAGAAATGTTATATATTAAGCGAATAAATTAGATTAATAAATAGTGAATCGATAATTTAGGACATACGGTTTATTCGTAGAAAATGTGCAGAAATACATATTTGATTTGTGCCGTATTTAAATATGTTCGGCATTTATGAATATAATGTATATATAATTTTGATTTGTTGTGTAATATTATGTAAATTTCATATGTTTATGAATGAGATGTGAGATGTGTATTAATTAAGAGTAGTAAATAATTAAATTATTGATATGTGAGATGATAATATAGGAATTGTAGATTAGATGTGATGCAATGTCGTTAATGCAGTGTACTTCAATTAGTTGAGATGTTAAAAAATAAGTCGCAGATGTCTTAAGGATGAGTATAGAGTAATGTGCAAAATATATTGGAGATATGATAGCTGATGTTTGTAATACTTATGTTGTAGACAATGTCGGAAACAAGAGTAGTCTATGTTTTCCACGGGGAACAAATCATTAGAAATGGACCATCTGGAGATGACTTAAGTAGCTGTCACCGTGTAGACATGGAATTGAATGATCTTAGTGTTCTTAATTTTGAAGACCTTAAGACCCGAGTCATGGACATCCTAAATATTGACCCATGTTTACACAAAATTGTCATAGAAGCGCTGGTGCCTATTGGTTTGACATCTTGTTGGAAATTGTGTAAACTTAGAGGCGATAGATCATGGGGCTCTCTTGTTAGGAGGGTGATAAATCCCAATCATGGGCCAGATGACTGCATACTGTATGTGACAAAGCTAGACAATGTACCAGAACCGGCAGCAGAACTTGTACTCGAACCATTAATTGAAGGACAACATACGAACATTGATCCAACCATGACCCATAATTCTGCGGATATGCCCAACGTAGAATTCATGGGCGGGTATTTCTGGCCTGGGGATGAGGCTTATGCCGACGAAGGTGAAGACGAGGGTCTGGAAGTTTCAGGCAGCGAAGGGACGGAGGTGGACGCAGACTATGCGGATTCCTCTAGTGAAGAAGACTATCGTGGAATGGGACCTCCACAACAATGGCTAGATCCTAGTGGTTTTGAGCATGCGCGAATCCACGACGATCGCAGTTCAGAGTGGGCAGGGAGTGAGCACAGATTAACATTGGGACAACATTTTTGAAGCAAGGAGGAGGCTAAGCAAGCCGTGGCGATGTGGTCCGTGACACTGCATCGGTCTTTCAAGGTTGACAGAACAAATCCGCGACTGTACGCAGTGAAGTGCAAGGTGGAAGGATGTCGATTTTATGTTCGTATTGCTCGGTACAGAGACAATGAACACTTCATTGTTTCCAGGATCACCGAACATGACTGTTCGGTGACAGAAGTATCACAGAGTCATAGGAATATGTCGTCCGCATTTGTGGCACGTGTAATTTTGTCGAACCTTCATGCAAATCTTGATATGCCACCAAAACAAATTGTTAGCCAAATCAATGACACATTTGGATACATCATTCAATATGGGAAGGCATGGAGAGCCAAGCAACTTGGTCTTGAGATGTTATTTGGATCTTTCTATGATTCATATAACTATGTGCCCAGATTGATCCAACAAATCGTTGACACCAACCCTAGCACTGTGATGGATGTGGTCCATAGCCCAGTTGTCGGCAGAAATGGTGAGATAGTTCCTGGAGCTGAGTACATGGAGCGTATATTCTGGTCATTTGGTCAAGTAATCTCTGTGTTCAAGTACATGCGGCCAATACTTTGCGTGGATGGCACATTTCTAACTGGGAAGTACAAGGGAACTCTGATGACAGCAGTTGCTGCAGATGCAAACAACCAGCTACTTCCCATGGCGTACACCTTAGTGGAAGGAGAGAGTACAGACAGCTGGGTATGGTTCCTTGCAAACCTAAAACAAACAGTCGTGAAAGACAAACGGAATGTATGTATAATCCATGATAGACACAAGGGTCTGTTAAGTGCCATTGAGTTCATGTTGTCCACTGAGAACCCGCAGTACAGCTGGAATGACTTAATCAGTCGGTGGTGTAAACGACACCTTGCGGCGAACTTCTTCACACACTACAAAAGCGCAAGGCTTATGAAGAAGTTCAAGCGGTTGTGCGATCAGGACCAAAGCCATAAGTTCGACCAACTTTGGGACGAGTTAGAACAAGAAACTTCAGATCTAGGTAAATCTCAAAGGCCAGAGGCAAGCAGTTCACAACATCCAGAAGATGAAGAAAATGTCGTGGAGACTACAGATGTGGCGAGACGACGCACCCGAAGATCAAAGCCAAAGAAATTTAGTGAATGGATCAGTGACAAAGCTCCTGAGAAGTGGTCTCTATTGCATGATGAGGGAGGTGCCAGATATGGCGTAATGACAACTAACATGGCAGAGGTATACAATTTTGTGTTGAGGGGGGTGCGAGGTCTGCCGCTCACTGGAATTGTGGAATTTACATGGCATCGCACGGCCAAATACTTCTACGAGAGAGGTACAGTTGCAAGAGCATTGCTTCGGGTCACACCACCAAAATTTCCTCATGAAGTACAAAAGTACTTAGAAATGAAAGCCGCGGCCGCTCAGAAACACTCAGTCGAGTGCATTCCTAACAGCAGACGGCAATGTTGGGTCATTTATCTGCGCAGTAAGAACGTGGGGGGTGGATACATGCGACAAATCAAGAGGCAAGGAGTGACATTTGAAGACGGTGTCAAGTGCACTTGTAACAAGCCAACTCTATTGCATAAACCGTGCTCTCATGTGATGGCCGCGTGTGCGCATGACAACAAGTCGAGCGAGATGTACCTGTCAGTTTACTATGGTTCACGGTACCTTGCCGAGACATGGACTGTAGACTTTGAGATTTGGGGGACTCAGCAGCACTATAGAGATCGGTCGTGTAGGGCAGGCGAGATCCGATATGTTCCACCACCGCACTTGGAGCGGAAAGGCCCTGGACGACGGCGGAAAATGCGAATTGGCAATGACATGGATAACGCAGAACGCGATAAGCTACGAAAGTGTGCCGTTTGCCGACAGCCTGGCCACACGAGGAGGACATGTCCTGATGCATCTGGACCTAATCGAACATGACTCAATAATGTTGTGCAACACTTATTCATTCATCTTGTGTATTTGATGATGTACTAACCTAATGTTCTTGTTTGCAGGCATGGCTCACCCTCGTCCACAGTTTCCTGAGTTACTCGATCACTACTACGACGATCGCCATCGGTCTCGAGCGGTGCGATCCGGAGAGGAGCTTCAGCTATTCCCCCTGCGATCGTCCGGCACGTCTAGGCCTCTCGACAGGAGATACATCGCACGGCTGAGGGCGGCGGGGCTGCTTCCTTTTTGCAGGAATATCACCAGACTGGAGACTTTCAGGCACGACCGATCACTCGTCTCTGCTCTGGTGGACAGGTGGAGACCCGAGACGCACACATTTCACTTCCGGTGGGGGGAGATGACCATTACCCTGGAGGATGTGGCGATGTTGTTCGGACTCCCGATTCGCGGGCAGGCCTGGGTACCACCACCCACTCCCGCCAGATGGGACGGCATGCTCGCCGAGAGATTTCATCCACTACCTCTGGGGCAGGAGCCCTTCCACCACGACGTCGGAGTTCCTGCGACTTGGCTTGTTCACTTCAGGACGTGCCCAGCAGATGCAGATGAGTGGACTGTGAGCAGACACTTCGAGGCGTATTTGCTGCACTTGTTCGGGAGCTTCATGTTCACTGGTATGCTTAAACATGATATAGGCACAGCTATTTCCATTCTCTTGTTGAATTTAATTCCTATTTTTTTGCTTTTCTACAGGTACTCACGGTGACACAGTGGATCGTTGGCTTGTTCCACTGGCGCAGATGCTCGCGGACACGCCGATCGATCAGATCCCGCGCATCAGCTGGGGGTCAGCGGTTCTCTGTGCGACGTATCGAGGGTTGTGCAACGCTTGCGTTCGGCGTGTCCGAGCGGCGAACATGGCCGGATCTCCTCTACTTCTTTTGCTGTGGTCGTATGAGCACATACCTGTCGGACGACCGCTCATCACCGACACGCCCGTTGCACTTCCGGAGGGGCACCCGCCTAGGGATGCAGAGGATGAGATCGATCGCCCTACCATGGGGGATCGCTGGTTGCAACATGAGCTGCAGTGGGCCACAGTTCAGGTGCATGCATGCTACAGTGCGTACAGCGGCGAGTTGGAGTTGTTACATCAGTCGCGTGTTATATGGAGGGTTTGGACGACAAGTTATATCTAGAGCATAGCCGGCGGCGCGATCTCTATGGTGTGTACGGAGGACCGGGATTTATGACTCACACGCTGTATTCTTGTCTTCAGCCATATGTTGGAAGTGTATGCTCCATGGAGGGTGATGCGCCAGTTTGGCTTGTTCCAGACGATCCCTCCTCCAGACACCCCGCATCGTTTGTCGCATGACCAGCACGAGTAAGTTCTCGATTATCTCCGCGCATAGTGTTTTGCCTCTGTGAAATAACTGAACACCTTTGTTTTTTTTTGCAGGCAGAGTCGCAAGGGCAAGAGGTTGTCAGTTGGGAGGACCGACAGTCTCCTTACACTTGTTGCTGGGAGCAGACAGCAGCGATAGATGTCGTGCGTGAGGGAAGGGCGTACGATTCCATGACATACGGCAACTACCTCCGATGGTATCTCCCTCGCACCGCAGCTCGCATTGCCCCGCCACCTCCGGCGCCTGCAGACGTGCCTGCTCCGAGCGTGCATCAGACATACGACCGACATCACGCATCTCGGGTACACCGCCAGGTACATGTCGCCAGCCCATGACCTACTTGTTATTTTTATTTCTGCCTCCTATTGTCTTACCGTCTTGCAGGCTGACGGCATCCGTGCGATCAGTTCCGTGACACAGCCACTAGTCCAGCGGAGGCAAGCAGGTCTGCCTATCACGCCCGACGAGTACGAGAAGGCCATCGCCTACGTCGACCGACTCGCCTCGCAGCTGACCCTTGAGAGTGCCGCCACTTCGTTGACTTTTGTTGCACCTCCACATCCATGGGCCCGACCCAGTCATACGCCGTCGCACTCAGCCGCTCGTCATCCCGACACAGCCGGCCCTTCAGGTACGGCCGTCGCCGCACCCATTTATCTCGGTGTGCCCCTGGCTCGCTCATACCGTACAGGTGTTGCACCTCACGTGGACTTCTCATCGCGTGGTGGTGTACGGATCTCTGAGGGTCCCCGAGCGCCGCCTTCCGCACACACTTCTGATTCTGGTTTGGGTTTCGACGTCACATTCGACTCAGACGACGAGTACATCGCTATGTCTGAGCAGACGGTGCCTATCTTGTCGGCTGGTCCGCTTCGGTCTCCTGCTAGGCACCCACCATACATTCCTCGTCAGTCGGTCCGTGCCGACCCCCAGGTGGTCCGCGACCCATCGTATGCTCAGTATGCCGATATGTTGCAGATGAGAGACGACGCCGATCAGAGCCAACATCAGTTGGCATCTTCGCAGCTTGGTGAGGCACCTCCACCGTCGCAGGACCCGATGGACACTCCTGATACAGGCCTTGGTCAGCCGAGTGCTCAGCCTCCCGGTCGACAGCCCTCACAGAGGACAGTGCATCCGCGCAGCACCTATTCGCCATCGCCGTTTCAGCGCGACCGGAGGCATTGTCCAAAGAGGGGCCGACAGTAGTTTTTTTTTTATGTTCTCCTTTTATGGAACATAATATCGATTCTCATGGTTGTATTCTCTTGTTGATTATATTAGTATTCTCATGTTTTGACTACTTTTTTATGTTCATTTTGGTTTTTGGGAACATCGTACTCGACAGATTGAACCAACCACAAAATATACTGATCAATCAACGCGGCCAACCACGGGTCTTTTCCTCCTTAGTTTGTCAGCCAGTCGACTATGTAACGTTCATTTTAAAAAAAACACAAATTTGAATGTTAATTTTAAAAAAAACACAAATTTGAATGTTAATTTTAAACAAAATACAAATTTGAATGTTATTTTAAAAAAAACACTAATTTGAATGCTGAATGCTAATTTTAAAAATAACACAAATTTGAATGTTAATTTTAAACAAAACACAAATTCAAATTGTGTTATTTTAAAAAAAAACTAATTTGAATGCTAATTTTAAAAATAACACAAATTTGAATGTTAATTTTAAACAGAATACAAATTCAAATTGTGTTATTTTTTTAAAAAAACTAATTTGAATGCTAATTTTAAAAATAACACAAATTTGAATGTTAATTTTAAACAGAACACAAATTTGAATGTTAATTTTTTAAAAAAACAAATTTGAATGTTATTTTAAAAAAAACACAAATTTGAATGTTAATTTTAAACAAAATACAAATTTGAATTTATTTTTTAAAAAACACTAATTTGAATGCTAATTTTAAAAATAACACAAATTTGAATGTTAATTTTAAACAGAACACAAATTCAAATTGTGTTATTTTAAAAAAAAAACACTAATTTGAATGCTAATTTTAAAAATAACACAAATTTGAATGTTAATTTTTTAAAAAACACAAATTTGAATGTTATTTTAAAAAAAACCACAATTTTCAATGTTTTTTTAAAAAATACAATTTTCAATGTTATTTTTAAAAGAAACACAATTGTGGATGCTATTTTTTAAAAAAAACACATTTTTTTGAACCAGAGCCTTCAGTCGCCATCCTGGTTGGCGACTGAAGGTGGCGACTGATGATGTGGCCTTCAATCGCCAACCAGGATGGCGACTGAAGGCCAAATGCCATAAGTCACCATCTGGGATGGCGACTTAGGTCATTTTTGTAATTTTTTTTATTACACGTTATTTTTAAATTTATTTTTTAACTCTGAATTATCCGTATAAAAAATTCCACATATTACACTATCTTGCAAAAAACACATATCATACATAATATTCTTCCACTATGTTAGCTTGATGAATAGTCCAATTGACATATCTTATGCACCAACTCCAACAAAGACGTCAACATATGTACCAATCTAGAAACATTCGCTCGCAATCTGACAAACCACATATTGCATTAACTTGCAAAAGCATGTGTCATATCTAACATTTATCCACTTGGTTCGCCCGACGGATCGCCTAGCTAATAGCTCACATGTACTAATAGTACATATGTGCTACATACGGAGTTTTTTTATAAATAATTACAAAAATAAATCACAATTCTAAAATTTTACAAAAATAATCTGCCACATCAGTCTGTCGAGTTCTGAAAACTCGACAAGCTACATGCCGCGTTGGAAGGACTTGTCGAGTACCCAGGACTCGACAAGCTGTTTGTCGAGTTCTGGACCCTCAACAAGTCTCGCCTCGACCGCGACCGGCCTCTAACGACCACCAGAGAGCACGACCACGAACTTGTCGAACCCTGGACACTCGACAAGTCTCTCCAATAGCTTGTCGAGTTCTCAGAACTCGACAACCTGATGTAGCAGACTATTTCTGTAAAATTTTGGAACTGTAAGTTATTTTTATAATTATTTATTTTATGTGACTTATTTATAAAAAAGACACGCTAGCATACGCATCCTCCAAGGACGTCCGATCACCAATCTGACATGCCACTTATTACATTACCTTGCAAAAAAACACGTCATAACTAATATTCATCCACCAATTTTGCTTGACAGATACTCTAATTAACACCTCTGTCTCACACACACACACAACATTAGTCATACATATATGCCAGAATATGTATAATTCGAAAATGTCCATTCGCTAATATGACAACCCACAGACTGCATCACCTTACTAAAAAACACATTGTCAACAACCCTCCCTCCATACACTAATACTAATATAAAACCCCAACAATCACACCAAACTTGCCAAAAAAAAAAAAAACACAATATCATATCCAATACCCATGCACCACTCCGACACCCTTTTTTTTTTCTTTTTTTTCTTTTTTTTACCCAGACACACAAAAACATCCGCTCAACCCTCCCTTGCACATGATCCCAATATTTTGCACTAGCTTGCTAAAAAGACACTTTATCGTATCTAATAAAAAAATCAAGTCCATGCTATTATAAAGTGTTAAATTAGTAAAAAATTATTAACTATAAAAATAATTTGTGAGATTTTAACTCATATATTAATAAGATACTCAATTACATTTTACTATATTTGTAATTTTGATAATGATATAAAACTAAGTGTCTCTCATATCTAATATCCACACACCATTTCTGCATCGTCCGTGTGACTCTGCCAATACAATTATCATAAAAATCTTCCTACACAACTCTAATAAATAAAATAACTAACTAAAATTATGTTTGGGATTGCAATGATATGACAATACATATTATAACAAAATATTTTTAAAAAGTTATTTTAAGTCAAGTTCTATCTGTTTGATAAAACAAATGTTCTGTTAGTTCTACTACAATTTATTAGCAATCTAAGGTAGTTCGAAATTAGATATTTTATTATTAATTCAACCAGAAATCGCTATTTTTTTGTTATTTTATAGAAAAACAGTTAAAAATATCTATTAAATAAATAAATTAGACAAAATAATTTATAAAATCTAATTTTTTTAAGACACATCAGTTGCAAGACATGCCAGCCCCAATTCATGCGCAGCCGAGATCGCCACTTCCCCTCTACCACGACTGGACCGCGTCAAAACGCAAACCACACACACTGACACCCCCAACAACTAATCTAATCTAATCGAAGTCTAACCCAAACCCCCACTCGTCGTGCACCGGGTCCACGGTGCGCCCCCCGCAACCACCGGTCGGCTATATATACCCCACGAACGGCCCGGATACCCCGACCCCCCCGCATCGCACCCGCCCGGGCCGCCTTCTCTTCTCCAGCGTCCGATCTCCACCCACCCACCGCAGCCTCCCCTTCTCGCCTCCTCCTCCTCCTCTCCTCCACGTCGCGCTTTTATATAAGGTACGTTTCTCCAAACGCGCCACTCCTCTCCTCTCCTCTCCTCTCCCGCCTCCGCCTCCTCCTGGAGAAGCTTCTCGAAGCTTTTGTAGGGGGCTAGGGTTTGGTGGCTTTGGCGGTTTGTCTACGATCTGATGGATCTAGGGTTTGGATTTGGGCGGGGCCGGTGCAGGAGCTTATGGCGGAGGCGCCGGCGAGCCCCGGGGGCGGCGGGGGGAGCCACGAGAGCGGGAGCCCGCGAGGCGGTGGCGGCGGGGGCGGGGGCGGCGTCAGGGAGCAGGACAGGTTCCTGCCGATTGCGAACATTAGTCGCATCATGAAGAAGGCCATCCCAGCGAACGGGAAGATTGCTAAGGACGCCAAGGAGACTGTGCAGGAGTGCGTCTCCGAGTTCATATCCTTCATCACCAGCGAGTGAGTAGGGTTTTTTTTTTTTCTATTTTTGGTTTGGGGGTTTGGAGGGGTTGGGGGTTGTGAGAATTTTTGGCATGGGTGCAGGGCGAGTGACAAGTGTCAGAGGGAGAAGCGGAAGACGATTAATGGCGATGACTTACTGTGGGCTATGGCAACGCTCGGATTTGAGGATTATATTGACCCTCTCAAGCTCTACTTGCAGAAATATAGAGAGGTATATTGTTATATGGATATTTTGATTTTGTTATAAGAGTGGTTATAAGATAACTGTTATTACTTTGGAAGTTTACTTTATCACTTTTTGAATAATTGCCCATTCTAGCTGTCTATATCTTCCTTAATAAGTTAATGCTATAGCTTCTTTAATAAAGTTAGGTTTATAGTCTCACTAATGAGATTTAGGTTTGGATTTTTCCTAAAGCGTCTTCGGATTTGGCCAAAATCTTAAATGTCTTCATCTAGAAAAATGTGGGTGGTATGCAATCTCAAATATGGTGAATGGTTACAAGATTTAAACTTTCTTTTATTCGGATTGGCGACTAATAAATGAGGCACTTTTGAGGCATGTGGTACCAAATACTGATAATTGATTCAGTTGAGGACTTTTCCACACACTATCCAGAGTCCGACATTTGATAAACAAAATTCAATCTGATACAAAAGAAATGCATCAAACAATGAAAGTTCTTCTAAAATGAAGTCTTTTTTTAACCTTGTAATAGAAGTTCCTAAATCACTCAAAAATTGCACCTTTGCACAAGAGCTTCCCAACAACTGTGCCTTGTGTTTCCAGGTCGCACCAAATCTAACTTAAGACCCCCACAAAATCCACCATACATTACCATGAACCATCGCGACAGGTGGGATCCTACATAGAAAAGAAACTATATAAAAAGGAAAACTACCAAACAGCCAAAAGTTCTACTTTAATAGCTGTATAATTTCTTCCACCGGATCTGAAGGTGAGTGACAGGAAGGGGATTGGCAAGGTGGGACTGCAGGGGTTTGGGGGTGTCAGAGTGGCTGATAGGAGGGGTGATACACCATAGATTAGTTGTTTCTTTGGAATCTTCTGAACAACATTCCTTCCTGAGCAATATTAGAAACATTCCTGCCCAGCTGATCAAGAGATTCAAACCAAACGTGTCCTTAATTACCCTTGCCTGTGATGACCGGCACAATACTTTTTTAGCATTGCTTAGAGTTTATGCATTGTTTTTGTATTCCTTCCATCCATCTGATCTTGCTTCTTTTGTTGTCTTTTGTGCGTGCTTTGGTGGGTGGGTGTGCTGATTGCAGATGGAGGTATGTGATCTTTGACCACTTTTTTTATATTTCGTATGCTATTATTTGTGCTCAATTGATGAACTACTCCTAAGAGATCACCATTTCTTAATGTGTTATTTGATTTTGGGATGAAAATGTTTTCAAGTGTGAAGCTTCTTTAGTTGTAGCTTGCATTGTTTTGGAAAATGATAATTCAGGCTTGTTAAGCCTGTCTTTATCCTAATTCTGGTTGCTGTATTGAACTGTCCAATTTCAAATTATGAAGTCATGTGGTCCAGCGCTTGGGCAGTTTTAAATTATGAAGGAATCTTGTTAAAAGTGTATCAATAGGAGTTTTGTGTAACTTAATTTGGTGCATATACAATTGTGTAAATCATCTGATGGTGTGAAATATTCCATGATATTTCACAGGGTGATAGTAAGTTATCTGCAAAAGCTGGTGATGGCTCTGTTAAAAAGGATGCAATTGGCCCTCATGGGGGAGCAAGTAGCTCAGGCGCACAAGGGGTTAGTATTTGTCTGTTCTATTGTTGTCTTCTCAATCATATCAGAAAACTGTTATTTGTGTTCCTTTTAGATGGGCCAACAGGGAGCTTATGCTCAAGGAATGGGTTATATGCAACCTCAGGTAATTTCTCTAATATGCTGGACAAATTAGATAGTTCTCCTGACTGAGTTGAATTGAGTTCATTAAGTGCCCCATGAAGCTAAGCATTTATTCATCATGATTCTTCCTTACTTTGAATGTTCAAATTTAATGGTGTTTCCTCTTTAAGCCAATGGTAGTTGCCTTTTGACTGGTGGTTACAGTGCCATCAAAACATAATATTTCTGTGTTCCATGTGTATTTTGTGTGTTATTTGTTACTGTTGGCATGCTAACCATTGGCTGACCAATGGAGCATTATTTACATTGCCACTAAAACATAATATTTTGTGTGTTATTTTTTGCAAATTATTTTGCCTAATCTATTTGTTTGGGAGGTATTTTTAACTGTGTTTGTTATAAAGCAAAGCATGCTTACCAGCATGTTTGCCAGCATGTTGTGAGCAAAGCTAATATTAGAACGATCTAGTGATATTTTTAAATAATAAAAATCAGTGATTATAGAAGATTAAAAAAAAGGAAAGATAAGCATGCTTGCCAGCATGTTGTTTGTGTTCATATCACATGTGTTGCATGATTGCCTCATCAGTCATTAGTAATGCAGTTTGTGCTTAAAGTATCACCATGTCTTCTAGTTTTTGTGCATGGTGCTGACTTTGGTTCATTCAACGAGTAGATGTGTCAAGACAAGACCAATTGTCTTCTCTCTTTGGGCAGTATCACGTTGCATCTTTCCATGATTGGACTCTATTAACTTCACTGTAAATGACTAATGAGTCACGTTTGATAATTATGTTTGTTCACTGATAGTTTTTCCTTTTTACTTGTTCAGTACCATAATGGGGACATCTCAAACTAAAGATATGGGCCATCCTCGACAACTGCCGTCCAACAAGGTACATACTAATCTGACATGGGGCTCTGTTGAGGAACTAGACTACTAAAGCTGCTTTGGTGATCTATCAGATACTCTGGATAATGATATTCATACTTTATTTTGTTCTACAGGTGGATTTTCTTTGGTGCTGTAGTGGTTAGCTAAGACACCTTGTGGTAAGCAGTTGACGAACTTACTCCCATTAGGTCCGTGGTAATTTGCCAGATGTAAATTGCTTCCGTGAGAATAGTTTCAGTTGTGGTTTAGCGTTGTCTTGTCTGTATATACTGGATAATTTAACAATTGGTCATTTGACTATTTTGGTTTCATATATTGTATTGGGAGGCATAAATCTTGTGTAATTTGTCCAAACAACTATCTGAGAAACTGATAAGTGTTGCTTAGGTGTAACTATGTTATCATTTTCTTGGTACGTAAGGGTTGACAGAATTTGGGCACAGACCATATGTATTTATTTTTTTTTTTACATAAAGTAGGATGTGAAATGTGTATTAGGCTGTGTAAGTGTTAGCATATGGAGGAACACAAAGCGGCCTTGAAACTTTTGCAGGTGCAAGTTCTGAACTCGCATACTTTTACGAGGTTTTTTTCAGTGGTACAGCACAAAAGTGGAGTAAAGGCACAAAAAAAAAATGCAACTGTAACACAAAAGATGGTTAAGGAATAAAAGAGGCGTCCCTCATTTCGGTTAATGCATACCCCTCATTAGGAGTAGCCCAGTGGGGAACATCACCCATTAGGAGTGGGGAAATGAGAAAAAAAGCTAGGAGTAAGTTACTTGGGCTCGGCTCAAAAAGGAGCTGAACCTAGTTTGATTTTCTGTTCGTTTATATTTACTAATTACTACTCTTTTGCTTAGCCGGTTATCAACTAGACGGTTTTTAATATTTTCAAGCTATGAATGGTTCTGAGATAAAAGTTAATTTGCTTGGACCTAATCCGACTCCCCTCAATTTACACATTGATTATCACTTCATTTTCCTATTTATACAATAAGCCAAAACTCAATCAAACACATCCTAAATCAAACCTGACCTACATTGCTTGAGCTCGGCTCCTTTCTACCACCCTTCTATTACGGAAATTTATTGGCATTCCACACACAACTCGCACTAAAAAGGACAAGTGGTTAGGTTGACCAGGACAGTCAACAAGTACACCACTCCAGTAATTTAGAATATCAATATTGTTCTTTGATTGTCGTTGCATCAAAAGATCCTGCCGGTAATATTAACCACCGTTATTGCATCTTCTGAGTGATTCATACGTCCAACAACCTAAAGCATCAAATATAACTACAATATATGAAATATTTATGGCATTAGTGAGAGAAGAGTTGACAGCATTTCCCTTGCAACATCGAAATGCATGATCTATCACAATGGGAAAAAGAAGAAATAACAAGGGGAAAAAACCTTGGTCCTCTCTTCTACCTTCACTAAAGTACGTATGCAGATATGCGTGTCTGAGCATGAACATCTCCACTCTCCCGCTCATCCGGCAGCTCATAGAGAAACTTGCTCCTCTCATGTATCTTCACTAGAGTACACACGACGATATGCACATCTGGGCATGCAAGAACATGCTTAAGCTCCCCTGTGCAGTGCACATCCGTTAGCACACAAAGAACATGAGTGAACAGAAGAACAGAATGAAAACCAAATAAGGTTTGATGATCCATCAATGTCGAAACAGCAATTAACCAACAGAATCTACTAGGAAAGAGAGGTATGCTCCAGAATACAGCCAGATTATAAAGACAATTGATAAAAGAATAGACATTTCAGTAGCTTGCCAAACCTGATCCTAAAAGGAACGAATGAAAACCTGATTTGAGATCTTGACATAGTGACTGATTGTCTGATCACTACAGCGACATTTCAAGACAGTCACTGTTTATGAGCTGACACGTGCATCCTAGACGACTAGATGAAGTTTACACAGGTGAAGCAAAGATGTAAATACCCTAGTTAAATAACTCGATGCTAAAGTCAGTTCACGTTTTCTATACAAAACGTATCATCCAGATGAGAGAGAATCAGTTGAGCAGGCTACCTGAATATCAACAGAAGTTACAAGAATGCGAAGATGAGCTAACTGGTTTGCTCAATTACATCAACCTGTTCGTCCGGGGCTATAACTGTCTCATCACCTACAGTTTCCTCAGCTGGTGCTTCAGCATTTGTAGTTTCCTTGACTGGAGCTTCAGCTTCTGCAGTTTCCTCAACTTCAGCTGTACGTTCAGCCTTTTCAATTTCCCCAATTGGTGCTTCCACTGCTTCCTTGGCTCGTGCATCAGCTGTCACTTCATCTTCTGCAGTTTCCTCAACTGGTGCTTCAGCTGTCCGTTCAGTGTCTGCAATTTCCTCAACTGGTGCTTCAGCTGTACATTCAGCTTCTTCAATTTCTTCAACCGGTGCTTCCATTGCTTCATCAGCTGATGCATCAGCTGCCACTTCATCTTCTGCAGTTTCATCATCCAGTTCTTTAGCCATAGCTTCATCTTCTTCAGTTTCCTTAGCCAATGCTTTAGCTGGAGCTTCACTTTCTGCCGCTGCTTCTTTAGCTTGAGCTTCATTTTCTACAGTTTCCACAACTAGTGCTTCAACGGTAGCTTCAGTTTCTACAGTTTCCTCAACTGGTGCTCCCACTGCAACTTCAGAGTCCACAGCTTCCTCAACCATGACAGCTTGTTTAATTGTTGGCTCTGCTATTTCATTTTCCATAGTTCCCTCTGCCACACCAAATTGTCCAGCTGATGCTTCAGCTACAGCATCAACGTGTGCAGTTTGCTCAACAATATCAGCACGTTCAACCAATGTTTTGGTTGCAGCTTCTACTTGTATAGTTTGCTTGACAGTGTAAACTTGTTCAGCTGAAGATTCAGAGGCAGTTTTGGATTCGACAGTTTGGTCAATTGCCCCAGTTTCAGTGACAGTTTGATTGACAGTGTAAACTTGTCTAGCTGATACTTCTGTGACAGTTTTCGATTCCACAGTTTGCTCAATTGCCCCGGAATCTTTGACCAATTCTTTGGCTAGAGCTTCCATAGGGTCAGCTTGTGCAGTTGTGCCCTCTTGTTCAAATGATGCTTCACTTACACTTTGAAATTGTACAGTTGCTAAGGGCACTTCAGACACTTGAATTTCTGAAGTGTTAGCAGGTATAGCATCTGACAGAACTTCAGCTGATTCTTCTATTGGAACTTTAACTTGCTCAGTTGTGTCTTGTTCAACTGATTCTGCGTTTAAAACTTCAACTTTCGAATTAACATCAGATGGAGCTTCAACTTGCACTGCTTGCTCAATTGCATCTTGTTCACCTGGTTTTTCAGTCAAAGTTTGAGCTTGGAACTCATCCAGACGTACCTCAGCCTCATCTGGGACTCCAACCACAGTATCAACTATAATGGTATTTTTTGAAGCTTCAATTGAAGCATCAGCAGTTGAAGTGTCTGAGACAACCTTAATGGAGCCCTCAGTCGGAGGTTCTTGCCTGGAATGCTCAGTCACATCAACTTGTTTCACTGCTTCTTCTGTTTGGGCTTTAAAATGCAGAGATTCAGACAAAACATGCTCCACTTGTAGAGCTTCAGCTAAAGTCCCAACTTGCATAGCACCTATTGGAACTTCAGCTGATGCTTCTTGCACAGTTTGCTGACCTGTGTGAAGTTGTTCACAAGTTGATGCTTCAGCAATCGCTTCAACTACAGTACCATCTGTACAAACATGAGCCTCTTCTGGAGCTTCAGGTACAGCATCGATTTGCATTTTATCTGAAAGAACTTCAGCTGACTCTTCAATAGTAGCTTCAGCATGTAAAGTTTGCTCAATAGTGTTTTCAGTTGGTGCCTTAGACACAGCTTCCATTTGTAACATATGCGATGGAATCTCAACTGATGTTTGAATAGGAGCTTCAATTAGCTTTGTTTCACCAATCATGCCTCCAGATGATGCTCCAGCTGCAGCTCCAGCTTGGGTGGTATCTAACTGACCTTTAACTGAAGTTTCGTCCTGAGTGTAGACTTGTGTGGCTTGTTCAATCATGTTAACTTGCTCAGGCAACCCTTCGGTTACAGATTCAGCTTGTACACCTTGTGCAACTGTCCAATCTTGTTCAATTGGTGCTTCACTTATAGCATTGGCTTGCAACATTTGTTTCACTGTGACAACTTGATCACCTGATGTTTCACTTATAGCTTCAATTTGCCCAGTTTGCTCAGTATCAATTTGGCCCATTTGCTCGACCATATTGACTTGATTGACTGATGCCTCATTTACAGTTTCACTCTGCCATATCTGCTCAACCATGTCAACCTTTTCAATTGATGCTTCTTTGACAGCTTCAGCTTTGTCAGTTGGGTCAACCCTGTTATCTTGTTCAACTGATGCTTCTTTTCCAGCACCTGTTTGCACAGTTTGCTCGATAATGTCTGCTTTTCCAAGTGATGCTTCACTAGTTTCAACATGATCTGGTGGAAGCTCAGACTCTCTTGGAACTAGAACAAAAGAAATGGTACAGTAAAGATATAATTTTGTTGGAGTTTCTCATTTACTTTCATGAAATAAATAGAGGGCATGCTTACCAGGAACCTCCAGGCCACCATCTTCAGGGCATGTCCCAAGATTATTTATTTCTGTCATGCTTAGAGAAAATGGCATGTTCACAAGCCGATAACTACGGAGTGAAGGTCCAAAACTGCTATACTTGCCAGCAATACTGAAAGCCCTTTCAGCATCAGCATACTTCTTGAAGACAACTTTAACACTATTTGTGTTCTTGTGCACTTCAGTTTCAGTTTCTTTTAGTGGTCCATAGCGACTGAACATCCTAACTAGATCAGTTCCAGAAGGAAGAGCAGTTGACCTACCAAAACTCAAAACAAGTGCAGTGGGCTTGCATTCGTTGATCATCTTTTCCTCGACATGGATAATTGGCCGTTCTATCACTTGTATCTGTTTCTTAGGACTAGGTAATCCAACATGCAGATGCTGTACAGTAGAAGAAAGATGATCTGATGAAGGCACGTGTGTTTCTCGCAATGATCTCCGCCTACCTCTTGGCCATGCATTGGTCTTTGTTCTTCTAAGGTTATGAATTGGGTGATTATTTAAACTGAATCCCGACCAGTAGGAATCCTGCATATGATCAGTGCTTTCTATCTCAGGAGAAGGCAAAATCTTCCTCTTTCTTCCCCTTTTTGATTTAACTTTTTCAATGATGCTTGCTTCGGTAGTAGTTGAAACAACATAATTTCTGTAATCACTGAAATAACTAATTATCATGGATGAGAAACTATATCCGTTCATTGGCTCTGTGGCAACCAAACAGAGCTGTGAGAACAATTCCTCAGGATCGGCAGCATGATGCCTATAAATGCGTCTCCTCTTTGCCCGTTTCTCCACAGTAAGTTCTATAGCAGCATCGTCACTAGAAATATCAAATTCACCATTCTCAGCTTCAGCACTATTCCTCTGAACTGTTGGTTCATTCTGAGACTTCACAATGGAGGAGGATCCAGTCAGCTGGCTTGCTGCACGCCGAATGCACTCCCCAATCTTGAAAGAACTACCAAAAGTTGGAGTTGGTGACTTGGTCTGTGAATCTCCAAATGAGTCAAGACTTCTTTTCTTTCTGTTCTGTGAGTCATCAAAATCATCATAGTCCATAAGCGTTACTCTTTCCAGTGAGTCATCAACATTGATGCCATTGGTCAGATTAGAAGTGACCTTTTTCGCTGTTAACTCCAGGTCATCCTCATGCTTTTGTTTAGGGGGTCTCCCTCTGCCTCTTTTGGGCTTATCATGACTAGGATGTACTTCATCAATGACAGCTTCCCCTGACATAGCACTCTTTGTGGAAAAAGCGTCAATGTCATTCTCAACCCATGCACTGCCAGTTTGAAAGGAAGGAAGTTCAGGGCATCCTTTAGACCGATAGAAAGATGTGAGTTGTGAACAAGCTATCACTAATTCCAGCAGATCACCCCCTTGTCCAGGGAGCAAAGCCAATGACTTAACATAGTGAAGAAGGTTTTCTGGACTAAAGTAATTTAAGATGTCGGACTTGTCGACCGTAGAGCAAGTAATTTCATCTCTTAGCCCAGCATTTTCAACCATATATGACATGCCATTATCAGAGAGCTCTTCTGGCAAACAAGAACAGCTCATCCCTGATAGCACCC
The DNA here is from genome assembly GCA_019359835.1 of Pharus latifolius. Taxonomy (NCBI): domain Eukaryota; kingdom Viridiplantae; phylum Streptophyta; class Magnoliopsida; order Poales; family Poaceae; genus Pharus; species Pharus latifolius. The sequence goes on along the minus strand of CM033323.1, from coordinate 9,732,267 downwards.
GCCTTGAGACTTCTTCAAGTGCATGATTAACTGAATTGATAAATGCATCGGAACTACTCTGTTTCTCCATTTGTGAATAGTTTGTTAAGAAAGGCTTCAGCTGGGATTCATCACACCATGCAAAAGTATTGTCACCAAAATACGCTACCAAATGGCAGCCCTTCTTCTGGTGCTTCAACGCCAACTCAGAAGCATCTGAAGCATCAAAAATTTCACCAGGCCACCAAGGGTGGCTTTTTACTTTACCCCAGACAAGATCAGACACTCGAAAACCACCTTTATCAAGAGGAGGAAGGCAGTATCTAACACGGTGATCAGAATTTGTTGAACCAACAATTTCATTACTGCCCTGATTATCCCCGTTGTCAGAAATTTGCTCCACATCATGCTGGAGCAGTTCAGATCTATCAAACTGCTCCTCCGGTATGGGGGGCCTGTCATCTACACAGATCTTGGTGCATCCCTTGACGTCACCAAGCACACTGTTCGTTATCTCCTTATTACCATGGGCTATACCATTATCCCTTTCTTTATTTCCCACCCCAGAGGGAGTTGCATTAACACAACTTTTATCAACTCTATCGGATTCTGCAATGGTGTTAGAACATTATTCAATGAAGTATAATGAGTCAAAAACACTATCATCAACAGGCCACACATCAAACTGACCTGAGCCATGAGTACCCTCATTGCCAGCTTCAGCATGTACAGGAGCGGCTGAACCAGAAACTCCCATCGCCTCATCAGCAACAGCTTCAACCTGAATCAGCTTCCCCTCCACCTCACACTGCACGCTACCAGATTCCTGTACCACCCTCTCCTCCCTGCCACCTTCCCCATTCAGTGCCTTTGCACCCTCACCAGATTCATCTCCACACCCCTCTGAACTAACCAAACATGCCACTTCCGTCGCATACAACAAATCATTCGCCGCTCCTGCCACCGCCACCTCATCACCCCCTCCTGCATCCGTCATCACTGCATCCCCCGCCGTCACGACCACCCTCACCTCACCAACACCAGCCACCTCTTCCACGGCCTCCATCAACGTCACATCCACATCTCCCTTTCGGTCCGAGCTTCCCACCAAGCTCCCCTCCACCATTACTTCGCCATCTGTGCAGGGCTCTTGAGCAGCTGCCTCCACAGCATCCACCACCTTGCGCTGCTCCTCCTCCTGCTTTGGGCCGGTAGGGCCGCTGTCTCCCCCCGGATCCGAGTCCGGATTCGAGCTCATCGGAGCGAGGCCCTCCCCGGCGAGCTCGGGCGAGGAATCTGGGGGATTGGAGCAGAAAATTAGGCATAAAAAACTCAGAAATCTCTCTCGATCTGGCTGCTGCGGAGTGCGAAACCCTAAGAGTGAGAGAACTGGGCCGAGTACCTGGCGCGGGACGAGCAAGCGAGCGAGCAGTGGAGGTGGGAGACGACTAGGGTTTTGGTGCGTGTGTGTGCGGTGCGCGCGCGCGGGGTGTGTTTGTGTGACCTCGGGAGGTGGGGGGGGTGGAAGAGGAGGAAGCGAGAAGAGACGCCGAACCGGACAACCGGTTGGGCTCGATGTGCACTGGAAATCGTGGGATTGGAGCTCGTGGTCGTGGGAGTGAAGCTGTGAAGGGGAGGAGTGGTAAGTTTCGGGTTTGGGTCTTTCGCGTGTGATTTTTGAACGGGCCACACGACGAGGTGAGTCCGGTGACGAGAGAATGTGGGAATCGGATGTGATTTTTTTTTTTTCAGAAATCTATAACTAGAAATGATATTATCTTTTATGTACTCATCTTAATTAAACACATAAAAAATAGAGAGATTAGAATTTAAATTCATAATATCCTTTTATGTGGGTAAATTGTCTGAGTATATATATGAGTGTGAAATTGAATATGATTTTAAGATATTATAGAGTTTTAGAAATGTTAAATAGTATTCAATCGTCTATTATTTTATGGTGATTGAGTTTAAGATGGCACGTGATGAAAAAATATGGACAAGCATGAAATGACAGAGAGATAGATCATTTGGAATTTTTTTTGTTAATGAAATTATTTTGTCTACCTCTCAAATCATCTCTAATAGATTCTCATCCTCTGACTTAGAAGTAGATGAGAAATTTGTCAGTTCTCATAAAATAAATAGTCATTTTAATTTTTCTTTCATATCAATTTAAACTATTTAAATTTTGATTGACTCGTTGAGATTTTAAGAAAAACATCATCTACTTTTATTTCTCTAGAGTAAGGATACTAATCCATCTCCAATTGCTAGAGTTAAACAATTTAACTCATAGGATATGTTTGGAATGTAGAAATTTTATAAAAATTTTGGAGGAAACCACATTCCAAACAGGATTTTACAAGGAAGATATATACTACATCAGTATAAAGTCAAACTAGAATCAAACTCGCTAATACAAAAACTCTAGAAAAGACTAAAGAGTGTACCACATCATTAGAACATCTCACAAAAAAACAACTTAAATCAATTTTAAAATGACTTAAACCAATTTAAAATAACTCAAAACTAATTAAAATTTAACTTTGTCATCGACATGTCAATTTTTAAAATTTTAAATTCTTTAGACTCACCTATCATTTGATATGAAATGTAAATTTCTGAGTGTTGACATATAGCACGAAGTGGTGAGGTCTAGAAACCGTGTCTTTGTCGGTTGCATGTTGAGCACTCGTGCAAGTAGTGAGGCCAACACATATATAGTCTTCTCTCTTCTATAAGTGCATGTGTAGATGTATAAACTCAATCCTGACAATGACATTGGATTAGACGCCCTAAAAGAGTTGAGAATTTTTCTCTTTCAATTCTTGTATTTATAATGGAGAAGTTATCAAATAGATCATAGTTCTAATTTTGTCTAGTATTGCATAGACAACGAATAGTTCTACTGAGACCCATATTTCTATCTTAGTATATCTGATTGTATTTTTTTTTTATAGCGTGTAGATCATAGAGACCCATATGTCATAAACAAATATTGGAGGACACAAAACTGAAACATGGTCTGTGTACACCAAACCTACCGATAGGCAAGAACAGGGCCAGTTGCAATTCTGTGAGATCCACAGCAAGAAGAGCTGCATGTAGTAGGCAATGACACAATTAGCAGGATTAAAAAAATAATAATATTCGTGAGGTCGACCATCAATGGTTATATTTTCGTTTGAATGGACAAGTGCTGTAGTTAAATGTCATGTCTTTTACAGAGTCTTGGCACGAGAATGAACAACAAGGCCACTTTCTCAACTCTGAGCAGCAGCAATCTCTTGGAGAAAATGTGAAATCCTATTGTGGACATAGAGCAAATATACATTTCTATTTTTTTGTTAGCTACTATAATCTGCTTCGCCCCCTGGTGGCACCACATGGCCTAACTTGGATCCGGAAGCTACCGTCTATGAAGTAAATTTACAAAATCTCTTCTTAGATGGCAATCTGAAGAGTGCAATAGGCAAAAGTCTGCCAACCCGACAAAAATTGCACCCGTCTCTCTTGGAATTCCACTCGTGTGCTCCAAAACTGCAAGAAACAAGTTGCATCTCCTTTATGTGTTAAACTTTATATGCATGTCTTCCTCATCCGCCAACAGAGCGAATGAAAACGGTCTGAATTTGTGACCATCACCATGGTAGAACTTGTTCATAAACTCGACCCAGTGGAGCCGCAGTGCATGCAGGAAGGCACTTAATGTCTCCATCATGAGCAATATGAATGCGGTTGCAAAGGCAAAAACAAGAAGCCCCACTAACTTCACGATAGGACTGTCATACCTGTCAGCAGCACAATAAAGAGTTGAAGTGAATTCAAGCAATCAGGCATGTCAAAATCTTGATGATGACTTCCAGTTTATGGTAGTTAAATGACAAGATAGACATTAGTTTATATCAGCATTCCCAAAACCATTCTGGAAGTAAAAACCACCAGGCTGCAAGTGCCATTCTGGAACAGACCCTAGCGTAATGTCCAACCAAAGTCAGTGAGAAACCAGTGGGTTTTGGCAGGTTTCTGATGAAACCCAAATGGACTCAGCATGGTATCACATTTTTGTCCTTCTTTTGAAAGCATATTGATATAATGTGTTTACATCAAAGGAAAAAATTGCTCAAACTTGGCATAAATACTCCATAAATCAGACTATGGTGCCCTAACTCGCTGCTTTTTTAACCATTAAACTGGATTGCATAAAAAATAATTTGATCTTGATCGATTGCTGTCATTTTCTAAAACCATGATTTGCATATGAAAAATTGGATAGAAGATTTCTCATGAGGATCAAGCAATATGTAATAGTGACCAACAATTTTTTGTTAAAGGAGACAAAGAAGGGAAGGAAGTGTTAAAGCTTACCCCCATGCAAGTAGTAGTAGTTTCTCATAGAAAACTGTCGACAACTCAGAATGCGCCAAGCTGAAAATTGAAAGAACAGATGAAAATAATTGGTGGAAGTAACACAGTCAAATGCAAAAAGGAAACTAAAAGGCAAACCTCAGGGCCCAAAGACGGAGATATGATGCAGTGTTTGAGACTGCACCGAGTATGAACTCAATAGAATGTATCATTTGGTGCACAAAAACTTCACTGAAATTGAAATCCTTGTGACGAGATCTTGCAGAGTCGGGTTCAGAATCAGGATCCATTTCGGATGTCCCAAGAAAGCGATATGTTTGACCTTGAAACCTCTGCATCCAGGTAGGAACAATTAGTAGTCCCCCAGAAATTACAACAACCCAGTTTTGTTGCCTGTCCAAACAGCATTCATAGCTTCTTTTGTTCTCCTCGCACAATAGCACCATTCACTTATAAAGAACCATGCATAGTGTCTCCATTCTACATGGTAGCATGGCATCGCTGTGCAAATTTTCATGTTTTCCCATTTAAGTGCAGTGTTTCAGCATGCAAACTATTAAACTAATAACATACGAATGGCTGGAAAAATATGGAACACTGGATGGTATATTAAGGCATCCCATCAATCTCATTGCAGTTTATCTTTGGGGCAACATGATTCTTAGCAGGAGTATGGTTGGTGGGTTCAACCATCAGTACCAGAGTCAGTCAATCTCCCTCTGAATCCGAGTGTTTTGTTCAGCTGAATCAGACTGCAGATCTTAGACGGCAGCCTAAACAGGCTAGTTAGGCAGGAGAGGAGGTTATTCCAACTCGATTCCTTCTTGTAGCAGCCAAATCATGAATAGTTCAACAGCTCTTTCAGTTTCTTAATGTAAAAGAGGGAATGAGTTCAGATATCTTGCTGCCATTTTCAGGGTCTGGCACCCAGCAAATACATAAATTTCGCTGGTCCTGGACATTATTTTGCAATGATGAGGTAGTACATCCTAGACTCTATGCAGAATGTACCTTTAGTTCTGCAAAATTGTGCAGGCAATACATATATGCACAAAATGTTTCAGTTGAATTTTAACTCAAACTGAAACTTTATAAGGAAACATGAAATTACTTTTAAGTGAATACTAAATGTCAGTCCTGATTCTATCTGTCGAACAATGTATTTGGATTCTCTATCCATTTTGTTGATGAACCAAATAGATTTGGGATCGAGCTACACTCCCCCCACATTATTTTCTGATTCCAACAGCCATCATACTCTAATCCCGATTCAGCTCTAATCAGGCACCAATTGCCACCTAGTCGGAGTAATAACTCAACTCTACACATTATGCCACTATATGTACTACAATCGTTATGTTATTGTATTTGCACCACACAGATGCAATTAACACACTAACATTTGCTGACAACCTGAGACTATGGTGACAGTTAATAATTGAAGTATGCAAAAATGAGGAGGCCATGCAATGAACATTATTCCTTTTTCCAAGAGTAGTTTTCTTTTGAGGCTTCCACTATGTAAAAGTTCTTGCTCTTACTAGAAATAATAATAAAAAATTATTTGTGCAGTATTTAAAGAAAGATTAATTGAGAACCACCCTTTTCAGATTTTTCATGGTGCCATGTCAATCAATGTCAAACTTCATCATATTGTATCAAAATCAAGCTTCTTATTTCAAATATACCTCTTTATGAAGTTTCTTTAAGATGAAAGGCTTTGGGAAGAGCATCCATGGAACTGCTACAAGAGCCATGAGCAACAAAAGAATCTGACAAAAGAAAAAGAAAAAGAAAAAGAGGCTAAGGAAAAAAACCTCTCATGAGTTGGCATGCAAAGGACGCTGCAAATAATGAAGTTTCCTTATTCTGAAAAAATATGATAGAACCTGGAGTTGTTTTTGACCCCAAAAGAGTTGATTATCACCAAGATCTCCAACAGGGTCAAGGAACATATATATCATCACATGATATAGATCAGCCTGAGACCCGATGCACCACTTAATGAGAATCAGGAGTGCTAAATAACCAAAAAGGCAATTGAGAAAAATCATCTGTGGTATGAACTGGTACCTGAGGAACCCAAAAAGTTACTAGAAGCACCTTTTTTTAATCTCTAGTTTGGCAGTATCACACAACTAGAACAAAATGCAACAAATATAATACCTTATGTCAAGGCCACTTCCATGATATTTTGCATTAAAATAACTCAATATAATCCCCAAGTTCATCTGGGAAACGCCCAATAGTATAGACATCTTCATTTTCAAGGAATTTAGAAAGGGTAGCTCAGACTGACTTCCACGCCAACTCGGGTCCACACCAAAAGGATAGGGATCACGGACTTTTATGAGACCAGCAGTATATGCATCACTGGAGTATATAAAGTTTGTATTAGATCTTCAGGGATAAAGTTTAGTTAACGTATGCATCAAAATAAAAGTGTACTACAGCTGGAAGATGCTCTCTTGGCCTATACTTTTTTGATTTATGACCTCGCAAAACATATGAAATTCATAACAAAACTTCCTTGCGCCTTGTGAGACCAGCAGTATGCACGTCACTGAAGTACATACAATTGGTATTAGATCTACTGGGATAAGTATGCATATAAAAATGGGAATAGTTGGAGGGTGCTCTCTTGGCCCATATTATTTTGATTTATGACCTGGAAAAATATATGTAAATTTATAACAAAGTTCCCTTGTGTCGATTCTCAGTAGTTATCTGATGATACGTGAGAAGGTTCAATGTTTCACTCAAATACCAACCACACTAAGAATCAACCAAATAATATGGTTTTCTAATAGCTTTTTGCCATATTTGTTTAATTTCCCTACATACTCAGCACCTTGAGGACCCAACAAAAACTTACAATAGACAATTCAACAGATGTACCAACTGCCCTAGCGGATATGACAGATTATGGACACAGCTTTTAGAAAATGAAAGAATGAAAGTACACGTAGCAGAACTGAATCAGCAAACTTGGGCTGTGATGATGAAGTTTAAGATTAGCAGTTGGATGTATGCAGTCTATCTAAGTATCAAATCTGATTCAGCACATTGAATATGATAGCATGAAGATCAATGCAGTTTTTTTTCACCAAAACAGTTTACAATTTGTTGAATAAAAAGCGGTCCAAACCAGAAGCAAGTACAGGAAATAGAACTAACAGAGAAGTGTCTTGCAAAGCATAAGATATCTTTACAAAGTAAAATTTAACATTGACACATCAATAACTGTGATGATAAGATATCATAACATAATAATAAGAATCCAGTTATTATACTAGCAAAACAAAATAGCAAGTTCTAGAGCTTAGTTGAGCATCCAGAGTAAAAGAACATATAAAGAAGAAAATGCATGATCTCACTATTTTAAATCATCAAAAGGTGAACCTCATACCTACAGCTTGTTTCCCGACATTCATATGCAGATTTGCCAAATATGTGGTATGGAACTGAGAAGAATTCATTGTATATTAGCCCACAGTATATTGAAAACAATGCCATCAAAATGATCACATACCGCCCACCAAATGCCATCTCCATAAAGCTACCAAGTTTCTGAAAGTAAGTAAAATACAAAGTTGACAACGGACCAAGTTGAATATATTACTTCACTGGCAAGTATAAATACAGAATGTGTTTTGGTTTGATCTGAAAATGTTAAAATACCAAAGAATTTTCAGACATAACCTGCAAGAATTAAATGAACATATTCAAAATGGCAGAGAATTTGAAGGGTGGGCCTATCATCAAAGAGATAGAGGCATGCGTGGCCTAGAAGACTTGGGCGTGTTACATGTTAATGCTGGTTGTTCTACCAGTCAAATACGGTAATACCAAAGTAGTAATACTTACCGCCAATGTACTACAGTACCAAATGTTAAAAGCATCACCAAAGAAGTAATACAAAAGTTGTACCAAAGAAAGCATGCACTAAGATATGCCAGAGTGAGTTGAACCAGTAATATAGTAACACTAGGATATAGAAGCATGGAGAAAAGCGCCACTATGATTGTTAATGTGAGTTGCACCCTTAATACGGTAATATCATGATATGTTAATCCAAGTGGTATATGCCTATTTGTACTGGTTTGCTACTAACAGTGCATTTGACTTGACTTAAGTTTTAGCTTCTTAGATAAGCTGAACCTGTGTCAACAAGGGCTTAAATTTCAGGTTTATATTTCAAATTAAAGCCCTTTTTGAATTAAGAGCACCAAATAAGCATAAGCTCTCTCCATCGACTTATTGAGCTTACAAGTTTAAGTCGGCTTATGAACTTAAGATAAGTTAATCCAAATGGGCCCTAAAGTGGTACCAAAGAGAATTAAGAAAAACTCACATATCTAATATGTGAATATTACATATGTTCAACATAAATGGATATATCAATACCATGTATCTAGTGTTCAAGAGTCTTTACTTCATATGCAGTACTGAAACAATTTGACTTAATTTTGGCAACCACAGGCTCCAAAGGCTGATTTTTTCTACTTAGATTTTTTTTAAAAAAAACATTGTTTAAACAAAGTTCCACAAGGAAAGCTGTCATGTCTCGATTATCTTCAGGATAAATGTGAATTTGTATGCCCTTCAAGGATACCCCCAACCAGGGTTCTAAAACCAGTGGGAACCGGCCAATTAGCAGCAGTAACCAACCAAAGCATCGAGGGCCAAGATACCAAATTTCAACCAGTTTTCACTCTGAGTTATAACCAAGTTACTCTGACCTATGCTGATGTATTACCGATTCAAGCTAAGTCAAACCAATTCAAACCGAGTTTGGCTGATTCATGGCTTCCCGGAAAAAGTTCAGGAATCGGGCAGTTCCCGGTCAGTTTCCAGCAAACCAGAAGGATCCAAGAACTAACCCAAATCCAGTTTTATGAACCCTGCCCCCAACTAGTAATGATGATTTACCACAATCTGAATGTTCACTTTCCAAATATAATAATTCATGGATCAAAATAGAGCAAAACAAGGCATAGACAGGAACAAACTAGGAAAAAGGACGAGAAGGAAGCACACAGAAGAAGAACAAAATGGTGATAAACAATTGCACTATTCAAAAAATATTAAAGAACATCTGTGCAAACTGCCATCTTTTCTTTTACTATAGCTCTAATATAATTCTGGATTCATACCAACAGGAGTTTAAATTAAGCATACCAGGGAGGAAAGTTTCTTCTCACGAAGTATAAGAACCAAAGCTCCTAGTAATAGACATATCCCATGACCCCAATCTCCAAACATAACAGCAAAAAGAAATGGAAATGTAATAACAGAATATACTGTTGGATTGGCTTCTTCATATCTTGCAACACTGCAATAAAACAGACCCATGATCAGTTCACTATCACAATAACTAGTTCATATTTCCATGACATGCAATTTTCCCAAAAAATAATCAATAAATATGGTATTCAAGTTCACTTGTGTAATAAGATACACACCCATATGCATCAACAATTTCCTGGAAAGCCTTGGTAAATTTATCAGTTCGGAAATATGTTGGCAGTGATTCCGTAGTGTCCATCTCATGAAAAATTGTTCCCACTTGTGAATTGCTGTTGAGTGTTGCATGCTGCAAAGCCTCCTTGATCTGAAACACATTTCAGAGAAGACACTGAGCACAACAAAATGGCTTCTAATTATTGATGCAAAATAAAGTAAAATTATGACCTGAGATTTAGCGAATATAGGACACCATCCTTCCCCTACAAGGCATTTCTTTGTTACATCAAAGTTGAGCATGTTAAGTGTATCATATACAGCTTTCTCCTTTTTTACCTAAAATGAACAGATAAAGTTCTGATTCAATGTCTCAGGTAGTAGAGAAAAAGGAACCATACCTTTTAGGGTTGACGAAATATGTAAACAGGAAATGATAAATGGTGCAACTTCAGTACCATGATTGTCCATCTCCATAGTTGGGATCCTACTGACTCAAGCACTTTGTTCCGGTGCTGGATTCCAGCATCCAAAGTGACCTCCAAATCAGAGAGGCGCTCTGACACCTGCCAAAAAGTTTCATGGAGTTATTACTTACCCAGGTAATCAGACTTGTATGCAACTGGATGCACAAAAGAATGAATGAATGTGCAAAATAGTATGACAAAAATCAGCGGTGTACAACCATCCAAAAAAAAAAACCATTTCCATCTAGGAAAAAGGATAATAGTTAGCCAAGTAAGACCAAAGACATAATACTATTTGATGGGAAACAAACTAGTGTGAAGAATGCAACAAAACCAAATTTGCAAGACAAGCACCTAAAGTAGTAGTGAATCAATGTACAGAACAAACAAGATAAATCTACATGACTCAATCTGTGTTCTGTGTTGTGTAATGTCTTGAGAAACTTACAATCTCATTTCAGACAAAAGTAGCTCCCATCTTAACAATGCATATTGCACAAATGACCATCTTAAATCAGAAATATCACAAATGGCCATCTGCGGTGTCCAGTGGCGGAGCCAGGATTTGATGTAAGGGGGGCCCGAACATATAACATATCGACAGAACAATTTGCACCATAATACTGCAAAAGTCTAAGAGTTAGATATTTACATACATATGACTGATGTCTCATTGATAAGAGCCCTAGGCCCTATAGTTAAATCCCACTTTCAGTGTCTTTTAGCAAATTTCTTCGATGCTCTTATAACTAATTTTGTGTACTCTAATCACATATTCATTCTACTGCTAGCTTAGGAGACTGAAGAAATAACATACTATGTACCAATAGCTAGGGACGTAATTGGTCAATCAACCTTTCATCATAAACTTCATGGTTTGTTTTTTTTTTTTTTTAGAAATCATAAACTACACAGTACACCCACTACAAGGAATAGGTGACCATAACTAAAAACCTTTCCAAAACTTTCCATAAGATCCACAAAGAACCACACTCACTAGTCAGCACTACCTCCAGAAATCTCAGTGGTGCGAAAAGTTCTCAGCAGAGTGCACCGACTCGCCGTTCGTGATTCTTAAGAGGCAAATAGGGTTTAGTGTTTAGGTGAACTGCCTAGCTAGTGTGTCCATGGAAGGCATAAAGTTTTTAATGGATCTCAGCTATGGGCTTTGGGATGCTGGGCCCCGAAGAGAATATATTGGTCTATGGGCCTACAAACTACTCTTTGTGGGCTTGGGAGTTGGAAGCTTGAAGTCCTTCGTCTAAACTGTGGAGCAAGGGGGTCTCACTGCTTGCCTTCTTCCAAGATGTCGGCATTTAAAGGGTCTAAAGGCAGCCACCATCGGCAAAGGGGGGGCCCAGGCCCCGGCAGCCCCCCTGCTGGCTCCACCCTTGGCAATGTCACAAGCTTCATATATTGCACAAATGCCCATTTTCACAACTGTATATTACACAAATCCAACTTTGAAGGGCATGGTTAAGACTTATCACCACTTTAAATAGGCATTTGTGATATTTCTAATATAAGATGGCCATTTGTGCAATATTCAAAGTTAGGATGGGCATATTTTCAATTGCCCAAAACAACAAAACGTTGTATAAACAGGCTCAAAACTTTCCAAGAAATACAAATAAAGTGCCATTCAAAAAAAAAATAGAGTTAGTAGGATACCTCATTGGTAATTTGTCTCTGCTTAACTGTCTCCTCAGGTACAGGGTAGCAATGTGCCCCAAATGAATCACAAATCCTAAGTATTTTTGCTTTAGTCTGCTCCCCAGAAAAGAAAATTACAAAAACAATTTTCTCCACCTGTCAGAATGAAACTAAATCATTAATATTTTACTGAGCAAATTTGGAACTTTCAAGGACCCAGTGAAGTGCTCCATGCATTTTTCTTGAAATGAAACATTGCAACAGATATTAATTAGATAAACAAAAACTAGGTATAGTGCGAAATGATGGGAAACTAAAAAAAGGGAAAATAATTTGAGGCGAATTGCTATAAAATAACTCAATTGTGCACTGGAATCAGCAAGTGCAAACCAGGATTGCCACACCTCTTCGCCAGATACAAGATCAGTGGTCGGCCCCTCGGCAGGTGCCTGATTGAAAAACATATTCCCCCTAGTAGCTCGGAAAAGCATACGCTCAAATACCAATGTATTGGACTTCAATATAATCCCACCAACAAACCTCAATCCAGAATTTCCTGAAGTCCCATGGTGCAGACCCTGAGGGCATTTGTGTTATGACAGAATGAAAGACATGAGACATGTTACTTTAAGGATGAGAACTAAGTGAAGACCTGCTCAAGCAAATAGGTATCCCCTTCCTTGCTGTATATGTGTTCATCTAGCTCCCGCTCAGTTGGAGCTGCATGATTATGAGAAGAGGCAAGGATTTCACCTGCCTGCAAGAAGTTGTCTAAGAGAAGGAACAGGATAGAAAAGGGAGCGCTAGCAAGTCATATTTCAAGCAGATCACAAGATGTTTCACATATAACTAAAGAAAATAAACTTGTAATTGCCAAGCACTGAGACCATTCAGAACTTAGACCCAGTAAGCGGTCAGCTATTATTAACAAATTTAGTTGATGATTTCTATAAAGAAACTCAAGTTACTCCAGAGTTATTATAAAGTTGATGGATTGCTCCCAGACATTACAGTTCAGAAGCATACCAGTGAAGCTTGTTTATCAATTATCATAACATCGTGGCAAGAAATACATAGAATTCATGAAGAGTTTGGTAAGAATCAACATACAACCTTTGACAAGACCAGCTTGAATTCAAGAAGTTCATTGTATGTCTGCCATAGCTTCTTGCTGTTTGTATTCATCTCAAGCAATTCATGCTCATATTCACCCAATTTTACCTGGAGAAACATCAAAAAAAGCTATTACCATAAAATAACAGAACTTCAGTTATGTGAAAATGTGCTTAAAAAAAATTAATAATGTACCTCCAGCTCCTCCAAATCAATATCTGGTTGCAATATAGGGCGAATAGAATATCTGACACTGGCTTTGTTCATCTGATCACTAAAAAATCTTAGTTTACGTGACATTTCTGCACATCGTTTCACCTACAAGATAATTTTGGTAAGTTGCTAAATGAAGCTTACATCATATCAAGGAGTCACCAAGGTGGCACAACACCATTTCTTTTTTTCTTTTAAGGGGTGGGGATTGGAATAGTGTAGCAAAACAGAACAAAATCTAAGATAAAATTATTAGAGAAGAACGAGCAAGACAGACAATTATCCCTCCATTTTATAAAATAAGTCTACTTTATGTTTATAGACGTTTCACAATTTAAACCTACTTACAATCTTAATGCACTATATAATGCACCGTTCACAATTTTGCGCTCTCAAATATTATTTCTAACTCCTCCATTAATACTCTTCCATATTTTATTTAATAAGAGTACTATAGTCTACTACCAATTTCTTTTCCTCTTATTCCGTGCCGCTTTATTTCCCGAGTACACAGAAAATAGACTTATATTGTGAAATAGAGGGAGTAATAGTACATTAAGTGTTTTGTGCTTCATGTGCAGTGAGTGTAGGAGCCAATAATGAATTTTTACATGATGTTATATTCATTTCGCAATGAATTCACTTGATGTCAATGCATGTTAGTTAGAAACTCAAAATGGATTTAGCTTTATTTGAATTAAGACATGTTAAGAACTCAGCAGTCAAATAAACTGTCAAATCAAAATTAATGCATCTCTCAACCATACTGTGCTGGGGATAAAAGCAAGGACTTGTAGGTTTCTTCCAGTTTTCTGTTATTCACTATTAGCCAGATATATGTAGGCATAAGCATGTTTGTCCAAGTAACTTGATTCTGGATCCTGTACTAATGATACTGTATACAAAATGTGATTGATAAATCATCATTCCAACATGAAGGCAAGGCTTCTATCAGCTGGATCTCATAATCATTATACCATACATGTAAAGGCCAACAAGAGCCAGTGAGTCAAGATGAGATTTGTGCACAGCACAGCAGACATAAGCATTTAGCCATTTGTTTTCAAATCAGAAACAACAAATTTAAGCAGGCAAGAAGTCTACTGTCCACATGCTTAAAAACAAATAAAATCAATGCACATGTAAAGTTCATCCAGAAAGATTATCAATATGGTTTCATGTATTGATAAAAAAGAAACAATCCATCTGACTTATGCCAAATGCATATGATACACCGATATGTTCCCAATTGAACAAAATTAAATAGGGTTTGGGTTCCTAGCAGTAACGGGTCATCCTAGCCTGGATCAGAAAATGTAATACCGACCAGAAATAGGGGGATAGAGTGTTAAGCTAGAAGATTGTATAAACTAATGATTATATAAGATTGGATAAATACAAAAACTTAATAAAAAATGCAAAAAAAACCAAAAAAAAATGAAGAGTGGGCCGGAATCACCGGGAAACCAGCCAGTTCCTGGCCTCCCGGCCAAGTCCAAGAACCAATCCCAAAACGGAAAACCTGAACCCTGAAATTAAATTCGAGTACTACAGTTAAATCGAAGCTAAGATCTTGTGTAAGAGAGTAACAAAAGTGCATGAAAAGAGCTATGACCAATAGAAAACAATGAAATGAAGACTAACACAAGTTGGAAACCTGATTGACAAATGTGCGCTGGAAAGGACTTTTATCCTCATTCAACTGCAAAATAATGAAAAGAAAATTAGAAGTCAAAAGTTGAAACCATGTCATAATCAGAAGAAATTAATTTTCTTGACAGAGTTAGGTGCCCAAGGGAGAGGGAAACAGATTCCCCACACTTGCATTTGCATCTATTTTTAAGGAATAAAATAATTAGCCTTAACAATGGAAGACAGCAATTTTCTCCAGAATAAAAGTCTACTACTAAATCCAAAAATGGAGCAATTTGCACCACATGTCCACATATCTGTACTGGTTTTCAAGCAGGTCCCCATTTTTTTTAGTTTTGTCACTGGGTTTCCATATTTGTAAAAGGGGTGCAATCAGGCCACTATAGTCAAATTCTATTAGTGAGAGTAATGTCTCAAGTGAGCTGACCACCTTTGTGGTAAATTAGGGGATTGTTTGGTTTGTAGAATGCTCGTGCTGGAATGGGTCCACCCATCATAGATGGATGGTCAACCATAATGGATGGAATGGAATAAGGTCATTTAACCAATTTTGTGGGATCGCCCCATGTCATAAGTTGTGGAATGACCCCATGCAATGAAAAAGGCGAACAACGGTGAAAATCACCCCATGCCAGCAATGGAAACCAATACAAATATGGTGACCTATGATGAAAATTACTCTTTTTGTGCAACCTAGTATCCAATACCAAAAAAAACAAGGTGATAATTGCTCGTTCACTTCTTTCATTATCCTCATCTCCACCCAAATGACAAAGTGAAGAAGTAGAGAAATCCTTTGCTTAGGTCCTTAATGATTCCTCATACAGGTTTGGTCAAGTAATAATTTGAACTGCTCTATTGATCAGCGAATACAATCATGCCCATCATAAGGACCTAAGCAAAGGAGATGGTGATAGATCGATGGCCTCATGCAACTCAGTGTTGTCCATTTCTTCATTGGAAAATTCTATTATAAAAAGGTCTCGCTATGATAAACATTAAAAAATGATGGATTCAGAACAGTCAGAAAAGCAGAAAAATTTTACAAATTTGTTTAATAATCAGCGCCAGCAAACTAAATAAACCACATTTAGCTTAGCAATCAAACAGCAACAGACATGGATTAATAGTTCATCTTGCTATCTCATGTGTCAATAGTTCCAACTAGATCATTACCCACAAGGCCACACCTCTTTGCAATAACAACCAAAACCTGAGCTCCGGGCCCAATCATACTCTAGATTTTTCCCTTCCAGTTGCCTAACAATCAAGCAGTATAGGGAACCAAACCCCAAAGTTCAATCACAACAGCACGGATCATTCTTATTCATGTGGTTAACAATAATGCATCCGTGAAATCAAGGTAAGAATTCAAATATTCATCCATCAGACAAGAATCAAATCTAACCTCGAAACACAGCCACCACAGCACAACAACTTTCCAATTCAGCTCCATACGAATAAATTTATTCATGAAGCACGCTAAATGCATATCTCTAGCAACCCGCACAAGCTAGCTCATCATACACGAGTACACAACATCCACCCGGTCTGGATCAAACTCACCATATCACAGAAAACATCTCCAAACAGTTACCGTTTTCCTCAACTTGTCCAAACTAATCATCCAAATATCTACACACAGTAACAGTCATTCCCATGCTCGCTCATAAACTCACACCGAGGATAGGAACCCGCCAATGCATTCATGCAACCAGCTCAGCGAAACAAACACAAACACAACGCAACCACACCCTAGTCAAGCCTTAGCATCCCGATCCGAGCACAACCAAACCGAAACCCAGACGCACAAGGAAGGGAGCCACGCGCGCGGAAGGATACCACGAGGCTAGATGAGATCGGGGGTTGGAGGTAGGGAGGGCAGCTACTCACATCCTTGAACTGGAGTAGACCGAGCTCGCCGAGGTAGGCGACGGCGAGGCGGGCGCTCTCGGCGGGGACGATGAGCTGCACGAAGGCCATCTTCTCCGACCGGAGGTGGTCCATGGGAGGCAGCCGGCCGAACACCCCCATCTCCCCTCCAGCGTCCTCCCGAAGCCTTCAGAAGGTTCGAGAAGGTCGGGGGGGCCCGAGAAGGCGGTGTCCGTGGCGCTGCTTAGATCTGGGAGGGGATGGTCCGAATCGCAAGTGCCATGGGAGGGAAACCGGAAGCGGAGGGAGAAGGTGGCTCGGAGGACCACCTGTAACTGGCCTGTGGGCGATGACCCATTGGGCCCATCAGGTGGGTGCGGATTCGAAGGTTGTTTGGACTGAGCCACTAGCTCGATGTGAAAGGTTTATATTGTCACTTGGAGTGGCCCAAGTGGATAGTATTGAAGTAATTAGATGACTGTTGGGCCTTGGTGTCTGTGGGGGCGGATTCGTATCCCATAAACTTATGTTCGTAGTCTTTTTTTTTAAAAAAAAAAAAGACTGTCCTTATCAGTCAAAAACTGTATATTTTTACTTCTACTATTGCAAAAATCACTCTTTCTTATTTATTACTGACATACCAAATGCTATTTAGCAATTCAACACTGTTAAGAGGTGACAGAATTAACAAATGACAGATTTACCCCGAGAAATATTGTTGTTCTTCAAAAAAAAATTTGCAAAACATTGTTACCAGTGGTGTTCTATGTCGTAGTATCACTAATACTTGGCCTATATTTTCATATCATAGATAATCAACTCAACTATTCATCACAGTGTATATTCTTGCCGTTTTGAGGCTCAATCTAATGTCGGGGCACCTGCTCAGACGCTCCAAAAGAATATTCTCAGTATATTCTATGTCATGCGTGCGAAGCGTCATTCGAAACACCCACCACTCCAATACAAAAGCGCTTGGGAGGCGTTTCGTACGAGTCCATGAATAAATTAAATATTTATTAGAATTTAGGTGATTTAGTAAAACATAAATAATTTTTAATTCAAAAATCGAATATATGCTATATTTGATCTTTATATGAAAATAATTTAAAGATATACAACTTTTTCAATATAATCAAGATCTAATTTGAGTTAGATTAATACATAAATTAAAAAATAAAAATTATATACAATTTGATCCCGCGAAAATTGAGACAAAAAAAATCCCGGGCATCCATTGCCAGGAAGCACTCTCTCTCTCTCTCCTCGCTGGTGTGAAAAAAAATTTATTCTCGGGCGCCAATCGCGACACCCGGGTTGGACTCCGCCTGATGCAACCATGTCACAATTGTACTGTGCAGATCAACATCCACTGCGAGACCCTTTGCCGCCATCTCTTCTATGAGAGCAGTTACTGCGGCAATATCGTAGCTAGTGCTCACATCTAGAGCACCGCCCTCCTCTGTGATGAACACTCTTGATGTATAATATTAATTTAATAAAATAATATTTACCAGAAATAATATCGTGTACGAAGTAGCACAATAAAATAATAGATTCAGACAAAAAAAATTTATTCACAAAAGCTCGTTAGGACTTAGTAAATTGCACGGTCGACAAATTCTACCATCTATAATACACAATATGCCTGAAATTGAACTGGACATTAGCTGACACCCACCACTTATATATATATATATAAGCAGGATCAGATGATGGTGGTATCTACAATTTAGAGGAAGAGGCATAGCCTGAAGCACCTACCAACGACTACTGGAGTGGAGGTTGGGGCGAGTAATCAAGGAGTAGTGGTGTGTGTGTGTGTGTGTGTGTCTCTCTCTCTCTATATATATATATATATAAACACTATTCTACACCCACCTTTAGAATAGCTATTTTATACTCATTATAGAAACCGTCCAATCTAACTTACTAGAATAAAGTACAACTGTTGGATAGAGATAGCGGTTATCCTCTGTTTAAAGGAATTTAATATCGTTTTAATTAATAACGGCAATTTGTTTTTGAAATATTTTATTATTACTGATGGATATTCATGTCAACCGTCTTTTCATCTTCTCCACTATGCTCCCACGTCTTGTCCCGCACTGCCGCTCACGATCGCTTCCAATCCATCATGCATCGCACCCGTGTTCTCACCGACGCTGCATCTTCTCGCCGGCGCTCTGGCACTGCCAACCCGCACGCCTGCACGGTCACGTTTTGATCACAGTTAATTGTATTCGCCAACATCATATTTCCAGGTGGCCGCTCCGTTGTATTTACTGCAATTGGTTGCCGGATCCTGTGTAAGGACCACGAAGCTGGTCGACTAATCAAAGGCCATGTGGCTGGCCAACAGAGGAGTCACGATGCTGACAGGGCTAAGACCTAAGGCTAAGCGCTGAAAGTATTTTAGTTTTTAGAAAGATTGCTGTCAAACTGTGCAGTATCTGTCAGGGGTTCCTTGCAGCCACCTCTCAGCCTGAGCGAGTACCGCTGCTCACCCCTGTAATTGCTTGTCATCATCCAGCATTTAGGAATCGGGTCCATTTTCGGATCGTTTGTTTTCATTTCCGACCATCTCGGAACAGTTTCGAGCCTTAGAAGGCGTAAAAACAAAAGAAAAAGAAAAAGAGTTTCTTTTAGAAATCCAGCCCAACAGGAGGCCTTGAGCCCGGAGGCCCAATTAGCCACAATTTGCATTGCAGTCCCTGAAACTTTCCCAATTGCAGCCACATTGAAAAATTATGCACAAAGCCCCTCCGACTTCTCTAAAATTTGCAAATCAGCCCATGTGACACCAAGCTTGCTCAGAGGCTGCCACCTGCTCACCAGAACAGTACCCAATAGCCACCTTAGCCCCAGAGAAAGTCGGTTGCATTGCTCAGTACACCAGACGAAGTAACAGCACAGTATAATTTATACCATTCCATACACATAGCAGCACAATTTCATACACAGCAGCCTCACAGACAGTAGAAATTGAAGATTAACCATTAGAGCAACACAGGAGCAAGCCAAGGAGGTTTAGTATAAGCAGCAAGGGTTAGCCAAGAGCAAAGAGGAAGAGCCCAAGAACAGCAGCAAGGTAAATTAAGCCCAATTCCCAGTTTTTAGCATGCTTAAGCCATTGAATTGCCATAGTTGTTTAGTTCTTAACTGTTTAATTAGAGATAAAATGAAAATTTACAGTATTGCACTAGAACTACTCCAAATCCCCTGAAACCTGCAGATCACTGCATCCACATGAGGACCACACACCATCAAGAACATCAGTATACACAAACATCACAGGACCAAACAAGAAACCTATAGATCATTGCTTCCCATGAGACACATACAACCTCTCATCTAGCACCTCCCAGCCACCATAAGATCACACACATATGCACAAACACAGCCACACAGTACACCAGCACAGAACCAGTAGAACACGGCACAGCAAATCCAAAACCCTAAGATCTCGGCCTAGAATCTAAGTATAGAGGGACTCACCTGGGGGCGCCGATGTCGAGGACCAGGCAGCTGACGAGCCGGCGGCGCGCATCCACGCGCGCGGCGAGCTACCGCGCGGCCACGCCGTTACGGCGCGGCCAAGCGCGGCCGCGAGCCGCGGGAGAGGAGGCACAGCTGCGCAGCCCGGGCTACGGCCGACCGCGACGCAAGCACCGGCGAGGACCAAACGAGGGCGAGGCCAAAAATGAGAGTTAGGGTTTTAGCCGTGAGGTTGTAGGGCGCGAGGAAAGGCGAAAGGAGGTGGCGACAAGCCGGAGAAAGGAGCGCGCGGGGAGGAGCCGCAGCGGCGGAGCCGGAGCCGAGGGCGGCAACGGCCAGGGTCAGGGGGCGGCCGTGTGCCGTGCGTGTGTGTGTTTGTGTGTGGGGGGCCGGCGCAGAAGAGAGAGAGGAGGATTGGGCCGGCCCAAACCCGAGCCGAGCGGGCAAGCGCGTGAGTGGGCCAGTTTGGGCCCAATCAGGAGTTTCTTATTTCTTTTATTTTCATTTCTTTTCCAACTTTGATTTTTCATTTTAAATACTAATTTAAACCCAATTAAATACTGTTTTATATCTGATTTAAAATCTGTTTAAGGCAGAGATTTAATTAACTCAATAGTTTTGACAAATTAACATACACATCTAATTTAATAAGAGTTTAATCAAAATAGATGTTTATATATTCACATGAATATATTTTCACTCTTTTAATAAATCAAATTATTTCCATTTCTTTTATCTGGGCTAGTACCTAGACAAAATAGCTACAAAGATATGAATTATCTTTCCTTTAAACAAATAGCTAATCAATTGGATTTCTAATTTAAACAGTTTTCGCACTAAATTAATGTATTGACCAAATTATTTTAAATGTATATTTCAATCGTTAACAAAAATAAATATTATTTCCTTTTTGAAACTACCCAACCCAATATTTTATGCAATTCCATTATGCAGTTCAACTAAATTAATTTCGTATACTATATTTCCTGAAACTAAAACCTCTTTTCTTTTGGTGTGTTGGATGGTTAGTTGTGTTCGACCACGGGTCTGGGAAGACGAAGACATAGATACATTCATTCTTGTACTTTGTATGTCCTGTTATAGCAATATTCTAAGTATATGTATATATATAATTATATTCTCAGGAATTGACGGTAGCGAGGAACATCGGGGTAAATTGCCGAACTTTGATTTCAAGTCTGTCTACGCAGGCAAGTTCCTTCTTGATCATGTTGAAATTTCTCGAATTAATTTCTTATAATATAGTTTCTTATCTAGTCGAAATGTATCACTTGCATGAAAAGAGTATTTTTCAAAGATTGACTAGAAAGATTTATGAAGATTATATAAATATGATATAACATATATGGGATATTGAGCATGATAGTGGAAGTCTCTGAATATCGCGACAGAAGGACTTCGTTATCTATGCTATGAATGGAAATTAATAAGGACTGTAACAAGCTGACTCTTTCCTCTAGCGCCGCAACACCCGTATCAACCATAGATCTGGTATGGAACGGGCCTAGTCAAATATCTTATTTGGAAATTAAGGTCATCTCCACGAGAACGTATTAATTATGTATAAGCGCCATGGGTCGCTCAGAATAACCTAGGGGGCGTCACGGATCGCTCAAAATAATTCAGATGGATTCCGCGGGTCGCCCAAGAAGTACCCAGGACGCTATATGCTTACCCGGTGGAGTGGAGATGCTTAATGGTTGGATTCGAAAAAGACTTTGTTCTCTTGACGGTGTTACACATTATCAGAAATGCGGAGTACTGTTGACGAACACCGACACGGAAGTCAAGAGATTATGTGGGTAAAGTGGTACATCTCTGCCGAGTAAAACGTGGATATTCACTCCTTGTTCTCAGGTCGAGAATTACGTCGCAGCAGGAAAGGAGGCCTACAGGTGGCCTTAGCCCTGTGATGTAAAGTGCTCAGTAGAATTTTTCTAAACGACCAAATAGAGATTGTTTACAACAAATGTTTTAAAAGTAAAACTTATATTCCTTGACTTATTATATGCTTAAGTATGTTCTCCTTGAATATAGTTAACCTAGATCATCCTGCATTATGATTGATGTTTGCTGAGTACTTTTGTACTCACCCTTGCTATGTAAATTCTTGATAGACTTAGAATTTTCAGCTGAGAAAGAATCTACTGAAGAAGGCAACGGAGGAGTAGAGCTCACCTAAGACCCTGAGGATCCGGAGATGGACATCTACAGATACGACCACACTTACTTTGGATCTGGAGACGAAGACTTCTGAAAGCTACCGCAGAATTAGTCCTTTTGCTAGTAAGATGTATAATTTTTGGTAAAAACTGATGTTTTGTAGTATGGGTTGTTTCTAATAACAAACTCTTTATGTTATAATATGTTTAACCTGAAATCAATGCTTCTATTTCGCTACTCTGAATTGGATATTGTTCGGGAAAACATGCTTTTGTCGGGCAATGTTCATAGACCAGGCATACTACCACGTGGGTGGGATGCCGGGTCGTCACATCCTGACTGCTATTTTGAAATAGGTAAAAATATTTGACATTAACTTTACAATTTTGATAGGAACTTTTTAATTTTTGAGTCTTCTTCACTTCTCTTTCTTTACTCCCTGATGTCTTCTCACGATTTCAGGTATAGATATATTCAACCACGAACAGTTTACTGGTCGATGTTACTGTATTAGATATTGTAATTTACTGCCATATATATGGCAATTTACTGGCTGTGGTATGTACAGTCCGTCAATAGATACATATAAATTGACAAATTCAGAGTGTAATCTATAGTATTAGTATAGTAATGATGATCTATTTTTTAATATGTTGGTACAGTGAACATTTATTTACTATGTGCATCATAATGACAATGTTATGAATTATAATTTGACCATGACGATGAACACATACGGTCTAAATATAAACATACTTCGGACAATATGCATTCAAAATATTTTCTGGTGTATAGATTTACAAATCGATCAGTAAATTGTTACTTTTATAACAGTAAAATTCTGATTATTAGAACAATAAATTGTTAGTTGAGTACATCAACTTATGTATTGTTGGTACAGTGAACATTATTTAGTATGCTAATAAATTCACTGTATGAACAATCACAATTTACTGTTTGATCAAATATAATTTACGAACCTATCAGCAAATTGATCGTGGTCGCATATTTTGAAGATATATCGACCAGTAAATTTACTGTATTCAAAACATTGTCCAATCTATATAGATTTATTGAGCAGTCAGTAAATTATTATTATTATGACGGTAAATTTCTATTGTTAGAACCGTAAATTGATTGGTGAGAACATTGATTTATATATATTTAGTACAGTGAACATTATTTAGTATGTATAATAAAATGACAGTGCCACGAATTACAATTTGACCACGACTACGACCACATACGACTTAAGTACAAACAATATTCCGAAAGTATGTATTCAAAATATTATCTGGTCTATAGATTTACTGATCGGTTAGTAAATTGCTATTGCTATGACAGTAAATTTCTATTGTTAGAATAGTAAATTTCCGATGAGAACATTAACTTATGTATTGTTGGTACAGTGAATATTATTTAGTATGTCTAATAAAATGATAATGCTACGAATTATAATTTGACCACAACGACGACCATGTTTGGTCTAAATATAACAAAATTTTACCAATTGTTATAGTACTAGAAGCAATAGTAAATTGTCGTTGTTGATAAAATACTAAAAATGATACCACATTTTTTAGTAAAAAGTGTCATCCTTCTAGTAAATTGTCATTTAAATAATAAATTGATATTAGTTTGGAAATAATTAACAAGATATGATGTCATTACAAATGTTTTCAATAAGTACGGTTCCCAGTGCACGATCTTGAATTGTGACTATATCATCCACATTTATCGTACATTCTTTATTTTTTATTTGATGTTATAAGTTCTATTGGAGTATTGTATCTTTGTTGTCTTTTCTTTCTTTTGTTTGAAAATAACGGTGGCTTTTTATAAGTAATATCATTGTCTCATTCATCATATACAGCATCATCTTCTTTGTCTTGGACTTCTTGTAGCTATGACCCCAAGTTTTGTAATGTTTCCACAAGAATATCATTGTTGAGCAATGATTTTCCTGTTTTGTGTAATAATATTCATGGATGCTATTGATGGAATTTTTTTTGCCCTTTCGATTATCAAAATTAACGTAGTACGAGTATCTAATCGTACGCTTCTTCAGTTTGAAAAGTCATTCACACAGCTGATATAATATCTTCAGGAATATCTGATAGCTGTAATAAGGTGGTAAAATTACTTTAATATGAGCAGTGCTGATCAAAGACAGTAAATTTACAACATACAACTAGTAAATTTTTCATTAATATGTATAAGCAGAGAGATCGTGGACAATTCAATCAGTAAATTTATTGAATACGACCAGTAAAACATTAGAACAAATGCAGTAAATTGATCAATAGTACTAGTAAACCGAGGTATCGTATCAATCAAGCGTAAATTATTGCATATTTCGACTTCAGATTGGCCAGTGAAGATCTGTTAGCATACGACCAATAAATTTATAGAATAAAGACAGTAAATTTATCATTAACATGTATAAAAAGAGAGATCGTGGACAATACGACCAGCAAATTGATTGTTCAAAGATAATGAATTTTTCAATACGACTAGTAAATTTACGTATCGAAGACAGTAAATCTAAAGTGTTGTAGTAAATCTCTTTATATTGTGGACAATACGACCAGTAAATTTTTCATTCATGTGTATAAACAGATTTACTAGTCGTATGACATATCGATTAGTAAATTTTTAGCTTACGATCAGTAAAATGCTAGCACAAAACCAATAAATTTATCAATGATCGTGGACAACACGACCAATAAATTGATTGTTCAGAGACAATGAATTTTTCATTCATGTGTATAAAAAATTTACTATCGGGGACATATCAACCAATAAATCTTTAGTTAACGATCAGTAAAATGTTAGTACAAAGACAGTAAATTTACTGATGATCAGTAAAATGTTAGTAAAATGTTAGTACAAAGACGGTAAATTCATATCGACCAGTGCAGATGCACATTATAAGACTAGTAAATTCATTGTATAATAATCGTATGGTAAATTTACTGTCTTTATTGAATGAATTTACTGGTTATATGCCAACATTAATACATATAAACAATGTTTATGAAAAATTTACTAGTCGATTTGTATGACAGTAACAGTTCTAATACTAGTGTACATGTTACTTTTTCACAGTAATTTGTCACCATTATAGTTGGGAAGAGAATATACATACATGTGTATGGGCATGAGATGAGAAATCATGTTGTGTTGATCCTTGTATTGAATGTGGAGGTATTAAATCATTTGACTGTGTATTACAATGATAAAACAAAACTCTGCATATTCCTTGTTGTTCTCTTGGGGGTGTTGATCCTTATAATAAATCAATATGTGATGATTTAAGAAAGAATACGACCAGTAAATTATAATTAAAAATACAGTAAATTTAAGTAGTCAAGACAGTGAATTACCTGATTATGGTAGTAAGTATCAGAATTTACTGATAATCGGCTCGAATTTACTGGTGATCAAAACCGATGAAGAGGATGACGGTCGCCTCTCTAATGTTTTGGTGGGATGAGAGTAGTTTTGTATTTTTTTTTACTAGTTGATATATGATTTTGGTTCCTATTTTTGAGACACTTCCTACTTTTTAGGGAAATGTGCAGTTATAACAAACCTCTCGTCGGTTTTTAGGGATAATCCTGTGGAAGCTACTGCCGTCAAATTTAATACTACCGTTTGTAAATTTGTAATCTCGGTGCACAATCCAACAGTGCTGAAGATGAATATAGAATAACTATTATAAGGATGAGTGTAGAATAGTGTCTCCATATATATATATATATATATATATATATATATATATATATATATATATTAAAGGCAAGGAAGAGTACATTTGTACTCATCAAGTACTTCAACATAAATACAAATGCATAATTATTTATTTAAGATCTGTCAAAATTTCTTAGATGTTATATTTATAAAAGGGTGCAAGAAAATTTATAATTTCCTTTTACCTTATTAAAACAAATCTACTGATCGCCTATAATGTGGGTGTAATTTTCTGTCCTGAAAACCAGAGTGAATAGTCATATATTTTACTCTGCAGAGGTGTATCATATTACCCACAAAACTCTCAATCAAATCTATTCTCATGTTCTTTAAACATGAGATCTTGACTGACTGAATATAATCTTTCCTAAATCCCTACACTAAGTATGTCTACCCGGCATCTCAAATACCGTTATAGTCAACACATATGCTACTCCGCCGGTTGAGCATATAGCTCTTGGGTACTTTCAGGCGACCTGTAGAACCCACTAGATTATTTGGAGCGATTTGTAACGCCCCTTAGATTATTCGGAGTGACCCCTGGTGCTAAATACACATAATACATTTCCATGTGGAGACTTAGTTATTAAATAGGGTACTCAACTAGTCTTATCTCATACCAGGTATGTGGTTGATATATTTGTACTGCGCATACGAGAAAGTTATAGTTGGTTTTGACGTTAAAGTATTAAATTGTACGCAGAGTAGTTCAAAAATGGCCTCAAAACTCTCCCTGAGCTCCCTCTACCCACGATATAATCATTCGCGGGCTGCTCCATCAACCAGTTACTCAGAACATAATTATTCACATTTTTTATGCATTTAAATTCATTTATTTATTTCTGATAATAATTATTTTCCAAGCAGGTATATAGATAGATATATAGATTAAAATTAATTGGTACAAAATAATTTCAAACATACAACATGATCAAATAAACTTCTCTGCTTGTGCGAAGTCGGTTCCTAAATCAGATGTCACAAGGAACGCTCCTATTCCTATTCCTTCGTTCTCAATCACTGAAAATATACAGAACCAATCCTATTTATCGTCGAAATTTGGAAGTGTGATGAATGTCATGTTTAGAAAAATTCTATATCCAAAAATCAACATCAAGACTAAGAATTACTGCTTATCAGGATAATCCTAAATTTCTAAAATCCACAATCTCTGCAAAATTTTATTTAAAAATTATAATCTATTACTTTCTAAGATTTTTCAATAGCTTAAATTGTCCTAAAAACTAAGAAACTCTTAAATAAAAAAAATAAATGTCTATTTATTTTTATTTGTGTCTTAGCCGAATCCTTCGCCTATTATTTTCTAATAACTTCCCTGCATTTTTTTTCTCCCTAATTTTTTTTCTTTTCTTTTTCTCTATTTCCTTTTCTTTCCTTTCTTATGTTTCTTTTTTTTTTCTCTTCTCTTCTCTTCTCATCTCTTTTCCTTTTCTTTTTCTCTCTTTTTTTTCTTTTTCTTTTCTTTCTTTTTTCTTTTCTTTCCTCTCTCTCTCTCTCTCCCTCGTTTCTTTTCCTCTCTTTTCTCCTTCTCTCTCAGCCAAACCGTGTCCTAGAGCCACCGCCGCCAATTTCTCCCTCTTCGATGGCTGTTCCGGTCGCCGGTGGCTCACGGTCATGGCCCCTAACATAAGCCCTAACCCAGTTCCACCCTAAACATGCCCGATTAGCCCCAATTAGAAACCCTAGTTACTAATGTACCTCGAATCAGTGGCGTGGTGCGTGTGCGGGGTCATCGGAGTTCATTGGCCTGCTAATGCGAAGCGAGGATGGCCATCGGCGTTGAGCTCACCATCAACAAGACCCAAGTATGTCTCCCCAAGCCCTCTTCCTCCCTCTCTGTGTGTATGTGCATGTATGTGTGTGGATGCGAGTGTGTGTGCGTGTTCATCTCCAACCATGAATCCTAGCTTTTATGGCCTCCCGCCAACTGCTCCCGCCGTTGCGTCGCATCCACAGTGTGAGCACACGTCATGGCCTCACCTTCTCCCTCATGTGGCTAACATTGTTGCTGTCAACAAAGCCGTAGCCGGCGCACGGGGCCTTGACTTCTCCCCTTCGCTTGTCACGTCCGCGTACGGCGTCAAGCTAGTGCAGTCCACGAAGAAGTCCAGCTGTTAATAGGGTGCTTCGGTGGTTTGAGGACTGCTCTCTTAGAATTTGGTATAGTTTAGGGTTCTAACTTCAAAATTTTGTGAACTCTGAAGTTTAGGCAAAATTTTGATCAAATTTCTAAAATTTTTGTTTAGGCTGAGCAAATTTAGGGTTGTTTCACCAGGCCATAGCCGAACGATAGCTGGCTTCTCTAATACCCCTGACATGTCTCTTCCACACATTTTATTAAACAGCTTGCGTGCATGAAGCTCTCATACAGGAACAAATTTATAACAATCTCACCTCCCTCCGCAACAAGCGACAGGATGACATTAGAAGCGTTGTCGTGCAGACGCAGTCACCTCGTCCGGTGCCACCGGCCCGGGCCTTCCCGAGCATTGCATTGCTGCCGTTAGAGTTGCCTAAGAAGCGCAAGTCCCCGGCGCACCGAGCGGCTTCCAAGCAGTACAGCAACCAGCGCCGTCATGCTGAGCACAAGAAGCCAGGGAAGAGGGGTGGTGCTAAGGGAGGCGGTGTGGGCTCCAACAGGGACGCGCGGTGGGTGGAGCAGCTGCTGGCCCGTGCGCGGCCGCCCTGGAGGCCGGCAACCTGTCGTGTGTGCGGCACCTGCTCTAGGTGCTTGGCAAGCTTGCCTCATTCTCCGGCGACGCCGACCACCGCCTAGCTACACACGGGCTGCACGCCCTTGAGCGCCTCCTCCCGGAAGCTATGGCAGTATGGATGGTGTCGTGCTAGTACACGTGGCCGGCGTTCACCGGCGCAGAGCGGCGGCTATTCTGAGCACCCTCGTCAGGTTCCATGAGGTAAGCCCGTGGTTCACGATCCCTAATGCGCTCGCCAAGCCGCCAATCGCGCAGGCTACGGCCGCCGCACCCCGGCCGCTCCACGTTGTCGACCTCGGCGTCTCCCACCACAACGCCGTGCCCATGAGGAACGCGTCGCGAAGCTCCTCGCCGTGCACCCGAGCCACTGCCTCCTCGACATTGGCTGCAGTGTTGGCGGGCCGATTCGGAAGGAAGCAAACACAGTATATTGACAAGTGTATATTGTTAGTTCTGTAAAATTATGATAAGATCAATGTTAATTTGAATTTCTAATAGTCTATAGTGGTGACGAATTTGATGTTGATGGTAAAAATAAAATAGCATCTTAATGTATTAGTTATAAATAAGAGTGATTTTTTTAACGATAGAAACAAAATATGTAGTTTTTAAGTGGTATAGACAAAATGTTTATTTTTTTAAACTACTCCTACAAAGTGATAGTATTTATTATATTAACTACACACTATACCCCACTTCCATCATCCCTACTCACATACATGAGCACCAATAAGATTGGACAAAAAGATCGAAATTTGTGAATTATTCGGGATCAGCTCAGATCATAATTGGCTCGAGTCTTAAACAAGTAAAACTCAAGCCTAAAGTGAAACTCGAGTCAAAACGCGAGTCAAGCCTGAGCCTTCTCGAACTCGCTCAAACTTGACTTGTTAAAGCTCGAATCTTTTATTTGTAATGTACGTTTTTTAACCAAACTCATTTCGAGCTCGGGTTGAGTCCACTAAAGCCTCACAAGTAATGAAAATTTGAATTGCATTCATTTGCTATATTCAGTCTTGTCGAGCCGAGCTCGAGATCAATCGAGCTTGCTTCAAGCCAAATCTGATCTTTATTCCTAGTTCATGAAAATTTCGAGCCAAATTTAAACCAAACCCAGTATACTGTTGAGCTCGAGCCAAGTCAATCTGGGCTCGCTCGAGCTCGGCTCGTTTTCAACCCTACATATCAAACACAATATTCCAATTAAACACATATATGAGAAAAAAGAGGATTGATAGTGGAACCCACATCCTCTCTTTGCATGTACACACACTAGGTATATACGAGTGCAACTTCTACTCTTAGTTTTCTTACTCTTGTACAACAAAATTATTATATAAAGAATACAAAATATAATCTTTCTTATTGGCAAATCATAATCTAATATATATTGAAATCAAATTTTATCTATACTCACCATCGCTTTTTCACATATAGTTTACATACAATTCTTACATATGATATAAATAGAATCGCTCTTTGAAACCATACTAAATTATGACTAAGACTATTTTAATTATTTTTCTCAAATTTATAATCTTCTTAATTTATGTACGTGCTTAAAATAGACTCACTATTTTGGAAAGGAGGTAATATTTGAGGCCACAGTTTACGACATATGAACCATCCATGACATGCGGGTGCGAGGTGTCATCGTCTTTGTCGAAGGCCACCTAAAAAAGGCAACCAGGAACAGCGTCACCCATCGAAGGGATTATTGCTTCCATGGCTTGGCGGGTCGCTGTTGAGAAGGTCGGCATAGCAATTTCAGGGGGAGAGGCGGACAGATAAAAGATACATACTTATTCGAAAAAGGTGAAGAAATTATGAGGGTTTGGGAATGGGATTCAATTCTTTTTCGTTTCAGATGAGAAAAAGGTTATCTTTTTATTGTTTATGTGATTGATTCTATCAATGTGTTGGTACAATGGGACCAATCTAAACACAACTACATTTCGCTGTTAAAATTTTAATTTATCAGTATTAGTTTTCATTATTTTTGCATTATTTTTTGTTTCTTTTCACCAGTTTTTCATTTGTTAATGCATCAATAGCTGAAGAGGGCGTAGAAGAACAAAAGAAATGGCTAAACAAGGGAGGTGGTTTAGTGCTGTACAAAGAATACTGAACTCGTTTGATTCTGAGAAGGACAAGAGGGTATTAACCAAAAAAAATCTTTCACTTCAGACGAGAATTTACTTTTGTCATTAAATTTTGCCAATTTAATCCATAATTTTTTATCCCAAGAAGGCTAACAACACGGACAAATCAGATTCCAAGAATAGATGGCGAATCAACTTGTTGAAATTGTCCAATTCGTCCACTCCTCCTATGATATCAGCGATTGCTCAGCCACAGGCTGAGGCCAAATCAATGAAAATGGCGAGTGAAAAACACAAACATGACCACTCGGTGCTCGACTCCGCCACCACTACCATGGCACCAAGAACACATGGGTGTTCAAATGAAGAGATTGCCGCCATCAAGATTCAAACCACTTTCAAGGGGTATATGGTAATGCATCTACAAGAACTCACCAGATGATATGTGTTTTGTTTGTTGCTATCATTATGTATCTGTGCCGATGGTTTTTTATCTAGGAATGCAAAATTTTATATCTCATGATCTTTTTTTACTCTGGTTCTATTGGTGAGAGAAAAATCATATGCAAGTGTCTTGTTAACTTGTTATGGCTTTAAGAGTTCATAAGGCACTTGATCGATAGAGAGTTCATAACTTGTCTGGTCGATAGAGAGTTGCTATCGGACACATGATGTATCACTTATGTGAGCTATCCATTTCCGAGTAATGCAAAGATTGTCTTTTGCTGATCATTTGCCAACATATTTTAGTTTTTGTGGTGTTTTGAATACACATAGGAACATGCTGATGTTGATATCTAACAACTAAGAAAAAAAGTCAACAAATGAAACATAAGCGTGAAAGAGCACTTGCGTTAAATCTCAAGGATCCAGTCATCTAGATGAGTTTCCATATTTTGTTTGATTTCATCATTGTGTAACATCATGTGAAGTTAATAACTTTGCAGAAATTTGTTTCTAGGAGATTAGAGCACTGCGGACAATGAGGGGAGAAGCAAGACTAAAGTCGTTGGTTGATGGAAATACTGTCAAGCGCCAAACTGCAGACACCTTATACTGCATGCAGATGATGACAAGAATTCAAACTCAGATATACTCTAGGAGGGCAAAGAAGGAAGAGGAAAAGAAGGCTCTTCAAATCCAAGTAAAACATGATATGGGGCTTGAGAAAATTAAGGTGCATAATCATTTGATATCTGATTCACTACCACATACTTAGGCTATTTCGAACTTATTTATGTTTCAAGCATAAATTGCCAATGATTTTTCACTCTTGTTTGTGGGTGCCACCACATACAGGAAATCTGATTTTTATGAGTCTTTACACCTAGTAGGCAAGGATCCTCATCTAGTTAGTTATTGTTGGGACATAATTTGTAAAAAGCCAAGGGGCCTTTTGAAAACTGAGGAATAGAAAAGGAGGAGGTGTCCAGATGGACACCATCCTTGCTTCCCCTCAATTATTCTCCTCCCTAACCCTAAAACTTCATGGTATTAGAGCCGTAATTCACTACTCACCACTGTTCATAGCCGTTTGTTGTGCAAGACACTAACCACTTCCTCCTTGTCCTCCTGCCTCTTCTCCTTGTCATCGAAGTCGTCGAGGTCAACCTTGAAGTGCATTCGTACTAATCACCATAAGGTTTCACCGTTTTAAATTATAGGCCGTATACCACCATGGATTCTCAAAATCAATATGCTCTATGGTCACAGTGCAATGAAATCTCGTTCTCTAGGATGTATACATAAGGGCAAGCATATTCATCAGGGGCAGCAAAAATCACCGCGATCAATATATCATAGTAGCTAATACAAAGAAACAAAGCACGTACCTCTGATTCATGGGGGTTAAGGTAGAGCATCTCAGTGACTATCAAAAAGGCCTACCCACTATCTGTTCCAACCACATAACTGTTTGAATTAACTAGCCACCATTGAACAGGACTAAAATGAGCTTGTAATTTGTGAAAAAATGGTTGTGTGCATCATACTGAGCAAGGGGTTTCTAAAACTGGAGCATTCTAGGAACGTGAGCCATACTTAATAGCAGAAGGCAAACCTTTCTCGAAAAATAGAGACCTCTGGCACATCTAGGTTTGTGAACCATTTGCAGGCGGCCCCTCCCGATACGGCATATGGCATTGCAATCTGAAAGGCCAAAAAACAGTGTGTATAGCGAGTAGAACATAGCAAAATCACCGTGAAACTAACATTTGCTCTGTGGATACTATGTATGAATGGGCACCATCACTCACCGTGAAACTTCTTGAACAAGACACCCACAAAAAATGTCTGGCTCAGTAGGTTGCATTCAAATAAGGTCTCTACATCAAAGTTAGCTACTCTTTCACCCGAAAGAACAAATGTCACCATTGCCTTGCTATTTTCTGAGATAGCAGCCAAACAAAAAGAAGGCAAGGTGAGTAAGCATAAGCAAAACGCAACCCTGGCAATAAACAAATGGCAATGTATAGCACCACATAAATACATCATACCTTAGATATAAAATCTCAATTATCCTCTTGAGAGTATCATTAGAACGACCACAAAGGTGCACCGAATGGAGCGGGGAAACAGCCGTGATTAGTCTAAGCACATCTAAGCACATTGCAGTAAAATAATAATACAAAGGCCAGGAGATACTACAAGGTTATCACATCATTGTAAAGATATATTAATATGCAAAGAGGAGGAAAATGCACACCAATGAAACAATCCAAATTTCCTCTATGGTAGCTGAGCATACTGAAGGGCACAAGGTTGTAGACATACGACAGGAAACCATTTGGATTATCAGTGTTTTCTTCCACTTTTGTCCATTTTGTAAAGTAGATAACAAATTTGTTGTCTACTGGCTTGTAGTTGCTTCTGTTTGGAGCAACTTGGAAATACTTAGGTAGTAGGTCCTTCCTTCAACTTGCAAGCTTTTCAAACGGTCAGTGTCTCCCTTGGGGATCTAACCCGACATCAAATTACCCTAGGCACAAGAACAAAAAGAAATAGTTAGAGCTCAAGAACACACAATAGATAGCCCCGGCTAACACCTATCATAGGCAAGTAAATGGCACAAACTGATACAGCGGAAAGTACCTTCTCATCAACAAGCACAAGGTCAACGTGAATAAGCTTCTGGGAATCAACGTTCTATAGTAATCCTAGATCCCAGATACACACAAGAACACAACAACACTATTTGGTAGGGTTGATCTCGAAAAGGAGGTTGTAGTTCTTCTGCAGAAACTACACAAAAGTCACAGGGATATAGCAGCAAGCATAGGAGTGTAAGAAAGCAACACGGCACAAGCAAATAATGTGTAGGGTTACTAAGGCACGCCGCAACATGCACAGGATGGCAGTGTATGTGTATAGGTAGGAAAGTAGCAAAACTATAGAAGCGATTTCATAAGCGGCCATCTGGACAGTGTGCATAAAGTAGATATGTGCCAAAAGAGATCATAGGGAAAGCATTGTGTACCGTGAAAGTAGGTAAGCAGTATAGGTATCAGCTCAAAACAA
The DNA here is from genome assembly GCA_019359835.1 of Pharus latifolius. NCBI lineage: Eukaryota > Viridiplantae > Streptophyta > Magnoliopsida > Poales > Poaceae > Pharus > Pharus latifolius. The sequence continues at coordinate 9,697,695 of CM033323.1, read as the reverse complement.
CAGCCTAAGACTGCACAATTAGCGACAAAGATTCACTGCAAACACAAAACAAAGAGCAGATGTCTGTCAAGACGAACGAGAAAGAAACAACCATTGACTTATCAAGATCCATTACCGTCGGTTGTGGTTACTGTTCACTAGATGCACCAGGGGCTATGGAAGGAGCGTCCTAAGCAAAAAAGTGTAATAGGCACTGAAGAAGGAAAACAAAAGGCTGCAAGAAAAAAAAAAGGCAAGCGAATCTAGCCAAACTCGAAAAGAGCTAACGAAAAAAACAAGCGGATAAATAAAAGTTATGTAAAAGCATTAGTACTATAGATAAGATGGCAAAGGAAGTCACAACTTGTACAAACATCAGAAAAAGTAAGAAAAGCAAGAGCAAAAAAAAAAAAGAAAAAAAGAAATAGCAGCACCTTGACGGTTAATAAAACTTCAGAATAGACAATATTTCGTGTCTTGTTCCAGCAAGAACTGTCATCATTTTCTATAAGGATTTGAAGGCTTTTTCTTGAAGTTGTTCTGGGCATAACTACATATAGTTAGCCATATGAGAAAATAGGTTTCTTAAGATATATGCCCACTGTATGAAGGGTTTGCCCTTAGCTCTTGTTGATCATGATGGCATAACAGATCCGAACAAGGAACTGAGGTCTTTTTAGAATGAATGACCATTTAGGAGTTCCAGTGTTGAGAGTGATTCTAGGGATGCGGACTATTTGGCCAACATTTGTGCCAGTCAATATCCTTGATTCTAAAAGTTGCTCACCTAAATTTGTGATGACAAGCTGTGTTACATTACATAGGCCCATACTCTAGTTAGATTCTTAGCACCATAACGGGAACTCCTTTCTTTAGCTCGAGCCGATGGCTAGGAAAATTATTCACATGAACTCAATCATGTAAATAAGGTTAGTGTCAGATGATATCTCACATGATTTAGAAATCAAATCACAACTAAGGTACTCCTTTGCCACACTCAGTGCCATGCAGACACTGCATTCATAAATACAAGTATAGATGGGGCGTGGCAGGTTTTCATTTCACTCGCATCCACCCAGCCTAGGTCAGGGTAAGCGGGATTAACTAGTCAATAGGTATCCATCGGAGTGGGGTTGGTTTTAGAGTTTGACAAATAAAACAATTTTTCAAATAAAAAAATAATTTCCTAATAAAAGTAATTTTAGGAAATACTATTATAAAATAAAGATATATAAAGGCTAACTATGAAAATTATATGATACTAGTAGTAATTAAATATAAGATGTCACAAAATTAATTAAATTGATGTATTGATACTTATAAATTATATTAATATATTAAGAAAATATTTGATTATATATAATCAAGGCAAGGTGGGGTGTGTCAACCTAAAACTAGCATACACCCGTTCTTGTCCCAGGGTAGGGTGGGGCATCCCCGAGTAGGATTGCATCGTGCAAATCGAGACAGGGTCGGGCAAAATCTAGAACTCTATTCATTCACGTCATTGATAGTGCTATTATTCGAGCATTTGACAACACAACTGCCTAGGTAAGTTGTATCGAGGTAAGATGTGAAAAAGTTGTCATATACAACAGCTATTATTGTGTCTATCTTGTCGCCATCTATTCTTATCAACAAACCATCTGGGATTTCCATCCATGTAGCGCGGGCTTCGCCATCTTCTGCCAATCCCGGTAAAGTGCCATAGCTAAGTTAGAGGACCCATTCGCTAAAAGATCAGAGGCTGTCCTGCACATCACTAATCAGCAAGAGACTATAGAGTCTCATATTGATGCAAAGGTGCAACAAAATGGTATGTTGCAATAAAGGCGAGTTAGTGATGGAGGCATTTACAATGCATGATCTCAAACTGCCTTCGATCACTAGTAGGACCTGCCAAAAATCACCACCTAGAACAATGGTTTTTTTTTTTTTTTTTACAAATGGTAGTGATGTTGCAAGCAGGTTATCAACATAAATAACATCTCTCATCGAACAGTCTAGTGCTTCAAAGCACCGCGTATGTGTCATTGGAGCCTCATCCCATATGATGAGGGAGGTGTTTTTTATAAGGTCTCCGAGAAGCGTTTCTATCCAAATGTCGCATATGCTTGTCTCATCTAGCTATATCGGAATCTTAAATCTAGAGTGAGCAATTCAGCCGCCCAATAGAAGCAAACAAGCAACACTAAAGGATGCTGCAGCAAGGACAATCTTATTCTAACATCTAAGGGAGCTGATTATCGCATTCCATAAAATGTTTTTCCTGTGGTGCAATGGCCGAAAACGAAGGATACAATTGAAGCATCATACATGGCATGTTGTACTATAGTTTCAAACACAAACTATTGGCAATCGTTTAGCTGTGAACACAACGTATACAATTCATCTTCTATGTAGCGAATATCATGGTCTAGTTCATCACCAATCAGCCTATACCCCAAGGACAGGTGCAATGGCAAGTCTATAGATGATAGAAAACAAGGAGACAATCTAGACCCACTCCTACATAGCATACGATCAAGCTCTTCAAGCAACGAAGACCTAAGGTGCAATTTTGTCACAATTTAAAGCAAATTGTTCAGAGTCCACCGCAATCCATGCTGAATGTCATCAACAAGCGTCATCCAGTATCTTTCAAGAAGGGCACATACATTTCCAACATTACAAAACAAGACCATTGTAATAAATAATTACCGCAGCTGCAGCGAAGTTTCCCACACAATAGCCTCATTGAATGCCATCTACCATTTTCTATCATCACCAAGCAAGCCACACGCCTCGCATGCTTCTTTGAAGGTATTGTGGAGAACACCGTCAACAATCCGAACATCCTCGTAGCTACACGCACTTCGCACAATGGTCAGAAGCATTCTAAGGTAGTAAAGCTCACCAGAGGCTAGATGCACATAGTACATTCACCCTATTTTGTCCTCACATAGTCTGACATGCCAACTTCTCTGAAAATCATCCCAGCACCAGTTCTGTGGGAAATAGCATTATGTATGTGATGTAGCACTCTCATGTGCCTTGTTAGCCTTAAACCACTTGGTTAGCCTTGTCTGATGCAACGTAGGATTGTGAACAATTTCACGTATATCAGCCAATGCACGATATGTAATATTATTCATGTTCGGGAGATGTACAGGCATCCTCTCAACAGATGGCATTCTACCATGAATATTGAACAAATATGCTACGAAATGCTTCGTGAGTAGACTGGTACCTACCCTCAATGTAATCCTGGATCTCATTAGCGAAACCACCACACGAAGCATGTAGGGTGGCAAATGACCCAGTGATAGTTTTGAAAATAGTATGCACCATTCGATGTTTATGTGCACCTAACATTTTTCAGTAAGAAAGTGTTCTATGGGATTACTAATATGTTGTCTAATTTGATCCCATTTTTTATAACATATGCACTGCTCTCATGTCGCTTATAGACAGTAAAACCATTGTCAGCAACTATCGTCTCTTCTTGGAACACCTTGGGTAGCACTTAGAACACCACCCTTTATTCATGCAAGGGCACAATTTGTTCATGTCCCCGTAAGAGTCGTGCATCATGAATTCTTCAACAAGTGCATGGGCAAGCAAATCAGCTAAAACATATGGGATTTTAGTGCAAACCAAGGTATCAATGAAAAATGACAATGGATCCCTTGTTGCACTAGCAAGCCAAACGAGAACGAGGATGTGAGGAAGGTCACGTTTATGGAACTCCACGATATAGAGCACTAAGTAGGAAATGGAAGTGAGAAAAACCAAGGATAGGGGCAGCACAATAATACACAGACACAATGCAAAGGTGACATACATACTAGTTTTAACAGGGCCAAATACAAAGCCTTCTTTGATGTCACTAATGAACTCATCTACCTTTATTTTAAAAACTCTCAAAACTATATCAGACCAGTTAGACGATTTTTGGCCCAACTCATGCCTTAAAGCATATGAGATTTCTTGCCATTTAGGGTTGTATGTAAAGATCGTAAAAAGGTTAGGAGGGCCATTAGCATGACATATTGCCATCAGACCTTGATAGTTTTGTGCCATGTATCTATGGTCGCAAATGAAGCTCGTCGGCTAAACAATTTTCTTGCCAATATTCTCTCCGCTCATCTCACCCCTGTCGATTACATCTGAAACTCACTAGAGCGACATAGATCGCAGGTCATTCTGATGTTCAATAATATACTATAGCTGTCGGGATTCAATCGATGAGTAAGCATCAACAACTAACTAATCATTAGATAAATGGCATGATCATGTCTAAGGGTTAGATTGGCCCAACCTATAATGGTAGTGGTAGCAATAATACTCGAGCATAGACACAGTTTACGGGCCTTCTCAAGAAGCATTTTCATATGGGATATTGAGTTGGAAGCCTCGCTTACCATATGGGAAAAGATGCAAATAATGTAGGGACATAAAAGTAGGGTGGAGGCTTGAAACAGGTCTCAGAGGACCATCCCTATCTTGCACTATGACATTGCGCTCTGACTTCTTACCAAAAATATCACTAATTATAATGGCAGCAAGCTCAAAGTTGGATGGGAGACTATACTGGACACCATCAGTTCCATTGAAACTAATGAGTCTAAGCAGAACCCTATGGTCAACACAAGCACACAATTGTTCTCCAGCAGTCGTTAAGTCGCATACAAGAGCATTATGTGCATCAAGCATGTCAATCAAGCCTTAGACAATTGACGGGTTAGGTTGATCACGGTTAACGTCGCCATCATTTTCAAAACCAAGTCTATTGCGCAGCTCTCGTTTTCGATGTTATGTATGTAGAGTTGATCAAATTTGGGTGGGTTACCATGAGAAGGCAAAAGGGTCCCTATTAGGTGGTGTACCTGACTGTTTATGTGGAAAACATAAGGAGCATAACCAGTATTCAGGAAGTTATCTATTGCAGCACCCATGGAGGTGAAGCAAAACAGTGAATCATAAGATCGAATTTTCCTCATGAACTCTTTGGATTGAGAATTGCCATCAAATCGCACAAGGTCATCAAGGAAAGGAGGGTGAGGGCACAAGGGCGGCAAGGTAACATTACCACCTCGGCAACAAAGGTTATATGTGATCATGCATTGTGTCACGGTGATTTGAACTAGACTCTCTCCTAGCACTAGAACACGACATGGCACGTTTCACATTCATAGACCAGCGAGCCATAAAATAATCAACCAGGAAATGAGGTTGCGTACAACAGACACAGGCAACAGTGCGTGTCATAAAAGAAGCCTAGAGACAATGAGGCAACACTAATTAATGAGCAGGATAGGGGGTTCTGTAGTTGTACCTTTGAGGGCATCCACATACTCTCATGAGAAAAGGTAGCACATTCAGCAAATAAGGTTGTGATGCATGGAGTGCTAAGGCAACGCATATAGTGAGGCAGACAAAAGAATGGCATGCCATAATAGGAGCACATGAAACACACAGCAAACACATTACAGAGATGCTCTAAAGGCAAAAAGAACACTGGCTAAAGCACAAAATACAAGGAACTTGCATGCCCCTGGCTCCGCTGGTTGCTCATCCATCTTCTCCATTTTCGATTGGCCTATGCAAGCAAAGGAGACACAATCGGGAAAAACTGGTTCCCTGTGCAACAAGAAGTTAGCACCAAATGGAACAAAACATAGGAAGCACAAAATAAGTGCACATGGAATATATGCAGAGCTGAAGCAAACTCACTCCCTGGCCTATCAGTCGAGACAGAGGCCATAGTAAGCATGCTCAAAGAAGGGCCTAAGGTATAGAACACAACTTAGTGTAAGAACAACATGAACGAAACAACCTAAACCAACAAGGGATGCCAAGGGCAGTCAACAACCTTGGCTTCTTGAGGCAACGATAGCATCTGGCAGCACGCGACAATCAACAGGAGACTGTTCTTGATGCGCCGGGCAGGATTCTGATAGTTTAGTTGTATTTTTGCGATCAGATTCAATTATCTATATTGTGTGTTAATGGAAGGAAAAAAAGTGTGTTGAAAATGAGTAGTCTTGACCGATTTCTGATGAATACCTGGTTAATTTTTTTTACTGGTTCTGACCGTGTACTAGCAGCCACAAACTCTATTGTCTATACCTAGTTTAAATACCAAAGCACGGTCTAAAATAGGTCACGCCGGTAACCTGCTGAGAGAAGTGCTACTAGTTAAGCTACTAGTTATTCAGCAGGAACTAGCATGGTTCTAGGTTTTGAAACCATACCAAGAAAATCATTCTTCTGCAGTTATACTGTATCACTCTTGACAGTCCTCTACTATCCAACACTCTTGATAGATTGGTGAAAATTGGGACCACAGCCATCAATCCAAACAGCAGATTGAAGCCGTGCTAATGATGAAACAGGAAGCTGCTTTAAGACGACAAAAGGCGCTGGCCTATGCATTTTCTCATCAGGTATTGACCTCTTTGTTAATTTGGTTAACCCTATTTGGCTGATACTTTTCTGGTTCAATCTTCCTGTTCTCACCAACTGTAGGCTGTAGCTATATTGATTTGTCCAGGGCTAACAGTTCTGATACTAAATTCTGTTTGTCATCAGTGGAGGAACAGGAATTCTTCTACCTGGTCTGTAGCTCCAATGTTCACGAACCTTGGCAATCCTAACTGGGGTTGGAGCTGGATGGCAGCGGCAAGGCCATGGGAAAGCCAAACCACATCTGACAAGGAGCCCAAAGACCGTTCTCCGGTGAAAAGTGCCGGCAGTAGCGCCATTCGAACTGTGACACCACCAGGTGCCATCTCGGTTAAAAAACCCAGGACACCGAAGACACCAAGCAAATCCAGTCAACCACTGAGCTGGCAGTCACCGTCAACTCCCTCGCCAAAGGCACTCACAGGAAGGACCATACCGGCAAGCCCAAGGTGCAGCAAGCTCCACAAGCAGGCTGCATTGAGGCGCACCACGAGCTTGCGCTCGGAGCGCACGGGGGACAGCGAGCTCCACATGAAGGATAGCTTGAGGCGCACCACAAGCATGCACGCAGAGGGCTCAAGGAGGCAGAGCTTGGGAGGAGCACCTGTAGTGGATGACATTAGCCCAACCAGTACACCGGTGATCCCCAGCTACATGCAGTCCACGGAGTCGGTGAGGGTGAAGTCTTGGCACCATGGTCCATCCGTCGATAAGCTTGAAATTCCTGACACGGGCCGGAGGACACCTCTGGTCTCTTCGCCGTCAGTAAAGAAGCGCCTATCGTTCCCCATCGCGGATAAACTAAGTATTCCATCCCCTAACAAGCCAAGGAAGGAACGAGCGAGGCGGAGCTCGGAGAATTTTGAGTTCAATCTTGCCTCACCAAAGAACGCCTTTGCTGCCTAATGATAACTGCCGATCCATGATCCTTGGGTTGCATCTTTTTGCCATTGACGGGGTTGATTTTCGTGCAGATTCTGACCTTTTTTTTTTCCCAACAGATTGTTTCCTTTCTGATGATTTCTTGGACATGATGTCGAAGAGAAGAGCAAGCAATACACGAAGCGGTGTATGCTTGTATCATTGTAATAGTTTGTGCTAGTTATTTCAGAGGAAACTCGATCATATACCACTCAATTTTGATATCTAATATAATGTGTTATTGAAATTTTACATTTTTATTATATGTTATTATTTTTTTTTAAGCTTGATGTTATATGTTATTCTTTACCAATCACCTCAAAAAAAGACTAAAATATATATATGTAAATTGATGCCTAATCATAATTTTAGATAGATAGAAAGACTAGAACACAAAATTTTCAATTTTTGAAATTTTTTAGATTTTGCATTAGAGTTTTTAAAAATTGGAATTTTTGTGTTCTACTCTTTCTTTCTATTTAAAATCATGATTATATTTCAATTGAAAAAAGTAGTTTGATAATTTTTTTGAGTTAACCAATAAAAAAACATATAATATCATATTTTAAAAAAATAATGACATAATAAATAGACGAAATTTCAATTACATATCAAATTAGGCACAAATGTTCACCAGTATAAAATCAATTTTCCTTCTTTTATATTATTTGCGTTTGCTTTTGCTTTTGCGAACTTGTTCTCGTGTATAAGACACTGAATTAAGAAAATTATGCCGCATGTGATTTGAATTTTTATTCTGGTTAGTATGATTCATGAAATGCAAGTACCGATTTTACCATGTGTGGATTTAACCTGCGTTTCTAAATACTATCTCGGCCTTTTTTACATGTCTATTTTAGATTTTTATATCTCTAAAATACAATTTTGATTTTTATAATTATATACAAGTAAAGATTATAAATAATAATAATAATATGAAAATAAATTTGATGATAAATCTACTAACATTATTTTTATATAGTGAATCTTGATATTTTTTTATATTAGAAGTCAAAATTTCAAATATTTGATTTGGACGCATATCAAATGACAAGTCAAAAAATAGAGAAAATATTGTTATAAAATGCATATATTTGTTAATTGCTTCTTAAATGATTTAAATAGTTTAAAGTAAATTGCACTACATATCCTCAAATTTACACATATATTTTATTTAGGTCTATGAACTAAAGATTTTCACGTTGACGGTACCAATCTAAGTTAAAGTTTATTGGTAAATTTTTTTAAAAAAAATGTCCACAAATCAATTGCAATTTTAGTAACTCCTACAAATTATTCTTAACTTTAACCCCCTCGTCAATTGCCTTTGATTCCAAACACGCTCTGCCCTAATATTCTGTTAAATTTAAACAAAAATGATTACAAAATTTAACAAAACCATCAATAACATGTTATAGCAACTGTCACAGTATCACCTAATCAACAATCGTATTCGCCGCAGACTCCACCAACCAAAATAATTTACCATTATCGTCAGTCGTTTGATACCACCGCCACCACCATCGATCGCCGCTCCCAATACTGCTGCCTCCGATTGATGTCCCTGATGCTTTAAATGACGTCGAATTTTCTAATCAGATGGTCTTGAACTAGTGCATCATTTGCGAACGGTTATCATCCAAAATTTTCCCGCTCAAACTCGGTTTCAGATAAATTATCAGTCATTTTCCTCTGATAGAACACGGCAGTCCCAATCATCCAGCTCGGCCCTGCTCGGCCCACATTTACCCAACTCTATAAATTCACGCGTCTAACCCCTCCCTCCTAAATCCCTCTTCTTCTTTCGTCTCCAAAGTGCAGCTGCCGCCACTCAGTTCCATTCTTTCGAGCCCTCATGGTTGCCTATGTTGGTACTTGTTCGTGCAATTTTTTTTGTGGTTTTTGAAACAAATCTACTATCTTTAGTTTAGATGGTGTTTTGGTTGCCTCTTCTTTCGGCTCCAAGAGAAGATTACACTCTTAGCAGCCTTGTTCTGGGGGCAAAGAACAATGTTGTGCCGTAGGGCCTTATGTATATCTGTGGCTACTGTACTCTCACACTTTTAGCTCTGGGAGATCCTGCCCTGCTACATACATCCTTAACCTTATTACTACATTGGATTAGAGAACAATTTGATTGTAATTGTAGCAAGTCCGGTTCCAAGCGAAGAGGTTATTACTTCCTACCAGGCTGAGTCTGATGTTTGGAATCATTTGCATATCTTTAATTGTGGTTTGAATATTCCACTGGACGTGATTCGAATATTCCAGGAAATGTGCACTGAACAAATGTTTAATTGTCATTTTCAATTAAAACTAATCTAAGTTTATGTCAACCACAATTTACACATTTTAAGTTAGATGTATCACACTTAATTAGATAAATGTTTGGTTTACTATCATAATTAGTCATATCAGATTTTATTAAATAACTTTTTGTATTTTTTAGATATATTTTTTAATCAAAAGTGTGACACTCATATTGACTATTACATTGTTTCATATATTTTTACCACATTTTAACTTAAATGTAGCTACAAATTAAATAATCTTAACTTATTGTAAAATATGATGGTGTCACAACAAGTTAATATATGATAACTATTAATTTGTGGTATTCAACTAAATAAATCTTAGAAACACATTTATTAAAACAGAGTATATAGCACCAACGGAAGTAGAAAATAAAAATGGAAAACAGCATGGAACCAGCCAGATTAGCAAATAAAGGGAAAATCAGATGCATATAACATGTCAGACTTTACATGAAACAGCAAACGTTTCTCCAAAAGCCATTCTTCAAACGGAATACGAAAAGTAGAAAAACCAAATCGACGATAACAACAGAAACCGCCTCCATATACGCATCGGTGTTGGATTATTTTAATGATCATTAATGCCCACGTAGTTGATGGATTTTAATATAAATACATTCAATGTGAAATTTTAAGAATTCGAATTAGAGCCCTTATGTTTTAAATCTCTATTCTCTCCATTTAAAATGATTAAGTCAGTAGTTTAAAGCTAGGATTAATTGCTGATAATATTGTATGGTGATTTCTTTTGTAACCTAGTAGCAAGTTGGTTCATGCTGTTAATGTATATGTGTGTGTATAGGTCTGACCCATCAAGGCCCATTGTGTATATGACTAAAGACGGATAATTTCCTAAAATATTCATTTTATTCATCACTATTCACATGGTATCAGAGCTAAGGTTTTAGCCGTTGCCTACGCCGCCGCCGCCGCCGCTCGTCGCGCCCGTCGCCGAAACCTCTTCGCTGTGCCGCCTTGCCTCCGCTGGCCGCGCCGTCGCCTCCGCCTGCCGCGCCGTGCCGCACCGTCGCCTCCACCACGAGCCTCCTAGATCCAAGCTTTTTGGTTTTGATTTGCTTTTCGTTCTTTGATCCGAGCTTTCTTTTGGATCTGAGCCGAGTTGCCACCTTGAGCCTAGCCGAGCCATGAGCCGAGTCATCCGCGTCTTGAGCCAACTCGTGAGCCAAGTTGAACCTCGAACCATTGGCCGCCAAAACTCTGCCTGGGCCAGTTTTTCGCGCTGATCGCATTTTTGAGGTTTGTTCTTTCTGGTTGTGCTCCCTTAGTTGAGCCTCTTCAGCCTCCTTTATGGCTCGTGACACTCTTCCCGTGTTGGACGTCAAACTCGATGGTGTTGCATCTAGACTCCTATTATTGTTGATTTTGATTATTGATAACATTAAGTGTTTTTGATCTAATCATATCTTTGAGCTATCTGTATGCAGAGACCTAAGAGCTATTTCACCTAAGGTCGCAGTATTGCCAAAGTCGCAAGCACAAGGTTGGCACGAAGAAAGCCACAGAGACCTAAGCTATCCGGAGGATCTGCAAGTCGCAAGCACAAGGTCGCGAGCCGAGGTCGAAAGCACAAGGTCGCAATGTCGTCAGAGGTTGCAAGTCCAAGGTCATGAGCCATGGTCGCAAGTGCAAGGTCGCCAAGAATGAAGCATCAAAAGGCTTAAGGTAAAATGCGTATTTATTTTACCGGTCTCGATGTTTGAAGGTTGACCGGTTTATAAGAATTTGTTTTTAGTTTAAACTGTACTATTAAGAGGGGTTGCAAATCCTCTCTACATTTCCAGCATAAACCGAGAAACTTTTAGGTCATTGCATTCATTCTTTCCGGTTGGATTTGTTTTGAATGATTTGATTTTTCAGATGAGTTTTTGGCAGCAGAAGTGTTTTTTGCTTTTTATGAAAATATCTAGGCTGATCTGGGTTTTGCTTCGGTTTACAAAATTATAGTCTTTTAAATTATCTTTCAAACGAGTTATAAAACACTTCAATTGGACCTCTGGATCAAAAGTTATGACTGTTTTTATCCACATTAATTGTCAGCATGTGATGCTGACATTTGTCCAGAGAGCATGTTTTTTTGAGCTGAATTTTTTTGGACTTACATTGACAGTCAGCATGAGTTTTGACCACATCTACTTTTTTTCTGAGTTTGTTTTAACTGGACGTTTTTTTGGTCGATGCTGACTGTCAGCATGAGCAATTTCTTTCCATATGCGACCACAAATGGCTAACTAAGTTTTATCTGTGATTTTTGTTGAGTTGTAGTTGTGTATGCTGACTGTCAGCATGTGTTGATTTGTTTCCTTTTTCGACCACAACGGTTAGTTGAGTTTTATCCGAGATTTGCTTTTCACTGGTTGTGACCTATGCTGACTGTCAGTTTGCACTATCACTTGTCCAACTTGAGCACAACGACTCTTTTGTTCATTTGGGCTATAAATAGAGGCTTTGAGTTATTGTTTCATACACCAAACAGCCTTATTCTCTTATACACATTTAAGCTTTAGTTTTTAGCATAAAAATCCTGATCTTTTGATCAAGTCGTGAATTTTGTGATCTACCGAGTGTTCTATTCGCATCATTTGCATACTTAGAGTTTCTCAGTGATTGTTGGAGGTCTAGATAAGACCTTGTAACTTATTACTCTTGGTGAACGCTCTCACCTAGACGGTTTGGTAGCGTGGCCGTTGATCTCTCCTGTTCGAAGATTGTTGGAGAGGCTCGGCGTGATTGTAAAAGGCATCAGTGCTCACCTTTCCGGAGTGGACAAGGAGCAACCACTAGTGAGAAATATCCTTCGTGGATATTGAAGAAAGACTCATTCATTTGAGTGCTCAACGAGGAGTAGGGGAGACCGGGCGAGTCTCCGAGATCTCGGGAAAAATTCTTGTGTTTGTCTTTTTTTTTTTTTTAATTGTGCAATATATTATTCAATTGTTTTGATTCTTTTAATTTGCAAAAATTGCTTTATTTGAAAAGTTTTAAAGCCTCCTATTCACCCCCCTCTAGTCGGTATCCTCGATCCTACAGACGGATCCAACTATCCTCAGTGGTTCACCACCGTCCACGTGAATCTGAGGGGTCTTGGTTTGCTGTCTCATCTCACTTAGGCGGCTCCCACAACTCCCTCCGATGTGGTCAAGGCGTGGGTCGCTGATGATGACCATGCTATGCAGCTCATCTGCAACAATGTGGTCATGGATATCAGGATGGAAATTGCCATGCTTCCTTCCGCTCAGGCGATGTGGAAGTATTTGTTGGATCTAGGTAGATCTTAGTATCTAAGTTTTGATGATTAATGACGTTTTGGATAAATTCATGATAATTAAAGTTAATCTGAAGATATTAGATTTGATGATTAAATGACAATTTAGATAAATCCTGATTTAGCACAAGGAAATTGAATTGATTATCGGTAAACCTTGAATTGGATGTTTTTCTCGATTGCGAGTTTGATATTGATGCATATATAGAGGATGAGCTCGGTGGTTGCATCAAGCTTGTGCTAATTGATTGATCAAGATGTTATATGTTAAATCTTGAGGTTGATGACTTCAGTTGTGGATTTGATATCGATGCACATGTTTAGAGAGAGCTCATGATATTAGTCATCCATATTGATTGATATCATAACTTGAGTAGTATGGATCGTGTGTGCATTTCTTGTATCATATATGGATCTATATGATTGTGAGATTCATCCATTACTCATTTGTTGTTCATTGAAATTGGTTTTGTCATTTCACCGAAGAAAGAAATTGTTGAGTGAACTCCTGTGTGGAGTGATTTATCTGGTGGTGATTAATGACGAACTGCAAATGAGACTAACGTTTGCACATTGAGTATCAGAATGGTTGCAGGATGAAAACAAGTAAGGGCGTGAAGAGGATGAAGACGATATGAGACATTCCGAGCAAGGTCAAGCTTAGCGAGGACGAGCTTTGCGAACACAGGCGTCGAGATGTCGAGCTTTCGCGTGGTCAAGCTTAACGAGATCAAGCGATCGAGCTTCGCGAGGTCAAACTCCACCTAAGGTAAAATCCAAGATTAAGGATTGTTTTCTTAGGGTTTTACCGGCCTCGGTGTTTGGAGACAGACCAGATTGATAGGTTTCTTTTTACTAGTTTGACCGTACTATTAAGAGGGGTCGGAAACTAGTAGCTTGAATCTATCTAGTGCGGAAGCTCAGATGCATTCATATCATCTTGCACTAGTGTCTTGCATTGCTAGTGAGTCTAAGTGTAGTTCATATGCATTAGATTAAATGTTTTGAAAACTGCACTTAGTCGTGATCGCCAGCTGTTTAAATTGGTTTATTTATCTAGAGCTGATCGTGGTCGTATTTGCATATTCTGATCGTATCAGTGTTGATATGTGGTCGTGGTCGTGTTGCTTGTTTGTCGGCTTTCTATTTGGGGTTTGGGCGTGGTCGTAGGAGTTCGGACTGGTCGTACCAGTCTTCGACTCGCTTGCGTATGCTCGACCAAACCCTATCGACCACCTGTTTTCGATCAAATGTCAAGAACTGTGTAGTCGTGGTCGTTGCTAAGTGACACAAATCACATCCGCGAGAAAACGGCAAATCCGTATGTGCAAATACTCTAAAATTGCATTTGAGATGATTTTTGGATTGGACATTTTGACAGCAGGAAAGTTTCTGAGTTTTCTAGAATTTTCTAGACCTTTCTAGGTCTTGCTCCTGTTGACAAAATTGTAGAGCTCTGAGTTATCTTTCGAACAAGTCAAAAATCACCTCAATCGGATCTCTGGATCAAAAGTTATGTTTTTTTACTGTCAGTGTGCAGTGGCCGGACAAATGCATCCGTCGGGGCAATCTGTCCGAAGTGGCCAGACTTTCTGTACAAATTTTTTGAGCCGAGAGTTAACAGAGACATATCCATTTGTCCGGACTTTTTGTCTGGACAAATAGTATCCGTCCGGCCTTCACAAATTTCACCCAACGGTCACTGACACGTTTGCAACGGCTGAAATTTTTGTACTGGCCGGACAGTGTCCGAAGTGGCCGGACAATGTCCGACCTGTACAAATTTTGGCCCGGTTTCTTGCAAACGGCTAGTTTTTCGTTGAAGCTATAAATACTTCGTGTTTGGCTTCATTTTTGGGTGCTCAAAGACTTCATTCTTCAGCTGAAAACCTAGCCAATTGAGTTGCATATGTGTTATTGCATTTAGAGGCTAGAATTGAGCCCAAATCTTGAGTGATTTGAGAGAGAGAGCAATTGTGTGAAGCTAATAGTGCTTAGTGCACTTCCATCACCATTTGCATGCTAGTGCTAGAGTGTTAAGCATCTCATTTGCATTCTTGAGCTTCTAGCACTCGATTTGTTCAAGTGAGCGTGTCCGGCTTGTTATTCTTGGCGATTGCCTTCGCCTAGACGGTGCCGGAGGAGAGCCGATATCTCTCCAATTGAAGTTTGTCGGAGAGGCTGGCAAAAGATTGTGAAAGGTGTGGTGCTCGCCTATCCGGTGTGAAGAAGGAGCAACCCTAGTGAGATATCATTCGTGAATATAGAAGCGAGACTCCGAGTGAGCGCTTCAACGAGGAGTAGGGGAGACCAGGCGAGTCTCCGAGACCTCGGTAAAAATATTGTGTCAAATTGCGTATTTCATATTTGCTTTACATTCATCTTAACACAATTGCTATATTTACCATTGTTGCATGTCTTATTGAATAGTTCATTTGATTGAATGCAACTAGTTGATTAAATTGCTTTTAAGCCTCATTGTATAATTTAGGTCTCTCAATTATTCTTTAAAATTACTTAATTGAAAAGAAATTTTAAAAGCCTCCTAATCACCCCCCCCTCTAGTCGGCATCCTTGATCCTACAGCATTTGGCGAAGATCTATGTGCAGGATAGCTCTCATCAGCTATACGCTCTCGAGCAACGATTTCAGAGTCTCCAACAAGGGGATTTGTTTGTGCAGGCATTCCACAGTGTTTTCAGTGATCTCACTCGTTAGATGGATTCCCTTGCCCCCTCTTTGAGCGCCAGCTGCTCGAGCTGCACTGCTGTTCATAGTCACCAGGTGAGATCTCGCATGTTTGCCTTTGTCATGCGGCTTCGTCCAGAATTCGATGCATTCGTGCTCAACTGCTTGGTCGTGCGACTCCGCCGACTCTATATGATGCTCTTGTTGCTGTTCTTACTGTGGAGACCCGGTTGCGTACGTACTCAGGCTCCCGTGGCGTCAGTCTCTCAGCAGCAACTTTCCGTCCTCGCAGCCACTTTGGAGCCTACTGATGCTCCCTCTCAGGTGACAGCCGCTGCAGCTGTCTGTGCTTCTATGGTGTGTACTAACTGCAAGAAACGTGGTCATACTTCTGAGCACTACTTTCGGCTTCACCCTGAGCTGGCGCCACCTTCCTGGCGCCCTCGAGGTGACTCACATGCTGACCGGCGTCTACCTCGACCTCCTCGTGGGCGTGCTGCTCCGTTTGCTGCCTCTGTGGAGGATGCAGCCTCTTCCTCCGCCACTCAGCTTCAAATGCTGATGGGGCAGCTTCAGGAGCTGCGCCTTCAGAACTCCCAGCTTCAGGTGTACCTCCACAGCTGCGCGTCCCAGCTACTCCGAGCTTCGGCACTACTCCTACACCGCATTTTGGTGGGTCCGCTGGTTTGGCCACTCCGCCTCCTTCCTCGATAGGTATGGATTCACCTAATCACCACTTGTAATCCAGTGCCAGCTTTCATGTCACACTAGATGGTTCCCAGTTGACCTCGTGTCAACTGGTCATCGATGGCCTGTACATCTGGTCAGCCTGTGGTACATCTTTGCCTGCTAAGTTTTAGGGCTGCCTTTCTTCTACTCAATTTACCATCCCAGACGTTGTACATGTTCCGCAGCTATCTATGAGTCTCATTTCAGTGGGGAAACTTGCTGATTGAGGTAGTTTCATTGGGTTTGATGAGCTTTTTTTGCTATGTGCAGGATCGTCGAACAGGCAGACTGCTTGGTACTGGCCATCGCCGTAGAGACTCTTCTCGTCGTCTCTCTGTTTTGGATTATCTTCATTTCTCACCTCTAAATGGTCCTTCTGCTGCTGCTACATCATTATCTTTTGCTGCTTCTGCGACCGATTCCTTTCAGTGGCATCATTGCCTGGGTCATATCTTTGACTCCCGTCTCTCTACACTCATGCGTCGGGGTGTCTTAGGTCGTGTCGACATTGGGTCGCGTTTGTCTGTCCGGGTTGTAAGTTTGGTAAACAGCTACAACTCCCATATAGTTCTAATGTTTCAAGTACTAGTCACCCTTTTGCTTTAGTGCACTCTGATGTTTGGGGCCTGGCTCCTTTTGTGTTCAAGGTTGGGCATAAGTACCATGTCATTTTTGTTGATAATTATAGCAGATATATATGGATCTACTTCATATCTCATCGTTCACAGTTCTTATTGATATACCAGGTTTTCACTCGCATGATTCGCACTCAATTCTCTGCTAGTGTTCATATTTTCCATTCTAACTTTGGTGAAGAGTACATTTCACATGCTTTCTGACAGTTTCTTGCGGATCAAATGACTCTTCCACAGCTCTCTTATCCTAGTGCTCATCCTCAAAATTGTGTTGCCGAGCGCAAACACCGTCATATTCTTGAGACTGCTCGTACTCTTCTCATCTCCTCTCATGTCCCACATCATTTCTGGGCTGGGGTGGTTTCCACGGCTGTTTATCTCATCAATCTTCAGCCGTCCACTCTCTTTGATAGCAAGTGCCCCGCGGAGCTTTTACTTCCTGCTATACCCACATACGATCATCTTAGTGTGTTTGGGTGCACTTGCTATGTCCTCCTTGCCCCTCGAGAATGCACAAAGACGTCCCCGCAGTCAGTTGAGTGTGTGTTCCTTGGGTACAGTCTTGAGCATAAGGGTTATTAATGCTATGATCCTCATGCTCATTGCTTGCGTTTTTTCCTTGACGTTTCTTTTGTTGAGAACCGTCCCTTCTTCCACTCTTCTACCATCCCTCGTGTGTGTCCACCTGAGTCGCTCTCCTTCCTCTCACTTCCCATCACGATATCTTCTGTTCCATCTCCTGTTTCACCTCCCTCGGGGGATTCCCCTTCACCAGTAATTCCCTCCCTTCCTCTCCTAGCGCGTACTCCACCACCACCACCTCCACTTCCTCGCCCTCCGATCTTCCACTCCTACAGTCGTCTTCCTTGTCCTCCTCACCCACCTCTTGTTCTACCAGCCAGTACTGATAGCATCCCTGCTAATGATCTGCTTGAGCTAGAGCCTGGTACCCTGCCACGGTATGATCTTCGTGATTGTTCTATTATTGCCCCGCCTGCTCGTTATGCTTTCTCTGCAACTGTCACTACTGAGCCTCAGACATACCAGGAGGCCATTGCTAGTGTTGAGTGGCAATTGGCCATGGTAGAGGAGTTGACTGTTCTGTATCACACAGGCACGTGGGAGTTTGTTCCTTTACCTGCCCATGCAGTTCCGATTACCTGCAAGTGGGTGTTCAAGGTCAAGACACGGTTTGATGGTTCTGTCGAGCGCTACAAAGCTCGCCTCGTTGCTCGTGGTTTTCAGCAGAAGTATGGTCGGGACTATGATGAAAATTTTGCCCCTGTTGCTCACATGACTACTGTTCACACTCTTGTAGCTGTGGCTGTTATTCGTTTTTGGGCTATCTCTCAGATGGATGTCAAGAATGTGTTTTTTCATGGTGATTTATAGGAGGAGGTCTACATGCAGCCACCACCAGGTGTTTCAGTTCCAGTTGGTCATGTGTGTCGTCTTTAGCGTGCTCTCTATGGTCTCAAATAGGCACCTCATGCCTGATTTGAGCGCTTTTGTGCTATGATTGTCGCAGCTGGTTCTATAGTTAGTGCTCATGATTCTGCCTTGTTTACACATACTTCTCCTCATGGTCGGACTCTGATATTGTTGTATGTAGATGATATGCTGATCACCGATGATGATATGCAGTATGTTGTTTTTGTGAAGCAACACCTGAGTGAGCAGTTCCTCATGTCCGATTTGGGCCCTTTGCGCTATTTTTTGGGATTTGAGATTCTTCCTACTGAGGGGAGACTACATATCACAGCAATGTTACACTCAGGATTTACTTGCTCGCTCGGCTATCACAGATATACAGACAGCCAGCACACCCATGGAACTTCGAGCTCAGCTCCGTTCCACTGATGGTGTTCCACTTGAGGATCCGTCTCGATATAGGCATATTGTTAATAGTCTTGTCTACTTGGCAGTTACTCAACCTGACATAGCTCATGTAGTTCACATTCTCAGTCAGCTTGTTAGTGCGCCGACTTATGTTCACTATAGTCACCTACTCCGTGTGCTGCGCTATCTTCGTGGGACAGTGTCCCGCGTACTATTCTACAGTAGATTGAGCCCTTTACAGCTCTGTGCCTACTCTGATGCTATTTGGGTGAGCAACATGATGATCGACGTTCTATTACGAGTTACTGTGTGTTTCTTGGGACATCCTTACTCACTTGGAAGTCTAAGAGACAGACTGCAGTCTCCACATCTAGTGCTGAGACTGAGCTTAGGGCCTTGGCTGCTACTACCAGAGATATCATTTGGTTTCGCTGGTTATTGGCTAACTTTGGTGTTGAGTGTCTTGCCTCCACCTCATTGTTGTGTAACAACACTAGTGCCATTCAGATGGCAAGAGATCCTGTGAAGCGTAAGATGAACAAGCATGTTGGTGTTGATACCTCCTTCAGTCGGTCTCATTGTCATCTTGATACGATTGCTCTTTAGTACGTGTTTTCGGAGTTTCAGGTTGCTGACTTCTTCACCAAAACATAAACTCAAGAACATCATAATTTTTCTCCTCTTCAAACTCAACATGTCTGAGCTTCCAGAACCATCTTGAGTTTGAGGGAGATATTAATATATATGTGTGTATATAGGCCTGACCAATGAAGACTCACTGTGTATATGACTAAAAAGAGATAATTCCCCAAAATATTCATTCTATTCATCATTATTCGCACATGCATGTGAGTTTTTGCACAGCAGTGATTGAGGAATGAGTGAATCGAAAGTCTTGTATCCACCCACCTCATTAAGCCAAAAAAAATTGATTGATTAGTTACTAGTTACATAATGCAGTTACGTGCACGTGAAAGGGTGGATGGTTGCATGTGATGGTTGACAACATGTATCACCAAGCCATATACGAAGAGAGACCCTGTTTTGTACAGATTTTTTATATATAAGTAAATTTTATAAGATTTGATTTCACATAAAAAATATAAGACTATGTTTTGACTAATAGATTATATAAACGAGCAGTTGAGATGCATTTATTATTAATAATAATTAAGAAAGTATGATATAATTTTATAAGATTGGATCTTTATAAATAAATAGTTAAGATATATTTATCATTAAATAGTAAGTAGGATTATAATTCATATCAAATAATTATGTTAAAATCTTAATCACAAATCACACTATTCATTAGTTAGAAAATAAATATCATACAGTTTTATAAGACCGGATCTCATAAATTTTTTTTCCTTTTCTACTACTATAAGTAGTGAGATTTTGATGTTTTCAAATACATTCAGAAAGCACATAATCACACACAATCAAAAAATGTTTTTTGTTCTCTTACCATCGAAAGAACAGGGGGAAAAAAGTGGAGAGGAGAAGAAAACTTTGTGAAGTGAAGCAAGGTGGAATTTCCGGAAAAGTATATAATGGTTGTTTCTCTTGGTTGAATCAAAAGGACCGCAACAATCCTAAATTAGAGTTTTCTCTTTTAGTCCACACATTCCCGCCCTCTTGTTGCGGAACCCCCACCCCCCACCCCCCCCCCCCCACCCCCCCCCCCCCCCCCCCCCCCCACCAAACTTAGGCTCCCCTGTTCCACCCCCTCCCCTCTCTCCTTCCTCGAGCTCCCCTCTCCGGGAAGGCCTTTGGAACCCCTCTCCAAGGCCTTCTCCTACGCGCTTCTGTCTCCTCTCCTCTGCACCCTCTTCTCCTCCACGTCCCCCTCCTCCTCCTTGGCCAATTTGTCGATTTGATGACAAGCCCGACACGTGCGTGATGGTGTTCTATTCGTCTCACTCGTTGCAACGGAGCTGAGAGATGCGATGTCCGTCGGCGGGTCGTGACTGCGTTGGCGCCGGCGGCAGCTTGGTCCGTTTTGGTAGTGCGTGTGGTTGGCCTGGCCTAAGTCGTGGCGCGAGGAGCAGGGCGCCCGTTGGGGGGGAAGATGAGCTGCTTTCCGTGTTTCGGCAGCGGAAAGAAGAAGAACGCCGCTCCGGACACAGGGCATTTTGAGGCGGCGCTGCCACCGCGCGCCTATATGTCGCCGCCTCTATCAATGCAGGCACCAAGGCCGGCCATGGCGCTGGCCTCCGCGCCCGCGCACATCATGGCGGTTGCGTTGGCACCAATGCTACCGACGACACAGGCCGCCGAGGCAAGAAGACCGGGTGAGACTATGGTTCATTTTTTATGGCATGTTTCGTGTTTGAAATGTTCAGACGTTGGTTGGTTAATTATGAACTAACCTTACAAATGCAGAGCACCATGCCCACAAGCCGTCCACCGATGACGCATCAGTGAGAGCCAATATCGCGGCGCAGGCGTTCGCGTTCCGCGAGCTCGCTGCAGCCACCAATCACTTCATGCCCGACAACCTTTTGGCAGAAGGCGGCTTCTTTAGGGTCTACAAAGGTTGCTTAGAAAAGACTGACCAGGTAAACAAATCACATTTCACATTCGCAACTAACAAATGCACAAGCATCTGAACAGAGAAAGCTTGGTATATATTTGCATCAGACGGTAGCAATAAAGCAACTGGACAGGCATGGCTTCCAAGGCAACAAGGAATTCCTGACCGAGGTCGAAAAGCTTAGCCATCTTCATCACGAGAACCTCATCAACCTCATCGGCTATTGCGCGGACGGCGACCAAAGGCTTCTCGTGTACGAATACATGCCGTCGGGCTCCTTGGAAGACCACTTGCTTGGTATCATACATGCATCTTCAGTTACTCCAAAGACTTGCAAAAACATTTTGCTGCATTGCTTCTAATAGACAGATGTTTGTGTGAGACAACAGATCAGCCATCGGATAAGAAGCCGATAGACTGGTACACAAGGATGAAGGTGGCGTATGGCGCCGCGCAGGGGCTCGAGTACCTGCATGAGACGGCAAACCCGCCGGTGATATACATGGACTTCAGGGCCTCGCACATCTTGCTTGACGAGAACTTCACGGCAAAGCTTGCGGACTTTGGACTGGCAAAGCTGGGCCCAATGGGGGACAACACGCCGGTGTCCTCCCCAATGATGGGCTCCTACGGCTATTGCGCGCCGGAGTACGACCGTAGCGGGCAGCTCACCGTGAAGTCGGATGTGTACAGCTTCGGGGTGGTGCTGCTAGAACTCATCTCCGGTAGGAGGGCCATTGACACCACCAGGCCCATGGACGAGCAGAATCTGGTCACTTGGGTATGTAGGCATCAGTACTAAGATGGAATGATGAATAAATTGGATATTTTAATTAAATTTTCTTTGCTAACATTTTGACGTCTTAGAGTATAAATGCAAAAGGTTGCATGTTTTTATAAAACATATATAATTGAAAATGCATGACATTTTAGTGAATATATTTGAAAATCATTCATACAATTAACTCATCAATTTAGTTGAATTTGTATAAAATTGCCTTAATAAAACTTAGGTTAAGTAAGTCCTAAGTATAGAACACAACAAAATGTATTCTCAAATCTAAATGCATCATCGGATAAGAAGCCCATAATTTCCTAAAATCATATTATTGCAAAACATTATAACATTGTTTCAAATAATTTTTGTAGTAGGTATATAAATGATACAATATGCTAGAAAATAGTTTAATAGTAATATGAAATAACACTAGGTGTATATATTTAAAACAAACCAACACGAAAACATGGTATCATAGCTTTTTTATTATCTTTACCATTTTGTATTTACTATAACATTCTTATATGACATCGATCTATAATAAATTGATTTTAAATGCACTATAAATAATAAGTACAAATTTTTTTTTGTGTTTATGATACTCTATGTTTAATCTCTACATTGATAAAATTGTCAATATTAATTTGATAAAATGATGTACAAATACATTCTATATTTTCAGGCCAAACCAATGTTCAAAGACCAAAAGAGATATCATGAACTAGTTGATTCCCTCATAAAAGGGGACTACCCAGCCAAAGGGCTAAATCAAGTGGTTGCTATGGCTGCAATGTGCTTGCAAGATGAAGCTTATGTACGACCATTGATGACTGATGTTGTTATGACACTAGGATTTCTCATTACAATACCATCTGAACAACCTAGTTCTAATTCACCACCTGTCCCCTTAGCATTGATTCCAGAACCAATAGAGGACAAAAAATCAAATCACTCTGACACATCTTCTTCTTCAGAAGACGATGAGGATGAAGATGAAGATGAAGATGGGGATATTGAAGAGCGGTAATAAAAACTATAAGAAGATATTGGATTTGAGAAAAGAATAGAAAAGAAATGCTTAATCCATTCAAGATTTTGACATGGCAAATTACACAATCATGTGTCAGAAGTTCTCTACTTGGATCTATTTGGTTTTGGGGTTGCTTAGTGGTTAGGTTGATGTAATTTGGATGGGCTTACTAAATCTGTAATGGTTTGATTGTGATGATGAGATATATTAAATGTGAATTTACATATCACATGCGTCCATGGATTGGATACAAATTTTGCAATTTCTTAGTGTTGTATGAAATTTATTTTACACATGTCAATGGCTAAATAAAATTAGGATCTATGATACTGTTATCTGTTTTTGTTTTCGTGGTGTTAGTGATTATTTAGTCATACATTTTGTTCAGTGTACACAAAATGTTTTTCCCATCCTGAAGTTCTACATGGTAAAGCACAAAAACAAACTTGAAACCTGAGCTCCAAATTTAATATGCTTTAAAGTTGGTAATGACATAAATATTGAACACGATGAGCAATTCATAAAACGTCCTCTATCAAGGAGAAGAATTACTTGATTTGAGGTTTGTTTGTTACGTTCATCTTAGGCCAGGAATGAGAATGATTGGGGAGCTTACCCTTGTATACACAAATTTATTATATCATTTAGAAAGTATTTTCACTTAATATATGCTCCCACTTACATTCCCTCTTTTGTAAATATTTGTATAGTTTGGTGTTCATCTTCTCTAGATTTAGACACTACAACTGAAAAAACCATTTCTATTCTCTTTTATCGTTGTTAACTGTTAACGCCTTATCCAATCTACAATAGTTCTCAATCAATTATGCACTTGCTTGTCCATAACAAACTTTTTTCATAAAGAACCATAACTCAGACAGTTAAATGTATTGTTTGCCCTCATTTTTATCACAGAAGCTTCAATTCTATCCTCATTTGATTCAAATTAAAAATTATATGGACAAGAATGTTATGTAAAATATATGTGAAAAATTATGTCTAATTTTCATTGACAGATATTCTTTCAATATTATCTTTGAGTGGCTGATTCAACAAGATCTATTTGTAGTTTTATGTTGAGTTGAGTGCGCCCACAAAATACACTATATGTATAATATAGTGGTATTATAATTGATTCGAGTCAAACCACGTTGACAGTGATGTGGTGGTATCAGATTGAGAATCAACAGATATTAGAGATGGCCTAATGACGTAGTGTTCACAAGGAATAACACAAGTTTTCAACAGAGAAACGAGCTTCAATCAAACGTGGTCCGGCTCGACCAGTTCGCCTCTGATAAATAACGGCCCGCAGGTCGGGCTTCTCGAGCTCCTTCTCTTAAGGTCCACCCTACCCTCCTTTCTTCTCTCTCTCGCTCCCTCCTCACTTCCGGATCTGAGGTACGTGCATCTCTCCACACACCCACCACTTCTCCTTTCCCACCCTCTCTCGCTCTCGCTGCGGTTTCCAGATCCGATCTCGCCTCGTGTTAGTCACGCGCCACAAGGCGCCGAACCGCTCCCTCTAGTCTCAGATCCGTGGTTTGTTTGCCGCAATCGCACCAGATTTGCGAAGGTTCGAGGAATTTGTATGATCTTTCGGTGAATTTTGGAGATTTACGTTGCCTCGAGTTGGGTTTTTTAGCGGTGGTTGTATAAATGTACTGTGGGGGGTTGTTGTTTGGTTTTTTAGGCTCAGGTTTAAGTTTACGTGTTGTGTGGTTCGACTGGGAGATTTAAATCACGTATACCGCGCGACGGTTGCCGTACTTAGCAATGCATCGTGCGCTGCTCGGATGCCAGACTGCTCATAGTGATATCAGAGCTTGCTGTATTGGGATCTGTCTCTGTTATGTTTGTTTCAGTTTCGGGAGAAATTTTGGCGTTAGTTTTGTATTATTCGATTAAGTGTTGTTGATCACATTGCGTTGGAGAGACTTGAGTGCAAAAACTTTGTGTATAGTGTAGATCCAGGCTGCCCCTGGCTTATGGGCTCCATCCATGCAAAAGTTTGATGACCCCTGTGGAGTGCAGGGTACCATGCATGAAGTATGTATGCCCCTGTTTCTTGTTGTAACTTCTACGAGATATTCAAGCTGAGTATAATGAATGGTCATTTAGGCTCATCTCTGTCATTGGTTTGTCCAATTGGCAATTAGCGATGCATCTAGGTTGAGTATACTTTGGTCTCTATGAATTTGGAATTCTATAATGTTTGTGTACTGCAACATGCAATACAGTAGAGGCAAAGTCTGTTAATGTTTAATGCCATTAAATTTTTCAGTATCTTAACAGATGCACTCTGCAAAACCATAATAAGATTCAATTTCTTTATTGATCATTTTCATGTTGCATCAAAGTATTCATTTGGGGTAATTGAGTGTCTGCCCCTACAGAACCATTATGCTCCTGCAAAGGAGAAAATAAATATATACACTTCCAAAGTTGATCTGATTTGAATGTCATACCCCTGTACTAACATTTACATTATATTTAATTCTCTTGATCATTTGCTAGCAATAACTTTTGGAAAAACCTCAAAATGACCTTGCATCTGTGCTTTAGCTGTTCCGCAGCTTCCCCTGATGTGCATGGCTGCTGCATTCGATCTGCACTGCCACCTTTGCATTTGTTATGCATTCCATGCATATTGCTCAAGGGTAGGGAATTTTTGAGTTTTGTAATGCTAATGAATAGAAAAATATCTATAGGCCTATGATTTGGCTGTATTAAGAGTTTGGCGTGGTATATACTTATATTTTAAGTGGTAGATTTGAAATCAACACTTTTCTGTTGACCCTTTTATTTTTGTATTTTTCATAATAACTAGTTCATTGGATTATCTTTGTGGTTTCTTTGCTGATGGAATAACTGGCCTTTTGCTCTATTAGGTTTTTTACTTGTGGACTTGGCTCTAATAATTCCAGGAACCAACAAATCATCAAAAATGGTATGGTTCATTGATTTGATCTTTAGTCTTGCAATGCTTAATTCCATTTTATTTTCCTATTTATA
The DNA here is from genome assembly GCA_019359835.1 of Pharus latifolius. Classification (NCBI taxonomy): domain Eukaryota; kingdom Viridiplantae; phylum Streptophyta; class Magnoliopsida; order Poales; family Poaceae; genus Pharus; species Pharus latifolius. The sequence goes on along the minus strand of CM033323.1, from coordinate 9,671,500 downwards.
ATCTCAGTTAGATGTTGGCACCTTGATAATGCCTTTTGATATTAAGGAACACATGGCTACTTATTTTCTGCCGTATTAAGTAGTTGAATTTTGTTGTTGAGAGGAACTGATTGCTTTCTTTATCTCCCAGGTGGTTCTTGCTGCTTCTGTCATCTCAAAGTCTGGAAAAGGTGATATGGTTTGAAAATTTCAGTTCTTATAATCTTATATTTTTCTCAATTCCCAAAGAAGATAATGGTTCTTCATCTTCTTTTAATGTAACAAAAAAAAAAATCCAACTACATCTATGAGAAATTTGGTAATTTTAATGCACCTCATGCTATTTGGAACTAGGGCGTTCTATTCCAGTTTGATTTAACACAACAATATTCAAATGGCCTTTATGTATTCCCTGGTTTAGTAGATTTCTGAAGTTTCTTTAATCTGGGTTCACTTAATATAAACCTGATGTGAGGTCAAAAGGTTATCTTTTCTTTGTTTCCTTAGTTGTCAGTGCTTGCTTCAAGACAGTTAAAGGGCTAAAAAGTTGAAAAGTTGTTTTCTGTGTACTTTTTCAACTGCAGCACTTGTTTCAAGACAGTTTGTTGACATGTCTCGCATAAGGATTGAAGGATTACTTGCAGCATTCCCAAAGCTGGTTGGAACTGGGAAGCAGCATACTTATGTTGAGACTGAAAATGTTCGTTATGTTTATCAACCTATTGAAGCTCTATATCTGCTACTTATCACAAACAAGCAGAGTAATATTCTTGAAGATTTGGACACACTAAGGCTCCTTTCCAAGCTAGTATCCTATTTTCTAAATTCTGATCTTTTATCTTCCAATTTAGAAATATAGCTGATTGACATAGATCCATTTTTAATTGGACATCAGCAGGTCCAGAAACGGAGGACACTTTTAGTTCCTTCATAATTGTTTCTCCATGATAATAATTAATTATTATTTTCTCTGTTCTTTTTTACTTGCTGTTTGATATACATGTAAGTCAAATTTTTTAGATTTTGACCACTAATATACAAAAAAGTATCAAGTTTTACTATATGAAAATGATATTTGTAGATTTATCATCAGATTTACTTCCTTATTATTATTCTTTTATGATTTTTACTAGTATATAATTATAAAAATTAATAACAAAAGTTGTATTTTGGAAACCGTGAAGAGTCTAAAACAAGTAAAAAAGAACGGATGGAGTATTTTTTAGGTAATGTAATTTGGTGATGTTGGTTTTTGAGTAAAAATTGAAGTTTATATCCGAGCTGAGCTTGATAATATTTTGGAAATAGAAAAAAAAAACATAACGCACACTAGATTGAGGCTATTGCTCCTTGGTTGGAAATATACTTTTGTATATATGAGCCATCCATTTTTGGAGATTGGATCGATCCATCTTTATATTTGTTTGAGTTGTATTTTTTTCCCAAATATAGTGCAGTGGTCTCCTTAACATTTGTGAAGGTACCTGAGTATTCTCCCTCTTTGGATGAAGAGGGTATTTGTAAAACAGCATTTGAGCTTATATTTGCTTTTGATGAGGCCATATCACTTGGAAATAAAGAAAATGTAACAGTGCAGCAAGTTAAACAATACTGTGAGATGGAGAGCCATGAAGAAAAGCTGCATAAGGTGATGATGCAAAACAAAATCAATGAAACCAAGGATGTCATGAAGAAGAAAGCTAGCGAGATTGACAAAAGCAAGGTATGCCCTACTTGTTTCTCTAGATTCAAAACATACCTGTTTTCCATTTTAGGGGAGAAGTGGCGGCTGATTCAGTGGTTCTTAGCTCTTGTTGTCAAAAGAAAACTACTTTTATCATTGCTAGGAAGTGTTTATGAAAAGTTTGACGCTTACCATTGTAAAATTGACTTCAGTTGAATTCTTCTTGACCTGTTTCATTATCCCAATTCTTTAGTGATATTGATGATTTATTCCAGTATAGTCATTGACTATGTGCAGGGGCAAACAACTGTTTTTGTTTTCTTTTGGATTGCTTTTTAAGATTAAGCCCCCATTCCGTAGAGTAGTTAAAACCAGTAAGGGGTGGCTTATAATGATCTTCACTTTGTAAGGGCTTTTAATCCAGGTTATTTGGATAGCTTTGAGGACTTATCTAACAGCTAACTCATTGGCTTATATATTATAATCGTAGTAAGCTGGTTATGATATAAGCCTAAGCTTTGCCATGTAGGGTGTAGGCCCTCACATATAAAGGCTGATGTTTCAGCAGCTCAAATAGCCCTTACACTAGTAAGCATAGCTGCATTGGCAGGAGCCAAAAGAGAAAGGGCTTTCACCACCTCTGGGACTGTGATCATGGTTCCCTAACCCCATGTTCTTTTATTCTCTTGTGCTTTTGTATCATGGTCTAAGTTGGTTCAAAGCCTCAGTGGTTAAAAAGAAATATACAATCACTAAAGCATATAGCCCAACAAAAAAATATGCTCAATAAATGAAAGCTGCACAAGAAGATATCAGAAGATGTCTACAAAAATTATTTGATTTGAATCACAATGCAGTTCATCAATGTTCTATGATTAATGTACAATAGTATGTAAGCAATTAATTTTAATTGTTGGAGTCCATGCAGATTGAAAAAGGTAAACTTGAGAAAGGAGGATATACAGGTATCTCTGGTCCCCGGATAATTGAAAAAACTTTTAGTGACATGATGATTACTGGTAGTGGTACTGGCTTTGGAAGTGGTTCTGGATTGGGTGGACTGAGCACTGATATGGACTCATTTAGCAGCAAGTCTAAAGGTTTGTTACCCACAAATGCTTGGTAGCTTTAGTCCTCTTTTGCCTTTTTCTTGCCAGCATATTATTTATTTCAGCATTAGTGGCAAAATTTACTGTCTCAACTTTTGTTTGGGTTACTTATATTAACTTTTGACATTTTATTGGTTTGGCTATGTTTTATTTTTCATGGTATTTTCTTTTTATCATATCTAGGAAATATACAATCTTCTACTTGAAAAAAAGGCAATTAGGCAATGCTTATTAGACTTGTCAGTTTCTTGAACTCTCCATTACAGGAAAAATGTTCAGATAAGTTATATTGTATATGCATAATGCAAGATGCTTACATATTATGTGTCAGCTTCATGCAGCATAGTGATTTAAAGCCATTTAGTCTTATGAGTTGTGTTGATTCGTGGGGGGTTCTTAGTAAAAGCCTAAAAAAGCTTGTCATATGTGAAATGAGTAGAAACAAATAAAACTCTATGCATATTCCTATCCTGTTTGTGCATTGTACATGTTTATAGATCAATGTAGGGTCTCTTTATACTTTATTGATCCAAAGTTTTGATTTTATTCAGACCTTGTATGACTTCATATTGGTAAAGCAGATGTCTAATGGTAATAACCTCTCTAATGGAGAACTCAGGCAGCAATAGCATGTCTTGTATGTTCTATTCTAAGTGTAATAACCTCTCTAATGGAGAATTCAGGCAGCAATAGCATATCTTTTATATGGTCTATTCTAAGTGTTAGCAACATTGTTTTTACAGGTCGTCCATCTGCAGCAGCTGCTGCTCCTGGTAAAGGATTTGGTATGAAATTAGGCAAAACACAAAAGACGAATCAATTCCTAGAATCCTTGAAAGCTGAAGGAGAAGTCATTTTGGAGGATGTACAACCAAGTGCAATTCAGTCTAGGTCGTCATCTCTTCCACCAAGTGATCCTATCACAGTGACAATTGAGGAGAAGGTCAATGTTATAGTTAAAAGAGATGGGGGTCTTAATAATTTTGACGTTCAAGGAACTCTTGCTCTTCAGGTTCTTAATGACGCGGATGGATTTATCCAGTTGCAGGTCATATTCTATATTTGGTTTCTGAAGTTCTTGCATTGTGGTTGATGTATTCTCTGTCTATGTGGAAAATTTAAATAATCAACCTGAACAAAATAATATGAAGTCTCTTTATTTGCTTTATCATCTGAACCTACAGAAATATTGTACCCACTAATTAAATTTAATTTGTCTGTTCTTCTATTGTAGTCACCTTCCATCTAATAGCTCATTAGTCTGTCACATTAGTGTCATGCGTTGTTTTCTTCCACTTGATCCATACCTAAGACATCACCATTAGGAGCAATGTTCCAAGCATGTTCTAACTCTTTCGATTGCCAGTAACAAGTTGGTCACTGCCATTTGTTACTTCATACTACACAGAATTAGTGTAATCTGAATCATTGTATTTGAGCTAATTAAATGTTCTCTCGTACTTAAAGCTCTCTTTTGTCCATGAAAGTAGAATATAAATTTTTGCATCAATATTTACAATTATTTGTGCTAATCATGCCATGGATTTATCTCCAATATGCATTAAGCAAGTCAATGGCAAGTTATTATGTGTTATGCCTCTGACACCCATTTACCCCTAGCCACTGTTGCTGCAAATCATACAATAGTTTTGAGCAGAAGCTAAATTTTTTAGTGTTTTGGTGTGATTTACAGATCGAAAATCAAGATATACCTGGACTTAGCTTCAAAACACACCCCAATATCAACAAGGAGTTGTTTAACAGTCAGCAAATTGTGGGAGCAAAAGATCCCAATCGTCCTTTCCCCACTGGTCAAAATGAAACACCTCTGGTTAAATGGAGAATTCAGGGCATGAATGAGTCATTTTTACCTTTGTCAGGTGCATAATCACTATATTCTATTTTTACAGCAAATAGTTTGGACTCGTGGTTACTTGTTGCTTCACGCAGTCAATTGCTGGCCATCCGTATCTGGAAATGAAACCTATGTGAACATTGAATATGAAGCTTCAGAGATGTTTGACTTGCACAATGTTGTCATATCTATACCTCTACCTGCACTTCGGGAGGCTCCAAGTGTTAGACAAATAGACGGAGAGTGGAAGTATGTGTGAAGTTCCTCTTTATAGTTTTACTATTCTTCAATATTATACAAATGTAAAAGGTCAATGATAAGCCTTTACAACCTGAATAATGTTAGTAGTTCTAGCTTAACTAGGGCACCAGGACAAAGACCAAAAGCACTCTTGCAAAATATCCTAGTGAGTTTGAAATTTAGATTTTTTTATAAGGGGTGGACATTTGGAAGAGTTGATATCATGCATGGTCTTTGCAGTCACAACTTCGATTTCTTTTAGTTTTAGAATGAAAGCCATGGCATCTGTTGGTCAAAATCATGATAATGTTGATCTTATTCTCAACAAGTAATATCTACTCCTACAATATAAACTTATTTTTCACTTTTGACGTTTTATAATATAAGCCTGTTTATAATTTCAATGCACTATTTGATACATACTTTGTTATTTTGAGATCCCTTATATTATCTCTCCCTCTATTAATACTCCACAACTCATCCAACTTTATTTAATACGGGTATTGTAGTCCAATACAATTTCTTTTCATCTTATTCCATGCCACCTTAATTCTGTTTGAACAAAAAAAAAAAGGCTGATATTGTGAAACAAATGGAGTACCATTCTAACATCTGTTCTTAATGTTGATATCTCAACCTGCTGAGGGAGGGAATTTAGGTCATGTGGCTTTTGTTTTTTCCTTGTAAATAGCAATACACTAAGCAGTGTAGAAAATTTACTGGTGTCATTGTACTATTTCTCATAAAAATGCGCCGAACTCCCTTTTAGCATTCATCTGCATATCTTGGTTGCTTCTCATGTCTTTTATATTATTTTTCCTTGTTTATTCAGGTTTGACTCGAGAAACTCTGTATTGGAGTGGTCTATTCTTCTTATTGATCAGTTAAACCGCAGGTCCATGAAATATATGAATTCTGACAGTCATGTTTGTTTTTTCTATTGTGCAATTTAATCCTGTGCTATACTAAATATTGTACTTTATTTCTGCTTTGCAGTGGTTCCATGGAATTTGTTGTTCCCCCAGCTGATCCATCAACATTTTTCCCCATCTCTGTTGGATTTTCTGCATCAAATACTTACAGTGATTTCAAGGTTGGACATATCAGATTTCTCAATAGTTTATAACTTTATATTGTTTAATTGCTTTTCTATTTGTGAGCTCTTCTAGGTCATGTAATACTTGCTTGTTCACTCACTTATTCCCTGGTTTGTTCTAGTATGTCCAAACCTCAAAGGGGCTGTTTTCTAAACTGCACATCAGAATCTAGAATTTTGTGTGGAGTTTTGAGTTCTTTTTGGGCATCATTCCACCAGCTTCCTTTGTGATGGTGAATATTACTTAGCTTTGCTACTTGATCTTTTTCCTGACATGCTTATTATTGGTTGCACTGTGGAGTTGGCTGAGTGAATAATTTGGCTGCTAGTCTAGAGAACTATCAGCATAAAGGTTCCTATTTCCTTTATTTGTGGATAGAAGCTGTCATTCTATCAACAGATGGTGACACAGCATATTTTGATTTACTTTTGGTTGGAATTGAGAAGCCTTTCAAGTTCTGTATTGAATTTTAAACCCTATACTGGTTTCTACTGATAGTTTGTCGGTTAGAATATGGTTTTGTTGGTAGATTGAACTGCATCTATGTTTTTGAATTGTGAACAGAGAACAAAAAGTACATCAAATTTTCTCTTTGTATGTCAATATGATCAGTTACCTGAAAAAAAAATTTAAACTGCATTTTAAACTCACATAATCAAACAACTAATACAAATGGGACTTTGACTGTTGTTATGTATGCCATGCATTGCTCTCATCTTTATTTGCTTTTCAGCTGCAGGCCCTGACATTTGTTCTTGTGCTCGTAACTGATAATAATCCTACATGCTAAACTGGAACTTAACATGCCATTCAGCTTTGGTTGAGTTGCTGCTTTGTATTATGGGAAACTTTTCAGGTTATATTAGTTAACTTGGTTTCTGGGAAACTTTTCAGGTTACTGCCATTCATCCTCTAAAGGAAGGTAATCCTCCAAAGTTTTCACACAGGGCTCAATTGGTCACTGCCAATTATCAAGTGGTTTAACGTCCTAATTAAAGTTGGTCGTTTTACTCGAGTACTAGCACATGTTTGCGGTATATAATTACTCCTGTTTTTCTGTGTCGAGCGGTTACAAGCTTCTGCGGTGTTAAGGTTTATTTGGCATTTGGAATGTGCATTTTTGTCTTGATTTCATGTGTGACATGTTGCACTAAATCGATGCTTAGTTATACCGGTTTGTGAGAATTAAGCCGATGAATTCTCCTTTCATGTTTGTTAAGCTGTTTTCTATTTCTTTTGCCACTTTTGGAACACAGGAAGCTTCTGCAAGACAATTCCGTACCATATGTTTTATGTACGTTACAAGCAATAACTTATTTTGTGCCTCTCTTGCTTTCTGAGATTGTTAACTTCAGTTAGGCAAAGCAGTTTCTTGTGCTTAATCGTTTCCGACTGGCTTAAATTATACTTGACATGGTTCCAAGCATGGCAATTAATCAGTATTAGATGTTCTGCACAAAATAAGGTTTTGGTTAATCCTGTAATACCATGGGGCTGTTCTGGCCAAGCTTATTCTTATTGGCGAAATAAGAATTCTCTCACACTTCCTCCTATTTATTCAGCTATTTGGCTTTTGATATATAGCTATAATTGTAGCAAAGAACTTCAGGACTTATCTAACAATCCAATCAATTGGCCTCCGATGATTGCTTGTCTCTTAGAGGAGGCAAGAGTGAGTATATGTAACATAAGCATCAAGTCTCTCTAACCAAGCACTCTTAAGGCTTTTACCTAATGCAAGTACCTTCAAAGAGTTGCATAGGCTCACAATCTCAATAGTAAAAACAGATAAGCACTGTTGCTTCTGTAGGAACCTATTCCTATCTTCTCTCCCACTTCTCTATCTTAGTTGACTAATTTTATTATTTTTTATTCCTAAGCATTTGTTCACACTGAAGCAATAGAGAAGCCCAAACTTGACTCTTGAGGTCTTTGAAGGAGAGAGAGAGAGCAATACAAAATTCTTTGTTTATCCATTCAAAAGAGAATTGAGAGAATGTGTACAAAACAATATGTATGAGGTTTGGTTGTTTGGTTATAAATTTATTTTTGAAGTTTTTGTCTAATATTTTGGTTTTAAAAAATATTTTGGTATTAAAAATCAAAGCGGTGTTTGGTTTTAAAATATTTTATAATTTTTGAAACCATAGTTTTTTTCAAAACCATGATTTTTTTTCAGTTTTGCAAACTTTAGTTTGGTCCAAAGTTTTAGCCAAAACTTTGACCACAGTTGTGCACCCACACCCGAGTCAAATGGAGGAGCCTGAGAAGCCGTCGGTGTCGAAGCCGGAGGTCAGCGAATGAGGCATAGTCGGAGAGGATCTGCTCGCGGAGGTCGAGAAGGGAAGTGAGGAGGTCGCGGAGAGGATCTGCCTCATTGTCGGCCATCGTTCTAACGCTGGCAAACAATAACCAAACCACAATTGAACCTCCTACTATTCCTACTAAGTTCCTCCAATTGGTAACCATCTCATTGACCCAATTCCAACGAAAATCCGACAACGAATCGTTGTTTTCCTTTGTGGCGACTGTGACCCTGAGCCACCCATCGAACCACCAAAACAGTTAAAAAATTCCAAAATTTACTTCTTAATCGACATCTCCTGGCCTCAGAAGCTTTTTTGCTCAAACGGATCTTGAAGCCCTTACCATGATTGTCATTATCGGCAAGCCCCCGCACTGCCAAAAAATGAGCTTCTGTTGCCATCCCCACACAGTGTGCCGTAGTTCAAATTAATTGCACCTGTTAGACCCTTTTGACCCATCTTGCTCCCCACCAAGCGCTGCTTCCTCCGACGAAACCTCGCCAGAGTTCATGGCGCCCCTCTGTTAGCCGTCGCTTGAGGAATTGAGGACCAATTTGAGCACCAAAATCAAATTAATCAAGATTACGCCGAATTGGGACTCTAAAGTGTCGACCGGACTTGTTCCCCGCCAGTGATCCTTGCTGAACAGATCCAGCGACGGTGAAATGGCCGCTCCTCCTGTTTTTGCAAAAGGGTATTACAATAAAAATGACTTTACTGTGAACCAATTAGCCGATTCACCGTTGCCGGACAGATCCATTTTGCAAAAGGGTATTATGGTGAACCAATTAGCCGATTTTTAGTGGTGTTTCTCGAATTCCTAATTTCATAACAGTTAGTTTATTTAAACATCAAACTGAAACTTTGAAAAAAATTGTGTATCCAAACACCTATAAAAATCGTAGTTTTCTCAAATATTGTGGTTTTATAATAGTAAGAAATATTATGATTTTGGTTGTATGATAATTCTAAAGTCATGATTTTAAAATATTATAATTTTTAAATACTATGTTTTCAAACAGAGTCTAAGTGTTTATTGTAGCAGTATCGCTTAGCTATGGAGCTAAAAAAAATATATATTTTATTTGTTAGAACAAGCACACCTCCATTGGAGGTGACCAACGTTGTCTCAAATGGTAAAATCAACTTGCTTAGCTCTTAATTATGCCATATAGATGTAAAGCTTCTTAAGAGCTAAATATTTCATAGTTTGACTCTTGTAAGAGATTTTAAAAATGAGAGAGTAGCAAAAAAAATATTTGTTTATTTATTATAGAAGAAAGAAAAAAAGAGTTAGAACTGACTTGATATGAAAATTGAAAATCCAGCAAATAAAAAAAGGCACTGCACTCTTGTCAACCCATGACGTGTTGACATGCGCCTGTCAAGCCAAGGTGGCAAATAAAAAAATTTCTACAATCACAAGCTTGCCCTAGTGGGTCTTGGGTAAAAGATTGTTTTTCTCGTTCTTGCAACATGTGCGTATCTGTCATTGGAGGTAGTCTAATGTTCCAAATGGTCATTTTTGATGTTTGACACACATGCTAGCAATTTCTCGACTTATATATTGCAGTGTTTTTGTTATAGGTTGGAACGAGATTATGGGAATCAAAAGACCGTGAATTCACTTTGTAATTGAACAAATTTAGAGGAATTTTAGTTTTTTTTTTTCGTTTCGTATGACTTAACATTAAAAATTGAAGATGTTTCTTTCTTTCTTTCTTTTTTTCTTTTTTTTGTTTTTTTTTGGTGTGTGTGCGTGTGTTTATTAGAGATTTAGAGTTCCCGCTTAATAATTCATGACCCCGCCAGTCAGCGAGCAATTGTAGTGCACTATCCCGCTTAGTTCTGGAAAAATTTCAACTTAGGCGCCCGAGAATGCGAAATTTCTAAACACGCCGCCAGCTCACCGATCCGCGCCTTAGAGCCACGTCACCGATCCGCGGCATCTATCCCACTCCGTATCCCATCCATCCATTTCATTCGCATCGAACGGCAGACAGCGCTCTCATCCCACCTCTCTTCCTTTTTAAATACCTTCCCTTCCCCATTTCCAACCCAACCTAGGTATCAATCAAATCGCTTCGAATTAACAGCTTCCATCTACTGCTCTCTCTCGTGCCAAACAAATCACCGCACCAAGCCATCGCCATGTCGGGCCGCGGGAAGGGAGGCAAGGGGCTGGGCAAGGGCGGAGCGAAGCGCCACCGCAAGGTGCTGCGGGACAACATCCAGGGCATCACCAAACCGGCCATCCGTCGACTGGCGCGCCGTGGCGGCGTGAAGCGCATATCGGGGCTGATCTACGAGGAGACCCGCGGGGTGCTCAAGATCTTCCTGGAGAACGTCATCCGTGACGCCGTCACCTACACGGAGCACGCCCGCCGCAAGACCGTCACCGCCATGGACGTCGTCTACGCCCTCAAGCGCCAGGGCCGCACCCTATACGGCTTCGGCGGCTAACTCTCCAGGTCCTGTGACGTTTGGACGCGCCCATGGCTTGTCTTGTGGCCAAGAAGCCTGGCCTCGTGGTGCAGACGAAACTGCAAGTTGTTTTAGTTCTGCATTAGTTTGTAGATTGGGATAGTTTTAGCTCGTTTTAGTGTTTGGGTTTAACTGAGATTTGTACCACTGCTATCCTTGTCCCGGAAGAAATAAAAGAAAATTTCTGTCACTATGGTTACTGCATTTGTTTCCTTGCCCATGTAGCCATGCTTCTGCAGAATATGCAATACATATTGCATTAGTCCTCAATTTTGTTTTGAGTTTGATTTTGCGATTGGCTGTTACTGCTAGTGATGGTCCAAGAGAGCATGATAATGATTTGATGTTTGACATGAGCTGAATCCTTTATTTCCACTCAACATGTTTGTCGGCAGAATTTTGCATTTTGCTAAACGCATACTGAAATTTCACCACTATAACGTATGAAAGTAACTATCAATCCAGAAATTTCAGTATGCGTTTTGCCAAATGCAAAATTACAAGTGAAAAGAACAATGTTTTGCCCAAAAAACAAGATTTTTGGATTAAAAACTACAGCAAAATTACAAAGAAAAGAAAAGAAAGGACACAGTTACTAGTCCTACAAATGGTTTAAACCGAATTCTTGTCCCCCTAACTATTCCTAGGGGTTGGTTCATGATCCAAATTAGCCCAAACAAAAAACTTGGAAGAGATCAAGCTGGGCAGGAAGAAGCAAACCTGTGATGTGGGAATAGCTATCAAGGGTCCTCACCATGCTCTCTTGGGCCATCAATTTTTGATCGATTTTGGAGGAAGCGAGTGGGAGGAGGGTTTGATGGGCTGCGCAGAGGCAGCCAGCGGTCAAGGCTAATTTTTTTTGGGCAATACTGCATTTCACCTGATTATTGGATCTTGTATGAAAAGAATAAAATATATCGGGAGGTGTCTGCATGAGACTCGTAGTTCCAAAAAATTTTTCTATATCATTTTCGTCCATTTTTTCTTTGTTTCCTTTTTCTATTGGAAAAGATGAGAGAACTAAGTTTTATAAATGAGATTGTTTTGCTTTTACCTCTTTGGTCAATTCGCGTTATTTTTATGAGCAATAGGATGATTTGAACTATGTGTTGCATAGTTCTATATGCAAATAAAGCAAAGTGGATCTTATTATCTCAATGTTTGAGAATAACAGACACAATGTCATGTTTTCTGTTATTTTTAGCCGTCTAATCAAGAAAAGAATACTCTAATTGATAGTCACTAAAAACATTTTCTATTTGTCTACTATCCATTATCTCTTGTATTGCAAGACAAGTGGTGGCGGTGTAAGAGATTTTAAACGGTGGAATCGTTTGTGTATGGAGCAAAAATTTTCCGTTGGGTCCTTCTATAAAGTTTTCTAATAGGTTCTTTGGACTATTGTGCAAATATATAACTTTTTAAAGAGCTTAATTGCAAAGTCAATCGGTCGTGTGATCCCACAATACCCCATTTGCCTCTGCCGTTGAAGCAGGGGGTGTGAATCTGCAAACAAATAAGGGACCCTCACTTATGTTAGGCTCACATTCTTGTATTATGACATGTTCTAGAAAGGAGTGTTTTGTTATATTGCAGGTGAGCGGTTTATCACTGAACACTTGAGAGTCGATTCCACATAATACAAGCATCAAATTTCTTTGGATTGAAACTACTAATTCAAAATTAAAAATCATTGAGTGTTTTTGAGAGCTAGACCTAAACTACAAAAATTAGGGTTTTAAAAATCAGAAAGAAACTAGAGTTTCGAGAAATTCTGTCACTATTATGCACGAATTTTAGCAAAGATAGTAGTAGGTCAACAAATTAATTGTTGGAATTTTCAATGCAATTTACTAGATTGATGACTTGAAAACCATACAACGATTCTAGATGATCATACTTGCTACTTTAACTCAACTAGGTATAAACCCTAGATTAATTTTTAAAGTGTAGCGGTCACATATTGTCTTAGCGTACGAATAACAATCGTTTCATGAAGTATGAACGATACCACAAATAAAGCTTTAGAGTATAAAAATTCAGACATTGAAATCGACAATATTTTAAATAAACCAAACCCAGAATCATATCTTTCTGATTACCTAACCTTAGAGAAAAAATTATTGACATAATACCATTAAGAAAAACCAACAATCAAAATAAAATAAAAACATACTAAAAAATATTAACGAAGAAACATGAGTGCCCATATCAACGTTACAAACTCGACTCAAAACTAAAACTAAACTATATTAAATTTGATATGAGGAACTAAACTAATTTTTCTCGGTGATTCAATGTGCTAAAATCTTGTTTATTTATAGCCTAAAGGTAAAACATTACATACTTTAATACTCCGTAGCTCTAAATCAAAACAATTAAAAATAATGCGAACTCGACCTCTTACAATAGCAAATTGATATTGGCATAGGTGTGGGCACGCCCTATACTCGCATGTATCACAGTCATGCTACAACCTGTGTATAAAACCCCAGCCTCCCGAGTGTAGTTAGGTGTTACTATTCCATATTACAACCTAAACACTTGGCATCCTTGAAGGATGTTGTAGTATTTTAGCAAATCCTTCATGTGTTTAAACAGTGCTTATACAATCCACAACGACATATCATGCTTCAAATTCCAAAAAACCACAAGATCCAAGCAACTCTTTCATTGAAATAAAACCTCTAGTCTAGTAAGAACAAACATTCGTCAACTACAATAGTCATCAATATGTGTAGCCATAAGACATATAAACTTCTCTAACCATGCAAGACTCAAAATTAACTAGCTACATAATTTAACATGAAAGTAGAGAGCTTGATAGCCAAATCTTAGACAACAATTCAAAGTATTCAAATATGAATCCATTCTAAGATTTCTACTAAAGATGTGTCATGTGTGTACATGCTATGTCATTCCTTCCCATTAATGAATGCTCAAGCACATCCTTTAACCTATAAACATTTAAAAATAAGAGTGAGACTAAAGAGTCTCAGCAATAACAATTTGAATAGAAAATAATTTCACATGAAAATAGCATAAGTGAAAACAGGAATTTCTTCAAGTGAAAATACTTTATATCATACCTCCATAGAAAACCAGATAAACATATACTCCTTTTCTTGAACATGATTTCACATCACAACCAATAAGGACAACATATGCCCTTATTCCTTCAATAACCACAATTCCATATATATATATATATATATATATATATATATATATATATATATCTACATCAACAATATGACCCATCTCAAGAACATTATTTCATACTACAAATAGCATAATCATGATGCATTTCATGCTCATGTCACACCTCATTTGGTTTTATGGTCACCAAATTACTCCCAAAATATGTAAGTCCCATAAACCCAATTCCATACCACAAATACTATTAACATGATGTGAATGCTTCCATGCAATGATATAATGCTTGCACTTTCTATGCCACACCATGTGTGGTTGCACTTCTAAAGGTCTCTTTTGGAATATGGGCATGCAAATCATTGCACACTTCATTGTATCGGTATAACCAATACATGTCTCCTTACGGAACAATATAGTATACTTACGGAACAATATAGCATACTCTTTTAATGTACTATATGATTAGTCACCACCTCAATGGTTAACTTTCCCACCCATAGACACATGCTTCATGCATTGGTGTGTTGTGGGATTTGTTAATATCTCAGTGGTTGACTTTTTCACGCCAGGCACTTGCTTCATGCACTTCAAGCATGTTTGCCACTTTGATTACAATATGTATTCATGACAACATATCATTATTTATGAGCATTTCACCGTTCCTTTTCTTTATCAAGAAATCGTATCTCATGCATTATATGAACCATAAGTTGTCCTGTATGAATAAACCAGAACCCATGTATACATAATAAATTAACACTCATGCACATCATAATAATTTCTAAGGGATCTCACAACTAGTTGAACATATGTATAAATGTCATCTTTATGCCAACATATTTATGCACCCATGCATTTATGTCATATAAATGTAAGAATGTAACTACAATTATCTCACTTCCTATGCATATTATACTATAATAGATTTATCACAAGAAAACTCACAAACCCAATGGACCATACAAATATTAGACTAACAGACATGCTTATAGACATATACATACTTCGTGACAAAAATAGGTTTGCATGGTGGAAGTAGTGTCTCTCAATTGGGAGGTGTTTTCCCTGTTCCACAATACACATACACTCAATGTAACACAGAAAGCATCCATACAACAATAAGAAATCTCACTGATTATAATTCTACTCGCTTTCCCTCTATCCCGCAATTACCGTTGTTTCTGTGGATACAAATTTGGCAATTCTTTAGTATAAAAAAATATCCTTACACATCTAATGAGAATACCTGTTCATAAACTTCCCCTCAGCACAATATTACATTTTAGTCCACAAAGTAGTGAAATAGCAAGTATATGGGAGAAACAACCACAGAAAAAATTTGTTCTCATTTTCAAGACTTATAACATCCATCCTAGGAACCCAACATGAGCAATCAAGTACACTGTGAGCATCTACACTTGATGATATTACTTTGTCTAGTACAAAGGAAAAGCCAATTCACATACTGAAGGCTCCAAAATCACTGCTAAAGTTCATACAGTAGAATGACTACCGTTTTTAGGACAGTCAACAAGAACATAGCATAACATTTGCTTTAGGAATGCAATATAGGACATTAAATACACTAGGGACATCTAGTCTTCATGCCCAACATTTGTTTAGTTCAATAGAATTCCAAAGTTCAAAATATAATACTCCAAAAACTAAATTGAACACTACTCTATTAAACCAACACCGATTCTAGACCACTTTTATTTAACAGTCCATAACTTTTACTCCCCAAGTCCAAATTATTCAAATAAATACACTATGAACATCTACGGACTACCTCTATTTCGTTCAATAGAAAACCAAATTCCCACATATTTTTCCCTAAAAACCCGACTGAAATATGTTCTGTCCATTGTTCGTCATATATGAGACAATTCACTTCAAAAATTTATAACTTTTGATTTAGACACCTAATTTACTTGTTCTTGGTCTCGATTTGAAGAGAAGAAAATTATCTATAAGCCTCCTCAGGAATGCATAACAAATCTCCCCTTTTTTCCTACTCTTTAACTGAACCATAAGTCCCAACACACGGGGTATTACATTGTGCTCGCTTTATCGCGTGGAGCTGGGTGGGCACAAAACTCAAACACGCCCATGCTCGTGCTAAGCATGGGTGTGCTGAAACCCATACCGGCTTTTGGTTGCAGTGTGGCTTCAGATCGCTTCATCTTTCGCTTTGTGGAATCCATTCCAATCTTGTTTACTTCGCATATTTGGCTCAAACTCATTCAAATCACTGTGTTTTGTTCTCAAATAGATAGAAAGAAAAACACTTTTTAGCAGTATTTTTCATTCATTTAACAAATACAATATAAATAATTTGCGACTTTGGATAATAAAAGATATAAATAAATGCTAACTTAGAATTCTTTATATAGATATGTGGGTTAATATCTAGTGTATCCCACCTCTTCGATGCTTTCGTATATCTCGTTCGTCTCAAAAAATCATGTAAATGATTATGAAAAATTCTATACAAATTAGAGAATATGTATATTGGATTGTACAAATAGCATATAAAATTTCAACTCTAAATTCAATTTATATTAGAGGAAATAAGAACAACAAATTTCAATGAATAGTAACTTTTATCTTTTTTATTTTTAGATTTTTTCTGCTAAATTTGTCTTTTTTTTATTTCTCCTTATGTAGATTGAACTTGTATTTCAAATTTTGTGAGATGGTAGATTAATTTTATATCTATAATCTCAAGTTTTTGAGAAAATTTTACGATCATTTATATAGAGTTTTTAAGAGGGATGAATGGGAGCAACGGAGATATATATAGATGGGGTTCAGGAGTCTCCGAGTTCTCAAAAAATTTAAAAAAATTAGGAGTGTAGAGAGTGTAATATAATGAAGATCTGCAAATTTTTATAACAAAAAACAACTATATGTGAGAGAAACAAAAAAGAGAAGTCAGACTGAACATATATTATTACCGGTTGCTTGTCTTTTTTGACTCCTATATACAATCATATTTGGTCATGAAACTTTGTGGGATTTAGTAATATATCATTCTCTATGTTTCATAATTTTTGAAAACTCAGAATTATCTAAACTCTTATATGTAATAGTAGGATATATATATATATATATATATATATATATATATATACAAAACTTGGCACCCTATAAAATAAGATAAAATATATAATAATTTAACCTGATTTCTAACCATTCATTACTTACTAGTTGAACATTATTTCATGGTAACTTTCTAGTTCCGCTACTATTTGCAAATAATGCAAAGGCAGGTTGAAGTGTTATTTTTCTTTTTGAGAGTGTTGTCATGTGTTTCCTTGGCTTACAGAACAAGATAATTGTACTTATTGTAGTTAGTAAATTATTAATATTATGCCTTTAATAAAACAATAACAAATAGCAAAAAAATCTATAATTGGTTGGTTTAGAGTTCAAACCCTCTTGTCTTTATTCTTAGGTTAAGTCCACTCTAACTACTTCAACTCGCGCCTCACTGACACGTCAGACCCACCTGGGCTAGCGAGTTGTACAGCAACGTATGACGAGGCAGTTGCCGCTTGAAGCTCTAACAGGTGGGTCCTACCGGAGCCTGTGTACGCGTAGCGGCAGTGTTAGACGAATTGATGGCGCCTGACAACACGTTTTGTGAGTCCCACCTTTTGCGCACCATGCATAGTGAACCTCTCCCAAAGAGCGCACTGACAAGTCGGACTAAAAAATTAGAATGCTCGCAAGTTAGTGGGCGTGTACGCAGTAAAAGTGTGCGGCGCACGAAGCAACGCTGCAGAGGCAGACCTCAAAAAAGGCGTGAATGTCGTGTAGGTGCGCTCGCCTCATGTGCCGCACAAGAAACGACCCAACTACGATGACAGGTGGGCCCAAGAAGATATTGGGGTCACACGTCAGTTCACGATTTGTTTTTTTGTTGTCATTAAAGTTTAATTGAATTTTTTTATTTGCACTTCGGTTTTGAAGAGCTATATGGATAATAGTGGACCTAAGCTTAAACTGGATCTAAATAGTGCCATGCTGCGTAAGAGTTAAAAATAACCATTGGAGATGTTTATTTTGTAGGATCCCTCTGCCAGTGACTGAAAAAAATGACTGTTGCAATATAGCCGTTAAAAATTATGTTGCAATTATTTTAATGATTTCTGGGGAAAAATATGAAAAAATTGATTAAAAAATCAAAAAAATTAGAAAAAATTTAGAAAAATTCTACCATCCTCTCCCTATAAATATGAGCATAGTTGAACTCATTTTCTCTCATACTCACTCATAATCTCACACTATTCATTCTCCTATCTTTCAAAAATTTTCAAAAAAATTTTCCTATGAATAACAATTTCCCGACGGTTTTGTTAATTGATTTAGCAAGCCTAATTTAGATGAAGGTAACACCGAAGGGGCCAGTAGCCAAAATCCACCCAAGTTTTATCCCCCTATGTCTGATGTGTTATCCACTGTACACACTGCCCCCTCCATATGGGCAACCACATCCTCCTGCACAGTCTCTTTCATATGCACAGCCTCCTCGGTATGCATAGCCCCCCTAACGGCCCTTACGGCCAAAATTTTCATTTCGTCGGGATGTCGACCAACCCTACACAATTTTCGCCTCTAGAAGCACCAACCAAAAATTTGCGCTCCGCGTCGGTATCGGATAGCGGTACTCCACGTACCGCACCCCAGGTTGTCATCGACGACGACGACGATGGCAATGAAGAACGAGCTGAGGCATGGAATAGATGTTTTTTGATTTAGTCATTGGAACTGAGACATGGAATTGATGCTTTTAGATTTAGCCGTTGGAACTGAGGCATTCGATTATTTTTCTCTCCCTATATATTCAGACCCCTTATATTCGTAGACAACTACATCTATAATGGTTGACAAGCACTACTACAGAAATGCATTCCACTAACCCATATCTTCTAAAGGTTATAAGCAATCTGGGAAAAATCCGATAGAATAGGACGACAGTGGCGGAGAAGAGGATTTTTACTATCGATTACACACTGGTCCACCGTTAGTGAAATGCAAACATTTTTTACTATCGGTCATTAATGTACAAACCGATATAATATATGAAATAGTACTATCGGTTTTTCATTCGTAACTGATAGTAAAATTACTCACTTTATACTATGGGTTAGTAATATACCAACCGATATAATATATTAAGTAGTACTATCGGTTTTTCATCCGTAACTGATAGTAAAATTACGCACTTTATACTATCGGTTAGTACTGTACCAACTGATATAATATATTAAATAGTACTATCAGTTTTTCATCCGTAACTGATAGTAAAATTACTGACTTTTTACTATCGGTTCTTACTGTACTAACCGATATAATATAGTAAAGTTTACTATCAGTTATATAAAACAAACCGATAGTAAAATGACGTCATATAAACTAATTGTTATGACAGCGGGAACCTTATTTTACTATCGGTTTGTGCTTTTGAACCGATAGTAAAATTGTACAACTTAATTAGGTCGACCCCTGCTCTGCGCTCTGCATGTTGGAATCATTTCTACCGTACGTGCATCCACGCTCCAAGCTAGAGTGATCTGGAGAAGCTATTTGAGAGGTTGATAATTCCATCCCCCTCGGTATTGCCATCTGTTGGATCTAAGTAGATCTTAGTATCTAGCTTTTGATGATTAATGACGATTTGGATAAATCCATTGTGATTAAAGTTAATCTGAAGATGTCAGTTTTGATGATCAAATGACAAATTAGATTTAGCAGAAGTGAATTGAATTGATTATTGGTAAACCCTGAATTGGATGTTTCCTCAGTTGCGGGTATGATATTGATGCATACGTAGAGGGGGAGCTCGGTGGTTGCCTCAAGCTTGTGCAAATTGATTGATCAAGATGCTATATGTTAAATCTTGAGGTTGATGACTCCGTGTTCTGGATTTGATATCTCTATGTATGATTGAGAGAGAGCTCATGATATTAGTCATCCATATTGATTGATATCATAACTTGAGTAGTATGGATTATGTGCGCATTTCTTGTATTATATATGGATCTATATGATTGTGAGATTCATCCAATACTCATTTGTTGTTCATTGAAATTGGTTTTGTCATTTCACCGAAGAAAGAAATTGTTGAGTGAACTCCTGTGTGGAGTGATTTATCTGGTGGTGATTAATGACGAACTGCAAATGAGACTAATGTTTGCGCATTGAGTGTATATGTTCTAGTCTCAGAATGGTTACAGGATGAAAGTAAGCAAGGGCATGAAGAGGATGAAGACGATATGAGACATCCCGAGCAAGGTCAAGCTTAGCGAGGACGAGCTTTGCGAAGACAGGCGTCGAGATGTCGAGCTTCGCGTGGTCAAGCTTAACGAGATCGAGCTTTGCGTTGACAAGCGTCGAGCAATCGAGCTTCGCGAGGTCAAACTCCACCTAAGGTGAAATCCAAGATTAAGAATTGTTTTCTTAGGGTTTTACCGGCCTCGGTGTTTGGAGACAGACCGGGTTGATAGGTTTCTTTTTACTAGTTTGACCGTACTATTAAGAGGGGTCGGAAACTAGTAGCTTGAATCTATCTAGTGCGGAAGGTCAGATGCATTCATATCATCTTGCACTAGTGTCTTTCATTGATAGTGAGTCTAAGTGTAGTTCATATGCATTAGATTAAATGTTTTGAAAACTGCACTTAGTTGTGATCGTCAGCTGTTTAAATTGGTTTATTTATCTAGAGCTGGTCGTGGTCGTATTTGCATATTCTGATCGTATCAGTGTTGATACGTGGTCGTGTTCGTGTCGCTTGTTTGCCGGCTTTCTGTTTAGGGTTTGGGCGTGGTCGTAGGAGTTCGGACTGGTCGTACCAGTTTTCGACTCACTTGCGTACGTTCGACCAAACCCTAGCAACCACCTGTTTTCGATCGGATGTCAAGACCTGTGTGGTCGTGGTTATTGCTAAGTGACACAAATCACATCCGCGAGAAAATGGCAAATCCGTATGTGCAAATACTCTAAAATTGCATTTGAGATGATTTTCGGATTGGACATTTTGACAGTAGGAAAGTTTCTGAGTTTTCTAGAAGTTTCTAGACCTTTCTAGGTCTTGCTCCTGTTGACAAAATTGTAGAACTTTGAGTTATCTTTCTAACAAGCTAAAAATCACCTCAATCAGATCTCTGGATCAAAAGTTATACTTGTTTTACTGTCAGTGTGCAGTGGCCAGACAAATGCATCCGTCCGGGGCTATCTATCCGAAGTGGCCGGAATTTGTCCGAAATGGCCGGACATTGTCCGGCCTGTACAAATTTTTTGACCCGAAAAATGAAACAGAGACAAATGCATCTGTCCGGGGCATTTGTCCGTTATGGGCGAACTTTGTCCGAAATGGCCGGACATTGTCCGGCTTGTACAAGTTTTTTGAGCCGATAGTTAACAGAGACATATCCATTTGTCCGGACTTTTTGTTCGGACAAATAGTATCCGTCCGGCCTTCACAAATTTCGCCCAACGGTCACTGACACGTTTGCAACGGCTGAAATTTTTGTACTGGCCGGACAGTGTCCGAAGTGGCCGGACAATGTCCTGCCTATACAACTTTTGGCCCAGTTTCTTGCAAACGGCTAGTTTTTCGTTGAGGCTATAAATACTTCGTGTTTGGCTTCATTTTTGGGGGCTCAAAGACTTCATTCTTCAACTGAAAACCTAGCCAATTGAGTTGCATATGTATTATTGCATTTAGAGGTTAGAATTGAGCCCAAATCTTGAGTAGATTTGAGAGAGAGCTTGAGGGAGATTGTGTGAGTGTTTAGTGCACTTCATCTCCATTAGATTGCTAATGCTAGAGTGTTGAGCATCTCATTTGCATCATTGAGCTTCTAGCACGTGGTTGGTTCAAGTGAAAGCGCATCCGGCTTGTTACTCTTGGCGATCGCCTTCGCCTAGGCGGTGCCGGAGGAGAGCCGAGATCTCTCCAATTGAAGTTTGTCGGAGAGGCCGGCAAAAGATTGTGAAAGGTGTGGTGCTCGCCTATCCGGTGTGGAGAAGGAGCAACCCTAGTGAGATATCCTTCGTGGATATAGAAGCGAGGCTCCGAGTGAGCGCTTCAACGAGGAGTAGGGGAGACCGGACGAGTCTCCGAGACCTCGGTAAAAATATTGTGTCAATTGCGTATTTCATTCTTACTTTATATTCATCTTGACACAATTGCTAAATTTACTGTTGTTACATGATTTGTTGAATTGTTTATATGGTTGAATGCAACTAGTTGATTGAATTGTTTTAAGCCTTATTGTATAATCTAACTCTAATAATTATCTTGTTGAAATAGCTTAGTGGGGAAGAAAATTTAAAAGCCTCCTAATCACCCCCCTCTAGTCGGCATCCTCGATCTTACACCATCTTCTCATCACCTCTCTCTCTCTCTTGATCACTCTTTCAGACTCTCACTCTCTCTCTCTACTTGCAATTCATTAAACTAGATACATGTAGCTCCAAACTAGCTAGAAGGCTAGGTTGGCTAGCTAGCTATAGGTTGCTGAAGTTAAGCAGCTAGCTAGCTGGCTCTTCCAATTAATGCATCAAGTTAATTAGGGTTTCATATATACAAATCCATTTAATGTAATTAAGCAGTTGTACACACATATGGCCTAGCTAATTATGTTTCATGCATATATGCATGCCCTGAGTCATTAATTATTTATTTCAATTTGTCAATTTTGTGAAATAATTGTAGATGGACCGAGAATATTGGATGTATGGAATAAAACGTACTACTGTTGAGTATTTGGAGGGTGTGAATGGGTTTACTAAATTTTCTAAGCAAGAAATGGCGAAGAAGGGAGAGAAAGATATGCATTGTCCTTGTATAGATTGTATGAACTTAAAAAGGTTCGGCAACTCTGATCAGATTAGGAGTCATTTGATTCGTCGTGGTTTTAACGCACGCTATACCCGTTGGATATGGCATGATGAAGATCTTGAGGAAACGAGCACCGCTACCACTCAGCAGCACCCGGAAGTGGATTGCAGTAATGATGATCATGATTATAACATTGGTAATGTTCATTCGGAAGTCCATATAAATGACGACAATTTAGATGAAATGTTACGTGATGTAGAAGAAGATTACAGCGAAAACGATTTAGCTAAATTTGAGAAATTAATTGTTGATTCTGAGAAGCCTTTGTTCCTCAGATGTGCAAAATTTACAAAGTTGTGTTCTGTGTTGAGATTATATAACTTGAAGGCAAGCAACGGTTGGAGCGATAAGAGTTTCACGGCGCTATTGGATCTGTTAGCGGACATGCTTCCAGAGGGAAATGAGTTGCCAAGATCGGTTTACCAGGCCAAAAAACTATTGTGTCCGTTGGGAATGAAAATCGAAAGAATACATACATGCCCAAATGATTGTGTTCAGTACCGTAATGAGTACGAGGATTTGCATGTTTGTCCAAGATGCGGCGCATCGCGGTATAAGCATGGGGACAGAATTTATCACAATGGATGTGATGAGGTAAAGAAAGGGCCTCCGGCCAAAACTGTGTGGTATTTGCCTGTGATTCCTAGATTAAACGGTTGTTTGCAAATCTGAAAGATGCGAAGTACTTGCGTTGGCATGTTGAAGGTCGGAAACAAGACAGAAAACCAAGACGGAAAACTAAGACATCCAGCTGATTCCATTCAATGGAGAAACATTAACAGAACATTCGATGAGTTTAGCGGCGAAGTGTGGAATATAAGGTTAGGGCTGAATACGGATGGTATGAATCCACACGGAAATATGAGCAGTCGACATAGCACTTGGCCAGTTCTTTTATGCATCTACAATCTTCCTCCTTGGTTATGTATGAAGCGCAAGTACATCATGATGTCGTTACTAATTTCAGAACCCAGACAACCCGGGAATGATATTGACGTGTTTCTATCACCGTTAGTCGAGGACTTACATAAATTGTGGAGCGAAGGAGTGCGGGTGTGGGATGCACATAAGCGAGAGAATTTCATGTTGCGGGCCGTGATATTTTTCACCATAAATGATTTCCCAGCCTATGGAAATTTGTCGGGGTATAGTACGAAAGGAGGCAAGGCTTATCCTATTTGCCTGGATGAAACTGAAAGCATGTGGTTATCGAACTGCAGAAAAATAGTGTACATGGGTCACCGCAGATTCCTTCCGATGCATCACGCGTACCGTAAGAAGAGGAAGTCATTCAATGGGAGGCCTGAGAAAGGATCAACCCCAATGTTTGTGACTGGTAAGGAGCTTTACTTGCGCGTGAAGGACATTAAAGTTGAGTTCGGTAAATGTTGTAAACCTCCAGGAAAAAATGTTTGGAAGAAGAGATCGATTCTTTGGGATCTGCCATATTGGGAGCACTTACAAGTTCGACATTGCATTGATGTCATGCACGTAGAGAAAAATATTTGTGACAGTTTGATTGGTTTGTTGTTGAACATCCAGGAAAGACGAAAGATGGCATCAACGTTCGCCGTGACATGCTCGACATGGGCATAAGGACTGAGCTTGCACCGTTGGAGAAGGGAAAGCGGACATACCTCCCCCTGGCCTACTATACTTTGTCAAAAAGAAAAAAAACAGAACTCTGTCAGTACCTACATGGTGTCAAAGTTCCATGTGGGTATTCTGCGAACTTGAAAAAACTTGTGTCCATGAAAGACTTGAAACTGGTTGATATGAAGTCCCATGATTGTCATGTACTGATGTCACAAATGCTTTCCAT
This sequence comes from Pharus latifolius, assembly GCA_019359835.1. Taxonomy (NCBI): domain Eukaryota; kingdom Viridiplantae; phylum Streptophyta; class Magnoliopsida; order Poales; family Poaceae; genus Pharus; species Pharus latifolius. Next base: position 9,646,857 of record CM033323.1, on the reverse strand, counting down.
TGCTATCAGAGGCATTCTCCCAGTCAATGTCAGAGAGACAATTACAAAGCTATGTTATTTCTTCAACACAATATCTGGCAAGGTACATAAGCGTGTACTCCTAGCAAGTTAATTAGCTCCATTCGTGGAACTTGTCAGATTTTTTGGATCTGAATATTTGCTGCAACTGTGTCCTTGCAGGTAATTGATCTGGATGGACTGGACGATTTGCAACGCGATGTGACTACAACTCTTTGTCAGCTGGAGATGTATTTCCCTCCATCCTTTTTTGATGTTATGGTCCATCTAATTGTTCACCTTGTCAGAGAAATTAAGTTTTGTGGACCCGTGTTCCTGCGCTACATGTATCCATTTGAGAGATTTATGGGTATCATGAAGGGATATGTAAGGAATCGACATCGGCCTGAGGGCAGTATCATTGAAGGTTATGCCACCGAGGAGGTAATCGAATTTTGCACCAACTATATGGCCGGGGTTGACCCAATTGGCGTTCTTACGTCCCGGCATGAGGGCAGGCTTCAGGGCATTGGAACGATTGGATTTAAAGCAGTCGTCCCCTCTAGTGATCTATATGCAAAAGCCCATTTTTGGGTCTTACAGCACATGACGGGGGTGGAGCCATACATACACGAGCACAAGGAAATGTTACGGAAACAGAATCCCTCGAAGCCAGAGATTTGGGTCACCAGAGAACATAATAGGAAGTTTGCTGGGTGGATCGAAAATAGAGTCCTGCAAGCTTCTGAGGGCGACGTAGATGAAGTTGTTACATGGTTGGCCAGAGGGCCTAGATTTACTGTAGGGACTTGGCAGGGATATGACATCAACGGATATTCATTTTATACAAGAACTCAGGACGAGGAGAGTACTATGCAATGTAGTGGAGTGACACTACTTGCTATTTCGAAGGATGCCAGGGCAGTAAGGGCACTCGACTCATATTACGGTGTTATTGAGGAAATATGGGAGCTCGATTATGTATTACTTGAGACTCCTCTGTTTCGATGCCAATGGGTCGAAATCCCTCGAGGTGTTAAAGTTGGCAATTATGGGTTTACTCTCATCAATCTCAGTAGAGTCGCACACCAAGATGATCCATTTATACTTGCTGAGCAAGCCACACAGGTATTCTACATCGTTGACCCGGCCAACCCAAAGTTGCACGTTGTCCTTCACAGTAAGAGACGTATTGTTGAGGTCAAAGACGTTGTGGATGAAGAAGAGTATGATCAGTTCGACGAACTACCTCCATTTTTAGATGGAATTCTTCAATCTGTCCCTACCGAAGATATTGACGAAACAAGTTACCTGCGAGATGACCATGAAGAAGGATTATGGGTGGACAACCATTCTTGACTAATTTGCAATATGTAAGTGACGTATATTACTTGGATCTTTAATCGAAGAATTCTTCAAATCATTTTTCAAAAATTCTTTGGGAAAACATACGTGATGCATTGAGAATCATTTATGCAAATTTTCATTTCAATTGGAGTATATACTTGATTTGAGCAATAATTGATTCTTTTCACAAATGAATATGAAAACTGCAAATTTTCATTCCATGATTGGTCTTTACTGTTAATTTATTTCAAAATTATTGGAAGTTATTTGCATGTGGTTTCAGGTGTCTTTATAAGTGCAAAATGATGTACTGAGACCCATCTGTAATTGTTCTCTGGAAATCCCTTTAGATCAATTTAACAGTATTCTACTATCGGTTTCAACTTCTAAACCGATATGAAATTAACATATACTATCGGTTTATTGTTATAAAACCGATAGTAAAATACAATGCAAAATGATGTACTGAGATCATCTGTAATTGTTCTAAGAGAAATCCTTTAGGGTCAATAAGATTGTATTTTACTATCGGTTTCAACTGCCAAACCGATATGAAATTAAACTATACTATCGGTTTATTGTTCATAACCGATAGTGATTTATACTGTGGTATGAGCCCCTATTCTTAATTTACTATCGGTTTATAATAATAAAACCGATAGTGAACAATACCAACACTACAAATCCTAACTTACATGTTTTTACTATCGGTTTGGTGGTTATGAACCGATAGTAAAGATTCATATATTAGGTTATAACCTCGCACGATTTTCCCTCCAGTGCAACTGACCACATTCCAAATAATCACGCGCGGAAAACCCTAGGTTCCTCAATGTTCGCTTTTTCGCTCCTCTGCGCCACCATTGCCGATCACAATCTGGTTCTCCACCGCCTCCAGCCACTGCATTGCGCCACCGCTTCCAGCCACTCCACAAACAACTGTAAGTGTTCTTGACCAAATCGCTCGCGTCAATTGCTTAAATTTATATGCAATGGTTCATATGTGGTTCAATGGATTACAAATATAAAACTAGAGTAAAATTCATGAACTACAATCTTGATAGCTATGAGAATGACAGAATTGATGAAAATCACTAGCAATTTGTCATACAATGTAGTCCACTATCAGTTTCTTATTTAGAACCGATAGTAAATACCTTAAACTGAATTTTCTGTTAATTATTTCCCATTTTCTAATTTTCATCTGAAATTTTGGTTCATTTAAATTTTGACAGATTTTATGTTCCTGCAGAGAGACTACCATAGTTTGCACTGCTAATCTTATATATTTTACTGAATACAAACTTGATTACTATCGGTTTTACTTGGAAAACCGATAGGAAATAGAGTATGTCATAGTTTGCACTGCTAATATGAATTTTCTGTTAATTACTTCCCATTTTCTAATGTTCATCTGAAATTTTGGGTCATTTAAATTTTAACAGACTTCGTGTTCCTGCAGAGAGATTAGCATAGTTTGCACTGCTAATCTTTTAAATTTTCCTGAATACAAACTTGAGTACTATCGGTTTTACTTGGAAAACCGATAGGAAATAGAGTATGTCATAGTTTGCACTGCTAATCTGAATTTTCTGTTAATTACTTCCCATTTTCTAATGTTCATCTGAAATTTTGGTTCATTTAAATTTTAACAGACTTTATCTTCCTGCAGAGAGACTAGCATAGTTTGCACTGCTAATCTTTTAAATTTTCCTGAATACAAACTTGATTACTATTGGTTTTACTTGGAAAACCGATAGGAAATAGAGTATGTCATAGTTTGCACTGCTAATCTGAATTTTCTGTTAATTACTTCTCATTTTCTAATGTTCATCTGAAATTTTGGTTCATTTAAATTTTAACAGACTTTGTGTTCCTGCAGAGAGACTAGCATAATTTGCACTGATAATCTTTTAAATTTTCCTGAATACAAACTTGATTACTATCGGTTTTACTTGGAAAACCGATAGGAAATAAAATATGTCATAGTTTGCACTACTAATCTGAATTTTCTGTTAATTACTTCCCATTTTCTAATGTTCATCTGAAATTTTGGTTTATTTAAATTTTAACAGACTTTATGTTCATGCAGATAGACTAGCGTAGGGTACAACAATTTTAGTTATGAACTTTGTCATGTATCTTTCTTCATATCAATTGATGGTCTGTTCATGGAATTTTAGGTAAAGCCATGTCGGCATCTTTCTCGGCTGATAGTAGTGATTCGGCGAGAGCGAACGTAGATGGCGCTGCTTCGTCCCAGCGCAAGAGGAAGGCGCGAGGCGCGACGATGTTGGGCCGTTTGGCCAAACGCGCGGATCTTTCATGTGAGTTCAACCAGTTCGGGAGACCGATCGGGAAGAACGCCGGCCACTATGCTGCCTATGTTGGCTTGTTGGCGAAGGAAAGGGTGAAGATCATCGTCCAAAGCTGGAAGGACGTCAAGGCCGACGAGAGGGATAGGCTGTGGGCGGAAGTGAAGTTAAAATTAATCAAAATCACTGAACTCTTGAGTAATCACATTCCCTTAGTTTATCCCAGAGATTAGGTAAGTCCTGCTTATATGCACCATTTGAAACAGGCCAAGTAGAACATCCCCGATGATGGTCCCAAGATAGCTTGCTTGAAGGACATGAACAACAAGTGTAAAACCTTCAAGAGCGTCCTCGTTAGTACCTTCCTCACTAAAGGCAAATCTCCATGCGAGAAATACCCCCTCATAACGGAGGAGGTATGGGAGCAATTCGCCCAACAAAAGGGGACTCCTAAGTTCAAGGTATGTATGGTTCCTTTGCTTGGTTACACCAATATATGCAGTAAGCAGCGGTGCATTAATTTTCTTGTTTCTGGTACGAAGGCCCTCAGCGAGAAGAACAAGGCAATCTAGAGGAGGAACGGCCATCCACACCGGCTCGGCTCTCGCGGCTATGCGGGGAAGGAGGAGCAGTGGAAGAAGGCTGAAGACGAGGCGTCGAATTTCGTCGACTCCCCTGACCTACAACTCTCTGAGATCCGCGATCAGCGATGCAAGCGCTGATGGCTGGCCAGAGGGACCATGTCGGCCACGGGGACTGTGGCGTTCCTAAACCCCATGGACGTCGAGGTCGTGCAGCGACTCGTAAGTTAGCTAACTTCCTGGTTGGAATCATAGAGTGTGGTAGAAAAAACTATGATCACTAGTTTGCTCATAAGTTTGTATATATTTCTTCCTCACAATGGAGAGCTTTGAATGTAACAGATCTTTTGCTCGAAGGAGGCGACCGAGGGATTGTTCACTCCCCATAGGGAGAACGACATCCTTACCTGGGCTCTAGGGAACAAGGAGCATCCAGGGCGGACGCGAACCGTGGGGGGTGTGGTGCCATGGAAGGAAGGCTTCTCGGAGCCCGAGCACAAGGCGAAGAAGGCTGGCAGCTGGAAGGAAAGGGAAGTGGAGCTATCTCAGAAGATACGGGCAGATGTGACTGCACAATTCGACATGTTCGCTCAAATGAACGAGAAGTATGAACGCCTCAGCCGAGTTGTGCAGTCCAAGGGTTTAGATCCAGCTGCCGAGGTCGACGCTGCCAGGCCGAGTAGTTGTGGCTCGAAGGTTCACGTGGATCCGGTGGACCTGATCGAGGTATTGCAACTCTTGAGCTATATATGCAGTTCGGTTGATGCCACTCCCGTTACGTTAGAATTGTTTCGCTAACCTGTTATAATTGTTACAAATTGCAGAAGCCGGAGAGCTGTAGCATATTGATCAACATAGGCGACAAACCTGTAGTGGTTGCAAACGGGGTCGTATACCAGTCTTGGGAGGATGTCCGGATCCACTGCGTACCTCTGGAGCCTGGATTCGCAAAGGTACAGGTGGACATGGCTCTATCGGGCTACAGCTCATTTCCGTTGCCCGTCCCAACGGATGAAATGCGGACAATTGGCGATGCATTGGGCTCGTACATATAGTGGCCCAAGAAGGGTGTTAGACTATAGGAGGTAAACCCTAGCCATTCTAGCTTACAACTCAGTTAATATACTCAATTTGTAAAATCTAACTTATGCGTTTGTACTTAAAGTGGACGATGAATACCAGCTCACTTCCTGAGGATACCACCCTCGTCACAACGCATGAGCGAGCTCCTTCGGCCCCCATGCCTCCTCCGACGGCCTCAAACCCTTCGCCATCAAATGAGGCCCGGCGGCACCACACCCCAACCTTCGAAGGTATACACTCGCTCCCCGCCCAAAGGCAAGGGCAAGGCCAAAGGCAAGGCTACACAAAGCCAGCCGGGTACGCTAAAGAACGGGTCCCCACTCGTGTCGGAGTACCTTCTGCGCAATATGGATCAAATAACCAGAAGTCTCCACGAGTGGTACCTGACCCGGTCTAGGCTCCACATCAATTTCTTAGTTCACTTCAGGCCAGGTCATTTTCACCGTGAGGCCGGGAGCATATTGGTGGCCCACGAGGATTTGTTCGACCTCCTCAACTGGCGGAGCTTGATATGTCCATCATACGGACTGGAGTCCTGTGAGTTTGCTGTTGTCTGAAGTTATCATAGTTCGTTTCATAAATCTAATCACTTTGTATGCACTACTTACTAATGTCTACTTTGCATCCAGGTGCATGTATAGGCTGGTGTCGATGAGGGCATGTGACAAGGTGGGTTTCCTCGACCCAGAGAAAATAAGCCTCACGATGCTAGAGCACGACCAAGCACATGCGGAGGAATACATATCAAGGGCACTACTAGCGCAGCAGGACCGAGAGTTCATCCTTGCGCCGTACCACCAAAGGTTAGTGCATTTCCTACTAATTTAACTTATTCTTGTATGTTACACCTAACATATGTATGAAACGGTTCGCTTATATATGCAATGTAGGGGGCACTGGGTCCTCGCCGTCATTTGCCTATGGATGAATGAGGTTTATTACCTCGATTCGATGAGCGACAAGGTGGCGCATGTTTTCACCCTCACATGGCACATAGACGCGTAAGTAACGTAGTTGTTTTAAATTTTTCTCTGACTAGCTAATTAATGATAACATATTAACCGGCAATGCTAAATTAAATACAGGGCTTTCAAAAATTATGCTAGTGCTGGAGGGAGACATGACGCGTCGAAAGGCACAACAATTTCTTGGAAAGAATATGAGGTAATTAATACGGATGGAAGTACTCATGATGCGTCTTTTAATTTAAGCTTAATTAGTTCTTTCGAGTTAATGTGGGTTTATGTCTTTGCATATGCAATTTTCCCAGTACCATCAGCAGCCACAATCGTGGGAATGTGGCTTCTATATCATGAGATTCATGTATGACCTGATCAGGAGAAACTTTGCCCAATTCCCTAAGGTAACCATTTTTCCTGACTCAAAGTCAAACTTTAATTGGATGTGACGTACGATCCTAACATCATACACGCATATATGCAGAGCGCCATGTTGAAAGAGCAATATGAGTTGCCTCAATTGAAGGAACTGCGAACAATTTGGGCTCAATATGTCATGGAAGAAGTGGCTATCAACAATCGATTGTAACTGACTTGTGTAATATATATTGAATGTGTTGATTGTTATATTGTGAATAAACTCAATATGTGAATAGATTAATTGATATATTTGTGAATAAACTCGATCAATATGTGAATAAATTCAATCTGTCCAATGCATGTGTATATTACTGTATTAGTGTATTTGTGAACAAATTCAATATGTGAATATTGGTGTATATTTGTAAATATTGGTATATTTGTGAATGATCCAATGTATCTCTGTATTGCTGTATGTATATGTGCAAGATTCCAGTACTAACCATGTCGAGTACATAACCGATAGGAAAAACTACACAGTACTATCGGTTATATACTACAACCGATAGAATAAATATTCCAGTACTATCGGTTCGTATACAACAACCGATAGAATAAAGTTTCCAGTACTAACTGTGTCTATACAATACTATCGGGTTCATATACAACAACCGATAGAATAAAGTTTCCAGTACTAACTGTGTCTACACAATACTATCGGTTTAAATCCCAGCCGGTAGAAAAAAACATACACATTACTATCGGTTTAGATCCTAGCCGATAGAAAAAACCTACACAATACTATCGGTTTATATACGAGCCGATAGAAAAAACGTACACAATACTATTGGTTTAAATCCGAGCCGATAGAAGAAATAGTCGATAGCGATTAGTGAACGTTGCGAATGTAGATGTTTTACTAACGATTTTCAACCGATAGAAGTGTGCTACGTTTCTACTATCGTGCCGATCACTATCGGTAAGAGAACCGATAGTAGAGTGGATTTTTAACCGATAGTGAAAAACATTTCTCTAGTAGTGAAGTGTATCCGATGGTTGCAACTTTTTATCCACAATTACGTTTCTATGGCAAATTTATTTGAGTAACATTTGAGTAGTCTTACAGGCATTTTCTTGCAAAAGATGGAAAGTTAAGTGTATTTTTTTTAACAAATGGATTAACAAAAAGTGGGCTCGTGAGCTAGTTTGGGCTCAGAGGTAGCTTGGCTCAGAAGCTCAGAGGTAGCTTTTGCCTTGGCTCGTGAGCTAGTCGAGTTTGAACTTAATCTCCAATTCATTTTCTTTCATGAGTTGAATCAAACAAAAGATAAGCTCGCTCAAATTCGGCTCATGCACACCCCTAGAGACAATGAGTCTTATTTGGAATACAAAAATTTGGGAGAAAATTTCTATATTTTTCATCATATACTATTACTACACAAATTTGTATAGTTTCTGCGTTCCAAGGGCCTTATCAAGAATGAAACTAAGGAGGTGTTACGACTCGCTTTGTATGAGCACACATTCTAATAGTCTATACGCACACATGAATGTTTGTGTGAATTTTTGTCAAGGAAGAAGAATTACCATGAGGCGTTTGGTTACCTGCATGAACTCAAACTGACTCGATGAGAAGAGCTCATTTGGTTTGAGACAAGGTGGGAGATGTAAAATAGAGTTGTTTGGTTAGTTGTATGAGATGATATAAGTTAAGTTGATATGCTGTTTAGTTAGTTGTATAAGTGATGCAAGTATAAGGTACATGTATTAGTTAAGAAGTAAATTTTTTTAAAAAAAAAATTAATGTGTCTTAAATCATTATAATAACCCTTAATTCATCTTAATTACTCTTAATTTACTATAACAATCCTTAATATTTCTTGTTCACTCTTTTAATCACCTCATTAGACGAGTCAGACTCACTCGTACTCTCAATTCTTATGTTAGTCCAAAACCACTTTTTTTGCATCTTGCAGCCTGACTCGTTAGTGCAAGTCAAACAACCAAACACAGTTTGCAACAAAAGATTTCACATTCCAGAACCAGACTGAGAACGATACAACCAACCAAATACCCCCTATCGTTTTTTTTTTCAAGAAATGTACTACTATAAGTAGTAGTATATGTTATATTAGCACCACTAACCTCTCTTTTAACCCACACACATAGACATCAACATAATATTTCAACTAACACACATAAAAATAAAAAAAATTGATAATTGAATCTACAACCTCTTTCTACGTGTACGTGATTGTAATCGTTCTACACATGCACGAGTGTAGAAACATTATGGCTTGGTAAGCAAAGGAAAAATTTTATAAACCTCCCGATGTTGTTTAATTCTCAAATACTCTCTTAGAAGTCATTTTTAAAATATTTACTCCATAGCAAGTATTTTTTTTTTACCGTAAGGTTTCCCTTAGACTTGCCAGTTGCATGTTAAAAAAATATACTGACCGTGTTTTTTAATTATTTTACCTTCCATCTTCTTCTCTCCTCCTCTGTCTACTTCTATGTCTCCCAAATCTGGTACGGCAGGCGGCGCGGAGCGGCCCGCCCACAGGGTGAGACAGCAGCAGTGGAGGCGGAGCGGGGCGGTGGTGCGGTTGCGGCAGCAGAGGCGGAGGCAGCAGAGGCGGTGGTGGCAGTGGCGGCAGGGGCAACATGGACTGTTATTTTGTTAAGTGATGCAGCCCCCTCACCACGCCCATTTAAATGTCCATCCTCATCGGCCAATTCGCCGGAATTTCCGTTGTACAGGCTGCAAATTGCAGAGCAACATCAATTGCAGAGTTGTGACAAGATTAAAGAAGCAATCAAGCTAAAGAACAGATGCATTGTGCTGAAGAATAGTGTATAATTACCGTGTAACAAAGAAGCAAGGTCTGTCTTTGGGCATGTAGTTGAACACCAGAAGCTTCTCCGGGCGCAAGTTAGTAAGCACGGAGGGCCAGGAGGTTGGGGTGCCGGAGCTTGCCGAGAAGCCGAGCACCTTGTTCGAGTCGGTCTGCAGGTGGTGCCGCCGCTGTCATAGCCCACGGCCGCGCCATGCCTCGTGCCATGCCTGAGTTGGGAGAGAGATTGATGTACAGACTAAGAGGAGGACAGAAGAAGATGAAAGCAAAAAATGTAATCACTGAAAGGTGGGACTTCAGTGACTGTTATTTTATATATTTTTTAATATAGAACTGTTAAGTCTAATGGGAATCTGACGTAGATGTGTTAATAAAACAAAAATTACTTGCAAGATTTCTGGGAGTTATTCGAGAATTGGACTAACTTCTTTGGGTTATCATAAAATTTCCCCGGCAGGCAAATTTTGATGGTTTTGGCCGTCGTCTGAGAAAAATCGTTGCTACGTGTAGGCGAGACTAGCGCTCGATATTTACTTGCCCGTCACAAAAATTTCACAGTTCCGCCAAGCGCCCCACAGAGAAAACACACAAATACCGATCCTCTATGATTGCTTCCTCCCCATTCCCTCCTCTCCACTAGTCTCCACCTCCACGCCGACGTCGTGGTGACCGGGACCGCCGGCGGCAGCGAAGATGGCAGCGGCGGAGGTCTACTCGCCGGCGCCGGCGACGGCGCAGCAGCAGGAGAGGGCGGCGGCGGTGTGGCGGGCGATGGTGGGTTGGCTTGGTTTCCTCGTCCAGATCCTACTCCAGGTCCTTCGCGGCGCGCCCTCCTTGGCCCAGCTCCTGTCCTTCGTCCGTCCCCGCCACCCCCTCCTCTCGGCCGCGCCTTCGCCGTCGGTGGCCTTCGTGCCGCTCCCCTCGGAGGCTCCCACTGACGTGCCTCCTCCCCTGTCGCCTCGGCCTCCGCCGCTCAAGCGGCTCACGGTACGGAAAAGATTCGTCTTTTATTTCATCTACGCAGCGATTGGTGCGCTGGTTGCTAAAAATCGCTCGCGCCTTTGGAAAGCGTTGGGTCTCACTTGGGATTATGGAGGTAGTAAATAATTTGAGGATTAATTAGGCATTTTGTAGTGTTGGGTGGTGAAAAAGTCGTGATCTTTCGGCATAACTAGTGGAAGGTTACTTTTGAGGTGAACCGGGGTGGTGTTGTTTATTTAGCATGAATCACAAATTATCAATCTTTAACCTTGAAAGGGGGCATATAGACTGCTATTTTCTATATTTATCGCTAATGATTTAGTTATGAAATCTAGTTGAATAAATTTTCCTTGACATCTGCAGCATTGCTAAAACTATTTGGGTTGTATCATGTATGTTCAGGTAGTGCTTGACCTGGATGAGACTTTAGTGTCTGCATTCGAGTCGTCTACCCTTCCTGCTGCTTTAAGCATCCAAGCTATCGAATCAGGATTGCATTGTTTTGATATGGAGTGCATATCTGTTGATAAGGCAACAATCTTTTACTTTGTATTATTCAGTTGTGTCCCTATGTTAATGATTTCTTAGGAAGGCACTTATGTAAAATTGCATTTGCGTGTATAGGATGCTGAAGGACAACAAAAGGTGAATTATGTTACTGTTTTTGAACGTCCTGGTTTGCATGAGTTCTTGCAGCAAACTAGCGAATTTGCTGATCTTGTTCTCTTCACAGCCGGTTTGGAAGGTCCATTCTCTTGAATTATTTGGATTGCTATATGACTAGAGATCAATTGATTTCACCTCACCTCTCTGATCTGTGCTTTTCCCCAGGTTATGCAAAACCTTTAGTTGACAGAATAGATGTTCAGAATAGATTCAGTCTCTGTCTCTACCGTCCATCAACTGTTACTACGTAAGTTATGCTTTAAAATGTTGTACCACTGTGTTCCTGAGCTATAAAATAAAGTGAACTATCGCCTTGCTCACTGAAATAGTGAATTTTGATTGAGACTAATTTGGTTAGAATCTATTTGCATGTAGAAACATAGTAGCAAGTGCTTGTTCACCATTTTCAGTGGCACTCCACTTATTCTCTTGGAACTTGAGCATTTCTTTCGAATTTCTTACTGACTTTATCAACTTTTATTTGAATCCCCCTAATGTTATACAATAAAAGGATAATAATTCACAGCGGCTGAAAGTGAACAAAAACTTCCCAAGAAAGGGAACTGATCATGCTGCCATACTTTTCAGGGAATATAGTCTTGCTGTAGAGTCTTAACTTTTGATGTGTGCTCTTCAATCTTATCTAGGATTTTTTTAGTCTTTCATAAAGTGTAACATACTAGGGTTGGTACTCTGCCATTCATTCAAGACATGGTTGTTTGAGATTCACAACAACAGTTATGGTAAGAAACGCCGTGTACATTTGAGTTGGAAAACAAGTATCTGCACATTTATGTTGAACTGTTTGGCAACATAAACATCGAGGATATTCAAATTTCATTGTTTCATTCATGTAAATTTTGCCCTTCCATTTTCTGTTACCTCTTTGCCTTTGTTTTGCTCTTATTTATATTGACTTTTTGTTAATTTGTTTCTTGCATTGAACATGCTGCTCCCTTTAGTTATGCACTGATGTTTCCATTAACTCTTATGCAATTTTGGTCATTAGTTGCTCATGTATTGCTTTCACGCCAGCCTGATTGCACAAAGTACTTGTTTACCGAGAAGTTAAACTGTTGCATTGGCTGAGCTGGTTCATTTTTCTGATAAGAGTTTTCTGTTCACAATTACAGGGAATACAGAGAACATGTCAAAGACCTTTCTTGTTTGTCACAAGATTTCTGCAGAATCGTCATTGTCGATAACAATCCATTTAGTTTCTTACTGCAGCCAATGAATGGAATACCTTGTGTTCCATTTTCAGCAGGACAACCGTTTGATGATCAGGTAAACCGATACTGTTGATCAATCCTTTTTTTTCAGTCCTAAGTTCTAGTCTTACAGATTCTGTCATGTTTGCTAATGTTTTAGCTTATGAGAGTGATATTTCCGCTTCTCAAGCACCTGTCTCTCCAAAATGATGTTAGACCTGCATTGTATGAAAGGTTCCATATGCCAGAATGGTTCCAAAAATATGGGATCCCACAAATTGATCAGGCAGTGTAAGTTTGCAGCCACCATATTTGATTATTAGATGAAGGCTCAAACGCCCGCAGTGCTAACTCCCACTCCTGTTGCGGAGAGCGCTTGTGCATTGTTTATTCGTTTAGGTCCTCCAATACAATCAAGCCATTGTTAAATGTTAATTGCTCGTCTGAAGAGAAAGAATTGTAATTTAGCAAAATGTCAGATCTGTATTGTGTTGTAGAGAATATTCAACATTAATTTTGCCATTGTATATCACTTTATGTTGTAAAATGTGACTATTGACGGTTCAGACAATCTAATAGACAGTTTTATGGGTTTTCAAGTCCGTCGAGGTCTGTGTAACATTTGAGCAAGCTTTTACGCCTGTGATAGTGTGATGTTCCGGGTTTTAAGCATGTACAAATATTCAAGACCCGAGAATGGTGTCTAAAAGCCACGATGCATTTTATTTGATGTTTGTACTTTGTACATTCTTCTATCCTTCCTGCTTTAATTTCCATGACAGGCCTTACCCATGTCTTATGTGGATGCTCTATTTCAATTTCTCCAATTAGATCCTGCTTGTTTGTAGGTGGTCTCGTTTGAGCTTATTCTCCGTCCCTTAGTTATGCTCTGCCCTTAAGTACTGCTAATTGTATGCTTATGTGGTCCTCTGCGAGTTGGGGGCCAGAAAAAAAAATTTAGAAACATTACAAAAATCGAAAGAAAAAAGATAATTTTTTTTAAAAGAACTCAAAATCAGAAAAAAAAAAAAAAAAACTTAAAAAATCAGGAAAACCTGGAAATTATTATTTTGGTACTTTTCTTTTTGTAGTTTTCTGAATATTTCTTTGTTTTTTCGTTGAAAATTGTGAGCAAATAACCAGAGCTAGCACACTTTTCCTTGGAATAGTTCCTTCCTGTCTGCGAAAATTTTTTTATTCAAATAATCAATTTTAAAGAAAAAATCTAAAAATATACCTAAATTATTTTATTTGTAGAGAATGAATCCAAATTAGACAATAATCTAATGTCATAGTTGAAACGTTAAATATAATGATAACATATGGTATATAGTATTATCAAATCTCACACACCTATATAAGAAATATAGGATGAACATATCATTAATTGAGTGACACAATAATTTATAGTGTTATCTCTCACATTTAGATATTTTAGACAAATTTTTGTAATAAATAATAATAACTATTGTAGTGTTAAATCTCAATGTGTAGCATCGGTCATAGTATTAGTTTGATGTCAACACCACTACTTATAGTACTCACAAATTTAGTTAAAAACATTAAATATGGACATGTAATATCATGACCAATGATATTAAATTTTACCATAATAATATCATGAGTTGTAATGTTACCAGTTTACTGACAATTCATCTTTCCTACATAATAGTGTGCTTAGTGGTAGTGCATGGGCTGTGGTGTTACCCAATGTAATCTAACACATTAATCTGTGATATTAGACTATATGTCTATCATGAGTCCATTCCATATGAGTATAACAGTTTAGAATATATTTTTGAAATTTTTCTTTAAAAATTGATCATTTAATAGAAAATTTTGTGTGCCATTCAGAAGGACTAACTATTGTAAAACGACTAAATTTGTGAAACAAAGTTTTTTTAGAGTTTTTGTTCAATACTATGGTTTTGAAAGAAACTGTGGTATTGAAAACCAAGGTCCTGTTTGGTTACAAAGTTTTTTATGGTTTTTGAAACCATGGTTTCTTCAAAACCATGGTTTTTTTGGAGTTTTGCAAACTTGGCTCTGGTACAAAGTTTTGAAAAAAAACTTTGACCAAGAGCTCTCTCTCTCTCTCGTACTCTTTCTCTCTGTTATTCTCCAAAATTCAACTTTTCAAATTTATCAATGTTGAAGTTGAAGTTTAGTGTTGAATTTGAAAAGTTGCAATTTTTTAGACATGAAATAAAATTTGAAATTGCAGCTTCAGTATTGAACTGTAAATTTGAAAAGTTTAAAGTAGCAAGGAATTAGATTCTGAACTTCTAATACTTCATGTCTAAGGAATTTGAAAAGTTTGATATCTAAACACCCATAAAAATTGTCCAACGGCTATTTTTTTAAAACTCATAATAACTAGTACATTTAAACATCAAACTGAAAACTTTGAAAAAAACTGTGTATCTAAACACCTTAAAAAACTGTAGTTTTCTCAAAAACTGTGGTTTTGAAATACTACAGAATACTGTGGTTTTGATTGCATTACAATTTCAAAGCCATGGTTTTCAAATACTGTGGTTTTTAAATACTGTGTTTCCAAACGGGCCTAACTATTTCCCTTTTTTTGCTTGCAGTCTGCACGATTCCCATGTATGATGTATCCATAGTTTGAAGAATTGTGATTACTGTTTTGGTAATTGTTGTTTGGCAATTGGCATGGCACTCTTGTGATGCTGCATGATTGCAATATTCCAGTGCCTACGATCCAGGATGGCAAACATGTCCTGAAGGACAGCCGTCAGTAAAGCCAAGCGAAAGTTTCCTGACGGCCATTCACTGGCGGCTGTTCCAGCTTCCTTGACGGCCGGGCGATACTTGTGAGGATTTTAATTGGTTGCTCCTCTGTCCAGGTGTTTTCAGTTGTGCGACTACCTCGACAAACCAGACACACTCAACTCCCCGTATAATAAGGTCCGATCTAAGGCGTCCAATTCTCGATCTAACAGCTGAAAAAACTTGCAGTGTTCCAAAGCACATAATTCTTTTGATTAAAAATTCGTGCCTAGATTGGTAATTTTAATGTTCTCTATGTTGTTCATGTCTCTGTTAATGATTTAAAATTTGTTTGATTTATTAGCACGTTTTGTTTGAGTATAATATATCAATCGTGCTATCTGTGGCACATAAAAAATTTGTCATATTTGTTACGCTTCGGTAAAATATGTGAAATGATATACTGATTTTTTTATCATATTCTCATTATAATCACAAATCAAACAATGATTAAGAAGATATAACACATCACATTTTATTTAGACAAAATATGATATTCATCCAACCTCTTAATAATCCCACCACAACAAGAATCAAAAGACCATCTGTCATGCAAGGTCAACCCACACTGCTGAAACACAACAAAATAAATGTACACTCTACAAATACACCGGGGAAAAAATTGTTGTTTAATATTTACATTCATGCACAAGTATGAATTCAACTTACAAAGCAGGGTTTTGATTTCAAGAAGCCCTGAAGAAACAAGACCCCGGAGGATAAAAAACTGCAACTCTGCAACCACAAAGACAAATCCATCTAAGGCTCGAAGAAAATGCACTTTATCATGTGAAGAAAACTCGATTGGCTGCTCATTGATATACGATTGAAAGCCATCGGTGCTGAAGTGCTTCAATGGCTGTTGGTCTCTTTCTGGGATTCATTTGTAGCAGGTAACATAGGAAATCAACAAACTTGGAATCAGAACACCGCAAGTGACGTCGCAAGGAGGACTTCTCCGGGATCAGATACTCCAACTGATCTGTCTCCTGAATCGAAAAGAGAAAAAGGACCTTCAAAATTTTGTGTAGGATGCTACAGCCAAGGTTCTCAATCATGCGAACTGGAAGCATCCCGGACTCCGATCTACGGGAGACTGGTTTCTAGTTTTGTACCAATAAATCATCTGAAACTAAAATCAACCTAACTTGGCCTGACTCGATCATAACCCAGACAAAATTGGCCAAACTCGGCCGTAGCTCAGACAAACTCGGAAATCAAATCAGTCAGGATTCAATTTCGTGCCCCGGCTGGGATTTCCGATCACCGGTCAGTCACCCCCATTGTCCTGAACCGTGGCTATGACATCATTTGCATGCTTTATGAACATGTTTGCGGTGTTGACCACTCCAAACATGTGGCAAAAAAAGGGTGAACAACAAAACACAACCAATAAGACTAGTTCTCAGAGCACAATGCACAAATCAAACTGAAAAACATCATAGGATTTTGTTTTGAACTACAGTGTGCAAGAAACAAGTCAGTTTGATATCATTATCTTGCATATCAACCCATTGTTACTGGTTTGAATAAGGATTGGAGGAGAACTTAGCAAAAAAAATCAGTAGATACCCGAGATTAGTTGTTCAAGAAATATTTCTGTTCACAACATAATTGAAAGCAGTAGAACAGGAAATAGCTCGTACCTCATTCTTGTGGAAAAGGTCATAGCCTTCTTTAAAATATTTCTGAGTCTCCTGTCCCAATGCAAGCAATTCCATGTCAATTGAACCAATTATCCCGATCATTCGAGCAAGAATCATGGATACTGATTCATTAGGAAAGAGCACCTGTGACTTGTAAAAGTGTGAGCAATCATAACTAGGGATTTTGCTTCTTTCACAAATAGGAGCACAACATCTCCTCAGATGGATTTGCAAGGGAAAACAATTTGTTTGACACAGATGAATGTAATAGTACCAAATATTAAATTGGCTCAAACTCTAGAAGCTGACTAATTAAACGAAATACTAATTTTACTGATATTGCATTTGAAGTATTTTGAGCAAAGGTTCTAGATATTGTCTTTAATTCAGACTAGATTGACGGAAAGATCTCTGATAGCTCCCCTGTTTATGATGCACTGTTACTAGAAGAATCGTCCTTATTCACTAAATTAAATTGCAAGCATTTTGAAGACATTGGTCATAAACTTTGGGTTTACTCTCTACTCTCTGTTCAGTGTTTCTTGGAGTTAGTTAATACCAGCCTTGTGAGACACATGTCGACAGCCCATTATTTTCAACTATATTGCATTCTTAAGATGAAGTGATTAAACAAGATAAAATATTAACCACCATGAGAACCTGAACTGCCAACAATTGCAGAAAAAGCTTAAAAGACAAGCAAGAATTTAACAGGGAGCCAGAATAACTCTGTTCAGTATATGTGGCAGTATTACTTCCAATTGGCTTTAACCATAAATAAAATGTCAACATATCCCGAGTTTAAAACAAATACAAGTCAAGAAAGAAAAACTTACTTCACCAGTGTATAGTTCAGCCAAGATGCAACCAAGAGACCAAATGTCAATCTTCTGATCATATGGAAGACCCATAATGACTTCAGGAGCTCGGTAAGAACGTGACTGGACATATAAGCATAATTTGTCTGTCAAGAAGCAGCTACTTCCAAGATCAATGACCTTAATTTCACATCTGCTGTAGCTCTTAATAAGGATATTCTCTGGCTTCAAATCACAGTGAATTATCTTTAAATGATGTAAATACACCAAAGCCTCTAAACATTGCCGTGCTATTTCCTGAAAACAACAGAAAGGTCTCCTATTTCATTTGGGCTTTCTTCCTTTTCATTAAAAAAGTATTCAATCATGTTCAAACTATGTGTTTCAACCTTTCTAAAAAAAAAATTCTAATTTGAAAAGAAAAAAGCTGGCCAACTAAGATCCAAGTCCAACAACCAAAGAAAATTTCTTCTACAAGGTCAGATGTAAATGTTTCCTTACAGCACCATTAATTTTAAGCAATTAAAAATCTATTAAATTCACAGATATACATCACAGTCACAAAGAGTGCTTTGGTTAAAAAAGATAGGTCATATCTACCTGTATTCTGGGCAATGAAAAGTACACTTCACCACCAGAATCCTGGTTGTATTTCTGAAATTCATAAAGATTTGCCCGTAGTAGTTCAGTGACAATGAAAAGATGTTCCTGTTGATTTTTTTCGCTGTCAGAATTATGCAAAGTCAACATATGAGAATTCCCTTGGGCAAATATCAAACATGCATGGCAATATTTAAAGTATGCATCTCAAAACAAAATAGTAGCTGCTAGAGTAAATCCCTGGAAGGTATTGCTAAGCATCAACATGACCATTTATTGATAGAGTAAATCCCTGGAAGGTCTTGCTTAAAATAGTTCACTGTATCTCTACATCGTATACCTGATAATAGAAGTAATCATAGAGGCGCAATATATGGTGCTCATCTGCAGGATCATATTTATTTACAAACTTAAGGAGCTTTATCTCATCCAAGCTCTGATCAAGAAAATCCTTGTCATTTTTTATTATTTTAAGGCAGACATCCATTCCCGTGTGAAGGTCATGTGCCTGTGCAACCTTGCTGAATGCAGCAGAACCAAGATACTTGGTGACATAATATCTTCCAGCTATAACCGAATTCAAGACAATAGGAAAATCTCTGTTTGCCTCAAAGCCGGTCCTGCAGTGGACACCTAATATATGAGCATAAGAGTAGATTCACACAATTATTAAGCATCAGAAGAAAGTAATTAAGTATCTGATGGTGAACCTGTTCTTCCTGTGGAAAATTCTCAAATCGAATACCTCATATTCTTGATCTAAATTAGAGAGTGCAAGATCCACATTTGTTTTTGGATCTTCCTCAACTTTATCAGAACTAGGATTTTGGGTCTCTGTATCCACTGGCTCAAAGTCCACCACCTCATAAACATCTTCAGGATCACCACTCTCAGGGAAAGGCTGTATGCTGTAGCCTTCTTGTAGCAAGTTTTTGTCAGCAGCACTTTTCTCATTTGTTATAATGCTATTATCTAGCCCTTGATTGCTCCTGAGGTCACCTTCAAGCCCAATGTCTGTGAGACATTAGTGAGTTAGAATAAAACCAACTAGTTCACAAGCAAAAAATCTTTGGACTGGGTAATTGAACAACAAACTTTGTAATCAAGCTTGCTTTCTTGTAAATATAGCATTAAAAGAATGTTTACTTTGAAGCATGGATTCAATTGACCAAACTTTGTTTAAAGCCATATGTTCATTTGCTATCACCTGCCAGAACTAAATTTCAAATCAAGTAGCGTAAGTTATCAGTGGATTGCAGCCTCAATTTTATAAAAGTTTCAAAAGGCATGTGAAGCCAAATCTTAAATATCATAGCTATAGCAAAAAAGATATGCAGACGTTATAGCAAATGTTGCAAATGGAAACATATAGATTTCATTAATACCAATAGTCTTAACAAATATGTTCAATATTTCAAACCAACATCCAATCTCTTCAATTTTGTTGCGATTTACTCCCATGTTCTGCCTACATTGTATTCAAGAAAATACTTCAAGTTCACCACATTTCCATAAAGTGATTTCCCTAATTTAGACTTATACTGTTGTAAAATGCAAGTAAGCTTGATAGAAGCGAAAACGTTGGAACTACTCACTTGCATGAGCATCTGCATCAGCCACATACGAACTGAGCATCTGATCCACCGCACTCATGTTCAACCCCTCGTCCTCACACCGCTTGGAATCCATTACCATATCGCCCTCGAGCACCGCATCCCCGCTCCGCCTCAACCGGAACACATCCGAGCTGCACTCGTCCAGCACCTCTGTCTGGTCATCCATGATCTGGTACCTCCCATACACAGTGGAGCAAGAATCCCTTACAGCCTCCACCAAACCCTCCCCACTCTTCTTATCCCCGAGGCAGCAACTGCACAGCGGCGAAGAGCAGGTGTACACGTCAGTGCACCCCTCGCAACTGTCATTGCCGGTATGCTCGTGCCTGCGGTCACCGCCACCACCAAGCTCGCGCATTTCGCTCTGCCACGAGCTGCCGACCGCGCCGACGATAAACTTGTCCTCACCGTCTTGGTCGCCGCTGTAGTTGCCGTGGAACAGGTGGTCGTCGTAGAGCCAGTTCTCACCGAAGAAGTCGGTGGTGTCGTACTCGCGCGCCGTGCCGAACTCCATATCCGACGACGACGCCTCCGACGGCGCGCGCGGCGGTGACCACACCCCATACGGATTCAACAGACCTGATCTCCAAGCGAACGACGGAGCACAACAAAGGGATAAAGTTTTGGATCAAACTTCAGACCAAAAACACACGCAATTTGCAGCGTGCAGCTCCCAATCTGGGCAGAGATCGAGAATTTAGTGTCAGTGACACGCTGCCACCCTCCGTAACCGTGCTGAGGAGGGCTTTACACATGAGCATGCTGAATACGAAGTACCTGAAGGCGTGGAGCGCATGCTGACGAAGGCGGAGGAGGAGGAGCTCGAGCCTGGGCTCACGAGCTCGCCGCCGACGCCACCACCGCCACCGGCGGCAGAGGAGGTGGGCAGCCGCAGCGGCGGGAACTGAGGATCCGCGTAGTCGGCGGCGCGCGCGAAGCCGTGCTCAGTTAGGAAGCCCATGACATCGTCCACGTCCGGCACTGACATGGCCAGCTGCTGTAGTTCTGTGCTGCGGTAGCGAGCTCACGTGCGCATCACGTGAGGCTTGGGGGTAGTTGACGGCGCAGCCATTTCAAGCGAAGCGAGCGGAGACGCGACCACGACGAGGCGGCGGCAAACAAGTCAGAAGACAGAGGAGGCGGCACTGGCTAAATTTGCATGTCAGTCCCTCCAGTAGGCTTCGTTTCACAAATAAGCCCCTAATATTATTGTGCTTCTGACAGGAGGGCCCACAACGAAATCGCGAGGTGGGCCCGAAGCGGGTGGCGCGTGGGGTGGGCCTGGCTGTCAGCATCGAGGCACTCGGTTGGTTGCTTTCGCCGCCGGTGCGGTGGGTAGTCGACCCATGGGGTGGTCGGGGAGATGCTGAGAGTCCGACGTGGACAGGCGAATTATTATCAGTCGCTGTACCGGTCCATCCCACCTGGATCCGCCTTTTTTGCTTTGCTTTATTGCGGATTCTCTATGCCAGCCTGCAATTGAGTACAGATCTGTGAAGTAGTTCTCTTTTATTTTATTTTATTTTTAAGATTCCGCGAAGTAGTTCTTTACGCCTAAATTTAGCGAACGGTAAAGTGGATTTTTAGTTGCTCTATTTTGTTGTCTGTATTTAGACTTATTTTAGTTTTTTATTTTAAAATAGTTCAAATGATCCTTTAAAATTAAATATTTTTTTAACCTTAAGTGATTTTATATGTTGTTTTAATAACGTGGTTTAGGTGTATGAATGATATGATAAAAGTTTACAACACAACTTGTAGATACAAATGTTGACCTAGATATCATAGTAGATATCGGATTGTCTGTGTCGATGTCTAAAATTTTGTTGAAATACTTAATCAATTCATATTTATTATATTTTTTCATACATTAACAGTATACAATAATCTACATCATCAAAAACAATTCATAACACTTCTTAGAGACAAAAATGATTCAATTTTGAAAATAAAGAAACTAATTTGATTTGTTTTTAAACAGAAAAGCCAAAATGAAATTGAGAACAAAATAGAAAGACCAAAAGTACACATTACTCTTTAGTAAATATAGATATGAATATAGTTTATACAATCAAGAGAGGAGCAAAAATAAAAATGTTATGATGGAAAAGGCTAACTAGTAAACATTGAATAGTTTAGAGTCAGGTGAAAACTCATTTATAATGTATATAGTAAAAAAAATTGTGTAGCTAAGAAGACAGTACTTATCCCCCTCTCATCTTGTATGCATTATTTGGTGCCCAAATCTAATCTGTATCAATGAATTACGAACTTGACCAATACATAGTTTGTACTGAAGTGCGTGAGATTTCAGTTAGTTGATAAAAAAAATTACTAATAAAAGGGTAGTAGTTCATAGTTCATACTACATAGATTCAATAAAAGCCAAAACTATAAATGACCACCAAAGTGAAGTTCCAGTTTTCTACAAAGAATGATTCTCGCCCGTGTTAGGCGTACCTTCCTGAAAGAGGACGTCAGAAAGGGACAATTCCCTGGTCATGGTAGTTGGCGAAAAGTTCTTTTCTGATCATGCAAGTAATAATTAGAAGGAAGCTTATGCTCGTGTTTAAGCTCGCAAGCTGCAAGCCGATAGATCTCAATCAATGAGGGAATTGTGGGTCACGAAGATAATTGTACCAGATTAAATGCCAGAGGAACACAGAAAGAACCTATTCAACTTTTGGTCCCAAGTTTGTTGATGATACAATGTGCTTTATCTTGGTAAAGAAACAGTGGAAACATAAAAAGAGACCAATTTTACTGGGGTTCTATACAATTCCTGATCCAATTTTGGCGGGCAGTTGGATTCTGGCAACATCAGTATCAGGCTTCTCGATTACGGCACCACTTTGTCAGACAATCTAGGAGCAAAACTGCAAATAGAACAGCATCCATATAGTACCTGATGATGTGGCTGCATTTTGCTTTCTGTTCTTTTCTTCTCACAGTATGTTGTTGGATATAGTCCTAGCCACACCAGACACCACATACCAGCCATGGTTACAAATGCAAATGAACCAACAAAGTGCATTTGAGGGAAACAACAAAACATTGTACAGCACTTGCATCAGGTATAGTGCAAGAGACATCAAACAGGGGCAAGCAACCGCACAGCATTTGGTACATCATTCAGTGCTTGCTCGTCAGCGATACCGGGAGAGCTACTTACAGAAGTAAGCCAATCAGGGTGGGGGGCTCCGCCTATCTAAATTCCCGCCCAAAATAAATCATAAGAACAAGGGAAAAGAGTTTCTGCAACTTCACTCATTACCCAATTTTAGAGACCCATCCTTCATAAGCTTTATGCTAAGACTGTTGAAACGTCCTCTTGAATAATGCCTTGATGCCTTTCTCCAATCAGTGCCGGTCTTCATCATTGCTACGAACTCGTCATAGCTAATCTTGCCATCCTGCAGACACAAACAAAGATATTTAGGTAGGAAAAGAAGTGTGACCTCAAGGTAGTGGCCATACTAGGTATCACATCACTGAATCATCACCTTATCAGTATCGACTTCTTGCAATATGTCATTCACCACCTCCATGCTATCAGCTGCTCCATCCTCCACCAGAGCCTCCTGAAGCTCCTCAGGCTCAATGTAACCATTGCCATCCTTGTCGAAAAATAAGAAGGCCCGCCGAAGGTGCTCATCATTTGCCATCCTTTGCAAATGAAGAGAGACGGCCAAAAATTCACCATAATCTAATGCTCCCTTACCATTTGTATCCACCTGTTTGCCAACCACAAATGATCAGAGATATACAAGAGAACCCTACACCAATCAAGCCTAATAATTCTGAGGCTGACTCTCACATTGCATAGAATATTATTATTATGGATTAAAGAATTAAAAATGTTCGACCCTCAAAATAGCAAACTCACTAATCTATTCAGCCTGTATGAAATTATAAAAAGGTTCCATGAAACAGTGACCATGAGGCCTTTTTTCCAACTTCTTTCAAGCAACATATAATGTAAGTAGAACAGACGGCCCTTCAGGAAATGATAGTACAAGTCTAAAAGGTTATTTATGTTGTGCCCTTTTTATCTTGCAAGGTCCCTATAATTTGTTTCAGGAGCCAAGTTCTGTCAACAATCAAACCAACTTCCACACTCCTGTCATGAAATGAAACAGCATTTATCTCAGCACACAGAAGAGAATCTAATCTACTGATCGTATTAGTAAAATGTCCTAACCCTGCCACCTTGCATTTATCTTGCAAGGTCCCTGGGCTGCAACAGCTTTACTATTTGTCCCTGGGCTGAACAAGAGGGGTCCTTTTGAATTACTTACAGCTTCAATAAGCATTTGCACTTCAGATTCTGCAAGATGAGAGCCGAATTTTGCAATTCCACTCTTTAACTCCTCATAAGAGACGATACCATCATTATCAGTATCCATCATCTTGAACATGTCCTTTATGTCCTCAACTTCTTCAGCAGACAAATGATCAGCAATAACCTAGTCAAATGCCAGTATTGGTCAGTATTCCAAGGAGACATGAGAAATACTTAGCATCATAGCAGACTGAAATGGCTTGATGAGAATAAGATACAAACCCTTAAAGCTCTTCTTTTGAATCTATTCATCCTTGAGAATTGTTTGAGTCTTGACTTTACAATATCTCCAAGAGGAACATTTGGAGCTTTCTTAGCATTTTGAAGCCAAGGATGCTCTGTCATAACCAAAGTCACAGAAGCTACTTGAGCACCATATTACCAAAACCAACAAAACAACTGTACGAACAAAGAACTCAGAGAATGTAATGCACAAGAATATATGACTGATGCTCAAGAAAAGTTACTAGCTGCACCTGAAGAATATTACCACAGATACAATAAAAAAGCACGTGCCAATTGCACCACCATTTTAATACAAACATTTCTTAATTGAGGATAGCACAACAAAACCAGATGTTCAATACAAAGCCAAAGCAATAATTGTTCAAGATGTTCTCATCTGTCTATTTTTAGCATATGCACATGAGGATATTGCAAGCCTATACCAACCGCACAGCCTATATATCAGATTCATAGATAACAATAAAAAAAACTTTTCTCATTTTTCAATATTAGCATATCCTCCAAATAACTGACATCTGCCACTTGCTACTATGCACCAAATATGTTCATTTAAGACCCTACAGATAATCCATGTTCAATTAATCTATAACAACACTTGAACATCTATTTCCCCATTTTAAGCTCAACCTTCATCGCCCTCATAATCAAAATTTACATTTATTGTCACTGTTGACTTCCCGATCAAGGTTTTCTATACCTGTAATGCACCAGATTCCAGCAGGTTACCAGTAGTCAGTATATACTGGTATTTACAGTATGTTTTCAAATTTAAACCAACTAGGGCTAGGATCCCAGCATAAATAATTCAAAATGGATCAGGAACTTTGCAAGTCCTGAGTCCTTTAATTGATCCAGATTTGACCTAGCATGACAATTAAGGTACCACTTAGCCAAAAGGCACTAGATGATACACTTTAGCCATTAGACGACAATTAACTTCATACATGGTTGGATAGCAAAAACCTTGACGGATCAAAGTAGACAACACCTCCAGCTATTAAATTGCACAATGCTACATTTGGTCAAAGTGAAAGGAAAAGGAGAAAGATTGAAGTTTAAAGCAACATTGACTAATGACTACAGACAGAATGAAGAATGATGTTTTGTGAACTTGTCAACTTGAGAATATCGAAAGTAAGTAGCATATCAGTGTGCTGGCCTGTCTAGCACTATATACCACATACCAAGAACTTGCTTTGCTGTTAGCCTCATTTTCGGGTCAGGATGAAGCATCTGTCGAACTAGATCTTTAGCATTTTCCGAAACATTGGGCCAGGGTTCCCGCTTAAAATCTATATTTCCACGAAGTATAGCTTGTGCTACCCCTTGTTCAGTCTCTGCAATTTTGCTAGGTAAGCTTGTGTGCACGAGAGTAAAGCTAAAACAGAGGGTTCACATAAAGAAAAGGCAAAGTACCAGCCCAAAATGGAGGAACTCCACATAACAAAATATACAAGATAACACCCGCACTCCATATGTCTATTTCTGGTCCATAGTTTCTCTTCAGCACTTCAGGAGCCATGTAGTAGGGACTTCCCACAATTTCAGAAAACTTTTCACCTAAACAATAGATGTAAATGCATCAGAATATGCATGATGTATCATCAAAAAAACGTAATAAGTCAGCAAAGTAAGCCAGGAATGCAAGGGAAACTAGTTGCCTGTACTGAAAACAGGACAGAACACAATTCAAAAGCAAGGAGAAATTGCCGCTAAGGGAATTCAATAAGGTTCCATGTTGTGTTGCACAATATGTTGCATGGCAAGATGAGAACAGGGCATATAAGCTAACATAGCACAGATCCATTTGATATTCATGAATGATACAAGTAGCTTGCAATTTTTGAAATTCAACCAGATGACAAGAGAAACAATTGAAAATTTGAAATTAATAAGGCGCACTGAGAATAATGCTAGATAGAGTTTGTGTGTTCATATTTGCTCATTCAAACATGCAGCTCATGCAAAACAATTGAGTGAAAGTGGAACGTGCTTAGTTTGAGACTTATCTTGGATTCTTCCTGATCCTTGGCACAAGACTCAGCCATGTGTGGCACAAATTTTGGCTCCAACTAAAAAAGCACATTTGAAAAGTTTGGGAACAAAACATCAGGCATGCTGTTCGTCCACAAATCGCAGTAAGTGCATGTCACTGACTCACATCAATGACCAGACTAAAGGCTCGGTCATAAACTACATTTGTGATCTCTAGTGTTATTCATTCATAGTCTAAATATCTCTTATTGTAGTAGTTCAAGCTCAGTTAGGAGCCGAACCAAGTTCTATTTGTATTTCATATGAGAAAATAAATACTAGTGCTCTGTTGTGTCTTGTCACTTATTTCGCTTCTATGATCCGATCAAAAGTGTTGTGTTCTATGTCCTTCGATCATCCGATCAAATTTGGTATCAGAGACTTATTTCATCGAGCCTCATTTAACAGCTCGGCTTCCAGACGACACCACATCCGCGACTATACCAGCTAGGATGCTAACTAAAGATGTGGACAAGTGAGTGAATCACCAGTGCGAGTTGCAATCTCCTCCATGTACATTGACAAGGTAAAATGTGACATGGTACTGTTGGATATTTGCCTTCACGCTCCATATTTTTACAATTGAGATGCTCACTTTCGTTGCAAAGCTCAATAATACGAGCTAACAAAAGATGGCAAGCAGTATATTGTAACAAAGGAGAAATCCAACCAACCGATGGACATGATGGCAACCTGTCATGCAAATCATTTTGTGATCGCTTGCCAAAAGTATGCGCTGATTGCAAGATGAATAGTCTGGGGTGGTGGACAGTCCAAGAAGAAGAAAAAAAATATTCCAACTCAATGCCACACCAAGAAGTCTTTCCAAGAAAGACGAAAAGGTTGATGGCCAAAATTGCAAAACTGGCACATATGGAAAGCAGGTTAAAAACCAGTTTTTGCATCCCCAATTCTAAGAGCCATTGGGGGTTGGCTGTTATGGGCAGGCCTAGCCAAATCAAATTAGGATTGATCTATTCCAAAATCAGGATTTAACTTTCCATTGGGATAGAATTAGTTTCCATATTTGTGGGATATGATTAGTAACCATATCTGTTGCTTACATTCCATTGTTAGGACAGCCACAGAAGGTTATATATTATCTAGTAGTCCCTTGTTAGGCTTAAGCAAGACATATAGCCCAGAGTTTATTCATCCCTCTTTCCCTCTTCCCTTCAATTCTCATTCTTCCATCCAGTCACACAACATTGGCTCCTTGGAAGAATGGGATCCAGGATCCAGGGCAGTCTTTGATCAATAGCGTCTTGGATAAAAGTAGATGCCATCAGTTTTAGCAATTAAATATGAGCATGCACAGCTTTGATGTTTAGCCAAGATGAGAGCAAAATGCATGACATGCATATGTAAAACATGCACATGAGGCTCGGTTCAAGTGGTTTGCAATGTGCATGGGCGTAACCAGCATAACATGCATCTGCACACGGGGGCCATCAAGCCCGAGATATGGTGGTTTATCTTTGCTCCTTCAAACATGCAGATCATGCAAAACAACCGAGTGGAACGTGATTAGTTGGAGACTTATCTTGGATGCTTCCCAATCATTGGCACAAGACTTGGTCACATTTGTCACAAATTTCGGCTCCAGGTAAAACAGCAGACATGCAAATTTTGGAAACAAAATGTCAGGCATGCTGCTCGGCCATACACTGCAACAAGTGCATGTCTCTACCTCACATCCATGACCAGCCTAAAAGCTTGGTCATAAACTTCATCCAGGATCTCTAGTTTTATATGTTCATGGTCTATAAATAGCTTGTCTTGTATTAATTCAACCTTAGTTAGGAGCTAAACAAAGTTGTCTTTGTTTTTTTTTTTTTTGAGAGATAACAAAGTTGTCTTTGTTAAAGAAAAGAGTGTTGTTCCAGCTCCAGCATTCTAGTACGGCTCTGTCATGTCTTATCACTTTAAATCTCTTCTATGAATTGATCAAAGGCTTCATGCTCTATCTCCTTCGACCATCACATCAATAATTGTTGTGCTAAGTCCTGTTTCCCAAAATCCAGTCTACTGAGTTCACATTGCAATGGGGAAAATAGATGTAGCACCAAGTAGCTTAATTTAGCAACAATCATATCTGTTGTCACTAATCATTTCCAAATACTAAAAGAGCTCCACACACTCCAAATATCCTACTAAAGACCAGTCAAATCCTAGCTCCAAAGACACCAATCACTGAACTTACAGTACAATCTGCAACAAATCAAACTATCAAGACTCCCAGCAGCAGCAAGAAGCTACATTGAACTACTGTCCTGTCCAATACCACAAATCCCTTTAAAAATCCCAGTAAAAGAGCTAGTATACACTATCCGCACTTAAATCCTAATTTTCAAAATCGAATTATGTTATGCTGACACTCCCGACAAAACAAAACAAAAAAATTCTCTTCAAATCACACAAGCAAGGAAACCGCATTAAGCTACAGCGACGCCCACTACCCAGAATTCCGCACCAAACCCGCGGATCCTGCTGAGTAACTATGCAAAATTCAAAGGCGCGGGCGAATAGTTGCCCGAAATCGCGGCCGGATCTCAGTGTCTGGAGCTTACCGGGCTTGAAGAAGATGGAGAGGCCGAAGTCGATGGCCTTGAGCGGCGAGTTCTCCTTCTTGTTGGCGAACAGGAAGTTCTCGGGCTTGAGGTCGCGGTGGATCACGCCGTGGCGGTGGCAGAGCTGCACGACCTCCACGATGGTGCGCGTGACCGCCGCCGCGGCACGCTCCGTGTAGTGCCCCCGCGCGACGATGCGGTCGAACAGCTCCCCGCCCTCGCACAGCTCCATGACGAGGTGCACGGCGCCCTCGTCCTCGCACGCCTCCCGCAGCGACACGATGCTGGGACTCCGGGGCAGGTGCCGCATGATGGCCACCTCCCGCCGAACGTCTTCCACGTCCACCGCCGTCCGCAGCTTCCGCTTCGAGATCGACTTGCACGCGTGCAGCTCCCTCGTGCCCCGATCCATGCACAGGTACGTCACCCCGAACTCCCCGCGCCCCAGCTCCCTGTCCAGCGCGTACTTCTCGTCGATCCCGCCGCTCACCTCGCACCCCTCCTCGCCGAGCACTGTGAGCCGCTTCTGCCCACCCCCGCCGCCACCGCCTCCGGCGCCGCCGCCGTTCCGCGCCTGGTGGGGCTTCTTCTTCGCCGCGGAGGCAGGAAAGTGGGCCGACTTGACGTCCTCCCGAGCCGCGGCCGCCGGCGAGCGGCAGCAGTTGCCCATGGCCGCTCGAGATCAGGGGTGGGGCACTAGGGTTTGTGCTGCATTGGGCACTGTGTGAGTGGGGGGAGGAGAGGTTAGAGAGAGAGAGAGAGTATAGAGAGACCTCAGACCTGTGTCGGGGTTAACGGTAAAGGCGAGAGTTGGGAAGGTGTTTCGGGGGACGCGTAGCTGGGGACAGTGTGGGGAACATTCCCACGTGGCTTTTTTGGCGATCCCATTGGTCGCTGATTTGTGGGGTCCGAGAGTTTTTGGGGAATGGGTATACTGGTGGGGTATGGGGCTTTCTGAGGAGCTCGGGAAGGTGGAGCCCCTGTGACAGGTTAGAGGACTCGTACTCCTAGTCGTAATAGTTTGACTGGCTTCAGAGTTCGGACGATATGGACAAAGTCACATAAGGATGTCTTAACATTAAACATATGTACTTTTTTATGTTTTTTTACATACCGTTTTATTTGTTTACACGATTTTTAAGAATGGGAGGCCATCATCCGGTAGATGTTCAACAAATATAAATTAGTTGATCTTTTTTAAAATATTGTTTTTTACCGTTCCATATATATATATTGTGTGTGTGTATTGAGCACTCACAATATAAGATTATATGCACTTATATTGTAACAAATGTGTGAAGAGAAAAAACACTTACATATACACATTAAGAGCTTACAACTGATGATTATATACACTTGTTTATGTATTTTAGGTGCTTATAACTAAAGGATCCACTTACAGAGAGATATTAAATATATACCGTTGAAAAATAATTACACTTACATATGTATATTTAACACTTAGAACTAAATAGTATTTATGATTACACAATACCTATTAAACACTTACAGCTTATAAATATTTGCACTTGTAAGACAAGTTAAATATTTACAATTAAAAGATATGTGGTACTTATAATCATGTAAAAAACAAAAGAAAGAAATTTTGGGATAATGACACTTTATGTGATTAAGATAACATAAAACATCGTGAGTAAATAGCCTAGTAGAAAAAGGAAAAAGAACAGCACAATACACATAAGAAAAAAAGAAACAAACTGCACATTTGTGAGAAAAACCATTGAAAAGACATAAAAGGGGAAAACAATGAATATCCAGTAGAGTAGCATAAACATTCAAGGCATTTAGAAAAGTAATTAAAAAAGAAAGATATTGCCTATTGTCTCTGTGCCTTGAAAAAAAAAGATTATGTGTATATATATACCCCAAAAGTGGAAACGGCCACATTAGTACGTACTTTTTCCAGCAGCTCCAATCATTCGCTGATATGTGGATTAACTATTAGTTGTTAATCAGTAGACGCCCACTAATTAATATTTTTCTAAGAAATGATATGAGATTATAAATTTATTCTTAATATTTATGATATAAGTAATTAATAGTTAAGTAAAATAATGATCACATAGATATATATAGAATCATGTTTTACTTAAAAATATAGAATGTATTTTTATATAAAAAAATTTCATCCTAAAATGATAAGTAAAAAAAATGTAGTACCATTTCAATTTCACATGTTATCTCCGTTGCATAATATGGCTGGTATAATTTATTACAACTTTACTATAAAATATAAAGCTTATTAAATTTATTGATATTTTTATAGTCTTGTTTATTTTTTTTACTTTTTATACTATTTATGGTAAATCCTCCCAATAAATATTCTCTCTCTTTTTTAAGACAACTATAAGTTAAAATGGGCTATAATTTTTTTGTTGTTATTCATTTAAATTCAGTCTTCTTAATTCGTGTGTGTGATAAAAAAAACTCCCTATATTGTATATTGGAAGAAGTGTTTAGAAATTTATTGATTTTATAATAACAGTATATAGCTTTTGATATTTAAAGACTTAACAATATTAGGATTTGATCACTTGCGATATTTGAGATGTTGCTTTGGTGATTAAGATATTAGGATTGATGAATATGTGGTTAAGTAGCGTGATTTCTGATGATTTCGTCCTGTTTGGCTGTCCAAAGTGTTCATTTTCTACTTGTACAGTCTAATAAATTTGTCACAAATTATCGGATAAAAAATGTTACTTGTCGTGTGCATGTCTACTAAAGCCATTAGATGTTTAAATGCATACTTCTAAGATTATTGATTCTTTAGTCAACTTCCTACCCCATGACTGCCAAAGCTTGTCAAATCAGCTTTAGGGCTTAGCTTCGTTGGTTTCGCCAAACCACGAAAACTCAACGACTTAGTGTGCGAAATATCATAATTATGTAGTTTTTTTTTTCTTGTTCCGTCAACTAGATGGGCATGATTTGGAGATAAACACGATGAATTACAATGGTTTGCTTTTAGTAGGTGTTAGTTTGTAGATTATTCTATTTTTTCCTTCTAAATCTGGACAATTTTGTTGCCAATTAAAGCATTTAGTATTCATCCATCATATGGAGTAATATAAGTATGTAACCCACCATGTTTGAGACGGTTTTTTCTCAAACCACTAGAAATGGGTTGGATATGGATTAAAAGAGGACTTTGCCCTGCCACGATATACATACAATGCCCGCAATGTTTTTACTAAAGAAGTAGTTAACCATTTGATTTTATTAAACAAATAAAATTTTTACTTCCACCCTTCAAAACAAAATGTCTAGACTTCATCAAAAATTTGTGAAAATTAACTTTTAATCCCAATTAACATATGCAAAAATATTAGCAAACAGAATATTTTGTTAAATTGGGATTGCATGTGAAAAAATTCACATATCACTTAGGTGCGCTGAGCTGGTGGAAAAATTTGGATGAATGCAGTAAAAGTTGTCCCATTGAGAACTGTATTGAACTATTGATATTTCTATATCTTACTAGAAGTTTTGCAAACATTCAATATAACAACAATGCTTGGAGAGGGGGTCTTGCTCACAATCTTTATTTTTTTCTACTATGTACTGATATATCCATGGCATTATCTGTTAGGCTCCGTTTGAATCTCATAATTTGGAATTAAAATATGAAATTTAGTTCTAATTCCATTTGTAATGGAATTGGAGTTAAATAGAATTACCCAATTACAAATGTTTCTGTGGATGACCACTAGTCAGAATTGAATGAAATTAGTCTAATTTCATGCGTACATTACGGAAATTTTAAACTCAAATTTCAAGTGACTTTTGAAACTTGAAATTTAAATGTTCCAATTTGAATTTTAAATTTTAAATCGAATGTGAATTTTGAATTTGAATTATGGATTATGGATTTTGAATTTGATTTTGATATTTTGCATTTTAGAGTCTTGAATTTTGAATTTCAACATTTTAATTTCAAATTTGAAATATCAAACTCAACTTTTAGATTCAAAATCCCAAATTCAAATTCAAATTTGAGATTGGATTTTCAAATTTCAAAAAGTTAAACTTCAAATTTGAATATAAGATTTTTTTTAAAACTTTGTATTTAAATATCAAATCCAAACTCAAATTTTCAAATTTAAATTTAAATAACTTTACGAAAGATGAAAGAAACGAACTCCATCGAATCTGGGGGGTAGGGGTAAAAATTGGTTTAGTATATTTGTAGTTATAGTTGCATTTCACGGAATTGGTTATGAAATTACTAATTCAATTTCTTATGTGTGTTCAAACATGGAAATTTTAGAATTGAATTCCAATTCATAAATTCCATATCTAATTTTGAAATTTTTTTGGAAATAACCAAAAAAATTACAGAATAATCCACACTTATATCTTTTTTGCAAAACTAACTCTCCATGCCAGTTTATCAAGTTTCCAAAGTGCAATAGGGGTTGGATCACACAACAGGAGGCTTGTTGTATTTTCAAAACACAATTGGCGTGCTTTCAAAACACGACAAGCAGGTCAGTAGTTTTATTTTGTTTTGTATAGGAATTTGAAATTTTTCTAATGTCCATATTTTTTAATTATATTTCTGATTGATAATCCATTTTGACCATTGAAATTATGGAGTCAAAACGATTAGATGACATAAATGGATTATCAATCGGAGCTATATATGATAAATTACCATATCATATTATATCTTAAAATATATATAAGCCCGATTGACAATCCAATTATGTTGATCTGATCATTTTGGACTCACAATTCCACTGGTTTAAATGGATCATTAATCAAAATTGTAAATTAAATTATATCAATCTTTGAATAATTTGAAAGTTTCAGTACAATTTAATTGGGGTTTAGTTCGGATTAAATTGTGCTCAAACTTTCAAATTATTCTGAGATTGATATTTTTTAATCTATAACTCCGATTGACGATCCGTTTCAACCGGTGAAATTGTGAGTCTAAAACGATCATATCAACATAATCAGATCGTCAACTGGATTTATATATCTTAAAATATAATACAATATGATATCTTATCATCTATAACTTTGATTGATGATCTGTTTATGTCGATCTGATCGTTTTGATTTCATAATTTTAATGATCAAAATGGAACATCAATCAGAATTATAATTTAAAAGATATAAATGCTGAAAAATTTCAAAATTCCTATATAAAACAAAATAAAACTGCCGGCTAACTTGTCGTGCTTTGGAAGCACGACAAACCCCTTGTGATCCAACACCTGTCGCACTCTAGAAATTCGACGGACTGATGTGAAGAGTTATTTTTACAAAAAAAGAAAAAGATAAATATAGGTTATTTCTGTTTTTTTTTGTTATTTCAAAAAAATTCCCTAATTCTTGGATCCAAACTGGTGTTAGAATAAAAGCCACAATCATACCCTCATAAGGGTGCCTCCAACGGCAGCACGAAGCTTGGCTCGCGTCGACCGCAGCGGTGGCGTGCTCGGCATTTCGTCGGCGTGATGTGACGCGCGTGCGCTACGGGCGGAGCTAAACAATGGGCGAGCGCGAGGCGCAAAAATGGCTCTGACATGTGGGTCTACAAAAAGAAAAGGCCCACACGTCAATGACTGGCTGTTAGGTAAATGAGTGACAAAGTGTAAACGTGTGGACCCCACCATCTCGTAAAACGAGTGAGTGCGCCAGCCACGCTGGCGTCAGCGACGCACACGCACGCTAGCTTGAGTCACGGACTAGTGGGGCCACCAATTTTTAGGACCCACGCGTCAGTGAGTAAAAGGAAAAAATACCCCGTGTGTTGGAAAAAAAAACCGCGTTGAGGACCGCGTCTGTTTTGACCTCAGCAGCTGACATGTGGCCCCAGTTGTGCGCGGGCCCACACGTCAGTCAGTGGCCACACAAAATCAGAGCCGTTGAACTTTTTTTGGCCGTGGCCCCACCTATCAGCCTCACAAAAAATATCCATTGGAATTTAACCGTTGTAAAATAGCCGTTAGAGGTTATTTTAATGTATTTTAGGCTTAAAAAATCGTTAAAAATAGCAAAAAATCTCAAAAAAAATTCCAAAAAATCACAAAAAATTTTGGCAGCCCTCTCCTATATAAAGGGTATGTTCTTGACATATTTTAACACAAAAATCTTCATCCATCCATAACAAAGGCCATTCCAAATCCTCGCAAATTTTTTTAAAAATCCGACATGGATTCTAATCCACCGGGCAGTTTCGTTAACTGGCTTGGCTCTTCCCATTCTCCCAACGAAAACACCGAAAGCCCAAACACCCAACAGCAACCCGGTTTTTCGCAGCCACCGACTTACCAGCCGTATCCACCGACTTACCAGCCAACGTATCCACAGTACAGCCAAAATTACCGTCCCTATCCACCACACGGCCACGCAATTCCACCGCCCCCACAGTATAGCCAAAATTTCTATTTTGTCGGTATGCCATCGACATATCCGCAGTTTTCCCCACCTCAACCGCACTCTGCATCTGTCTCCGACAGCGGCACTCTAGACTCTGCTCCAACCGATCTGGCGGCCCGAGTTGTCATTGATGACACCCACACCAATGCTGTTGTAGACGCTGGCCGAAAGTCGAAGCGTTCACCGTGGTCCACCGATGACGTAAAACTGATAATAATTTGATTTTTCATACAGGAGTACTATGAAAGAAATATATTTACGCTCGACTTCGATATTCATTTTTTTTACTACATGTAGATTAGTGCTTAGCTGAACAATTCGTTCAATCCTATTGATGGAAACAATAGGAAGTACGACATGTACTGGGCCAACGTAGCAGCGGCATGCAACGAAACGGTGCCAACAAGTAGGAAAAGGGAGACCAAACACTATAAGGACCACTGGCAACGAACCAACAAAAAGGTGGTCCAATTCAACGGTGTTTGGCTCTGACTAAATGAAGTTTATGCCAGCGGTCGTTCCGACAACCAACTCATGGCGCAGGCCCGGGAGATGTACAAGACGGAAATGGATCATCCGTTTGTCTTGGATCATTGGTGGACGACGGTTCGCGGTTAACCCAAGTGGTCTGCAGCTTATGTTGATGATGCTCCCAACAAAAGAAACAGATTGTCGGAGTCGGGCACCTACACATCATCGTCTAACAACGATGACGTGCCACCAGCGGAGACACGGCCAGAATGACGAGACTCTGCTAAGGCGAGGTGCAAAGGTAAGGGAAAGGTTGATAACTTGCAGGATTCTATGTCGGTAATGAGAGCAGATCTTGATGCCTTCATCCAAAATCAACATGATCGAGCCGACAAGACGAAGGACGTACTCCGTATGTCGGATAACTTACGCGACGTGGCGAAGTTGAAGGAAAAGTCCGCCTTGTATAAGGCGTACTGGAAAATGATGAGTATCGACAAATCCATCTTCGATGATGCACAAAAAGCGAAGTACGATGCAGGGATGAAGATTCTGAGAGAGAAACTTAATGCCGCAGATGATTAGTTATTTTGTTTTTGAATTATCTCTTGTAACCAACCATGCATCCTCCGTTATTAAGCTATATATGATTCTCTATTTAATTTTATTTTCGTATCCAACTGTAGAAACTAGCCGTTGGAATATAGCTGTTGCAAAGTAGACATTGGAAAATTGTCGTTGGAATAGAGCCGTTGGAAAATAGCTGTTGCAAACTAGCCATTGGAATATAGCCGTTCGAAAATAGCCGTTGCAAACTAGCCATTGGACTCTTTGTCTATATATTCGCCCCCTCCACAAAGTTTCTCTTCACAATCCAACTATTTTCTCAAACGGCGTAGTTCTTGAGAAACTCAGTTTCAATAGCCACTCACAAAATGTTTTCTAGCTCTAGTTCGAGCACACATAGCTCCGAGGAGGATTCCATTAACCAAATTGAGGATTTATTAGTGGAATTCATAGAGGAGGAGGAGGAAGAGGAAGAGGAAGATCGTATCATCCCTGATCTTTATGCCCGACTCGATGCTTTATCATCCCGCGGACGCTGCCGAAGTAGCAATAGGAGATATGTTGAGAGAGACCGCGAAGCGGGGCATCAACGGCTCGTCGCGGACTACTTCTCCGAATATTCCGTCTACCCCGACAATATCTTCCGCCGGCGTTTTTGGATGGCGAGACCCCTCTTTCTCCTCATTGTTGAAGCTTTTGGTGGGTGGTCCCCCGACTTCACCGAAAGAAGAGATGCCACTAATCGCCGTGGACTCTTCCCTTTATAAAAGTGCACCACAGCAATGCGTATGCTCACGTATGGTGGCCCCGCCGATGCCGTCGATGAGTACGTGCGGATTGGAGAGTCCAGGGCGATTCAATGCTTTGAGCACTTCGTACAAGGTGTCATCGACATATTTGGCAACCAATATCTTCGCAGCCCCACCATCGAGGATATCCACCGCCTACTGCAACAAGAAGAGTACCGTGGCTTTCCAGGTATACTGGGAAGCATTGATTACATGCACTGGGAATGGAGGAATTGTTCCGTAGCATGGAAAGGTCAATTCACTCATGGAGATTATGGAGTCCCGACGATTATACTTGAAGCGGTAGCTTCGTATGATTTCTGGATATGGCATGTTTTTTTGGTGTTGTAGGCTCCAACAACGACATCAATGTGCTAAATCAACTGCCCTTATTCACCGATGTGTTGAAAGGGCGGGCTCCTCATGTTCAGTACTCTGTCAACGGCCGACAGTACAACATGGGATATTATCTCGCCGATGGTATATACCCGGAGTGGGCTGTCTTTGTGAAGACGATACCGCTCCCACAGACGGTGAAAGATCAGTTGTTTGCGCAACACCAAGAAGAAGCGAAAAAAGATGTTGAGTGGGCTTTCGGAGTTCTACAGTCTCGGTTTGCCATCGTGCACGGTGCGGCACGATTTTGGCAACAATCAACTCTCGCGAAGATCATGCGAGCTTGCATCATCTTGCACAACATGATCATAGAGAACGAGCGCGACGATAATGTCGACAACTATGACTACAATGATCATCTGGGCACATCCACGGTAGTACCGCCTGTGATCCACACTGGGGGTACGCCTTTATTCGAAGATGTACTTCGAAGAAATGCTGCCATCCGTGCTCAACCTACGCACACGCAATTTAAAAAAGACTTGATCGAGCACATTTGGCAACATTTCGGAGGAAACGACGATGAGTAGCATCTTACCGAATTTCATAGTAGGCATTTGTTTGCAAATTTAATTTTAGTGTATTTCACAATTATGTCATGTACCACTATTTGAATTTTAATATCTATTTTTTTGTCAAGTGCAATTTTTAAATCCAAAATGTTGAATTTATTTTTTTGTCGCAAATGTCGAATTTAATTTCGTAAGTAATATGTTACCATATTGCTAATATTGAAATTCATGAATTAATACAAATTCGTTGAATATATAATTGTCAAATCGTATAGAGCCAAGTAAGAGTCAAACTATTAGAGTGCTTAGCTCTTACTTGGTGTTTAGGAGTGTGGGGCCCACGCTAAGAGTCAAGTAAGAGTCAAACTGTTGGAGGCTTGGTGCTTGCTTGGTACTTTGAAATGGTGTTCGCACACGTGACAGAAAATTTTCCGTTTAAGAATCAAACAAGAGCCAAGTCTGTTGGAAATAGCCTAAAACAGCATGGAACCGTTGTTAAGTCGCCAAACTCTCTCCTGTGGAGTGGTCACAGCCAGTTTTGGCTGCACATACATTGGTCTGGAGAAATGGCGATTCTGTTCATGCTGTAACTCAAAATGTGCGGGCGTCTCCATTGGTTCAAAGTTTTTTAATCAAGTTCCTTTTATATTTTTCCATTTTGGCTTATTGATGCTTACTATTAGGGATTTGAATATCTTATCTTTCAACAAAATATATAGATGGGTTTTTAAAACACATAGACTGTTCGATTAGAATTTAAATAGTTAAGATTGAGAACGGAAAGTAGTTCAAATAACCCGTGAGAAATTCTAAACACCTTAAAATTTCACACTCCTAAAAGAGTTTTTAAAAAAACCAAACATCTACTTTTACTGGATGTAGAGTTTCTTTTAAAATTCTACGGGAATTGTTCATTCCAAATAAACCTTAATTGATATAGTCAATTTGTAATCAAATAATTTATCTAGACGTGTCTTTTGTACATTTTGACTCAAAAATAGTTGCACTAGATTCGACATGGAATCAACTTGTATATTCCTCCTATTTTAGCCATGAAAAACTTACCTTCGAAGAACAACAGCATAAGCACAGTGGCCTGAAAGATTCCGGCATGCTATGGCTATTAAGCTATTCTGAATACGAACACGCCTCACAGTCGCCTCAACCGGCAAATAGCAAAATCCTGCAGGAATACAGGGAAAAAGGGCCAAGCAAAGTGGCTATACTGTTATAGACGCCAACTAACTAGCAATGCAATTCTTGGTGAGAAAAAAAGTAAAGAAGTCATTGCTTCGTACCAAATTTTGTTTAAAAATCTAGCTGCCGGCTCCACCTTACGGGCCCCTTTTTTCTTTGGACGCCATCATGCGCCCGTGTTCCTTGTGTCCCACTTTTACCAAAAAGGGCTCTACTCTTAATCATTGGCGCTGAGACCCCCGTCATTCAGACGATTTATGCCTTATGGCTGCAAAAAAAGCAAAACTGAAAACTGGTGCAAGTCTTTGGGATGGCATGCTCGGTTTTGTGTCATGTCATGTAAGCAGCTTCTGATAAATGGTGCCGAGTTGCCGGGCCTGATAAGTGGAGACGAACTCGAGTGGATGACACAGTCCAGGGCATGGGCATGGCCGTCGCAATGAGCTCTCATGATTTCAGTTGTTTTCCTTCACAGTTTAAACTATCCTGTTTACTGGATTTGAGACCCTTGAAACGTCCTAGCATCCAAAACACTTATGCTACTTTATAACACAGAACACATGACATATATGCACTAACTCATTCACTAAAAATATTAACCGAGAGTTCGTACACTTGGTACAGTGGTCTTATATACACTTCTTCCTCACTACCTTGTATTATCGAAGTGAAATTATTTTCCCAGACATGATTGGGATCTCATATCCCCGCATTTCAAGTAAAAAGTATGGGAAACACAGTTGATAGACTTGCTCGATTACAAATTAATCATATAGATGATGACATGTGAGATTTTGAGATGTTTGAAATTTATTGCGAGATATTGAGACTTCTTTTCGGCCATAATATCCATTGCTTGTATCTTGATGGAACATTCTATGCATTTTAAAAGGCATAACTTTGAAAGACAGGATCCAAATCCTGTTTTACTGGAGGGAAGAGAGCTTTTTTTATCAGAAGATGTTGTGCGATGTAAACATATGAGCGACTAGTCGATTTTTGTTTCCATTTAGTGCATCCAGCTCAACAGATGTTAGTTATTTTGCATTCAGACCTGCCCAGCCAATTTGTTTGACAAAACTGCTCACAAATGAAGGGGACCCTGGAGCGTGGATTCTGCAGAGCACCTTTTGCAAATAAGGTACGTTTCGATACAGGGACCCAATGGGTTCAAAAGTGAGCCTTTTGCGACCAAAATTTCCAAGTAGATCAACAAACTGACTTGGACCAAACTTTAGATTCAGAGAGCCCGGTTCATTTACCATCTTGGAATGTCTCTACAGACAGCAACGGAGTAAGTAAACTAACATTAGTTGACTGTAGAACAGCAGCCAGTGGAGAAATGCACGGCATGATGAGCTTGCTTGGTTCTTCTAACACGAAACCGCCTAACCTATAGAATATTTGAGATTTTCCTAGAACTTGTTTGCTTGGTGATATCTTTGTTATTTCTTGTTATATTTGGTTTGATCTGGTTTGATCTTCTCAAACACTTAAAATTGAGCGTATGATACTCTTTGAGTGTGTATTACTTTATCAGACATTCAAAATTGAAGATCTTTTAAAAAGAAGAACACAAACCAAAAATTCAATCTCAAACATGCCTCCTCCTATAAGAATTCTAAAAGTTCTTAGATGATCTCCAGATCTGCCCAGTGACAGAAGGGTGACCTGTGGGAGTTGGGGCTCTTGTGCTATAATACTATAAGTACTCCTCTTTTGTACACCAAATTTTACCATCTTTTGTACACCAAATTTTACCAAATAAGACAACAGAAAAATTATTATTTCGCCTATTCTATTAGACATCCCTTATTATATGACCTTCTAACAAAATTTTCTTGACTCTATCCTAGATTTGTCTCATAACAAATTTTTTTTGGATATAATTCAAAAAAAAAATTACAAAAATAATCCATATTTATTATTTTTTACAAAAATAATCCTCCAAACATGGGCTACTTGTCGAATTACCACAGCACAACAAGCATGTGGTTTTTTATTAATAATCCAAAACGCAGTGTATTATACATTAATTTTGAAATTTTTCGACATTCACATCTTTTAAATTATAAGTTCGTTTGACGATCTATTTTAACCATTAGAATTATGAAGTTAAAATGATTAAATCGATATAAACGAATCATCAATTGGAGTTATATATGACAAGATATTATGTCATATTATATTTTAAGATATGTAAATCTGGTTGACAATCTGATTATGTTGATCCGATCGTTTTGAACTCACAATTCCACTGGTTCAAACGAATTGTCAATTAGATTATATATATCAAAAAACATCAATCTAAAAAAACTTGGAAGTTTTAGTAAAATTTAATCTTGAATTGATTTTGATTTGATTGCAAGGTCAAGTTTTAATCCGGGAAATTAAATTGTATTAGAATTTTCAAATTTTTTCGAGAATGGTAGCTTTTGATTTATAATTCTAATTGATGATCCATTTAAATAGGTGAAATTTTGAATTCAAAATGATCAGATCAATATAACTTGATTATTAATTGGGGACACACACAATATAAATATATAAATATATATATATATATAAAATATCTTGTCATATATAATTTCGATTGACGATCTATTTATATTAATATAATCGTTTTGGCTTCATAATTTTAATAATCAAAATAATAATTTAAAAGATATGAATGTCGAAAAATTTCAAAATTAATACATGATACTAACTGATTGGATTATTTGAATAAAAAAGTTGCTGGGGATGGGGGCTATTCGAATTTCCAACCGTCGACAACTTGTTCCCCACTGCACATTCGACGGACGTGGACGATTATTTATTTTGTAAAAAATTGATAAATATGGGTTAT
This sequence comes from Pharus latifolius, assembly GCA_019359835.1. NCBI lineage: Eukaryota > Viridiplantae > Streptophyta > Magnoliopsida > Poales > Poaceae > Pharus > Pharus latifolius. Next base: position 9,604,641 of record CM033323.1, on the reverse strand, counting down.
TTTTGTAATTTTTTAAGGTTTTTTCCAAAAAAAAAAAAAATTCGTCTCGCAACAAGATACATTGCCCGTCCTCAAAAAACAGATATATTGCGCAGTTCACCAGCCGACTAACTGTGGTGGGCTTGGAGGGCCATGAACCCATGATGGCGGTAGGATATGGTCCTGTGTAATTTAATATTGGGCCATTCACGTAGAATTGGGCCATGTCGGCTTATCAACTGGACCAATTATATTCTCGCAAAAAGATGCACTACCCGACGCGACAGCCCATCCTCACAGCACCAGCATAAGCACATCGCTGACGATGGGTAATCTTCGCCACTACCAGTCCACAAGATTCCCAACTGTTTCCCTCAATATTACGCACCAACAACCTACAAGTGGGCCCAACATCATGGGGTTGGTTTCGTTGCCCCATCGGCCATCGTCAGTGCGTAATACGAAACGTCGTCGCAAAACTCATTCGTACTCACGTCCCAACCCAAGGCATCTAACCATCCCATTCTCCCAAGGGCGGAGGAGACGGTAGACGAAGCCATCGCGGCCATGGACCGGGTGCAGCTCCTCCTCCTCGGCCTCCCCGCCCTCCTCTTCTTCTCCGATCTCTTCCACATCTTCGCCCCGCGCCCTCCTCACCACTCCCACCGGCCGCACCACCACCACCACCACCACCACCACCCGCCGCACCCGCCCCACCACCACCACCCGCACCCGCACCCCCACCCACCACATCACCCCCACCCGCCCCACCACCCCCACCCCGACTCCGCCGCCGCCGACGCAGCGTCCATACAGGTGGATCATAAACCCTAACTCTCACCTTCTCGCTCCCGGGCCGTGACCCGATCTCTGATCTAACCGATGAAGTCATGTGTGCATGTTTGTGTTTTCGCAGGAGCCGCATGTGGATGCAGCTGGCTTCGGCACCACTGTCGAGTTGCAGTTTTGTGCCTCCTGCTCGTACAGGTGAATCCGATCCAAATAGAACATAAGACTAGATTAGTGTACACTGAGCCTATAGAAGCGTTATATGTTTGCCACAGTTGAGCATATTGAGATCAATTTAGTATGCCTAATGATTTAGCATGTGTGTTATTTGGCAATTCAATACTACTACCGGGTACCTGTAGTTGTTGTGATACAAGGATCGGTTCCATACCTGGAGTTTGATGAGTGGCATGTGTTTAATGGTTAATACACATGGTAACTGAGCTCATCTTTTTTGAACTGATGTCATGAGCCTGATGTGTTACCATGGTGATGGAAAGGAAGGGGTTTCTTGCAGAGAAGTGTGATAGGATCTAGTTTCCTTAAGCTGAAAGCACGGTGGTTGTTCAGCTTTGAATGAACTTGTCTTTTTACCTTGAGCTTCCCTGTGGATCTCAGTAGAAAAGGAAACATAAAAAAGAGAAGATAAGATGCATTTTTTCTTCTTTTTACTGTCCAAATAATGCCCGCCTGTTCTGCCAAAAGGAAATTCAACAAAGCCCCTGCTATGCTCTAATAATGCATGCAAGACTGATAATTTTGAGTTCCATTTTACAGGGGAACTGCAATGACCATGAAGCGGATGCTGGAAACCTCATTTCCTGGCATTCATGTTATCTTGCAAAATTATCCTCCGCCTTTCCCCAAACGAGTACTCAGCAAAGCTATACCTATTCTTCAAGTTGGAGTGATTGCAACAGTAATGGCTGGTGACCAGATTTTCCCCAGATTTGGAATGGCTCCACCTCCATGGTACTACTCTCTGCGTGCCAATAGATTTGGAACCATGGCAACAATCTGGCTGTTTGGCAATTTCGCTCAGTCTTTTCTACAAAGTTCTGGTGCCTTTGAAGTTTACTGCAATGGAGATTTGGTATGTTTCCTATGTGCTGCGCTATTTTGTTTTCCTTTTCTGTCTGGCATTTGGATTGCTTTGCTGCATCAGGATTCAGGAGTACTCTCTGGTTTGGTACATGACATGAGAATTCTAGGATTGCTTCCATCAAAATCTCCCCTTTTGGGGATGGCAACCTTTCAGCATTTCTTTTTGGAAAATAGCTACATATTATCACAAAACTGCCTTATTGGATAATTGCCAATGCAAAATTCTCTCTTATATATGTGACTGCAAAGTTTTTCCATCAAGAGTTTTGCCGCTCTTGTCAACTTTTAGTTGTTTTATTTGAAAAATACATATTGTTGAATCATATTCATTACTACCCAAAATACCCTTAGCATCCCCAACTCTGGCAGCCCCTCCTTTGACACCAGCATCCACCTCAATGCTAACGACCACAGCCTTGCCTCCTTCCCCTCCTATGCCATCGCATTTTTCACCATTGCCATGCCATCACACTCCTCACTGCCATTGTTCAGAAGTCTGTTATGAAGTTGGCATCTAGAAAAATATCAGAAGTCAGTCTTCATTCATTGATGGAAGCAGAAGGCTTTACTTTTGTTGGCCTCATTGGCTTCCTTCTTACTCTGCTTCGTCACAAAGCAACGATACAGACCAAAATATTTGCAAAACTCATCATACCAGTAGATAGTCACCATCGTCACTGTTGCCATGCCCATGCGCTGCTCACAGCCATGCAGCTAGTGCTCGCCACCACTAGCTTGTTGCTGTTGCACTCCTTGCGACGGCCACTGTTACTGCACTCCTTGCACCGCTGTGCTTATGCGTCTCTCACCGCCGCCACTATGCTCATTTCCGCCATTGTGCTGCCACATGTTGTCAGAGGAAGCGAGAGAGCTAGAGAGCATGCTGGATAGAAAGAGAGCTTGGGGTGGGAAGGTAGAGAAGGAGAAGAGCTCATGAGGCTGACAAAGGAGATTCCTTTGCCACTACCCCTAACCCAGCCACTGCCTGCCTCTTCCTCACCCTATTGCATTGTTTGGCATCCTAACAGGTTACCATTTTTTTGGAAAACAACTGTTGACTTGTGCAATTTACTGCGAGTAATTCTGCAAATTGTGCAGTAGATAGACACTAGAAATCAAACCACAGTGACCACTGCAAAGATAACTGATGATGTACTGCAATCATCTATTCAGTAATATTCCATGGATGAGTCTGGAAATGTGTCTTGCCTAAAAATTAAAAATATAGCCTGCAATGTAACTTTTCTTAAGTTTATGCGTTTTGAAGCATTTCAATTCTCCCTTTTTCACCAGGAGTTAATGCTTACTGCTACTAAAATTTGCTTCCATTTTCAGGTTTTCTCAAAATTAGATGAGGTGAGGTTCCCTAGTGAGTTTGAGCTGCGGGAGCTCATTGGCAGCAGATTGCCAGATTCTCAATTTGGGAAAAATCTGGGAAAAGTCTGGTCTTAGATGATCTCAGCATCTCTCACTTTCTTATGTAATATTAAATGGCTAGCTCTTCAATGCTGAGCCGCTTGAAAGCTTCACAGCTTATTTGTAAACACAACATTCCAGATGTACTACTTGTAAAGAATGCTTTAGCACGAGACGTTGACATGACTATGAACTTACGAGAAATTTGAGGATTGCAGATTGCTCCGCAAATTTGCATATCTTCAACCGCCCCTTGGAGGTTTCACAAGATCTGTTTATCTGCACAATGTTTGAAGTACTTGATGCCTTCAGTGACTTGTCCGAGTTCAATTGCCCTGCTCAGGAATCTTCATCTGTTTTCCAGGGATCTTGTCAAACAAACGAACTAGATTAACTAGTTTGATATCTGTTGAAAAAAAAAACTATGATGACCAACATTAAATCTTAAGGGAAATATCTGAATGTTCTCTATCGCCTGTTGACTAGGAATTTTCTTCATGGTGCTGATATTATCCATATTTGCTTTTTATCTTTGTGCGGTGCCTCAATTGCTCATCTAATCTCGTACATTTGGCACCTTGTGTATGTGTTTTTTTTAAGCCGGGGGAGCTATATCGTAGCTACTTGTTTGTTTGGTTGTTGCTGCACGGAGATGTCCTGAAGATGGCAAATGCCATATTTAAGAATTGTTTGTGTGCATTTTCCTTTTAAAACTGAACGGCGTTTTCCTTCACGCGTGCTATTTGGTTTTCCAATGATGATAATTTCTGGGTTATGTGCGTCTTTGTTTCAGCTTTTTGTTTGGAATACTGGAAAAAAAGTCTGCAGGCGCTAATAGAATGTGTAAAAACATCTTTGGAACCGTCTATCCTGGAATGGATGGCTCAGATCAAGGAAGACATATTAGTGCACATTGCCATCCTCAAGGTTCAAATCATCCATTGTTTATTACCATGACCGTTTGATCAGAGACAAAAGAAGATTCAAATGGGGTGGTTCAAATCAGTAGATCCTAGCCAATCGGAACCTTTGGTATTGCTCATTTGCACTGTCCATCTGACCGTTCGTTTCCCATCGGACGGATCTCAAGATCTCCCTTCCCTCAGGCGCCAGCATATGCGAAAAGGCTCTGGAAGTTAGACCGTACTATCCTCTCCTCTTAAAAGCACAAACCATCTTGGCACTTGTCATGTCACACTATCAGCTCCTCAAAAATGCAGCTCCGGCTCCGTCGCCTTTCCACGGCCATCTCCGCCCGCCTCTGCCGCTCCCTCTCCACCGCCACCCGCCCTCTGTGGGCCATGATCCACAGCTTCCCCCCACTGGACAACACAGCGCTGGTCGTGTCCCTCCAACTCACCGAGCTGCCGCACGCCTCCCACCTCTCCATTCCCCTCCGCCTCTTCAACCCCGACCCCAGACAAAGCAACAGCGCCGGCTGCATCGGCTTCTTCGGCAGCGCCACCAGCGGCGATGGCCTCCTCCTCACCATCATCAAAGGCCGCGCCACGGATGGGCCATTCGCCAACCTCGGCAGCTTCGCGCTCCGCAAAGTGACCGGCGTCGACGTGAACGCCCCGCACTACGTCTGCAACCCCCTCACCGGCCAGCTGTTCCGCATCCCGGACATCAGAGCCGGGGCGCCGACTTCCTTGTTCCTCGGGTACGGTCTCCTCACCCAAACTGGTGGCGCCGGCGGGCAGAGGCCGCCCAAGAGGTACGCCGTGGCTATACTCGAGGACAACCGGGCGTGGAGCATAAGTGGGTCTTCGTCTTGAACCGGTTCACCTCGGATACAGGGGAATGGGAGAAGCTGGTGGCGCCGTCCCCGCTTCAGTTTCCCCGGCGCATGGTGTTCGAAGACCACGAGGTGGTGGCTTTCGGCGGCCGGCTTTGGTGGGTGGAGGTCATCTGGGGCGTCGTCTCCGCCGACCCGTTCAGTGACCAGCCGGAGCTCCGCTTTGTCGAGCTGCCGGCGGGCATGGTTCTTCTTGATCTGGACGGCGTGGTGGGGGAGAGGGTGCTGTCAGGTACCGGCGCGTGGGCACCAGTGAAGGGAGGCTGCGCTATGTGGAGCCGTGGAGGTGTCCAGGGGGGAACGTTCCTGGTCAGCTCGTTTGTGCTTGACGACGAGACCGGCCGCTGGACGCCGGAGCACCAGCGGGACCTTGACAGTCTCTGCGCGGGTGGGGGCTACTCACCGGCAAGCTTGCCGAAGGAGATGATGTGCATTGCCACTGTCGACCCACTTAACGCTGACATCCTGTACCTCACCGACGGCGACCACGTCTTCGGCGTGGACATGCGCAGGGAGAAGCTGACTGGGTATTCCATGATGGGTTTGGTTCAAGCATGCGCTCTACTAGTTTCTTTCTGCCGTGCGAGCTCCCACCATAGCTCGGATCAAGTCAGATTCCTTCAGGTGATCGTAGGTTTCTCTTGAGACGCATGTTTGAGACACTGTTGTTTATGTTACCTAGGCGGTAAAGTATATGTGTGTTAGCTTCCATACATTTCACTTTGATATGTAGTTTGAGATGTTGTGCATAGAGCCTTGTGCGTAGCAAGATTGTTTTGTTGAGCACCTCCAAGAGTATTTTCCTGAGCTTATGTCTCACTGTCATGGTTGTTAAGTATATATGTATATGTATTGGATGTGTCTAAATCTGACTCTAGTCTTCAGGCTGTTGTATCTATAAATACTGGGCTTTTGACCCTGATACAACTTGAGGTTAATCTTAACATGGTATCAGAGCCAAGTTTCACAACCCTAATCCTAACCTCCCGTGGTTCTTGATGTTTATGCCGTCGCCGTCGTTGTCTGATCCACGTGTCTTCCTCGCCGCCGGTCTTCCCCGCAACTGATCCGGCCGGATCCGCACCTGATCCGATCTTCCCCGCGCCGTCCAGCTCCGGCTGCCACCGCCTGATCAGGCCGCCTCCCCAGCCCCGGCGCCGGCCTCCATCGTCGTCTGATCCGGCCGCCAAAAAAGGTCCCGGTGCCGGCCTCCATCCTCGCGCGGCCGCAAGATCCCGCGCCGCCCGTCGCCGCCCGACCGCCCCTCACAGCCCGTCGCCACCCGATCCGGGCCGCCCGTCACCGCCCGATCTGGCCTCCCCGCCCGGCGCCGCTCCTGCTCCAGCCTCCCCGGCCCTGCTCCGCGCCTCCCCAGCCTTGCTCCGCACCTCCCCGCCCGGCGCGCCGCCGCCCGTCTCCCGCGCTCCCGCAGCTGCTGATCCGGACCCTCGCTTATCTAGTCGAGTGCGTCAGGGTGTTTTAGGTCCTGTCACTTCTGATAGTTCTTTATCTTGTTCGGGTTGTAAGCTTGGCAAACAGCTACAACGTCCGTATCCTACTAGTATTTCTAGGTCAAGTCGTGTTTTTCAGCTTATTCATTCCGATGTATGGGGTCCTGCTCCTTTTATTTCAAAAGGTGGACATAAATATTATTTGATTTTTATTGATGATTTTTCTGGCTATTGTTGGATTTATTTCATGAAACATTGTGGTCAGTTGTTATCTATCTACCAGTCTTTTGCTCGAATGGTCCATACTCAGTTTTCCTGCTCCATTCAGACTTTTCGCTCTGATTCTGGAGGTGAGTACTTGTCCACATCATTTCGACAGTTTCTCTCTGATGAGAGTACCCTTCCTCAGTTATCTTGTCCAGGTGCTCATGCTCAAAACGGTGTTGCCGAACGCAAACACCGTCACATTATTGAGACTGCTCGTACTCTTATGCTTGCCTCTTTTGTTCCTTACTCCTTCTGGACTGAGGCTATTTCCACGGCTGTGTATCGTATCAATATACAGCCGTCCACTAGTCTCGATGGTCGGGTTCCTTCTCAGCTTCTGTTTTCCACTCCTCCGACATATGCACATCTTCGAGTCTTTGGGTGTGCGTGTTATGTCCTCATTCCTCCTCGTGAGCGTACCAAGTTGACCGCTCAATCTGTTGAGTGTGTTTTTCTTGGCTACAGCCGTGAGCATAAGAGTTATCGTTGTTACGATCCCTCTGCTCGTCGTCTTCGTTTCTCTCGAGATGTCACCTTTGATGAGAGTCGACCTTTCTTTTATTCTTCTTCTTCTCATTCATCTGTTCCCACAGAGTCCATCAGTTTTCTCTCCATCCCCTCCTATTCTCTTTTTCCTTCTTCCACTTCATCTGCTTCCGCCTCTCCGTCTGATCATAGCTCTCTACCTGTCCCACCGCTTTCTATAGTCCAGCCTTCATCTTCTGAGACTTTGTCTTCTTCGTCTTCTAAGCCTTTGTCTTCTTCCTCTCCTGAGATCTCTTTGGATTCTACTACTCGTGATTTGGCCTCTTCGAATGAGACTTCTACCGATGATCTGCCAGTATCATCATCACCCAGGTATGCACTTCGTGATCGTAGTACGATTTTATCTCCTTCTCGTTATAGTATGCTTCTCACCAGTGATGTTCAGGAGCCTCGCAGCTATCAGGATGCGGCTCACATACCTGAGTGGCAGCTAGCCATGACCGAGGAGCTCTCCGCTTTGGAGCGTACAGAGACTTGGGATGTTGTTCCTTTACCCACAGGTGCAGTACCCATTACTTGCAAATGGGTTTTCAAAATCAAGACACGGTCGGATGGTTCTATTGAGCGCTATAAAACGCGTCTTGTTGCTCGGGGATTTCAGCAACAGTATGGTTGTGACTATGAGGAGACGTTTGCTCCTGTTGCTCATATGACCACGGTGCGTACTCTCGTTGCAGTTGCTGCCACTCGTCAGTGGGCTATTTCTCAGATGGATGTGAAGAATGCGTTTTTGATGGTGACCTTCAAGAGGTAGTCTATATGCAGCCGCCACCTGGTTATTCTGCACCTTCTGACCATGTTTGTCGTCTTCGTCGTGCTTTGTATGGTCTTAACCAAGGGCCTCGTGCTTGGTTTGCTCGCTTCAATTCAGTACTTCTGGCTGCTGGTTTTGTTGCTAGTGCCCATGATCCGGTCCTGTTTGTTCACACTTCTGCTCGTGGTCGGACGTTTATCTTACTCTATGTTGATGATATGTTGATTACGGGGGATGATGAGCAGTATGTTGCCTTTGTTAAGGCGCGTCTTAGTGAGCAGTTCCAGATGTCTGATCTGGGTCCTTTGGGCTATTTCTTGGGTATTCAGGTTCTTTCTCCTGCAGATGGCTATTATTTATCTCAAGAACCGTATGTTCTTGATCTACTTGCTTGTTCTGGTCTCACTGACACTCGTATAGCTGCTATACCCATGGAGGTTAATCTTAACAATGGTAACCACGTAGCTTAGAGTAATATATCCTATGGTTTGCATGCATGCATATTCTCGGTTTACGGACTTGCTGATAGTTTACGGACTTGCTGATCAAGCACTAATAAGAATCTCGTTTGTTCTCTTATCTGTTTATTAACTCTGAAAGCGTTGCATTTCTGTCCATTCCTTGTAAATGTTCAGGAGTTTTCAAGGGAGGCATTTGACAGGCCTTGGCCAATGACTCTGTGCTAACCCACTGAATGAACATTTATCATAAAGAAAAATGACATAAGACAAAATATGCCGCAAATCAGTCTGGAATCAGCTTTCCTAGTGAAGTTTCATTTACTCCTGACAGATAGCTTTCTGACCTTTCGGGAATAACTAGAATGCTTGTCTAAAATTGAATTAGACTTGAGTTATCAGCAGTTTGTCAGATTCAAATTTACATAAAGGGGTTCATTATATGTTCTACACCTTATTTTTCTTTTTTCTGTAATACTGTCTTATAAGGTACCATGCAGGTGCTGTTGCGTTGCACCCAATTAAGTGTTCCTCGTGCACTTCTGTATTTGAGCACTTGGTAGAGGAACCTGATATCTCTTTGTTGATTATAGCAAATATTACTAATGAGAATGTCTGTACTATCAAAATTGTTTTGCTCGCCTAACAAATGTCAATGTATATAGTCTGTGCTATGCTGACTTCTTAACCTATTCAATGTCATTGTTTTGTTTGGCAGTTCATCTCTCATATGCAAAGCACCAAATGCATAGTGCTTTCTTTGTTCTTGTGTTTTTATTGTTCAAGTTCTTGTCTGTTTGATCAAAGGAACCCTTGTGAGCCAGACAACCAATATCAAGAGCTAGACTTTCTCAGCCATGCTGGTTCGTGCAGATGGTGGCAACAATAAATGAAGCGCATCGGCTATTCTGTTTTTTGGTACTTTTTTCTTTGCTAAAGCTTCTTATTTCGTTTGTTTGCTTTTTTTCGGTGAGGTGGTTATATTTGACAGCCACATATGCCTGCGGCATCATTTGTGATATTCGTACTAAGTCGTGGCAGATAACATCATGTGTTGTTAGCTTTTGCTAAAACATGCTACTTTCCCGAACTTGTTCTTTCTGCCCTTACAGTCTTGTAGTTGCAACACTAGCGGAAATTAAGAATTTTTTTTCCAAATAACCCTTAAAAAAAATTCGAAAACTAACCCCTAACTTTTAAATTTTGTAAAAACGCCTCTCTGTCGCGAATCCCTGCACGCGACTGATCTTCAGTCGCTAGTCCGGCTAGCGACTGAAGACGTGGCACGGCACGTGCCCCACTGGCACCCGTGCCATTTCACGCCAGGTTTTAGTCGCTAGCCGGGCTAGTGACTGAAACCTGGGACATTTCCAATTCAGTTTCTTTTGCCCCGTGGTCGCGGTCGAAGGACTTTGTGATGATTTCGTTTGAGAATTAGGACTTGTTTGTAAATTTTGAGATTGGGAGGGCTGATTTGAGATCTAATCTCACACACAAGTGTAACTTTATTTCAGTAGCGTATTCAGCAGAAGTTTCAATGAAATTTAGCAAGATTTGATGATTTTGGGATAATTCGAAAACAGGGTACTTTAGGGTAATTAGGGTAATTAGAATTTCGAAAAATGGCGAGACTTGAAACTAAGGCGTCGGATGAGATTTTGAAAATCTTACAGAAGGGAAACTTAGTCAGAATAGTGAATGGGAGATACTCCTTGAATTAGATCGAAGTTTGGAGATGAGATGTGGGTTTTAGCCTTTTTAGGTTCCGCGAAAAATCTTAAAAAGGTATAAGCCGCGATAATTCTAGGCTAATTTGTGAAAAGGAGTAAGACGACAAAGTTTTGGCATCGGGACCGTACACGTACATACTAATTTCGCATTTATACCGTGCTTTTGATACCTAGTTTTGTCTCGTTGATTCGACGCATCTGTACGAAACTAAACGTCTCGGCGCAAAAGATGGTAGGTGCAAAAGTCGAAAAGACTAATCATACGAAAACGAGCATCAGATGAATAGATAAGGCTGAAAAGCAGAAACGCAAAGTCATACAAAAGTAGAACAGTAGAAAACATAAAACCCCAAAAAGTTGGAAACCTAACAAAAATGTATGAAAACTGAACAGTCTGAGAAAAGCCTATATCGGACTAATGCCCCCTCCTGCCCCTCTATGGGGGGGTTGATACTCTGATGGTGTGTACCGAGAGGGGGGCTGACGATCCCTGACGCGCCGCCTCTTCACTGGTGGTGTCTGCGCAGCTGGCGTAGACTGGGAAGGCTGTGTCGGCTGCGTAGGCGGCGGAGCATCGGGAAGGAAGCTAGGAAGCAGATGTGTCGGTTGTGTAGGATGCTGCTGTGCCTGGTTGAGAGGCTGGTGCCATGGAGGAGTATCGAGCTCTTCATCCGAAGAGCTATCGACAGGCACGAAACCCATGTGTAGTGGTGGAGGGCGCGACGACGACGGACGGTCCGCTGGTGGCACATGTGACGAAGGACCTGGCGCCGACGGTGATGGTGGGGGAATCACGGTCAAGTGAGGTGGCAGCAGCACTCTGAAACCGACCAAAATCTGATCGACCTGCCGCTCGACCTCTGAACAATATGCGTACACATCGTCGCTGGGCATGGTGGGTCCGAGGCGGAGCCTGACCATCATGTCCCGTGCACCAGTAGAGATGCCGCCGAGGATGTCTAGCTGTGCACACGAATTAATGCAATTATAGAATGACAATCCATGTGAAAGTAAGGTTTCAAAGAGCTAAGGAACTCACAGAAGAGTGGATTTGCCCAGTTAGGCGTCGGTCGTAGCCGTCATCGATGGTGGCGGGAGGGATGGGCTCATCAGGCGCAACGGGTGGACCGCCCGTCAATCGGTAGATCGTGCGAGGTCGGTACCAGGACAGATAGGAAAAATGGATGTCGTTGCTGTACGGCCTGTGCTCCTCGACAGTGCGTGTGTGGGCCCAATCCATCCACTCCTGCACATAAGGCTGCTGTCAATGAACGAAATCGTCCCTCACTCGACCCTTCCTGGATTGCCTGTGGACAAAGCAATTAATTCGTGATGGAAATTATGTATAAAATAACATGTGAATGTAATGCATATTTGACGTACTCGTGGATATGGTGCGGGATCTGTCGAGGAGGCAGCACGGGGACAAGCTGGCGTAGGCCAAACTGGCGTATAACTCGCTCAGGCGAGTAACCCTCAATCATGTGCGAGAAGACGAGCAGAACCTGGGTGCGCCAGTACACAGCATCCTGCGTACAAAGAGAAGAAAAGCTGACTGGAGCGACGGATTGGAGGTTTGCGGTGGTCCACGGATCCCAGATGACGCTGTCGTCGAGAAGCAGATCGAAGTCCGTGGCGTACGAAGGATAACAGAGGTGCGCCTGATCTGTGGCCCACCTCAAACTTAGCCTAGCCCACCTCCATCCCATCACGGGGCCGTCTCTCCCATCCCCGACTAACGCGAACTGATTCAGCGGAACTAGCGGTCGACCGATGGGGAAATGCTCGTACGACCACATCTGCAAGAGGATGGCGCACCCAGCGAAAAGAGAGCTGACCTGGTCTCTGCTCGTGGAGTCGCACAACCCCCTATAGGTGTGGCAGAGCACGGCGGATCCGAAACTGAACCTCGGCACGTGGCCCAGGGCCAAGTCGGCAATACTCCTGGCGAGCTGAACGTACTGCCGCTCGCAGATGTCTCCGTGGGTGCCAGGGAAGAGCAACCACCCAAACAGGTACAGCAAGTACGCCTCAAGGTGGCACTTGAAGACCTCCTCTGGAGCGGCCAAGGGGAGCACACCATCGCGCACTGCGCGAAGGTAACTCTGGGGAACTCCCGCGTCCTGCGCAAACCCCCCCGCTGGCCCTACTCCCTCGAAGCGCTGTAGGAAATCTAGGCGCCATGCAGCTCTCTCGGTGGCCGCTGGGACATATATCTCCCCGCGGATAGGCAGGCCAAGCAGCATGCTGACGTCCTGCAGCGTGATAATGAGCTGCCAAAACTGAAGTGGAATGTGTGCGTCTCGGGCCTTCACCGATCCACAAGCGTAGTAATGAAGGCTTGGTCGAAAGGGAATCGCCTCGCCCGATCCACCATGCGAGCGAAAGGCAACAGTCCGGCCTCGACCAAATAAAGCGTGAACCGCTCATCTAGAGGCCACATCTCACGCGGTGTCCTCATACGCAGAGCTGGGAGAACGATGCCCTGTAGAAGGCGTCGAGCACGGTGACGCTCCTGATGGTGCTGTGCAATCAGCTCGGGAAGCTGATGGTCATCCACCATACCTGCAGTTGTCACATATTGGTTGAGAAGTTGAAACATTGAGTACATAAGCAAACATTCAGTAAATAAATAAACATTCAGTAGTGCTTACAAAAATTTACGAGAAGGCATTAGGGAAATTAAGTACAACTGATATAGGGAAATTCAGTACAACTCACGACAAAACATTCAGTAGTTGAAATAATACAACATTTAGTTTTGCGACGAAGACGATGCGCCTGTCACCCACGGGCATCGATCTCTTCTGTGACCAGGGTGCCGGCAAGCGCTGCATCTACGTACGTCATCTTCATGCTCCGTTGCATCCATATCGTTATTTATCCTCCTGGATCGACGTCGGCCGACATGGCCTACGAGGAGCCTCTTGTCTGGGATACGTGATGGCATCTTCCGGGGATAGTTGTCGATAGCTTTCCCCCGCCGCAAACCCATTTAAGACACCATCCCAAGTCTTCCACAGGTACTGCAGAGTATAATAGGTTGAGATGTATCGCGCCGGATCGATCCCAGGAACAGAGCAGGCAGCGATGACATGCGAGCAAGGAATGTGCAGCAGTTGAGGCTTGTTGCATGTGCATTGGGCATCTGCATTTGAAATTCGACATTCGTGGACCCGACCAGCCCACAGTGTGCCACGGACATGTCTGTGCCTTAGCCGAACCTCGTACTTCCCGTGCAAGCGACTCAGTACTGTGACATCATGTGTCAACGATTTTCTTGTCCGAAATTCGAGGTAATCATTGATCTTTTTGGGCCAGTGTGTTAGGGGTCATGCAAAAGGCTTGATGCCGCCAAACCCCTGCTGTCGTAGTACACTACTGTGCGATAGAATGTCATTTCAACTATTGTAGTGAGTGGTAAGCAACGCACACCTTTGAGGACGAAGTTGTACACCTCGGCCAGATTTGTCGTCATGATTCCGTACCGAGCCCCACCTGTGTCGTGAAGCAACGCCCACTTCTCCATTGGTTTGGGCTGAATCCACTGACTGAAACTGAGACGACCCCGGCGGCTTCCCGCGCCGGTATCGCTGCGATCTTCTGCAACCCCTGCTTCTCGCAATTCCGCCAACGTACTTTCCTCCAGTGACTTCCAGATTTGTGAGAACTTTGACTGTTGCTTCTGTTTGGCAAGCCGTTTGAACACGAGCATCAGGCGCTTGCTCTTGAAATGACTGTGAAAATTCGCGCCAAGATGCCGTGAGCACCAACGACTCTGCAAATCATCCTAACTCAGCGATGGATCCTCTCCCGATCGCATGTACTCCATCGCACTCAGCATTCCTCCATTTCGATCATGAATCAAGCACACGCGTTCCCGGTCTTTCACAACCTCATTCTTCAAAGTGGCCAAGAACCACAGCCAACTGCTATAGTTCTCCCCCTCGACCACGCCATATGCTATGGGGAGAAGCTGGTCATTGGCATCAACAGCCACGGCAGTCAGTAGAGTTCCCTGGTATTTTTCAGTCAAAAATGTTCCGTCAATGCAAAGCATGGGTCTCATGTACCTGAACGATGCAACGCACTGTTGGAATGCCCAGAAAAATCTCTGTAGTACCATGCACCCAGGAATCACAGCACCCTCAGAGCCGATTGCCGGCGTATCAACAATTGCGGTGACTGTGCCTGGATTTGCTTCGCATATGCGCCGCAATAGCCTCGGTACTAAGTTGTATGCCTCAACATATGTACCAAAAAGCTCCTCCAGCGTCTTCTGTTTAGCCCTCCATGCCTTCGCGTACTTGATATTATAACCGTACTTCTCCGCGACATGTGCAATTATCACTTTCGGTGTTATTGCCGTATTTTCCTTCACTACTAACAGTATCAGACTGGCAACAAAACTGGAAGTGATATTTCTATGATGCTGCACCATGCCCTCAGCCAGACATCCATGGTCATCAACTCTGGTCACCAGAAAGAACGGGCCATCTTGTGGCTGCCAGGCACGTACGTACTATGGACAATTCTGGACTAAGCACCTGAGAGTCCACAGGCTCGGATTTGATTTGACCACCCGGAATGGCCTATTTAGTGAGATAGCCCAGGCAGTTATGGCTTTCTTTGCATCTTTTTTATTCCAAAACAACTGTCCAAGCTGGACGGTTGATTCATTATAAGACCATTGCGAACCCAGCTCATCACCAACCACAGCGTTATTCAAGGATGATGGATCAGTCCATTCACTTATAGGATTCTGCTGTTCCGTGGGTTCAACAGGAGATTCATACATTTCTGACGGATCAGTATACTCCTCCTCATTAAAATTCTCCTCCAATTCTGGTAATTCTTCAGCTGCATCTACTTGATGGCCACCAAATTAAGTTGTATCTCCTGCAGTTTGCAAAGGTACACTGCCAGTTGCACTGGCATTGGTACTGCCACCTGCACCAGTATCGGCATCGCCACCGCCATCGTGACCTCCGGTACAGATATTAGTGCTTTCTCTTTCAACTGAATGGCTGCCCTCCGAACTATGTACTAACATTTCAACGTACAGTATGATGGTTCCGACAGCATAGCCTGGATTTGTCACGAATCGTCCAAACGAACTCCATGATTTGTCACCTTTCAGTCTCTTCAGCACCCATTTGTTTCCATCCGGAACCATGCCTTCGACCTTGAGATTATCCGTCGCAACATTGAGTTGTAACAGGTCAACTAACCACATCTTCAAATCATTGAAAGACATTGACTGTGGTTGTCAATTTTACCGTAAACATACATACAACCACCAAGATCATCACCGTTTGGTCCATTACGGATTACACCAGCTCCGTAATAAACGTAAACCGCACTGGATTGCTCCATAGCTGTATCAGAGTGTATAATTGGAGAACTAACATTGCTCATTGTACTAGAAAAAACATGATTTTTCAAACAACAGAAATTTTCCCCTCTCCCTCTAAACCCATGCGGGAAAGGCCAACACGGTGAGGGCGACAGCGGTGATGACTACGACAATGAGGCCGCGATTCCTAACCCTAACCCTAACCCTAACTGATCGACAACCCTACCCCTAAACCTAACAAAAAAACCAACCCTTCTCTTCTCTTCTCTTCTCCTCTCCTCCTCTTCCTTCTCTTCTCTTCTTTCTCTCTGCTAATTTCTGAATTTTCGGAAAAATGAAATGGCCGTACTGTGTGAAAGCGACGCACGGTGTTTAAATACCGTTTCAGTCGCTATTGGGGAACACGATTTTTCCCTACAACCCTAAAAAAAAAATAACCCCTCTCCCTCTAAACCCGTGCGGGAAAGGCCAATACGGTGAGGGCGACAGCGGTGATGACTAACCCTAACCCTAGCTAAAAGAAGCGACAACGGTGATGACTAACCCTAACCCTAACCCTAACCCCAACTAAAAGAAGCGACAGCGGTGAACCCTAACCCTAATAATAACAATCATTTTAATATACATAATCACAAATGTTTACATCTATATATTAACAAATATTTTAATCTACGTGCATACTAATAAAATTCAAATTTGAAAAACATCACATTTTTTAGTGGTTCTTCAAATTTTTTAATCTACGAACATACACTAACCCTAAATTTTTTAATCTGTGAACATACACTAACCCTAATCTGTGAACATACACTAACCCTAATCTGCGAACATACACTAACCCTAACCCTAAATTTTTTTTCATCACATTCACGCATTTACCATCCGTATAAAAATATATTCTAAATCATATCTAAATACTACGAGTTAACGATCTAATTAATTTAAATATACGAGTTAAAAAAATATACCTCAGTGAACAGATTTGAAGAATCTCCAAAAAAAATTTTCTGCTCCTCTTTCTTCTCTTCCTTCTCTCTCTAAACAGATTTCAGTAATTTCTGGGAAAATTCGAAAAAATGAGGTGCGCTGTGCTGTGAGAGGGACGGCTGGGGGTTAAAAATCAGGTTTCAGTCGCTAGCCGGGCTAGAGACTGAAACCTGGCGTGGCACGGCATGAGTGCCAGCGGGGCATTGTGCCGTGCCACGTCTTCAGTCGCTAGCCAGGCTAGCGACTGAAGATCAGTCGCGTGCGGGGATTCGCGACATAGAGGCGTTTTTACAAAATTTAAAAGTTAGGGGTTAGTTTTCGAATTTTTTTAAGGGTTATTCGGAAAAAAAATTCGGAAATTAACGGTGGGTATCGGACTTTAGACCTTGCATTTGGGAGCATTGCTGTTTTCCGAACTACCTTTCTTTGAAGTTAAAATGTCTGGACGTGACTTCAGTACATACTTAAAATTAGCCCTGTAAGTCTTAAAGGTGTGCATTGTTGTCATGAACCTTAATGTGTTATGTTGTTTCCTTGTCATGAAATCTTGTACCAATTGACTGAGTCTAAAAGGAACAGTGTTAGATTGTTACTTGCTATTTCTTAGCAAGTGACAATGTTGCAATCTTCAGCAACATTCGAGACATGGATAGAAAATAAGCATACCATATTGCAATATTGTTCAATTTCCAAAGGGGCATTGATGGGACTATACTAGGTTTCTGTTTACTTGTGGTTATATCGACCTTGAGAAATATCTCTTTGCCTCTCTATCAATCACTCTCTTCATAGGATTCTTCAGATGTACCTAATGCTTGCTATTTGTTTTTCAAATTAAGAGATAGAGGTGCTTGTACAGAACTAGGGTCTAGGAAGCTGATGGTGATGCTTTCCCGAAGTCTCATTTGGGGAAAATCTGGGAGAAGTTTGGGTTTTTTCGTACCTTGGCGCTATGTTTCCCTAACTTTTCAGTAGGATAACTTAAATCCATCAACAAACTTACATGCAACTACCATCACATAAGAAATATCATGCACTATTTATTGCCAGATAATGTGCTCATCTTTTTCTGTGTGAAGGTCAATGCATCGATGTGTTTAGTTGTCATAGCAATTCTTGTTTAAGGCTCAACTCTGCTACCCATCATCTGCAGTAAGAGATTCATGTGATCACTTTGTTTTAACGGATCAGAATTTGCTAGCTGATGACAAGAATCACCTTTTTCACAAGGACAATCGAGCGTTTGATCAGGTAGACATACTTAAAAAAAAAATCAATGTGCTATTTAGAACTTGATAATAAATTCCAGTTCCTTCGAATAAGGAGCGCTAAAAATTAACTTCTAACTAAAATTACACACCTTTACCCCATAATATCTATTTCCCTTCATTGATCCTATCTATCAAGTATCAACTACCTAGACTATCCTATAAGAATAGCTTCCTGGAAGTACTGGAACTAAACATCATTGTCCCAGTTTTTACAGAACCCAAACTGTCAACTCTAAAGCTAAAATGTAGCCCTGTCCTGGAGCAGCTAATTGTTGAACTGCAGCATGTTTGATTGCATGAATTGATCGGCAAGAGATTTGTAGGTGGCCTGCGTCGGATGAACAGAGTCAAAGAACATGAACTGGGACGGTGACCGGCACAACGGTAGCACATCGGTGCACAGAGTTGCCATCTCCATCGTACCGGTTCCGCAGCATCCTCTGCTTGTCTCGGTGAAACCTGCAACAAAACCAGCATCAAGAATCAGTACAAGCTTTCGTGCAATTTAAAGTTAAGTTCTTGATTAGATTCTGCAACTTCTCCTAGCACTCACCATATTTCTGTGGGTGATCCATCATGTCTTTCAGGGCATTGTAGATGTCAACGTAGACAAACTTCGCTCCGGGGGAGACGGCCTCCAGCCTGGTCAGCATCTGCTGGAGAGCGGCGTTGTACCTCTCCGCGTCTGCGTTTTGCTCGGCGATGCATGCTCGGGGCTTTGGCGGCGGCTGCATCGTTGCGAGCGTCATCTGCACCGGGAGGCACCCGACCGGCGGCATGCCGGCCACCATGAATCTCCTGGCTCCCAGCCTGTATAGGCTCTGCATGCGTTGTTTGCACTCACACAATTAGTTAAGCTTACACAAAACCAATAGCCTCCTAGTGTAAAGTGCGAACTGAATCGTAAGACAACTAAAATAGTTGAGTTGTGTGTATAAATAGAACCTGGAGATAGGACTGGAGGTTGCCAATGAGGTAAGCATGGTACTGATCGACGGTAGTGTAGGTCATCCTCTGGAACGGCAACACGTAGTAGTTCATGACGACGTCGTTGGTCCCGGCGGAAACAATAAACACGGCCTTGTTCATGATCTCGGCGGCCTTCGGCACCCGTGCGAGGAGCTGCTGGAAGTCGGCGATCTGCGAGGAGAACGTCGACACCAGGGCGCCCATGGAGGTGGAGTCGTCAAGGCCGGACCCGCCGGACGCAAAGCTGACGCCCGTGGCGGCTTCGGCGTCGGCGAGGCCGTTGGAGTGGTACGCCGGGAGGACGTCCTTGATGCCGAGGGACGCGGTGAGGTAGTCGGTCATGAGCTTGCCGTCCGAGAAGCGGCCCGTGGCCGCGCCCCCGGGGAAGTCGCGGCCGTAGGGCGCGTGGTCGGCCCGGACCAGCGTGGGGAGGCGGTTGTTGTTGCCAGCGTCCAGCGTGGAGTCGCCGAACGCGAACACCGCCGAGATGTCGTGCGTCTTGTTCGCCGCCGGGTCGAACGCCATTGGTCTTGCAGCGTGAGTCGCCGAAGGGGCGAAGAGGAGGAGGGTGGTGAGGAGGAATGCGACGGTGGTCGGCATTGCCTTAGCCCCCATTGTTCTTGCACCGTCGTGGACTCGTGGTTATGTTGGTGTGCTGGATGCCTTTTTGGTTGGTTGTTTGGAACCCTTATATAGACGCAGACAAGTACGTGGGAGACATAAACAACTGCGTCGTATTGTATTGTGATGTTTGAGTCATCTTTATATGAAACAATAAGATTCCTATTCCGAAGTGTTTTTTCTCCGCACGACTTACTCCTCTATCGTTAATCAGTACATATTATAACAATTCGAGGGCGAAGGAAAAACTTTTTAAATTTCATAGTCTTGATAAAATATTTTTTTCTAGTTTTCTACAAAATATTTAAAAAATTAACTTATTCTTTTGTGACTCATCGTATTTGAACTTATTCTTATATCTCTTTACACTTATCCGCATTGTTAAATTGTATATATATATTTGTAAAAATACATAATAGTAAAATATTGGTATTTACTTTTAAATCTAGTCTCCTAATCGAAGAGAGCGGAAAAGTTAAGAACCGAAAACTAATATGAACTGCTACTCTTTTCTCTACCTTTTTCGATTTGTAACTCTTCAAAGTTGCAGATGTAAGGAAGTTGATGTCAAGGTAGCGTGTGTAATGTGGGCACGGTGCAAAACTATGGCCTTTGCAAAATGGGCCGTCGATCTAACATCGGATGGCTGGGAAGAACTAGGGAGAAGATTGAGGTGTTTAATTCTCATAAGTTGTATGACGTTAATATTGTAAAAAAAAAAGAAAATTGATTCCCTTCCCAGGACTTTGGTATTTAATATAACAATTTTTTTTATAGTAATATCGCGCCCCGAGACTGGGACAACGACTACTCCTGTAGAGACCTAACTCGCTGCAGCTAGTCCCAAATCACAACCCTTTGACTTCCCAGGATGAGTCAAACACAGGAGTATATTACATTGTAACAGAGTACTCACAAAATATTAAGCAGTGTGGCCTGCTGGCCTTAATATTACATAAAGAGGATTACAACGCCTACAAGGCATTCAGGGTTTAGCAAAATATTTAACTACGCAGCAGAAGATAGGTGACCCTCCCACAAAAGAAGTTGACGGCAGAACAACACACTTCAGGGTTCTGGCAGAACTGATTCTCCTCCTTCTGGGGCAGAACTGATTCTCCTCCTTCTGGATCCACGAAGTACTCCGTGCCATCATCTTGATCAAGGTAGGCTCCATCTATTGAGTTGAATGTTGCAAAGGTGAGCACTTACGTACTCAGCAAGTCATAGGTAAGAGTAGATACATATAGTAGTGATAATATGAACCTAGACTAGTCAAGAATTATGAATATTTGTAAAATAATCTTTTCCTTTCTCATCTCATCTTATTTCAGCTCATGGCAGCACTTTTCCTAATATACATCATCATTCATGTTCACTAGATTATAGCACTACCGCGACACGTCGACACACGACAGCCCACGGCAGCACTCCTTATCATGACAACACATGTCATTTGGGTAATCTTGATTAAATATATTTTATTTAGAAAATAGTACTTGTGTCACACCCCGTGGATTTAATCCACCGCAGCAGACTCCTATAAAACCCGGGAGCTCGGAGTATTCGAATACGTTTTTAACTCTGCAGAGAGGTACCAATTTACCCACAAGATATTCCACTTTCAAGGCTTTCCTATCATAACAAAATGATTGGACCCCTGACTCACTTCATACTGTGAGCGGCAAGGTGGAAATAACAAGAACTTTTGTTATGTTTTACTCACAATTCACCCCCGACCCTGTGGCTCTCAGCGAGACACAGTTGTGGCAGGTTGTATCCAAACCTCCACCCCTTTGCTTATTCCCATTACTGGGTCAGCGTGCTTGATCACCTTCAGTGATATGTGTGGGAGCCGTGCTCCGTGTTTATCGTGCATCACTACACATCTCATGCAGGGGTTTCATGTGCGATCCACATAATTACTTGTTCAGGCATGTCCCATACCAGGCTTGCGGTTAGCACGTTGTTCATGCCACTAGACGCACAACAGAAGGTTCTAGTCCTTATATGCCAGTAACCAGACCATCCACAACCCTGCACCTTCAGTGCTTGCATATCCTTTGCAGTCTAGCACCTCCAGTACTACAGCCATCCACACCATTTTTCTGGTCACGGCTAGGGGTTTTATTTCATGAATATAAGTATATACATACATATAATAGTTCATGGCTCAAAACTTGTTTATTTCACATTTCACAGTAACCAGTCTAGTACTGCCAATTCATAAATCAACCATTCTCAATCTTTCACATGCAATATTGCCTATATTCAAGGTTATGTTTTAGCAACATTTAAAATATAGGTTCAAGATGACCAAGGATATGACTTGCCTTCCGCGTCGTAAAATACAGCAGTCGATGACGGGTCAACAACAAAATCTTCAAAGTCAGCTTCTGAATCTGCTCGACGACAAACAAACACACAATAATTACTCATAATATTAAAATGTTTTATGACTTATATGCAGAAATGCTCAACAAGAATGATTGAATTATACTGGAGATAACTGCAAACTGAACTGAGTTGAGATCTAGGGTTTCAAGGAATTTGGGCTAAGGATGGTGATTAGATAATCTTAGGGTTTCATGATTACAATAGGGATAACAATTTTGTGGTTGGTTTAATCAAAACAGCGAATGTCAACAGATCGACATTCGGATCAAAGCTTGGACATAGCTTTAAGAAAAGTTAGGATGCTTATCTCAAGTTGTGGTAGTAGAAGAAAATGTAGATCACAACTCTACAAATTCAGTGGACAAAGTGGTTTTCAAATTGCACAACCAGAAGTGGGTAAACAAGGTCAATGCCACTGGCTGACAAGCTCTGGCATAGAGCTGACAATGCCAAAAACTAGGGCTTAGCATAACTTTTGATCTGGAGCTCCAAATGATGCACCACTTTGTCTGGGAGGTAGGCTTGAGTAACAGGAACAATTAAGTCAACAGGATCTAGGGCAGGAAATGGCTGGAAAGCAAGAAATTTGATGATGAACTGAGATGAACTGGCTGCACTAGAGCAGTTCTGGACAAAAACTTGGCAAAGCTATAACTTCCAATCTAGGCTGATTTAGGTGTCGGGCTAGAAGACGAAAATATTCAGGGAGTTAAGGCACACACAGTGGACAAAGTGATTTGAGCTGAAACGGCCGGGAACACTTTTCCGGTGAACTGTGCCGGAGAAGAACACTGTTGTTTGGGGGTTTTCAATTTAGGCCGAACGAACTCAATTCCAAGCTTGGAAAGTGATATATGGGTAAGAGGAAGCTACCTGCACGGTCAATTTGGCCGGAGGATGGCCGGAGAAGCCTGGCGACGATCGCCGGTTTCTGGAGAAGTTCAAAATTGGGGAAAGCTTCGATTGAAGCTCAATCTGGAGATCTTGATGCACAGGCTTGCTCGAAACGGCTCACTGATTAATTTTGTTTACAGAATCGAAGGCTAATTTGAAGTAATTCGAGCTACATTGCCGGAACAGGGCATTTAGCAATTCCGGCGATCACCGGCGTTAGAGGTCACCGGGGAGCAATTAGATAGTACTACACAGAGAGGATGAGTAGCTGAACTCACTGATGGCTTTAATTTGGCAGGAGATGATGTGGATGAAGCTGGCATCGTGAAGCCTCTTGCTGGACTCGCCGGAGAAGATGACTGAAACAGCGAGAGTTGGAATTTGGCTAGTTTCTGGTGAAGTATGGAGAAGCTGTTGCACACAGTAGGGTTTAAATAGGCCAGGCGAAGCTTGCAAGGAGGAGACAACGAAGTGATTGACTGTTGTGATGAGGTTGCTTGCGTGCTGGACATCAGCGGCGAAGACACAGCAAGGAGCGGTGATGCGACGGCGCACTGGCGAAGCAAAGCTGTTGCTACCTTGGGACTCAATCATGTCGGGTAGTGCAAAGCGGTGGCGACAACGGCTGGCAAGGCAAGCGACGTGGCAAGAAGATGCTGACAACAGCACTGCTGGTCGCGTGGGGAAGCAGGCGCTGGTCGTCGACGTTGCAGCGGCGCTGCCACGGTGACAGCTGAGGCGAGGACACGTGCACAACAGCATGCACGATCAAGTTGCAGGCGAAGCTTGGCCGGCGGCGAACGTGCACGGCGCAAGGAATCACGGCGAGGCTTCTGGTCGTGTACAGCAGTTGGCCTGGTCGAATTAGGGGCCTGATTGCAATATTTGATTTTCACATTTGGACCAATCTGTAATTCTGGAGTTTTGGAAGGTTAGAGTTGAATTTGATTTCACTAATCTGGTAGATTATATTCAACAAGGTATTTGGCAAAGATGGTTGATAAAATTTGACACATTTGAATAGTTTTCGATACAAACTGAAAATAGGGTAATTTAGGGTAAAATAAGATTTAAGTTTTGTTGATTTCGAATTCTGGCATTTAGGGTTCGATTTTGATATCTGCACAGAAGAGAAACTTATGACAAATAGCATTTTGAGAAGATTTGCCGAAGAAATTCTGAATTTGGAGTTAATCTGGAGATTTTAGCCTTTTTGGTTTTCAGATATCAGATAAGGACTAATTTGCGATAACTCTTGGACTGATTTGTGAAAAGAGTCAAGATGATAGAATCTGGCTGTCAACTTTTTAGATTAAGGTATTGACATACCCATGATCATATTCCAGGAATAATCTGGTCTGAACTTGGTCAAGATTTTGATTAAATCTGTATTTCTGAAACTTAAGGTATTTGGGTAATATAAAGTATTTCTGTTTTCGAAAACAGAAGAAGTTGATAAATCTGGAATTTAGAGATAGAATTGGATCTAGGTTCTGAAGACTTTTAAATTCAGGATAACTAATAGATCGCATCTGAACAATCTGATCTTGATTTGAGGTCACAGGATAGATTTTGGAGATTTTAGGGCTTAGGATAGATACTGATCTGGCTATTACTACAGATACATGCATGCATGCTATTTATGAAAAGGAAATTTTCACCCCTAACTCAGGTTGTTACAAGTAATAACCCAGTTAAAAAAATAAATTAACAAATCTAACGAAGAGTACAAAGAATTTATAAAAATAATGTGATTTTAAAGTGCAGTCGGCTATGATAACAACACATAGATCGTACCGCACAATCAATGTGCGGTAGAAATACGGTTGGGCGGCAGGTTTGCGGCATTCCCATTGTGCGACAAAGAGGTTGTAAATTTTTTTTTACCAACTAAAGCCAAAATATAGACTAAAATTTGGCAATATGCTTATATATATATAAGCATCTCAATTAATTAATATTTGGCGGGTCGAAGGTAGGGCGAGGGAATTGCTCCTCCTCTTTGCCGTAAAGGATGAAGAAGATCATTGAGAATTAGACTGTGGTAATTAAATCTTGCATAACTTAGAGAGAATATCTGAAATACATAACTGGAGTAGAAAACACGGTTGTAGTTTTGACAAAACTCCTGAGCCATGAATGAAACCAATATTATATATTTGCCAATTTTTTTCATAATGCTGGTCCACTAACCCACTTCTGCCACACGTTGGTAGGTGGTCACATCTGCCTTTTTAAGCCACATTTTATTTTTTTTACTTAATGGAAGGAAAAGGAGAAAAGAAAACAGAAGCGTGCCCACAATCATTTTCAAAGGCTTCTACAGATAGAGATTGGTTGAGTTTACAAAGCTCAATAGGAGATGTTTCGCTTTGTTTAAACTTAATCAGCTTACTTGAGTTTTTAGGTTATAAGTCAAATAAATCCATTTTCATTGTCTTCGAATTAATTGGGGCTTCCAGTTAAGAAAACTTATTCTTATAAAATAAATCTTGAAATAAACTAAATGTTTTGCATCAATTTCAGTTTATAAGCACTTAAAACTTTGTCAAACACCCTCTTAGGTCGTCTTCCACATGCTTTAACTTATTCGGCTTATGGTTGAGAAAATATTTATACATATAAAATAAACCATAAATAAATTGAATATATGGTCACAGTCTCAACCGACAAAACCGATAGATTTAAGCTGAAACTCGGTGAACACCTCAAAAACAATACTCTCCAAACTCCACAGAAAAAGATAAGCTGAGGCCAACCAAACTAAACTAGGCCATCTCAAGGCCAAGATGGGCCACCAACAGCCCAAAAACAGGCGAAAAAACAGCCCACCGATCCCCACCGAACCAGCTAAAACGAGTACCCGACGCGACGAGCGTAACCCCTCTGCCATTGACTCCGAGACCCGCGCGAGGGGGTATCGACAGTATCGCCCGTTGGCATATCCCCCCGTCCCCTCTCGCTCTCGCCCTCCCCTCCCTTGTCTTTTAAAAGTCTTATCCCCTCTTCCCCCTCTCGCTTTCCCCTCCCACCACTCCCCACTCCCCATCACTTACCCCATGGCGTCTCGCCCACCTCCACCTCCCCACCTCCACCTCCGCCCCCACCCTTCCCTGTTCCACCCCCCCTCCCCACCCCGCCACTCTCCTGGCCGCCGCGGCGGACGTCGCCTCCTCTCCGTCCTTCCGGCCGCGTCCCCGTCACCCTCCCCGCCCTCGCGCTCGCAGCGCTTTTCCACCGCGCCCCTCGAGCGCGGCCCGGCCGCGTCCCCCGCGCTCTTGGCGGAGATCTCCCGCCTCGCCGCCTCGCGCGCGCGCCTCCGCGCGGCGCGGACCCCCGACGAGAAGCTCCGCGTGCTCGACGCGGAGCCCCGCGTCGCCGCCTTCTTCGGTGGGGCCTCCGCGACTGGGGCTTTGGCGGGCTTGCGGCTTCGCGAGGTGTTCCTGCTCAAGTGCCTCGTCGCGGCCGGCCAGGAGCACGTGCTCGGCACGGAGCTCGCCGGCCACGAGCAGCAGCCCCACGGGGGCGGCGGGGTCGGTGGCGGAAGCGCCCTGCGGGAAGCTCTGTATGGCTTGGCTGGTTTGGTTGAGAAGTGGAGCTCGAAAGGAGCTGTGGAGGAGGCGACGGGGAGTGGGGAGATGGAGCTGCTCCGGAAGCTGCTCAAGTTTCTCGGCGACATGGAGGAGTTCTATGACTGCATTGGAGGTATCATCGGGTGAGCATTGTTTGTTTGGTTGGATCGCTAGAGATGACTTTGCAAACAAACAAGTAGTACAAGGTGCAACTAGTGGTCCTAACTGAAATTTGAAATTAGTATCTGTGGAATAGTTACAACGCTTTTGGTGTTACGTCTAGAATACAAACAGTTATACTGATATTATAGGCAATTGGTAGGAATTAAGTTACACACCGTGATTTGATTGATTTGAATAAACTTTGACCACAAATGAAGTGTAGTAAGCTGATGGCCATAACTTGTTGTACTGCTCAAGTGTAATGTTCTCTAAGACTTGTCTCTGCACTGGTTCATTTAACTTTGATGGCATATGGAACACTATTAATTTTCCTTTTATTGCTTTCAGCTATCAAATTATGGCACTAGAGCTGCTTTCATCTTCGAAGGATCACATGCAATGGCCTATCAAAGACAAGTTTGTTGACTTCCATGTTCCCAGTGGGCTTAATCTATTGGAGGATACAGAATATGCATCCCAAGCAGCTCTGTGGGGAATTGAGGTTATTTCGTAGGCCACATTAACTAGATTGATGCCAAAGTGATCAATAGTACCATTTGCATGTTGTGCTTTTGAGCGAATTGCTTTCCAAAAATGATGGGTCTTCTGTGAGAGGCATCCATCATCTCTCTTGTAATGTACAAACTGAAGTATAATCACTTCTAGGGTTTGCCAGAACTCGGTGAAATTTATCCGATTGGTGGTGCTGGTGATCGTCTTGGTTTAGTCAACTCAGATACTGGTGAATGCCTTCCTGCTGCATTGCTTCCTTATTGTGGAAGATCTCTTTTGGAAGGCCTAATACGGGATCTGCAGGTGCTTCTGTTTCCATGGATTGAACATTTCTATGCATATAATTTTGAGATCTATAATATTTTATCCAAGGGATTGCCACTATTTCATTATAAACAAGAACAGATTCATACTTCATTGTACAACAGTAAGTTGATGTGCTTTCTACTGTTCCTTTCGTAGAATACCTGGTCCATGGGGTTCTCCTTTTTAATCATTCCACAGTTGGCTGCTGTGTCGCCTAGTTTTTCGATTGCTTTACAATACTGATGTCACACCATCAATATTGTTGCTGTTCTGTTTATGGCAGTACCAGTTTGATTTATACAAAAAATAACTTTGTAGTACTAGTTTCATTTGATCAAAATCAAACATGAAAATTACTAATTTCACTGCTCTTTGGGATTGAGTTGCATACTAAGATGACATTTACAAGCCACTGAATTTTCTCTTTCTGCAGCCTCAGTTGTAGAATTATCTACTTTTGTGCTTGAAAGCAATCTTTTACCTTTGATTTCTAACATAATTTATCAAGCCACCTTCTTGGGGCATTCTATTCAATCACTTTTAAAAGGAGAAAGTGTCTGGGCCTGTAACAGAACTATGCTAAGCTCTCCTTTGGTTGACAGGCTAGGGAGTTTCTCCATTTCAAGATCTTTGGGACACAGTGTATAACCCCTGTTGCAATCATGACAAGCTCTGTGAAGAAGAACCATGAGCATATAATTGCACTCTGTGAAAGACTCGAATGGTTTGGTAGAGGCCATGAAACTTTTCGCTTGTTTGAACAGGTAAATGGCCCGTGATCTTTGGTTTTATTATTAATTTATTTGATTGTATCTTTTTTAGTTTGTGCAAGTAACATTTACTCTTTCTGCCAAGAGCTATGCCATAGCACTCCTAATTTTCACCATGGCTTTTCTAGCCTTTGGTACCTGTAGTAAATGCTGAGGATGGTAAATGGTTAATCAGCAAATCACTTTTCCCTGTGGGCAAACCTGGTGGGCATGGCGCTATTTGGAAACTTGCATGTGACAGAGGTATATTCCAGTGGTTCTATCATCATGGAAGAAAAGGTGCAACTGTACGCCAAGTCAGGTTATCTTAAGAAAATAGATAATTTCTCTCTATCATTGTTATGCAACTAATTCAGAGATGGAGATAACTGTGGATTTCTTTGTGATTTGCAGTAATGTTGTTGCTGCAACTGATTTGACACTGATGGCATTGGCAGGAATAGGCCTGCGCCATGATAAGGTAAAAGAAAAAAAAATCAATTGATAATGTAAAACTATCGTCCCTTATAAGCTGTGGTCCACATTCATTACTAGTACAAATCATGATTATATTTTGCACTTTGGAGATTGATGCAGTTTTTGCATGGTGGGCACTGAGTTTTCTTTACGTATTTCTAACATAGAATGCTTCAGAAATTAGGTTTTGCATCTTGTGAGCGAAACCCAGGAGCTACCGAAGGCATAAATGTTCTTCTTGAAAAAGAAAACCTTGATGGAATGTGGTCATATGGTATCACTTGCATTGAGTATACTGAGTTTGAGAAATATGGCATTTCAGAGCCTACTGTAACCCCTGGCAGGTAATATGCAGAACATTTCTATCAAAGGTTCTCAACTGCATGTATTCTGTTCTTCTCTGTTAATTCTTCTACTGGAGATCTTTTTTTTTTTCCTGTTCTGTGTCTCAAGATGCTGATCATGTTAGCATGCTCGTCCTATTAAAAAGGATCCTGGCAAGGAGTACAAAATTTTGGAGTGTCTAGCTATACTGTTAGTGCCAAAGGGCTAAGGAGTATCTTATGGATTGTTAGTCTCCAAAGAGTGCTAATCTATGTTGTTAAGCAAAAAGAGGAGATCCAGAAGAATACAAATATGCTATGTTACTTGGGCTTTTGGGAGGAAGCAATGCAATTGCTTGCTTGTATAGCCAGGTTACACTATATACTTATCTATTCCTATTTCCTAATAAAGCATTGTATCATAGCTACAATGTCAAAATGACAAGCATTAGTTGGCACTTTATGATAATGGTGTTGATTTCTTTCCAGTATTTTTTACTCCATTTTATCTTAAACAACAGGAAGTTACTGAATTTTTATGTTGATCTGGCTCATTCTGTTGTAGTTTCAAAGATTTGGTTTCTCAGATACAGTTCCATCAGTTGCAGATTTGTGTTTAACTTTGAAATTCTTTCCTTTTGTATGTATCAACAATTTATCAGTTGCCTTATCATGTATGCTTTTGTTGATTTAGTTTTCAGGTTAGCTTTCCAGCAAATACAAACATTCTATATGTTGATCTGCAAGCAGCAGAGCAAGTTGGATCATGTAAAAATGCTACTTGCTTACCGGGAATGGTACTAAATTTGAAAAAGGCAATATCTTATGTGGATCATCTGGGCTTTGAGTGTAGGTACTTTGCTTTCCAGTAATTCATTTTGGACTTCTGTTAGTTTTCTATCCCAAGTGTTGAGTTTTCTGTATGTTGTCCATGTTGGCTATATGCTTTTTCCATAAGGATTAAGGATAGGTAAAATTTTCTAAATATATCGGTTACATAATGACTTTGTCAGTCAGAGTGGTAACTTGTAACTTATTATGTTTGCTATGATGAGATATTTCCTTTTTTATGTGGCTTAAAGTCAATTGTGTATTGCTTGGCAGTTGATTTTAAAAGGGCAGAACATTGGCAATTTAATCACTACGGCTAAGGTAGCTGTAATTGATTTCTGGCAAGATTATAGGGAAGACTCCTAAACTATTTAAGAATGTTGAATTGGATCCATAAACTTGTAGGAAGTGTTACTATGCTCCTTAAGAAGGCAATTGCATAGATTCTAAAGTACGTGTGGTTACCAGTGAGTTGTTGTGGATTAGCCTCTTGTTGAAATATATGTAGATGGATTGTTTTTCCTCGATAGATTAAACTTTTAGATGAATTGGTCATTAGTCAGTGTATGAAATTCAACATGATATCAGAACTAGTTTGAGGCCTGATTATCACAATATATGAGAAAGAATAATTGAATGGTTTGGTGGTGACTGGTGAGACCAAAAGGGTCCCAAGTGTAAACCAGGTCCCAACTTAGGTTGAGCCCCCATTATAGATTCATAGACTTGATAGAGACTAGACATGAGGGAGAGTGTTGAAATATGAGTAAATTAATTAGCATTCTTCAACAGTTTAAACTTTGGGTGAATTATCCAGGGCATGAGACTCAACATCCTTCAACTCATTTGCTATTGAATTTATGCACTTTACTTTCTAGTGAAGCACATATGCATTTTCTTGAACTTCTAAATTGTCAAACCATGCACTGAAAGTTCTTGATTTTTGATAAATTAAGTTTAACTGTTGAGTCATGTAGACATTGACTTGTTGACGTCACCATTAGTGATGATAAGGCTTTATTTTTTATTTTGCTCAACAGAAAGCTTATCTCGATTTTCAGGCAATGCAAAACAGATGACAAGTCATGGAAGTGTTCTAAATTGCTAAATATCTAAGTATGTAAGCAGTAATTTGATGTTTCATACAAGTTTTGATCATTAGCAAAACAACCAAGTTAGACATGCTATTTTACCCTTTTCTGATTGGCATGCCATCACTGGTTGCTACCTTAGCTGGTAGATGTGCATTGGACATGCCATGTAGGACTACAGTTAGTCAGAACTCCGAACAAATGGAAAGAAAAAAAAATTAAGACTTCGAGGTCTTGATTCAACAGTCTCAAAGTTCATAGGTCTCAATTGTCTCTGATAGTTAGGAGCCTCCCTGTTATATCGCTTCATTTTTCACTGTATATCTGCAAGCCCACAGAATAAGATATCATTGGACATGCTTTTGAATTCTGATAGACTAATTCAGCACTGTAGACTTTATCCGTGATCCCATTTTGCTGAGTTTTAATTGCACTGCTTACTAGTTTTCCATGAGGTGGGACAAATTTGCCGATTTGCCTGACCTCTAATTGATGTTTTATTAGTATGATTCTACCGCTTATTTCTGTTATTTAGTTAACTTTTCCGTGTGACAGTGCTGCTGGTGGCAGGCTAGAGTGCACAATGCAAAATATAGCAGATAATTTTCTGAACATGTATAACTGCAGGTGCGGTAAAGGAATAGAAAGTATGTAAGTAGTTACAGATTTGCTACCAATTGATTAATCACTATATCCAACCATGTTTTTGGTTATTGTGTTGGATTTTTAGCCATTGCCATGTTTTTTTTAATAGGTGAGCTTGACACGTTTATTGTATACAATGAAAGGAAAAGAGTCACTTCATCAGCTAAAAGAAAGCTGAAATCAGAAGACAGATCATTGCACCAGGTTAGTATATCTTACACTATACAATCCAATAAATGGACATATGATTGCATCTAAATTTAGAAATTCTAGCCATCTGTCTAACCTATTCTAAATCTACTTTATTCTAGAAAAAACAATTAAGTCTTTCACTTATGAATTCACCTACTATTCGTAATCAACCTTTTGCGCTACATTTTAGATTCCATGAGTTCATGTAAATTTTTGTACTATACTAGTGCACTGCACACCTGGAAGTCCCAAACCACACAGTTGCCATTTAGACTATAGACAGATAGTGAAAGTGAAATTTTACTGTTGCCATGTTATTTCAGATGGAATTTTGCTGAGCTTTGTGCAGATTAACATGCTGCATGATTTATTGATGTTAGTAACGAGAGTTAGTTCGCATAAACTCTTCTGTGAGGCCCTATTCTCTTACTGGAATAATATATTTAGATCTGGTTTTCTTAGTTGGTTTGTGTTATTACTTGTTGCCCAAAAAAAAAAAGGCTCTGTTGGCACATCCGTTTTATTCTGTACCCAGATTTTAATGTGTGTATAATATGGGAACATTTATTTAAGATGCTTCTGGTGCTGTACTTTATGCTGTAGGATTCTAACTATTCTTATTTTTTAAACCATGTAGTAATTTTAACATGCTGAGACATTTCTTGACTTGTGTTTCCAAAAAAAAAAAAATTGCTTGACCTGCAGACCCCAGAGGGTTCACTCCTCGACATTATGCGTAATGCTCATGACCTTCTCTCTAGCTGCAGCATAAAGGTTCCCAAGGTAAATGTACTTTCATTATTTTTTTTGGATCTTATATTCACAACTAATGTGAACTTGGTGTGTATTATTGTTGACCTGGGAGTTCGTGTCAGACACCCAAAAAATATATTTTAAACAAATTAGGGCATACTAGGAACAGATTTTTAATTAAATATTTTTTGAAATCATTTAGAATGAACGTCATAAAATTTTTAAAAAGAACTCAAACACTAACACTGTTAAAAATGCCAAGCTCACAAGAACTACCACCACACAAAATTTTAATGTCATGCATATAAATGCCATCTTTTTTCTTACTTCCAGGTACTATAATTTCTTGAATTCTTTTTTCTTGTCAGGTCAAAGACAATGGTGAGTACTTGCGTTCTGGACCTCCTTTTCTCATTTTTCTTCATCCTGCTTTAGGTCCATTTTGGGATATCATGAGGCAAAAGGTATGTTACTGCAGCGTCAAAAGGAAAAAATGATGTGCTTGGCTTTCTTCTCTTCATTAATAGATTAGTTGTTCTCATGTTCTGCATGATATATGCTTTGAGTGCGAGTTTTTTTCACTACAGTTCTATCTATTTGTGACCATTTGCACCTTGTCACTGTTATTTTTGCCAATCAGGTCCCTCAATTTGTTATAGTTAAGAGTGACACGGATCAAGCCCTCAGTGGCAAACTGTGCTTGTGCACATGAAGTGAATCTATTTTAGCAATTTGTGCAGAAATCATCTGAAATTGTTAGTATTGTGGATCAGATTTTGAGGTTTGTTGGGTGGAAAATACTGCCTGTTGTGCTGATGTGGCTTTTAGAAGTTTTGTGAGATAGGACCAAGTTTAGTTCATGCAATGCTGGAAACAATGAAATGTCATATACGGTCAAAATTGAGTAGCCATAATGTAAAAAAGTATGGTAAGTATAATAGTCTGATTGTGATGGATCAAGTGAGCTTGAGTTGATCTTTTTCTTGTGTGGTGCTTTAACAGGGTCAGGTGCATGTTTTATGTGTTAAATTGATATCTATTCATATATCTGGCAAGTAATTTTTTTCCAACCAATCCACCACCACCATTTCAACTTAGCTCCCAGAAAGCACGTTCACCATGTATACTAGCCACCTTAGCCAAACCATCAAATTCCGTAACACATTATGAGGGAGAGGGTTAGATTGCAATCCTTTTACAAATAGAGGGACTGGATTGGCAAAAACAAAGAGGGACCCACGATGTGAACAATTACAAATAGAGGGACCTGCTGTTCTTTGAATTTCAATAAGTGATATCTTCTTCTAATCTATTTCAATCAAATCTCTTTCATGTCATTGACAATCAAATTAACTAGCTAATGACTTATAGGCCATCCAAATGGCATATGACATAGAAGTAGAATAAATAGTATCCATTGATGAAAATATATGGGATTTTGACTATGAAAAATGAAATTTAGCTAAATAGATAGTTTTTTGTCTTCTTTTGGTTTTTTATATGTTTTGTTAAGAAAATTATTCATGCCTTATGTCATGTGGATGACATATAGGTGATTAGCTAATTAATTTCATGATTAATGGTAGAGGATATGATTGACATGTTTGTAGAAGAGGAGGTAGACAGTTGTCGAGATTTAAAGAAGGGGAATCATATAATAAACTGAGAAAAGAATGGGGAGCTGCTGTGGCAATTACTCTTATAAACATTGTGTGAGATGGACAAGTCAGCCCTTGTGGAACAATACGTCCTTGTTTCTAATTGTTTGGTTGTTAGTTCTTTGTCTGCAACTCGATTCTGTCTCCATTCTTTCCTCTGTTTACTTTGGTGTAGTCAACTGAATGTCCAAAAAAAAAAAAAAATTGCAGTTCTCAGGCGGATCTGTTTCTAAAGGTTCAGAATTACAAATTGAAGTGGCAGAATTTGTGTGGAGAGATGTAGAGGTAACAATAAAAACAGATGACTTTGCATGGATTTTGCCCCTATATGTCAAACTTATTTTATTTGTTGAAATTTAGCTGGATGGGAGCCTTATTATTCTAGCTGATAATATTTTGGGCTCAACAAAGAAGAATGCTAATGGTGAACAAATACTGCACTATGGTGCCAGGTATCCTCTAAAACCACAATTTTTTTTTTATAAACATCTTTCCTGTAGAACCAGATCTCTAAATTCCATATTTGTTGAAAGGTGTGGGAGATGCAAACTGCAAAATGTTAAGGTTGTCAACGAAGGAATCAATTGGGATTCTCCCAGTAATGTCTATTGGAAGCATGATGTTGAGAGATCAGAATCTGTGAAGATTATTCTTCATGGAAATGCAGAATTTGACGCAAAAGACATAGTCTTTAAGGTGCAATGATTAACATATAATGTCCTATAACTTTTCCCTCCTTTTCCTTTGGTTTATATGATTATTTATTGTATCAGGGTAACCATATATTCGAAGTTCCTGATGGCCATAGAATGTGCATCATTCAGGATAGAGCAGGTGCATTGGTTACCCCTGACCTTTCCTCCATATTTTTTTTATTGTTCGATGGCTGATGAGTAGGTAAACGTTGGTGCTCTGCACTCTCTTAGTATTGTCCCATTATCTTTTTTGTTAAAATATTATTATTGGAAGTTCAGAAACAGTACTTTTATGTTCTTGTCGTTAACTGACGAGGAACTTACCTTGATTTAATTTTCTTGTAATTACATGATTTGAGAAAAATGTCATGTGCGTTAAAATAGTGGTGCCGAAAAACTGAATTCCTTTTGTTTATTTATTATCTCTTGTCCTTATTTCTTATGCGTCTGATGTTTCTTGGTGAAATTCTCTCTTCTGTCAGGTTTTGTTGTTAAGTTAGATCCTATAAGGAAGGAACTAATGGACACTGGTTGCTGGTACTGGAAGTATAGAGTAGACGGCGCACATGTGAACTTGGAAATGGTAGAACTATGAAGGCTTGAAGACATACTACGAAGTATAGATTCTTGATTCATTGATTTGCGGCTAGCTAAATTATATTGAGGTTACATTTGACTATTTTAATTGGTTGACTGAAGTCCAGCTTGTAGGCATTGTTGTAAAAGATAGAGAATCTAAATAGACTGTTGTACAGTGCATTTCAAACGTCGAGGCCCTTCTATTCTTCCCATTCTGTAAGTGGTGATGTACTTGTAAAGACGGTTCATAATTTTGAGAGAGCTCCATTCTCAAAGAACTTCGCTTTCATTTGGCTTCCATCATTGTTGTAAATTTTTATATATCTCCCAGTTACAGTTTCTCCCACTGATCTCAGGTATATGTCTGGACCTCATCATTTACTATAATAGCATTCTATATGTATTATCGTTTGGAACATATTACAGTTTGTGCTTTCGGGTTTTCCAGGAAGGTCTTATGTTCGTACCAGCTTTGTCATCGATTTGGAACATTGCTGGACAAATTCGGAATAGGAAGTGGCCTTTGCAAAAGGTATGCAAAACTAGGTTCAGCAGCCACACGGAGGGATCCGAGGTATGGTTCCACATTTATTTATTGAATAAAAAATGGAAATCCATCATCGAATGCATAGCAGATTGTGTCTACACAGTTTGTTTACTGTCACATTCCTTTAAACTGTATAGTACAATGTAGTCGCAGCTAATTAGCATCAACATGTTTATTCCTTAATTGGATAGCTGTGCAAAATGCAGTTGATTCTAACATTTACATGTTTCGGAAGAACCGAACTTCCATGTTGTGCATGTTAATAAGGCATTCTACACTTACATACAATATCAATAATTCACTTTATATAACATTCTGGATTTCACAGATGGTGTATGCTTAGCTGCAAATTGAAATATAGGACTGTAGACATACAAAATAGAGGGTCGTTTTTGTTGTTTAGATATCTCGGAAGGATAGAAGTGTAAGTTTTTCCTTGCCCGTACACTGTATTGCAGAAGTTAAACTTGTTGCTATAGAATATGGATACAAGAAAATATGCGTCTGTACGGAAAGAAACTTATATTTCATGAAAACATGAGCGTGCCTTTGTCTCTACATTCACATCAAACTGCCAAAAAAAAATAGGAAAACGTAGCTGCTTCTAGCTTGTCAAAAAAAAAAAGGGGTATTCGCTTCATAACAATATCATGCCCCTTTCATCTGCTACCATGCACAGTCCAGCCATACGGACTAGTCCCTATTTCAATTGCCTTCCCAACCGTATAATTGCACGGTTTTGTTTTCCAATATTGTAGACAAGACCACCAATCATTGTCAGTGAAATAATTAGATCTTGGTAAGTCGTCTGCAAATTCTGAGAAGCATCGTTATCGTGTTCAATCACGGTATATGAACTTGAGTCTACAAAATTAAATGTGTTGACTTCGGTCGTGCTATGTGTACATATGAACATAGCCATGTAAACTACGTACAGTGATCCATCTGTCTCAACACCTTTTATATTATAACTTCATTCTTCGTGAATTTCATATATTAATTAGTTCATACTTTAATATTTTCTCTTACGGTCTAAACTCCGCTTGACCATTACCAAAATTTTCAATTTTTTCTCATAAATTGTTATAACTGAGTGAACTCAAAACTTTCGAGTTTTAATATCATGATAAATTTTATGTACTAATTAATTCATCAAAAATTTTAAATTAATAAAAAAAAATAATCAATCTACTTATATTTTAATACTCTTCAAATCTACTTCAATTTATATTCCTCACTTGTGTATTGATTTCCTTTGTCAAACTGTTCTCGCCTACTTGGGCGCCCACTATGGGGCACTTCATCCCAAGGATGGTGTCACGGTACCACTGGATCTACATATATTCTTCCGAATAATTACACCAATGAAACGTTTGTTCGGACCTAGGAATCTTGACTAGCAAGAATGACAAGGTACGGGAATAAATGAAAACTAAGGTCGTGAAATGACTTCATTCTTCAGAATGAAGTAAGAAGACAGGTTGCATTTAGCATTAATTTGAGAGGTAAAGACAGACAAATGAAGGAAAAATGCACCAAAGAACAACAAAGACCATGGAGGCATGGACCACCGGGGCCGCCCTAGCTGACCGGAAACCCAGCCACGGATCGCCCCCTCATTGGTTCATGCCCCTCACCTCACGAACTCGCCTTCAAAGTCCAACCCAATATAAACCAACATAACTACACGCGACCTTCCATTCCATTGACTTGTAATATAAATCATCATCTAAACCACTAGTAGACACACTGCATTTTTTTTTTTCAACCTTCTCCAGTGGGCAAGGGGGTACCGAAATGGCGGCGTCGCCACCGGATCCCGGTGCTTACGCGGAGCACCTCCCGGCGGTGCCGGGTTGGCTGAACAAGGGCGACAACGCGTGGCAGCTGACGGCGGCGACGTTCGTGGGCATCCAGTCGATGCCGGGGCTGGTGGTGCTGTACGGCAGCATCGTGAAGAAGAAGTGGGCCGTGAACTCGGCCTTCATGGCGCTCTACGCCTACGCGTCGTCACTGATCGTGTGGGTGCTGGTCGGCTTCCGCATGGCGTTCGGCAGCCGGCTGCTGCCGTTCTGGGGCAAGGCCAGCGTGGCGCTGGGCCAGGACTACCTCGTCGGCCGCGCGGCGTTCCCGGCTACGGCCCACTACAGCCGGACCGGCACGCTGGACACGCCGCGCACCGAGCCGTTCTACCCGGAGGCGACGCTGGTGCTGTTCGAGTTCGAGTTCGCGGCCATCACGCTCGTGCTGCTCGCCGGATCCGTGCTGGGGCGCATGAACATCAAGGCGTGGATGGCGTTCACGCCGCTGTGGCTGCTGTTCTCCTACACCGTCGGCGCCTTCAGCCTCTGGGGCGGCGGGTTCCTCTACCACTGGGGCGTCATCGACTACTCCGGCGGGTACGTCATCCACCTCTCTTCCGGGATTGCCGGCTTCACCG
Organism: Pharus latifolius; assembly: GCA_019359835.1. NCBI lineage: Eukaryota > Viridiplantae > Streptophyta > Magnoliopsida > Poales > Poaceae > Pharus > Pharus latifolius. The sequence goes on along the minus strand of CM033323.1, from coordinate 9,566,321 downwards.
CCGCCTACTGGGTACGTTCACACACTCGTGACTAACTCGGCTATGCTTTGCGATTTTTCTTTGCTTTTTCGTGGTTTTTTTACTTGTCCAAGAGGTGGGTGACTCGGTCATGACTCATGAGCCTAGCGAGCGGGTTAGTTTGACCCAATGCGGATTCCTTGTGGGGATGCTGGGGTGAGAGACTGCATTTACAATGAATAGTCATGTACCATACCTATAAACTAAACGTTCCAAAGTCATCTTGATAACGGATACCCGATTCTTTTCCCACACCACTTGATATTGTTCTTGGACTATTATTATTAGAGATAAATGCATTTTTTTATTTTTGTTTTAGACTCATTTTAATTTTCTATTTTAAAATAAGTCAAATTAATTTCTTTTCTTTTGAATCCGGTTTCAATTTCACCTCTCAATTGTGCTTTTGGACATAAAAGATGAGGTAAAGCCGTAAAGGTAGGTCGTGGCATGACGTTGATAGCTTACCATGCGGAAAAGATTTAACATAAGTGGACTTAAGCTCTCTGTCCTCTCCCTTCGGTTGACATATCTCTCCTTCTCCCTCTCTTCCTCTCTATTTTTCCTTTCCATGTAACGTTGATTAGTTCCATGTTGATATTAACTTAGCTCTAATGCTGTCCTATTTTATTGCCACGTTTTGTTTTTCATCCAAAAGATGTAGCAAAGGGTCTGAAAATAGAGGAAACATTTGGCTCATTTAAAGTGGATGAGCCAAATTTAGTTTGATGAAAAGTAAAGACAAAAAGTGTATTCTCCCTTATTAATAATATCTGGATTTGTCTTTTTCAATTCATATCTATTTTGTATCCTAATATGTAACTATCCAAATTCACAAATGTATTAATAATACGTACCCAATTCATATAAAAAGAAATATAAGTTAAGGGATGTTGTTATATGTACTTAATTCAAGTATCAAAATTTTATAAAATAGTTGATATGTCTCAATATGATTAATTAAAAAATAAAAAATGTTAAATAGTTATTATTTATCGGTGAATTAGTCGAAATCCCACACAATTATATGACTAGTCTTTATATGATTTAAAATTTTCAGTGTTTCATAGAAATATGTCCACTTTTAATATTATAATATACACAATTAGTTTTGGATACGATTTTTCATATCAATCTGTATCCTGACAGAGATAGAGTTAGTTTTGAATACGATTTTTCAGATGATGAATCTAAATCATCATAAATATAATGAATAGAATATATCTTTTTTTTTACTGATTAGTGTAAGAATTTCTAATAATTTTTTTTTAAAATTTTGATTATTTTAAATGGGGTCGAATTAATGTAATGATTTTAGTATCATTAGAATTTATTATACGATAGATTTATAGAGTAAGTGTATTTTTGAATTTGATATAAATAGTATTTATGTGAGTTTAGGTACGAAAAAAAAACAAATATCTGCTAGTATTATCCGTTTTCACTGGTAAATGATAGATTGAAAGCAGCGGGCATTGTCTTTAACCTCCGGGCACCACACACACGTTTGACCACGCTTCCCTCGGCTGATGGTCACCTCTGAGGGTCGCCCACAAAAGGAAACTTCTATGCTCTATTTCACGGATGTTACTGTTCCTTGATGCCTCTCCATTGATATGTCATTTAATTTGCAGTGGCAATAATGCAACTAGCACGTGTCAGTTTCATACGAGACGGCAGAGCTAAACCACCATTAATTACACGTAAAATATCTTCTTGGACGCGTCACCTTGAACAAGGAAAATCTTTGTGGCGTGTACACATGACAAGGATGTCTGTTGACTGTTTACGGTGTCTGACAGGTGGGGCCGAGGCTGAAGAGCGACAGGGAGAGGTTCTCCCCGAACAATGTGCTTCTCATGATCGCCGGCGGCGGCCTGCTGTGGCTGGGGTGGGCCGGGTTCAACGGCGGCGCGCCGTACGCGGCCAACATCACCGCGTCGATGGCCGTGCTGAACACCAACGTTTGCGCCGCGACGAGCCTCCTCATGTGGACCTGCCTCGACGTCATCTTCTTCAGCAAGCCGTCGGTCATCGGCGCCGTCCAGGGCATGATGACGGGCCTCGTCTGCATCACGCCTGGTGCAGGTAACGCCGTTTCTCTTTAGCTTCATTTAGCTGTCGGTTCCTATAATTTTTAAGAAATGGAGAGAGATTAAAATTCAATCCTCATCAATGGACAAGGTGGGGTAAACGTCTTATTATGAGCTAAATGAGTAACGGTGAAGTGAAGTAGTCATACAAAAATAGTTTAGGGCGTGTCAGGTGTAGTTCAGTTTAAGTTTATAACTTATCTCAGATTTACAAATCCAATAAAGTAGTAGAAAATGATCGAATTTTATTTGGAGATTTTGTCAACCTACTTGTCTCCTAGTAGTTGGATGTCCAACTTTTTAGAATGTTTCCGTTGTAGATCAATTCTAATAAAATCATCTCAGAACAAGATTCTAATTATAAAAATATTTTATTAATCTAAAATGACTCATGTAATTATTTGATTAATTCTAATATAAATTAGTGTAATGTGATAATCGTTAGCCTTAGAGATTTAGAATTATGGGTTTAAATTCTCTTTTTCTCTCCCTTCAAAATTATATGTGTATCATTTGTGTATGTACTGAAAGCTGGGCATAGAAAAATAAAGTTAATTGTGACTAATTAACTTATAGGCATGAATGGATCAATGCTTGTATAACTGTTGGATAGGGTATGAAGCTTGCGCGTGGCGGGTATATACCCTATACACTGATTAATTATAAGTGATGTCTTTAGAGCATCAACTTGCGGCAACCAGTTAAGCAATCACCATTAAAGAAGTTAATTTGTGCTTACAGTTGCTGACATGAGTTTAATGGTAGTTGTAAGAAGCATCAAAAGAACGTATCCCTTCAGTGATAGGGTCACTTGATGCATTCTATGTACAGTAAAATTTCTGATCCATGCATCATTAAAAAACACATAAGAGAAGATATACAATCAAAGTCATAGAAGACACATAAAAGTGTGTTTGTTCATTGTTATTCTCTTATCATCAAGAGAACATTAAAAGGAATAAGGTTGAGAGGAGAGAAATTCTCATTGAAATGGTGCAGGGTGGGTTTTTGGAACGAGAATAGCAAATTCGTATTTTTCTAGGTTAATCCGAAAAGATCCAAATTAAAACATCTGTTGTCACTAACATCATATAAAATATGTCGTTTAAAAAGGATTTCAGGTTATGAAAAAATTCAGAATGTAACTCTCATTTAAACTAGTTTTGGCTTATCCGAAACAAAAATCGATATTAGGCAGGCCACACGTTTCCTTGTAATAATATGGTGTCGTCTTCTTGAAATGGTAGAGTAATTATTTTAGCTAAAAATTCTTCTTCGTTAACGAAAAGGTACGGTTTTTCCTCCGTACAAAGGCCCAAAAGATAGGATTAATTGCATGTGGGCCATTGCTCATCGGTTTGCTGGCGTTGGGCGGTTGGATCGGACCGACGTGTCGGGTTTTGACCAAACAAGTGTACTGCATATTCAAAAAAAAAAAAAGAAGTCAAACTGTGATGGTAAGAAAGCTACCCAATAACCCATCATGGCATCGAACCGAACGAGTTCACTAGGAGCATTAGTTTTTCAACAGCAGAGTTTATTACTTGTAGTTGACAAGAATATTGTCTATAATATGGTGTCTTAACAAGCACTAATATCTACATCGTGTGTCCAGTAGACATGTAAGCTTATGAGGTGTATTTGAGAGTGATCAAACACCAGCATAACAAAAAGCTATTATGACAGGAGAAAACTGGAATTTGCGGACAGTGCGTTTGTGCAGAAAGAAAAAACGATATTGGCAAATTTTGTTGTCCAACTAGTTTTAGTGCAAACTGATTTTGCACACGTAGCATCGCTTAGACACAAATGGTTTGTTATCTTAAAAAAAGACTCGGACGTGTCCTTCATGCTCCTTAGAGTTATTGGATCGGTTCTTGAACTGCTGCTATGGCTGGATTCAAAACATGTTACAAAAAGTTTTGGGGGCTTCAATTACTCCTCTCGTTGATCCCAAGCAGCAACTTTTTATCAAATAGTCTATGAAACGGTCCGTGGTGGCGTTTGTACGACGCGGCAGGAACATGTTTCCAGCACTGCCCATAAAAAAAAGGGAGTTTTAGGCAGCCATTTCGGCACCAAAGTACTCACCACTTTATACTAGGTTTCTTTACTTATCTGTGCTGTGTTTTCACATGATACAGGGATAGTGCAGACATGGGCGGCGATAGTGATGGGCATCTTCGCCGGCAGCATCCCCTGGTTCACAATGATGATCCTACACAAGAAGTCCACCCTTCTCATGAAGGTGGACGACACCCTCGCCGTGTTCCACACCCACGCCGTGGCGGGCCTCCTGGGCGGCGTCCTGACTGGGTTCCTAGCCACCCCGGAGCTCTGCGCCCTCGAGTCCACCATCCCAGGCCTCAAAGGCACCATCTACGGCGGCGGCGCCGGCCAGATCGGCAAGCAGCTGGCGGGCGCGGCCTTCGTCATAGTCTGGAACCTCGTGGCCACTACCATTATCCTGCTCGTCATTGGCCTCTTCATCCCGTTGCGCATGCCCGACGACCAGCTCATGATCGGTGACGACGCCGCGCACGGGGAGGAGGCCTACGCGCTCTGGGGTGACGGCGAGAAGTTCGACGCGACGCGACACGATACGACGAGGGCGGGAGGCGGCGCCGGCGGCGGGCAGGGGAGGGAGGACTCGGTGGAGCAGCGGCTCGCCAGCATGGGAGCCAGGGGTGTCACCATTCAGTTGTAGGGGAGTGTTAGTTATTCAGGTCAAGTGGGGTCAAATTTGTGACGCATATGCTGTACGCCGAATCCTTGGCATCAAAACTGGAGAAACTTGCCGACACTCACGTCAATTTATGATTGATTGAAAAAAAGTATTTAGTAGTTATTTTATATCACGGCCAACTGTTATAGGGGATGTAGTGAGTAAGTGTAATTTCGGTAGACGGATTTAAGACAAATAGTATGTTCATTATTATTCTAAATTTGCATTTTTATGTTTCATTTTCTATGATATATGAGTCGTCATGATTTATACTAAACTAATAACTGGGTGCATGTTCTTACACATTCAACAAAAAAATTAGTATTCAAAATTATTAATTTTTTTTTGTCAAATATTGTGTAAAATAAATCCAAATTATAGCATATTTATCAATTCGAATATAAAATTTAGTGCATCATAGGTGAAATAAGTGATTAGGAGTTGTTTAATATTTGCATACTAAATATACAAAAGTGTAATTTCCACAAAAATATTGTGTTGTGCCTTTGTTTATCTCTGCACGGTACAATCGAAGGCGTATGTCCTACTTCTATCAATTTGGATCACATCAATAAGAAATGAAGAATTGTTGAATTTGATTTTGCTTATTTCTTATTTAAAAATTTTGGTATGGTAAACCTTTGGATATGGCACATTTAAAAAATGTGATCAAAATTAAACTTGACTGTGACCGAATGCGGTGCCTTGTCGAAGCAACTATTTTGTGTTGGTCGCATTTTTTGATTTTCTGGTCAATTTTTCCCTCGTTCGAATTAAAAAGTTTGGTTTTAGTCGGACAATAAAAAAACAGTTGTCGCATTTTTCCCTTGATCGAATTAGCAGTAATGACTTGTGGTCGAATGTGACGAACAATTTGACAATACGAAACAGTATGGTCGTGGCAAAAAAAAAAGTCATAAGTTTGAGCCCGTCAGCAAAACATAAACTTGGTCGAAACATTAAAAAACAGTGGTCGCAGATGTAAAATCTCTAGTCGATTGATTTTAGCTGAAAGAATAAATTATTTTTTTTGTCATATTTTATTTTTGTCGAATCAACCAATTTGGTAGTGGTCGAATGTGGTGTCTAGTCAAAGCAGTGGTTTTGATTTTTTTATGATGGTTACATTTTGGTTATCTGATCGAATCATCTATTATGATTTTGTGATTGAATGTGACAAACAACTCGATAGTACGAAACAATACGTCTGATCGATTTGTTCCACTAATCGAATCAGAAAGTTTTGATCAAATGTGAGAAACAGTTGGCCAATAAGAAACAACTAGACAATCGAGAACACGTTCGATGACTTAGATGAAACTAGCGCACCGATCCACGGCCATAGACGAAAGGACGGCGTAAGTCAACATAAAGCAAACGTTCGAACAATAGACCACAAAAATTGAACGGGTCAGATGGAGCGAAATCTCCAATTAAATTACCACAAACGTCGATGTGATTGTACATGGAATGATATCTTGAGTTTAATTTTTTTTAGTAGCAACTTTCCAAAAGCACCAAATACAATTAGCACCAAATACTTTTTGAGAAATTTTATTAATAGTAGCTTATAGAATTTCAAAAAAAATATTGACTTAGATGCCATTCTTCTTCTTGAGCCAACAAAGAAGTCATGTCGTGCGAAGCTGATAGGTCACCAAAACTTTAGGAAAAAAAAGAGAAACTATAAACTCTAAAAGTCACTTTAATTCTCACATATCCTTATAATTTCAGATTGTTTTGCATATCACAACCATTTTTTGTTCCACACGTCTCTAATTATTTTAGTATTAAATATAACAATTATTTATTAAAAAATTATAAAAATAAAATCACATACCCACTGATAACAATAATTTTTTATTCTTCTTTCCTCTTAAGACACTTGTCAATGACAGTAGTTTTTTTATTTTTCTTTCATCTCGCACACCCCCAACCTTTGGCCCAAGCTCGGCGGTGGCAACAAGGCCCAATAGTGGCTGACAACAAGGCCATTCGGGTTGATCCCAATGCCCACCATCCGCACCTCCATTGCCAACTCCATGTCCTTCCCCTACTCACCCTCGTCGCTCTCCAACCTCTTCTTCCACTGAAGGATCCTAAATTTATATCTTAACAATACTTAAGACCTTAATTCTTATTAAAAATTATTAATATATATTAATCATTCTTTAATTTTATAATTGAAGAGACCTCACTCGAGATAGACTCACACTCGAGATAAGAGTCGAAACCTGTGTTGAGAGTTAGATAAACTCGAAACTTGCGTTTCCAATAACCTGACTCAGGAAAAGATCTTGCTTGAACCTCTTTTCTAATGTAAATAACCAAACTAAAATTATATCTTGGAGGCTAGATACGGGCACCGAGTCTCTCGCACCGTGCTGCACGAAGGTCAATACATATCCTTGCAATTTTCTATCGCCCATACAAACGATGGATTTCTCTAACTTACTACGTGCAAACATGGCGCGAATTCCCCCCTTTATTAAGATCAGAACCACCAAAAGTCACCATATGTACATGTACAAACCACAAAGGCAGACCAAAGCACACGCGAGTCACAGGAATGTCAAAATACACAAACTCTAGAAGACGGCCACTAGCTCGGCTTCTCCAATTACGTGCCCTTCCATGGCTTCCATGACCTTATCCTTCGTCACCTTCAATTAAGCACCAAAAAACCAAGTTAAAACTCCCACGTCACAAGAAAACCATCACGAACGCATGTATGTATAGGTATGTACAAGAAGCTGTACTTGTACGTACCTTATTCCCAAGGTGGAGCTCGTCGTCGAGAGCATAGAGCTTGAACTGGATGCGGTGGCCGCGTGTCGGCGGTATCGGCCCGCGCCAGCCGGGGGTCTTCCAGTCGTTGACGCCCTCCTTGAGTCCAGCGTACTCTCGGCCGCCGGCGCCCTCCTTGCCGGAGAAGCCCTCGGGGAGGCCCTTGAGAGAGGGCGGGATGTTGACGACGACCCAGTGCGTCCACGGCACGACTGGACTCTCTGGGTCGGGCGCGTCGATGTCCTGCACGACCAGCGCCAGCGACCGCGTACCGTCGGGCACACCGTACCACTCCAGCGGCGGCGAGATGTCCTTCTTAGCGCCCTGTCCGTCCCCTGTGTAGTGCCGCGACAACCGTCCGTCGTGCGCCGTGATCGGGTGCGACACCAGCCTCAGGCTCTCCTGCTCCATTCCGTGCTCGCGTACCAAGTCACTCGTCTCTGTGTGTGCGTGTTGGTGTCCCCTTCATGCGAAAGCAATGCTCTTACAAGCAAGGCGAGGAGGGTCGCACGGGTTTAATATGGCATCTGAGCGCTTGAGATAGTCATGGGTGGGGGAGTTCGATGGACGCGTGGCGTGCCGGTGAGGGGGTACGTGGAGCGGACGCTGGAGGCGTGTCGTGTTTTCCAGAGAGGACATAGGCGGGGTCGGCTGGGGGAAGATTTCTCTAGATGCGTCGCGCGCTTCCTATCTTGGGCGGGCAAAAGTGGTCATAGAACATTGGATTTCTCTTCTTCCAAAACCAATTTTATCCAATAATAATATCAGGATCAGAACTCAGAAGGTAGAAACCAGGTGAGAATAAGCCCAACTGGGTTAGACTCGTCTTAACTGTATAAAATAGTTGATTTGAACTTAATTTATAACAAGTTAACCAAAGTAGTTTGAAAGTTAGAGATTTGCATGGCTTAAAATCTGCTCATAGTAATTACAACGAACTCGTTTTGGCTCAAGAGTTAGGAGCTCATTGATTATAAGCAGAGGTGGATTTTCTAAGATAGTCGAGAGAAGATGGAGGTAGATCATTGCGGAGAATAACTACCAAGTAGAAGGCGGAGGCGGATGGTGATTGGATTAAAGGGGTGGCCCCAGTCTTAGTAGAAGTTGGATAGGAGTAGAGAGCGGCGAGGAGCATGGGCGGAGAGATGGTGTCTCCCTCGTGCTAGATTACATTTTTTTTTTTGTGGATATATGATTTTTTTTATCATATAAAATATATAAAACTTTCGCTTGACCTCCTCTTTCAATTATTCATTATTTATTAATTGATCTTCTCTAATGGTGATCTTCTTGGTTAGAATACGGTTGTGCATTTATATGTGTGGGCGTTGATTAAGTTTTTTGTGATTGGATTTAGTATATCAGTTTTTAGTCCTTATATGTATATATATATATATATATATATATATATAATAAAAATATATAGTATTAGAGATACCATGTATGCTATAAAAATCAGAAATTCGTATATTAATTTTAGAGAAAATAAAATCTTAGAAATTCTTACATTAGTGAAAAAAGAAAAGATCAAATTCATTAATGGGACATGATTTCATCCACAATGCAGGTCAGTTATAAAGTCATATTCAATTATTGTTTTCTAACATAATTTGAAAATAATTAGGACAGAAAGATTTTATAATTTATTAATTTGGTGGGTCATGATTTGATAAACGGTGCATATCAATTATAAGATATTGGAATATTGTTTCCTCACATAATTTGAAAAGAATTAGAGCAAAAGATTTTATATTAATTAATTTGGTGGGATATAATTTGATCGCATCAATTATAACAGTCCTATTTAATACAATTTACTCACATAATTTGAAAAAAAAATTACAATAGAAAGATTCTATATCTTTATAAATACTATCAAACCTAACCAAAAAGTCGGGCTGAAGAAAAGAAATCCAAAAAAACAGACCATCCAAAAATTTTTGAAAATAATTTGAAAATAATATTTGTTATATAGGTAACTTCATATAATTTTTTTGATTTATAGTAGTCATTTAGAAATAGATATGAAATTTCTTCACATGTCTTTTGTACACCGTATAAGTAATGGAGTTTTTCCTATGACAGCTATATTTCGTGGTATCGGAAGACGTAAGAAGATATAGAAGGAAGATGTTTATCTTTAAGTCTGGACTAATAATAACCGGGCAAAGATTTGGTAAAAAGAGAGAGAAAATTAGTGTATAAAATTTCTAAATTTTTTGTTTTAACTATTTTTTATTATAGTTGGCTATATATTATGGGCTTTGGAGACCCAAAAGAGATATGTTGGTATTGATCCCTAATAAAATAATTACACTAAAGATATGACAAAGCAAGTAATACATGTTTTTTTTTGGAATAGTCAATTTTGTATTTCCACAACTTAACAAAACTATATTGAGCAATCCATGCAAGCAATTGCGCGGGCAATTAGCCTAGTGATAAAAAAAAAGATTTGTGTGTAAGAGCATCATGAACCAAGTTGGTGAATTAGGGTGTGGATCGACTCAGCTTTTTAAGGTCACTAAGAGAGAGAGAGAGAGAGTTGGAACTTGGGTTGTTTTCTAACAAGTCAAACCAACTTAGTTGGAACTCGGCTCCTTATCACTCTTACAAAAGATATTACCAGAATGATAGTATTGTGGGCCGGAAGATAAAAACCGTAAAATAGGATGGCTAATTCAAATATTTCTGATTGGGCTCCATGCGACGACCCATTGAGAAGTCGATCCTAGTTTTTATTAGGCTAAAATCTTGAATTTTTACATGGGCTCAGAGCTCCCCCACAGCAGCAACAGAAATGGAGGCCCACGCCAATGTTCTTGTGCTTTGTTCGAAGATTCACAAAAGAACAAGGAAAAGAATTGGAGGAAATATCATGCTTTAACACTAAATTTCTGCCTTTTTTTTTTATCTAGTCTAATGGCTATCAACGTTCTGTTTCACCAAACAGAAATAGAAATTCTGGAACAAGATACTAGTGACTACAATGCCTGGTTCTACTCACCAAAAACGTTAATGCAAAACCAAATACTAGAACGTCGTCTATAACCACAAAATATGTCGTACAATCTACTGTAGAATCAAATTATGGACGGTGACGTTGCAACCGGACACATTACTAATTTAGCTACAATTGGTAGACCGCTCCTCTAATTGTTGAACCATTACTTGACAACAATGACACTTTGTATCAGAACATGGCTAAAAGTTTTAGGCTCGCTCTTTCGACTTTTGCAGCAATATTTTGCGTCGTAACAGCGATAGGTCGTCCATTTTTTGTCTGTTCGTCACCCATCCTCGAAGCTTAATCTGTCCAAACAAACCATTCTATTGTGAAGCAGTGGTTGCACATACTTTTAACATGGAGGGACGTATTAGATGCGAGCATATCTTGTAAGTGTGAAATGTGATAAAACCAGCCGTCCGATGAGACCACGAATCTCTCGGATTGGGCGATTGTTTATTGGTCATTTTTTTTAAGAGAAAATTAGTTAGATGACACTACAAAAATATGGTTTTACAACATAAAACTAGATGTGAGGCTAAATCAAAATATTCTTGTATTGGCAAGTTTCCCCTTTTCAAAATAGTCACTAATTATTCCATCTTTGCAGCAAAGACCACATCACACAACCTTCTTGTCAGAGAAAATTTTATCTATAGAAATACTTTTTTCTCAAATTTCTTATCTGGGTACCACTTATTAAACTCTAACTTGGTATGGGAACTATTCACCAATTTGGCAAAAAACATCAGGATCATCAGACTAACAAGCTACTAAAATTTACAAAATTATAGAAAAATATACTATCTACAAGTGGAAGCTGTGACTTAAGTTGAAACAATCTCCAAAGAAATTGAACATAATTTTCTAAATTTAAAGAAGTGGACCAAGTGCAAAATTTAAGAACAAAAAATGAGACCATTTATGAAAATTTCAGATTCTCACCCCTGCATTGAATATGAGCTGTCCAATGTATGATTTGGACGTCTATGATCTGATGTTTGGTTAATGAATTTTGTTACATATTCTAATTATTTATAATGAGAATATATTATCTACTGTTCGGTTAGATTACTCCATGATTACAATAGCCGTATTCAAAATTCATTTTAGTACATTTTCCAAATATATCTCACAAGAATTACTACCAAAATTGTGGGAGTTATCGAGTGTCACAAACAATCAGCAAAGGAAGCAAAACACTAAGCGAAGATGTTGCTGAGTGTCCACACTCGACAAAGCTCACTTGGAAAATTAAATTCGGGAAAGATAATCTTTGCCAAGTAACTAAAACATTTATCTGTTAGACATTCACAAGTGTTTACAAAACACTTGACAAAATGAATTTTAGATCTAAAAAAATATTGACACCGTTGTAGCCTCGGGCTGCCGCTGTCATCCATTGCCACCTTGTGCTGTCGCTGTTGTCGCTACCTCGCGTCGCCCAGGAATGGGAGGAGTTAGAGGGATTGAGAAAGGGGATGGGAGGAAAAGGAGAATTTTAAAATTTCACAAGTTAGACTAGAGAGTTCTCGAGTGTTTTTGTTTGCAACACTTGGAAAGGCACCTGAATTAAAATACATAGACTTTGCCGAGTGTTTTTGGTTAGAACACTTGGAAAACACCAGCCCGTATTTTATCATTTAGTAAAGTGTATCTTACTGAGTGTTTATCCAAAACACTAAGTAACTCACACAATTCTGATAGTGGGTGTATTTGAAAACTATCCCATCCAGACCATTACTTACTTGAATCAAATATATTTTATATTTATTAATTTCATCTAACTTCAATATATTTTAAAAACCCATTATGATTATGATTATAATTCCGAACCAAACATTATCTAAAATTCTAGTCCACTAGTAGGGAGAGTGGCGCGAATAAAAAAAGAATATAAATTACACTTGTCCAATTAATATGGAGTCTTGGACAGCTCATATGCGAGTTCATACTATCATATTTTAACCTTGGTTCGCATGGAATACGACCCATCCTATAAAATGCGCTCACCCCGGCAAACTCCCAAGCAACTTTGCTGTACAGCTTTCTTTCTTTGGGCACATTAACCAACAATGGTCGATACTACAACGATCGGATCAAAGTCGCATATGGACTAGCTAGCGATGGAGAAGCTCTGTACGGTGTTGGTGTGCATGGCTATCTAGTGGAGAAGAATATACTACTAGTTGCACAGCACGAATGATGGAAACGGAACGAAAAAGCTGGGGATCTGAACGTGATAATGTGGTGCGGGTCAGATATGGTACCCTCGCTTGGCTGGACTGTTGCTTCTTTTCTTTTCTACTACAGCTAGGTCGCACTTTGCCTGATACAGTGTAGCTGGGCCATGAGCCCATCTGCATGCACCTTTTATTTTGTCGAGGAAATTGCACTAAGCCTCCTTTATGTTTGACATATTTTTGCTGAGCCCCAGAAACTTTTTCAGTCAACGCCACAAATTCTATTACAGGTTCTAATCAAGTACATTTCCATCCTAATGAAGGAATACCCATGTAACCTAATACAGCCATGGTACGCTCCACATCGGTAAAGGAGCCACGTTAGAATCTCATCACGCATGTCACGTCATCATATGCCATGCTACTTAGGGTTTTTTTTGTAGTTAAATGGTTGTTGACTTGGATCCTCTTTCCCGTTCGAGCGACTTCAATGAGATCAAAAGTTGTGATAGATGGTGAAATCAGATTATATGAATGTATTAGTAGTTGTTGGCAGTCAAATTGTATATATAATCCTTTGTTAGAACAAAAGATGTACCTGATTGAAACCGCTATGTTTTGATAGAATCACTATTTTGAATAGAAATATTTATCTTGCCAATTCAACTCCCTCCTCTCTCATTTGAGCGACTTCAATAAATCGAAAGTTGTAACACATTCTGATGTCAGATTATATAGATCCATCAGTAGTAGTTGACAGTCAAACTACATCGATAATTCTTTATTGGGATAAAAATTGAACCCCATTGGAACCATTATAGAAACTGCTGGCATGGGGTTAATTGGCAATAAAAAAACGTTTAGGACTGGAGAAAGCTTTATCCAAAATAGGAGAGGCACAGTGCAACTTTCCGTATATATATTGTTCATGGCTAGGCAGTCTAGTCGACTACACGTTGAAGAGGCCAGCAAATGGAAAAGTGCATGACCAGCGTGACATCGTCCCTTGCCCAGGATATTTTGAGGAATGATAGCAGCAAGTGATTAGACACGAGGCTTTCGGCTTTTTCTTCTCTCCACTTTTTCAGATGGTACTATAATATTATTAGCGGCCATTAGCAAGGATTAGGAGATGCTGATATGTATCGGCACGATCCATTTGGAGTCGAGGTTTCCCTTTCTTTTTTCATCTCATCTCAACCTTATCCCGAAGAAAGGCACCATCGAGATCGGGTGTTACTTGGCAAGTGTGGATTGCACGTAATATCCCACCATGTTTCCATGCTACAGAGATCTGGTTTTATAAATCTATATGAGATTTGATTTATGCTTAGTAAATTATATGATTTATGATTAGAATTTGAGTATAATTAATCAACTATTCACATAATTTAACAACTAATAAGTAAATCTTTTTGTTATGTAAAGTTCTCCTAAAATGTGAAGTCAAAAAAATGTCCAATGCCCTAAAATGATATCATTAATTGTTACTTTTGGAGTTTTGACCATATGTTGGCACCCTTAGCAAAATCGTAATGCACGTCCATGTTCTTTTCAGATGAGCATGCATGTTTTTTTTTTAAAAAAAATGTTCATTCGAATTCATATACGATGTCTGCACTCTCAATATCAGTATTTAAAAGTCACTGTATTTGATTAATTTCAGCCGATTAGGTCTTCCAATACTGACGATATAACATGCCAAATTAAAATATCTATGTACAGCGTTAATCTTGGCAAATGCATTAAAGAAAATGAGCACATCATCTAGGAGTCACAGCTTCTTAACTGACAGAATGACTACTTTGAATAGGAGTAGCTAAGTGATGCAACAATAACTTGGAAGTATAGAAATAAATGAAGGCGGCCGAGCCCGAGTCCACAGTATTGCAATATTACTCAACGACAAAATATTATCGGAGAAGTCTCTATTTTACGGTCTATTTGGATCAAGAATTTTTGTAAAATTTTTTGAAGAAAATTAAACATTTACTAACATTAGATATGAATTTTCCTCCCACATTCATATGAGAATCTTCCAATCTTTAGTATAGTGATATCTTTTTTATCAGAGTTGAAATAGATAAATTTCTCTACTATTCGTATAGTATGATTATGTTCTTTGGAGTTGAAATAAATAAAATGATAATTACCGTCTTTTAAAAAAAAATAGACATTAATAGATAAGTCTCATAATCCCCACATGGTAGTATGATCTCATATTTCAATGACTCCATATATTATATAATTAACAAAAAAACTATAGTCAGATACTCAATTATATTTATTTGAATAGTTGAGAATTTTTCTACTCTTATTTAAATAGAAATGTCTAATTACATGAATGAAAATGATAAAAGATCTTTGGTTCAATTTATTTAGGATAAATCATCGAGCTAGCAAGCAAGCCCTGACTGATGTGCACTGAGGCTGGAGGTAGCTAGACTTTACGAGCGGTAGAAAAAAATAGACGGCCAATTCATATGTGAAACAGCGTGCTGCATAAAACCACATCCACCGCACAACGTCAGTGCTCGTCGGGGCCAACTAGCCACAGACCATAAACCATACACCAGTACACCACCATACCACTTGCACACAACCAAAAAAAAAGCTCTGTTCGTTTCGACCATGGCCTAGAGCTGCGTATAAAGCCTACACCGCACCTCTCTCACAATCTCATGCACCATTGCACCACCTCCACTAAAGAAAAGGAGAGTAAGTAAAGCCCCAAATGGCCGCACAGGAGGGCGCCGGACACCCGCTGAGGTGGCGCTACGGCGACGTCGACGACAGCAACTTCGCGGTGCACGGCCGCGGCATCCCGCTCCTCGTCGGGCTCCTCTTCCTCGTCGTGCTCTTCGTCGTCCTCTGTCTGTACCTGCGCTGGGCGCGCAGCCGTCACAGACCCCGCGAGGCCAGCTCCTCATCGTCGTCCTCCGTGGCCGCCCCTCCCTCCATACCCGGGCTCGACGCTGACGCGATAGGCGGCCTGCCGGTGACGCTGTACCGGCCAGCGGCAGAGATGCCAGCGGCGGCGGGGGAGGGGGAGGAGGCAGCGCAGTGCTCAATCTGCATCAGCGCGCTGGTGGAGGGCGAGAAGGTGAAGGCGCTGCCGCCGTGCGGCCATTGCTTCCACCCGGCGTGCGTCGACGCGTGGCTCCGGTCGCAGCCCAGCTGCCCGCTCTGCAGGAACTTTCTTGCCGCGGCGGCCAGGCCGCTCGTGGGAACCGACACCGTGTGACGACACGGCCGGCACGGCATAAACGACTGCCCTCTAGCGCGCGGGAGAATGACAGGTGGGGCCCAGCTGTGCTGTAAGCCGTGCGCGGCCAGGAGGATCGTGTTCGTACATGTAGCGCCTAGCTAGCAGCTAGTTCACATATAGCCGCACCAGAACTGCCCATCATTAATTAACACGCCACTTATGAGTTATGGCCGTGTTGACCGTTTCATGTCTCATGGGCCGCAGGAATGTCTGCCATAAATGTACATTCTATACAAAATTCTCTCCTGCTATCACATTAGATAACATTTATTTGATATGTTCTATATTATAATTTGATAATTCTAATTTAGATCTTATACATAATAGCTAAATAACTCTAGCAGTTATGGTGATCACTGTGAAGTGGGCTGAGCTATATAGCATTCTCTTTTTTTTAGAGAAGATGGGGTATACGGTGCCAAAGGTGGGTCCAACAAGCAGTTTTTAGCTTTCTGTTGCATTAAGGAGGTGGTGGGAATCTAGAAATCTGGTATATTATAACCGTATGGTGTTGTTTTGGTGCAGGTGCTTTAAATTCTTGCTAAATAAAGTGTACTACTTGTTGTGATGTGCTATCTCTCTCTGTCTATGTTTGTTTTGTTGTGTTGTAAGTAACCAGCAATGATTGTTCTATGTGTGAGACATATGACTCCAATTAGACATACGTTCTCATGCATACATGTATTTGTAAGAAATTAGTTTCAAACTCGGACCATTCTTTTGCTAAAATCATAGGACCGTTCTGCTGTGCATTTGATGCTAAAATTTTCATCATAGATATTTCATTTCTATGTCAACGTCTATATGAATCTCATGTGTTTCAATTTTTAGTGTCAGGTTCTATTTTTCAGTTTCTACAATTAGCCCCAATATCTTTAAAATTCCATCAATTGAATCGCTTCTGTTGAATAGTAATTAGTTGCGCTAACCAAATATTACTAACACTCTTCAAAAAGTTTAATGATAGTTAGAACCGTTAAACATAGCATTAATCTAGCACCTGATATGGCGCCAAATAATGAGGGAACCGCCACGTGGCGTTTAACTTGCGCAACGAACAATAATGGCACGAGTGGCCACCAACTTGGCCACGGACTCTTATTTTTTTTTATATACACTGTCTTAAAAATATAATTTTGAATTGAAAAAATTATATATTATAATATTATAAAATTTTTATAACAAATATACTTATATAATTTATTATGACTAATTTAGATATTTATAAGTATATTAGTAGATAAAATTAGAAAATTTTGATTTTCTCCGGTCAAAAAACAACAATCCTTTTGACGGTAGGGAGTAGTATTTTTGGTTGCTAGTTACATCACAAGTCTCATACTCTTATCAACGGATCAGGATTGTCTGACTTAATAAAAAGGTCGAGCAGTCTCAATTTTACTACAGGATTTGCGGAAATTGGAATGAAATGACAAGAACGAGATACGTAAACTTAAAAAGTTTTCAAATTTTAGATTGACATATAACAAAAATTGAGATGATTAATCATGTCACAAGAAATTTTAATCTTTTTTACTTAATTTGATTTGGATTATTAATTTATGATATATCTAAATCGTGTAAAAAACATGTGTCTTTTGATTTTTAAGGCTAGGAATAGAGATCCCTCGTCAATATTGAGTGTGTCCCACATTAAAAAATGAATTTATTTTGAAAGCAAGTGAGAGAAGATGCCCTGAAATAATTTTTTTTCTTTTTTGATTTCTGTATGATCAAATTGTATATAATTTTTATTTTATAATCTATGTATTAATCTAATTCAAATTAGATCTTGATTATACTTAGAAAATTATAACTCTTTGAATTATGTTCATATAAAGACCAATCATAATCTATATTCGATTTTGGATTTAAAAATTATTTATGTTTTACTGAAATCATCAATTCTAATAAATATCTAATTTACTCGAGAGCCCGTGCGAGGAGTCTTACCTAAGAACTTTTGTATTGGAGTGATGGGTGTTTCGGGTGATGTTTCAAACGCGTGACACAAAATATATTCAGAATATTCTTCTGGAGAGTTTGCTCAGACGCTGATGCATTAGATTCAATCTAGTGTGTCATTCAACAAAATGACTTAGTTGACAAAAATTTGAAAGATATGAGACAAGGTTGTTGAAATCGAGAGATGTGGGATTTCAATAAAAATTAAGAGTAAAAATAGAAAAAATAGACGTTAAATCTATAATACCTAAAAGATTGATCCCAAAAACTTGCTCCTCATCGCACCACCTCACCCTTTTTACCTCAGTTGTTCGATCGGTTCCGTTCGCGCTGCGATCGTTCCACGTCCGTACCGTCCGTTGCTTTTCCCTGCTTCGGATCTGCTCGGAAGCGTCCCCAAAACCCACATCCGCTCGGCTCCGTCCCTAAAATCGTCACCGTCGCAACTCCTCCCACCTGGAGAGCAGCCTCATCGCGCGCTTCGCCGGATCCGCGCCACTGGGGTAGCGGCAGCGGCGGAGCGCTGCGGCAGCCACGCTGCGTCGGCGGCGGCGGGTGGGTGGCGACGGCCTCGTTGTAGGCGTCGGCGCAGGCGCAGAAGTAGCCGCACCGGTGTGGCGGCGGCCGAGCGTTGCGGCAGCCACAGTGCGTCGGCAGCGGCGGGGGGGCGCGGCGACGGCGCAGGCGCGGAAGCAGCGGCATTGGCGTGGCGGCGGCCGAGCGTTGCGGCAGCCACGGTGCGTCAGCGGCGGCGGCAGGGGGTGCGGCGACGACGCAGGCGCGGAACCAGTGGCACCGGTGTGGCGGCGGCGGAGCGCTGCGGCAGTTTATTCCGTGTTGTGGCCGCCCGTCAGCTATGCTTTGGCATTGCGTGGCTTTCGCTTTCGTCGCCAGCACCGTCGATGGCTGATCCAGCTCTCCGTTCTTCCACTCCTCTCCCACCTCCATCAAAGAAGCGAAGCGGCCCTTCACGTCACCCGCCGAGCTGGATCTCCAAAACCACCACGCGTGCACGAGCTCCTCTGACGCCTGGCTCCCCTCCATACCCACCAATTGGAGGTAGATCCGGACTTGGTAAGTATTTATTGGTCTCACATTTCTCTAATCCGGGAGCAATCTTTCTTTCTCATTTAATCATGTTCGTGTATGCGTCCATGAGTGGATTGAATTAATTGCAAATTTGTTTATTGTAACGAATGTAACCTGTATTGTAAACTATTGCAGTTTACGCATAAATTCTGTAACTATTTTGGTTAGCTCGTACTCCAGAGATAACTGATCAGCCAGTCTAAATGGTCTAATTGTTCCGGATGAATTTTACAGATTTGTTATAGATAATTTTTCTGCTTAGTTTGAGGCATGATGGAATGGCTTATGACTAGAGCTTATATTCTTGCAACTATTTTTATTTATTCTGTTGTACTAGCAGCAAAACTTGTGAGGGAAGTGTTAATTTGTTGTGAGTTGGGGTCTTAGATCACACATCTCAAGTGGCAAAACGGGAATTTGAGGAATGACATCTGACAGATGCTAATTTGTTCTGTCATCACAACTTGGAACATTTGGAAAGGATTGCCCCGTCTACCAGTTTAATTTTGGCCACTCATTGTGTTTGTTTACTTAACTAATTCCTTATGCAGATGAAAAATTCTTGCAACATAATCCTATGCAGATTGCTTTGTTATACTCACTTTCTGAGGTTGCTCCCTAGAAACTCTTGGTTTGTAATTTCTGATTGAGATGGTGGTAAATGTGATTTGCAGGGCCCTTGATCTAATTCTGCTTATGCTCTTGAGAAATGGCCATTTCAAGCAGACATTTCCAGTCTTCAAGCAGCACAGACAATGAAAAGAAGTACCAGGGTATCGCGGCCTCACTCATCGTGTGCCTCGCCGGATCCGCGCTGCCGCAGCCTCATCGCGCGCCATGCCAGATCCGCGCTGCCGTAGCCTCATCACGCGCCTCGCTGGATCTGGGCCGCTGTGCCGCATCGCATTTCGCCATGATGACCACGACTTCTTCTTCGACAACCCAGTCAACGGCTCGACATTCGACCTCCTCCACGGCCACGTCCCGTCGACCGAAGTCGGCTTCAACCACGACAACTACATCGACCACAACTACCACAACAGCTACGTCAACCACGACAACTCCGTCGACCACACGACGGGTTTTGGTCGGCGAGTCCACGGGCTTCGATGACTACTACTTTGCGTCGTGACCATTGCTGCCTCCCCGCTGGTCGTTGCTCCTTTGGACCACGACTAGGGGTTGGGGGGCGGGGTGTTAGGATTAATGAAGCTTGAGGTCAAATTGGCAGACAGCATGATCCAATCATGTCTCTATTGATTTCTTGGACATGATTTTGCACTATCCATCTGGTGAGAGATATCAATACTTCTTGTCAAGAATTGATTCATTTGGAGGCTACCTAATGTGAGAATAAACTATTATGTTGTCAAATACTCTCATGGTTAACTGATTGTTATCCCTTTTGTAATCATTTTATCAATAGCTAATACATGGATCTTTTGATCACAGGCTTACTTAGCAAAACTTCCCAATAACCTCTTGGCCAAAGCGTCTCTTGCAAAGAACACAAAGCAAATAAGCAGTTCATGCAGCATTAGAGATGTTGTATTAGAGGTGAAACTACTTAAAGCAGTTATCAACATTTATATCCTATTCTAGGTGCTACAACAACTACCTCGTGTGATTTCTTCCCTGGATGCTTATATGGACAGTAGTTTGCAAAGATGAGCTTCCCAATTTCATTCTGTTTAATGAGAAGTTTCAGGTCGACAATTTTATTAACTTCGTGCAGAACTTTCACAAAAGTTTGCCGCCTTGCAGAATTTAACCAACTAATTGAGTTGAACATGTCCTACAATATCACCTCTAGTAACTTTTTTTTAAATACTATGCAGTGCTTATCAAATTAAGACTGTCATACAGCTCTTATCAAACATGGAGAATTCTCAGCTGAGGTCTATGTTACCTACCACTCGGTTACAGAAACAAAATAGGGATCCTAAGCTTGGAGAAATCAAAGTCGAATGATGCATTCCCTGAAGGTTTATTATACTCTTTGGATAAGAACAGTTCTTCGAAATGCCCTTTGATCTAATCTTATTTGGTACATTGACTTTTGCAAATACTCTTGAAACTCTTGAAACGTACAAATTGTATTTGTATTGTATAGATATTGTGTTTGTCCTCCACTTATGTATCTGCTTTGCGTACTTACTCAATGGTTTAAGATTCTATTATGCCGTGCAATTTCCATAGTGGTATCCATAAGAAAATAATTTGGTGGCTTCCCCTGTTACTTTTCCCCCATTTTGGGATTTTACCCATCAGATAGCAATCTTTGGTATTAATCCATCCGATGCTGGGCATGTGCATCTTTTAATCTAGACTTAAAGGCTGGTTTGTTTCATCCTGGTCTGGTCTGATAAATTGAGATATGCAATTGGTGTTCTTTGAAATTGGCGCATGTAATTCAGAAGTGCCAATAGAAGGCAGGTCTTCTCATTTTCTCACTATCTTTTGAAATCTACAAGAGCCTGGTGCTTATATTATCTTTGCTCCATTTCTGTGAACATTGTTCTGGTACATACACCTTTAACCTTACAAATCAAGTATTAAGCAGAAAATTTAGTGGTTGCTAATGTTGAACCTGTTTATCTAAATTTTGATTAGTTTTGCATATTTACTCATATCATCTTATGCTCTTGGCAAGTTCTTCATTCTGTATTCTAAAGTTTATACATGATTATTTTCCTTCTAATCGTAATATATATGCAGATAATTTAATCACTTATCTAGTAAAGGCTCCCTCAAAGTTATTAAAATGTCCTATCTATTCAAGTTGCGCAGTGGTGGTTCTACGGAGAAAAGTTTGACCCTAGAAGAACAACAAAAAAAAATAAGGACACTATCTTGCCTTTCGATCTATGCTTGATTCTTTCAAAATATTTTCTCTTAAGGTCCCCTCGCTATTCTGTTTTTTGAGCAGATAAATGAAGTCTGCAAGGAGCTTGGAGAACATTCATGAACAGCAATACAATGTTTCCTTTCGGATGTCACAATATCGAGATTTCTTCAAGCAAGATACTGGAATGAGTAGAAAGCAATGAAATCAGCTGTTAAGTGGCGGCTAGAGTATATGCCAAAAACAATTCATTGGGTATGTTTGGTTCAATTCAATCCATCTGTTCATGTTCAATTGAGGCTCCATGATGATATGGGCAGTACAGAGAGCAAATTAATCGAAACATTAGAGATGAAGTCATGTTTTACAAGTTTACTTATAAGCCACTTGAAAGTTTGATATAGTTGGAATAATCATAGCTATTGCATGCAATATTTTGCTACAAATTAAAGAATTCATATCTGGTAGGTTTCTTGCATTTCCAGTTTGCAATATAAAGTAAGCTTTTCATTCTTTCAATCATCAGGAAGATGTTGCACATGAAGCAGAGACAGGAAAGATATATGGGGCGGACCATCAGGACAAAATTGAAAGAACTGTTTTTATATTGACGCCCGGACTAGAAGTTAGTTCTGACTTGCTCTAGAGAAAGTTCTGAACAGAATCACATCCAGACTATAAGATTCTTAACACAGTATCTTTTGCTTCCTTATAGAAACATTTTAAATTATTCTCCATTAAATATACCTAATGACTAATATACTGTAAGATCATACTGGCATGTTATAATCCAATTAAATGTGGTAAAACTGAACTGTTAAATTGACGATTCTGAGTCATTCTAATATATGATGACTTAAAATCATTGGACTGCTAGTACAATTAGCACATCAAAAACTAAGTATCCAGTTAGCACATCAAAAATTAAATATCTAAATTTTTTAGTATCTAATTTTATGCATTTTATTTTGAATTGCAACCCAACACAAAATCAATATGTTCGTCCCATAAACTTTCACGCGGTAACATGCGGGCCACTCGCTAGTTAATCTTGTTACCAGGCCATGCAATGTCATATTTTGCCGTGTAAGTTCACTACAAATTTAGTATGGGTGTCAGAAATAATAATTTGATGATTAGACTTGAGACATCTCGTTATTTCTCATCGAGATAGATTGGATTTGGGATATTGCCTCAAAATTTAAGTGCAATACTTTAAAATTGAATGATGCAAGAGCACGTTATTCCTGACACATTGGATCCTAGAGATAGAACTATAATTTTTTTTTTTAACTTTTAGATCCCAGACAAGTTGTTGTTGTGAACTACACTAATCACCTACTGCTATTACACTCTATACTGGACACGTCAATAGAAGTTTCTAGGTTGAGTCCAGTGGGTAAGTAGGTTTTTTAGAAAAATATTTTGAGTATATTTTGTATCACATATACAAAACATCATCTGAATTATATCAATTCTAATGCAAAAGATTCTGAGGAGACTTCTGATATAGGTCCAAGTGCGAAGCATTTTTTTAAGCCTCAAACATTCTAATGCATTGACGTTTAGGTGGTGTTTTGTGTGGGATTATGCATAAAATATTTTATATGATAATATGTTGTATTATATGATTATTAATGATTAAATAATTATCAAAATTAAATTCGGAATACAATAATAACAAAATAAAAAAAATTAAATTCTAATTTTTGACAATTTTTTGCCAAAAAAATATTTTTTTGATACTTGGAAACAGTAGAAAACAGTAATTTTTTTGGGTCTAGAAACAGTAGAAAACAATAAATTTTTTTTTGACGTTAAGTTTTTTATTTAAATAGTAATTTTTTAATTTAACAGTGGTGAAAATAAAAATTTAGATATAAATCTCTTACTATTTAAAAAAATAAAATGGTCACTGACATGTAGCCTCTAAAATTGTTCAGACTCATTTGTTATTAAAGGTGGATAATTAATTTTACGGTGCGTGCGGCACACGAAACGAGTGCACTCACACAAATTCACGTGTTTTGAGGGGCTTGCATCTGACGCGTTGTTTTGCGCGTCGCACTATTTTACTCCTCACTCACTCACTGACTTGTGGGCCCACCTGTCAATATTAATTGCAAGACTGGTTGAGATGCACAGCAAACGAAACGTAGAGCCCACAAATCGCATCATCAAGCGTCATTATTTGCTTTAACACAAATACTACGTGCACCCGAGCCCTGGTGAGACCCACCTATCAGGTCTGCGGACAGCCACTGCTTGATGAGGGACCTACGTGTAAATTAAGTGCTGATTGGAGCGCCTGAAGTGGCCACCGCCTTAGAAGTTTGTCCCATTTTGTGATAAGACTCGCTATCACGAATAGAGTCACCATGGCACCATGTATTATTTAATGGGAGAAGATTAATTTTTATCCGTCTTCCTGATGTCCATGATTATGTTCTCTCCAATTGGACATTCGATCTGATCCGTGTTCACCGAAAATATTCGCTGTGTCGAAAGATAACGTTAATAAATAATAATAAAATGGCTCTTGATCCTTTTTCCTCTGAAATGGAGACAGGACGGATCATGGAGTTATCAAATCGCAGAAACAATCTGCAAGTCTGCATGCTAAAAGCTACTTACAAAAAAATTTTACTTTTGCTGATTCAAACATTGTGGATCAAATTTATTGTCCTTGGATTATTAAAGACATAGGCCCAAAAAAATTGGAAAGACATGTTGAACGCTCCTAGCTTAAAAAAAAAATGTTATGCACTATACATGAGGGTTCAAGTTCCTGATGCTAATTAGCTTGGTACCATCTGTAACCAGAGATCCTGGCCTGTACTAAGAGATCCCAACCTACATCAGGAGAGTTGAGACTGACCGGTATTAGCTATGTTAGAGCACTGCACCACTCAGAAAACGGAACTTGGACCCTCTCGACCACGACACTTTTACACACTAACAAGTGTTACACTACTGGTTTTGCTGATTCATATACCGGATGCGTCCTATACGGCTAGAAAATTGTAGCACAAGTTATTGAGAAATCTATTTGTTATTTTCACCAACACCCTAGCACAAGTCGGGAGTATTTTATTTTCAGCCCATGAAAATTTCCCTAAAGAAAAACTTATAATCCAATGTAAAAGCCCATGACGGAGTATTTATAACAGTCTCGGCCTTGTTGTAGACTGGGCCAGATAAATAGATTTACGAGTCCTGATATTACTTTGGTATGGCCTTGGACTCTGCGTTTATGTAAGAAGACCATGTTTTCTCAAATCTCCCATGTATCTGCTTTCGAGTAACTGGACATTGCAATGCTGCGACACGCTATTATATATGTTAGTGTTAGTCCCGAACAACTTTAACCCTTTTGCAGTTTTGATCTGCCCTAGGTTTGCACTGCCATGGCACGCACACATATAGATGCACCCCCACAAGTGCGCAACGCTTGCTAGACACCAACAAACGCCCCGTTCTCTCGTTGTATCCAGATTCACTATTGTGCAGTATAAATTATATGTGCATACAGAGTCGTGTTATAAAAAAAACAACACTCTACACGGTGAAAAATAAAAATAATTTTTTATTTTGTTTTTTCGATTATAGATTAATCTTGACGATCCATATCGATTGTATTTGCTTCGCTGCTGTTACAATTATAGTGGATCCTGATGTTCTCCCACATCCATATGTTTGTGCCTTCCATATTACGTCTTTTTCCCTCCCAACTTTGGATACTCTTAAAGCTATACAAATTTTACAAGTCAATTCATCCAATTTACATTTGACCAAGATTCAATAACATTATAGCATTTGTAAAGCAAGGGGAAAAAAGGCAAAAATCATCTTACTAACAAAGCATATAACCTGGAAGTATCATTGAATAGCATCACAATTACTTACAGCCGTCCAGGCCTGGACAAAATCCTGGTGTAAAGCATCAGGTTCCACACGTCCGGCACGCCGGGGAGGCACCAGTGGATGCAGTCGGCGTACGTGCCCGGGTCGGCCTGCTGCTCCGGCGTGAGAACCTTGCCCTGCCGTATGGTGTGCACGGACGTGTGCGCGTCCTTCCGGAACTCCGACATGGTGGTGATGTCCACGAACGTGACGCGCGCAGTGGCGGCGGCCCGGGAGGCGTTGGACGCCGCCTGGAACAAGTCCCAGTCCGTGCCGAGGTACAGCGGGCCATTCCAGTTTAGTAGCGGCGTCGTCTCGGCGGCACACCGGCTTCCGCTCGGGTGCCCCCACACTTCTGGGCTGTTTCAGAGAAATAAATTAGTAGTACATTTTTTCATTAAGTACAGCCATATTGATTTGGATTTAAGCGTGGTAGTTGATTCGTTGACCCAATGCTAAATCAAAAAAAAGTCAATCAGAACACGCTACGTCGCTACGACAACAGAACTGGAGGTAATAACTATCTATTCAGATTTCAGATAAACCTTGTCATGATTTATAAAAAGAACTGGTTGGATCGTGTATTCGTGGACCATTTCAATGAGTAAAAAAAAAAAGATATGATTTTCTACGTTTTTAAATTGATCGACATTTTTCGGATAGAAACTGAACAAAGAAAGGCTTGACTGGCAGCTCTCGGTCATTGCCCCATAATTACGTCACTTGACACATCAAAATAGTGTTCTTCGCGAGAGAGAGAAGGTGAACATCAATAATTTAATTCTACGCAATAATTTGTCAGTGTAGTTGAGTCAATAATTTAGTGGCAATACATATTTCCGATGTGCAATTAAGTTAAACTATTCTACTTATTTCCGTTTTGAGAGTTATTGAACTAATTTCTAAACAAGAGATTTGGGTGAGGAAAATGATTTACTACTGAATTATATAAACATGAATTTTGTGAGTACATTTAAGAGCCTGTTTTTTCATGGAATTACATATAAGAAGTGGTTTATTAACTTCTTTCTTTGCGCACATGAGAACCTACAAGATCCTAAAATTTCGTTCACGGGACAAGTACAGATCTTAAAATGATGCACAAGGGACATGCTGTTCTCTTCCAATTCGAAAATACGGTAAATTGATGTTGATCATTGACACATCATAGGTTATGACTGGCAATAGCCAAAGAAATAAGATATATAGTGGGAAGTTTCCATCTTGTGTTATCATGCACAGTTGCACACCCATGTGAATGTGATCGCGCAGTCCAGAAGCACACATATATTACAATACTGCAACATGCATTGGTTCAAGCTTGAAAACTTCTGCATTTGGTGGTTAGCACTTTGGTTGGCACCAAGTCGCCTGTGATCTGATGCATATTCTCGACTGGCTAATGCATGTCCTTTGACTCTTTGAGAAACTAGAAGAAAGACAGATGCTATTCATATAAAAATTGTGTTTCCTTTTTTCCTTTTTGTTTAAGTTCCATTTCGGAGATTTTAAATTTGTGTTAGGAAGTGACTGCTGAAAAAATTTCTCATAGAAATTGGGAAGAGTGGTTTAAATTTTTTAGTGCTTTGCAATTCAAAATGAGTTTAATTTTCTTTGACAAACCACTTATACTGTACCTTGTTGGGAATGACTTAAGTTTCTGATAATTTTAAACTGAAATCCTTCCAAACGGGATCTAAGACTGGTCAGATTCCTTGGAGCCATTTGATCAATTCTCAAATGGCTAGCATCGGAGCAAACAAGAAATTCTAAACATCTCGCGAGAACTTTCAGATGTCTTATTCTATTTGAGAGGACTTAATTTATATTAAAAATGACTCCTCAGAGAAAATAGGGGAGAGAGACTTAGATTTCTTAGTTTAAAATGTGTTTAATCTTCTTTGTGAAATCTCTTCTAAAACACTTTGTTTAGGAAGATTTAAGTTTCTCACAATTTTAAGTTGAAATTAGAACTCTCTCAAATAAAATCTTAATTTCAACCTGCCTTGGTTATGAATGATAATTTTTTTGGAACATCGTAAAGCCGTGTCGTTGATGTCATTTGTATGATATAGGGGAGCTAATCTAACGGCTAAGTTAAATTGTTATAGAAATTGTTGGGATATGACTCTATCTCCTAATCCTATTCTATCTCCTATCTCCTAATCATATTCTATCTCCTATCTCCTAATCCTAATCTATCTTCTATTCCTTTTGGCCTATAAATAGGCACCCCATGTACTCTGTAATTTTGAACCATAATATTGATTTGTTTCTTCGTGGTTTTT
Organism: Pharus latifolius; assembly: GCA_019359835.1. Lineage (NCBI taxonomy): Eukaryota > Viridiplantae > Streptophyta > Magnoliopsida > Poales > Poaceae > Pharus > Pharus latifolius. The sequence goes on along the minus strand of CM033323.1, from coordinate 9,538,150 downwards.
TCCCTTTCACCTTGAAGGGGTTTTTCCACGTTAAATCCTGTGTCACTTTCCTAACAAGTGGTATCAGAGCTTTCATCCAACGGCCCTGATTCACGGTTCCATATTTCGCAAAAATCTAAGCCATCCACACAAAAAACCCTAACCTTCCACAAATTTCCATCTAGCCGCCGACGCCTTTCCACTTCACGTGATCTGCTATTTTTTCAGGGATTTTTCGATCTAAGTTCCTGATTTTCACTTTGTCATTATGACTGCAAAATTTGACATTGCGAAGTTCGATGGCAAGATCAGTTTTTCTATCTGGCAGGTACAGATGAAGGCAGTTCTCACACAGCTCGGTGTCCGGAAAGCTCTTCTGAAAAAACCAGACAAAGTGGATGAAAGTGAGTGGGAAGAACAGGATCAGAAAGCTTTGTCTGCCATGCAACTCAGCTTGTCTACAGATGTTCTACGCGAAGTCATTAAAGAGGAAACTGCCGCCTCCTTGTGGACGAAGTTGGAGACGTTATACATGAAGAAAAGTCTTGCCAACAAATTGCGCCTTAAAGAACGTCTGTACACTATTCACATGGCAGAAGGTACCTCGATTCAGTCTCATCTCAGTGAGTTTAATTCTATCATTGTGGACCTTGAGAGTCTAGATGTGAAAATTGAGGATGAAGATAAGGCTATTTTGTTGGTTGTCTCTTTGCCTGCTACCTTTAAACATTTTAAAGAAATTATGCTTTATGGCAGTCATGATACCCTCAGTTTTGAGAACGTTAAATCAAATTTGTTGTCTAAGGAGAAATTTGATGTTGACCCTCATTCCAGTGGAAAGGGTGAGAGTTTAATTGTTAGAGGTAGATCTAATCAATCAGGCAGGTCAAATAGATCAACGTCTAGGTCTAAATCCAGATGTCGTAAATCCAACACCTTTTGCCGTTATTGTAAATCAAATACTCATGATATTTCCCAGTGTGATAAATTGAAAAAAAAAGAAGAGAAAAAGAAAACATATTTGGAAAAATCTGCTGAGGCTAGCATTGTTGACAGTGATAGTGGAGAAGCACTCATGGTCACTACTGATATTGAGAAACGCATGTCTTGGATTCTTGATTCAGCTTGCACCTTTCATATTTGCTCACATAGAGAGTGGTTTTCTGATTATACTCTTGCAACTGGTGCTGTTACTATTGGTGATGAGTCTCCACTTGAAATTGTTGGAATTGGTTCCGTTCAGATCAAAACTCATGATGGCACCTTTCATACCCTTACAAATGTTCGCCATGTCCCTCAAATGAGGAGGAATCTTATTTCTTTGGGCACCTTAGAAGCTATGGGTTATAAGTATACCGGTGACAATGGTGTTCTTAAGATTTCTCTTGAAAACCGTGTTATTTTAAAAGCCAGTCGTGTGAACAACCTTTATTATTTGCAAGGTTCCACAGTTACAGGTACTGTAGCTGTTTCTATTGCATCCAACACCTCTAATACCAAGCTGTGGCATATGCGCTTGGGCCATATGAGTGAAAAAGGTATGCATCTTTTGCACAAGAAAGGTCGTTTACATGATATTGGCAAACTTGAGTTCTGTGAACATTGTGTTTTTGGCAAACAAAAGAGGGTTAGTTTTGCTACTTCAACTCACCAGAGTAAAGGTATTCTTGACTATATTCATTCTGATCTTTGGGGTCGTTCTCCTCATCCTTCTATTGGAGGTTGTGAATACTTTATTTCTTTCATTGATGATTTCTCTCGCAAAGTTTGGGTCTACTTCTTAAAGCATAAGAGTGATGCTTTTTCTACTTTCAAGTCTTGGAAAGCTTTGGTAGAAAATCAGACTGGCAGAAAAATTAAGAAATTGAGAACTGACAATGGGTTGGAATTTTGTAGTGGTGAGTTTGATACATTTTGTGCTGATCATGGTATTGCTAGACATTTGACTGTTCCAGGTTCACCTCAGCAGAATGGACGTGCAGAACGTATGAATCGCACTCTTCTGGAAAGGGCCCGTTGCATGCTATCCAATGCTGGCTTATGGGAAAAGCATGGCTTTTGGGCAGAGACTGTTGCTACAGCTGCTTACTTGATTAATCGCTCTCCCAATTCAGCGATTGATTTTCAGATTCCAGAAGAGGTATGGTCAGATAAACCAGTTGATTATTCAAATCTGAAAATTTTTGGTTGTCCTGCATATGCTCATGTCAATGATGGAAAACTAGTTCCTAGAGCTAAAAAATGCACTTTTCTTGGCTATGGTTCTGGTGTCAAAGGGTATCGTTTATGGTGTGCTGATTCTATGAAAGTGATCATTAGTCGTGATGTTACTTTTGATGAAAGTTCCTTATGTTCCACCGGAGGTGTTTCTGTTAGTGGTACTTCATCCACAAATGCATCTGAAACTGTTATTCCTACAAGCAACCCAACTTTTGAGGTCAACGTACCTGTTCATGTTGATTCTACTGGTTGTTCTTTTACACAGTCAGTTTCTGATTCTCAGCCTCCTATTTCTAATGATCATTGCATTGTACGAGATAGACCTAGACGAACTACTCAATTGCCAGCTAGATATCATGACACTGATGATATTGCCAATTATGCTTTCATTACTGCAAATGATGCTAATGAAATATTTGAGCCTTCTTCTTATTCAGAAGCTATCTCATGTGATAATTCCTCAAAGTGGCTAACTGCTATGAATGAAGAAATTGCGAGCCTTCACAAAAATCATACATGGGCTTTGGTAGAGCTTCCAAAAGGTAAAAAATCTTTAAAGTGCAAATGGCTTTATAAGAAGAAGGATAGACTTTCTGGAGTTGAACCTGCAAGGTGGAAAGCCCGGTTAGTTGTAAAAGGTTTTGAACAAAGGGAAGGTATTGACTTTAATGAGGTATTTTCTCCTGTTGTTCGTCACTCATCAATTCGGGTTATGCTTGCTATTGTTGCTTTATTTGACTTAGAATTAGAGCAACTTGATGTTAAAACTGCTTTTCTTCATGGAGATTTAGAGGTGGAGATTTATATGACACAACCGGAAGGTTTTGTTGTTCCCGGTAAGGAGCATTTAGTTTGTCGTTTGAATAAATCCCTCTATGGTTTGAAACAAGCTCCAAGGCAGTGGTACAAGAGGTTTGACTCGTTCATGATTACTCATGGTTATTCTCGAAGCAATTATGATCATTGTATTTACTCTAAGCAGTTTCCAAATGGATCTTTTGTGTATCTACTGCTCTATGTTGATGATATGCTTATTGCTTCTCATGACAAGTCTTTGGTTGCTCAGTTGAAGGCTCAACTTAGTCAGGAATTTGAGATGAAAGACCTTGGACCAGCAAAGAAAATTCTTGGGATGGAAATTCAGCGTGATCGCCAAGCTGGTACTTTATTTCTATCTCAGAAAGGTTATATTGCGAAAGTTCTTGAAAGGTATAGTCTCAGTAATTGCAAGCCTGTCTCTACGCCGTTTGCTTCACATTTTAAATTATCTTCAAGTCAATGTCCTACCAATGAAGAAGACAAGGACTATATGTCTCATGTACCGTATTCCAGTGCTGTTGGCAACCTTATGTATGCTATGATCTGTACAAGGCCTGACTTGTCTCATGCTGTTAGTGTGGTTAGCAGATTTATGCATAATCCTGGTAAGGAACATTGGAATGCAGTTAAGTGGATTCTTCGTTATTTGAAAGGTACTTCTGACTATGGCTTGATGTTTGAAAAGAAATTGGTGAAGACAAATAATGTTATTGGGTTTGTTGATGCTGATTATGCTGGTGATCTTGATAAGAGGAGGTCTATTTCTGGCTATGTATTCTCTCTATGTGGTTCTGCAGTGAGTTGGAAAGCTTCATTACAATCTATAGCTGCTCTTTCTACTACTGAAGCAGAGTATGTCGCAGCTACGGAAGGTGTTAAAGAAGCTCTTTGGTTGCAAGGTTTGGTTTCTGAACTTGGTATTCCACAGGATGTCAATACTGTTTATTGTGATAGCCATAGTGCTATTTGTTTGACCAAGAATGATATGTATCATGCCAAGACTAAGCACATTGATATCAAGTACCACTTTATCCGCGATGTTATTGCTGAAGGCAAGATTGTTGTGGGAAAGATACATACTGATGATAATCCTGCAGACATGCTTACAAAGCCATTATCTAATACCAAGTTCAAGCATTGTCTTGACTTGGTTGGTATTCGCGGAGTTTGAAACTCTTCGGGTTTTATGAGAAACATTTCTTTCATAGATTTAGAGTCAAGGGGAGATTTGTTGGGATATGACTCTATCTCCTAATCCTATTCTATCTCCTATCTCCTAATCATATTCTATCTCCTATCTCCTAATCCTAATCTATCTTCTATTCCTTTTGGCCTATAAATAGGCACCCCATGTACTCTGTAATTTTGAACCATAATATTGATTTGTTTCTCCGTGGTTTTTTCCCTTTCACCTTGAAGGGGTTTTTCCACGTTAAATTCTGTGTCACTTTCCTAACAGAAATCATGATCATATAATTAATACAACACATCAGTGATGCATTCTTGTTTTCCCTCAAACTATGTTCGTATTTTAGTTTGTGATTTAACGCCTGAGAGCCCAGCTATTGGACGACACTAGTCATCAGTCCATATATTTGCACGGATTAGTGATTTCAATAATTTTTTAAATTATATTGTGATTAACATAAATATACATATATGTAAAACCAAAATCCAATAATAGAAAGTCAAAAATAAAAACTCTTAATGAAAAGAAAGCATTATAAAGATAACCGTCATTCAAGTAAATTTGTATCAATGTAATAGTAATGTCAGCAAACTTCATGGAAAGAGTAAGAACAACCAATATGTATGGATTAGAATATATATATCTAATGAAATTTAAATTAGAAACTAAAAGAAAGAAAAAATAGATATTTATGTCTATATTTATTTTATCAAGATTATAAGGTGTTTCAATTTTTCATCATCTAAATCCCAGGACCATTGTTTTACAAACCTACAGACAACAACACAAAAGCATTGATGGAAATTTTAAAGAATATTTTAAGATACGCAATTTTTAAGAAAAAGATCGGTTTTTTTGTCAAAGAGACTATACTAGTTTGCAGTATATCAAAGATATGACTACAATTGAAGCAATCAAGAAGTGCTCAGGAACTTTCATGACCTGTTTTGTTAACTAAGCCGAGAATTCAAGAAAGAACACGACAAAACTCACACCGTTTTTTGATCTGTCAAACTTTAATGATTCTTGATGAGATGTGATTGGGTTCATCTCTAATGCCTCATGATGCCTTTAAAGATGTTTTTATTATAGTCTTCAAATCTTCTGAGAGATGGATTAGAGCATGATATATATTTAGTGATTCAAATATTAATTCTTGGGGATATCTTTTTTTTTTCTAGGTACTTTCCTAATATAGGCCCTTACTAACCATACATAGTTTTATGTTTAGCATGATTATGGAGGTGTGGCGCATGCAATGACAAAAATTGTATGGCCGCGACACAACTCGCTGCAACGTCGGATCCTAGGACACCAGGGACTGCAAGGCTGCAAACCACACCGCGTGAGTAGACGAAATGCGAGCGCCTGAATTGGAGCCTGCGACACACGTGTTCCCGACGCCGAAGCAAGTGAGAGAGAGACAAGACGCGGTTCTTTTCTCTCTAGATTATCACAAGTAACTAGTATTATCTCCCATCTCATTAGTCATAGCACTTGTACATTGCCTCAAGCCATCAACCATGGTGAATTTTTAATTTGTCTTGTGTGATAAGTTTCATACTGAATTAGGTTGTCTATGTTTGATGTGATGTTTTTTTTTCTAATCTTGAATTTTTCTTAATACTACTAGTGTATCTATTCTGCTTAGAAGATTTCTCTGTATACTGGGTTGGTTAATTTATGTTAAGCAGTATTATGTTCTATGCATGCTTATGTTAATTTAGACTTTACTATCATGTCTTTGAAAAACTTAGCAAATTTTATTCTCATAGTTTTTTTAGATAGGATGTATGGATTTGTAGACCTCCATTTGCACCATGGTGGAACAACGGTTTTGGATCCAAAACTCATTTACAATGGCGGTAAAGTTAAGGGTTTAAAGTATTAATACGCGGATTAGTTCTCATGTGTTGAGTTTGAAGACATCTTAAATGATTTTAACTATATTAATACGTATAATTTCTACTATTAGAAGAGTGGGAAGGCAATGACTAATGATAACTTCAGACATCTTTAAAAAAAAGTTAAATGAAATAGCATAAAGGGGGCAAGATAGTCCATTCATGTCTTAGTTCTCAGGTGCACGTCGCAATAACTATTATAATTGAATCTGCAACGATTAAGAAGTATATATTGTGTTTTGTCAAGAATAAAAGTGTAAGTAGTAATATAATCTGTAATTTCTGAGAAATAAATATAAATACACGCGCCCCAAAAGCTGGTGTTTCTGATCTCGTAAGCTAAGGACCATGCAGCTTTACGGCCTTGTTTGAACGTGACAACACAGCCGTGCCACTATGCATGGCTTATGGCTATGGCCCCGGAAACCGATCGTACGTCCCAATCGTTCGCGCATGGCCCCGGAAACCGATCGTACGTCCCGATCGTTCGCGCATTGCACCCATTAATCTCTAGCCCAACACATCTCGACAAAACTCGCAATGCACACGGCACGCTGTCAAATCGCCATTTTAGTAGGATCCGTCGTGCATCCGCGCATGGCAAGCTTTTGGCCTTCCCGTATGGAAGAAAAAATTTATTTTATGAGACCTAGTTTTATAGAAGAGAATGAGCTTCATTTTTTAATTATTAGATCATATAATTTATTTTTGGATCTAAAGAAACTATATATTTAATATGAAACACAATTATATTTCAATCATTTATTTATATAATTCAACAAATAAAAATTCTACATTTTTTTTATCATAAAACTAGATCTTATAAAATTTGTTTATGCAGACTGGACTTTACTTTACTTGGTCAACAATATACATGCCTTAATAGTTTATAGTCTGTAATGAAAAATTTCACTTTTACTTAGTAAAGTGCGAATAACAATATAATAGAGAAAAAAATTAGCTTATCTTATGCAGAGAAGATCATTTTAGTAAAATATCATTTAAATATTTCAGGTGAGTAAAATACATTCAAACTTCATACATTTTATGTTTTATCACTTTTAAGTTGCCGAAGTTAGTTTAGACAAATTTGCCCCTCTTCTTCTTCTACTATAGCATTATACAATGGGCAGAGGTGTTTGTGCTAGAGTTTGTTGGTGCTCGCGTAGGAGATCTATAGTGGTTTAAGATAGTGGTAGTAGTGGTGAAGCTTGTAAGCAGATATCGACGACGGCGAAACTTGAAGAGATTGACGATGAAACAACAGTAGTACATTGACAGCAACAACAGAGAGGAGATCGATGACAATAGCAAAGGAGTTTGCAGATGATGCTCATGACAGCAGCGTAGAAGAGATTGACAATAGTAGAGCTCACAAATGACACTTACAATAGCAACGGAGGAGAAGGAGGCTGGCGGTAGAGGAGGAAAGAAAGTGGCCGATGGTGGTCACGAAGGAGGCTGGAGGTGGCCAGCAGTGATAGAGAGGAATAAGGAAGAAGAAGAAAGAAAACGAGAGCAAAATTGGAATTTTAAAAAATTATAAAAGAAAATCCTAATAGAAGTTGATTGAAGTGGTAGAATCATTAACGATATATTATTTGAGTGGTATTTTATTGATCCAAAATATTTAAGTGATATTTTGTTAAATTGGTTATCTTTAAATGATATGGAGCTAAATTTTCCATATAATAGCAAATTAAACTGGTGAGAATATTATATGCTACGAGAGAGATACATCATACATACCTGATGTGAAGGGGTGAGGCGCTCACGAAGAAAACCGACGTGCGCACCGGGTCGACGTTGCCGTTCACCCAAGTTGCCCATGTGTTTAAGACTTTCCTGTACGCCTCGATCCTGACGACCTCGTCGTTCTCTTCCCAGCTCTGCCCCGTCGGCCTCCTAATCAAATAACCACGACTCAATTTTAGACGAAACCCATATTAACTGCTTAATTTACCAAATCTTGGGCAGTAGGCGTGTACATGACTTTCATGTTGAGGGTGTTCATCCACCATATGTAGGTGTTGAACACGAGGTAGTCGACGTCCCTCCAGTTGTCGGCCTGCGCCGCGATCGCCTCGGCCTTGATGATCCGGTCCTGGATGCTGTGGATCTTGGGGTCGTCGGAGTTCGATTCCACCAGGAACGGCGCCCAGTAGAACTCCACCGTCGCATTGTACTCCTGTATGCCCATGTACACATGAAAAGTATTGGTAGAACACCAAGTCAACTTGGAGACTTGAACCTACTTAGCTAAGCACCCACCACGGCGTGGAACACCACCCGTTGGTCCTCCCAGGTCACGTACTTCTTCCCCGGTGACAGCACCGACTGCACCAGGCACACCATGGACTCCCACTGGTTTCTGTTCAACGAGTCACCGACGAACATAAACCTCTTACCCCTCAGCCTCTCCATGAACAGCTTCGCATCAAACCTGAAAACAGATCACATATCAAATGTCTATTACTGTGTGTTTGTGTATATACAATTTGAGATACCTTGGTAAGGTGCAGTCCTTGGGTTGCCACCGCCACTTCTGGTAGGTGTCGTCGCGGCGGCCGTTCCTCATGCAGGTCACCTGCGCCGTCAGGAACTGGCACTCCTCCTCGCGGTACAGCGGGTAGCTAGCGTTGTCGAACACCCAGTCGCCCTTCGACAGGTCACATGTCTCGGGCACGTTAAGCACGGCCGGCGTCGCCTTCCTCGTACCCTTCGCCTTCTTTGGCTTCTTGGTGACCTTCCGGTGCCTCGCCGGCTTGCCGTCGTGATGCAATGTGGACTTGCCTGAGAGGTCGTCGCGGCGGGCGAGGCCAGCAGCTCGCGCCGCCGGTGACGTTGACGTTAACCCGCTTGTCACGGTCAGCGACCGGATGTCCTCGCCGCACATGATGACGACGAAGATGACGAAGAAGACAGCCGCGACGTAGACACTTAGCCGGCCGCTCCTCCGGAGAGACAACATGGCGTGCCTCATGCCGAACGGGTCAAAGGCGCCGGCGCCGGCGCTGGCTCCGATCAGCGACTTCCGCCGGCCGGGGAAGCGCATGGTGTGTATACCGTTTTGTTAATTACTTGCGCCGCCTGTGACTTCGGTTTGCGTTTGATCGAGAGGTGGCAGTGTGGCGTTAATTGTTTTGTGTTTTGGTTCGATGCGTTGCAGAGAGGGTTTATTGGCTTCGTTGATCAAATCGGTGCCGTGGATTTGTTGGAGAGGAAGACGTCTTTGTTGTTCTCTACCAGTGGGCCACAAATGTATGGATGGTTAAATGGAATTCTGAAGACTTTTTGTCCAAAGAAGGGAACGGTGCAACGCACCATTGTTAATTAATCCTGTCTTTCAATTGGCAATAAGTGAAGTTATAAAATTTTGATTGATTTCTCACCGTGTGATTTATTTTCTACAGCGTTCTTGTGAAATCTTATGTCTCAAATAGGGATACAGGATTGAACTAGAGTGCAAGACATATACTGGGACTTGCTAAAAGTTAAGATGCTGTTGTAATAGTTTGATTGAGTATTGCAGTAGTAATTGAAAATATAGTATAATAATTCTCAAAAAATGTTGCGGTACGTAAAATATTGGACAATTTTCTATAGTTGCTATGAAATTTAACTGAATTACTGCAGTATATTGCAGTCTTTGCATAATGGTACTAACGAAATATTGCATTCTAACATTATTTGATAACTATAAGTTGCAACGTCATAGGATTGCAATTATATTCTAATATTTCTCTTTAAGAAAAAGTAAATTATATTTGTTCGGGAAAAATTTAAAGAACTAATTTACTTTACAAGTAGGTACTTCTATCAGAATCTTTTTATTTTAGACTGCTTCAGATAAATTAATCTTGTAGCGTTTAATCAATTGTTCGTCCTTGCAATTATTCGAAGAGATCGAAATAAGTCTCTTAAGACTACTTCAAAAGGATATTTTGGATGCATATATACTTGTCACGTTATGATCAAACGAAAAGATTGAGCTGAGGTATTTAAAGACAAATACTATCAAAGTCACAATCTGAACCTCCATAACAACCGGCAGGGAAAGAAGTAAGCTAAGTAAGAAGCTAAATCACAGTCAAACATCAAGTTATCCAAACTTGTGCGCTACTTTGTCAACCTACTACACATTTCCAAACCATATTTTATAAATGCGATGAGACCACCAAGCATACAACCAAAGAACTACCGGCACATTTTGTCTTGTTTGTTCGAGCTTTAACTGCTAGATAAATTTAAATGAGATTAAATAAGAATTTAAATTTCAGATTTATTTTTTTAAGTTGAAACTCTTTTTTATTAAAATCTCAAATAAGTTTACACCTCTCTTCATTAGTTTATTAAACTTACAAACTTAAGCCAATTGATAAGGGGGAGTATTTGGAATGGAGAAAAAATAGAGAAATTTTAAAGAATTTGAATGTCAAGAATTTTTGTGTGTGGTATTTGGAATAAAAGAATGACAATATAAAATTTCTACGAAATTTCTCTGTAATAGCTTTTTGGAGAAATTTAGGAAGAAACAAAAAATGAGATCCAACCTCATGAAATTTTCTCCTGTTGGAAGCAAATTTTTTGTACATAGCCCCTTAATTTGAACAATTAATATATTTAAGTTTTTTCTGTGAATTTCATTAGACATGACACTTAATTTATGTATTTTCCTATATTTATGTTTTTTATTTCATGTATTCCAAACAACTCCTAAGTTTAAGTGGCCCTAATACTTCTTCCATGGCTTAATTGCAAAAAACGAGGCATAAAATTTCTCTTAAATTTGAGACCTCTTTAATTCTTATATGATCAAATATTTTATGACAGAGAAAATATTAACTTAAGCTAACTTCCGTCTACAATTTTTTAGATACAAGGGCCTACATATTATTCCTACCTCCATTAGTAAACTAGTAATATTAACAATTGAATCGACTTTTGAGCACCAATGGAATGGTTGGTCTTGTCACTATGTCCAATCGTTTGCCTCGTAAACCGTTGTCAAGTTCATCGAGGCCATCTATCATGGCGGTCAACGATTAGTGCTCGTTTTATGCTATCTGTTATTCTTTTGATTCTTATTTGATTCTTAGACAGAATATTCTCTATTATATATATGAAAATCATCTCAGAGAGTCAAATAAGAACCAAACTTTCAATAACTTGGGTTTTTAGCGTGGGTTCCACACTCCTAAGAGACAAGCATGTATCAAGCAAGAATCAAGCACTTAATTGGCTTGACTCTTACTTGGCTCTATATGATTTGATAATTATATATTTAATGAATTTTAATATTAGTAATATGTTAATATATTACTTAAGAAATTAAATTCGGCATTCCGACAAAAAATAAATAATAAAATTTAATTTAAAAATTGTACTTGACATAAAAATAATAGATATTAAAATTCAAATAGTGGTACATGACATCGTTGCAAAATAAACTAAAATTAAATTTGTAAAAAAGATCTACTACAAAATCGGATAAGATACTATTCGTCGGTGTGTCCTCCGAAACGTTGCCAAATGTGTTCGATCAAGTCTCTTTTTAATTGCGTGTGTGTACGCTGAGCATGGATGGCAGTATTTCTTAGAAGTACATCTTGGAATAAAGGCGTAGCCCCAGTGTGGATCACAGGCGGTACTACGGTGGATGTGTCCGAATGATCCTTGTAGTCATAGTTCTCGGCATCGTTGTCGCGCTCGTTCTCGATGATCATGTTTTCCAAGATGACGCATGCCAGCATGATCTTCGTGAGGGTTGACTGTCGCCAAAATCATGCCGCACCTTGCACGATGACAAACTGAGACTATAGAACTCCGGAAGCCCGCTCAATATCTTTTCTCACTTCTTCTTGGTGTTGCGCAAATAACCGATCTTTCACCGTCTGTGACAGCGATATCGTCTTTACAAAGACAACCCACTCCGAGTATATACCATCGGCGAGATAATATCTCATGTTGTACTGTCGGCCATTGACAGCGTACTGAACATGAGGAGCTCCCTATTTCAATACATCGGTGAACAATGGCAATTGGTTTAGTACATTGATGTCGTTGTTGGAACTTGCAACACCAAAAAAGCATGTCATATCCAGAGATCGTATGAAGCTACCGCTTCAAGTATATTCGTCGGGACTCCATAATCTCCATGAGTGAATTGTCCCTTCCATGCTACGGGGCAATTTCTCTATTCCCAGTGATGAGGACATCCCTAGCACTAGTAGCACTAGTGCTCGACTAAAGAAACATACAGGACCAATCACTCGAGTGAGAGCCAAACAACTATATCAACATGTGACTTTGTTCTTTAAAGAATTAAATTATGATGAGAATATGTTGCTACCTAATAGTTTTTGTTTAATATTGATTAGATATAAACATGGAGAGCATAACAGGAAGGACATAGCCACGTATGGGCCAAAGAACTTCATCAAATTTGGTCGTACACCTATTGAGTGGAAAGAGAATTTCCTAAGATTTCCAACAAGCCCAAGATCAGTCGATTCCATCAAGGATTGCAACCGCTACAATCAAAAGAATTCTGCTCAGCCTGCAGTCTGCCGACCAACGTTTGACCAGACACTTCGACCAAGCGCCATTCTCAGCAAAGATGTCTAATTTTATTACATGAGTACTTGTTGAAAAGGTATTGAAAATCTATTTCCAACAAATCAAGAATCATTAAATTCCGACGTCGTATGCAACCAGGAGACCCAAAAGAGTAACGATTGCACAGAAGGAAAAAGTCCGGTCCGAGTTCGACTCCGAGAAGATTGATTCCAGACTTCTTTTATCTTTATAGTATGCTAGGATTTTTATTCCATTTTGAATTAGATTCAGATTGAAATTCTAGTTTAAACCTTCTATTTTTTGTAAATACCACCCTCTATAAAAAATATGCATGATCATAGTTTTGAGACAACCACGAATTGAATACACAAATATTTTCAGAGAAACTTTTGCTCTTGTTCTAGGGTTTGTGCTCAGAAGTCGCAGCCTAGAATTGGGAGTTATTCTTTTTACCATTGTTCTTGTAATTTCTTCATTGATTGCAGGAACAGTGCGTCTACTTTTGCATGGTCAAGTAGACAACGATCAAAGCGTGTGGTTGGGCGAATTCTTTTGTCACAGGTTACTATACTGACAGTGGTTGGCGCCATCAGTTCGTTAGGTTACACGAATCAATGAGTTATTAACGATCCTACATCGTGAAGATCGGGCACCCCGTATCACCCAGTGCATGCAATCAATGTTTCCCAGCATACCCGTAAATCCATGGACCTCTCCTTGTTGCAGCAGGCAGTGGATATCCTCGACGGTGGGACTATGAAGATATTGGTCGTCAAATTTGTCGATGACACCTTGTACGTAATACTCCAGGCATTGAATCGCCGTGGACTGCCTTATCCGCACGTACTCATTGACGGCGTTAGCGGGGCCACCGTACATGAACATACGCATTGCTGCGGTGTAGTTTTTTAAAAAGGAGAGTCCACGGTGATTAGTGGCATCCCTTCTTTCAGTGAAATAGGGGGATCACTCACCTAGAGTTTCGACAATGCGGGGAAAGAGGGTCTCCCCATCCAAAAACGCCGGTGGAAGATACTATCGGGGTAGATGGAAGATTCAGAGAAGTTGTCCGCGACGAGTCGTTGATGGCCATCTTCGCGGTCTCTCTCAGCATATCTCCTATTGCTGCTTCGGCGGTGTGCGCGGGATGAAGAAGCATCGAATCGAGCGTAAAGATTGGCGATAATATGATCTTCCTCCTCCTCTTCTATAAATTTCACCAAGAAATCCTCAATTTGGTTGATGGCATCCTCCTCAGAGCTATGTGTGCTCGAACTAGAGTTAGATGACATTTTGTGAGTGGCTACCAAAACTGAGGTTCTCACGAGCTGCGCCATTTCAAAAGATAGTTGGATTGTGAAGAGAACTTGTGGGGTGAATATATAGACAAGGAGTCGAACGGCTAGTTTGCAATGGCTGTATTCCAACGGCTATATTCCATGGTTGGATACCAAAGTAAAATTAAATAAAGAATCATATATAGATTAATAACGGAGGATACATAGTTGACTACAAGAGCAAATTAAAAAAACATAACTAATCATCGGCATCTTTGGTATTAAGTTTCTCTCTCAAAATCTTCATGCCTACATCGTACTGCTCGTTTTGAGCATCGTCGAAGATGGATTTGTCGAGACCCATCATTTTCTAGTATACCTTATACATGTTGCATTTAGGCCCCTATTATTGTTGATTTTGATTATTGATGACATTAAGTGTTTTTATCTAATCATATCTTTGAGCTATCTGTATGCAGAGACCTATTTCACCTAAGGTCGTAGTATTACCCAAAGTCGCAAGCACAAGGTCGGCAAGAAGAAAGCCGTCTAGATCTGCAAATTGCAAGCACAAGGTCGCAAGCCATGGTCGCAAGCGCAAAGTCGCCAGGAATGAAGCAGTAAAAGACTTAAGGTAAAATGCATATTTATTTTACCGATCTCGGTGTTTGGAGTTTGATCGGTTTATAAAAATTTATTTTTAGTTTAATCGTACTATAAAGAGGGGTTGTAAGTCCTCTTTACATTTCTAACATAAACCGAGAAACTTAGGTCATTGCATTGCATTCATTTCGGATGGATTTGATTTGAATTTGGTTTCGAAAGATTTGGATTTTCAGTTGAGTTTTTGACAGCAGAAGAGTTTTTGCTTTTTCTAAAAAGATCTAGGCAGATCTGGCTTTTCCGTATGTTGACAAAAATATAGCCCTTAAAATTATCTTTCAAACTAGCTATTAAACTCTCAATTTGAATTTCTGGATCAAAAGTTATGAATATTTTTAGCGGACTGTCAGTTATTTGGTTTTTCAGTTGAGTTTTTGATAGTAGAAGAGTTTTTGCATTTTATGGAAAGATCTAGGCAGATCTGGATTTTTCTTATGTTGACAAAAAGATACCCCTTTAAAATATATTTCAAACAAGCTATCAAACACTTCAATCGGATTTCTGGATTAAAAGTTACAGCTATTTTTATCCATAGTGACTGTCAGTTTTGTTAACTGACAGTTGTCCAGAGAAGTTGTTTTTTGAGCTGAAATTTTTTGAACTAAACTGACTGTCAGTTTGCATTTCGACCTCAAGCCGTTTTATTTGAGTTTCTATTTGATCTGGTCGATGTTTTGGTCGAACTGACTGTCAGTTTGCAGAACTGACTGTCAGTTTGGGGTTTCAGTTTATATATACGACCACAAACGGCTAGCTATGTTTTATCCGTAAATTTTGTCGGCCATTGTGTATGTAACTGACTGTCAGTTTGAGTTGCTGATTTTCAGCCCGAACTCCAACAGTTGTTTTAATCCTTGAGGCTATAAATAGAGGTTTTGAGCTCGTATTTTACACAACAAGCAGCCTTGCATTTTTATACACTCTTGAGTTTTAGTTTTCTACACAAAATCTTGATCTGTTGATCAAGTCGAGTGTTTTCTGATCCATCGAGCTTTCCAGTTCATTGCATTTGCATAGTTGTAGTTTCTCGGTGCGTGTTTGGAGGTCTAGAGAAGACCTTGCTGCCTATTACTCTTGGTGAGCGCCCTCACTTAGACGGTTTGGTGGCGTGGCCGTTGACCTCTCCAGATTCAGAGATTGTTGGAGAGGCTCGGCAAAGTTGTACAAGGTATCGGTGCTCGCCTTTCCGGAGTGGACAAGGAGCAACCTATAGTGGATAATATCCTTCGTGGGTAATGAGGCAAAACTCAATTGACTTGAGTGCTTTAACGAGGATTAGTGGAGACTGGGCGAGTCTCCGATACCTCGGTAAAAATTGATTGTGTTTGTCTTCTCCTTATTGTTTAATTGTTATTTGATCTTTTGCAATATTTGCTCTTATCTAAAAGGTTTTAAAGCCTCCTATTTACCCCTTCTAGTCGGCATCCTTGATCCTACACATGGTATCAGAGCAAGGTCTCTCATTTATGGGCTTTACCGCCTAGAGAGAAATGATGGACTCGGTAGAGGATTTTGATTTGATTGCTCCTCACTTTGATGGCTCACATTACTTTCGTTGGAAGATTATTATGGGCACTTATTTTGAGGCATTGAGTTTGGATTTATGGAGCTTAGTGGAGAAGGGTGTGACTTATCCGTTGATTTCGGATAAAGATATTCTCCTCTTAAACAAAAAGGCTAAAGATGTGCTTCTTAAATCCCTTAGCCATGATGTGCTCGAACTCGTGAGTGATCGTTCGACCGCTCACAATATTTGGACTACCCTTGAGTCTATCTTTGCGGGCACATCTAGCTTTGAGCATGCTAAGATGCGCTTCTTGATGCAATACTATAAGGCATTTGTGATGTTGGAGCATGATACAGTCTCCACCATATATGATCACTTGATCAACATCACAAATGAGCTCAAAGCCCATGGCGCTAATATTTCCAATCTAGACATTTGTAGGAAATTGCTTAAAGTGTTACCGGAGGATCGCTACGGAGACTTCATTACCACTCTTGCAAACGGTGACCTCTCCGACACTTCACCGAGCGAGCTCATTGACATGCTTATGTCAAATGAGGCTATGTTCAAGGAGAAGGACATACATTCCACCTCCGAGCATATTAAGTATGATGATTTCATTGTGGAGGATTGGGAGCTTTCTAGCAAGCTCAAAGATGTCATCGACTTGGTTCGCCTAAGAAAGACAAAGGTGAGCTCTTGCAAGAAGAGATCAAAGAAAGCTAGAAAGAAAGCGTCAAGATCAAATTCTTCATCTCACGACAATCTATATGCCTTATGGCATGTGACTCGACGGTATCAAATACTAACTTCTCTAATGATGAGCTTATTGATATGATTGTAGAGTTAAATGACTTTCTTGGCAATATGAATAAAAGTTTTTTCATTTTAAAGAATAACTTCTTATCCTTGAAAGTGGAATTTCAAGAGTTGAAAAGTTCTTATGATTCTTTGCTTGCCAAGGAAGCAATTAGCTCCACAACTATCTTAGATGATAAAGTTGTTTGTGACTTGCTTATTGATCTATCCTTAAAGTCACATACTTCCACTTCATATACTAGCACCTCTTGTAATGACTTAAGTGTTAATTCTTGTTTAGACTCAAATGCTAGCTTTGTGGACACTAGTACTTCATGTGATAATTTGTCTATTGATTCATTTGTTGATTCACATGCTTGTACGGTTGATACTAGTAACTCATACCATGATTTATCTAGTGACTCATCTTTATGCCATGGTGTTAGTATTAGTTGTTCCTCATTTGATATGTTTAGTTCATTTAGTGATTCTATTGTTATGCTTTCTAGTTCATCTACTTGTAATGATATGACGTCATGTTCTCATTCGCATCATGCTTCATGTGTTAACACGGTATCATCTCATGTACATAAAATTGAAAATGATGAACTTAAGACTAAAATAAATAGATTGAGTCATGACCTTACTAGATATCATATGAGTAGTGCTATACTTGTTAAACCCCCTTTAGATCATAGATATTCATTTAAAAAGGGGAAATTAAATCATGCCCACTCATCTAGTAAGAGGTATTGCATATTTCACCGCACTCATACCATTTCATTTGAAAAGCTCTCTCGAACTTTATGTTCTTCATGTCACTTAATAGGGCAACATTCGCATGAGTGTGTATCTAACCCTTTCAGAATTGGTTCTTTTGACTCTTATTTGATTTTTGTTCTAGAAGGGGTTTAATTGCAAAACTTGTTGATTTCCATTTCAAAAACCTAAAGATAGAGCCATTTGGATACCAAAAGATTTATGCGACAAGGCCAGAGGGCCTCGTAAGGTCTGGGTACCTAAAAGGGCTTGAATCTTGATTACAAAATTCTTTTTGGAAATTTTTTTTAAAATATGTGTCATGCATTAAAAATCATTTCTGTAAATTTTCATCTCAATTGGATTTGATTTGAGCAACATTTCATTTTTCACAAATCAAATCTGAAATCTGCATCTTCAGACTTTTTGTGGTTTTTGACTGATTTTTCATTTTCATATCTCTTAATTGGTTGGTTTTTGAAAAAAGTTTATACATGATATTTTTTATTGGTCTTTATTGTTAATTCATTTCAAAATTTTTGGAAGATAACTCAAGCGAAAATCAAAAGATCACCTTTGGCGCAAATTGTCAAGGAAATGTGGTAGGCTTAGGAAAAATTGCTATATCAAATGATCTTTCTATTTCAAATGTTTTATTGGTTGAATCTCTGAATTTTAATTTGCTTTCCGTTACACAAATTTGTGATCTTGGATTTCGTTGCACTTTTTATCCTAAAGAAGTCTTAGTTGAAGGTCTAAAAGACAATTCGTTGATTTTTAAAGGCTTTCGTTTTGGAAATCTTTATTTGGTTGATTTTCACTCAAATGATGCATCTCTCTCAACATGTCTTATCTCTCAAACCTCAAAGGATTGGTAATGGCATAGGAGACTCATACATGTTGGAATGCATCAATTGAAAAAGCTTTTAAAACGAGATTTGGTTATTGGCTTAAAGGATTTGAATTTTGAAAAGGATAAACCTTGTAGCGCCTGTCAAGCTGGCAAGCAAGTAACTTCTTCACATCCGATTAAGCGCGTTCTTTCAACTTGCAAACCTTTGGAACTATTGCATATGGATTTATTTGGACCTTCTGAGTTCCAAAGTATCGGGGGTAGCAATTATGGTTTTGTGATTGTTGACGATTTTACTCGCTACACTTGGGTTTTCTTTATTTCTCAAAAATCTGAAACCCCTGATGGTTTCAAAAGTTTTGCAAAACGTGTTTCTACTGAATTCTAACTATCCATCAAGAAAATCCGAAGTGATTATGGTGGAGAGTTCGTTAATTCAACTCTATTTGATTTTTGTGACTCTCTTGGAATCAAACACAAATTTCCTACTTCTTACACTCCACAGCAAAATGGAGTCGTTGAAAGGAAAAATCAAACACTTATAGAAATGGCAAGGACTATGTTAAGTGAGTATGATACTCCTACTCGCTTTTGGGCTGAAGCTGTGCATACTGCTTGCTATTCTATAAATCGACTTTATTTGCATTCTCTTCTGAATTTGACTCCTTATGAGTTTCTTATTGGGTGTAAGCCAAACATTTCTTATTTTCGAGTGTTTGGTTGCAAGTGCTTTATACTTAAGAAAAGAAATTTTGGCGGTAAATTTCAAAGAAGAGTAGATGAAGGCTTCTTAGTCGGATACTCTACCACTTGCAAAGCCTATCGTGTCTTTAATAAAAATAATGGTTGTATTGAAGAATTTGGAATGTCGAATTTGATGAAACTAATGGCTCGCAAAAGGAGCAAGTCTCTTATGAAGTTTCAGGTGAAGATCTTTAATAAGCCGTAAAGAACATAACCATTGGAGACATCAAGCCATGAGAAGAAGATCAAGAAGATGATGTCAACATTGAGAATGTTGATCAAAATATATCATCATCTCATGTTGATCCTCCAGAACCAAGTCAAGAAGAAGCAGCACAAGAAGAAGCACCAAGACAACATCAAACGATCACCAAGGATCACCCTCTAGACCAAATATTGGGTGACATAAGTAAGGGTGCGCTCTCGTATTGCTGCATTTTGTGAACATCATTCCTTTGTATCTTCTTTAAAACCTAAACATGTTAATGAAGCTTTAAATGATCCTGACTGGATAAATGCCATGCATGAGGAACTTAATAACTTTTCTAGAAATGAAGTATGGACTTTAGTAGAAAGACCCAAGGATCATAATGTAATTGGAACAAAATGGGTTTTCAGAAATAAGCAAGATGAAAATGGTGTAGTAATTAGAAACAAAGCTCGTCTTGTTGCACAAGGTTTCACTCAAGTCGAAGGTTTAGACTTTGGTGAAACTTTTGCACCTGTAGCAAGACTTGAAGCTATTCGTATACTTCTCGCTCATGCATCATGTTTCAATATTAAACTATTTCAAATGGATGTAAAAAGTGCATTTTTGAATGGTAAAATTTCTGAACTTGTTTTTGTTGAACAACCTCCCGGTTTTGAAGATTCTAAATTTCCAAACCATGTGTTTAAATTGTCTAAATCTCTCTATGGTCTCAAATAAGCTCCTCGAGCTTGGTATGAACGACTTAGAGACTTTCTTTTATCAAAAGGTGATCCGTTTGAGACCTAGCCTTGGTTTTCGCACTAGGCTCGCCCAGATTCTAATATGCGGAATAGCGGGATCTTACTCGGAAATACCGAAACCCAAAGTAATTGCACAACTCTTTATTTCAAAGAGGGCTTACACGTCGAACGTTAGACATACTTGTCTATGTCGAAGGAATTATAAGTGTCTAAAACTCAAATAAGTTCTATGACTCTTCGATTGAATTCGATGATCTAAACTAGACCTATTACAAGGTATTTATAGTCCAATCGTATGAGTACGTATCAGACTTAGTAATCCTAAACGTATTAGACTCATATAACTAACTTAACTAATCCTAAACAGATAAGCTTAGTTATATATATAGGATTACAATTCCGAACAGGGAACGAATTCCTTTTCCTGGTCGCGAACCAATCCATGGTCGCGAAACCTTTCCGAACACGGTTAAGGTCGCAAAGCCGTATGCGATCAGGACTTGGAGATCCTCCCGGATCATGACTCCCTTGTTGAGAAGGAGCCAACCCCCGTTGCGACCTCTCGATCAAACTGGAGATGTGAAAATTGGGCTTGTCCATCTTCTTTTGTGTACCACTTTGCCGCACGTGCTCGTTGATCTTTCCGACCGATTCGAAAAGTCTCCTTTATGCCACTGCGGGTGGCAGTCACCTTCCTCTCCAGAATCACATCGTCACGTAAAGGTTCGCCTCGTTGATAGACCAAGTCTTCAACAGATGGTACTATGGTATCTGGCTCATCATCCAACATTGAAGGCTCGAAGAGTTTGAGGTGCTCAACATTGACAACCGAGTAAATATCCATGTATGGAGGTAACTCAAGCTGACAAGCATTATTACCCACTTTCCGCAAAATCCGAAAAGGACCATAACGAATGGGTTTGAGCTTCTTACCTTCACCTTTAAGTCTCTCCTTACTCAAATGTAACTATAACATATCACCTTCTTGAAATTGCGCATCAACTCGGTGCCGATCATGTCGCGCCTTGTACTTGAGTTGAGCTTTCAGCAAGTTCTGTTCAACCTCACGATAGAGTCGTTGAATACCTTCCAGGAACTTTTGTGCTCGATCCTGATCAGATGCTTCCTTGCTGTTCTGTGCTGAGGTAGGGATCACAAACTCCATATCGAATGGACTCTGTGGTAGAAATCCTAAACAGACCTCAAACGGCGACTTTCCAGTCGAACCATGCACTGCTCGATTAAAAGCAAACTGTAGGTACGGTATGCTTTCATCCCAGGTCTTTGGGTGCTTCGAGTTATATCCTCTCAAGAGATGAATGACTTTGCGATTAACCACCTCGGTTTGACCATCAGTTTGCGTATGAAAAGCAGTATTCCTCTTTAGCTTGGTGTCCATCATCGTCCAGAGCGATCGCCAAAAGTGACTAAGGAACCAGGTATCGCGATCAGACACAATAGAAGTCGGCAGTCCGAGGTGTGTCCAAACGTGTTGAAAGAATACCCGAGCTGCCTCTTCTCCCGTGATAATCTTCCGACAAGGTATAAGAACAATCATTTTGGAGAACCGATCAACGACCACGAATAGATAGTTGTTGCCACGTCGGGTCTTAGGCAATCCTCCCAAGAAATCCATGGATATGCTCTCCCATGGTCGTGATGGAACTGGCAAAGGAGTGTACAAACCTAATTTTCGGTTTGCCGGTTTCGAGATGCTGCAGAGACCGCAGCCTCGAACAAACCTAGCCACATCTTGCTGCATACGCGGCCAGAACACATGTCGGTGAAGATTTTGCAACGTCTTTGTAACCCCAAAGTGACCAGCTACCTTCGATGTGTGCGCTTCTCGCATCCATTGAGTTCGAGGCGCACCACGAGGTATGCAAAGTAAATTGCCCTTGTACAAGAGTCCTTCTCGACGAACGAACTCTGTAGGGTTCCCTGTTTCGACCTCAGTCAGTGCTGTTTGAAAATCAGGGTCTTCACTGTACATAGTGACATAGTCATCATGACATGATGGCTCGATCTGCATGAACGCTGTTAAACAGAGGGTTGTAACTGGTGGTCGCGACAACATATCCGCCAATTTGTTGTGTACGCTCTTCTTGTACTTAATCACCAGATTAAACTGCTGCAGATAAGACATCAACTTCATGTGCCGAGCTTGCTGTAGCTTGGACTGAGTTTGCAAATATTGCAATGGTTGATGGTCGGTGTGGACAACCGTCTCTTTCCCCAAGAGATAACACCGCCAATGTTTCACGGCCTGATGCAGTGCGCATAACTCCTTATCATAAGTCGGGTAGTTCTTCTGAGCTCCCTGGAATAACTCGGAGTGATATGCCACTGGTCGACCTTCTTGCATGAGCACTGCGCCCATCGCATAACCTGAGGCATCGGTTTCTAGCTCGAACGGTTTCTGGAGATTCGGCAAAGCTAACACAGGCGCTTCGCTGATCTTCCTTTTCAGCAAGAGAAACGTGTCCTTATGTTTCCCTGTCCACTCGAACTTCTGATCGATCCTGGTTAATGCATGCAACGGAGAAGCCATAATCGAGAAGTGTCGGATGAACTTCCGAAGGTATTGGCATGCTCCCACAAAACTACGCACATCCGTAACTGTTTGCGGTCGCGGCCATTCGCGAATCACTTTGACCTTATTCGGGTCGATTTGCAACATACCGTTGCCGATTATGAATCCGAGGTAAAGTAGAGTTTGCTGACCGAACTCACACTTCTTACGGTTGAGGCGAAGTCGATGTTGGCAAAGCTGTTCGAACACCTTTTCGACATGAATGAGGTGCTCATCCCACGAACGACTATAAACCAATATGTCGTCGAGATACACGATCACAAAGTCGTCGATGAACGGTCTCAATACGTCATTCATAAGACGCATGAAAGTTACCGGGGCGTTGCAGAGACCAAACGGCATGACCAGCCATTCGAACAGACCTTGCCGTGTTTTGAACGCGGTCTTCCATGTATCCTCCTCTCGGATGCTGACTTGATGATATCCTGACTTAAGATCCAATTTGGAGAAGACAACAGCATACTTCAATTGGTCTAGCAGGTCATCAATACGAGGAAGGGGGTACCGGTTCTTGATGGTGATCTTGTTCAGTGCTCGATAGTCGATGCACATACGCCAAGTCCCATCTTTCTTTGGTACTAACACCACAGGAGATCCACAAGGTGAACTACTCGGTTGAATGACACCATTGTTCAGCAACTCACCAAGTTGTCTCTTGATCTCTTCATTCTCCAATACTGAGTTGCGATACATACTCAGATTGGGCAGTGTCGCATCGGACACAAGCTGAATTTCGTGCTCGACTGGACGTTTCGGCGGACGACCCTGGGTAATCTCGAACAGATCACTGTATTTCTCCAGCAGTCCCGACAAACGACCAGAATCCTCTCGGCACGCCAGCGACAATGCTGGTCTAGTACCCTCACCTTGATCAATGGGTCGAATCATGACAAGCACATATTTGTGACATGCATTAACAATTCGTTTGGCTTGATTTGCGGTAATCAAGTTCGAAGTGTTGACGTGGATGTCTCTACTGATCACGAACTTAACTCCGTCTTTGGTGAGGTCGTACTCTTGCGCTCGCCGATGGAAGTGAGCGTCTCGATCATACAGGTACGGACTCCCAAAGATCACCTGACAGATATCGATAGGGACAACATCGCATTGCACCTCATCGATATATCGTGCAGAGATCGCAAACTTCAACACACACTGACTCGTAATCTGTTGGTTCACGTCGGATGTAAACCAACCCAGCGGATATGGTCGCGGGTGTGTGGTTGTCTTCAAACCAAGTCGCCGAACCAGTCCAGCGGAGACCAGATTCTTCTGACTTCCTGGATCGAATATCACTGCGACCACTTCGTGCTTCACCTGGATGTTGATGGTGAACAAGTCCTCCGTTGGGTGATGGTCGTTCGGTGGATCGGAACCCTTCTCCTTCGGCATTGCCATCAGAGACAAGGTCGTATCCGCCTCATTAACCGAATTCACTCGGACAACTTCTTCGTCGGGTGAAGTCGCAGTAGCCGTGGCTGTTCTTTTCCCTGGTCCGTTTTTCTTTGGTCGAAGTTCAGGATGAAGCTTGTAACATTTGTCCTTGGTATGCCCCGCGACTTGACAATTTTCGCAAAAGGCACCGGTGCCCGATTTTGAAGCGTTCTTCTTCGGACTCGACTTTTTCTTTGTCGAGGTCGCATTTTCCTTCGTGCTTTTGTCGCTGCGGGATTTATTCTTCTTCTCGATCGCCACAGCAGTTGTGCTCGCGGTCGCAATGTCTTGGACACCGAACAGACTTAGCTCAGTACTGATCGTTTTCTGAAGTCCAGATGTGTACTTCCGAAATACCTGAGGGTAGGATAGTGAGATGCCAATGACCATTGCTTGTCGCCGAAACTCTGTCGTATAGTCTTGGACGGTCTGGTCGCGCCGTTGGTACAATCTGTGCCAACGCTCCCATCTCTCCTCAAGGTAACCCATCGGATAGAATTCTTGTCGCAGAAGTCGTTTGAATTGACCCCACGCAAGGTCGTCAGTTTCACCACTGGCGACAAGGGCCTTCCACCATGTCTTGGCGTGATCCTTCATCTTCAAAGGTGCAAATTTGACCTTTTGCGCGCTACTAAACCCTTTCAGGTCAAAGTGGGTCTCAAGTTGGTCGATCCAAGAATCCAGCTTCTCGGCATCGATCACCCCATCATATATGGGTATATCAATCTTAGCGTCGACTTTAAAAGATCCGACAGCTAAGGAGGTGTTGGCGAGGTCGTCGGTCTTGTGGTCGCCTTCGTCTTCATCTTCGTCTGCCCTGCGCAAGTCTTCACCAGTCTTATCACCCATAACCTTCCCTACTTCAGGAGGTACAATCAGGCCTGCTGCTTAACCCAAGCAAGCACGGTTTCCATGTCGGTGGAGAGCTTAGCCACTTTTTCGGCTAGGTTAGCTTGAACGGGGGTATCGTTAGACATTGTCGGAGACGCGGCTGCAGGAACCGTCAATTGATCACCTGGAATTTCGCCGGAAGTTTTGTAACCCTGGCGAGTCTTCACCATCCACAGGATAGGAAAGTCGCTCTGATACCAACTTGATCCGTTTGAGACCTAGCCTTGGTTTTCGCACTAGGCTCGCCCAGATTCTAATATGCGGAATAGCGGGATCTTACTCGGAAATACCGAAACCCAAAGTAATTGCACAACTCTTTATTTCAAAGAGGGCTTACACGTCGAACGTTAGACACACTTGTCTACGTCGAAGGAATTATAAGTGTCTAAAACTCAAATAAGTTCTATGACTCTTCGATTGAATTCGATGATCTAAACTAGACCTATTACAAGGTATTTATAGTCCAATCGTATGAGTACGTATCAGACTTAGTAATCCTAAACGTATTAGACTCATATAACTAACTTAACTAATCCTAAACAGATAAGCTTAGTTATATATATAGGATTACAATTCCGAACAGGGAACGAATTCCTTTTCCTGGTCGCGAACCAATCCATGGTCGCGAAACCTTTCCGAACACGGTTAAGGTCGAAAAGCCGTATGCGATCAGGACTTGGTCGCGAATCCGTATGCGATCAGGACTTGGAGATCCTCCCGGATCAAAAGGTTTTAAAATTGGGAAGGTTGATACAACACTATTTAGAAAGAAAATTGAGAAAGACTTGTTCATTTGTCAGATATATGTTGATGATATTATCTTTGGATCTACTAATGAACATTTCTGTCATGAGTTTGGAGAAATGATGTCTAGGGAATTCGAGATGTCAATGATCGGCGAGCTAAGCTTCTTCCTTGGACTTCAAATCAAGCAACTCAAGAACGGTACGTTTGTGAGTCAAACGAAGTACGTGAAGGACTTGCTCAAACGCTTTGGGATGGAAGACGCTAAGGCAATCAAAACCTCCATGACGACAAATGGACATCTGGATATGGACAAAAGCAGCAAATCGGTCGATTCTAAACTCTATAGGTCTATGATTGGTAGCTTATTGTATCGCACTGCATCTAGGCCTGATATCATGTTTAGTGTGTGCTTATGTGCTAGATTTCAATCAGATCATAAGGAATGTCATTTAATTGGTCTTAAGAGAATCCTTAGTATTTAAAATGCTATCCCAGTTTAGGTCTTTGGTATTCGAAAGATGCAAATTTTGAATTAATTAGATATTCGGATTCTGATTATGCTGGGTGTAAGATTGATAGAAAAAGCACATCTGGTAGCTGTCAGCTTTTGGGGAGATCTTTAGTATCATGGTCATCTAGGAAACAAAATTCTGTAGCTCCTTCCACAGCTGAAGCTGAATATGTGTCTACAGAAAGTTGTTGTGCTCAATTATTATGGATGAAACATACATTTTTAGATTATGGAATTATATTTGATAAAGTGCCATAAAAATTACAAATAATCCTGTTCAGCATTCTAGAACTAAGCATATTGAAATACGACACCATTTTATTAGAGATCATGTGGCAAAAGGAGACATTGATGTGAATTATGTTAGAACAGACTTGCAACTAGCAGATATTTTCACCAAACCTTTAGATGATACTAGATTTTGCTTTCTCATAGGAGAATTGAATGTTATTGATATATCAAATGCTAGTTGATCTAAGATAAATGTCTGTTTTTTCTGTCCTCCGGCCTTTTTGTGTTTGATGACAAAGGGGGAGAGATTCTTGAGTTTCTTGCTTTATTAAAGACATTGTTTATGCTTGGGGGAGAGAGTGGGGAGAAAGATTTTTGAGATATCTCATGATCTATCATTATAGATTCATCATTATAGATTCGCTCTCAAATCTCAAATGACTCATATGGGTATTTATATATGCATGCATTTAGGGGGAGTTCCTGAATATCAGTTAATTATGCATATACTTAGGGGGAGTCATTTGATTTTATTCATTTAAACACTTGTTGTCATCAATCATCAAAAAGAGGGAGATTGTTGCATCTAGACCCCTATTATTGTTGATTTTGATTATTGATGACATTAAGTGTTTTTATCTAATCATGTCTTTGAGCTATCTGTATGCAGAGACCTATTTTGTCTAAGGTCGCAGTATTACCCAAAGTCACAAGCACAAGGTCGGCAAGAAGAAAGCCGTCCGGATCTGCAAGTCGCAAGCACAAGGTCGCGAGCCATGGTCGCGAGCGCAAAGTCGCCAAGAATGAAGCAGCAAAAGACTTAAGGTAAAATGCATATTTATTTTACCAATCTTGGTGTTTGGAGTTTGATCGGTTTATAGAAATTTGTTTTTAGTTTAACCATACTATAAAGAGGGTTGCAAGTCCTCTCTATATTTCTAACATAAACCAAGAAACTTAGGTCATTGCATTACATTCATTTCGGATGGATTTGATTTGAATTTGGTTTTGAAAGATTTGGATTTTTAGTTGAGTTTTTGACAGCAGAAGAGTTTTTGCTTTTTCTAGATAGATCTAGGTAGATCTCGCTTTTTCTTCTGTTTACAAAAATTTAGCCCTTAAAATTATTTTTCAAACGAGCTATTAAAATTTCAATTTGGATTTCTGGATCAAACGTTATGGATGTTTTTAACTGACTGTCAGTTATTTGGTTTTTCAGTTGAGTTTTTGATAGTAGAAGAATTTTTGCATTTTCTGGAAAGATCTATGCAGATCTAGTTTTTTCTTATGTTGACAAAAAGATAGCCTTTTAAAATATCTTTCAAAAAAGCTATCAAAAACTTCAATCGGATCTCTAGATTAAAAGTTACAGCTGTTTTTATTCATGGTGACTGTCAGTTTGGATTGTCAGTTTTGTTAACTGACAGTTGTCCAGAGAGGTTGTTTTTTGAGCTGAAATTTTTTGAACTAAACTGACTGTCAGTTGTCCAAATTGACTGTCAGTTTGCATTTCGACCTCAAGCCGTTTTATTTGAGTTTCTATTTGATCTGGTTGATGTTTTGGTCGAACTGACTGTCAGTTTGCATAACTGACTGTTAGTTTGGGGTTTCAGTTTCCATATACAACCATAAACGGCTAGCTATTTTTTATCCGTAAATTTTGTCCGCCGTTGTGTATGTAACTAACTCAGTTTGGTGAACTGACTGTCAGTTTGAGTTGCTGATTTTCAGCCCGAACTCCAACGGTGTTTTGATCCTTGAGGCTATAAATAGAGGCTTTGAGCTCGTAATTTACACAACAAGCAGCTTTGCATGCTTATACACTCTTGAGCTTTAGTTTTCTACACAAAATCTTGATCTGTTGATCAAGTCGAGTGTTTTCTGATCTACCAAGCATTCCAGTTCATTGCATTTGCATACTTGTAGTTTCTCGGTGCGTGTTTGGAGGTCTAGAGAAGACCTTGCTGCCTATTACTCTTGGTGAGCGCCCTCACCTAGACGGTTTGGTGGCGTGGCCGTTGACCTCTCCAGATTCGGAGATTGTTGGAGAGGCTCGGCAAAGTTGTACAAGGTATCGGTGCTCGCCTTTCCGGAATGGACAAGGAGCAACTATAGTGGATAATATCCTATGTGAGTATTGAGGCAAAACTCAATTAATTTGAGTGCTTCAACGAGGATTAGTGGAGACTGGGCGAGTCTCCGATACCTCGGTAAAAATCGATTGTGTTTGTCTTCTCCTTATTGTTTAATTGTTATTTGATCTTTTGCAGTATTTGCTCTTATCTAAAAAATTTTAAAGCCTCCTATTCACCCCCCTCTAGTCGGCATCCTTGATCCTACAATACAAGGCAGACTTTTCCTTTGACTTCGCCACGTCGCCCAAGTTATCTGATATGCGGACTACGTCTTTTCTCTTTTCGGCCCGGTCAGGTTGATTTTGGATGAAGGCATTGAGATCCGCTCTCATTGCTGTCGTAGAATCCTACGTGGCATCAACTTTTCCTTTACCTTTGAGCTTCGTCTTAGCAGCGTCTCGTCCTTCTGGCCATGTCTCCACAGGTGGCACATCATCATTGTTGGATGATGATGTGTAGGAGCCCCACTTTAACAATCTGCTTTTTTTGTTGGGAGCATCGACATAAGCAGTGGACCACTTAGGTTGACCGCGAATCGCCGTCTACCAATGATCCAAGAAAAAAGGATGACCCATCTTCGTCTTGTACATCTTGCGGGCCTGCGACATGAGTTGGTCGTCGGAACGACCGCTGGCATAGACTTCTTTTAGTTGGAGCCAAACACCGTTAAATTGGACCACCTTTTTGTTGCTTCGTTGCCAGTGGTCCTTACAGTGTTTGGTTTCCCTTCTCCTGCTTGTCGGTACCGTTTCATTGTATGTCGCTGCCACGTTGGCCCAGTACATGTCGCACTTTCTATTGTTTCCGTTAATAGGATCAAGCGAACTGTTGAGTGAAGAGCTAATCTGCATGTTGTCGAAAAAGTTGAATAATGAAGTCGTGCGTAAATACATTGCCCTCATAGTACTCTTGTACGAAAATCAAATTATTACCAGTTTTATGTCGTCATCAGTGAACTACGGTATGCGCTTCGTCTTTCGGCCAGTGTCCATGATCTGTTTGAGACCTAGCCTTGATTTTCGCACTAGACTCGCCCAGATTCTAATATGGGGAATAACGGGATCTTACTCAGAATTACCGAAACCCAAAGGATGATCGAAAACACAGCTCAAAATAATTGCACAACTCTTTATTTCAAAGAGGGCTTTACATGTCGAACGTTAGGGCGCACTCGCCTACGTCGATCAATGAACTATAAGTGTCTAAAACTCAAATAAGTTCTACGACTTTTCAATGATCTAAACTAGATCTTTTACAAGGTATTTATAGTCCAATCGTATGAGTACGTATCAGACTCAATAGGCTAAACGTATTAGACTCATATAACTAACTAACCATAAACAGATAAGCTAAGTTATATATATTTGGATTGAATTACAATTCTGACAAGAGTTCGAATCCTTCCTAAGTCGCAAACCTTTCCAAAGTTGCAAACCTTTTCGTGGTTGCGAATCTGTTTCGAACTCGACCTGAGATCCTTCCTGATCATGACTCCCCTGTTGAGAAGGAGCCAACTCCCGTTGGTGACCAACTGTGAAGATGTAGAGAACGACTGAGAGCCTTGGAACGAACACACGATGAACAATGCTACAATCGTCTGATCGAATGTACGGATAGGCGCTCATGGAACTTGGCACCTCTGTCATGGATTGTGGCCTTGGCCGCTCGCGGATAGCCTTCCCCTTGTCGAGGTTGATACCATCATCGATCCCAAAGTCAAGATTGCGAAGTTTGAACAGTGGCGCCGTAGAGACAAGTTGCATATCGTTTTTGACTAGTCGTTGTGGTGATCGACTATGTACCTCTACGAATAGCACGTTGTTTTCTTCGGGAAAGCTCGCCAAACAACCACCACTTTCCATACTCTATGCAGCACAATTCTCCTGTTTAACCGGACGCATCACGCTCAGCACACACTTTGAGCATGCATTGACAATCTACTTCGCTTGATTTGTTGTCAACAAGTTTCTTGGTGTCGACGTGGTCGTTTTTGTTGATGATGAACTTCATCCCATCCTTTGTGAGGTCGTACTCTTGAGCTCTTCGGTGGTAATGGGCGTCACGATCGTACAAGAACGGACTTCCAAAAATCACTTGGCAAATATCAATGGGGATGACATCGCATTGAACCTCGTTGATGTAACAAGCAGATATTGCAAATTTTACAGTACACTGACTCTTGATTTGCTGATTCATGTCGAAAGTGAACCATCCCAGAGGATATGATCAAGGATGATGAGTCGTCTGCAAACCAAGTCGTCGAACCAGCCCAACGGAGACCAAATTCTTTTGGCTTCTGGGATCGAATATCGCTGTGACCACTTCGTGCTTCACCTGGATGTTGATGGTGAACAAGTCCTCCGTTGGGTGATGGTCGTTTGGTGGATCCGAATCCTTCTCCTTCGGCATTTCCATCAGAGAAAAGGTCATATCTGCCTCAGCAACTGATTCACTCGGACAACTTCTTCGTCAGGTGAAGTTGTAGTCGCCGTGGCTGTTCTTTTCCCTGATCCGTTTTCTTTGGTTGAAGTTCTAGATGAAGCTTGTACCATTTGTCCTTGGTATGTCCCGCGACTTGACAATGTTCGCAAAAGGCACCCGTGCCCGATTTTGAAGTGTTGTTCTTCAAACTCGACTTTCTTTTTGTCGAGGTCGCACTTTCCTTCGTGCCTTTGTCGCCGCGGGATTTGTTCTTCTTCTCGATCGCCATAGCAGCTGTGCTCGCGGTCACGATGTCATGGACTCCGAACAGACTTAGCTCAGTACTGATCAATTTCTGAAGTCCAGATGTGTATTTCCGAAATACCTGAGGATCAGACAGTGAGATGCCGATGACCATTGCTTGTCTCCCGAACTTCGTCGTGTAGTCTTGGACAGATTGGTCATGTCGTTGGTACAATATGTGCCAACGTTCCCATCTCTCCTCAAGGTAACCCATCGAATAGAATTCTTGTCACAGAAGTCATTTGAATTGACCCCACGCAAGGTCGTCAGCTTCACCACTGGCCACAAGGGCCTTACATCAAGTCTTGGTGTAATCCTTCATCTTCAAAGGTGCGAACTTCACCTTTTGAATGCTACTGAACCCTTTCAGGTCAAAGTAGGTCTCAAGCTGGTCGATCCAAGAATCCAGTTTCTCGGCATTGATCATCCCATCATATATGGGTATATCAATCTTAGCGTCGACCTTAAAAGATCCGACAGCTAAGGAGGTGTTGGCGAGGTCGTCGGTCTTGTAGTCGCCTTTGTCTTCATCTTCGTCTGCCCTGCGTAAGTCTTCACACCCATAACCTTCCCTACTTCAGGAGGTGCAATCATGGCTTGCTGCTTAATCCAAGCAAGCAAGATTTCCATGTCGGTGGAGAGTTTAGCCACTTATTCGGCTAGGTTAGCTTGAATGGAGGTATCGTCAGACATTGTCGGAGACGCGGCTGTAGGAACCGTCAATTGATCGCCTGAAGTTTCACCGGAAGTTTTGTAACCCTAGCGAGTCTTCACCATTCACAGGATAGGAAAGTTGGTCTGATACCAACTTGATCCGTTTGAGACCTAGTCTTGGTTTTTGCACTAGGCTCGCCCAGATTCTAATATGCGGAATAACGGGATCTTACTCGGAATTACCGAAACCCAAAGGATGATCGAAAATACTGCTCAAAATAATTGCACAACTCTTTATTTCAAAAAGGGCTTTACACGTCGAACGTTACGGCGCACTCGCCTACGTTGATCAATAAACTATAAGTGTCTAAAACTCAAATAAGTTCTACGACTCTTCAATGATCTAAACTAGACCTCTTACAAGATATTTATAGTTCAATCGTATGAGTACGTATCAGACTCAATAGCCTAAATGTATTAGACTCATATAACTAACTAACCCTAAACAGATAAGCTTAATTATATATATTCGGATCGAATTACAATTCTGACCAGAGTTCGAGTCCTTCCCAAGGTCGCAAACCTTTCCAAAGTCGCAAACCTTTTCGTGGTCGCGAATCCGTTTCGAACTTGACCTGAGATCCTCCCGGATCAGTCCACAACAGCAATGGTGTTGTTGTCATCGATGACGAGTCGGGCTGCCAGATCGACTGGAGCAGAATTTGGAGTGCCGTTGTCAGACACTGACGTAGAGGGCGGTTGAGGTGGAGAAAACTGCAGATAGGTCGGCGGCATACTGACAAAATGAAAATTTTAGCTATACTATGGAGCGGCGGAATTGCGTGGCCGTGTGGTGGATAGGGACGATAATTCGATGGGTACGGATGATAGTTCAATGGATATGGATGGTAGTTATGTGGATATGGTGGCTATGAAAAATTAGATTGTTGTTGGTTGTTTGGGCTTTCGGTGTTTTTACTGGGAGAATGGGAAGAACTAAGCCAATTGACAAAACCGCCCAGAGGATTAGAATCCATGTCAGATTTTTAAAAAATTTTGCAAGAATTTGGAATGACTTTTGTTGTAGATGGATGGAGTTGGGTGTGTGAAAATGGCTCAAGAACATGCCCTTTATATAGGAAAGGGTTGCTAAAATTTTTTGTGATTTTTTTTGGAATTTTTTGCTAATTTTTACAATTTTTGAAGCCCAAAAAATATTAAAAAAAACCAACAACTATTTGTAACGACTATTATTTCAACAGCCATTTTTTGTGATACTGACAAGTGGGCCACGGTCGAAAAATCCTTCAACGGTCTTTTTTAGGTTTTTAACTATCTAGTCATTTACATGCGGGCCCATGCAATGCCGACCCTACCTGTCATTCGGTCTAAGTCAGCAGCGCCCACAGTGTGCAACAAAGTTCCTTTTTAATTTCGGCCAACGGTCACTTTTTTCTTTGTTAAATGACATGTGGGCCAGAGAAGTAAGTGGACCCACTTATCAGTGGCTGAAATTGGGCCGCGTGCGCGTCGCCAACGCCAACGCCAACGCGGCTGGCGCACTCGTGTGTTGTACGATTTGGCAGGCCCCACTTATCCCGAACGTTGAGTGACGCGGTGGATTTTAACTGTGTAGCTGACATGTGGGGACAAGATAATTTGGGACCCAGCTGTCAGCCTTGTTAGTCGATCTCCATGCGGTGCACGTGCCCACTGAGACGGGCACACTGATCATTGCCGTGGGGCCCACGCGACATTTATCTGACACGTACTAACCTAGCACACACTAACTGAGATGTGGGTCTTTTTATTTTCTGGACCCACATGTCAGATCTACTTTTTGGCAGGTTTGGTTTGATGGTTTATTATCTATTGGGCCCGCAAAACTCATTTTGAAGCGGCAAGTTCGTCTCCAACGCCGACGCTGCCCTTGCAGCGAGTTCGTCGTCCGCTTGCCTCAGCCTGTAGCACATGCGCATCTCATCACACTGAGCAAGTGGCGAGCATCCGTTCGCCTCCGTCGACGCGCGCTGTCGCTACCGTCGTCGTTGAAGATCGCCTTATAGCCAACATGTTATCTAGTATTCTAGTAAAATTGTTTTGCATAGGAAAAATATTTTGTGAGGATCCAGTTAAAAACTCTTCGATCTTGTTTATAAACTGTAACACGATTTAATAGTTCAGAACAACATCTCATGCATGGACTGTGAGGAGGTTGCGGTGTAAGTTGCTTTCATTCACATGAGAAGATGAACCGAGCTATACTTAGCCCTGACTTATTCTTGTGTTATTGGGAAAAGGTCATGCGCATTGCCGGTAGTCTCGATCGAAGGACCATTTCTTTTTGTTTCTCTTCTCATTCTCCTTCCAATGTTAAACAGCAACTTGTCAAGAAATTGAAAGAAACTCTATTGGTTGTCCCTGTTGTTGGACGTGATCAAACTGGACCCAATCACTCGCCAATGCTCATTAGTTGCAAAGTTCATTTATATAAGGCTCCTCATCCTGTGATCTCAATAATTATTTTGGTATTTTATAGCTGGTAGGAAACCACCTACCAAAAACACATCCAAGCAGTGTTCTTTGGAATTAGAAAGATCTTGCAAGGGTATATTTGTGGTCAAGAAAATAAAAATATAGTTCTCTTGGAAGTCTAAAGAGAGATTGTTTTTGCACTAGAGAAATGTATCAGTCTATCATGTGAGAGTTTTTAAATAGAAGAATGTGAAATTGTAACTTAATCCATAGATTAACGGGGGAGAAATATCATTTGTTTGATCATAAAAAATTAATGTTCATAAAATACTAAAGTTGACAATATTCTATGATATAAATTTAATAAACATGATGTGTTCTGAGACTAATCCAACAACTCCGAATGTGAGTTCATATTATCTGATTTTAGAGAGTTTTCACATCATATGTCCCTTTGTGCTTTTAACGTAAACTATTGTTGGTTGGGTTGACAGCTGGGAGAGCAACTGCACCAGATGGTACTCGCCAAGTGGAATCGTGAGGAATATGATTGCTAAGCTTTCCCAGTTTTTTCTAGTGGATTTTTTTATCTAATAAGAAGTGATGCAAACGGGTCAATATAACTACCTCTATTGTTGTGGAAGCAACTCTCTAAGGACCTCTTTATATTTGAGACCTTGCCGAGAGTTTCTGGATCAATATCCAAGATCACATAACAATCACGTCATCATAATCATATAATCATATAGCTCCTAAGTGGTGTCTCTAATTCACATACAGGTAGGGGTGGAAACGGAGCCGGGTCGGGTCGGGTTCAACCCGGCTCCGGCTCCGGACGGATGCGGATGCGGGTAGGAAAAATCGGACCCGATCCGGGTTCGGATGCGAATGCGGGTGCTGTTTTTCTGAAACTTCCGGAGTCGGGTGCGGGTTCGGGTTTGATTGAATCATCCCAGATACGGATGCGGATACGGGTTTTACCCGGATCCGTATAGATATATATCACTATTCACTAGTATAATGTTGCTTCAGTGCTTGTGCTTCACAGGCTCACAGCCAAATCCAAATCCGCCACACCGCACACGCCCGCACCGCACGCCTTCACAACTTCACTGGTTCACCCGCACCCGGTACCCCGTACCCTAGTCCTAGATCTAGCTCCTCCCTCTCCACGGTGCTCAGCTCCACTCCCTCTGCCACGGCGCCGCCGCCCTCACCACCTCCACTGCGCCACGTTCCTCGGCCGGATCCGGCCGTTCCCGCGCCGCCGTGGACTCCCTCCGCGCCGTACTCCACCGCGCCCCGCCACGGCGCCACCGGATCTCCACATCTCCAGCACCGCTCGACGCCGCTTCCGTCGGATTTGGCCCGCGCCACCGCTCGATTGCGTCGCTGAGCCGTCCTCGCGTACGCGGCCGCTGCGCCCCCGAGCTCGCCACTCCAAACCGCCACCGTTGGCTCCACAGCCGGCACCACCGCCGCCTTCCTCGGTGCACCGCCAGGTCCGCCACCTAGATCCACTTCCCGCCGCCTCTTCTTCGCGCCGCCACCACCGGATCTCCACGGCGCCGCTTGGCCTCCTTCAGCCGGAGCTGCGCCGCGCATCGCCGTTCCGAGCCCTGAGCCGCTCGCCGGTCTCCACACCAGTGCACGCCGCCACAAGCCAACTCTTAAACTGAAACTTAGTGATAAAGTAAATTGTAGAATTTGAATTGTGCTGTTCTTTGTTTTTTTACTGTTCTAGCTAGCAGTTGAAATTGCTAACCTCTCCCCCTTTTCCCTCTGCTTGTGTGGTCCTTTCCACACACACACACACACACACACACACACACTCTTACACTGTATTTTGCTTTGTTGTCATTACTCTTGCCATTGCTAAAGCTTCTCACCTGCAAGTCTATGGCAGTTAGAACTGGCCTTTCTACTGAAAAGAAGCACCTAGCTAGGGCATAGCTTAGCTGTGTGTGTGTGTGGGGGGGGGGGGGGGGGGGGGGTTGGTCCAGGTCAAGGAAGTGCATACAACTATACAAGGGTACAAATAGAAGGCACCCTTGCATACGAATATATGAGTTCTGAAGATTTGCTTAAGCAGAACTTTAGGTTACAACTAGAAAAATTCCAATTGTGTGTATGGAAGCTGGATAGTGTATAGATCTAGTATTTGGCCCCGTGGTCCTATTGCTTACTCATTGTAGCTAGTAAATATGATTTTTGATCATTCATGTATTTGACAAAATTTGTATAAGAAACTTCCTACATTTACAATCATAAGAAGTGTTTCCTGAGACGTCTGATCTAAACAACGGATGGTCTGGATCAGCCTTAGAGGCTGACACTTGTGGTTCAGATGGTTCAGACACCCTTCTTTTACATATCTGTGCTCATCTTTCAGATCTACATGTTGAATTTACACATTTCATTTAGATGGATTCACCAAGGCCAAGAACTCAGCTTAGTTTCTTGCAAAGTGAATAACACTCACAGTAGTTCAAGCATCACTGTTTTCGTTTCATAATCATATTAATTTTACAAATATCTGTGTCCGTATCCGCTCCGAATCCGTTTAATATTCGTGTTCGTATCCGCTCTGAATCCGTTTAATATCCGTGTCCGTATCCGCAAAATATTCGCTTCGTATCCGTATCCGTTTCTTTCATATCCGTATCCGCATCCGCATACCATCCGCATCCGCATCCGTATCCGAAAGAAAGATGCGGATGCGGATATGGGTTTATGTACTATCCGACTCGAACCCGACCCGTTTCCACCCCTACATACAGGTTCATACAGAAGTTTTTTTACTATTCATGCTGTTGCAATGATGGAAGCAAGCATATCTCTCCGTTCCAAAGTATCTTTTTTTTTCGTGTGAAAAAGAGTGCCTACAAGTAACAACACAAATTTTGATTTCGCTTCGTGGCAGTACTACTTAGGCTAAGTCCAACGTGGTTCTCCAGTGATCTGCACATGGACCCCACACGAAAAAATATATTTAAAAAATCAGTTTATGTTAACGGAAGCGCTTCGGCTAGCTGTTGATTATATTGAGAAAATTGTAGATCTTTAAATTATCTTCATATAGAGACCAAACATCGCCTATATTTAATTTTTATATTAAAAGTTATTGATGTTACTAAAATCACCTAAATTTAATTTACTCGTGGGCCCGTACGAAACACCTTTGCATTGGAGAAATGAGGTGTTTCAAGTGGTACTTCGCACACGTGGCATAGAATATATTGAAAAATATTCCGTTGAAGCGCCTCGTGAAACGCCGATGGGTTAGACTCAGCCTTACTAGTGTAGGAGAGGCATGTGTTATGTGTCGCAATGCATAAGATAAAGATGCTCTCTATTCTAAAAATGGGCAATATATAAAGAGGACACAAACGGCCAAATAAAATTGGAGGAAGTTTCTTTTTTAAAAAACCACAGATCAGTTGCATTATCAATAACTCTCTATAGGTTATTTTTTGACTTTAACCCACATAAATTATCTCTTGTTCCAAACACTCTCTTGCCACTACTAATCCGTTAAAGTTAAATGAAATGATTAAAAAATTTCAAAAACAATAGTCACTAGCATGTGATGGCAACCGCCGCCTAATCAACAGTCACATACACCACTGACTCCATCATTTGAAGTAACTTGCAATCATTATCATTCGGCGATACCATTGATGCCACCATCGGCCATGGCCACCCTTCCCAATGCTACTGCCACCAAAACTCACATGTTAGTGATTATTATTTTTTTATTATTTTTATAATTTTTTGTTAAATTTAACAGAATGACGACAGCATGTTTGGAACTGAAGACAATGTGCAAGGGATTAAAATCATAAAGTGACATGTAGGTGGATATTAAGATTATCATTGACTTTGTGGGGTATCTTGAAATTTCTCCAATAAGCAGAGAGCAGACAAGATGCTTTTTGAGTAACACTATGAAATTGAAACAGTTTTACAGTATCTTAACTATTATAAAGCTTTGGGGCCATTAAATGTTTCGGCTCGTTTTGATGGAATTGCTTGCTTTTTTTTTCCCTTTTAACTCCGTACGGCCGTTTTGATAAACTTGTGGATTTGTTTGGCACGAATTGGGCTGCCGACAAACCGAACACTTCCGAGAGATTGTGTTTGGGTTGGGCTTGTCTGTTGCACACTTAGCTCTACACGGACGATCTGCACATTCTTTTCTTTTCTTATTATCACATTTGGCCATTTTAAGTACCCTCTTGAATTTTTGGCTCTCCATGTGTTGGTTGGGCTTTGAATATTTTCATTTCAGACGATAATTATGATTAGCGAGGTCAATCTTTTGGGAAACCTACTGGCCACACAATACATAAATTTATAACTCTCCTTACCCTCCCTCCATATACACCCCCCAGTCTCGCTCCTCGTATACATTGTATTGCCTAGAACAACATAACCTAAAAAGGATAGGTGTAAATATTGGTCAATCCTGTCCACATTCATATTTTAGAGATAGATTTAGATTCAGATTCAAATATACTTGCATTCGAGTTTAGATCAAGTAGATATTAAACAAAGATTCGAATCAGAATTTTGTCTTAATTCATGCTAGATTTTGGTCTCTATTGCATGCAATAAAACCTTTGGATATTTTTCTTAATACAAAATTTAAAACTTACTAATTTTAAATTGATAAATGATATAATTCAAATAAACACACACATATATACTCCTAGCATTAAAATACACTTGTATACTTTTTTGTTTGTAATCTATATATTGTTTTGGTTATGTATAATTTTTTAATGAAATATGATATACACTTTCCTAAATTGTAAAGTATATTTTTCGTAAATAACATATTATACATCTATATATATATATATATACTTAACAAAAGAAGTATTGTTGATGTAATATGTTATATAATTGTAAAATTATAAGGTATATTTTTTCATAAATAATATAGTAGACAACTAAAAAAATATACACATAACTAAAGAAGCATCCATTGTATAATTTAAATAAGTGAACACATACTCCTAAGAGTATAAAAATGGCTTCGTATACGTGTGTGTCTATATATACACACACACACACTTTATTACTAGTAGTAGTTACTCCCACTATCTTAACCGTTGATTGTGTTTCTTGAGATTTGTGTCGTATATACTAGTATCTGTATTATTCTGGTAGTTCTTTGTATCCGTATTGAATGCTATAGTGACACAGTGTCTTTTTGACATTAAAAGGTGAGCCGGTTGGATAGTGAATGAAATTTTTTTAATAATAATGGTACACAGTTGTTGAGTATTCAATTGTTGCATATACAGACTTTTCAACTTGTTTTGAATTGTGAGCAGCATTCTTTTGAAATGTATGCAGCAATCTTATAAATATACACCCAGTTTTTTTAGTTCCCAATGAACGAGCTTTCCTACATTTTCATCTCTTCCTACCCACTCCCTCCGACCTTTCGTCTTACTCTAAGATTTTTCATCCATCTCTCCCCTTCCATTTCCTGCTCAAAAATTTCTCATCTCTCTTCTCATCAATTATACATGTTTTTCAATCGTTCATCACGAAATATTTGACCACCTCTTGACATGCTTGTGTGGCTCATAGTAGCGGCGGAGTTCTCATGGGCGGGGGCACACGGTCTTCTATTGCGGCCTTCTCGGTGGTGCATGATGGCACCCGATGACCTCGCACAGTGCATTTAGCAGCTTCGTGTGTGTGACTATTTTATAGCTTTTTTTTATTTGGTTGTGTATTTTTTTTTGTTGATTTGTCTTTTTTTTGTTTAATTTGATCTTGGTATGAGTTTGTTGATGATGATTTTAAACCCCAATTATTTTTAGTTTTTGTTGTTATTTTTCTTTATAAAGTTGGTTATGTGAGATATGAAAGTAGCTCTTCTTGGAAGAGTACTTGTATTTTTTTTGTTGTTGTTGTTGCTTAAGATAGAAATGATATGTATTTATTTTTTCAAGTATATGTGTACGTATTCAATTATATTTGAGTACATTTTAGTTGATGTATGTACACTTTGAATCATCTATGTGTATACTTCATCCATCACTCTCTTCTCATTCTTTCACAATCCTTCTTCTCATGAATAAATCATTTTTTCCTATCCTTTTTTTTCAAATCTTTAGACATCTTCTTGTATTATTGGTGTTATTGTTTAGAGTAAAAATTGTATTTTGGTTATAGTTTTGAGTTTTCTCGGGGTCCAATGTTTGGAGAGTAATGAGATGTTTTTAGAGTTTGTTGCTAATATGGCAATTTTTTGGGAGAAATTTTATTTTGGGGAAGTTGTTAGTGAGATTATGTGTATATTTTCAGTTATACTTGTGTAAATTTTTAATTGTTTTGATGTATATTTTCTATTATTTATGTGTACATTGTCAATTACATATACATACATTTTTAGTTAACTTTGTATACATTTTTCATGTATATTTGTATATTTTTTGTAGAGTTAGTTATTAATACTATAAATTTTTGGTAGAGTTTTTT
Source organism: Pharus latifolius (assembly GCA_019359835.1). Taxonomy (NCBI): domain Eukaryota; kingdom Viridiplantae; phylum Streptophyta; class Magnoliopsida; order Poales; family Poaceae; genus Pharus; species Pharus latifolius. The sequence goes on along the minus strand of CM033323.1, from coordinate 9,497,012 downwards.
TGTTATCATGAGTTTATTATTGATATTATATGTGTATATTTTCAATTACACTTGTATAAATTTTCAATTGTTTGAATATACATTTTCTGCTTATATATGTATACATTTTCAATTATCTGTATGTACAATCATTTATATGTATATTTCAGTTATATGTATATATATTTCATTCTAAACTTGTGTAAATTTTTAGTTATATGTATATACACATCGAATCAATATGTATACATTTGAATTATGTGTGTGTGCATCTCAATTTAAACATTTGTATATTTTTCAATCATATATATATACATTTGGAATCATCTGTGCTTGCATTTCGAATTATCTGTGCATATATTTTTATTTTGCAATGTGTATATTAAATCATGAAAAGAAATTCAAATTGAATAAGACATATCAAAGTTCCCTCTTAAGAAAAATTTCAAATTTTTAAAAATTCATATCAAACTCCAAGAAAGTAACAAGTGTATATTTCAACTTAACATGCATACATGTTCAATTATATCTGTGTATATTTGATTCTCTTTGTGTACCTCTTAATATAAATATGTGTACATTTTCAGTCGTATGTGTGTGCATTTTGAGTCATTTGCGCTTATATTTATATTAGATTATGGTTTGCATCTGTAAAATCATGAAAACAATTCAAATTTGAATAAGTAGATTTCCAACTTAAGAAAATTTTCCCCTTTAAGAATTCAAATTTGAAACGACTTATCAAGCTCCAAGGAAAAAACACTACATCTCTTTCCTCTAGTGGATTTTATAATTGTATGTTAAGTCACAATAGTAATGATGAATCAATTTTTAATAGATGTAGCTACTAGATAGAGTGCTCTACTGTTAATATTTTTTAAATGTCGTGTGATGGATATATCTAGCAAACCGTGTCCATTGCAATCATGTAATAGTAGGGGTTTAGGTGTTGCGCACATTTGGTTTGTATTATAGGTACATTTTAGGATCATGTGACATATATTTGACAATTTATGGTTATATGATATTGTACATTTTGATTCATATTTACCAATGAGTATTTAAATTTTATTATATGTCTATTTAAATACAATAACACAATAAATACACTGAGATGTTGTATTTCTATCCAATGCACATTAGAAGTTTGCAAGTTAGTAGGTTTCGTAAATGTGTGCTAAGTCATAATAGCCATGATGACTCAAGTTTTAGTGGATGCAGACATTAAATTGAGTGTTATAGTGATAATATTTTTTTAATGTCTTAATGAATACAGGCATTAAATAGAGTACAAGTTTGTGGGTTTTTTTAAAATTATTTTAGGTGATGTATATATTTTGTTTGTAAGATAGATACATTTCAGAATCATACTATGTACATTTAATAATCTATGGGTTTGTGAGATTGTGCATTTTGACTCATATCGACATAAGAATATTTTAATTTTATTATATTTACATTTAACTATAATGTTATCTGTATTCATTTGTATCACAGGTATATTTCATTACACCATATATGTCCTTTTGTTTAATTTTTTTCTTGCCTTATGAGTGAATATTTTGTTATCATTACAATGGTTGATTTGATGTTAGTGGATGGCAGCTTCTCAGTGGATGTTATAAAAAGCAAAATCAACACCTTTTTTTAGATAAATGTGTACCTATATATTGGATGAAAATGGGAAATTTTCTTGATATATATATTTGAATGTACAAATCTCGAGAAAAGATGAACAAATTATATTAGTGGGAGTAACTAGAATTACGAGTAAAGTGTTCACGTCCTATATATATTTGTGTGCGTGGAAGTATCTAGCGCATCCTCTCTCTTCGGTGCTCTCGTGCATCCATCTAAAAAAATCATGTATATGGTCATTAAAATTCAACAAAAATTAAACAAGGCGTATACTGGATTGGTCAACTAGCCTAGCAAATTTCAACTATAAACTCAATGTATATTAGGAGAAACAAAAATAACAAATTTTAGTGAATAGTAACTTTTATATTTTTATTTTTGAGCTGAATTTGTCTTTTTTTTTGTTTCTATATCTACAATCTCAAATTTTATATCTACAATCTCAAATTTTTGTGGAATTTTTTATAGCCATTTACATAAAGTTTTGAAAAAGAATGTACGGGAGCACAGAGGGGTAAGATGCACTGGATACTTCCTCTATATATATTAGTAGTTGCTCCCACTATCTTAGTAGCTGATTGCATTTCTTGAGATTTGTATCGTGTATACTAGTATGTGTATTCTTAAGGTATTTCTTTGTATACGTATTAAATGTTTTTGTGATACAGTGTCTTTTTGGTATTAAAAGGTGAGCCAGTTGGATAGTGAGTGGAATTTTTTTAATAATAATGGTACATATTTGCAGAGCATTCAATTTTAGTATATACAGACTTTTTATCTTGTTTTGAAATATACAACATTCATATCAAATATATGCAATATTCATATCAAGTGTACACCCAACTTTTTCTTTTCCTAATGCATGAGCTTTCCTACACTTTTATCTCTTCCTATCCACTCTCTCTCCAACCTTTCCTGTTCCTCCAAGATTCTTCATCCATCTCTTTTCTTCCATTTCCTTCTCAAATATTTTTTACCTCTCTTTTCATCAATCATACTTGTTTTTCTATACTTCGTCATCAAATCTTTGGCCATCGCATAACATGCTTATGTGGCTCACGACAGTGATGAAGTTCTCATGTGGGGGGTGGGGGGGGGCACAAACCTTCTGTTGTGGCCTCATCAGTGATGCATGGTGGCACTCCACGGCCTTGCACAGTGCATGATAGCAGTTTCGTGTAGGCAACAATGTTTTTAAAGCTTCTTTTCTTGATATATGTCTTTTTTTATTTAATATGGTCTTGGTATGAGTTTATTGATTATGATTTAAAACCCGAATCATTTTTAGTTTCTGTTGTTATTCTTCTCTATAAAATTTGGTTATGTAAGACATGAAAGTAGCTCTTCTTGGGAGAGTTCTTGTATTTTTTTTTGTTGTTACTTAAGAATAGAGATTATGTGTATTTTTTTTTCAAATACATGTGTACGTATTCAATTATTTGTGTATATTTTAGTTAATGTATGTACCCTTCAAATTATCTATGTATATACTTCATCCATTGCTCTTTTATCATTCTCTCACAAAAATCTCACAATCCTTTTTCTCATAAATTAATCTTTTTTCCTATCTTTTTTACAAATCTTTAGACATCTTCTTGTGTTGTGCTCGCAAAGGTTGATAATGATAGATTCAAACTGATGTCGAGGTTGATGATGTAGGCTCACGGCACACGTCGACGGCCTCACATGACATCTCTTTTTTTGCCTTTTTTTAAGAACTTTGATGAGATTTTTTTTGTCATTGTGATTGTTATTTATTTGGAGTTATAGATTGTATTTTTGTTATAGTTTTGAGTTTGATCGAAATTTAGAGTTTGAAGAGTAATGGCAGTTTTTTCTAGAGTTAGTTACCAAGATTGCAAATTCTTGGGAAAATTTCTGTTTATATAAGACATATTACTAAGATTATGTATATATATTTTTAGTTAGTGGATAAATTTCAATTATTTGGATATACATTTTCCATTCTATGTGTTTACATTTTCTGTTTAGCATATGCATATTTCAAATTACATATATGTACATTTTCAGTTAACTATCTGTACACTTCAAATTATTTGTATATACATTTTCAATTAACTCTATGTATATTTTGAATCATTTGTGTGTATATTTTATTTATCTGTGTATACATGTCAAACTCCAAGAAAAGTTCCCTCTTAAGAAAAATTCAATATCTCTTTAAAGAAAACTACAAGAATAAACCATTGAAATTAATATTATGTACATTTGCACATATGTGTATTTCTAATTATTTGCACGTATATTTGTATTAGATTGTGTTTTGCAACTGTTAAACTTTGAAACAAAATCAAATTTGAATAAGCCATTTTAGATTTCCCACTTAAGAAAAATTTCCCCCCTTAAAAAATTCAAATTTGAAAAGTCATATCAAGTTCCAAGAAAATAACATACTCTCTTTTCTAGTGGGTTAAGCCATATTAGTAATAATGACTCAAGTCTTATTAGATACAGCTATTAGATGGAGTGCTCTAGTGCTAATATTTTTTAAATGTGGTGCAATAGATATATTTAGCAAAATGTGTAATAGCAGGGGTTTAGGTGGTATGCATATGTCGTTTGCATGACAGGTATATTTCTGAGTCTATGTACATTTGATAATCTATAATTTTGTGAATTATGTATTTTAACTCATATCTACATATGAATATTTAAATTTCACTATACACGAATTTAAATATAATGTTATGTGCATTCCGGGCCTCATCAACATATTTGTCCTTTTGTTTAAATTTTTATTTGCGCGTGAAGAAATCTTTGTTATCATGATAAACATAAGCTGATTTAATTTGATGTCAGTGCATGAAAAAACATCAGTGCATTTTGATGGAAGAAAAATTATGCAGTAGATGAAGTGGGTGCGTATATACCGGATTAAATATAAGGATTTTTTGACGCACATATTATCATGCATGAGTCTCAAGGAAAGACGAAGAGTTATGATACTGGGTGTAACTAGTAAATAATATGGTTTCATATATGTGTGTGTGAGGAGGTTTTAATACAACAACAGGTATTTATTACATGAATCTTCGTCCATTTGTTTATAAAATTTGAGATTGGTGATACAAAAGACATTACGAAATGAAAAAGAATGAGACTCTTTTACATGTTTGGTAGAAAAGTATTGTTCTTTCTTCTTGTGCAGCATCGGCTTCTACTTTAAAGTTGTATTGCATGAGAGGCACAAAATTAAAAAGGCTATCATTTTTTATTTAGTATTGTGTAGTATCTCTTTTATCTTAGACTTATGTCAGAAAGGAGACCACATATTTGCTAAAATGGACTATTTTTTAATTTAGTACTGTATAATTTCTCTTACACACAATCAGTCCTTTTTAAATTAGTAGTTCGTACCTTTGAAGTGTATCTGAAATAATGTGAAAGGTACCATTTGTGTAATGGATATTGTCAATTAATAATACACTATTGTAAGTTCGTCCCTTTTTAGATCACATTAAGTACTTTTCAGACATTGAAGATAATACCATAAAACGTACCACTCGTATAATGGATAATATCAATTAATAATTCGCTATTGCGAGCCTTATCCATTTTTAAATCACATTCAGTATCTTTCAAACAGTCAAGATAATACCACAAAAAATATCACTCGTGTAATGTCTTTTTTTATTGTCAAATAAAAGACTTATCCTACAAATATACTGCCAATAAAAAATAATATTTCATAAGTAATAATTCATGGGTGACAATTCATAAATGTAAAATGATGAAAAGGAAGACAAGAGCAATAAAATGCCACTCTTTTCAACTACCTTTTTCATATATTTCTTAGGAGATGCAAAAGCATGCCACTATAGTTTTAAAAAAAAATACATGACACAGTTGTTATTTTTGTTGACTAATAAAAAATAATAATATTGAGATAATTTTGGATTTTCTCATCAACTTAGACAGATATGATGATTAGATAATATATAATAGTTACACAGAGTTTTTTTACTGTTAACCCAGAATTAAAAAATAATTTCGAAATTAACCCACAGTTTCAAAAATTTGCAAAAATGGCCTGCCACGTCAGCTTGTCGAGCTCTGGGAGCTCGACAAGCTGCTAGTCGCACGGGCAGCCTCTTGTCGTGCTCCAGGAACACGACTAGAGCTTGTCGTGTTCCTGGAGCACGACAAGCTCCCAGTTCAGCCATCTGCAGAATATTAAAATGTCCAGTGCTTATATAACAAATAAATGCCTTAGACCAACCGGCTCGCGCGCTCGCTCCTGAGTCCTCTGGCCCGGGTTCGAATCCCCGTTTCGGCAAATAAATGTTTTAACTTGTCGTGCTCGGGACCCGCGACAAGCTGTTGTCGTGGTTGGGGAGCGCGACAAGTGGCTGTCCCGTGCGACTAGCAGCTTGTCGAGCTCCCAGAGCTCGACAAGCTGACGTGGCAGGCTATTTTTGCAAATTCTCGTAACTGTGGGTTAATTTCGAAATTATTTTTTAACTCTGGGTTAACAGTAAAAAAAACTAGTTACACATGTTTGTATTATATATATATATATATTCCTGAATTTCATTAAATTTGGCTTAGGTTGCGAATATTGAGTCTGTTTATTTCTATCGGATTTAAAAACTGGGGTTAAAATATGAATACCCCTGTTAATATGCTTAGATATATCGGGTATGTTTATTTTTGTCAGATTCAACACCTCTAGTAAAAATTATGCTTTGGTTTGAGCAAAATGAATTCTTGTTTCACCAAGAAAAAGAGCGAAGTGCCGGATAAATTGATAATGCCAACTTGAATTTAAAGAGCACAATACTTGACTTTTTCGGGAAATAAAAGGTAACCCGAAGGCCTAAAAACAGCTAGTTGTTATCTGAACCTTTTTCCTTTTTCCTCCCAGTGCGGTGGGTTGGTGCTGACGTGGCACCCCTTTCTCCCGCAATAACAAAATCTCGCTCACCGCGTGCTCCCCCTGTTTCCCACACATCCCTATGCTCGCCTCCTAAATCCCCTCTCCTCCCTCTTGCCGCCGCCGCCTCCCACCACCACCTACCCACCCATGTCGCCGCCCTTATAGAGGCCACGGCGACGACGAGCCGCCCCTTAGCCACGCCCATGCGCCGGCCCCTCTTAGGGTTTGCCCCTCTCGCCGGCCTGCCATGGTGAGGTGGAAAGGCGCAAACTTTGTGACCTACCACGGGGTAGGAGGCAGCTTAGAGGGACTCTGAGAAGACGCTTCGCCTCGCCTCGCTTAGCCGTCGGATGGCCGCCGATGATGCCGCGCGGAGCAGCAGAAGGATGGATCTGAATCTGTACCTCGGCCTCCCACGAGCCCCGCTTCCGCGCCGCCCGGATCTTGGCTCCGATCTCGCCCTCGGCACCCCCATGCCCTCCTCCACCTCGTCGTCCGCCGCCTCCGCTGACGCGCCGCCGCTGGAGCCGGAGCCGGAGCCGCAGCACCCCCCGTACTCCCCCTCCCGCGCCGAGCTCGTCTTCCCGCAGCGGGATGCCTATGCTCTGTACATCCCGGACGACCCGCCTGCTCCCGACGCGCACGAGCCGTACGTGCCACCTCCTGCTGCTGCCGCGGAGGTGGTACCCGAGCTTCCCGACGAGCTCGACCTCGGCTTCGGCTTCCCGCCCCCGCCGCCCCCGTTGCGGCCCAGTGAGATGCTCGCGTGGGAAGACCGGCCGTCGTCGTCGACGGCCTCCTCCCCGTTCTGCCCGGAGACGGCCGCCCGCTACCGGCGTCTGTTAGAGCTGACTGGCCGCCGTTGGCGCTTCCGCGTGAGGCGGTTGCGAACGGACCTCCCACCCCTCAGCTCCGAGGCCCCAAGCCGGGAGCATGACGTGGCTTTGCAACCACCGCAGGAGCCTGTCAATGATACCGAGGTGGACAATAAGCTAATTCTGAATGGCACCGCTGTGGGCGCCTCAGAGGAGCCCGAGGAGCGTGGCAAGAGTGCCGCCATGTTTGAGTGCAACATCTGCTTTGAGATGGCTGAGGAGCCAGTGGTCACTTCCTGCGGCCATCTGTTCTGCTGGCCTTGCTTGTACCAGTGGCTGAACGTTTACTCCCATCACAAGGAGTGCCCTGTCTGCAAAGGTGAGGTGACAGAAGGGAATATTACTCCTATCTATGGGAGAGGGAATTCAAGTTCAGACACTGAGAAGAAAGCTACAGAGGATGGGAAGCAGCCCGGTCCAAAAATTCCACCGAGGCCACATGGGAATAGGCTCGAGAGCTTCAGGCAGCAGTTCCACCATTTGCGCCCAATATCTAGAAGGCTTGGTGAGGCGCACGGGATACTGTCATCCTGGAGGCGCATTCTTGATCAGCAGCTTATGAATAGTGTGAGTAGGTTTGAAGGGCCTCCTGAGTCGGCTGTACAGGAAATGGTCGACAATGCTCAACATGCTAGCCGCTTAAGTCGAATGACTAGGATGAGGGCAAGAAGGTTGCAAAGAGAAGCAGAAAACCCTCCAGTTGTTGTTTCTGCTGCTCCTGATGGTGGGCTGCCTGGAAACAATGCATCAGATCCACCCAGGCGGAGTTCAAGCCCACTTTCCTCAGAGGGAATCGATTTGTTGCAACGTCTCACCATTTTTGGCCTCGCAAATCCAGAAAGATTAGCAACTGCTGTGAGTGACCTTAGAAGGATAGCTAGGCCAAGCCAATATGGAGCATCCGCTTCATCATCAAATCCTCCAAATCCAGAGCCGCAGGTTGATGGAACTCTTGTTGTTGAGGCACTGGCTGCTGATCAAGCTTCTAATTCAAGCACCATGGCCGTGATACAGGAGGATGCTGCTGTTTCTGAGAGTGCAGGAGAACCTAGCAACGCAGGGTCTTCAAGATACCTGAGGAGGAGGGGAAGAACCAACGCCTTGGGTTCTTTGGATGTGGATGGTGGAGGCGTACATCGGAATAAAAGAAGGCGGCTGAACTGAAGCTTCTGGGTGGCAGTGTTATTCTAATTCATCTGGTGTGCTGTTTTCAATTAGTCCTTTTTAGCTCGTTGGGCAGTATCTGCTGGGGTGTGGTATAATGTTCCTTCTCTTGTATTGTTCACTAGGTACTGCTGAGTTGATTTTATCCCTTTAGTTCCTCCATACCTGTTTAATTTAAGTTATTGTTCAAGGCATGTATACTGAGGAAACCTGAGGAATTGTCGTCAGATAAATTTTCCCTGATCATAAAACGAATTTCCAAATGTCTATTCGATGGAATTAACTTTGAGGTCAAAAATAATACAACACAGAATCTTATCTGTGGATTGCTTCAGATTCCAAGGGCTCTCATTGAATATATAAACTGAGCTGACATTGAGTCAACTAGATGAATGTCCAGTGAGCAGACTTCTCTCCCACTTTGTTGTCGGCAGGTGCTCTATGGAACTGTTTATCACACAGAGAGGTACACATGCATATGATCTTTATTCTCATTTTTTCCCCTGATAGCTAGTAACACTAGTTGATTGATGGTTAAGATAAGGGATATAAAACTGTTGTTCCTGTGAAGTTATGAATTGTAATCAAGCTTTAGTATTTTTTTTGTTGTTGTAGCTGCTTACATTTTGTCGATCTGAATTTGCTATTCTTTCTGTTCTACTCGCCTATCTTTCATTGTCTTGGTTTGACTTGCATTTTGTTGCAAGATAGCACAGCATGGCTGTTCGGCCTTTTGTTGCTGTGCTGATGTCTATTTTTGGAAGGCTGTTGCTACACATTCCGCTAGTAGTCAAGACTTAAGACTATTATGGGACAATCTGTAACTCGTGTAGTGTGTATATGTGTGTGACGATAGGCTGTTAGAAGTGAGAATTCTATACTATAATAAGTTGCTCATTTCTGTGTTAGTAATACAGACTTTTTGAGTTTCCGATAGCAGTCAGTTAGTATTTGAGTCTTGCACAATTTCCTAATTGCATGCATAATTATGTCTCTGATCCTTTTTTCGACACATACCTACCATCCCACCTATTACCCAGGCAGATCGTCCTTGATCTGTCAGGCATCACCTTTCTATTCCATGCTTTATTGAATCCTATTTCAACTGTCATTGGATGCCACTAATGAAAACTTGACCATGGAGCTTGAAGTGCCAATTCAATTGCTGCTTGCAGAATAGTTTTTTGAAGTGCCATGTCTCAACTGTAATTGCTGTAGCGTGTCATATTCAAGATTGTTTTATCTTGTTTAGCTTTGCAGTTTGCACTCCATTATTGACAGTGAAAAATCTTGATGACCACATTGAATTTTGCTCAAAGGTGATTGTTTCCAGTGGAATACATTGTCAAGTATTCTTGCATTGAGTTGCATGTCGCAATAATTTTGTTCATTAGAGCAAGGATCCAATGCTTCGTTTGCTCATATCTATGTCCTCTTGGTGAGTAATGAAGTGTCAGGTCCAAGTGTCTGAAGTAACAGTCTTGACTTTTGAGGCACTACACTTTACATGTGTAGTACAGTGATACAGGTACTTGGCTTTAGTACAGCAGAAAGAAAAGTATGCCGTGCTGTACGCATCTCTATGTTCGTTGTTGGCAATTGCAGTTATAAGGTTGTCTTGAATAAATGCTAGAAACTTTTATCAGCACGAGATGATCGCGGTACATAGCTACTTTGGAATGTGAGGTTTACACTTTTCAGTGCGACCGATGACACATGAGCCTTGCTGTTCTTACATAAAAGTTGTATGCCACGAGAAATTTTTACAGTGCGACCGATTTCTATGTGGTGTTCGCCTGGATTTATATTGACTTCTGAAATGTGGTGGCATGAATGCCATTGGATGCGATGATCTAGATGGACCCTATAATAGAAAAAAAATGGGGCTCTGGTTTCTTATTTGTCTGAGTTTGCTGCTTAATTTGCAATTTCAATTATGTATCCGACGGCTGAAAACATATGCAGTTTTCTGATGTAGTGGTAGCAACAACTGCAGCCCGATCCTTCTCTTGTCTGGTTGTAGCTGCTCATTTTCTTACTGCGTAGAGTATAGATTTGAGATGAATGCTATTTCTGCTAAAATTTATATTGTAACCTGGGAAGTGGTATGTACTGATAATGACGAGACAAAAGAGTATGACTGAGAAAAAGAAATACTTTAACTCCAAATAATTAAAGATCGTCTACAATGCAATACCTATGTTTTTTACAAAAATTATATCATCTCCATCATTTATTTAAAATTATATCAAACTCTACATTTCCCTCTCCCCTCCTCCACACCCTCTTCCTCCTTCCCACTCAGTGACACCCCCCACCCCCCCCCCCCTGCCGGTCCTTGGTAGCCTTCGGCAATTATGCACGGTGCCATCTATCCGATGTCATCACCTAATCGTGCCCCCCCCCCCCCCCCCTCGGTCCTTGGTAGCCTCCGGCAATTATGCACGGTGCCATCTATCCGATGTCATCACCCAATCGTGATTGTTGACGCCAATGCTGCTCGCCTCCCCTCCTATGTTGTCTCCTTCGATCCTCTCATGTCGACGTTGCATTGTCAAGACTATCTATCTCCATCACTGTCGTTTGTTCCCCTACTAACTGACACCGTCCATTGTTGTCACTCGTTATTAGGCCGTCGCCACCACCAGAGAATTTAATAAAAGAGTTAGGTAAATTTTAAAGAATTTAAATCTAAAAAGAGATTTTAATCCAAAAACGAAAAAGATATATACAAGATAAAAAACAAATAACACTACTTAGTTATTATCTTTCACAAGGATAGGGATCCGCCGTAGTTGGTTCACAGGATGGGAGCCGTTGGATTGAACATCTATGGTCAGGGTTGATGGGTTCAAAAATAATCTTTTTTTTTCCTTATGATTTATTTGAAGTGTTGATGTTTGATCCAATGGCCTACACGGCATTCATGCAGTTGATTCGAACTAAAGCGATCGGCGTCCCTTCCAAAGATTCTACCTACCTCTTTCGATCTCCGAAACCTCCTCTCCGTCGCGCCGGAACCGCCTCCCAGACCCACCGGCCACGGGCCCAACCCACTACTGTTCCCCCTTCGTCCGGCCACCACGGGACTCCTCCAACCCTGCAAAACCCTTCCCAAAACACCCCAGCCTCCATCGCCCTCGCAACCGTGCGCACCATACACCCTTCTCCACCCCGCCATGGCCTCCACCTCCCTCCTCTCCCCCTACACCATCCCCTCCCTCCAAAACCCCAATACCAAGCAATGGTGGGGTGGAGTCGCCGCCTACCGCCGTCGTCTTCTCCCTGTCGTCGCCGTCCAGACGGGCCCGCAGATTCCTTCTCCTATGCGGACGGCGGCTAGAGCAGGAGACGAGTAGGAGGAGGACGCGCTCCAGAAGCTCCTAAGGCGGGAGTACAAGTACGGGTTCGTGTCAGAGATCGAGTCTCGCGATCCCCAAGGGCCTCTCGGAGGCCACCGCCCGCCGTCTCGGAGCTCAAGTCGGAGCCCTCGTGGATGCTGGACCTCCTCGCCGCCTACCGCCGCTTCCTCGCCATGCCGGAGCCCACCTGGAGCGACAACGTGTACCCGCCGCTGGACCTCCAAGACGTCTGCTTCTACTCGGCGCCCACGGCGAGGACCAAGCAGCGCAGCCTCGACGAGGTCGAACCGAAGCTGGTCGCTGCGTTCGAACGCCTCGGCGTCCCGCTCAGCGACCAGAGGCGCCTCGCCAACGTCGCCGTCGACGCCGTTATGGACTCCGCATCCATGGCGACCGCACACCGCAACGCGCTCATGGCCAAGGGCGTCATCTTCTGCTCCATCTCCGAGGCCATCCGGGAGTACCCGGACCTCGTGCGGAGGCACCTCGGCAGCGTCGTGCCGCCGGGGGACAACTGCTACGCCGCCCTCAACTCCGCCGTGTTCAGTGATGGGTCCTTCTTGTATGTGCCCAAGAACACGGTGTGCCCCATGGAGATCTTGACATACTTTAGGATCAATGGAAAAGAGGCCGGGCAATTCGAGAGGACGTTGATCGTGGCCGATGAGAGGAGCACGGTGAGCTATTTGGAAGGCTGTACCGCACCGGCATATGTATGACCAGAACCAGCTCCACGCGGCGGTGGTGGAGCACGTGTGCGAGAGATCAAGTACTCGACGGTGCAGAGTTGGTACAGCGGTGATAGGGAAGGGAATGGGGGTATCTACAACTTTGTGACGAAGCGGGTGCGAGGATCAGGGTTCAAAGATGTCGTGGACACAGGTGGAAGCCAGGTCGGCGATCACTTGGAAGTACCCGAGTGTGGAGCTCATGGGAGATGACACCGTCGGAGAGTTCTACTCGGTCGCTCTAACCAAAGGTTGCCAGCAGTCGGACACCGGGACAAAGATGATCCACAAGGGGAAGAACTCGCGGAGCCGGATTATATCCAAGGGCATCTCGGGTGGCAAGTCGAGGAATTGCTACCGCGGGCTGGTCCAGATGAATGCGGGTGCGGCGAATGCTTATAATTCTTCGCAGTGTTCACTGCTGATTGGGGATATTGCTGCAGCCAACACCCACGTATCCTGCTCTGCCTCCATATGTAAACAACGTCTCAATTTTTACATACTTATAGCACCTCTTTTGTTAGGTTTACAGATTCAGGATGTCGTAGAGACGAACATGGAATACCCACTAGGCTCTGCTCTTGTTCGACATTAGTGGAACTCATGACAGCAATGGAAGTGAACTAATTAGAAACTCGATAGAATAGCAAGCATATTCGATATCCCATGATGCCACAACACCAATAAAACAATTTGCATATTGGCTCTTAATTATGTCATCGAGCTAGTTGTACAGTGGTTCATCTCGTAGGCAATCAATTACTCAATTACCATGACTTTGCTCAAGTTGCTTGCTATTGTCTGTTACATTTGTTAGAAATAGAAACTTTGCCACATTACAACGAAATGGATGATTCTTAAAGCTATGAGTTTAAAAGAATGTCATCATGATTAGACCCAAAAGGTCAAATGAGTACATGGAAGAATGACATGCAAACTTTTTGCTGCCAATGTTTTTGCTTAACAACTCACACACAAACATTTGGGGAAGAAAAAGAAAAGTTGCATATGTATATTCATGACAAAATTTACTATTTTACGTAGCTTTGGTGCAGCAAGTGATTATCTATTTCGGTGATCAAAGTTCCTTTTCCTTCGAAAGCTGCGGTGTAGCAAAGTGATTATGTATTGTACTTGCACAATAGTTATGATTTTCATAAATTCAGGTTTTAGAGTGTCATAATTTGTCAATTTGAGCTGGATATTGCAATAATACTGTGACAAATCTATCTGGGAGTTTCATTTTGACCAAATGTTGCACGGTAACAGGTGGGCTGCACTTCAGGCCGTGTTGAGCATGAGGCAAGCACATCTAAAATTGGGAGGATTTCTAGCAAAGAGGGATAAATCATGAAAATTCTGTATTCTGCAGAGCTGTTTTTGAGCACCTATCCTATTAGTTTGCTCAGGAAATGGATGAATTTATGAAGATAGGTCTAAAGAAATCAGTTGGCTAATTGAAAAAAAGAATAAAGAAAAAAAAAAAGTGCTCTTTTCAGCGCGTCCTTGTTCGCAATATCATGCGGCAATAGAAAGATATATACTGCACGGAAAAAGATATAACATTTGTATAGAAGTATTAGAAAGACCAAATGCACGACGAAAGATCTACGCGTCTACAGGAGTACGAGAAGATCGGTCAGTTTTTATATAGTTTTGATTCCTTGTGTCTTTTTTTTTTAGCTAAACTGTTGGAATGTGGATTTTTTTTTTCTCCCCTGTTTCAGTATGCTCCATCCAATTGTAAATTTGCCAAAATCTGCAGCTGGAGGCTTAAATTCTACCCTGGTTGGGATGCATACGTGCGTAACTGTACATAATACTATATCTACGTCCGCTAAATTTCATACTTAGGTGCGAATGTGCATGTTGTGGGGTTAGCATCTTCATACGTGTACTTGTTACTGTTTACTACTGCTAAATTGATGGTAAAAAAGGACCAAAATTTCACATGCTACCATGCGACGGAAAAGGAATGCTGCACCAGAAAAGCATTCCATTGTATAACATTTCTTTTGCCAATAATTTTCGTATGAGCTCTCAAACACTTCAAAAATACGGTATGAAAGATTCCTGTTGAATTCTGCTGTTGTTATTCCAGAATGCATGCACCATGTATTTCACAGCACTTAAGCTTCTGGTGTATTGCAAGCGCTTAACCAAAATCCATATCTAACAAACATAAAATCACGAGTGTCACAAGGTCTGCCAAGCTAGAATATGTAACTATGGATACAGGATTTCTGTGCAAAAATTCTTACCACCATATTTCATTCAATGAGGCATTAGCAGTTGTAATTTCAAAAGAAGCATCTTTTTGATGTGTTACTATTCATTAGTGTCAAAAAGTGAAGAAAAACTCTTCCTGGAAAAGGGTGAAATACTAGACAGTCGATTAGCACCTCCAGGTTTCTCATGCTGAAGAAAGAGGATCAAAGGTAAAGCCAAAGAAATGCGACCATGGATTCAACTTGTTAAACAGTTGCTTCAGCAAGAAAAGAATAACTGGCAGAATGCAAAACGTTCCACAAGGAGAAGCTGCTTCAGTTCCCAAAACATCTCAATACAAATTTCTACAATGGCGAGGAGAGGCTGAACTGCATTCCCGTTTTCCCAGAGTCATGCTCAAATTGCTTTAAAATATAACAATAGTTTATCTGGATAAATAAAGGAAAAGAAGAGATTAGTCACAAACCAGGCGTCCATTGATCTGATATTTGGCAAAAGAAATGATGAAGCATTTGGACGTACCTCCACCCGGAATAGTTTAGTTGGCAAAATAACGCCAACACCAGCAGAGCTCCTGAATGTTTGCCGAAATTCAGAAAATGAGAAGTTCTTAAACTCATTCTCAGACAATTTGGCAAGATTCCCAGCAGTGAGAAATGCATGACCATGTATTCCAGCATCTCTAAATAACTTTAGGGGCAAATCAAAGGACAGATCAGCAAAAGCAGAAACAGCAAGATCACCTCCTAGGTAATCCCTCCTTGGAGAGGTAATGGAGTCATTATCATATTCACCAGGGACAGATCTTCGTGGCTCTGTTGGGCCAATTCCTCTTGTTCTGAAACCCAACAAGGACGATACCCCACCCAAGCTGCAAACTGGAGAAGAATGACCTCCAAGATGAAATCTATCAGGCACAGGTGAAGATAATTCCAAAAATCCTCTTCCAAGTGGTAGAATGACACCTGCCGCCAGGCCAACATTAAGAGCAGCATTGTAGAATCCCAAAGGCACAGCAGCATGAAGATCAAACTCCTGAAGCAAAGCCAACAAACGCATATTGGTAAGAAAATAATGATGACAACTCAAAACCTACAAAAACTGATACTACAAATATTTATGCTCCAGTAATGATTTTTCAGATCAAATAGCTGACAAAGCTGATACAATTCTTCATATTAGCACTACCAAAGTGCTGACCATCTGCTAAACGGTTGCTCTCATTACCCAACACCCCTACTAAGTTTATTCATCACTCTTGGTACATTTTTACACTGGCAAGTATTTCATCTCAATACCAAAACACTGACATAGGCATATATATTATATTCATGGGGTTGTATCTGATATAAACCACCCTCAAAATAGGAGAATACAAACTATAATCTCGGACATTGGATCAGATTTGAATGGTGCAGATCAAGGTGGAAAACACTTGCACTAGTAGGTGGAGGGCAGGAGAGGTGGAATGTTTTAGAAAGTCTTTTCAAAAATGTTAGTAGCTTTTAGTAGCTTATCAGGCCCGCTCAGATATGATACAACGAAATATTGCTAGTTCTCATTCTCCTATTTTAAAAGTAATTCATATTTGATAATTATCCTTATGTGTATAGACCAGATGTCTCTACTCTCAGAGATCTTGCTACAATAAAACAGTCTGCTGGTCCATACCTTGCTGCGAGAATTCAGATAATATTATTTTATGAAAATCATGTTACTCCCAAAGCCAAAGCATTACTTTAGAGACCACAGTAAGTGATGACTAAATACATGGGACATGTGACCAAGAAAGGAGAAGGTAAAAGGGGAGAATTGTAGGGGGAGGGTGGGCAGTAACAATTAAGCAGACAGCAGTTATGTAGAAAGGACATATAGAAGAAGCTGGGAAAAAACCTGGCGAAAAAATCTCTGTCCCTTGCTTTCCCACAGACCACCAACTTGAGATGTTGATAGAAAAGCATATCCTTTTGATGGCCTGAGATGTGAATCCCTCCGATCATGCTTATATGTATATTTCAATGCAGATAGAAGATTATGCCCTAACTGTCTTCTTATGGACTTCGATGAGATATGTGATGGATCAGTTAAGGTCCGCCATGTCAGATTATAAGACAAGTCATGGTGCAAAGTCGAAAGCAAACCAAATGAAAGGCCAAGGAGACGCTCCTTGTATGATGAAAACTTCAGCCAATCTTGAGACAACAACGATGCTCGAGCCATCAGTGGTGTTGGTATTGATTTAAATCTTGGTAGGGACACTCCAATGCCTATCTCTGATGTTTGGTCCCAACCATATGCTCCTGAAGCATCCCAGATGTCACCGTAGCCAAACAGGTTCTTCAACTTGAGTGATCCTTCCAATGACCAAGATCTTGCCTGTGAAAATAGTGAATATACAGTCAAGCATCAGGTGCCGAAACTTCTCAAATAGTCATTGAAACTGATTGAAATACCGCACGAATTAATCTCAATGCTTTTTCCACTTGAGTTGTACTTCCTCCATTTCCAAATAGATGTCATTTACCTCTTTTGTTTTGTTATCAAATAGATGTCATTCTACAATTTTGAGATAACTTTGTACACCACTTTCCCTGTATACCCTTCATAAATATTTTGAAAAGACCAATATATGATTTAGAGAATTGAAAAAGGTACTAATAAATATATTAAATGAGACTACTATAGTCTTTTTATTTCACATCTTGTTTCTATAGTTAGAAGCCAACATAACATATATTTGAAAATGAAGAGAGTAAACATTAATAGTTCAATACGCAACACTTGAAAGTCTAGCCATACTAAAGTCTTGTATTTTGTAACATATAAGAGGTTAAACCCAACGAAGACAAAAGGAGTTAACTTCTAAAACAAAACGATCATTATAGTTATAAAGCAAAGAAACTATTTTGATTAAAGAGAGTTGTACAGAGGGAATAACTCTTGAGTTCGTCAGGTCATTGGCTTATTTCACAGAAAACAACTCCTTGTTTAGCAAAATGAAACTGATGGTACCCATTTGCTTTGCTATTAAAAGAAGAAATATATATATTTGTTAAGCAGATAACACGAATCTGTGAGTGCCCAAAGCAAAACATATACATATTTTCAAATACAATCTGTAAATCCATATCTCTTACAATAGTTTTATGTTGAAGTCCAAAAAGTGAATTCATAGCCTGAATCAACTGAAAAATGCCCGCTTGGTCAGATGTTTTGAATCCTCTGTGATATTTCTTTTTGTACAGATCCCTATTTGAACCGAAATGTTAACATGGCTTATGGCTTAGATCTCTAATTATTAGGCTCCACCACTCCAGTTATCAATTAAACAGCACAAGTTCCCCTAAAAGTAGCTAAAGATAGTTTTCAGAGCTTCATAGTGAAAATATTCTATGCACCAAGTCATGTACCTAGAACTTTGGCTTAACTATTAGCTGACAGGTGTTGCTTGCTGTGAAATAATTTGATAGCCAATGCATGTTAGTCACTAGTTGGGGAAACAGAAGTTTAACTGACGAAAACATGGATAGCCAAATCAGTTTTCAAGTCACCACATTTTCAAATTTTGTCCATCAAGACATTCGACAAAGTGTTACGATGGAACAAAATAACATTTTTCGTCATCAAACAGAAACCAAATGTCAAGAAGCAACAAACCATTTTATAGCAAATTCTTCCAAATATCAAATAGTTAGTATTAAGACATGCCTTGCATGGATGTTGGTGGTTCATTACAGCAATTGCTCTTCTTGTGCCAACTCAGATAACACCTAGGTTTTTTCAGGGGGCTTGATATTGAAGCTAAAGATAGTAGAGCACCCCACCCGATGCTCCAATCCTTTTTCTTTTCTCTAACACTTTTTTCTTTCTTTGGGTGGAGTCACGTAATGATTTAAGACATGTCTGGCAAATACAGGGAAAGTGAGAGTGCGTATGGGAAAAATGACTCTCAGAGTCTCATGTGCTGCAAATCTAAGAATCAAGGGACTTCTCATTGTCAAGATCAAGATTGCTCATATCACAGACATTTGTAGTAACACAGTCAGGCTGATCTAACAACTTGTGCACTTTTTTTTTATTTATATGTGGGTCGTTCTCAAAATCATCCAGTCATTTCCAACGAACTAAAAGCAACAACTAAGCAAATGGCCTAGCAGATACATAGTGTACATTGTATGTTATTTAAGCATTCTATGTTTTTCTCCTTTCATGTTGCAGAAACAAACCAACACTTTCTGCTACCTGAAAAATATAAGGCTATTACCTACTTGATCTGAAGGATTGCTAACAACGTTCGTATAAAATCATGACAACAACATAAACAAATTTAGAGGATTAAAATGACTTGCTAAGCTGCCATCTGTATCTGGTAGATCAGGACTCACTATGGACATAGTACAAATTCAACATCCTCCTTTATTTGCACCTCTTGGAAATATCTTTTGGTCGGTAATTGGATAGCTTAAATGGAAGCTTCCTATTTCAACCTCCATTAGACCATTACTAGTGCTAACTACTGTCTCCAATCTAACCGGAACTCATAACAAAAAACTTCCATTTAATATGAGAACTCTAGGTAAGTACAACCACGAAGCAATGACTATTAGGTATGTGTTATATCATCAATTGTACTCTTTAACTCACCAACAGATAACGTGGAAGCTCCCATTTAAGCTATCCAATTATATGGTATTCATGGAAGGAATTCCCAACAATTGACTGGAAAGTTTCCTTGAGTACATTAGCAAAACAATCACTGCAACATGCATATTGGGACACCATATTCTCATACCGGGCATGGGCAACATTGGATCAAAAGCACAAAAGTTAAGGCCATGGGGATTGACATCCACATTCAAACGACAGGCTCTTACTACTTCAGTACTCCATTTCTAATTACACACGACTTTTGTTCATCCAATACGTTGCTAAGTGCTAGCTAAACAAACGACCGAACACACACGCACACACAACGATCCATGCTTGCGAATTTACATCCAAATCCAAACAACATAGTACTGACAACAGTTGCTCCAGGTATCTTCGAACTACACACAATTTGCCCATCTAATGCAATGGCCAACCAATAGAACCAAGCAGAGATCTCACCTCGGGTTTGGAGAAGACGCCGACGTTTCCCGTGACGGGATTGGCAGCTTCAACGACCTCGATGACGACGTTGGTGGTGCCTGGTAGCTCGGGCGGGCCGGCGTCCAGGGTGATGGAGACGGCGTCGAACACGTCGAGGCGGCGCAGCCGGGCGCTGGCGAGGCCGGCGGCGCGCACCAGGTCCTGCACGGTCGCGGCGTCGCGGAGGAGGTCGGCAACCTCCGCTTCGATGAGCTCATCGTGCGTCTTGGCGTTGCCCCTGATGATGACGTCATGGACGCGGATGGCGACCGGGTCGGACGAAAGCCGCCGGAGCAAGACCTGCATATTCTCCCTCTCGGCCGCCGCCGCCGCCGGCCCGTCCAGCTCCTCTTCGTCTTCATCCTCCTCATCGTAGTCCTCGTCGGCGTCGGGCGCATTGTCTTCGCCGTGGTCTGCGAGGTGTGACGACGCGGAGGCTTCTTCGGTGGGTTCGTGGGGCTTAGTGTTAGGGTTTTGGTCGGCGGTGGGATGGGCGGCGGTTGCCATGGCTGGGGTTTGGGAGAGGGGCGTTCTGGCGTGTGTTTTGTGTCGTGCTTAGCAAGTTGTACTTGTGCAGAGAGCTTAGGAGCCGATGAGCTGTTGGCTGTTGCTACTTGCTCGTCCCACTGTGAGAATGGGCCTTGGGTTTGGGTTGCATTTGAATTTTACTATCCGCCTGACCGAGACAAAGAAGTCATATCCCACTTTTAGCACACAAATGTATATGTTTTGGTACATTGGATAAGGCATTGATGGCTAAGATTAATACGTTAATCAAAGACAAGAAAACATACCCCTATTTTTTACTATCAACATAGCGTTCATTTTTTACGAATATATTGTATGTGCTCATAGTTGATTAATTATAATTGTCTATTTGCTTCATGCCTGTACGTTACCCCAATTTAAAACTTCGCCTGAGATTGTGGTGTGTTTTTAAAATTTTATTTAGCATACTCTTTTATGATGGTTATTTTGTAAAGACCAAAATATCATTAATATCTTACTAGATATGACAAATATCTTCAATAATCAAATTATCTTATAACATAATACAAAATTGTACTATAATTTCAAATTGTGTCTAAATCAAATGTGTCATACTTAAACTATTGTTTAATTCACTATCATAATTACATATGTTAGATATTGTTAGACATATGTTTACATTTTAGATATAATTACAAAACAAATAATCTTAATTTGCTGTAAAATATTGTCGGGCCACATGTCAATAAAAATGAGTTGGAAGTTTTTACTTAGATGTGGTAGCAGTAGAAGACTTAGATGTGCGAGCCAGTTTTCAAGTCAATAGAAACACAGCAAGATGCAAAACTCCGATAGATGGTAATTTCAAGAGGATGTATAATCGGTGCAAACTCATATTTAGGTGTTAATGTATTAATCATCTCAGTTACATCACTTAATTATCACAAAAAATTTGTGTAGATATTACTCAAAATAATCTAACATCTCAAAATTTTAAATCCAAATTGGATTAAAATTGAAAGAAACAAAAAGAAAATTTTGTTGTAAACAGTGACTTGTTTTTCTTTTTCTTTTCAATTTTATTTCTTATTTATAAGAAATTTCTCATTTATAAGAAATTTCTCATTTTTTGTTTCTCATAGCAACAATTGAATTTTAATTTGAAATTTTACAAGATGATAAATGAATTATAAGGTTATATACACAATTTTTTTGAGAATTTTTTTATAAAGATTTAGTAGTGTAATCAATATAGTTAATATTAAGACCAAATTGAAAATTTGCACTGTATATCTCCCCATGTCTAGAAGGCGAATCAGATTCGCTAACCACATCTCCATAATTCAATGCTCATACATAGTACTAGCATCTCCAAGGTCAGCAGCTTGAAGTTCGAAGCCTAAATTAATAATCTCTCTGTAGAATGATGATACCGAAAAATGCTTGTACTAGCAATTAACAGGTCATTCCCGCATAAATCGACCAGAGAAAAAATAACGGTAGTGAGTACTTGTCCGTCATTTTTTAGCAGATCCATGTCATTAATATATCTTATGCTAGATCCAGAGGCTGTTATGTTCACATGCCCATCCAAAAGTGATTGAAACCAAAATTTGTTTAAAACTTGTTTATTTGTTATTTGATCCATATCTTCTCCTATACATACACTTTTGTCCAAATATGATTGAAAGTCTCAAATATTCAAAATAAAGTGTTTGATAAAACAGGACATGTTTGACTAGCCTAATTACAAACAAATTATTCTTACAAATATTTGACTTGATAAAACTTCTTAAAATTCCAAAACTAGCCCATTAATTACAAACAAATTAAGTTTATAAATGTCTGACTTGCTAAAATTTCTTAAAATTCCAAACAAATCTTAGGCATATATGAAAAACAACCATAATAAGAGGGCACTAAGACAAGCATAATGATCGAAACAATTTTTTTTCGAAAGGGCCGTTTCGATAAGACGTCGATAATTGGGATTAGCATTGCTAATTCAAAAAAAATACAATCAAATCACTTCCTAGTGTCATTTGCAATTTCATTTCCTTTGCTCAAATTGTCAGGAAGGAAGTCATGCGAGTAAAAAACCAATCTCTGTAAGAATGTAGAACGATCGATCCAAGTGGAAACTGATGACACAACTGAACATTTTGCAAACCAAGCTGCATGCACCAATAGCTCCTCCTCCCTTTCGGCAACCTCCATTGAGGCCTATAAAAACCTTCACGAGAGTTAGAGAGCTCTCACAGACCGAACTACTGCCCAACCACCGGCGACGCCTTTGCACCAGTGCATGCGTCCAACCACTTCACACGCAGCCTTTGCATGCTCTTTTATACATCCCTCATGTCGCACACCGAAGTTGCTTAACAGCACTAGTTAAGCTGGCCTCATGGAGATCACAACCAAGAACTCCAAGGAGAGGCAGTGCAAGGCTACCGGGCAAGCCTTGCAGCTACTTGACTCGCCGCTCCCCACGCCTCGCCGCTCGTGCGGCTCGGCGGACACGCCCAGCCTGCCCCGGCACTCTGCCGACGGCTCGCCGCTGCGCACGCACGTGCCGTTCTCCTGGGAGAGCTCGCCGGGCGTGCCCAAGAAAATGCATAGCAGTTGCGCGGACAAGGAGCAGAAGGTGTTGCTGCCGAAGCCGCCGCCCGGGCGGCGGATCACGTGCCACGCCAGGGCATACCACTGCAATACGAGCGAGACGAGCAATGACGATGACGCCAACGACGACACGTTCTCCGAGGAGCTGGGCAGGATCTCCTCGTCCGACCGGCTCGCCGCGCTGTGCGCCCGGCTGAGCTCGTTCGACGGCCCTGGGTCGCGGCGCTCGCCGAGCTTCATCATGGACCGCTTCCTCCCCGCGGCCAATGCCCTCGCCACCTCGTCCACGGACACGCAGCAGAGACAATCCTCGCGCCGCAACGCTCGCCGCATGCACAAGGAGGCAGCGGCGGGCGCGGCCAAGCACACCAAGCACCCGCCAAGCTGCGCCCCGGCCCGCGAGCACGAGGAGCCGGCGTCGACACCGATAGAGAACAACGACGCGATCCAAGTGCAAGTGGTGCAGCACATCAACATAGAGGCGCAAGGCGGCCAGATGTCTCCGAGGGCGTGCGGCCTCATGGTGTTCTTCCCGTGGAGCATAAAGCCGGTGCTCTGCGGGTTCCGGAGCCCAGCGCGTTGCCGCCCGCCGCGGCACGCCGACGGCGTTGCGCCTTCGCCTCCTCACAGGACCACACTTGGCGATGTCTTGGAGGAGGAGAAGAAAAGCAACAGTGACTTTCCGCACTTGTATGACGATAAGAATGGCGGTGGCAAGGAGTACTGGGCGAGTCCTGGATGGGGCATGTCATTTCTTGACACGAGCAAGAAGTACTGTGCTGATGCAAGGAAGGCTCTGAGCAGGCTGGCTCATGGAGGAACGGACGGTGGCAGCCCGAGAATTAGCAAGGAGATGGGGAGACGCAAGAATGCCGTCTCGCCGCTGCGCACGGCGGCCGCGAAGCTGCCGCCGCTGAGGCCGCCGTCCGAGTCCTGGCTCGCTCACGCGCGTGATACTGTGAATAAGAAAAGATGACGAGATTTATGATCAACATGAGAGCAAAATTATACATACTTACGGATACTTTTCATTTATATTCATTCTGTGTTCCCAATCTGCTATAATATATTATCGTGCCATTATAGATCATAAGTATGAAAATTTATCTCTAGTATTTGCCAGGTACTCAGTAGTCAGTGCCCTGTACTGTTTAAGCAAATTTGTTCAAGTAGGAATGCTGTGTCTGATGATCTAACTGCATGCATTTATTCACACCTTTAGAGACAGTTGATTACAACTAAAGAATTGAAGATATCTGCATAATTGCATATGTTACAGCTTTTTTTCTTTCCAGATCTACATTTAAAAAAAAAAAAAAAGAGTCTGGCAGCTCCATATAAGCGTATGCCCTGACTACCCTGTACAATTTTCTCTTACGTTCTCCTATGAAACAGACATTTATTGCAGAAGACAGCCGCGCAATAGAGTGCAAATCCTAGACTGACCACCTATGAGGCTATGACGTGATGATTTCAAGCTCAGCCCACCACAATGCATTATTTCTTGGAATTGCCTGATCTGGAGATATCCCGGTGATCTCTTGCATTCTTTTAGTTAACTCAGGCACCGAAGGCCTCTCCTTGGGGTCCTGATGTATGCATGACTGTATCAGCTCAGAGAGTGCTGTGACATGCTCCTCAGGGACTGATTTGAGTGTGGGGTCAACGATACCCATTAAAGGCTTGCTCCCAGTGAGATGGATGTATGCCCATAGGACAAGAAGGCCATTGTCATCAGAATAGGAATGCCTTCCAGAGATCATCTCAAGCAGTAGCAAAGCAAACTTAAACACTGTGCAGTCCTCGTCATAACTGACGGAGCCGACTACCCTTTTATCATCCCAAAAGCTGATGTCTGAAATCTTTGCAGCATTATCTTCAGTCAAGTAGATGCATGAAGAGCTTAGATTTCTTAGGATTAAAGGACAGTTCTGCTGGTGCATGTAGTTCAAGCAGTATATTACTCCCATTGCTATCCGTAGGCGTGACTGCCAATTCAAATGCTCTGCTTCTTTAACTGCAACAGTATTGTTTGGTGCTTATTAAGAATACTTACTAATAACATGAGCCCTCTTCCTTGCGCAAAGTACAGTATACTAAAATGTAAGTACTTACCATGCAAGTGCTCAAAAAGTGATCCATTCGAAACATACTCGAACACCATCATCCGAGTGAATGGTTCTTCATCCTCACAGTAACCCACAAGGTTCATGAAATTCTTATGGTTCACCTTTGACAAGACTTCAATCTAGAACACAACATGACTAAGCTCAGAATGGAATACCTTGTAGTATAGAAAAAGAAATGAAAGATCAAAAACAAGGAAGATACCTTATTCTTGAATTGTTCTTCATCTATACTGGACCATCCACCTGCATTAGTTTCCAATGTAGACACAACAGCTATTTCTGCTCTGCACCGGAGAGTTCCTTTATACAATGTAAATCCAGGTAACGTGCCAATTATGTTGCTGAAACTTTCACAAGCCGTTTCAAGCTCTGATCGTCTGTATAAAGTTATACCTGCACAAAGGAGTATGAAATATGAAGATGACTCCAAACGTTGTTGTACGGCCAAATCAACATGCAATATCACAGGCAGCATGCACCTCGAGAATATGTCAGGCACATAGAAATGCAAAGCAACACGATGACATGACAAACTGAATATTCAACACGACAAGGCAAATATTAAACCAAGAGGCATGGAAATCCATCAGCACAAAAAACCAACCTCCAAAAGTAGCAGTACGCAATTGCCTGCTCATAGTTGCAGACAGGGGCACAACGGTGCTAGTCTTCTTTCGCTGGTAGTAAAGATAGTATACAGCTGAAAGGGCCGCCACCAGAAAACAAATTGCTGCTCCCACTGATGCAAATATTATTGATGAACTGTTGCTTTTGCTGTTCAGGCTTGTGGGTTGCTCTATGACGGGAGGCGCAGGAGGAAAGGGATTGGGTTCTGAAGGAGGCAGTGGCAGTGGAGGACTTGGTGGATGTGGGGCCTCCCTCTGAGGAATGAATTGGAAAGGTGAATGTGGAGGACGATGTATACTTGGCACAGTAATGACAGACAATTTTTTGACTGGTGGTGTTACTACAGAAGTTCCTGAATGGAGCATCCTTTTCTTTTGGCAATGTTTTTGTTTGCTTGTGACAAGTCTTCTGATTGTGGCATTCTCCACATACCTACATGAAGAATATGTGATTAGGGGAAGCAACTAGATAAATCTATGATGCAGTTCCTATCCTATGAAAGAAACGCTACACTTTATCCTCCAAGCCCATGATAAAAGAAACAAATTAAATAACAATTTTAATGGACCAATCCGTCAATGACAACACAGTGATCCACATCAACCGAGTAATTTTACTTCGTGTCACATATTGAAGTACCAAACTCACGAGGTATGTGTTAGTGATAAATTTTAGAGGAAATCACGTAGATATATTTATTTTTGTTATGTTTATGTTATGAGTATTTGAATAATATATTATTTTGTTTTTGAATAAATTATCAGTTTTGTTTAATCAACAAGTGTGTGACTTGTTCGTGAAACTCTTAAATTTATTTAATGATGTTATTATATAAAATCCCCGATCAACTATCATTAAATATGACATTATTGATTAATGGATTAGCACATTGATTGATAATCATGTTTCACGAATCATAAATATAAGATATTAAATTAATAATATGAACATATATTGGAGAATATAATGTTGGATAGACCTATTTTGAGACACTATTTGTATTTGTCATATAAGTATCATCAGTTGGTCTCAAATAATATTTATGATTGATCCTTATATTTGAAATCGTCATAGTTTCATACATATGTAGTAATATATTTTGATATTAGTAAACACTATTTTTAATTGAGTGGTAATAAAAGTAATATTCGGGTATGCTATGAGACATGCGAATGAATGTAAATAGTTAAGATGAAATTTATATCTCTCATATAATGAGAAAAATATCTCTGATCCCCTCATATAGATGAACTGAGAAGTGCATGGTCATGCCATTTGTGGTTTAGTGTCAACTACAGGGAAATCAATTCACTATGAGATCGATAAAAGATTAAACTATGTAAGGGTGGCACATTTCCTATCTTGGGTTTAATCTGATATCGTACGGCAAAAGAATCAATATGAGTGCATTATATAAGTTCGTTGGATATGATCTTCGTTCATATTTGGATAGTAGTTATGTCCTACTAAGAGCCACCATCGACTCATAATTCGGATAAGTATTCTCGAGTCGTGGCTAAATATGTATGAACCTATTGGATCACATACTTAACGGGTTACAACAAATCAATTCAGATTGAATCTATTATATGATTTTCATATCACACTACAAGAACTAACATTAGGCTCTTACAATTTACATAGGATTCGTTATGTGATATCGTATCATATTAGAAAATCTAATGTAGCAAGACTCATCTTGGAGAACTATATATAAAGGGAGGCATGATGGGTTTTAACAAATAAACCCTAGCCACCACCTCTACTAGAGTGACAGCCCCTAAACTCTTGTCGTGCGTATTGGTGTTAGCACACCAACGTATGACATTTTATCCCGAAACTTGTAAATACCGATAGAGACGCTGCTACAATTGTTGTGTTGATCAGGATGATCCGCGAGCAATCGCTGTCATCTACGTTCACTGATTAGGATGATTCACGAGTGGTCACTCTCATCTACGTCCGCTGATCAGCATGATCCACGAGAGGTCACTGCATGTGTTGTTAGATTCGTTGCTTCACCAACTCTTTTTCTACTATTGATAACAATCTAATCTATGATCTAATACTTACAATATTCGAGTAAAATTTTTAAAATTTTACTAGTGTAATCTACTTATATTTCAATAGGATGGTCTAAAAAAGTCTCTGTCCAGCACAAAATATTTGCACTGGCCTAAGTAGTGATGATGTGTTCAACTCAAAGAAGAATTTAGCGAGCCATCTGTCAACTAGCAGCTTGAGGTAATAACCTCTTTGCTATAAAAATTACCAATATAATAGAGTACCCACTTTTTGTCGCAGTTAACCTGCAATTAGTTGGCAGCTTGGCAGTAGTAACACATTAACACAAGATACGTGGTCTTTTTCACAATATCCTGGCAAAAGTCTCTAGGATGATAAGACATAAATTAAGAGAACATTAACATTAATGCAATTATACCTTATAGTAGAAGCCATATTTGAACAAGACAAGTCCTCATGAACTTGAGATTCACTCAATCTGATGAGCTCATGTAACTCGGACGATAAACCACCAGAAAGTTTATTGCCTTTAAGAAAGCTGCAGTTCAAGCAGTGAAGTTGAGGTCATGTTATCGATTGAGCAAGCTCAATGCTGAAACATATGTCATAGTTAGTTTCACTTACAGAAATTCTAGTGATAAAATGCTTCCTAGCTCTGATGGAATTGTTTCGCTGAAATTATTGTATCCCAGATCCAACACCTTTAACTCCAGGAGATCTCCTATCACTGTAGGGATGATCCCATAGAAAGAGTTGTTGTGGAGAATGCTGTTCGACAAAAGTTAAAATCAGCATAGCCAATATGTGGAACATGTTGCGAGTAAGGCAAAAACATAATATAGCACATGGATAAATTTGTTCTATGCCACTAAAAAATTAGCTTAGTTTTTGATTTATCACTGAAAATTTGCCACATTGTTGTATACTATATTGAATATGCTCCTACTAAGTGTTACGTGTTATAGATAGATCTAGTCAAATTAAATTAGAATTGATATCTTTTTAAATTTAGATTTATCTCTAGCTCAATTAATTCTATCTTATTTTTATCCTTGGGACTTGTTCTTATCTTTTAATCAGTGTCTATTCATTTATCTATAATTATCTCTATCGTTGGTTGTTTTTATCTTCTAGCTAATGTCTACCCATTAGATATTAAATCTATTATATAAGAGCTGTAAGGGTCCTATAAAAGATACCCAAGAAATAAAATTTAAAGTTTATCAACATCTATCTCTTCCTCTATTTCTTTCTCAATCTACGTAACATTATGCCAGTATAAGTCTAGGCGTACATGATCTTTTGGGTGAAAGGCATTATACGCCTATGCGTACATCATCTTTTGGGTGGAAGGGCATACACATATCAAGAAATAGATATCTGAAGCCTAATGATAGGAAGATATTTATATAGTGGAGTTCTATCCGTTTCCCCTCAAAACTATGCCCATACAAATTTCTACGGGCCTAAGCACTTAAAAAAAATTGGCATCAGGAAATTGTCCCCATACAAATTTCTGATGTTGTTCCCTAACAACAAACTGTGGGAACATCAACTCAATGGCAAGCATCAAACTCATTTTGGTTTAGTAATAGTATAAAAAATAACAAATATATAGCTATGAGTCCATATAATAACATAAACATCTACTGTGCAGAAAGTATGAAATGTGTATAGAACATTAATAAGTGATGAAACCATAGTTTCTCCGGCAGATGTCATTGGAGAAAGTACAAGATATGCTTACAGAGAATTCATATGATTAAGTTTTCCAATCTCCGGAGATAACATTCCCGTCAGACCAAGATTTTCCAAGTTCCTACCACAATGGCACACTTAACTTAGAGAAAAATATTAAAGTAGACACGATCAATCAAATATTAAACTACTAATACTTTGCTCCAGATAAAAGATAAATCCAGAAACTATGCTCAATGAATCTTACAACCTGCAGTTGAATCATACATGATGATACTGCAGAAAAACCAAGCATGTAAGGCCCACAACAATATCAGCTCAACAAAAAAAACCAAACAGTAAAACTGTATAAAATGCATGCTAAACTTCCCTACATATCACCCACCACAGGTGATTCTATTAAGGACCCTCCTTACCAGGATGGTCAGTAAAATGTCCATCCACAGAAAGATGATCCATGAGTACACAGAAAACTCTACTAGTAATTATCATTTTCACAATGCAATGAGTGAACCCAATTTAATGCCACTAATGAACACTAGAGTACACAACAAAATAGATGGTAAATGCTAGTTTGTAGTGTATACCACCAAAAGGAAAGCAAAATCTTCCTCATTCAACTTAAATAACCAAAACTTAAGCTCATTTTTTTTTTTTTGTTCCCTTTTTTTCACATCAAAGCTAGTTCAGGAGACAAGTGACTGGAACTCACAAGGTAATAACTCGCCCATCATCCGAGCATCCCACACCAAACCAAGAACAAGGGCTGGTTGCCCCTTCATCCCAATCCGAAAGAGCACCACATGGGTCCGCTTCTATCGCCTCCTTAAATCTCAGAAGAGCAATTCCTGCAAATCAGCAAGAATCCCGAGCACAATCAAACAAAGATTGCAGAAGAACCCAACCAATCCCAAGAAACTAATCCAAATCATCTCACACCTTCATGATTAACAGATGCACACAGCTCAACCCCATGGCATGCCATCAAGAACCAGAACAAGAGCCACACCACCGGAGCTTTTTCCTTCCGACCGGGCCCCATCCTTGAGCGATTGTACAAGAACGCAGATCAAGAGAAGCACCACAAGCCACCGTGTTGTTCCTCGAAGAAATTGGCACCAACAAACTTATCTTTTCCCACCCTTGGATTTGAGAACCATAACGCGAAACGGATTAAACAGTAGGCCGCCAAGAACGAAGCAAGAATCCAACAACTAACCCAGTTCCTTTCCAAGAAGCCGAGCCTTCATTAATCAGAAGAAAAAAAGCAAAGAAGAAAAGGACGGCAAGAAAAGAGAAGTGGTATGCAATGGTGGTGCGACGCGGATTCGGACGTTTGAACTTGGAAACACACGCGACAAGAATGGAAGCGTCCGATCAATTGCAACTTGCAAGGGAAAGGTCAGCGAAAATTCACTGCAAAGCTACAATATCATTTTCGCCTATATTTGAGGCGGCTATAAAATATCCATGCGTCTTGTTGACGGCGACGTACAGTTGATTTGGTCAGTGCTCGTTGGATGGTAGGAGACGCGCATTAGGAAAAATAATTTTGTGCCAATTAGGAATGATCTTATAACTCTAATTAAATCTTATGTGGGAAAGTGATCTTTACACAAGCTATTGACTTGTTTCCTAGGTTATTGGGCATAAAAAGAAGTTAAGATTAAAAGTGAGTTTTTCGGTCTATTTGGTTGATGATCATAAGTTGTAATATTTTAAATTAGCCGTACCACATTATATAGGTTATTGTTTAGTATATTATTTAGTATATTATTATAATTATGTATATTAGATTTTGTTAGATAATTTTTAGATAAGTTTTATCATATGACACTAAAAATGAATTTCATATTATTAGATGTATTTTTGCCATACATTATTTTATACATGGTCATAAACTAAACAACTTTAATTTACACGTGTAACACATACCTAACCTTATCTAATAGAAAAGAGTTGAGTAGAGCATGTACAACATAGGCATCGAAAAATTTGAGGATATTGTCTTGAGTTTAGTTTAGGTTTATTGGTCCAAATAAGCTCAAGTTTTGGTTGAGCATGTTATTTATTTTAGGTGATCTATAAATACTTTAACTTATTTGAGCAAATAAACCACACCCCTCACCGTTTATGTAGATTATTGCTCTTTCCTCCTCTCTTTTCACATCTCATTCTTCCTAAATAAGTTTTTGGAATTATACAATAAACCAAGTTTTTGGCTTGCAAATTATAACCCTATAAATAGCTAATTTAATAAGCTAAAACCCAGCTAAATATACCTTAGTTTTTTTATTGGGTATTTATCTTTTTTCTATTTATTTATCTATAATATTATATAATGCCAAAGTTTATAAATTTTCTTTTTGTTGTTCTCTTCGGCTGGCTTGCCTCTACCGACTTAAATGCTTATCCTTTGTTCTTTATAAAGCAAACAAACTGGAACAGTTCAGCCCTTGATCCTTCCATTTTTTTTCAAATATAACCACAAAAAAAATAAAATTATGAAAATAACGTGCGACGGGCGAGAGCCGTGACAAAACGATCCAAGTTTTTTTTTAATTCTTTTGGACATCAAAATTTTGATTATTTCAGAATCAATATCTCTTGATCTATAATTTCAATTGATGATACGTTTAAACTAATAGATTTATGAGACTAAAACGATCAAATTGATATTATCGATCATTAATCAGAGTTATAAATCGTAAGATATCATATTTTATTATATATTGAGATATATAAATACAGTTTATGATCCGTTTATGTCGATTTGATCGTTTTGATTTCACAATTTTAGTGATTCAAATAGATCATCAATCGGAGTTATAGATCAAAAGATATCAATACTGAAAGAATAAAAAAATTTAATACAATTTAATTTAAAAAATTGAGCTAAAACTTTCTAATCCTTTCAGAATCAATATCTTTTAGTTTATAATTTTGATTGACTATCTATTTGAATCAATGAAATTGTGAGTTTAAAATGATTAAATTGACAAAAACAAATCATTAACTAAACTTATATATCACAAGATATCACATTATGTTGACAAATTTTTCAGAGTTCTGGGTGGAATCTTACATTGTGCTAAAATTGATTGTTTTTGTTGTGTTTAAACCTGTCGGATTTGTAGTTTGCTTGAATTGGTCATGATTTAGCACTAAAATCGATCATGATTTGTAGATTTTGAGATATTTGCGTTGCTTTTTCACTGTTTCAAATTTCATCAAACGAGGGCATCTCAGAAGTGCATAATTATTTATAAAAACCAACATTCCAATCGCAACAAGTGTC
This sequence comes from Pharus latifolius, assembly GCA_019359835.1. Taxonomy (NCBI): domain Eukaryota; kingdom Viridiplantae; phylum Streptophyta; class Magnoliopsida; order Poales; family Poaceae; genus Pharus; species Pharus latifolius. Next base: position 9,464,125 of record CM033323.1, on the reverse strand, counting down.
ATAAACAAACATTAATTCACATCATGATGATATGGTTCAAAAATTAATGCACACATGACGGCGTGGAGCCCTCGACCGAGCATGTTGCTCTTCACGACTTCAGGTGCGCTCAAAAGGTGAAATATTCAGGTGAAGGGTATGTGGACTCAGTAAAACTCTTGTGCAAAAAGAAAAACTGTCTTAGATAGAGATGGCGTGTACCGTATATGCGCTTAGAGGGCTGCCCTTCCTATGGTAAACGTCAATTACTTCACATCACGATTGATCGTTTCAAGAAATGCACACAGGATCGATCGATCCATACAAAGCAGGCAACGCACCATGGTATTATTATAAGACAGAGCAAAAACAAAAATTAACATTGCTACAACTAATTGCACGAATTACTGACAATTTTCTTTTCCTTGCTTTCCTTGAATTATCATGAAACTTTAGTGTTACACGCTTATTGCGTTGATTTGCTTGGAATGAAGCGATAGGTAAAAAAATGGATAATATTACTTTGGTCTATTTTGTCCAAAACTTATTTTGATTACTTCATTTTCTGAATCATATCAAAATAGTCTTTATTTTTAAAACTTCAATTTAAATATATAAAATGCAACATGTTTATAGATGATGTGGTTTAATTTTGGGAACGGTTAATGACACTTTTGGTCTCTCTAATTTGTTTGAAAATTTATTTTAGTTTCTTTATTTTAAAATAGTCAAATTAGTCCTTCTATTTTATAAACGGGTCAAAATAGTTCTCTTGATTAAAAACCAAAATTAAAAATTTAACATGATATATGTATGTTGATTGGAAGGACACATAAGACATTATATCAGAAATCAAATAATTTGTCAAAGATTGGAGTCTCAAAAACTTATTTTCTTGAATTGTTTTGTGAAAGACTATTGATGGTGTGGGAGTCTAGATAGTTTAAATGTATATGTGGTAAGATCTTAGTCCATCATATTTGCATACTGCTTGTCATGTAATATTTTAAATGAAAAAATTCATATTACCTATTCTATTTTCAAAAAAGTCTAGATAACTTTTTGTACTTAAAAACTAGACATCATACACCCTCTACTTTAAACTAGTGCATAATTAGTTCAAAATCAACTTGTTTTGATTCATTTTAGATGAAAACTTTGCAATTTTGCCCCTCAAATCTTTCTAAATTGTAATTGCGCCGCGGCACAGATATGCATTCGGGTCTCCGGACTGCTGCTTCAGCGGTTACTGATCTTGCCGTGCGTGACCTGCTATCATGTGTATGTGTGTAAGCTAAATAGCTAATCCAGCATGAGGCCACATCAGCGCTCGACCTCCCATTATGTGTATATACATGCAAACCCCCCTGCATCTCCAACATCCACCAAACCATCATTGCACGCAAAAAAATAAACAAATGCTCAATTCGCCGTCCCTGCCACCGTCCGCGCCCGCGACTCCACCGTTCCGGTTCACACCGCCGCAGAAACTAACTTGCAGTTCACGAGGGACAGAGAACGTAGACTTTGTGGAGCATGAAGTCGTCCATACAAGAGGCGTTTGGTTGACTACATTAGATTGAAACTGATTCTCTAGATGTAAAATCTTTTTAGGATAAATTTGTTTGAATTCATGCTATGTGGATGAAAAAGGGCCATTGGGTCTAATTCCACTCAAATGCAATTGGGAATTGTTTTTGTGGAGCCAAGCTAAGCGGGCACAAACACAGTGAGCGTATGTGACTAAAACATGTGTTTGTGCTCACCTTATAAACTCACATTTTTCTTTCTTCCTTTCCCAATCGAGTGACAGTATGACTTGTGGTGTAGATATTTGTGCACCGACAGGGACGATTCCGGACAGCATCTTTGTGAATGCCACTAGCCAACAGGGTGACATTATCACTAGGAGTTGGTGTTCTCCTCACCATAGCCATCAAGGCAATAAGGATGCAGGCACACGGGCATAGGCATCAAACTCGGTGGGGTTGCAAGCTTGGGGCTCAGACGGTGACAACATCTTGGGCTCTCGACCCAACACCTCGGGAAGCTCTCCGATCTTGTCATTCGAGTTTGTTCAATCTAACATTATTTTTTTTTCTAATGATTCATTCATCCCAGGCACTGAGTGTTTAATTGTGTTTCTTTCGTGTGAACTTTTCACTTATCAATGCATCTTGAACTTAGAATAGGATTAACTTCAATACTAATAGATTTCATAGCGGTCGGAACATACGAACAATAATAAGGGTAATTTCACTAGGGGTCATCATATCTTTCTCTCAGTCGGGAATCAAACAACATCCGCATAAAACATGTTTTTGTTAATACAGTCAAACAATAATTTCTACTGTATGCAAATTATACATGAAGAATCAGATTCTAATCATCTTGACTCACTGATACGGGCTGGATTAAGCCTTTACAGAAACTAAACAAGGCCACATTGATCGGAGAATTCACACGCCGGACCCACGCGCTCGTCAAGAAAAACATGGACATCCTGAATATGGCCACCGCCATCCTATTTGCCGCCGCCGAGGAGAAGCATGCATATAGATAGCTTACACACAAACATACACATATGTGCATGCTCTACTTGATTTAGTAGAGCAGGACGTAGGCCGAGAGCACGACGGAGAAGAAGTCGCCGGAGAACCGCATGCTATTTAGGAAGACTTGAAGATTAAAATTGCAAAAGTTTACATCCAAAACTAGTTAAAACTAGTCAAATGGTTGATTTCGAACCAAATTTACGCTGACTTGAAGTACAAAGTGTAGTATGTCTATTTAAAATATATGGATTATTTTTTGAAAGTTGATGAGGTAATATGGTTTTTTTCTTTTTAAATTGGGTCTTTAATTAAAAAGACTATTTTGGTACTGTTCAAAAAAATAGAGAGATTAGAGCAATCAAAATGAGTATTAGAGCAAAATAAAAGTGCTAAAGTGCTATTTACTCTTTTGAAAATACTAGCTCTTGGGGCAAATTTTTGGGGTAATCTACTCAAGAATATCAAAAATGTCAATATCAGTAGTGGAGAAAGATGAGTTCTCAGTAATGAAATGGGATCATCTCCGAATTTTTAGATGGATAAGATGCATCACACATAAAAAATGCTTAGCCCATTACATCATTCATAAATATGTGTTGAATAATACATTTAAATCGAATTTTTAATCATAAAAATATCTTGATCTAATTTACAAAGTTAAATAAATAATTTGTCTTTTTGAAAATACAGGGATCAAATGAGTCTTCAGGACGAAAAATCAAAATAAAAATTAAGGAAACTTCGGTATCATATCTATATTGGAGAGTTACTTCAAAACTTTCACAAAAGTTGGAGTTTGTGGAGGTCTAAAATTGAATTAATATTGATTCCTCATCTTGTAAGGTCATTTATGTTTTAATAGTTAACATATATAAAGATAGAATGCCATTAGTCCAGTAAATTGTCTTCAAATTGCTCTCTCTTTTCTTGTTCTCACAAGTTAGCAATGGAGTTAATGAGGGACAACTGCTTTTATTCTTCTTAATGTGGTTACTTCTCGTGCATTCCAGTAAGCAAACTCTCCTTGTAAAAAAAAACTCAAATTCCACAATTTCAAAACTAAACTATTTAAAAATTAGAATAAGAATGAAACCTATTCTTTTTTGGTTTTCCTCTTTGTAATTCCTTTTTTTTCTCGTTTGGTCTCATATAGTTGCCTTTTCATTTAATAAAATTTTTGGTAGGTCTCTCACATACTATTTCCCTAAAAAAGATATTTCAGTTTTGTTATAAGAAATAAACCCCTAAGAGTCTATATTTTTTTCAGCATATTGCTGCAACGTTACGAAAGTCAAGTTTATCCAGGAGAAAAGTTGGAAACAAACTTGAAAAATATATTTTAGATTTATCAGATTATCATTGTATGTATAACACACACATTTTTTTTTTATTTGTGAGGAGCATGCTCCAAGTGATATAACTTTCTGCTGTATTTTTGTAGACCAGATGTCATTTGTTCAAGCGGATGTCAGATTTTTTTATTAATAACTCAAAGTAAAAAAATAATTTGAAAACTAATATACAGTTTATCGAAATTGTGAAACTAACTGGCCAATTCATCCAATCTCGGTCTAGAAACGCGATAAGAACTTATCGCGGCTCACGACCGCGACAGAGCCGCCGCTGCTCCGAACTCGCGCCTCGCCGGATCTGCACTGATCCGCTGCCTCTCTGTCGTATCTTACACGCCCTCTACTCTCTCTCTCTCTCTTTACTTCATTGCGCGCCTTCACTGTCCTGCCCAGATCTACATCCTTAGATCGCCACCCGAACCACCACTAGCCACCGCGTGCAAACTCTAGATTTGCACCCGCGCGCCACAGCCACCATTGTCGTCGCCGCGAGCTCGGCCACCACAGTCTCCGCCTTCTTCAACGCCACACATTCTCCTGTGCCAAATCTAAGCCGCTGCGCCGCTAGATCTACACAGTCTCGAGCCCAGATCTCGCCGGATCTGCTCCTCTCGCCACCATTGATCCCACAGATCTGGCACCGCCTCAATTGCGCTGTCTTTTCCTATTCCCCACTCCCTCCAACGACTATGACCTCTTCACCGATACGATGACGACGAGCTCATTTCTCGGGCTACAACTACTCCACCGTGCTTGGTCGTGGTTGAGTGGAGAAATTGGAGAAGTGCCTTTTTGTCACGGTTTCAAAAGGGAAAAAGTTTATATCGCTGCTAAAAAGGAAAAGGTGAGCCGTTCGTTTCTATTACGCATCACACCCGCGATAAGTTACCTATCGCACCCGACCAGGTTAGTTTCACAATTTCGTTAAATTATGAGTCATTTTCAAATTATTTTTTTACCTTCAGTTATTTATAAATAATTTTTAGTGAATGACTGATGGAACATGAACCATGATGGCTCCATCATTTGCACCATGACCTCGAAATGTAGAAGCACTCACCAACAACATGGCAATCTTGATGGGCCTTGCAAGCGGGGGTTTCCTTACGTATGGCCACTCTGCGAGTGCTTGATCTCTAATTGCACTCCTAGTAAAGAAACACCTCCTAAAAGAAATATTATGAGAAGAAATCACAAACATGTATAACAATTATGAATATTTGAATAATATGTTATTTTATTTTTGAATAAATTATCATCCTTGTGTTGATTAACAAGTATGTGACTTATTAATGAAAATTTTAATTTATTTGGTGATGTTATTCTATAAAAGTTCTGGTCTACTATCATTAAATAAGATATTATTATGTCGTTGTATTAAAGTTACCCCGGCAGGTTTATGACATGCGTAACACGTGTTCCGCAACGCGGGATGACCGTGTGACGGGTCGCCCCGTGTTGGACAATCTCAGAGATTGACACAAGGGTTTATACAGGTTCAGGCCTCAGTGGAGGCCCTAGTCCTGTCGACGTGCTCCCGACACGAGTCGGCTAGGGGAGCTCTCTTACGGGGAGAGTACTCATAAGCACGCCTTTTGGTTTTTTGTATTGGATGCAAATGAATTGAACTTAGGTTACAAGAGGGGTTACAAGGGTATATATAGACCCCAAAAGACGCAAATTACAAGACTGCCCTAGCTGGAACTGTCGGATCGAGGGCGTTGCGGTCTTTTTGCACAGTACGATGCTTGGATCCTTGACATGTGGCCACTCCAATTCTCGAGGGAACTCCCGGGTAAGTGGAGCCCTTTACCCGGGGCCGAGTCTGGGGAAGAGAGGGCCCCTTACCCGGGGCCACGTCTGGGGAGCCCTCTTATCCGGGACTAAGTCCGGGGAAGGGATGGCCCCTTACCCGGCGCCATGTCCAGGGAACCCCTTACCCGGGACCAAGTACGGAGAAGGAAGGGCCCCTTACCCGGGGCTACGTCCGGGGAAGAGAGGGCCCCTTACCCGGAGCCACGTCTGGGGAGCCCCTTACCCGGGACCAAGTCCGGGGAAGGAAGGGCCCCTTACCCGGGGCTACGTCCGGGGAAGAGAGGGCCCCTTACCCGGCGCTACGTCTGGGGAGCCCCTTACCCGGGACCACGTCAGGGGAAGGGAGGGCCCCTTACCCGGAGCCACGTCCGGGGAGCCCCTTACCCGGGACCAAGTCCGGGGAAGGAAGGGCCCCTTACCCGGGGCTACGTCCGGGGAAGAGAGAGCCCCTTACCCGGGGCCACGTCCGGGGAGCCCCTTACCCGGGACCAAGTCCGGGGAAGAGATGGCCCCTTATCCGGAGCCACGTCCGGGGAGTCCCTTACCCGGGACCAAGTCCGGGGAAAGGAGGGCCCCTTACCCGGAGCTACGTCCGGGGAAGAGATGGCCCCTTACCCGGAGCCACGTCCGGGGAGCTCCTTACCCGGGGACCAAGTCCGGGGAAGGAAGGGCCCCTTACTCGGGGCTACGTCCGGGGAAGAGAGGGCCCCTTACCCGGAGCTACGTCCGGGGAAGAGATGACCCCTTACCCGGAGCCACGTCCGGGGAGCCCCTTACCCTGGACCAAGTCCGGGGAAGGAAGGGCCCCTTACCCGGGGCTACGTCCGGGGAAGAGAGAGCCCCTTACCCGGCGCCACGTCCAGGAAGCCTCTTACCCGGGACCAAGTCCGGGGAAGGATGGGCCCATTACCCGGGGCTATGTCCGGGGAAGGGAGGGCCCCTTACCTGGGACCACTTTACTCAACGGGACCTCATTTTTCCCCCAACATATTGATTAATGAATTAGCACATATATTGATTGATAGTCATATTTTACGAATCATAGATATAAAATATCAAATCAATAACGTAAACATATGTTGGAGAATATAATGTTAGATGATCCACTTTGAGACATTATTTGGATTAGTTTATTTCAAATAATATTCATGACATGAGATCATCATAGTTTTTTATATATGTAGTAGTATATTTTGATACCACCAAATACTACTCTTAATTGAGTAGTAATAAAGATAATATTCGAGTATGCTATGAATCATATAGAGGAATATAAATGGTTAAGATAAAATTTGTCTTTCTCATAATGGGAGAGATATCTTTAAGTCTTTCGATATATATGACTTGAGAAGTGTATAATCATATCGTTTGTGGTTGAGTGTCAACTATAGAAAAGTTAGTTCGCTGTGAGATCGAGAAAAGATTGAACCGTGCAAGTATGACACATTTCTTATCTTTGGTTTAATCTGGTATCATATAACAAAAGCATCAATTTGAGTACATTATATAGATTTGTTGGATATGATTTTCGTGTATATTCAGGCAGTTTTTATGACCTGCTAGGAGCTACTATCGACTCATAGTTTGAGTAAGTCATTTTGAGTCGCAATCAAGTATGCATGAACTTATAGAGTTACACACTTAACGGATTGAAACAACTCAATTCAAATTAGTTTTGTTTTAGAGTTTTTGTATCACATTAGGAGACCTAACATAGAGCTTCTCCTTAGTTCGAATAGGATTCATAATGTGATTTTGTATCACATTAGTAAATCTTGTTGGTCAAAATGTGCCAACTAGAAGGGGTGAATAGGCGGTATTAAAAATTTTAATTATAATTAACAATTTCTAATACAAACATAAGAGACTATCAAATACGAATTAATTGCAAACACAAATAACAAGTTTACTTTTTTAGGATGATCAATTCAAAACAATAAGCAAAACCTAGATATGAAAATGCGAGATAAGAAACAATCAATGACATGATCGATTTTTTTAAGGTTTCAGGAATTTACCGATTTTCACTAATTCTCGTTGAAACACTCTACACAAAAGTATTACCTCAATTCACTAGCGGTTGCCTTTCTCCTCTTCGGATAGATGAGCACAGAGCAATCATACCTAATCACTGGGTCTCTCCGACAAACACCATCGATGAAGAGATCGTTGAACTTGTCGGGTCGTTTAGGTGATGGCAATCACTAAGAGAAACAAGTGTAGCCCATTCACTTGATTGAAATCAACTCTTGAAGCCCAAGATGCAATGCAATTTTCTCTCTGAGTTAGTTTTTCAATGAAACTAATGAATTAAACACCTGTACTAACTTTAAATGAAAGAATTTATGAGCTCAATGACTTTGCAAATAATGACAATGAATTCTGAGTGCTAGAAGAAAGAAATGAATGCCAAGTCAAGTTTATATATAGCCCACTGACTAAAATTAGCTGTTTGGCAAGTTTTAGACGAAATTTGCACTGGTCGAACTTTGTATGGTCACATTGGACATTGTTTAGCTAGTGCATGTGAATAGTGATTATTGAGCAATTAATAACTTGTCAATTACTGCTCAAGACAATTTTTGTGAAGGCCTAGAATATATATGTTTAGCCGGACAAATGGCCCGGACATGTATATACACACACACACACACACACACATATATATGTGTGTGTGTGTGTGTGTCTTGTGGCAATTTGTTTAAAAGTATTCACTGTTTTTGTATTGACCGGATTTTGTCTGATCATTTCAGACAAAGTCCGGCCAAGTCAGACAAATAGGTTGGACAAATGTATGTCTTTGATTACGTTTTTGTTTAAACTTATACCACCAGTTTTTGTACTGGCCGGACATTGTTCGATCATATCGGATTTTGTACGACCATATCAAACAAGTTGCACTCGGACAGATTCAAATGTCTCTGGTGACACTTGTGCAAATTTGGGGCTTAATTTGTATTGGTCGGATATTATTTGTTTGAGGCAAATTTTGTCTGACCAATGCAGACTGAAACAAACCTTGAATTTTGCCCTTCGCTCTTACTTGTTTTAAGACTATATGAATATGCATTTGAGTTTCAAGACCTTAGATAGATCAAGTTAATAGAGCTAAACCACTCTTAATAGTACAACAGTTAAATTTAGAAAATCAAAACACAAATCCGGTCGACTTCTACACCAATAACAGGTAAACGACTACAAAGATGATACTTAATCTTCATTTTTATCTTGGTCGTGCTTTGGGGAGTTTGAGGGGTCTCTGTTTGTCACTTTTGTACTATCATCATCATGTTTTGATTTGAAACTTGATTAGTCTGAATAATTGTATTAGTTACGTCTTTTTCGCTCGTCATTAATTATCGAAACCCTAAACAGAATGTAGATTCAACAAACCTAATATAATAGGAATTTTCCTATTGGACTCTATATAAAGGGAGGTATAGTGAGCTCTCAGATATATTAAAAAACTCTAGTCACCACCTCCACCACAGTGAGAACTCCTAAATCCATGTCGTGCGTATCGATGCTAGCACACCAACGTACGATATTCTATCCTAAAGTGTGTGGATACTGGTAGAGGTGTTGCTGCAATTGTTGTGCTGATCAGGACGAACTACGAGTGATCGTAGTGAGTCACGAGAGGTTCTTGTTTCACGAGCAGTCACTATGCAGATTGTTGGATCATCATTTCACCAACTCTCCTTCTCACTACCAATAACAATCTAATCTACGATCTGGTACTTATAATTTTTTAGTAGAATTTTTTAAAATTTTACTAGTGCAGCCTTCTCATTCTCAAATAGTGGGGGTTTGGTTATGTATGGCCGCTTTGCGACGGCTTGATCTCTAATTGTACTCTTAGTAAAGAAACGCCTCCTAAAGAAATATTGCAATAAAATTGTGTGATCTTTACATGTTACTTTTACACCAATGTTAGCAACATCAGAAGATGGCGCTACACTGATAAATGGAATCTCAAAGAAATCCCTGTCGGTTTATAGAATTCAAAATTGTAGCTTTTCTGATTGTACGAGGTAAAAAAAAACTAGATATTCTAGTAGTGCGACTCCACGACAATGTTGCGATGCAAATGGAGAAATTCAGGTGGGCACTGCAGGGGGGTGATTGGTGGCTCGTAGAAGTTCAATCGGGCTTATTTACTCGAGACTGGATGAAAGGGCATAATTAAAAGGTGTTTAGTCAGTTATACGAAGTTATGTAATTTGAAATGAGATGTTATTTGGTTGACTGTATAAGTGGTGTAAGTGAAGATATCTGATATAAAAAAATATTACCTAATTATTGATTTGTCTTTTTTAGATGTATAATTCTCAATCTGTCTTAATAATTTTTAATTCACATTAATTCATCTTAAAAATATTTAATATATATTAATCATTTCTTAATAATACTGTCAAGTGGGTTTGGGCCATAGGAGAGCCCAATTCAAAATACCTAAAAGCCAAACCCAAACCCTCTTTTTTTTCGTACAACTCAACCAACTATTCTGCATGGACGATGAAAACTAATCACCTGATGGTAAATAGTAACTGGAAAGTCGGCCTGAGAAAATAATTTGGCTGGCAGAAAGCAGCAGCAGCAACAAAAACTAGTGCTCTCTCACGTGACCACCATGGCCACCTCCAACCTGCATGGCGCATAGTACACAACTATAGGTCACATGAGACCCACCCATGTGAGCCTTGTTAAATTCGTTTTGACCCAATCATACTTGAATTAACTGCAGGCATTGTGCCAACTCAATTAGCATGAGCATCACATGATTAACCAACATGAGTGCTGTGACGTAGCAATGCTCATTGTCTTGTCTGTTCCGTAATTAGAACATGATTCCAAAAATAAAATGAACCGTCATATCATCTCAGTCTACTTTGAGTAGTACTAATCCCCGATTAGAAATGTAGAAACGAAAGTACATGCATATGCAAAATACAGCTCTCTACGCTTGTATGAGAAACCACAGCCTCAAACTTCGTCTTTGAGACGCCCCACGTAGCCAAACACATTCTAAACTATCTTTCGTTTTCATCTGTCCATAAACCACAACCAAAATTGATAAGAGAATCTCTTGCCATTCTGAGAAACGGTACAGTCATGCCATTTGGAGTTCTTGGAGCCCTTTGATGGACTCTCGGATTGCTGAGATCGGAATGGACGAGACTTTCCAAATGTCTGGCGAGAGGTTCGGAAGACCTCAATTTCTGAGTGTTTGTACGGCGGGGAAGGATTCCAATTGATGATACACTGTGGAAGAAATGGTAATGTACAAGCTAAGCCAGGCACAGCGATAAAAGGGATAAGATTTCGCTACATGCCACATCTATGCACGGCATGCGTACAAACTACAAGATCCTCAAACGAAGCATGGACAAATAGCAGCTTTAGACGTAGCAACAAGAAGCAACTAGAACCAAGCTCATAACTTACAATGTAGCCAACACAACAAAAACAACTCTTCTAATGCGTAGTTAGGGTCCTAGAGACATTAATTAGCAAGCTAATCTCTAGTCTCCCAACTCTTAATTGGTCACTAAAAAGTAGTAAGAACTAACTACACACAAGACAAGACACATTTCCTAAGGAAGAGTTCGCTTGGATCTGGATCAGACGGCCGGGAAGAAGCAGTCGGTGCATCGGACGAGGCCGTTCTCGTTGCAGCCGGCGCAGGTGCGGAAGCCGCCACCGCCCTTGTGGCTGTACCTCTTGTGGCTCCCGTTGCAGCTGCCGCAGAGCACGTAGCGCTCGCCGCCGCAGCGGTCGCAGGAGGGGGCCGCGGTGGCCGCCCCGGCGACGATGCGGCGGAGCTCGCCGGACTCGTGGAGGCGGCGGACCTCCTCGGCGCCGCCGAGGTGGCGGCCGTCAACGAAGACCTGCGGGAGGGTGACGCGGCGGCGGTGTGGGAGGAGGGCAGCCAGCTCCGGGAGGAAGCGCGCGTCCATGGAAAGGTCGCGCTCGTCGACGGCCGCACGGAGGCCGCGCAGGATGGCACGCACGGTGCGGCAGTCGTCGTAGGTGGCGCGGACGACGCGGAGGGAGGTGAAGTATAGCACGATGCGTCCTTCGGCCCCTTCGGCAGCGGACGGCGCCGGCTGGAGGCTGCGGAGGGCGCGGAGCGCGGAGGCGGCGACGCGGACGCGATGGAAGACGCGGGCGGACGGGGACGTGGCCGCGTCGGTGCGCGGCGGGTTGGAGGGTTCAGAGTGAAGAATGGCTTGGAGGTCTTTAAGGGATGGTGAGGAGAAGGAGAGGCGCGGCGAGGCCGCGGCGGAGAGGTCGGAGGACGGCGAAGGTCGCGTCTTGACCCAGGACGGCCACATCGGTGATGGATGTGGGGTGGGTTGGTTTGTGTGATGAAGTTTTGGAGTAGGGGTGGGTTTGTACTAGTACTTTGTTTATGGGGATGCACGGATGGGCTCTGCAGTGCAGCCCATGAACCAAACGGCGAAGTGGTTATTCTGTGTTTGACCGGGAAACAGAGGTTATTCTGATTAGCTACCAAAATTTATCAAATTAACTTATTGTTATAATTAATTGTATAACTTGACAAAAAAAAAACAGACTATACAGGTATATTTGGTTCATAATCAAGTTATAGTCAACTTTTACTGCCAACGTGTGGTTGGTAGACAACTGTGCAAACACATTTTGACACTTATTTACTTCATAACTAGTATTTAGCAAACTAATGAGATTTGATGAGAATTTGATTATTTTTTTTATAACATCTATAACCAAATATGTAATATATGATTTATCTGCCACTAATTTGATTGTCAAAATTGACTTTGGCTATCATGTGGATTAACTAAGAACCAAGCATGCCATCGTAGCCATTTTTTTGTTGTTGTAACACACATTGACTATAATCATATATTATTTGGCTAATTTTGATAACTAACCAAATACACTCAAAATATATTATAAATATTTGGCAATGGATGATGAAAAAATTAATTAAATCCTAGCAAGTTTCCATAGTTTGTGAAATTTTGGTTGCGAAACAAAAAAACCAGATAATATAACTTGATAAAAAAAATTAGTTACCACCCATGTTCATCGTATCCAAACAAATGTAGGTCAAAGTTAGAATACATGATAGCTTGAATACATTTGAATGGTTGCACAAAACCCTTTATGTTTTTATAATTGCATTGCCACGGCCTTGCTTTGCTCACCATCACTTATTTATGGGTGGAACAAAAGCTTGAGGTTCATGAGTAGTTCCGGCTCGGCTTGGAAAAGAATGAAGTGAGTCAAACCACATTCTAGTTCATTTGGTGTGAGACCCACCTGTTTGACGGATCTAAAAATCACAATTGTTCAGGAAACATTTGCTCACATATACATTAATATCAACATATATTTACTAGTAAAATAATAGTGATAACAACAAACTAATAAAATTACATTACAACAGGGTTAAAATAGAACTTTAACTAAAATCTTTGCAAAACACAATGTATTCTAGGACCCTCCATGGTTATACTCAACTTGAACCGCGATCACTTAGATATTTTGGTCTTCAACGACTCCTACACCAACTTTTGATCAAAACTGTGAACACCCAAATTTTTACTACTCACTAATCGATTGAGGGGTTGATCGAAATATTCAAACTAAAAACAACTACAATGTTAATCAGGTCGTGTTGTCAACTATAGTGCTATATCTTATTGCTAACCGTGTGATCGTGTGACGAAAGTTTCAAAAATGGATATTTTAAAATTTATTTAATTACGAGTAGTGATAGTAATCATAGAGATATTCATACTACTGATGATGATAATAGGGATAGAATAGAAGCTTGATCGGCAAGAGAACCTAGTGAAGTGGAAACCTAGCACCACATATATCTAAGCTTAATGGCATTTTTGCATAAAAACTCCTGCCAAAATTAGAATTACAAAAGACCCTAAACCCAACAGCATTGGTATTTTTGCATAAAACCACCTAGGAAAACCCTAAATTACTATTCTAAACAACCCTAACACCTATTGCACTTGCAATTTTGCAGAAAAGCCTCTACAGAGTAAAGATTTCCAAAATAAGGCCTGAACCACTATATTCACACTTTTGTACGCAGCCCCCTGATAAACTAGAAAATTCAATTAGGTCCCTGCAAGTTCGGGACAATTGTGCCCTTACGTGGCTTCAAAATTTCCATAGCACCCTCCTCAAACCACAGCTATGCATACTGAAATGGCAAGGCGCGGCAGTGGCAACGACCAGTCATAACAAAAAGGGAAATGGGTCGAGGCGATGCTCAGGAGAATTGAAGTCAAGGATGAGGCACGGTTACTGTTCAAGCGAGCATGAACGAAAAGACGAAGCCCAAGGTATCACTAATAAGGGCAACAAGGTTACAAATGACACCGATACAAATGTGATAATGATCAAGCCAACAGTAGGCAGGATCAGAATGGAAGTCAGGCTCCGATACAGCTCAAAGGATGGATAAAAGACTCGGGAAGATCTGAAATCATAAGCGTCAGAATTGATTAGCATAACTCAAAATGCAAAAGGATACGATCGAAATGGGAATTGACAATCGAGAGGGGCACGACTGACTTAAGTTAAAACCAGCAGCTCACTTTGAGCCTAACTTGATTGGCTCTGGGCGCGACCACGGCTAGCTTAGCTGCAGTTGAGGTTGGTGCCTGGCTGGGCTGGGCCAGGCTTGGTTCCATCTGCTCCTGTAGCTAATTAGCGGCAACAAGGTTGGTGGCAGATTGTCCTGGTGCTGGGAAAGACAGCGTTGGAGACGGTGACGACAAGGCATGGCCAACGGCGCATAGCAGTGATGGAACGATGGCGAAGAAAGAGGTTTGCTGATGCTGGTACGCTAACGACGACGACAACACCAGCGGCGATGGTTGACGGTGTCCTCAAGGCAGCGCAGATGGGGTGACTCGGTTGTCAATGACGACGGCGGTGAAAATCGACGGCGAGCTGCAGTCGCGGCGAGGCTTGGAAAAATAGGAACGACCCATTTCACCGGTGTTGGAGCAAGTGGGGCGGCGAGGCAGTCGGCGACGACCTCGGGGAGGTTGAGGGCGACGAGGATATGGTGGTGATGGACGATGGCGCCCAATGGCATGGCAACGATGAAGCAAACGCTGGCGATAGAGATGAACAGAAGGAGGGCACTAGGTACTTGGCGCGACCACAAGATTTCTCTGCCGCGGCTGGAAGAACTCTGTGCCGCGACAGAGGAGTGGCAGGAAGGAGTTGAGATGGATGCCACTGGAAGAAGTATATGTAGTCTGTGTGCATGAACTCTGCAAGTATGTGCATATGTGATGAACAATACTACCTGCTGCTTGAAGTTGCTTTGTCCGGTGAATTTCTCTATGTAGCTAGTTTATATGGCAATTTGTGTGTGCATGGTGAGGTGGCAATGCAATGCTAAGTGGCCAAGGATTAGAGATGGGTACTTTGGTCACACACTATAGCACTAGTGTTAAAGCATGGGTAATTTAGTAATTTGGTCTATTAGTGCAAGACAGCTATGCAGGGGCTTCTAAGCAATTTGATTAGATTCTTAGGGTGTGGCTAAAAGGGTATTTGGTAATTTTGCATGAGCTAGGTGTCAAGGTAAGAAGAAAAGGCAATTTTGGTATTTCTCTAAGGGCAATTTGGTAATCCTTTTGGTATTAGGTTGCCATGCAATGGTAAAGTGGTAATTTTGCATGTTTTTGTTGGCATGTCAAGGGTATTCTGGTAATTTTTTGTAATGGATGAAATGCACGGGCAAAAATGAAAATTTATCTAGGATGCATCAAAGACAATGTGGTCATTTAGTTAGGTTGCATAATCTCGAACTGATACAAAATCGGATGCAAGATAGCAAGGAGAACAAAGTTGGAAAGAAAATTGGGTTGGGGTGCAAAACGAGGAAACACTACCACAAAAGTATCAAAATTGGATCTTTCACCATCCATCGTCGCCACCTCGTTGTCTCCTTGATTGTGCCTATGCCGTGTCTCACCAAATAGCACCTTCAATGCGACGTCGTAGATCCAACGCCGTCGCGCCGCCTGGCCTTCGGATCCTTCACCATCCATCACCGTTCTATACCGCGCTGTCACTGTAACTCTAGATCCACGCCGATCCGAGTTCGAGTACGCCACTACCACTCCATTGCCCACCATCATATCGTCGGCCATGAGATGTAGCCGACGACGACTACAAGCAGCTCCCTCAACGACGATTATCCGACGACCACTTCTTCTTCTTCGACCACGAGACAGATGACGGTTACAGCACCTCTTCAGTTGTGGTCGAGCTACGACAACCTCCTCCAGCAGCTTCCTCAAGTGCTTCTGTGGCCACGTTCTTCAACACCATGGCATCATCTCTCTTTCAAGTCTCGGTGACAATTCCCTTTCTTAAACACTCTCTCCCTCTGCTCCCTGTTTCTTGGATGTTGTAAAGTGACTAGTTTGTAGTTGTGTGATGAATAGCTAAATAGTAAAAATTTAAATCTAGTGTCAACTGAATCTTAGTTGATAATTGATTATGTTGAATCTGTTTGACCCATTCTCTGTTTAAATGCTGCCAATTCTTAGTTGATAATTGTTTATATTTAATTGAAACTCTTAGTGAATTTGATTGCAAATTTAAAACTCTCTGTTGTTTTTGGTATCTAAAATCTATGTTTTGGCTATTAACTGTAACATACTTATGAACTCTAAATTCAGCATTTATGTGATGATTCAGTGATTTATATTTGAGCTCAGAACCGTATCTGATAATGATTATCAGAGACGATTCAGAATCGTCAGTGCTAGTACTCGGACTATCACTGACTTAAATATCACTGACGATTTAGAATCGTTTATGATGACTATTTTGAACTGACTGTAATGTTATATTCTGTAATAGTGAAATTTTGGGGTGTGACACTTGGGCTCGACTCAGTTGTTAAAAAGACGACATATTCCAGGACTTTTGGTAATTGATGCATGGAATCACATATTCTCTATAATCTTAAAATTTCCCTTAATTTGATTATTGATAATAAAAAAAAATACTGATAATCTAACTTGATAATATTTGATATGCTATATAAGATTGCAGTGTAGTTTTGTAACAACTGAGAAATATTATTATACTAGTAAGCGGATGTACATTCCTCCCACGCCTTTTAAAAAAAATGAGATTTAGTGTTGTTTTTTTAGTCGAGCTACAATTAGATATTGTTTGTTTGAAAGATCAATTTGAATATGATGCTTTGAATCGATGATTTTATTGTTTGTTATTTAGTTGGCAGATGGCATTCATATAAATAATACTGTGAGCAAAGGCAACAAAGTCAAAAGAAGTGGCAAAAAGTGGTAGCTACTTTTAGTTTTATCCATTAGATTTGATTTGTGGTATCGAGATAGTTAGTTGCTAGATTTTGTTATAGAAAAATATTTTTTAAAAAGATAAATAAAGAAAGAGATGAGACAACTAGCTAAGGTCATTTTGGAGAATAACTAAGCGATAGTTTTCTAACTAAAACGCTTTTTTAATATAGTAGTATAGATAGATTTATAAATATTCGAAATTTTGGATAAGAGATTTTAAAATTTTGATATCAAAAGTTAAAAACTATAAAATTATATATTTGAAATTTTAACAAAATTTGAAATTTGAAAACTTGAAATTTTAGTTTCAGATTTAAACTTTTTGATTGAAAATTTGGAATTTTTAAATTTCAAAGATAACAAATGTTATATTTGAATTTTTAAACATTCAAATTTTGATTATTCCAATTTGAAATTTAATAATTCAAAAAACAAATCTTAAATTTGAAAATTAAAATATTTTTTTTGTAAATTTGAAATTAAATAATATTAATTTTAAATTTCATAATTTGAAACTC
Source organism: Pharus latifolius (assembly GCA_019359835.1). NCBI lineage: Eukaryota > Viridiplantae > Streptophyta > Magnoliopsida > Poales > Poaceae > Pharus > Pharus latifolius. The sequence goes on along the minus strand of CM033323.1, from coordinate 9,446,534 downwards.
CAAATTTTATATTTTAGATTTAAAAATTTTTATGTGTACGTTTGGAAAATATGTTTTGAAATTGTTAACTTAAAATTTCAAAATATATAATGCAATTATTAAAGTTAAGTATGGAATTTCTATGAGATATCCAGATACCCACCGCTCCTACTGGTAACTAGATTACAAATTTGTTATAATATGATTATAATGGTAATATCAGATTACTAGATTAGATTAAATGTGAAAATCTTGTAGAATTACGTAACGATCACAGTTAACCTTTAAAAGCGTATGTGTACCAAAGGGCAAAGGCATCCTAAAATCGAAAGCCCAGCCCACAACAGCCGCCGCCGACGCCGCCGCCTCCTCCCATGAAAAAAACCATCCACCAGGCCGCAACCCATATACGCGCACAACATCGTCGCCGACCACGGTTGCTTGGAACAGCACTTGCAAGCAGATTCGCCAAGTGGGGGCAAGCATCCACATGGGTCAAGTACCAGAGTTCTAACGCGTGCGATCAACCTGATGCACTGACAAGCGCTTCGGCTACGATTCGCTAAGTGGGGGCGGCGGTGGGTGGAGCTGATCAAGGCACTCGCATGCAACGTTGCCGTGCTAAGTACCGCGTGCCCCGTGACGTTGGCATCTACAACGACAAACACATCTGCTTCTACTCCGACGTCTCACATTTGGCTGTGCCTTTTTCTTGTTTGGTTCTTGATTTTACATTGTTCTTGATTTTGTATTGTTCTTGTCTTGTTGATTTTGTGATTTTAGCTGTGCCTTTTTTTCTTGTTTGGTTCTTAGATTCTACATTGTTCTTGGATTTGTATTGTTCTTGTCTTCTTGATTCTGTGATATTTTGTTTGTTTGTTTAAAGCGAGCCAAGATAGCTCGCGAGCCCCACCGAACTGGCTTTCCGCTCGATAGCTCGGCTCGTCTTGCTCAACCGAGTCGAGCGAGCTGGCGCTCAGGCTCGTCGTTTCTACCAGTCTCATTGGATTCTTCCATTGGATACTTGTTGTTCATTGGATCTCTTCCCGTCCATTGCTGGATCCTTTCTTCTGCCATAAAAAGTTCGCTAGTCACTGCCAGTCACTCATGATCACTAGAGAATAACTCACCGCTAGGAGGCTTGTATGCTTCTTTTTATCGTGTCATTCCGTGCTTTTTCTTAATAACTGGTGTGTATCTCCTCTATATGATATACGCTAAGTTTTCTACTGCACGCTCTATATAACTGTAGACTGGAACACAGATAGACATACATTGTATGCTTCTTTTTATGGTGTCATTCAGTGCTTTTTGTTACTGATGTGTAGCTCTTTATGATCTGCATCATAAGTACTCTGGTTCACACTATATAAACAAGAACACGTAAACATATTAAGAGAAGAGACAAGTGACACTCTTCCTTTTACTCGCAACTCGCAAGACCTAACTTGTCAGAGTCAAGAGAAAAAACACTTATCCTAACCATTGGACTACGAACACTTCTGCTGAATCGTACGACCCTTCCAACTTATCCAGTGACACTAGGTACGCTCATGTGCCGAAATCAAGGCATTTTTTAGACACGGAAAGCAGACAACTAAAGTTGAAGGACTCGTTTGATTCGGAGTCACGTTTTGTCTAAAATTCTAAATAAATAATAATGTCTGGCATAAAAGGTATGGTAGATGAGCTCGTTTGTCAATCCCACGTTAAGGGCGTGTTTGGGAGAGGTGTTTTAAGCCCAAAACACTTGTAAATTCTATCAAGTGAAAAAAAAAGAAATTCTTTAAGCCTGAACAGTGTTTGGGTTTGGCAGAAAACAACTACACTTGTGGGCTGAAACATTTGTTTGGTCCCAATCCAGGTGGAATATAAAAAACATGTAAGAGGCCTTGTTTCTTTTACAAGCCTCCCTACCAAGTGTCCTCTCCCATGGACCGGTGCGAACAAAAACCCGTCTCCGCCTCCCTCTCTATCTCGTGGCCCTCGAAGTTGCAGGCGACGAGGTCACGACCACCAAGCAGTCGGCGAGGTTACAGCGATCGAGGCTTGGATGTCAAGGTTGCGGCGACAAGGTCGCGATCGGCAAAATCACGGTTCGCGAAGTCCCGGTCAACGAAGCAATTTGCAAGATCACGGCATGGTCGGCGAAATCGCAGCTCGTGAGGTTGCAGTCTGCAAACTCACGTCCATCGAGGTTGTCGTCGACAAAATCATGGCCGGTGAGGTGGCGGCGGCAAAACGGTGGGTGAGGGCCGAGGCCCCAAGGATGTCACCGGAGTTGAGCTTGTGCCGCCGCCGCCCACGACGCCACCGAGCTCGAGCGGCCGCGGCATGCCCACATTGCCCCCGATGCCCACACGGCCTTCAAAGCCCAACTGGCCTCGTTATTTGTGTGGACTTTGGAAGAGCGTTGGGAAGAGGCACTTGGCTTCCCGGTCTTTGATTTAGGATTTTTTTTCCAATCTGAAGAAAAAGATACGAGGGAAATTGGTACAAGTATGTTTTTATAGAATTCACTTGTACTCCTAAAATTGCAATTATTTTCTTTTTACAAATGAACTAAAATATATGAAATCCAAATAGGCCTTCTACTTAAGAAACTAGTAAGGTGCCCGCGCGTTGCCGCGGGAAAGGCTCCGGGACAAACGTGAAGAGGATAGTGGATGTGGGCGGCGAAGCTGGTCGACTGGACGATCAAAATCCGTTGTGGGGAGCACCGGATGGTCGCAGTCGAAAGCAGTGGGGAGCAGCGCAGAGGCAGCAATGGTTGCGGTTCAAAGTTGTGGGCGTGGAAGCTCATCAAAGGATGGTCGTGGTCGAAAAGAGCGGCGACCAACAGGGAGGCAGTAATGGTGGCGGCGCAAAATTTTAGTAGTTGAAACCCGTGGACTTGCTGATCAAAACCCACCGTGTGGTCGACGGAGTTGTCGTGGCAGTTGTGGTCAACGTAGTTCTCATGGTCGAAGTCGCCTTGGGTCGAGAGGATGTGGCCGTGGAGGAAGTCGAAGGTCGAGTCGTCGACGGGAAGCAAAAGCTCAACGATCACCACTGATATGATTTATTATCACATCAAACATGATTGGTTGTTTCTTGTATCTTTTGGATAGGATTAGTACACTAACCAATTGCTCTAATTTCTAAAAAGGAAAAAAAAAAGCCATACCATCACAACATTGCTATAATCTAACATTTCTTGAATCTCATGTATGTGTAAACATCTGAAATTTGGTGATTAATTCATCGACCACCGAGTTGGTCGAGAAATAAAATTATAGTCGACTGCGATACCAATTGAATCAAACTACTGATTATAGCACCTTACCCTATTACTATCGATGTAATCATGCGACGATCGTTCTGGCGGCGAGTAATTTTTAAAAGTTGTTTTGATAGCAATTACAGAGTTAGATGATACGATTTATTCTAGTATTAGAACTGGTAAATAAAGTTAATACAACTTTATTTCAGAAAAAGAACCCTCAGTTACACCGTATTCATATTTTTGCATAAAAACCGTCATAAAATCCTAATTTCCCTTCGTAAACAGTCAGCAATTTTTTGCACACAAGCCCCTAACAAATAGAGAAATTATGAATAGGTCCTTAGAGGACTACACGTCTAACACAGCCCTAAACCGACTCTACCAACATGCATGTTCATCCAAAACACAGACATATGTATACACACACATCGTCAGTTTCTTCTTCCTTTCTTGCACAACAAACAGCAAATGCACACACATACATTATCAGTTGCCCCTATCCTCCAGTGGCTGTAGCAGCAACAACAAAAGTGAGGATCCAAGCTTCAGTTTTGCCAACCAGCTCCAGCACAATTACATGCATACACATACATACATTCAAACACACATACACACAGACACACAGAAATAGACACACGCATTCATACACACATGTAGCAGTAGTAGCACTAGAAGTGGCAGTACCTGGAGGCTCGGCAAGGTGGTGGCCAAGGCCGAACAACGTTGGACACAAGCAAAGGCGTGTAGCCACGGCGAGACACGTGGCTGTGGCCATATTGAGTGTGCACCAGGACGTAGCCAACACGGCACACACACCCTTTTCTGTGTGGCCCATGACAGAAAAATGTAATTTGCTTGTGTGCAGTTGAAATAGTAGGCAAGATTGATCCGAAACAATTTTAATTTTATAGGCACATGACAGCTACATAATCGCCAGTGCATGTTTGCAGTGACATAATATCATGAATATCATACACTATTGTAGGTAAAATGAAGTATGATAAAATAATAACTGGTTGGTGCACATAATTTATGTCAAAAGCCTTTCTGTGTGTATCCTTGAATGTGTGTGCAGCATGTGTTATGGGTGAATCCATGCAGAATTGGGCATGCCTCATCCTCAAACATGCTTGACATAGGTGCGTTCAGATCAAACCTGAGTGGGGGTACGCCCCAAGAGTTCTCGCAGTGGTCTTGTCTCAGCCAATGGATGCTCTGTCGGGAGATCATACATAATTTGATTCAAGACCTGGGTATCTTAAAAGGGTTATGACAGAAAGACAGTTGAAGCATGTCTTGAAGCATAGTAAAGAAGAAACGCTGGACAAATAGAACAAACAAATCAATGTGATGTTTCCCAATATATGTATGGATTAGACAAACCAAGTTTCATTGTCTTAGGTGTCCAGAAGGTAGAATAGTTTAAATCATGTTGTAGTAGTTCTCACAAAAACTCCAGCTAATGTTTCACTGGTAACATTAATTACTAACATCAAGAATGGTTTAACTATGAAAGTAACAATGGATATAGATGCTAAATGTAGTTCAGATCCGTCATTAGTTTGCATCAAGTACAGGAAGGTGCATGTGGTTATATCATTGCAATTTAAAATGTATGATCTCTATTGATTTTAACTACTTAATGACCAAAGGTTAAACAAACTATATTAACCAACATAGCATGCCATATGTTTCTTGCAACCTACTAGTATGGAAATATAAAAATCTTTGTTTTTTTTCCTGCTATCACTTACAAGTGCACTTTTGACAAATTATTTGGATTTTAGTGGTGACAAAAATTTGAAGATTTAAAGATTGTACCTCTGCTTGCTTCCCTGCATGTAGCCTGACGCCAAAAGCATCATACATAACATGCCAATAATTGCAATAAACCCAGCCTCAGCCAAGTGAATAAAAACAACAATAGTGCATATAAAATGCAGCATTAGGCATTTTCGAATAACAGAACTCAATTTAGCATTTCCTTGAGGAAGTCACAACAGAAGATGCAGGATGAGTGAAAGTTGAAGCATTAGCACATACAATAAGGTTATGCGGAGGGCCTAGCTGTTCAGTTTTTGTAAAGCCACCCCCTCTACATAACTAATTTTAGCTACTCATATACAAGTACTGAAAAATTTTCTGTAATACCATCTTCCCTTCTACTGATTTCATTAACATTGCATATTATGATGGGCTAGCACTGCTGGAAGGACGCCAAACAATCTTTGCTTTGACTAATTTCGAAGAATTCCTCATCACCACATGGCAAAAAGACAATACAATATCATGATTATGATGGGTTTTACCAAGTTCTTCTCTTTTCCTGTTGGCAGTTTCTCTCCATTTGTACTTTTTGCATAAGAAAGGTGTGTCTTTTAACAAACAATGATGTCCTCTCAAACTTTTAATTCTATAATGTACTTAACTACTTATGTACCTAAATCAGCCTATTCTACACAATGCCCACTCAACCTCTAATCAACTCCCAATTGCAACATATTGGCTAAATTTCTGACCAAAGAGATCTATCTAGTCATCAGATCCATAGCTAAATACCTAAGAGTGGAAGCAATTAGAACAATCAAAACAGAGGTGCTAACCATGAAGACGAAAATGACCGCGGTGGTGAAGAGGGAACTGCCGAAGCCCTCCTGGAAGCCGACGGCGACGGCGAGCGCGGTGACCGTGGCCGAGTGCGACGACGGCATCCCCCCGACCCCACCAGCTGCTTCACATCCCACCTGTTCTCCTTGTACCTGCACCATAGTCAAAGAGCTCGCTCAGATCCACCCCCAGAGAAGCCGGACCGAGACTGCTGGGCGCTTACCAGGTGGTGAAGACCTTGATGGCTTGGGCAATAGCGAAGGTGAGCACGGCGGTGACGAGGTGGCAGTTGCCGAGTGCGGCGAGGTAGGAGGCGGGCGGAGACGGCGCCAAAGGGGTGGTGGGCCCCACGGAGGCGGAGATCGCGGCGTCTCGCATGGCTTGGCTCGGCTGGGCTGGCTTGGTTCTAGAATCTAGATGTTCTAGAAGCTTCCACCCCTCACCGCGAGGGCGTGGCATCGCCACCGCGCAACCACCACCAATCCGTTGCCGTCGCAGCTCCTCCTGCCAGCAGCGTCGCGGTGCGAATCCAACGAAGTACGCGATGAGGCGGCGGTGGCAGATCTGGCGAGATCTGTGCAGGACGAGGTACAGCGGCGAGGGTTTTGGGGACGAACTCGAGCTCTTCCTGCCGGCAGCGTCGCCGTGCGAATCCGGCGAAGTACACGATGAGGTGGCGGTGGCAGATCTGGCGAGATCCGTGCAGGACGAGGTGCAGCGGCGAGGGTTTTGGGGACAAACTCGAGCCCATGTGGCTTTTGGACACGGACGCAGGATGACCAGTGGAAGCAGCGCATGATCGATGGAGGAGTAGCAGACGTGGAACGATCAGAGCAGCGAACGGAACCAATCGAACGGCTGAGGTAAAAAGGGTGACGTGGCGCAGCTAGGAGCGAGATATAATGAACAGTAACACGGTAGTGGGTCTCAAAATGTTAGTAATGTATGATATGGAAGTGTCTGAATTTTTTATTCGTATGACTATCGGATCCTTAACTGTTATATAAAAAGAATTTTATGAAAAAAAATACAACAACCAAACTAAAAAAATTCGAAAATTTAAAATAAGAAAAAAAAGACAAACCTAAAAAATCAACAACCTAAAATAAAAAAAGTATAACAAGTTAAAAAAATATAATATAAAATAAGAAAATATGACAATCTAAAAAAATACTATAACAGAAAAAAATGACAATTTCATATAAGAAAATGTGACACTTTAAATTCTCAAACTATAGTTAATAGATCAAGATCTATTGATTAATATCAAAAATGAAAGTAAATTGATAAAAAAAAATTTCTAGCCATTCCAATTTTTTATTTTTCCACAAAAGGTGTCACACGGCAAACATAATTTTAGATTATAAATGAATACTTAGACATGTAATATATAGAACTAGGCCCTCTTATTCTCAACATGAAATGTCACGTATAGAAAAAAAAACCATGATTAAATTATTATTCTTAAAATATTTAAGATGGATTAATTATTTCCATCAAAATATTTAAAACAATGATAATCTAAATATGGATAATTGAGAGGCTAAATTATTTCTTAAAATTCATGTTTATTCTCGATATATTTAAAGAAGATTAAATTATTACTCAAAATATTAAAGAAATCACTATATAAATAATTATAATTATAATTATAATTATAATTATAATTAAGAGGCTATAGTTATTTTTTAAAAATAAAATTTTAAGTATTTGTATAGAGATCCTTTGACATTTATTTTTTTGACTAAATTGTGTAAACACAATGTTTTCTTCGTCTCAACCATTAAAAACATCATCCAAAATTTTCTCTTCGTCACGTAAATCCTCTCTCACATTCTTTATTCTCCCTTTACCTATTAGAATAACTGTAAACATGTCATTTTGCAATAATAATAATAATAATAATAATAAATATTATTATTATTATTATTATTATAGAAAAAATTTCAAAATCACACTTTTTTATTTAGTTCATGATTTTTTTACTATAAGAAACTCTTGTGATAATAGAATGCCCATTTGAAATAAGATTGCTGGCCTGCTTGAAATTGAAGTCCTCAGCATATATGTCCAACCCAATAACTCAAAATTTTCAATAACTACAATTTAAAAATTTTAATATACAAATATTATAAAAATGGTAGAAATCATAAAAAAATTTGAAATAAAAAAATTATATTCTTCTTAGCAATGCGAGCCATAAATATTATTTAACACCGCTATTTTTTTTTAAAAAACCATCATCCTTAATCTTTTGGTTTAACCCAAATGTATAAACAATATTTAAAATTAAAAATATATAGAATGAGAGATATATCTATTGTGGAATCTTCTATGACACAATATTATAATAATATGGGTCTATGTAGATTTTTCTAATTATTAAAATATAATACAAAAGCTAACTATAATACAAATAATAAAATTTTAGTGATAAAACATTATTGTTTTACAATGTTTATTTGTGGTTGTAGATTCATTAATACTTTAAAAATACAGCTTTTATTTTCTAAACAATATCTTATATCTGAGTATTATATCACTTAATATATTAAATATTATTCAAATCTAATTTGATTCGACTCCCGCATGTGTATTACTCTTATATATCCTAGCATGAAGTTCCTACGAACGTTACATATTTGAACTTAGGATTGATACTGTACATATAGCTTTAAATATCTTTATTTTAAAATATATGTGACTTAAAATATCTATGTTTTAGAGTACATTTATCATTAAATAGAAAAATCTCAAATCTATATCTTTTAAAATATCTTGTTAAAAGCAATTTCATAAAATTTTGTCAATGCACTATGGCTAGTATCAGTTGGATTTTTTTTTCCAATTTGAGGCCAAATAAATTTTGCACATTAAAATTTGGCTAATATTAGTGAGACAAGTTAACAAGTTGGGGCTCAGACTGAACATATATTATACGAATCCCAGTCTATGTTTTTTTTTCAGTGTGATCTAAAAAAACACTAATCACAAACTGATCGTTTCTAATGTTTTTGTATTTTTCCATGAGTGATGGATAGAGATTGTATAGTAAGTAGTAGAAAAGTTTTTGGAGTCGTCAAATCTTATACAGATGATTCTAGATGTGTAGGATGAGACGCATTAAAAATTATTCGCTAATAACTAAAAAAATCTTTCTGCGCTTAAAGGTTTTCTAAACAACTTTTGTTCGTTTTTGACACAGACAAAAGAACACAATGCTCGTAGTTGTGAATTTTTTTACAAATAACCTAATAACAAAAAAAAATTAAAAACTAACTCAAAATTTTAAAAAATTGTAAAACTAACCTTCAGTCGTGAGACGGACTGCGCGACTGAGTTTCACTCACTAGTCCAATTAACGACTGAAGGTGTGGTATAACTCAAAACCACTGGCCCAGTTTGCCCGCTACGTCAGGTTTCAATCACTAACCTCGCTAGTGACTGAAACCCACAGTCTTTTCCTCAAAAATAAAGTAGTTACAGATAGAGACGGTGTCATGGGAGTAAATTTTTTTTATTAACTAACAGACGCGCATATCACCGTCCCGCAAAGCAGGAAGCGTCGCAGATTTTTATTTTGGTTTTTCGGTTTATATATTATATCATTTTCTAACTATATTCTTTCGTTTAATAAATAAATAAATATTTTTGTTCTCTCTTCTAAAATTTTTTTCTTAAAATTCAAACTATTAGAATATTTGATTATTTGAGAGACTCTTCGTTGTATGATACAAAATATTTCCTAAAAAATCTTTCGCTGGAGTCTTCCGTAGGAGAGTCTAACTATGTCATAAGTTGAGACTTTTATAGTGGACCAATTGTCCATGTGTCATAGCCTGATGGATCTGAAATATTTCGTAGTCGAATCTACTTCACCGACACATATCCTATAAGAAGCCCACATGGAAATTGCAAGCATGATGACCGTGACTTACCAATGCTGGCGATGCATCCAACACACATTTAAAAAGAATAAAGCCGCACAACATGCCACACATTTTTATATGTAAGAAAATAAAACAAATGTGACAACAGTGAATAACAAAAACGCATTTCATTAGAAATAGTTCAAAAGCATCAATTTTGTCTTCAGTTTTGCGAAGATGCATTTACCCTTTTTTTAATTTTACATATATTTTTTCATTTTAATCAAAATATTTTTTTTTAGATATAGTCTTCTAGAGTTTACTTAACCTCTACTTAGTTTGTTAGTAGTAGAGACTTGCAGTGAGTGGAAATGGGGCAGCGAGGCAATAGCGGCGCCGCGCCCGCGGGTGTTGACTATGGGAGGTGGCAACTGATGGAGGAGAGAGAGGCGGCGCGATAGTTTTGTTATTGACTGTAGGTGGCAATGGCCAGTGGGGATTTGCAATGCTCACATCATCCTCATTGTTGATGGCCATGATAGGTAATGGCAGGTGGTGGACAACACCAATGCGTAGAATGAGTAGATGGCAACGATAGTGGGGAGGGAGATAGAAGAATAAAGATGTGGAGAGAAATGAAGGTTAGAGATGAAAAATTAACTCTACACTACTCAAAGATATCCACTTTAATAAAATAGTATTCAAACGCGATGGTTTAGTAAAATACTACTCAAAATTTGCACTATTTGTGTTTTTACCACTTTCCACCATAATAGTTAGTTTAAACAATTTTATCCTTCTTCTTCTTTCATGTCGTTGCATAACGATAGGACAACAGCCGATGAGCAACAGGCGAGGAAGACATCGAATATTGAGGCTTCTTGATGGCGACAGTAGTATTACCACAGTCTCCTCTGCAACCTCCCCCTCTCTCTAGATTTGGCCGACAGCCAAATCTGCTCGCTATCTCCATTGATTGCCACTCTATTGTTACTGTGCATCACGGGTGACCAAATCTGCTACCACTCATTGGCTACAGCCCACTGGTAGTGATGCTGCCTTGCTGCCACTCTTTGGTACGGCCAATCGGTGGTGAAGGGAGTAAGCAATGGTTTGCGACAACAGCAACAGTAGAGGATGAGATTGATGATGCCGAAGGGAGCAGCAATGGCCGACAATGACAACGATGGTAGAGGAAGAGATCCACAACACCAAAGGGAGCAAGCAGTGGCCAGTGACAACGGCGGCAGTCAATAGTAGAGAAGATTGATGACTGCGACAGAGGAAGGAGAAAGAAGAAGGCGAGGGTAAAATTGGAATTTTTAAAATCTCTAACAAAAATCCTACCAGAAGTTGATGAAAGTTAATAGAGGTACATTTGAGTGGTATTTTACTATGTCCATATGTTTGAGTACTATTTTTGTAAAGCGGATATCTTTCAATAGAGTTAATTTTCCTTTTTCGTTTAATGTGAGACCAATGTGAAAGAAAAGAGAAATTTTACGATCCTATCCCTATGAAACTATGTACATTCACACAGAGTTTTCTCAATGTACACGAACGAATGAACAAATAAGAGTGCATCTGAAATTATGTAGTGCCTCGCCAAATTGAGTTGCCATATCCTGACATTTTCTTATCGGGTTCCATGAATCGTACTCCAATCTTTTTGGTGTTACCCAATGGCAATTGCGAGGCATCTCGCCGTTAGAGCTGTCCTTTTGGCAGATGCCAAAGGCAAAACAGAGCAAAAGCAGGCAGCTTTGGAATAACCAGTAGCTTTTCACTGTTCAGAAAAGGAGAACTAAAAATTCTCCTCTTCATCAGCGTACTTGTTTTTACATGAGATGTACATATAGTTATGTAGTGTACACGATGAAGAACACTTACTTGCTTTTGCAGTTGCTGTCATTGCTAGTCCATACGAAGAAAAACTGTTACTTATGCTGTTGCTGTCATCTCCAGTCCCCTCCACTTCGAAGTTACTTAGTCTGTTAGGTTTTGCTTTTGGATGAAGTGGCCTGGTGCTTCTGTTGCACACGTCAATTTGTCTAGATTGGAACTGTAATGTGATTCCACAGTCCACTAGCATCACCCTGAGAACAGTGCTCTCTTTTATCAAGAAGTCGACTAAGTCTGTCATGCAAGACTTGGAATGCCGTGGGTAAGCGGATGATAAGTAATGCCCGAGTCTAACATACGTGCAAGCTTGCATGTGCGTATGCAATCCCATGGTTAGAGCTTATGTTTATGCACAAAAAAAAAAAAATCGTGGATCCAACTCTTAAATCTTAATCTTTTTTATTTTCTTATATATATATATTTTATTGAAATATTTTGTTGATGTGTGCTACCAACATTAAAGATACTATCACAAAAAAAAACATAACATATGTGAGACAAATATGTTTTTTTAGAGAAACAAAGCATGTTTGATTGATCAGGATAAGATACTTTGAAGATGTATGAGATGAAATAATATTAATTACTTGAATTATTAATTCATTTTTATTGGACCTTACAACCCTTACTCTACTATAATAATCTTTAATATATTTAAAAAAATTTAGTGTGTGTTAATCACTGTCCCTTTAATGACATGATTAGGTGGTCCTTACCCGATGAAAGCTTCATTCAAGCACCGCTGCGAGCCTAGCCCAAACCTCCGTTCTACATCTACAGGGCCTGGCTTAAAACTGTAACCCAACCAACCTGCAAAATGAGACGGATTGAGTTTAACGCAGGCAAATAATGCACCAAACACACCATAAGAATTGTTAGGTCCTTAACATTTCATGGATGCTTGAATCGAGCAGATATGCAAGCCATAACCCTGAGGAGGTTTCGGTGGTGCCTCGAGTTTGTGCAGGTTTGACTAGTAGAGAAGTACAAATACACATCAGTATATCCTCTAGCTTTTAGCAAAATTTTGACTGCGAAAGGATATCCCCAAAAAGACTAATAAATATATTGTTGAGATGTTCTTGTCACGTTGGGTGATGTGACACAAAAAAACTCACATGCATGCTTGCCATACTTGCATGACAACCGGCAGGAAGCTCGAAACGAGTGGTTGCCGAGTGTTGATTTAAGTAGTTGCAGTGTTGATTTCGACAGATTCGTTTGTGAGCATGCGTAGTCCCCGTCTTTGCCAAAACTTGTCATCAGCTACTTCTGTTGTCTATTTTTTGAATCAAAAGTTAATAATTTAAAGATATTTTTGAGACATATTGATCTATCATCAGATGTGTGCAAATAATAGATCAGACCGAACTTGAGTTGGTTGTCAAAAAACCCAGATCCACATAACTAAGTGGGTTCTGATTAAACCTGACTCTATAAACAGTTGGACTGGAATTAAGTTGATTCGATCATTGAGTCTCAAATTCAAGAACCAGTTTGTCCTCATGACAATGAGTTTAGACTGAGTTAGACACCTGGACATTGCTGAATTTCATCAAATTTATCTATGATGTGTCTTGAATTCTCTATAGAAAGAAGATTTGTATGTTTTATAATGGTGTTACTCATATGCATGTCATTAGATCAAAAATTGATATTTTAAATTGAACACCGTCAAAATACGGTTGTCTTGATCATTTACGTAATCGAAGAGTCCGAAATGTATAAGCATAACATTGTCCAATAGATAGAATAATGCTCGGCTGCCATGCACATTTCCCATTGGATGCAATTTTGCAGTGTGCTAGTGCCAATCCGTCATGCTATCGAGAGTACAGACACCACACTAACTCTGATGTACAATGACAAAGAAAAGGGTCTCCATGTACGCCAATTCTGCAAAGAATTGGATGCAGGGAAATCAGTGTGTGTCCTGCCCCACTACGGAGCAGTCAGATCACCTGGAAAAATGCTGTAAAGTCGACTTCACGTCATTCGCTTTCTTCCAGCTCTCGTACGAGTGCCTAGTCGACATGATTGGCGTGTCCTGCGTGCATGATGCACCGGAGAAAGCCAAAGTTGCATTAGAGTTTTCTTTGATGGCACCACCATGGCTTTCTACTAGTCATCCATTCCTAAAAGCTCCAAGCATATATGATCAGGCTCTTCTTGATTGGAAGAGAAGAAACACTATTAAGAAACACTGTTGGGATTCCTAATTGGTAGTTTTCTTCCGATGTGACCATTATGTTATTTTACAAAATTGCAATTATTTGTGATATAAAAATGTGAGCTTTTTAGAAATAGTACAGATACATCTATGGATAGAGCAAGACATAAGCCAAAGTGCCAAAACTTTTAGGTAAAAACCTTTTGACAAGTCATGCCATAATTGTAGACAATACGGCAAATGAAAAAGTCATGTCAAACTTAATGAGTAGAGTAAACTAGACAGTTTTTCAACATATCTAAGAGCAGATTATATTGAAGATGGACACGTGTCCCTTTTAAAATCACATAGGAGTCCCTAAAATCTTGTGCCATGGCACAATTTGCGCTCACCACAAACCCATTCATAAGGTATTCCAATTTATTTTTGGATTGGGTACGTCTCCGGAAATCATACGACTTCAATAGCCAGAATCTTCAAAGATAATGTTGAAGATGCCCCGTATCTTGATCAGGTACGATGAGGAGGAGTCCTATATATACCCGATGGTCGCAAGCCTAAGAGAATTATCTACAACAAGAAGTAATATATCTGGGATCATCATCCTCGATTCACCGGATCTAATTACGTCGAAAATAACTACTTACATCCTCATCAAGGAGCCCTTGAATTCTTGGTTAAGGGTAGTTCTCTTGTATAGGTTAACCACCCAACTGTGCGGAAGTGCTCTCGAACGCTTTCGACCGCTTTGTAATTTTATCTTGTACTTCATGTTTTCATAATATAGTACATATCAAATTAGTATTCCATGGCTTCTCCCAGAACAATCAAAGAGGAGATATTGACAGAAGGTAGGGATAAGCCTTTGTCCATGAACCTATATAAATCTTAGTGTCTTTCTCTCAATCCATACTGTGCCAGGTATTTTGTTCTCCACTACAAATCTCTGTTGTATATGTCAAGGTGTTAAACCCTAAATATGATTTTAGTATAGGACATCTTATATAGAAAATTTTTAATGTTTCATTGTAGACATAGCTCAAATTTTTATTTATGTTTTTACTGGATGTAATTTCTAGATTTACCATTGAACATATTTGTTCTCATTGTCACCATCGCCCCTATCAAATAAGGACGAGTTGTGCCAGATGAAGGATGGATCCAGAAGATAAGTCAAGTACTGTACCAGATTCCATGTTCTATAAACCCATTCGCTGATGGTGGAATTTTGTTGCAACTTGGGCGGGCCATCGGGGCTTTGGATGCAACGATGCTGCTCCTGAAGACCCCAGGACCATCACCCATCACATACATTGCCTGCGCTCCAACGGCATAACCGGTGAACCATCTTTGGTGGGGTTTACAAGTTTTTTCTTTCACTTTTTTTTTTTTCTCATTTGGCTTTCTGAGATGACTGATATGCAGTTAGCAGGCTCTCAGATGTGCATGTTTGATGCGACTAAAACAGAATATCAAGGTACTCTGGACCTGCTTGTTTGATACTTAGTAAAATATGATTTATCACGCTCTTTGTGGCAAACTTTTGATTTCTAGCCACCCAAAAATGCAGCAAAAAGAGCTTGTTTGGGTAGCTACCTCAAATTATCACATATTGGATTAGACATTACACATGTGGTATAACCACACTTTGTGACAAGTTATGTCTATTTGGTTTATGATCGTATCTAAAATAAAACGTGGTAAAATTGTGTCTAATAGTTATGGTATTTATTTTGAGTGTCATACTTTTGACAAAAAAAATATGCCACAAAAATCTTAAAAATTGTCTAATAAAATTTGACATACATAACTATGATACTCAACAAAATAATAGTCTAACTTACAAAGTTATAGTATGACAATTTGTGACATGAATCAACAGATCCAAAGTCTCTCATGTATCCTCAAGTTTTTCCTTAAAAAAATATAACAAGTGTGGTAGACCTTTTACCGTGGCAAGCCAAGACGTTGCAACATGCTACTTGCCATCTAAAAGATTAAAACTGAGTTACTTAAGGACATAATGGCTCTGTTTGTTAGGTGCTAAATGTGTTACTGTTGATGTCATTTGTTGGACAAAAATTAGATAGGGAATTTACCGTGCTACGGAGAATAGGAAAATCGATTTGATTGATAGATAGAAAATAGATGATAAGATTTATCTGATATGCAAAGCCACCTGTTAGTCATGGTCTGAGAACTGGAGTCACATTTCTATCCTACTCTAGCATTGGAACCTTCCTATTTAAGTTGTCCACGTTAGCCAGGTCTGGTGTCATCTGATGTCAATTGATTGGCTGTCTCCAAACCTACAGCAAAATCCAGTGCCCAGTCACTGTGTCCATGTTCTAAAATTTATGCCGGTGAGGCTATAGGACCAAATCGAATTTACTCTGCTTCTGAGAACACCGACAAACGAAAGCTGCATTAAGAGTCTAAGATACACTATCCATGTAGTTAACTTTTGACATTGTTGATGCCCATTAATGATGCTGACAGTGTCGAAACTTAGTTTTGTGCCCGTTACAGAGCGCGTGTTTGTGGAGTATATAACAGTTCATACGATTTAGTCTATACTCTTTCCCTTCTATTTTATATATCATTTTAGTCCTCTCTATAACTTTTAAGAAGAAGTAGTATAAAATTATAATCCTACGTATTTGTGAAAAATATAATAAATATATTATTTACATTTAAACAATTAATAGTGAGATGGATTAATAACTATGAGAGTAATGTAGAAAATAGGGTCATGTTTCACTTTAAAAATATATAATACAAAATATTCTTTCTAAAATGAATAATAAAAAAATAATAGAAGTAGGATAAAGTTGGCTAACGATTTTGAGCTTAACAAAGATATGTCCAAAATTTGCTGCTGATCATAGATGCTCCTTTGGTGAAAGGTTCACTTGCCTTGAATTAAAACACTAAAATTTGGTGGAATTAGATGAGAGAAATGCTGAAAAAGGAGATACTATTCTAGCCGTGTTAACGGGGTAGAGCCAGCGACGGATAATGAGGTTTATTAGCCCTTCGACCTTAGCTCAAAATAGCAAAAGAGAGAGTAAATGAGAACAACTAAGGTGGGAGACAAGGAGAGTACAAGGGAGGAGGATGGGGAGGGTGTTTGGTGCTAAAGACAATATTTGCAATCAAGATGGGAAAAGCAGGCGTGAGGGGGATAGAATGGCTGGTTTTCAATTGACACGGGATATGTTTCCTAGTTGCTTTCATCGTATTATAGCCAGGAAGGCACGTTCGGATTCCATCTGTACATCTGTGCGGCTGTGCCACATTACCAGCCATTTTTATCGACTCGTAGCACGCGTGTACGATAATCGCCATCAAACGCGGAAACACCCAATAATTGCTTCTTGAGAATCTAAACCATGGCACAGCAACAGCAAAGAAAAGAAAGCCACCTCGTTCGCACAAAACGATTGGCTTACAACAAGTGTACGCACCCTGCACGTAGTATATATGCATGGCTCGCGACGTCGCTATCAGAAAGACCCGGCTTCTTCCGGCCTATGGTTTTGGGCTCGTCAAGACGATGACATATATATAAGCACTTAAGCAGGCCCATGGCATGGCAGGAGTGTGTGTCTGTCCAGTGGCCCACCAAGTGCCCAGCATATTTGTGTCCAAGTCTGATGCATGTGTCTCATGCCCACATGCAACAACACATCTGCATGCTTTGCTCACTTTAATCTGTTTGTGTTTAAGCCTTTGTCTTTGTCTCGCAGGGCAAACCACGTACAGCAGCTGCTTAGGGCAAGCTGAAATGTGTGCTTTATTTTCATGGCTTTGAAGCATACCAGACCACCTTTCTATGGAACGGTTTACAAGGAAGCGATGCTTTGATGTACTCCTCCTGAGCATAAATAAAGGATGCAGATAATTCACTTTTCTTTGGATTTATTTTTTTATGCTGCATGGTTCTTGGCCACACGTATTTGGCAAAATGGTACGTTGCTTAGCAAAATGGTACTGTTGATTTGCTTCG
This sequence comes from Pharus latifolius, assembly GCA_019359835.1. Taxonomy (NCBI): domain Eukaryota; kingdom Viridiplantae; phylum Streptophyta; class Magnoliopsida; order Poales; family Poaceae; genus Pharus; species Pharus latifolius. The sequence goes on along the minus strand of CM033323.1, from coordinate 9,428,733 downwards.
ACGTATATATACGAATCAGAGGAGGGAGGGGAATGTGGAAGCCTTGGCGTTCTATGCTATTTGTCTTCCTATTTATGCATAATATTTTGTCAATAAAGTTAAAGAATTTTTTTTTATATTAGACTCCTCTACTAGACATTTCTTATCATATAATCCTTATATAAACTTTTTTTTGGCTTTACATCTAGAATTGAGGGCTATCAAAATAGAAAGGGTGGGGATATCGATGTGGCTAGCTCCAGAAGGTAGACAGGAGACAACGGATGTGATTAAAAATAATTTTTATTGACATTCTTTTCATAAAGTTAGAAGTTATAGATCATGATCGAATAATTCTTGAATAAATCTGATTCTGAAATATCAACTCTAAACGATTTTCAGAGTTTTATTGGATCCCCCCAAGAAGAGGGGGCGAGGTGCACTGTTGTACTGAGATTTCATGTATTTTTTGGGTGCGCCTAAGAATATTGTTCCGGTTCAATGGATTTCTTTTTTCTATTGAGAGATCTGGCTACTCGGGGAGTAGATGGTCCTAGGCTCACCTGAGGTACACACGGACACGGGTGGTATGGGCCCCGAAGAACATTAGTTTGAGTTTTGAGATATTCGCTCAAGCCCTTTTTTCCAAGAATAATTTAGACTTTCATTAAATTTTATTATTAGACTCTATTACAACACAAGAATTTTAATTTATCTCATTTCTTTTAATTTTACACCTAAAGTCTCACATTGCATTTAAAAATTACAATCAAATCTATATCCATAAAATTCCATAAATGATGTTAATTGAAAACCTTTTGTAAAGAAAATTAAGAACATGGACTAATAATATTTTCACAAATGTATCTAATATTTGATCTATTTTGAATTTTCATATGAATATTAGTTATTACTACATATTGAACTATTTTCTATTAACTCCATTCAAAAAATTTAGTGGACAGAGATTTGATTGTAATTCTTATGGGCAATTTGGGATTTCTAGTGAAAAATTAGAAAAAGTGGGACAAATTGAAATTCTTGTATTATAGGGAATCGTTGGTGAAATTTACTCTTTAGACTTTGTTTAGCCAGATTGCGGTTCCCTAACTTTTGGGTTGAAACTGGAGCAATTCGGTCAAATGGAGTGGCTCTGATTGATAGTTTCTCTGGAACTGAAGTGGAATCAGAATCACTTTTACACTACAACTTAAAATACGATTTGAAGTGCTCTAATTTTCTACTTTGTAATACAACCAAAAAATTAAAATATAAATATTATTATATTATATTTATAAAGTATAAATACCATTTGAAACATAAAATAGAGAAACTAAAATTTTTTTATCAAATACTTCTAAAATTCTGACTTCTAATTTATTTTAAATTGGTATAAAATATCTCTAATTTTTATGTGATAAAATTCGGAATCGGAGCCGATGCAAGTCTGATCAACCATGGCCTTATCGTGGGGCGAACTCTCCAATGGGTTACCACATGTCAGAACCCATTAATTTGAGTTAGGTTGTGAAGTAAATGAACAGTTGAGAGGTTGACGCGCACGGGACTAGTAACTGGTACAAATACTGTTACTCTATAAAATTACACAATTCAACCTTCATCATCTAGTGACATAATTCTAAAATTTGTGCAATTTAATTTTTTAAAAATATGAAAACACTGTATATAATTGTAATAATTGATTGAAATTAGAGAACTCAGTAGTGGGATTAGATGAGTCTTAGGAATGAACAAATCCCAGAACCACGTAACCGCACTGTATACCTGGTCAATTCCATACACGAAGAGAAGTGTCGTAGTATTACTCCAACGAAAAGACCAAAAGAGTCATAGAGTGGATGAAATCCTAGAGCATATCAAAATTTATGTCATAGAGCAGATCGAGCCTAGAAATAAGGTGGAAGTATATGCATGATAGTTTCTCACCAATATGGTGCAGTATTCTTATCGCTGAGCGGCTCCGGCCGATCCACGTCTACGCTCCCCGGGTGACATGACATCATGTTTCGGTATGCATAACGCTGGACGCAAATTGTTTCCCGATGGCGCGCCGCCCCTTGGGCACCTGAAAAGAACACCCTTTCGATGGTCACAATCCGAGTAGAGATTTGCGTCCAGATGGGTTAAGAAGTTAACCATTATTCTTGTATAAAATAATCATCAATCAAGCTTGTGCTTTGCAATAGTAACGCCTATGATTGCGCAAAATCCACCACCTGGATTTACCATGAACTTTAGGGGATCCCAACATGGTATGACGATTTAGCGATCCAGATCTAATTCCATTTTATGGGTTATTTTATTCTAAAAATCTCTTAATCACCCTAAGTGTTGGATGGGACGTGGATAATTTGAATCTAACTCTACCCGGCAGATCTGGATCCCTAAATAACTATTTTTCGATCAAAATATGTTCCAGATAAAAAAAAAAAAAGAAAATAACATTAGAGGTCTTGTCACACTTCTACTATCATCATTTGTGAAATAAAATAAATTGAAATGTATAACCTCCTTTATTATTAGAATAGGAACAATTAGATCTCTTGGTCTAATTTTATGTTAACTTTTTAATATGTTAAATCAGTGACATATGAAACCAATCTATAAGGAGCGGTATGTAGGACTCACATGTCAATGACTACTGCATTAATAAAATTAACAGATTATTGGACCAAGAGACCTAATTATTCTATTTAAATAATAGAGAAGTATGATTGTACAATCAGTGGTAATACAAGAGAGTCTAATGTTGTGTTCCAAAAATGAAAAACACTACGGTGGGGAATAATCATAGGTATTTGACGGGCAAGAAGCACCACCCAATCCATCACGATTAATTCGCATTTAACACGTTATTTTTATTTGCATATATTGTCCAGGAAAGCAAGTTACTACTACCATATACCGACTTCAGAAGATTTGAATGAGATTTTGCAGTAAAATTAGAAAAGGCAAAATGGCACATACATAAATGACACATAAAGGAACATAAATTGCTATCAAGCCAAGAAAAATGGAATTTTTTGGGGGATACCTCTTTGGATTGTCTGGAGATGTTAAACTTGGTTAATAGGACAAATTTTTCAAAGAGCTAATCATTCTTAGGTGTTGGCATATTTGGTTGCAGAGAAATTCATGGATTTTCAGGAAAATCCCATCAAACTTAGAATGAAGTCTCCTGTGGAGCTTGCTCTTCTTTCTTGGCTTTCTTCTTTGTCACTGCTTCTTTTATTCTTTTTACAATTGATTTTATTAATAATAATCCTCATTAGGGCTTTCTTGTACTGTTTTCCTAAAAAAAAAAAGTATGGATCCAATATAGTGCACGAAACCTTATATTTGGGCATCTTCCGATGAATTGTACACAATGTTTTTATTTTGATTTGTGCACGTGTGTCCATGTGAAATTAAAGTGAAAAAGGCTCTATGTAAGAATTATTTTTCGCAAATTTAGTTGGTAACTGTATTGTTTTCCCATCTGTTGAAAAATGAAACCTCTCTATCATTAACCATTGCCATTTTAGTTTGTAAAAAGAATTGTTTGTACAAGTATCAAAGGCTATAATATTTAAGGGGAAATTTTATGATCCTCTAAAGCGATACTATTACCTCTATATTTTTATAGAGGTGCTAATCAAACTAGTTTTTGATTTAGAAAAGATAATTTCAAATCCATTCACTCAAACGTAACTCTAACATAATCTCACAAAATCCAAACTTCCTGGGCCTCTTGGATCACATAATCTCAAAGGAGTCCCAAGTCACAAGAAACAAAGCACAAAAGAAGATCTACTTGGTTTTGTATTGGAAGTCCAAAGCCATCCATTAAATTCCAAATAAACATGGCCTAGTTTGTAGTTGTACTCATATACAGTCCATACAATTTCAAAGAAATTAGATCAATGTTGACCAATGTTAGATTATATGTGTTGTTTTTTTGTTTGCAGTAAATTGTATCAAATGTTGTTAACTTGTTCAAGTATACCGCTTAGGTTATTAAACTTGAATTTTAATTTGACATTGCCTAAATTTACTTATAATTGTGCCACTTATATTTCTAATTCTATATGAAAATTTGTCAATAACCTATTTGTAGCAAATAGCGAAATGTTGTGTCTTAATAAAAATGTGTTGTTTTCTTTAAAAAATAACCATACAAGGAGTAACTCTATATGTACACAACAGAATTGAGGTGGCATAAAAAGAGGAGGCCGGGTCAGTAAAAGATTTGATACGAAGATTTGCTATAGGTTAGAGGAATTTAAGGGATTTTATATTTTGATAATTATTGTAATACCTAATATTTTCTTTATCTATATAAATTGAACGGAGAAGATATTAAGATATATTAATAAATATAAGATGTTAAATTGTAATTGTTTCACTGGTTAAAAAAATTTAAGAAGACAGTACAAGAACTTATTTAAAGTAGGCAAAAATGTTAGGCAATAACCCGGTGTCGGGTGGTATTGACAAGCTTTAGAGAGTGTTTTAATTAAAGGTGGATGTGGACACAGAGCGAAAAATTTCAAAACTTTTGACTTGTTTCAGGAAAGGACATTAATTGGTTGATTTCCACTAGTAGTCCAAGGGTGTTATTTTCATAGAATAAAAAAAAGGAAGAGATTGCCAAATGTGCGACGTACGGTTGAGTTCTATTTTACCTTGTAGAAAAGCATGGCTTGTTGGCCGCTTTGGAACCGAAGCTACGGTTCTGCGTTGCCGTCACGCACCCACGGCGAAGGCTGACACCGGCATGTTTTCTTCTATATATTTTTACGTATTTTCCTCAATATGTTTTATGAATTTTCGTTATCATTACGGTTCATTTTTCGTAGATTGAGAAATCCAATTTTATATATATAAAAAGAGAACACACAAATTGCAAGAACTTAATTTAGAATTAATTAATCCCTAAGTCCAAATACTTATGTTTTTCACCCTTGTATGATCTCCTAGATACAAGTTGAACCATAATTTTTTTGGTAAATAACACTTTTGTTCCTCTACTTTGCTCGAAAGTTCATTTTAATTTCTCTATTTTGTGAATTGAATCAAAATAGTCTTTTTAATTAAAAATTCAATTTAAAAATATAATGTGGCATATATGTATGTTGATGTAATAGATTAAGATTTTGCAACAGATATATTTGAACCATCCAGACTCTCAAACCACCACCAATCTTTAACAAAGTGGTTTAACAATAAACTACAACTCTAATCTTTAACAAATTTTTTATGCAATAAGTTTAATTTATGTGGCATCTTGTGTGTCATTCAAATCAATATGTACACATGCTACATTATATTTTAAATCTGGTTTTTAATCAAAAGTGTTACTTTGACGTGGTTTGCAAAGTAGATAAATTAATTTGATTTTTTTAAAAATAGAGAGGTCAAAATGAAGTTTTGAATAAAGAAAGAACAAAAGTATGATTTATTTTTGTTATTATAGTATGTTAATAAAAATTATAAAATTATGATATTATGAAAATAATTTCTATTAAAATTATGTTTGTATAATTTTTTATTGTTTAATCTAAATATTTATAAATATATTAGTAGTTAAAGGTGAAAAAACCTGTCCAGTACCTACGTGAAAACAGCAAGTATCTTTAGACTGGCGGGGGGAGTCGAAAACTTCAATGGTCCATGCGGTTGGAAAAAAAATTCATATGTAATTTGTGGAAGAAACCATAGTTTGTACGCCTGTTCATGCTGGAATCACTAGTACAGAAAAACTTTCTTCTATCGGTAAAAAACACCCTTTTACTATCGGTTTTTGTACCGATAGAGATAGACACGATAGAACAAGACAGATCATTTTCTATCGGTAAATAACCGATAGAAGAACTTCACTATTCTAACGGCATTTTAGGAGAAAACCGGTAGAAAATCCGTCGTAGTGTGATGTTTGTGAAAGAGTTTACCGATAGAACAAATATAGTACTCTCTCGGTTGTGAATGAGTTTAGTGGCAGGAAAAATACTACTCTTCTAACGGTTAATTACAAGTTTACTGACAGAAAAAACCTTAGTACTCTCTCGGTTGGAAATGAGTTTACCGATAGAAAAAACGATTGTACTCTCTCGGTTGTGTATGAGTTCATCGGCAGGAAAAGTCACACTCTTCTAACTGTTAATTACGAGTTTACCGATAGAAAAAACGATAGTAGTTTCTCGGTTGTGGGGAGTTTACCGATAGAAAAAGTGATAGTAGTCTCTCGGTTTTGTATGAGTTCACCGGCAGGAAAAGTCACACTTTTCTAACGGTTAATTACGAGTGTACCGATAGAAAAAACGATAGTAGTCTCTCGGTTGTGGATGAGTTTACCGATAGAAAAAGTGATAGTAGTCTCTCGGTTGTAAATGAATTTACCGATAGAACATTCACATATACAATACATTATTTACATTCACAATACAGTACATTCACATATACAGTACAGATACAATACAGTATAGATTGGATACACAATACAGTATAGATGCAAAGAAGGGTAAATTTAGAGAACAGATTGACACATTAATTAGACAGTTATTCACATTTATTCACATATATATGGACAAATACAAATTGCAATCCAATGTGGACATTTATTCACATATATATTTATTCACATGTATATAAACAGTCTATGCACAGAGTACACGAAAAAGAGAAAATTGTCATGGCGGATGGTTGGGCGCAACTTCCTCCATGACATATTGAGCCCAGATTTGTCGAAGATCTCTAATCTTTGCATTTTTGTATTGGTCTTTCTACATGGCGATCTGCAAGCATGTGTGAATACTGAGTAACTAACTTCCTAATTTAGAACGTGACACCCAATTTTCAAATTTGAGTTAGCTATCGATGCTTACCTGGGGGAATTGGGCAAAGTTTGTCTGCACTAGGTCGTACATGTAGCGCAGCACATAAAACCCGCATTCCCACGATTACGGCTGCTGATGGCACTGAGATAATTGCATATGCGGAGACATGTTAGCTACTGTTTCCATAAACTAATTAAGCATAAACAAAAAGTCTCGTGAGTACCTCATATTCTTTCCAAGCTAGTAGGGAGCCCTGCGGTGCGGCATGCCTCCCTCCAGCGAACACATATTTATCAAAAGCCCTACATTTCAGTTAGTATTGCCGGTTAATGTATTATCATTAGATAGTGAGGTCAAAATTTAAATCAAACATATAAGTTACTTACGCCTCCATATTCCCCTTGACCACATATTCGATCGATAATCTGTCACGCATCGAATCGAGATAGTACACCTCGTTCCTCGGTGGACAGATCACGATGAGGATCCAGTGGCCCCTGCATTGTACGTAAAAGAGGACCGTTAGCTCAAAGTATATATCAGGTGTAACATACAAGATTGAGTTAAATTAGTACGAAATGCACTAACCTTTGGTGGTACGGCACCAGAATGAACTCCCTGTCCTGCTGCGCCATCAGCGCCTTGGATATATACTGCTCAGTGTGCGCGGCGTCGTGCTCTAGCATCGTGAGGCTTATTTTCTCTGGGTCGAGGAAACCCACCTTGTCACACGCAGCCTCCGATGCTAGCCTGTACATGCACCTGCATGCAAAGGACGACATTAGTATTGCACAGAAAGTTACTACATTTCAAATGAACTACAACAATGTAGAGTTAGCAAACAGAGTTAGAAAACAGCAATACATAGCATCAGCAAACTCACAGGACTCCAGTCCGTATGATGGACATATCGAGCTCCCACCAGTTGTAGAGGTCGAACAGATCCTTGTGTGCCACGGATATACTCCCGGGCTCACGGTGGAACTGCCCAGGTCTGTAGGGAAGTAAGAAGTTCAGATTGCGCCGAGCTCGGTGTAGGTACCACTCGTGGAGGTCTCTGGTTGATCAATCCAATTTGCGCAAACCTGCCTCCGACACGAGTGGGAACCCGTTCATGAACCTCTCCAGCTGTCCCTGTCGCCCTTTGCCCTTGCCTTTTGCCGGGGACTGAGCGCGTATCTTCGAAGGCATGGGCGAGGTGATGGCGGCTTTCTTCCGAGGTGAAGGCGTGCATGCACTGGGTGGGGTCGAGGTCGTCTTTGATGTGTCCAGGTTCGCATGAGATCGGGCCTCATGCCCCGAGCTGGGGGCGCAGTCCCCTGGTAGCCCGCCGGCATGCCACTTCAATTAATGACCACGTATGTTAGATTTTGCAAGTTGAGTGTACTGAATAGGATGTAATCTAAAATGTGTAGGATTTACCGGTTGTATTAGAAGACACTTCTTGGGCCACTGTACGTAGAAGCTCACTGCCTCAGCAAGTGTCTGCAGTTCCTCTGTTGGGACTGGCAATGGAGAATCGTTGTAGGCCGGCATGGCCATGTCCACCTGTATCTTTGCGAACCCCAACCGCAGAGGTACCCAGTGGACCCGGACATCCGGTCCAGACGGATATACTAAGTCGTGTCTAACCACTTCCTGCCCGGCGCCTAGGTGATTCCGTAGGATGCAGCTCTCCGGCTTTTGCAAATTTGTAACAATTAAAACAGGTTAGCGAAACAACTCTAACAGAATGGGAGTGGGATCAACTTAAGTGCATAGATGAAGGCCCGCAGCGAGGAAGTTACTGACGAGCCAGCTCTTAAAGGTTTTCCATGTTCCGTTCATATCCTTCAAGCAGGCCGTCCTAGGTGTATCGTCGGGGATGTTCCATTTAGCCTGTTTTCAAAAAATGCATACAATTAATCACGAATTAATTAAACTTTAGTATAAACCAAGAGAACGTGATTACGAAAGAGTTCAGCGATTTCAGTTAATTTAACCTTTACTTCCGCCCACAACCTATCCCTCTCGTCCGCCATCACATCCTTCCAGCTCTTGACGGTGATCTTCATCCTTTCTTTCGCCAACAGCTCAACGTAGGCCGCGTACTTCCCAGCATTCTTTCCAATCGGCCTCCCAAATTGGTTGAACTCACAAGAAAGATCTGTGCGTTTGGCTAAACGGCCCAACGTCGTCGCGCCTCGCCCCACCCTCTTGCGTTGGGATAAAACAGTTGCATCTTCAGTTACGTTGGGGTTGGCCCTAGTCGAACCACTAGTACCATCCGATGAAGACGACGACATATCTTTGTAGGATCAAGGATACCGACTAGAGGGCGGTGAATAGGAGGCTTTTAAAACTTTAAATTTAAAACAAATATTTGTAAATCAAGAACAAATAATAAAATGAGCAAGAAGATAAGAGAACGAACACAGTGATTTTTACCGAGGTATCGGAGACTCGCCCAGTCTCCACTAATCCTCGTTGAAGCACTCAAATCACTTGAGCTTTGCCTCAATACTCACGAAGAGTATTATCAACTAACGGTTGCTCCTTGTCCACTCGGAAAGGTGAGCACCGATGCCTTGTACAAACTTGCCGAGCCTCTCCGACAATCTCCGAACTAGAGAGGTCAACGGCCACGGCTCCGAACTGTCTAGGTAAGGGCGCTCACTAAGAGTAACAGGCAGCGAGGTCTTCTCTAGACCTCCAAACACGCACCGAGAAACTAAGAGAATGTAAATGCAACTGAACTGAAACTCTTGGTGGATCGAAAAACACTCGACTTGATCAAAAGATCAAGATTTAAAGTAGAAAACTAAAACTCAAGAGTGTATAAGAGAATGCTGTTGCTTGTTGTATAAAACTCATGCCCAAAGCCCCTATTTATAGCCTCAAGAATCAAATGAACCGTTGGAGTTAGGGCTGAAAATCAGCAACCCAAACTTACAGTCAGTTTGCCTAACTGACAGTCCGTTCGTGTACAACGGCCGACAAAATTTACGGATAAAAAATTGCTAGCCGTTTGTGGTCATTTATGGAAACTTGAAACCCACAACTGACAGTCAGTTATGCAAACCGACAGTCAGTTCGACTAGAAACTCGACCAAATCAAATAGAAACTCAGTTAAAAACAACTGTGGTCGAAACCCAACTAACAGTCAGTATGGACAAACTGACAGTCAGTTTAGTACAAAAATTTTGAGCCCAAAATACACCCTCTCTGGACAATTGTCAGTTTAATTAAACTGACATTCAAACTGACAGTCAGTGATCCGGGAGGATCTCCAAGTCCTGATCGCATACGGATTCCCGACCAAGTCCTGATCGCATACGGATTCGCGACCAAGTCCTGATCGCATACGGCTTTGCGACCTTAACCGTATTCGGAAAGGTTTCGCGACCATGGATTGGTTCGCGACCAGGAAAAGGAATTCGTTCCCTGTTCGGAATTGTAATCCTATATATATAACTAAGCTTATCTGTTTAGGATTAGTTAAGTTAGTTATATGAGTCTAATACGTTTAGGATTACTAAGTCTGATACGTACTCATACGATTGGACTATAAATACCTTGTAATAGGTCTAGTTTAGATCATCGAAGAGTCATAGAACTTATTTGAGTTTTAGACAGTTATAGTTCCTTCGACGTAGGCAAGTGTGCCTAACGTTCGACGTGTAAAGCCCTCTTTGAAATAAAGAGTTGTGCAATTACTTTGGGTTTCAGTATTTCCGAGTAAGATCCCGTTATTCCCCATATTAGAATCTGGGCGAGTCTAGTGCGAAAACCAAGACTAGGTCTCAAACGGATCAGTCAGTTTAGCAAACTGACAGCTAGCCCGAACAAAAATAATGATAACTTTAAATCCAGAAATCCAAAAGAGGTGTTTAATAACTCGTTTGAAAGATAATTTCAAGGGCTACATTTTTGTCAACAGAAGCAAAAACCAGATCTGCCTAGATCTTTCTGAAAATTGCAAATACTCTTCTACTGTACAAAAACTCAACTGAAAATCCAAATAAATCAAATCAAGTTCAAATCAAATCCAACCAAATAGATGCAATGCAATGATCTAAGTTTCTCGGTTTATGTTGGAGATAAAGAGAGGACTTTCGCCACCCCTCTTTATAGTATGGTTAAAAACTAAAAACAATTTTCCTAAACCGATCAACTCCAAACACCGAGATCGGTATAAAATGTTGCATCTTCATGTTTTGCGTCTTGTTTCTGCCCTTCTATACTTCGTGCTTCACTTCATGTCTGGTTCATCTTGATCATCTCGTATTTCTTCCCGAACAAACTCTGTATCAACAATCTCAGAAGCACAATTAGTCCAAAACACTTTGTTTTCATTAATCATCAAAATTAGGGTTAGGCATGAAGGCCTAGATGCAACAGTCTTTCCCTACAAAACCATCAACAAACCATAAAAAATTTAATGAAAACACAAACCAAATCATTTTACAAAGCAAAAGGATCTAATTTAAATATTTTTTCCATCGGTAAATACAGAAGCTACCAATAGAAGATAAGATTCTATTTCTCAGTATTTTCGTCTACACATTTTCATATAGGAAGCAGGCAACATATGGCAATTAATTCTTCTTGGAGTTCCATAACTCAGCCCAGGACTGGAGACTAATTAGGGCTGCAAAAGGGATGTCCGAAAAAAATAATACTAAAAGAAAGACATGCAAAAATTACTTCCTGAACTGTTCAGAAATATTTTCTATCGGTAAAGACATGAGCTACCGATAGACCATAACAATGTTTTCCATCGGCAAAGATACGAGATACCGATATAACATATTGTTCTGGAATATTGTTGATAAGCCGCCATTCACTGGCATCACATAGTTTTGGTTTAAGTCAACATTCTCCATGATTTTCTATACTAATATTCGTGGGCCAGCATGATTATTTCACACATAACAATGTTTTCTATCGGTAAACACATGCGTTGCCGATACAACATAGCCTTGTTTTCTATCGGTAAATACAGGAGATACCGATAGAATATGTGTAAGAACACCTCCAACGTATAATGCGCATTACATGGCAGTTGGATGCAATTGATCACACATACAGCAGTACATATAAGTTAAAATCTCAAAATAGGTTCATTACAGCACTGGAACATATTATGTCAACCATAATTTAAATCAACATTTCCTGCGGAATGTTCATAATCCAACAAAATAGGGAACCCTAGTGTAATTACAAAACTCAAAGAATTAGTACGTACAAAACACAAAGATCAAATAAGGAAGATGCTGGAAAAAGAACGACGAATTAGAGTATTTACGGCGATCAGTTGTGGTGATGGAGAGGCGGTGTAGAACGCAGCGGCGGCCGACAAAGGACGAAAATAAGAACCGGTGGCAGTGGCGAACCAATATCCAGCCGGCGATCGTCGTGTGGGAGAGAGGAAGTGAGTGGTCACTGCGGAGGTTGTGGGTTTCTTCGCTCTCGAAGAGACGCAGTGCTATAAGTTGGAACTGTTCGACTAGAGGGAAACTCAAAGGCCGTGTACGAGTAATAAAGTAGTGGATGACCTTCTCTATCGGTACAACAAAAAAATACCGATAGAATTGTTTCCTTTCTATCAGTACAACAAAATTATACCGATAGAACAAGTAAATTTCCCAGAAAAATATTTGAAGTAGCGGATGCCTTTTTCTATCGATATCAACAATAAAATCCCGTGAGACCAATTTTCCCCAAAAAAAATTTTTAAGTGCCTGAGATTACAGTATTGGGTGCCCTTTTTTATCGGTAAAAACAACAAAATACCGACAGAGTAATTTATTTATTCTAACGGTAGAACATAATAATACCGATAGAATAAGTAAGTTAGTCTCACCTTCAAACAATCGTATGTACACACGATGTAACATCAAACAGACCGTGCTTGAAAGCTGCAGAATGATAAAGAAAGAGGGAAGATAGCCGGATAATTGGAAAATTGACATAAAAACAAATTGTTAATTCATTGTTGTTTTATCACTTATAAAAACAAATAAAAACCCAAAATGGTAGGTCAAGGGGTGGTCTTAGCCCTGGCTGCATGTAGAATAGAGTCAGTTTGACTTGCAGTCAGGACGCAGGACTCCTTTAGCGACAAGTTGTCCCTAGGATCGACTACTACCGCGTCGAGAAGGCCTGCGACCTCCGTCAGCTTCGCTATGGTATCCTTCATAGTCAAACCGCAGCCAGCGATGGTAATATCTGCGGCTTGCTTCTCCTCGCGAAGACGGCTCGTCCTCGCCCTGGAATTGTCACCAGCCGTCTTCATGCGCTGAATGCGCCGGAGGAGATCGTCCAGTTCAAGCCGTAGCTGAGTGTGCTTGTCCGTAAGGAACTTGTGCTCCTTCTGGAGGGCCCTCAGCTCGGCCTTGACTTTGCCAGTGTATTCCACGGTTCCCATTCCCTGTGCAAATCAACAGGTCAAGAATGTACTGAACATAGATTAACAATACAGGGGTAAACCCAGGATATTTAGAGTTCTTACTGGGGAGGGCGTGGCTGACGATCCCATTGAGGTTGCCATTGTGAAAGAATTAGAAAAACAACAAAATACCGTGACACATGGCGAGGTACTTATAGAATTTCCAAGGCGACGCATGGCGACACAGTTGAGAATTCAAAGTGCCAGAGTATTGTTCTATCGATACAAACAACAAAAAACCGTCAGACAACAAAATACCGTGAGACTAACGAATTTATTCTAACGGTAAAACATAATAATACCGATAGAATAAGTAAATTTTTCGCAGCGAAACTTTTGAAGTGCCTGAGACACATTATTGTAGTGGATGTCCTTTTCTATTGGTAAAAATAACAAAATACCGTCAGAAAAATTGATTTTTGGAGAGCTTAATTTGAAGAATCAAGAAGTTGCAATGAGATTTTTGCAAGTGCTATTTGAAGGGAAGAATTAAGTACTTACAGGATAAAGGTACTGTACATGTTAGAACTCATGTTGTGGAGTAAAATTGAGATATATTAATGCTGTGAACTAGCTTATCATTAAGTTCTAAAGAAAAATGTACTGCCTGATGTATTAATGATAAGTTCTTCACCTTGCTGCAGAACTTGTGGGCTATTTGCTTGGCATTTATCCCTGAAATAGAAAATAATCATCAATGGTTCTCAACCCATAATCCTTCTTCGTGATCATCTCGCAGATACGTTGTTTCGTCGATATCTTCAGTAGGGATAAATTGAATGTCCTCTAAAAATGGAGGTATTTCATCGAATTGGTTATACTCCTCTTCGTCGACAACGTCTTCAACCCCAACAATACATCTCTTGCTGTGGAGGACAACATGCAAGTTTGGTTTGGCCGGGTCAACGATGTAGAATACCTGTGTGGCTTGCTTTGCAAGTATGAATGGATCGTCTTGGTATCCGACTCTACCAAGATCGACGAGAGTAAACCCGTAACTGTCAACTTGAACACCTCGAGGGATTTCGACCCATTGGCATCGAAACAGAGGAATCTTAAGTAATCCGTAATCGAGCTCCCATATTTCGTCAATAGCACCGTAATATGATTTCAGCTCCCTTACTGACCTGGCATCCTCGGAAATAGCAAACAGTGTCACTCCGGTACATTGCGTGCTACTCTTGGCGTCTTGAGCTCTTGTGTAAAATGAATACCCATTGATGTCGTATCCCTGCCAAGTCCCTACAGTGAATCTTGGGCCTCTAGCCAACCATGTCACAGTTTCACTTACGGAGCCCTCGGCAGCTTGCGTGACTCTTTCTTGGATCCACCCAGCAAATTTCCTGTTATGTTCTCTAGTGACCCAAACATCTGACTTCGAAGGATTCTGTGACCGTAACATTACCTTGTGCTCGTGTATGTATGGCTCGACCTCCGTCATGTGTTGTAAGACCAAAAAATGTGATTTTGCGTACACATCACTAGCGGGGACGATAGTTTTGAATCCAATCGTTCCGATGCCCTGAAGCCTACCCTCGTGTCGGGACCTAGGAATGCCAATTGGGTCAACCCCGGCCATATCATCTGTGCAAAATTCAATCACCTCCTCGGCGGCATAACCTTCCATGATACTTCCCTCGGGTCGACGATGAGTCCTTACGTATCCCTTCAATACACCCATAAATCTCTCAAATACATACATGTAGCGCAGGCACACGGGTCCACAAAACTTAATTTCTCTGATAAGGTGAACAATCAGATGGACCATAACATCAAAAAAGGATGGAGGGAAATACATCTCGAGCTGACAAAGAGTTGTAACCACGTCATGTTGCAAAGCGTCCAGTCCATCTGGATCAATTAACTACGATGACACAGTTGCGCCAAATATTCATATCAGAAAAATTTTCTAATTAAGCTCCACAAATGGAGGTAATGAACTTATAGTACGAGTGCACGTACTTACCTTGCAAGATATTGCGTTGAAGAAATAACATAGGTTTGCGATTGTCTCTCTGACTTTAACTGGGAGAATGCCTCTGATAGCAATGGGAAGCATTTGTGACATCAAGACATGACAGTCGTGGGACTTCGTGCCAACCAGTCTTAGGTTCTTCATGGACACAAGTTTTTTCAAGTTCGCGGAGTACCCACATGGAACTTTAACACCGTGCAGGCACCGACAGAAAAGGTGCTAGAAACACATCAATATCATTTCCGGGTTGTCTGGGTCCTGAGATTAGTAACGCCATCATGATGTACTTGCACTTCATGTATAACCAAGGAGGAAGATTGTAGATGCATAAAAGAACCGGCCAAGTGCTATGCCGACTGCTCATATTACCATATGGGTTCATACCATCTGTACTCAGCCCGAACCTTATATTCCTAAGTTCGCCGCCGAACTCAGCAAATGTTCTGTTGATGTTTCTCCATTGAATAGAATCAGCTGGGTGTCTCAGTTTTCCATCTTGTTTCCGGGCTTTAGCATGCCAACGCAAGTGCTTCGCGACTTTCAGATTTGCAAACAGCCGTTTCAATCTAGGTATCACAGGCAAGTACCACACAATTTTCGCCGGAGGTCCTTTCTTTACCTCGCGACGTTCACTGTCAATCCGGTCCCTATGCGTATACCTCGATGCGCCGCATCTTGGACAAACATGCAAACTCGTTACGGTACAACACACAATCATTTGGGCATGCGTGTATTCTTTCGATTTCCATTCCCAACGGACACAACAGTTTTTTGGCTTGGTAAGTAGATCTTGGCAACTCATTTCCCTCTGCAGCATGTCCGCTAGAAGATCTAATAGTGCCGTGAAACTCTTATCACTCCAACCGTTGCCTGCCTTCAAGTTATATAATCTCAGCACAGAAGACAGTTTTGTAAATGCTGCACATCCAGGGAACAGAGGCTTCTCAGAGTCAGCAATCAATTTCTCAAATTCACAGAAGTCGTTTTCGTTGTAATCTTCCTCTACATCACGTAACATCTCATCTAGTTTGTCATCATCATCATCTACGTGCACATCGGAATGAACATTATCAAAATTCAGATGATCATCGATATTATTGCAATCCACAACCGAGTCCTGCTGATTGGTAGTAGTGGTGCTTGTTTCCTCAAGATCTTCGCCATACCATATCCAACGGATGTATCACGCGTTAAAACCACGACGAATCAAATGACTCTTAATTTGATCAGAGTTGCTAAACCTCTTTAAGTTCATACAATCTGTACAAGGACAAAGCATATTTTTCTCTCCCTTCCTCTCCTTTTGTTGCTCAGCAAATTTAATAAACTCATTCACACCATCCAAATATTCAAGAGTAGTACGTTTTATTCCATACATCCAATATTTTCTGTCCATCTACAATTAACCAAATTTAACGACTCAGCAATGCATGAAACATGCCCGATTAAATTATGTATATGTACATGTACAGTCTCTTACAACAGATGTGTTAAACCCTAGGCTGACGAAATTAACACTAATTAACCTAGCTAACTACACAATACAAGCTAGTTAGCTCCTAAAACATGACGCATTTCCAGCTAGCTAGCTCCCAAGCTTAGAGCTACAAACTTCGAACTACACAATACAGCTAGCTTGCAAGTAGAGAGGGAGGGAGATCTAGAGGGAGAGAGAGAGATAAGTGTCGACAATTAAGCATACCTTAAAGAGAGGGGTGCAATCAACTTCCCTCCAGCTTGCCCTTATCACCCTAGCAGTGTAGCTGCGAGCGTGGAACTTTCATCACAAACAGAAGGACACAGAGTGCAACAGAACAAAAGAGCAGCTCAGCAATGGTCGAGTGGGGTTTTCCTTATAATGGACCTTTTTCTAACGGTAAATACATGAAATAACCGTTAGACTAAGTAAGGTAATTTGCCGCTCACATATTCTATCGGTAAAAACACACATGTACCGTTAGAGAAGGTACATTGCTGTGCAAGTACAGGTCTTGTTCTATCGGTAAATATGTATATTGACCATTAGATCATGCATGACACAGCACGTACATGAGTTTTTCTATCGGTAAATATGTGTATTAACCGTTAGATGATGCATGACACAGCACGTACATGAGTTGTTCTATTGGTAAATATGTGTATTTACCGTTAGATGATGCATGACCGAGCAAATATATGTGTTTTCTATCGGTAAATATGTGTATTTACCGTTAGAGGAGGTACTTGTACCAAACTGATCTTACATCAAACAGATCTTAACTACAAGATAAAGCAATATTTCAAGAAATGCTAATTTGTGGATTAACTAGGAGACACAAAAATACTTTTCTTAGGTACTTGGGACTTCATCTTGCCAAAGAAATTACACATGCCAGTTCACAAATTCAAGTACAAACATACACATGCCAGTTCACCAATACAAATTCAGGTACAAACATACACATGCCAGTTCACAAATTCAAGTGCATGTCTGAAACAGCAGTACAAATACACACCTACCTACCAATACAATTAAATACACAAATACTCCCTACACATTCAAGTTCATGTCCCAAATAGCAATACATGATACACAAATATATAACAATATACAAATACAACAATTCACACATTCGATGTATATTAGAAAAGCCACGTCTGAAATTAACAACAGATCACGACGAGGACCCAGTGGCTCATACATTTTACATAAAAGATAACCTTTGCAGGTTGCGACAATGCAACTACTGACTACAAGTTAGACCTGATACATCACAAATCCATTCATCCAAAACAGCAAATGTCTGAACCATATTGGACTTAACCGTAGGAGTTCAGTTCGAAGACGCCCGAGGAGCTGGAACTGCCGTCGAGTTACATTTGTATTGGTGATTTCTTCGGACTCAAACTCGATCAACTCAACTCAACTCAACTCCATTAACAAAAAGAACCTACCTTCCAAGATGTTGTTCTGTGTAGTGATGGTGTAGAATGGCTGTGCAAATGACAACAATTCTTCTTCTCCAAGCAGGTAAGCATCTGGCCACAAGCTGGTGCATGCAAAAAAATGTAAGATGCTTTCTATAGGTCCTGATTTGAGAAACACGCCGGGCTTAAAGATCTTCTCGACCGAGCCAACCAAGATCTCGCCCTTCACGTCCTTCCAGCTCTCGACGGTGATCTTCACTGTTTCTTTCGCCAACAAGCCAACGTAGGCAGCGTACGACGATGAAGAACCGTGAAATACGTTGCCCCTCATGAGCATCATCCAAGGAACTGCACAGATCATAATTATATTGAAAAGAAGGCACATCAAAATGAAGGATACAAAAATTGCAAAATAATTGCCATAATCGGATTAGAATAATCTAACAATATTGCCAAAATTTTACGTACCTTGCTTGGGATGCCGAAATCTAGAGGGCATCGATGGAGGTGCGGAGGTGCAGCGGTCGCCGGTAGAGGTGCGCCGGCCGTCCATGGAGCTTACGGGTTAGGACTACGAGCGCCAGATGAACTGTGAGAATGAAAGAGACACCCGTGTATTTATAGTACTAGATAATTTCTATCGGTACAAAAACCGCATACCGTTAGTAATTTTATATATCTTCTAACGGTATACAAACAAATTACCGATAGAATAAAAATATTTGTAGAAGGCGAATAGTTCTATCGGTACAATACATATTATCGATAGGAATTTTTGTACATACTCTGTCGGTATCTCCATATATTGCCGATAGAATAATACTAGTTGTAGAAGGCGAACAGTTCTAAAATATTTTTGCCATATTCTAAAGGTATAAACATACATTGCCGATAGAATAAAATTATTTGAAGACGAACAGTTCTAAGCAATTTTCGATATATTCTAACGGTACAAGAATCCATTACCGATAGAATAAAAATATTTGTAAAAGGCGAACGGTTCTATCGGCACACTACATATTGCCGATAGGAATTTTTTTACATACTCTGTCGGTATATACATACATTACCGATAGAATAAGACTAGTTGTAGAAGTCGAATAGTTCTAAGATATTTGCGCTATATTCTAACGCTATATACATACATTACCGATAGAATAAAACTATTTAAAGACGAACAGTTCTAAGCAATTTTCGATATATTCTAACGGTGTAAGAATCCATTAATGATAGAATAAAAATATTTGTAGGAGGCGAACGGTTCTATCGGCACACTACATATTGCCAATAGGAATTTTTGCACATACTCTGTCAGTATGCGCACACAGTACCGATAGAATAAGTCTAGTTGTAGAAGTCGACCAGTCCTATCGGCGCACAACATTCTTCCATCAGTACTTATGCATATCTTCTAACGGCAAATATGTTCATCACCGCTAGAGTAAATCATACTGTTTCTTCTAACGGTAAGTTTCTTACAAACCGATAGGAAAAATACACTTATTGGCCTTTTATGACCGCGAGGCACATTTTCTATCGGTTTTCTACTAAATCGCTAATAACCGATAGAAGATAGGGGTTAGTAGACTGCATTTCTGTACTAGTGAATTTGATATAGAAATATTGCATCGGTGTCCATCTAAAAATCACAATGTTATAAATGCCCATCCCAAACGGTGAAACCCATTAATCATGCTCATCCCATCATAATCAACCGTTACAAACAATAATAAACAATGTAATTACATAAATATTTTAATTTATTTCTAAATTGCCGTCATCTCACGTGTACAATTGAATCAAGCAAACCTACATACACAATGAAGGGGAACTGCAGTACATTCTTTCAAGAAAATGATCAAGCAATTTTGTGTCGAAATTGCAAAATGTGCTTACTATGAATACAAAGGCAGACGCGCTAGTCACTAGAACTCCTTGGCCCCTCGTCGGCGATGCTGTACACCGGTGAGGCCACATCATAACGTGGCTTGATCTGATTAGGGAGGAGTAAAATCGTCTATTTCTTAATTTTTTTTATTAGAGCTGCACCTATCGTTACTACTTTGGGGAGCAAGAGTATGATTAATGGATTTAGCTTTTTTAGATGGGTATATCTGATATTGTCATCTTTAGATGAGCATCTATGTAATAATCCAACTTTGGATGACTATCCCTTCAACTATCCAAAAAAATGCAGCAACCCACAACACAAAAAATAATGCACTAGCTTCAATGTTTTGCTCCAATAATTTTAAAATAACATAGAAAAATGGGAGGTTAACTTTAATATTGCGCAAGCCCCTCGGAGAAGTGAAATGTATTACTACTTGTTAGGAATAGAGGAGATTTCTGACTTATATCGAATCTCATCTCGTGAGATATGGTCTAAATGTACACAATAATAAGAATGAAAATATGAGATCTACTAAAAAATACAATAACAACAATGAAGCATCAACAATTGGAGAGAAAAAAGACTGACGAAGAAGACTATAAATTCTTGAACACAACTTCAAGAAAATACAAAGAAATCTACATTCTCAAACAACTCTTGTATCCTTTGGACTCTCAACTCTTGTTCTCTACGAGAGTATGCTATTTAAGGAATCTCTAGCCCATTGTTCTCTTTATGTCTTTCTTGTTTTTAGATTGGATTGATTTTCTTAAATCATGCTTGTTTCATATTCTTTAAACTCATCTCTCATATGTTTATATCGATTCCAATTGTAACCCCAACTTATAAAATGAAATATATAATATAATCTGACTATATTTTGATAACTTTCCAAACTTAATACAATTATGAGAAAAGACATTCTCAATAATCTCTACCTTGAATCTTATCCATTGATGTTATTGTGTCCTTCCAAAAATTTGTTTCCAACTCTTCCTCGCCTCTCTCATCTTGACAGGAGCACCTCTATCATAGAGGATATATGCATATCTATGAAATATGAGTGTTTGAGTTTTACCACTCAGATCAACCATATGAGTTTCTTAGTTGTACAACTTGATTAGTTATACCGTCCACACCTATAACTCTCTATATCATAGGTTTGTATCATCTTCGAACTCCACATATTCATAGATACTACATAGTTAGTCTCACCATGATTTCTCACAACCAACAGTACACAATTTTGCCTCTACGACTATTGGACTAAACAACCATGTTATATGCAGTTTTTGCACGAAATTGCAGATATGATCTAACTATCCCCCATCGACTATTCGTCATGCTTCACTTGATCATGATTTCCATCAGATTTCCTTTTGGTTGTTCACCTACCAATCAGTATAATCCACTGTACTAGATACTCTTCACGATCACCTGCCACTGTGAGTGATCTGCATAATTTCATCTTGTGACCATAACTCACACATATGATATCTATGCACCGTGATGGATATTAGTCTCTTTAAACCCGAGACATAATGTACCTTGACACTGTGCAATGTGCTCCATCATACCACTCCACCGGGCATAGGGATCCTTCGTCAAACATCTCTCTCGCTGAACATATGTGGAAACGACAAACAAAGTATAATATCTGAAATATCTAGTTCGTGAACAATAAACACAGCTGAATCATCCACCTCCGCAGACCATCAAATTTCTATGCTAAATGACATCACCTACTAGACATCATTCTAGATTTTGTATCTCCACAATGCTACCAATCATTTCAATAAATCTAATCTAGATAGCTCCATTGGCTATTTATTTATCTCTGATACCATTTGTTACGGTTTCCTCTATTTCTGATACCACTTGTTAGAAACTGCAGAAGCACTAGTCTTAGATTGGATCCCACCTCATGAGATACGGTCTAAACGCGCACAATAATTAGAAGGAGAATCAGGAGATTTAGTAGAGAGAACCATAATAATGATAGTGAAACAATGACAATCGAAGAGAGAAAAGATCGACAAAAAAATCACAAACTCTTCAACACAACTTTAAAATAATACAAACTATTGATACTATCAAACTACTCTCATATGCTTTGAACCCCTCCACTCTCACCCTCCCCTTGACTCTTGCCGTTTGCAACAGTCTGCTACTTAAAAAATTATTAACTTCTTGTCATTTCTATACCGCTCTTACTTCTAGTTTAGATTAATCTCTCTAAACTATATTTAGCTAATAAATCTAAGTTCATCTCTTATGAGTTTATATAGATTCTAATTCTAATCCTAATATACAAAACAAAATATATAATACAAGTTGATTGGAACTATTAATAATTTTTCAGACCTAGTAGGATTAAGATAAAAAAATATTCTTGATAGTGTGTATAAAAACTAATATGATTAAGATGAAATAATATTTCCAACATTCCACATAGACTCTCGGCGCCAAACTATATTGGACCGATATTAATTGCTCAACGGATAAAATCGAAATCCTAATACTAGAATTAAGCATAGATAATGTAGTTCTGTAACTTTCATGGTTACTATTAAAGCTAGATCCTACTGGAACCTGAAGATTAGAAAATTTGTTGAGAAACTGACATTTGAAGTACTCCTTTTGAAGATGTGGGGAAACAGACACACCAAAAGAGAGCAAGAAGGAAAAAGTTTGGCTTGTGACCAACATTTGTACACACTATATATATTGTTTATTCTTCTATTATATCCATAAATAGTGAAATTAATTCCGTTTAATATCTTATCAAGACTGTTATCAAGAGAACATTATTTTGTTGTAACTTGGAAGAAATTTTGATGAAAAGATATGCTGGTTTTTGCCTAGGGACACGAGCAAACGACAGAGAAAGGAGAAAGGAGGGAAATAATCTCATTTATAGAAAAACTACATATAATATGTAGTATGCATATAGCTTATCAGATTAATTCAAGGATACAAATTTGGATATAGAAAGCCTCACTGATTGATAAGTACTAAGGGCCACAATTATCTTGTTAAACATAGTCCTTATGGTGTTTATAACTCTTGAGAAATACATTTGGTACGACAAAGTTATGTATTTCAATTTCATTACTAACTCCTTCTATAATTTAAGAATTTCAATTTGGTCCACTTCTTTTAATTTTGTACTCAAAACCCACATTGTCCAAAAAAATTGCAATTAAATTCATGTGTACTAAATTGCTCAAATAATATTAACAAAAAACATTTTTAAAAAGTAATAAAAATTGAGACATCCATAATGCTTCACAAAAAAATTATTAAAAATAGATTATAGTTAGATAAAATATTCAAAAATTGCAAAGTAACTTCAAAACTAAAAACTAAACAACACCAAGAAACATTAAGAACCAAAATAATCACAAAATCATAAAATAAATTAGAAACTTAAAATTTTCTTGTATAATAAAACTATATCATGAAAATTATAACAACTATGAAGTATAAAAAGAAAAAAAATAAGAAAAATAAGACTAAGTATAACAAAAAAATGATTAAAGAGTTATTTGTGAATAAACACTTCTATAAATAAAAATTTTCAAATGAATTCTTTTTATTTTTATGCATATGCCTTAAAGAAAAATACTTTACAATTTTTAGTATAAAAACTGATGTGAGAATTGCACTCTTTTACATAATATATATATATATATATATATATATATATATATATATATATATATATATATATATATATATATATATATATTCTAGGCTCTATGGTGCCTAGGCACCATACCGTCTGATTTCGTCATCTTTGATAATACTATTTGGTTATTAAGTATATGAACATATTATCCAAACATAGAAATAAAAAATGTGTCAACTTTTGCATAATTTTATTGATGAAATTATGTATGTGAACTTTAACTAACAACAAAGTATTGAAGTTAGAATTAACTTTATTAAATGTAGTTTTCCATAATTACATTCAATTTTTTAGTACAATTTGTATTCTTAGGTATAAAAAGTAATATACATCTGAAATTTGAATTTAAAATTACAAAAGTAGACGATATTATACATATAAATTACAGCATGGAGCTTCATGTGTCTTTCCTAAAAAAACACACACACATATACTACAATTAGTTTTATTTTTTCTAATAGATTTCTTTGTTTCAGAATATTTTTATGAATCTATTTGATATTTGATTCTTCTTTGAATGTTTAATGTTTATTAGTTTTTAGTACTCCTTTGCATATTTTCTTTTAGCACCATTTATAAAAGTTAGTGGATAAGAGTTTGATTGCAATTTTTATATATAATGTGGGATTTTTAATGTAAAATTAAAAGAAGTGAGATAAAATTATAATTTTTGTGTTGTAGTAAAAATTAATAGTGAAATTTACTGTTTCAATTTTAGTAGGTGCATAAGCATTATTTTTCTTCAGGACTCAGTGAGCTACTTGCTGCTTCATACATAGTCAACAAACGGGGATCGCGCATTAAAATTGAGTTAGTTGACCTCAACAATTTTTCATGCGACTTTTCAAAAACGGAAATGAAAATTTATAGGAAAATCAATTTTGACCCTCACAGGGCTCAAAAACTTAGCCCGCTAGTCAAGCAATATTTCTCTTCCTAATTAACTACGCAAATAATTAGGCCCTAATCGACTTTTTTAATCTCCAAGCACCCCCGTCCTCCCATACAACGCCTCCCCTATCTATTTCATCCTCACAACACCCAAAACCTCGGCCCTAGGCTACACCGCGTCGGACCTTGGTTAGGTTGTCCAAGCTAGACGAGTCATCTGACTTCAAAAGTCAAGGTCAATGATTTGATTATTTTTTATTTTTTATAAGATTTATATGTAGATCTTATATTTTATAAAACCAATCTAAAAGTCAAGGACTCTAATTATTACACTCTCGGTTGACTCTATTAGATATTAGATAGACTCACTAATTATTTTAATGATTTTCTAATTTTTATTGATCTGTCTTATACATTTTATGGACCTATGTCATGAGTTGGTTGTCATAACGACCACTGACATACACTTCTTTCAGCTTGAATCAAATATCATTAAATTTGATCACTTTCTTGTTAGTTCTTTACAGCGTTCCTTGCAATGTTTGATTTCTTTTCTATTTATTGGGCTCATATTATTGTATGATACTACGACATTCGTCTAGTATGTCGCATTTCTATTATTTCCATGATCAAGTGAATTATTCAACCAAGCACTGATATGCACGTTTGACAAATAGAATTGAATTAAAAATTTAAAATAATTTAGTTGCATATATTTAAATCTAAGTGCTAGTAAAAATTACATAAAAAATGAAATAGTTATCATCTTTATGTTGTCATCTATCTACCATGGCAAACGTTTTACTCGTCCTCCTGCATCTATGGTAGCATTATTGTTGTCATCATCACTGATGGCATGCATTGGCACCTTGGTTGGAATGGAATGTGTGGTATCGCTGTCAGACATCAACGTAAAGTACGAATTTTTGTAGGAGTGGTGGTGACGAGAACTATAGATAATTCATTGGCATATTGACAAAATAAAAATTCTGTTCATAATGAGAGGTTTGTGGAAATGAATGGGTTTGTAGTGGGTAAGGAAGGTAAATTGGAGGATATGGTGAATACAAAAAATTTAGTTGTATTTGACTGCTGGAATTTTGAGTGTTTTCACAAAGAGATTGAGAAAAAATTGTTGTAGGGTTGAATCTTAAATCCAAAACACCATAAACCCAAATAGTGTCACATATGATACAAACCAAGGTTCTAGATATCAGGTATAAGGTTAGTACTATTTTGGCTCCGACATATCGATTATTAGATATTAGATGATATATTCTTGTAGCAGATAAAAATATATTTAATCTTGAGTTTAAATTTAAATTTTTAGAACCAATATGTTACATAATTTAATTGTGGATATGTGTAATGATTATTATATTTTCACACACTAAGATGGTATTTGATTAATGAATTTTTCTTTGTATTCTGATTATGCGTAATGAGAATATATTAATTATTGTTTGATTAGATCACTCTATAATCACAATACTCATATTCAAATACATTTCAATGTATTTTTCAAATACATCTCAATTGAATGTATTCCTAAACTATCTCATCTCATTCCACTACTCACTTGAACTAAAAATATTTTATATTTAATGATTTCACCACAATTCTAATGTATTCTAAAACTCATTACAATTATAATTATAGTTTCAAATTAAACACAACCTAACAATATAAAAGAAAAGGATACAATGTTTGTTATATTTTATATTTATACAATATTTTAGTAGTTAAAGTTAAGTCCGAATATTGAATTATACTAATATGATATAAGAAAAAAAAACACCTTTTTTAATGGTTACAGAGTTATAATATAATAATTTTGTATTTGGACCTAATAATTATTAAAAAAATTATCAACAAACGTGAAAGGGAACATATCGCCTGTATCGGAGCACTATGTATTGGTCATATTGGGTGATATATCGGATTGTTAGAGCAATGCGTAGGGCGATACATTTCAAACTAACAAATTGAAATATATTTTTAAATATCGGCTGTATCGTCTGAAATATTATCTGATATACCACTACAAAGGGTTAATAGGTACAAACTAATACAAAGTATGTACCACATGATATCTTAATAGCAAAACTTGATATTTACAAATATGATTTTTGACCAATTTATATTAAATTTGTTTTGTTCGAAATTGCAATATTCAAACTGAAATCACTAATATAAATATCACATACTGAATATGTGTCTATATTTCTTTCAAAATATTTATAAATTTGTAGTATTTTGGTTGTTATAGCTACAAGATATTTAAGTAAAACAATTATTCACAAAAAATAGTGTAATTTAACTATAAATATGAAAGTAATTTAAATTTTTGAGAACTTAGCATTGGAATGCATCCTCTAATATATCATCTAATCTCTGAGATATACATGTAAAGAGTCAACTGTTACGTATCTGCTATCCGCTTGCTAGAATCTTGATTGAAACGATACATCATACTGATACTGTTTGGTGTCTCTAACAGATGATTTATCTGTTGATACAACCGATGATATTTAGTTCACTGATACAAACAAATCAAGCCACACTACACTGTCCACTAGTCGTGCAAACAGTCAACTCTCCGACACTAACACACAACAGACGCGCTCACACATACGTACGCTACGCTGTACAGATATACGTACGTACAAATACATATGCGTACATACGTATGTACGTACGTACGTGGGAATCGTTAGCGGCCACCGGGGCCACCCACGTGAATGCCCCCGGGGCCCCCTCCCCGCACATCTCCGCTCCTATCACCTTCACGCCTCCCCTTTCACCTCACAAGCATTCACCTCCCTTTCTTTCCTCCCCGTCGCTCTCCCCACATCCCATCCCGACCCACCCTACGACCTATCCGTTCCCCGGCCGGTGTGCTTGTCTCCACTTCATCGGATCGCCTGCATGGATGCCTCCGGCCCCGCCGGGCCGTCGTCGACTTCGGCGGCCGGGAGCAGCGGCAGTGGCGACGCGCCGCCACCTCCTCAGGCTCCACCGCCGCCGCCGCAGCTGAGCAGGTACGAGTCGCAGAAGAGGAGGGACTGGAACACGTTCCTGCAGTACCTGCGGAACCACCGGCCGCCGCTGACCCTGGCGCGGTGCAGCGGGGCGCACGTGATCGAGTTCCTTAAGTACCTGGACCAGTTCGGGAAGACCAAGGTGCACGCCGCGGGGTGCGCGTACTACGGGCAACCTACCCCGCCGGCGCCGTGCCCGTGCCCGCTGCGCCAGGCCTGGGGCTCCCTCGACGCGCTCATCGGCCGCCTGCGCGCCGCCTACGAGGAGAACGGCGGAGCGCCGGAGTCCAACCCCTTCGCAGCGCGCGCTGTCCGGATCTACCTTCGCGAGGTCCGCGACGCGCAGGCCAAGGCGCGCGGCATCCCCTACGAGAAGAAGAAGCGCAAGCGCTCGCAGCCGGCGCCGGCAACCACCAGTGGCACTGGGGAGCCGTCAGGCTCATCGTCGGCAGCCGTCACCACAGCCGCTTCCGCCAGTGAAGGCGGCGGAGGGGGAGAGGGATCTAGTGGCAGCACCGCCGCCGCCTCTACTGCTCAGGCGGGAGGGAGTAGCACTACTGCACCAAGCACCTCTCGAGTATAGTAGATCACCTTGCAAACCTTGTCTATTTGTTTCTGTCTCGCTATATCGCGCGCTTCGCAAGATTTGAGGCTTTGAGCTATTTCTTTTTTTTTTTTCCATTTGGCTTCTGCTATCTTTCTAGCTCTTTTGCAATTTGGCTTCTCCTTTCTTGCTTCTTTTCTTCCTCTTTTCTTGTGGTTAATTCAGTTAATTAGTAGATGGCAAGGGGATTAATTTGGAGTGGTAGCTAGGGGAAAGTGAATTAATTGGTACTACTATTTGTTCATGATCCCATACATATCGAGCAAGATTTGAGGTTAATTAATTTAGATCCTTTCTGCTCCTGCTCGATCCATCGAGATCTCTTCATCTTCTTTGACTGACTGTTTCTCTATAGTTCTTGGCAAATACATAGCTGTAGCACGATGCACTGACACATACATCTTGACTTAATTAGCATAAATTTCCTGGGTCCTGAGCATGTAAATGGAGGCATAAACACATCCCATTGCTTCTGCTACACCTACGCAAAGTTCTAATGGTGTCCGTACGTAGCTGCAAACTTAAGAGTTGTGTGATTAATTAAACTGCACTGTGGTTTCCCATGACGAGAAAGTAGTACGAGATAGCCATGCACGCATGTCTACGAGAGAGTGTCTTAAATAAAATAAGAACTTGGGGGAAGAAATCTGCACTGGTCCCCCGGCCGGATGGGACTGTAGGCTACCGAGTAAGGCCCATGGCGCTGACCACACGTGCGCATATATACACTACACTTCCCTCTCTCTCTCTCTTTCTCTCTCTAAAGATCTCACTCCCACTCACTATAAATCATGCACACACACATACAGTCTCTCTCTCTCTCTCTCTCTCTCTGACTGGCTCAGCTCCTACTCGTATGCATGGCCTCCTTTTCCTCCTCGTTTGTACGTGCCTTCACTTGCAAGTGGACCAAACATACCATATCAGAATGGTAAGCAAAAATATACAATAGATCGGAGGAAATGCGTGCCTTACATGAGGTGATCTCTCTGCCGGTGGCTAGGCTTTTGCTTTGCCATGTCCCCCTCTCCCATTTGGGTGATACCTTGTTTCTTTTTTCAGAGGAGAGAGGGAGGGGGAGGTGGGGGGTGAAGAAGAACAGTAGCTAGGCTTTCTTCGCTCACTTTCTTAGGAAGGGATGGAAGGTGGGCCACGGGCCTTACTTGTGTCCACACACACTAGGCCTGAGACGCAAAAACGAGCAAGCTAATGAATCGCTTCCTTTGTCTTTTGCATGGCCCCCCTCCTCCACATCTCTCTGCTATTAGCTCGACACTGTAAGTACTGTACTGTACATGCATGCCACAACTCGTCCTTCACACACACGCAAAATTTAAAACTCCATTTTTAATTTTTCGTGTCAATTAATTTCTACCACTTTCCATTTGCTTCACCATGTCCCTACCAGGTCCTCCTAATCGCCAACTTCCCGTGTGTTTGCTTTTAATTCTTCTGAAACGTCGGGTCCTGTCAGAAATTATTGTGGTAGACCATAGCTTGCTTGCTTGCTTAACTAATTAAACCTATGTATATATGTAACTAATGTAATGTTGGTTCCTTAATTTGCTTCCTTGGAGGTTGCTTGTGCTTTATTCGGCTAATCTTTTAGTTATTACATATAAAGGGTAGTATATAATAGTGGGGTGTATGTACTAGATGAAATTATTTGCGAGCGACAAACATCATTGGATTCTTGATCTGTGATGATTGGATTTGTGATATTAAAATTTCGCGCTCGTACATACCCTGCATATATAGGCTAACGTACAAGCCACCCCCTTCGTCGCTTTGTTCTTTGTTAGTTTGTCCTCGGTAGATATATATACCAGAAAAAAACTATATGAACAATATTAATTGGATCTCATTTGCTTGCTAGAGTAAGGCCTTGTTTGGCTGAGGTCGGTTTCAATTTCTATCGTAGATAAGCTGAGAATGTTTGGTTTGTAATTCTAATTTTTTTTTGTTAAAATTTGTTTTAAAATTTATGCTTATGAAATTTGAATTGCAGAATTCTTCTAAATTTATGCAATTTTGTGGGATAAATTATTTTACACTAACTTATAGAGCAATTGTGGAGTTTGGAACAAAACTTTGGGGCCATCTTTACAATATAACTACATATATTAACGAATACTGGTGCTAATACAATATGGTCACACCTATATGTAACAACATCTCAATTAGTGATTTTGATAACTACACTTGTTAAGAAAGGCCCTTATTAATGCCTAAAACATCAATATACATATGAAAAACCCTGCCTCTTAATCAAAAATCGAATTAACAGTGGTGTGGGGCGGGTGCACATAGCTAAATGTGGCCTCAATAGAGCTCCACCACTATTTTGGAGTCCATGCAGTTATGTTTTGGAGCTTCGTGTTTTTTTTTTTTTTTTTTTTTTTGAAACCGGGTTTAACTCGAGAGCATCAAATTCAGAGAAGCCACAATTTATACTAATCCGTTTAACCAATCAGCTCCAACTTTATTTTAGAAGTCGGAAGTTGGAGGTAAGTCAGATAAGGATTAAGCATAACAAACATCTTGTGGTTGTATTTTTGTATTGTTATCCTATTTACAATGATGCTAATACATTTGCAAATGTATATTATTACCTATGATTTTTTTTACTTGTCATTGTAAAATGTTAAAAGAATTTCATTTTATGTTTTCAAAATAAAATATGATCTTATTTTTCTAAAGTGCACTCATATCCATTACTTCACTAAACCATTATTTCTTTAATAAAAACAACACAATTACCACATTAACTATAAACATTAAAGATATAATATAATCTTACATCATTTTAAAAACTACTATTCCATTTCAAAATATGAAGGTCCAATTCTACTTTCTTCATGTTTCAGACTATAACCCGACAGAAATTAAAGGTGTAGTTATTGTTGTGTTTCCATCGAAATCAAAGGTTGTTGGCTTTTAAAATCAAAATAGCATAATTGTCTCTTTTTAACTTCTAATGTAATTAATAAGAGTAGCATAATACTGACCATTTACATAGAGAAATAGAAAAAATCGTGAAAAATTGAACTATTAGAAGATGGAGCTATGAGGGGGGATAGAAGGACTCCTTGGAAAAGGAGATGGAGAATTACTCAAGAAAGAAAAAGGAATAGGAATATAGATATATAACATAAAAAAAGAATAGATAAGATGATATTCGTGCACCCCAAAATATTTAATTTCTTTCAGATTGTTGTTTTTGACTGAAGAAAATCAAAATTTTCTAATTTGATCACTAATATATTTATAAATATCTAGATTGATCATAAAAAAAATATATGAATATGTTTTTCATTAAAAAATAATTATTTTTTATCAATATATTATCAAAAAAATAATGATAAGAGTTATAATTTAGATATCATATACATTAAAAAAGACTTCTTTTTTTGACAAGATGGAGCACATGTTTTTCCCTCTTATATTGATTTCGCTTTCTTTAATCCTTGTGCATATGGTCATGGAGTTTTATAGTTTATATTATAAATTGGAGGGAACTAAAATGATAAGTTAAAAAAAAAATGGGTGAGCATGTACATGAAAAGAATGAATGCATGGTACTTGTAGTACAACGCTAGGCTACATTCTATTATTTGGTGTGTCTGTGGTTGCTAACAAATAGGGAACTGCAAAGGCATGCCAATGCTTCCATATTCTGTGGGTTGTCTTCTTTTCAGAACTCGCAGTTTGTGCACAGTACACAAGGTACTACTGTGAGAGGGCGAGCGAGCACAGGATAGGCGCAGGTAGAAAGACACAGCCTTGCGGCTTTTTTTTGTAAAAAAATAATATATACCGATAGTTTTCTCCATAAAGTCGATGCAGTTAGCCAGTCTGACCCTACACCTTTCATGAGGCCCGATTAATTCATCAGTAATGGTTTTTAAAATTTTTTTGGTAAAATTTTTGGATTAGAAGTTAGGCGCTGTAAAATGTAAGAAAATAAAGTCCTCAAGATATGAAATAAAATAAAATAAATTATACTATATCTCCTTATATTTGCAAATATAAATCAAATATCTCACTAGTGCAAAATTGAATGATGACTTGAGATACCACATTGTCATTAAGATATAAGTCATCAGACAAATGGGCAATTGTTAGACAGGTCTTTTAAGATGACGACTTGACTAGACTTGATGCAGAATCTACTAACTTGAGTCTAGATTGTGAGATGGTATCAAGTTGTCATTTAACTCAGTGCCAATGAGTTAGTTTTAAAAAACATTAAAAAATTTTAAAATATAGGGATATCTCCAACTACTTGATAAATTTATTGGATCTAGTTGATGAATTATTTTTGTTAAATTAATCTAATGTGGGCTGCTGATGCAGATGTATATGTAAGTGCGTATCTATCGTTCTGTTCTTAAGCATAGAGGGGAAGATTTTTCTGTTTATTTTATTGTAGGCTTGATCACTAGCCACAATCATAGATCTAATGATATATTACCATCTGCCTTGTTATTGTTCTTAGCTCATTAACTTTTAATTGACAGAGCTGAAACCAAAATAGCAGGCAGACATCAGACAGGATATTGAAGAGTGATATGTCTCTCTCTCTCTCTCATTAAAATAAGTCAGATTAGAGCTTGTAAATTCGCTCTGAGGTAGTCATCCATTTAGTTGATCTAAATGTCATGGTACGGATACCTTCCTTTTTATTTTCTTTGCTCATGTTATGTGCTGGTTGGTTCAGAACAAAAATCATAATTATGATAGATTTTAGAATATATTAAATAAAGAATAAAGAGTTAATTGAGTAAATATAAAATATATTTGATTTAAGTAAAAAATGGAGTGAGGTTCGATGGTTTTCAAATACATCCAAACGATATGCATTTAGAAGATGTATTGGGATGTATTTTGATTTTTGAGTATTGTTATTACAAATAGTCTAACTAAACAATTGATAAAATATTCTCATTACATATAATTAAGATACAAAATAAAATTTATAATCAAACACCTCAAGTGTTTTTTTCAAAAATGAAAATGATAATTTTTGTAATAAAATGACGAGTGAATATTCTATGACATTTGAGAATTTCTAAAGCTATGATTTCGGAAATAGTACCTCAATAATTTTACTCGATGGTTTGTAATATCTCCATTTTCAAATCGCTGTCATATTTTATTTTCATATATACAACTTTGACTTTAAATTTTTAGTATAATATATTAATAAAAGTTAAAAAATATTATATTATAAAAATATTTTTAATAATAAATCTATTCATATCATTTTTATGCAGTCGATATCGTTATATATACAAATATTTAAAAATAGATACAATATCAACTAGCCTAAGTTGAGACTTGCTTGTTTTTTTCCTAAAAATTGTTTGTTTTCTTCAGTAAGTAGCAGGATTAATTCATGAAACTTAGTGGTAGGTTAGATGGCGAGTTCCTAATAGCTGTTGAATCCCTTCTCAAAGCTTCAGCAACAGATTAGACATTAATCATTTCTAGAATAAAATATATATCAACAATTTATAAACTACATCAACCAACATATATCTTATGTTGTATTCAAATTTCTAGGGCACATTTATTTAGGTTGGGCAAGTTCACAAGACTTCCTCTAGTTAAGAAAACTAGTTAATAAATCTGTGTAATTATGTAATAATTTTATAAAAAATTTAAATGTATAATTATATAATAATATTAAGAGTGTGACTAAAGTACTTACAACTTTTATATAAAAAATTAGGTGTGATGGATACTAACAACTCTTATATTTAGGAAATTTGGTTGAACTAAAATACTCATAACTCTTACATACAAAAAAAAATAAAGTAAAAACATAAACGCTATTCCATAATATTAATAAAGTAAAATTGTAAATATCCAGTGCATCCCACCTGTTCGATATTTTTGTGTATTTCATAAAAAAAATCATATAAATAGTCAAAAAAGTTCTATAAAAATTAGATAAGATGTATATTAGTAGGTTGAACAAGTAGCTTGCAAAATTTAAACTCTAAACTCGATTTATATCAGAATAAAAAATAACAAATTTTAGTAAATAGTAACTTTTATCTTTTTATTTTCGGATTATTTTCAGTTGAATTTGTCTTTTCTGTTTATCTTTGGGTATGTTGAATTTAGATTTGAAATTTTGTGAGATAATATATTGATTTTATATTTACAATCTCAATTTTTTGTAAATTTTTTATAACTATTTACATAATATTTTGAAGAGAGATGGACGAAAACACCGAGAGGTATTATATATATTACAAAATCCGGTTTTCTATTGGAACATTTGACTCCATACCACTATAAAAAATTGTATTTCTAAAAATATTATAAAAGATAAGCTAATCCGTTAGATACTACTAAAACTTGAAAGTGATTTTGTATATGCCAATATTGAATTGTTTTTTTTTTCAAAAATATCAGGACTGTCCCTATCCTTTTATATGTTATTTAGTTGGGTAGCAGCGGCAAC
Organism: Pharus latifolius; assembly: GCA_019359835.1. Taxonomy (NCBI): domain Eukaryota; kingdom Viridiplantae; phylum Streptophyta; class Magnoliopsida; order Poales; family Poaceae; genus Pharus; species Pharus latifolius. The sequence goes on along the minus strand of CM033323.1, from coordinate 9,394,009 downwards.
CATGTCGCCGCTCTCGACGCAGAGCTCCAGCTTCCCGCGTGCGCCGCCAGACTCGCGTGCTTACCTGTGGCGCCGAGTTGCCCGTGCGGCCAAGCACCTGCCGCCCGCCTGCGCCCTCTGCTTGTGCTTGCCCACACCGCCGAGCACCCATCGCACGCCCGCGTCGCCTGTGCAACCCGCGCCCGCCACGCCTCCCAGCACCCGCCGTCCGCGTGCTCTCCTGTTTGTCTTGTTTGTCTTGGTTTTGGGGCTTGCCATGACGGCAATTGGTGGTCATGAAAGCGTTCGTGGAGGCAGGGCCTACTGAACAGCCAGTTGTCTAAATTGAATGCATCGTCGTCTATTCCGTGACATAGCGTGTTCGGGTGGTTGTTGAGTGGCACAACGTGTCGATTTCATGAAGACGGTCGTGAAGGCTTTGTGAAAGCGTCACTGCGACGTTGCTTGGCTGCCAACATGACCATTCTGTTGCATGGCACACAGTGTTACTTGGCTATTTTTAAGGTGTTTGAATAAATTCTTAGAAGCACAATCATGTATAGTGGCGCACTTCAAAATTTTGGCACATTTAAAAAGATATAAAAGCCATTTTGAAGGAAGTCAACTTGTCTCACTAGCATTTTCAGGAGTATTTTTGGATTTCATTGGCATGAGACTAATAAAACAAAAATTAATAGCGTCTGGACTTTTTGTTTTCAACGTATCATAGGTCAAAATATGTTTTTTTTAAAAGGATTATGCGTAATTATATATAATTTAAAATAGATTTGGACTTGTATTTTATATAGATTTTTAAAATTTATAAAATCAATTTATTACATTGTAATTTGATTCTACCATCTAATGAATGATAAGATCTTTCTCTTTTTTCTAAATTTTTTGTTATGTGCAAATTTCTAATTTTTACCTTAGTGAATATGGTGCCTCAAATATATATATCTGTTTGTGTGTGTGTGGTGTCTTCTAATAGTGCGTCTTTGCATTTGAAATCTCCAATTGGCAATGTTCATGCATTCCCTTGTGATCGTTTACTAGCTTCTCAAGAGGACGATTATAGGGCATGTGTTGGTGGACTAATAAAATTAATCAAGTTAATATATGGTCATTCTTAATTATGTGGTAAAACCAAAATTAGCTACTAATACATATTTAACTTTTAGTCAATTTATATAGTGACTAACGTTAAATTTGAATAACAAAATGTAGCGGACAAATCATCCACCATATATTTGACAATAGTATAAAAAAAATCTAAATCTTGACTAAATCTTCTTAACATACCAAATATCGGTAGTGAAGAAAACAAAAGTCAACAAATTATGTTGATAATACTAAAATTTAGAGCAGTAAAAACTGAGTACCAACAAAACCTACTTAGACTTCTTTTTTCCCTCTAAGATTTGGTGGAGATGTGTAATCTAATATAATACTCCATATATGGATGGAGACTTGTCGATGCTACTGCTCCACCAAATCATATTGGCCTTAATATATATCTTTTCTGATGAACTATGCCATTTTATATTGCCATCTTGCGTACTAAATCACTTAATTTAGAAATATATGGTACAATTATGTGCTTGGAGGGGACTAGCTTCAAATCAATATTATGTGGAGTCTTGTGTCGTACTAGATCTATGTATATAATATTATGATAGGTCAAATGTTGATGAAGCAATGACCTAAGGTACAATGATTCTTTCTCCAGTGCAACGAGCACTAAAAAATTTTCAGGAATGAATCAATTAGTGGGGGTGGATTTGAGATGATTTCCAATTATTTTTGGGGCCAAATTATGCGATATGATAACATGCATGTACGGACACTTTTATGAAAAGCCTAGCTAGGGAACTAGAAGAATATTGCAATGTTAGTAGCACACAATTGGTGCTTATAGGGAAACAAAAAACAAGGAATAGAATGTAATCATCAAGCAAAGGATGTCAATTAGATAGCATGTATGTATGAAAATGGTTCATAGGAATAACACATGAATTAGATTGCATTCATAATGTTTAAAGCATGCATTCACATACCATAGTGATGGATAAACATACTCTACTCTCTTTCAGATGGACTGTGGTATCCTCTCCGGTGCTAAAGGAAAGAAACAGCGGTACAGTACCATGTCTTTTTCTCACAGTAACTAATAGATCAAAAGGAAATGGTTCTGATCTCTCCCGGATATTGTAGCAAAATACTATAGCATACTGTAGACCAAGTGGTCATAAAATAGAGAAAGACATATTAAATGTTTTTTTTTCAAATAGCATATTGACGACTGCACAAATTTTAAAGTAAGTAAGGTGCTGAGGCCCTAATATATACCAATTAATTAATTGTTAGCAACCTTAGTTGCTTTAAAATCTATATTTTTTTTTCCCAGTGAAGGGCGCTCGTACATATTTCTCTAAATGAGAGCTGCACAACTAACTTAGGCTTAATATTAATTAGTTTGGCTGTGTGTACGGTATACATGTGCTTTTATTGTCTGTTCGTACATGTGATTTTATTAGTAATACAAGCTGAAACTATCTAGAACAACACATCCATTAGTTTTTAACAACTAAATAATGTGTTGGCAATGAAGCAAATTTGAAAATAAGAAGAACTAAGAAACTACTCGAGGGATGAACTGTTTATGGAGAGCATTGGTCAATTTAGCAAAAAGCCACCCGGGAAAGTATTGATGGTAACTCTTCACTAATGGAAAATGGGTTACTTTGACCAAGCTAGCCACCTAAGTAGATCTGCCTTAGACTCGACTCCTCCCAGGCTCCCACCACCACGGTACCCAAAAGCACGACCAATGGATCCAACGTGGCCGTGCAATTTGATCCAAATAAGCGAATCCCGCGGCGTCAGATCGAAAAGGTGAAGCAATCTGGAGCGCTGCTAGGTCAACCGAGCGGTGTTACGCGTTCAGCTAAGCATATCACGCCTCATGTACAGTGTGGGAACGTAGGTACACCGTACACCAGTAGACGTAGACAGGCACGGGTCCATACGGGGCACACAAGAAAGTTCGTCTCGGGGTGCGGTCTGTTGCTTGTACTGCTGTACTTCGCTGGACAAATGGACGCGCATATGGTACATGGGACTATGGGAGGTGGTGATTGAGCCGGCGGCAACTACGGCCGCGAGGGGCCCGGCCGGGGTGGCTTTCATCAGGTGCCGACTCGGGCACTCGGCAACCGACAGGCGACATCCACGTACGCCAAGGGCGGTGCGGTCGTTTTCGAGACAAAAGTCTTAACTGAGACACCAACGGTTCGGTCGACATTTTGTACGGCCGGGAGTCTAGAAAAGTTTTTAGTGCCCTCTGATCACGAAAATGAATGGCTCGTATTTACTTAACCCACTCCACTATTTTTGAAAGGCGCATGAGATGTGTTTTTTTTAGACTTTGCATGAGATGTTTGATTTTGATCAGATATCTCCTCGAGTGCTTCTGATGAGAAACTTCCTAATAAAATGTCTTCTTTTTAGATATTTTCTACGGAAATTTTTTATAAATAACTAAAAAAACAGAAATGACTCAGTTATAAAATTTTACAAAAATAACCTACCACATCAGTCTGCTGAGTTCTAAAAACTCGACAAAGATGTGTCACGCTACGATAGGCCAATTGCAACTTGTCGAGTTCTTTGGTGTCAAGCTCTGGTGGCTCGACAAGCCACTTACGCCATAGACACACGGCAATCGTTTCTCGAGTCACCAGAGCTTGAAAAGTCGCAGCTCCTGTAGTTTAAATAATTTAAGTCTAGTTTAAATAATTTACATACATGTTTATATTTAAATAATTTAGGATTAGGTTAATAATTCAGTGAGATTAATAAAAAAATTATGTTATTAACATGTGGTTATAGTTCATACGGGTAGGTTACTAATTTAAATATATGTATATTAAGATCAGGTTAATAATTTAGTTTGACTGATGAAAAAATTATTTATTAACATGCATTTACAATTCATGTGGTTAGATTATTGTGTACTCTGTTCAGTGACGAACTTTTATCAATTAACCATAAATTGTGAAAGTAGCCCTAAACCCTAACCTCATCCCGATTAAAAACCCTAACTGAGAAAGTTATTTGATTTAAGATTAGGATTTAAATGGATTCAAATTATAGATAAGGAATTGATTGTAAGTATTTGATTAATAATTACAAGTTTACGATAGTATTGTATTATGATTAATATAGAATTTATTTTATTGATCATCGAGCCGCGACAAGACGCTAGTTCAGGTATCCATTGTAACTAAATTATTTGATTTATAATTACAAGATTAAGATTTAAATAAAAGATTTGACTGAAAATCACAAGATCAAATCTCCTATTTTATCAACACATTTTTTCCCACTAGCAATCATTACATTCACTGATTTTTTTCCATGTACATACAAATTTTAAGCACATAATATATGATTTACACTACTAATGATATCATTAATATAGTCATTAACAAAAATATGTTTACATGTAAATGACACTTACCTTGTTTTGAAGTTTTTATCTCAAACTTTAATTTTGATAATTGCACTAATTGAAAATTACAGCTAAAAATTAATATATTTCTAAACAAAGCATACTAATTACATCTAAATTCACAAAATCTTAATTCCTAAACATACACATATATGTTGATAAATGCACAAAACCCTAGTTCATAACACATTACAAAAATTAAATCTACAGATAATCAGGATATCCTCTAAATTACAAACACATTAAAACTCTAATTCTTCCACATTATTGTTAATGACATGATTAACAAAATATTAATAAAATCGTAATTGCATTTGAACAAAAATTATCTCGTTTTGAAGAGCTCGCATCTCCACAAATTTACTTCTTGTACCAAACAAATTTAACGGCTAAATTTTGCTAGATCTAAAGAATAAAAACAAAATATGTGAGAGGAAGAGAATGAACTGCTCTCGGGTGAGAGAGAGAGAGGAGAGAAATGAGGGAAGAGAGGGGGGGAGAGGGGAGAGGGGAGAGAGGACCCGAACCGAAGGCGATATGTAGTGACTTGTTGAGTTTTGGACACTCGACAAGACGTTAAAATTCAGTCGAATTGTGACATATCACCTATCGAGTCTTCAGGACTCAACAGAATGATGTAGTGAGCTAGTTTTTCAAAATTTTGCAATTAAGGGTTAATTTTGCAATTTTTTTGTGTGGATTATTTATATAAAAAAAATCTTTTCTATGAGGAGGTATTTTGTACATCTCATATTTTTGATATTTCCATACTCATCATCTTAAAACAACAAAAGAATGGTAATGAAAAATTCCATAAAAAAATTGAGAATACATATAATATCAATCTACTAACTCATAAAATTTCAAATCCAAATTCAATTTACACAAGACGAGTAGAAAAAGAGGAGTTTATATTTTTTTTAGTGTATGGCTATGATACAAAATATTTTTTTTATCATCTATGCTTCTATTTTTATTATCATATTTTTATTTTAGATTATCATATTTTATTATTTTAGATTCTTTTTTGATTTTAAGTTGTATTTTCATAGAAATTTTTTTGTATGTAAGAGTTGTGAACACCTTAACAACACTTTTTTTTTGTATATCAAGTTTAAAGTAAAAATTTTGTAGGTCACTTCATATCCCAAAACACACATTTTCAAATTTTTGCCAATTTTTTATGAACAGTTATATGCTTGTTTTGTGATCAAGGGTACAAGAGTACCATAAATATGGAATTTTTGCTTAGTTAAAGAAAACAGACTATGCATAAATTACAAACAAGGGATGGTCCAAATAGTGTGCTCAGTGAAATTTGTATAAGCAGAGATATCTGTATAGAGCAAGTAATACAAGGTCATTTAAGAGAGAGAGAGAGAGATTATATTACTACAAGCTTACCTCAAAATTGGATTTCATTGCTAAATGTACCCAAAAAACTGATGAACAAGTGTACAATGATATTCCAGCCTGTGTATGTATCTCTTAGCACTAACCTATTACTATAGCTGTGACGTCCTCTTTATTTCCTTTTTGAGAAAAAAATGTTCCAACTCAACAAATTAGAAGTATATATGTATGCTATATTGTGCCATGTATGTATGACGGTAAACCGGGAAACTTCAACGCAGCCTCCTTCGATCTGACCACTATATATGCTATATGAACTAAATTCAGTTAGAATTTAAAGAATCAATGGGATCTTTGTTCGTCAATGACACCCTTTAAATCATGATCTATGTCATCGTGAACTGGAGCCTGCATCGCCGGGACGTCAGAAACCCTTTGTGGCGACAAGAATTTTCTGTTTCACTATCAGAGTCTCATAATGCAGAGAGTTAAGAACTGGGCGCATCTTTTTCATCACTTCCATGGTATCTTGCAACACAAACCATCTGCCTGGTCTCAAAATCCTGTCAATTTCAGCTGCTACTTCAATGATGTCACACCTGAACATACGTGAAAACAAGTATCAGCATATATTCTGATATAAGAGAATAGAATAAAAATTTTTCAAGCTTTCCATATTTACCTGTTTGTAAGACTTCCAAGGAGAGAAGTCATGTGAAGAAGATCATAGGTCCGTGGGTATGTGTTGAAAGATTCACACCAGTCATGATAAACCCCAATCAGACCTCTGTTGAAAATAACAGGCAAGGTATCTGGCTGGCCGACAGGTACAACATTCATAACCCATAAAGGTTGATCAATGAGTGCTGCTGCAAATCTGGTTCAACACAACAACCTTGATTAAAATCCTCACCATGAAATGCAGTATTTGGTTAGTTTAATTATCATCCTTTCAAGAAAAGTGAATCCGATAAAACAAAAACTGAAAATGTCAGACATAAGAATCCTATGCTATGCCTAATGCCTATGCAGATCAACATTTTTTTTTGATCCAAAACAAGATCTTTAATGTCAATGAGTAAGTCGCTAATTTTGTTTGATCTCTGACTTGCAGTCCTAATCAGTAAGTATTAGCATCACAAAGAGACCAAGCGATTGGACAACCACCAAAGCAATAGAGGACAGAGTTCATGCTGAAGTTAATGAATGCCAATTGCTGAAAATAAAAATTTTGTACTTCTAAGTTTCTCCATTCTACCAGCAAAATTACGTGTTCAGAATGAATGGCTAAAATACAAGTTCAACCAACAATTAGAGGGCATAATGTGATGCAATGGTACTACCAAGTTTAAGAATATTTGGGGAAGACAGAACGAAAGAGCACTAAAATAAACACCTAGCATAGACCAAGAAGAGTTCTGATGAAGTAGAAGCACTGAAAATATGAATTGTTGATATTTGCCATTTTATAGCCTATAGGCATTGACTTTTAAAGAACAAATAGCTGACATTTATCTTTTCTTACCCTCCAAAACCAGCATTCAAGTCCATAACATTACGGATACTTGACCAATTAACTGGGAGGTCATTGAAATATACTTCTGAAACAACTTGTTTCCAGTACTTCGTATCAGCATCAAACTTTTCTTGAGTAGTAGCAGAATCATCAGGTACATTTGCGTCTCTGGTGTTAAGTCTTTCAGGCCACGCAATGGGCCAATTGTTTCCTTTATCTGAATTGGAAACAGCTGGTACCAAAAGGCAACCATCAAGAGGAGCATACCTGCAAAATTAAAGATAAAGAGCAGTGGTATATATGGCATCAATAGAAAGTACAGTATAAATCATCTCCGATATCTATGCCATCAGTAGCCAGGAAAGGGTTGCAGATGGCACATCTGCTCGTCAGTGGGCAAGTAAATTATCATCCAAAATAGACCACTGGTGACTACAAGACTGGTAGCAGTCTGGGCTGTATGTGAAACAACAAAAGTAAGGAAGGATGAGCCACAACATACCAAGGAAAACGTGATCCATCTCTCTCTGAGCATAGAGGTGGTTCATTGGTCTTCCTCTCATGGTAGCAAGAGTTTGAGGTTGGCTTTTGATATATAACAACACCAATTCCATTAACATCTTCAGATTTTACCACTATTCTCCAGCAGATTGATTTGGTCAGAGTAACCATTGCTGCCAGAGGTAGAACAGTTATTCCAATTAGCACAGAAAAAGTTTGTTCACTACACAAATTATCACAATAACTTGCAGTGTAAACAAATGTTGTGGGCTGAAGCACAAGTAAACATAAACTCAGGAACGCAATGTTGTAAACATTTTTTTAGCAGTTTTAGTAAAAAGATGTTGTCCTTTTCTGCAAGTACCTTATATCTACACAGTTCCTTACACAATACTGCTAGACCAAAAAATTGATGTTATGATGATAAAATATGTCAGCACAACTAACCATTCCAGTCATCTTGGTCTCTTTTGCCATGACGATAGACAGGGGTTGCAGACCAAATATAGAATCCTCCAGGCCTTAACAGCCTGTTGAGCTCCAACAAAGGCTTTCCACCTGCACAAATACCAAGTAACAAAGAAATTTGAGAAAAGAAATAGGCAGAATACATATAGTACATTCATTAAAGGATGCTAGAAAATATGTGAAGTACGAATACTAGTATTTCTTGTAAATATAATCAAGGAATAGAATACTTGCCATTAGCATACCAATGGACCCTGCACCTTGCACAGTGGATGACATCAAATGCATTGTCTGGGAAAGGAAGTTTTTGTGTTCCAATCACTGCTAGAAATGCTGGAATTCCACGCTCTAACGCAAATTGTATCTGAGCTTCATGCTCATCTTTTGGAGCAAAAGACATAGTAATGACATTCTTTTCAAGCAAGTATCCACCAAAGCTGGCAACACCACATCCAACATCCAGGACAGTTCTTGTATGTGTTCCCCATTGAATGGTTGGCATAATCTATAAAAATATATTAACAGCAAGTTATGATAAAGAAATTAATTATTAAAACGACTAAACCTCAACCAAGAGTACTAATAAGCAATGCAAGTACATCTTTTCGGTTCACCCCTGAGATCTTAAATGACCATCTCAGCAAACTATATGTAGAATGATATTTCATGAAAGGTAATAAACTATGGCAGTGAAACTGTCCAACAAAATTACTGTTACAGATAAGCAGTATCACGACTCACAAGACGGACAACTCAATTCATCATCACACATGTTAGAGGTTTTCCTGCAAAGTTAACCAGTTCAAAAATCGAGAAAGGTTGTATAGTAATGTCCACCTGTTCAATGAATTGAATGTATCTTGTAACACCTGCTTTAAATTGAGTTCCACCTCCAGGGAAAACAAGATAATCACCCGACTTCTTAACCCAGTTCTGGTCCTTCTTATAGTTAACCAGCTTTGGGTGAGGAACATTATCGTACCAAATCTGCAATTTGGAAGTGAATGAGAACTCATAAAATAGCCAACTAATGACACCTTTTTCCATAAAAGACATTCATTTAACCAAGCAAAACGGACAAGATTCATTCACCGTCTTGCAGGTTGGAAGTTGGAACCTTAACATTAATGGTGAAACAGTCTATTCTTGGTCATTCATTAAATCCCATCTAATGTACACTATCTATGCTATGGAATATGCACATATGTTGATATACCCATTACTACCAATGGATCCTTTAACAGAACAATAAACAAAGTTTGGCCATATTAAGGCGCCGAATGCTGTTACACATCCAAGATTACAGCTCCCAGATGGGGTTTCCTGTTCTGATTATGAGGATATCATAATTTAGTGAAACAACATATGCCACCACTCCACTATGGTACCTTATAGAAAGCAGAGAGAATGCTTGCACTGATTGTTCCAATTTGTAGAATATTAAAATGGTAACTTGGGTCCCAAACTATGGTAACATATATTACAACAGTATTAGTTTAAAAATAGCATGGATTTGCAATGCAGCCCAGTGCAACCAAACATAATAGCACTAGCACCAATACTATAAGGAAGGAAAGAACAACGCGCAGCAACGACAACCAAGACCGCTTCCCTCCCTTACCGGAGAAGGCAAGCTTGCGTCCTCACCATGTCACGGCTAAGCGGCCACGGCACGGGCATCCGGTACCCCTTGGGCAGCGGCACGAGGCACCTCGGCCGCGGCGACGCGGGGCAGTGCCTCTCCCGGTGCACCATGTACCGCCTCGACCTCAGAGCCTTGATCGCCTTCACGTTGTCCAGGCACGGGATGTAGTCCGCCGCAACCACCCCCTTCCCCACCCTGCACGCCTCCCACCTCACCTCCACCGCCCCCTCCTCCCCATCCCCTTCCGCCGAGGCACTGGTGTTGTCAGGTTGCGATGTGTTGGTTGCACGCTCATTGTTTCCATCGGCTTGTGCAGCGGCCACGGTGTTCGGCTTGTCGTTTCCGTCGGGCTGTGGTCGAGGTGCGTCGTTTCTTCCAGAGGCTTTTGCGGCGGCGGGGGTTGTGGCGTTTGGTTGCGATGTGTCGTTGTTTGCGGCGGTGGGGATTCGGGGAGGAGACGAGGAGGAGAGATGGGTGGGGTTAGGGGAGGAGAAGAAGGGGAGGGGTGGGGGGATGGAGGAGGAGGGGTTGAAGAGGAGGAGGAGGATGAGGAGGGAGGAGAGGAGGAGGAAGAGGGAGAGGGAGAGGAGGAAGGGGCGCTTGCGGTCGGAGAAGAGGTGGGAGGGCACGGCCATTTCGGTCGCCGGAAATGGAAAGAGGTGGTGGAGTGTAGGATGAGTAAGAAGAGGGTGCGGTGGCGTTGGGTGGGTTGGTGTGCCAGGGAGCTTAGCGACTACGGCTGCGCGTTGGCCGCGGCTGACGATGACGATGACGGGGAGGAGAGGTGAGGTGTGGGTAGTGGAAGGTGAAGGTCGTTTTCGCTACTCAGTGGGGTTTGATGGGCTTCTGAGATTTTGTTCGTTTATTTGTTTGTTTGCTTATTTATCTTTTTGGCATTTGGGTGATTGCATGTTTTAAGTGTTTTTTAAAAAAAAATTTATTGGACAACACCCTAAACAAACACCTGGTCTTAGGTGAGTTCCAGTTTTAATTAATGAGTTTGTAAGTTGAAGATGTGACCAATCATTTATCTTATTTAAAAAGCATAAATTATTGTTAAACTAGAAGTTTAAGATAATTAAAATCAATAGAAGTGGATTTATTGGGTTTATAAGTCAGAGTGCCAATAATCTAGGTTATTTGAGAAACATAAAATCGATCAAACACATTAACATGCATGTGTATATTTTTGTTGGACAAAAATCTTTCATAAACTAATTTGCATGTGTTGAAGTACGCGTGACTCGATATCTTTTCTCAACAGTCTAATATTTTTGACAAATAGGTCACATAAAATTTAATGTAATATGATATTAGAGTCAACCTTTAATCTGATCGTACCAACATGTTATAAGCGTTAGGTGGACTAGCAGTCAGTGAAGAGACCATTTCTTATCGTTCACTGTCTATAGTGATATATATATGTAAATCTTGAATTTAAAACCTAATTAGCACCATGTATGAAAAATATAAAAAATAATGGCATTTGAAAAGTTTGGTAATAAGACTGATAAGATTTCATGGGTGGAGCAAGTCTCAATATAAATGGTTTATCTCAACAAGTCTAGTGAAATTTAAATACGAAGAGAGTGTTAAAATATAAATAAATTGTTTATTTTTTATCAATTAATTAAAATTTTAGATAACTAACCAGCACTTGAAACTCAACGGTATAGCATGGAAACAGTCATAGCAAGCCTAATTTACATGTCATACTATGATACCAGAACACTCGTTGATATTTCGCAAACTAATGAATGGAAATATCATCAGCCTCGGTTGTGGTGAAGACCACATTATTCGTCGCACTGTTTAATTAGGAAACGCTTTTGGAGCAAAATCTGGATCGTTCGACTAAGATCGGCCGGTTCTGGTTGCAAATTGTCATCGTATAGCCTGGCGACCCAAAAAGCGATCCGCTTAATTAATGGGTTGTTTGGTGTGAGGATTGGATTGCAAAGCATTGAGTGGTGATAGATCACAGATACTTCAAATTTAATGGAATCATTTAATTCTATTTAAATAAGTTTTTTAGTGATTTCAGAAATGATTTATTGTTATGATTAACCATCTCATCCCTCAACTAAATATCTTACTCTTGAATTAGATAATTATTGAACCATCTTATTCCTCAAATAAAACAAGTCATAACATCTCTAGCAAAACTACGAAAGAACAAAAACAACACTCCTAGAATACAAGTAGACCAAGGGAATGCTTGCTTCCCTGCAGCATTCTCTAACTCGGCTCTTGGAATGTAAGAACGAATGTTTTATATAATAATTCTTCCAAAAAAAGAAAAATAAATGTGATCTAGTGTTTTAAAAATTTATAAAAATAACTCTTTTCAGAAATATAGTTAATCGTGGAGATGACACGTGGTAGGAGACAGTGCGGCAAAGAGACCCAACGCGGCAAAGCAAATGACAGATTGAAATGATGATAAGCATAGATTCTTCAACAGTGCAAAACCAAAAAACATATTGATTTTCTTGATTTGACGTAATTTTAGCAACTTTCACTAATGCTGCAACACATGTATGTGTATTGCGTTTTTGACAAACCTCACACCACTCCTCTATAAATACCAGTTATACAAAACGAGTAGCAAAACAAAGAGAAAACACATCAGAGAGGAGAAGAGAAGAGTAACAAAAGAGTATATAATTTAAAAATCAATTAGTATATTGTTAATGACATGCTTAATATGTTTTTGCTTTGAATATGTTGACAAATTGTATTGTTATTGAGCACATGATTTAATTGTTTCGGACTCGTCGTTTAAGTCTTTATCATTACTATATAAGCTTATAGAAATTGATAGACTAAATTTTTAAGATTGATAATTTTCTATCACATTAACACAAAATGTCCTCCTAACATACACTTATTTCTAAATGTATATCTAATAAATATAAATATCAACTACGAATCCAAATATTGTCAACAACATGTTAAAATTAAGTACTAACCATGTCATTAACTTTACAATTCTGTAATTTAGAAAACTTACTTACTCTGATAAATATCTCGGTGCACTACAATTTTCTCTTCTTGTAAAATCTGAAATTTTGAAATGACATAGTTCAAAAAGCTTCTCAAACTTCACCTTTGTTGTCTTCTATTCTCCTCTTCACTGGATTTTTTTTTTTTTTGGCTTCTGCTTCTTTGCTTTAATGCTATAGAGGAAGATAAGGCGTTCTGACATCGAGTTTTACGGGCTGCAAATGCATACAACTTCTGAAGCCTGCTGAAAATTCGTCAATTCAATCAAATTGGCTGTTTTTTTCTATCACAGCTCGGGAGTATCTGCCGCATGTCTATTCTCTCTGCCGCACGTCGCTTCGCTCTGCCGCTGATGCTTTTTTCTGCCATATGCCTCTGTTGCACATACATGGTAGATATTTTTTATCTTTGCCGCATGTTATCTCTAAATTTAACCACACGACTGAAAAAAATTATTTCTACAAATTTTTGAAGCACTGACTCATATTTATGTTTTTTTAAAAAAGTTATTTATATAAAATATTTTTGGACCAAATGTTTGATTATATGTTTGTATAAAGAGGTCAGCTCATAGGATAAAGATTTCTTCCTAAGCTAAGTTCAATGGAAATGTAGCCTTCTAGTGATTAATGTGTATTAATAACTTTTAACATATATTAAAGTTAATTGGGACTATTTAGACATAATAAAGGTTATTAAATTCTAATAAGACATTTATCTATCTATTTATATATTACTAATTTAAGACTCCGTAGATTTTCACAAGTTAATGAAAATCAAGAAATTCTCACATAATAGAAGAAAATAAAAAGATCTAGTAATCTATTTAGTGATTCTAAGTTATAATGGCCTGGATTTATTAACAAAATCCTTAACTGAGAGTCTGAGACAACTCAAGTCAAAATATTTAAAAATTCAGAATTAAAAATATTATTTTCCAGAAATCTTAACTAATAGAACCTCTAAGGCTAAATAATAGGAAAGAAGTAAACCAAATAATCAAGGAACTTTCATGTAAATTGAGCAAAAGCAAAAAAAGTCTGGTCGTCTGTTTGGTGGTACAGAATTATAATGGCCGAACTTTATAAAATAAATCGCTAACTAATAAAACTCTAGGAAAAAATATCAAAAATTTCACATTAAAAATATTAATTTTCTGAAATCTTAAATAAAACAAAATCTCAAACGAAATATTTAAAAAAATTGAGAATTGAAAATTAAAATTATTAAAATTCTAGAATTTAGAAATTCTTAACAAATATAGCTCTAAGACAAAACATTAAAAATTTAGAATTAGAATTATTAAATGTATGAAACATTACCAAAACAAACTCTAAAGTTCAATATTAATGAAACAACATTAACCGAAAAATCAAGAAATTCTCGTGGTAATTGAGAAAAAGACAAATATAAGACTATCAATTTAGTGGTCCTAAAGTTATAACAATCTAGATTTATAAAATTCTTAACAAATACAATTTTAATACAAAATATAAAAAATTTGAAATTAAAATTATTAAAATTTTAAAATCTTAACTAGTACAAACTCCCAGATTAAATATTTAAAATTCAAAGTTAAAAATAATGATTTCTTGAAATCTTAAGTAATAAAAACTCTAACATTAAATATTTAGAAAAACTAAAAATTCGAAATTAAAATTATTAAATTTCTAAATTTAGAAATTGTTAACTAATACATCTCAAGAAAAAATATTAAAATTTATAATTAAAATTATTAAATTTCTAAAACTTTAACTACTACAAACTCTAATTTTAAATACCAATGAATCCACATTAACTAAAAAATCAAGAAATTCTTACATTAATAAAAATAAAAAGAAATAGATCTAGTTATCTATTTTGGAATTTTTTTTTGAAATAACCCTATAAAAAAAAACAATTGCAAAACTAACTCTTAACTTTTTAAATTTGTAAAAATAGCTTTCAGTCGCGAAATACCCTTCGCGACAGTCTTCAGTCGCTATACGGTATAGCGACTGAAGACGTGGCACGGCACAAATGCCCCGCTGGCACCTGTGCCGTGCCAGCGAGGTTTCAGTCGCTATACCGTATAGCGACTGAAACGCTTTATATTCCCCAGCCGTCCCTCTCAGTGTACAGTTCAATTCATTTTTCCGAAATTTTACAGAAATTACTGAGAGAGAAGGAGGAGAAGGAAGGGAAGAAAAAGGAGCAGAAAATTCTTTTTCGGAGATTCTTCAAATCGCTGAGGTATATTTTTTTAACTCGTGTATTTAAATTAATTAGATCGTAAACTCGTAGTATTTAGATATGATTTAGAATGATTGTTAGGGTTAGTGTGATGGTAAATGCGTGAATGTGATGAAAAAAAATTTAGAGTTAGGGTTAGGGTTAGTGTATGTTCACAGATTAGGGTTAGTGTATGTTCGCAGATTAAAAAATTTAGGATTTTGCAGATTAAAAAATTTGAAGAACCACTAAAAAATGTGATGTTTTTCAAATTTGAATTTTATTAGTATGGACGTAGAGTAAAATATTTGTTAATATGTAGATGTAAACATTTGTGATTATGTATATTAAAATGATTGTTATTATTAGGGTTAGGGTTAGGGTTCACCGCTGTCGCTTCTTTTAGTTGGGGTTAGGGTTAGGGTTAGGGTTAGTCATCACTGCTGTCGCCCTCACCGTCTTGGTCTTTCCTGCACGGGTTTAGAGCGAGAGGGGTTATTTTTTTAGGGCTGTAGGGAAACATCGTGTTCCCCAATAGCGACTGAAACGGTATTTAAACACCGTGCGTCGTTTTCACACAGTACGACCATTTCATTTTTCCGAAAATTCTGAAATTAGCACAGAGAACAAGAGAAGAGAAGGAAGAGGAGGAGAGGAGAAGAGAAGAGAATGGTTGGTTTTTTTTGTTAGATTTAGGGGTAGGGTTGTCAATCAGTTAGGGTTAGGATTAAGAATCGCGGTCTCATTGTCGTAGTCATCACCGCTGTCGCCCTCAACGTTTTGGCCTTTCCCGCACGGGTTTAGGGGTTATCTTTTTTAGGGTTGTAGGGAAAAATCGTGAACCAAACAATAGCGACTGAAACGGTATTTAAACACCGTGCGTCTCTTTCACACAGTACGGCCATTTCATTTTTCCGAAAATTCTGAAATTGGCAGAGAGAAAAAGATAAGAGAAGGAAGAGGAGGAGAGGAGAAGAGAAGAGAAGGGTTGGTTTTTTTGTTAGATTTAGGGGTAGGGTTGTCAATCAGTTAGGGTTAGGGTTAGGGTTAGGAATCGCGGCCTCATTGTCGTAGTCATCACCGCTGTCGCCCTCAACGTGTTGGCCTTTCCCGCATGGGTTTAGAGGGAGGGGAAAATTTTTGTTGTTTGGAAAATCATGTTTTTTTAGTACAATGAGCAATGTGAGTTCTCTAATTATACACTCTTGTACAGCTATGGAGCAACCCAATACAGTGTACGTTTATTACGGAGCCGGTGTAATCCGTAATGGACCAAACGGTGATGATCTTGGTGGTTGTATGTATGTTTGCAGTCAAATGAGACAACCACAGTCAATGTCTTTCAACGATTTGAAGATGTGGTTAGTTCACCTGTTACAACTCAATGTTACGACGGATAATCTCAAAGTGGAAGGCATGGTTCCGGATGGAAACAAATGGGTGCTGAAGAGACTGAAAGGTGACAAATCATGGGGTTCGTTTGGACGAATTGTGACAAATCCAGGCTATGCTGTCGGAACCATCATACTGTACGTTGAAATGTCAGTACATAGTTCGGAGGGCAGCCATTCGGTTGAAAGAGAAAACACTAATATCTGTACTGGAGGAGGTCGCGATGGCGGTGGCGATGTCGATACTGGTGCAGGTGCCAGTACCAATGCCAGTGCAACTGGCAGTGTACCTAACACAACTTGTGTAGGAAATACAACTCAATTTGGTGGCCATCAAGTAGATGCAGCTGAAGAATTACCAGAATTGGAGGAGAATTTTAATGAAGAGGAGTATACTGATCCGTCGGAAATGTACGAATCTCCTGATGAACCCACGGAACAGCATAATCCTATGAGTGAGTGGACTGATCCGTCATCCTTGAATAACGCTGTGGTTCATGATGAGCTGGGTTCGCGATGGTCTTATAATGAATCAACCGTCCAGCTTGGACAGTTGTCTGGTAAAAAGGATGCAAAGAAAGCCATAACTGCCTGGGCTGTCTCACTAAATAGGCCATTCCGGGTGGTCAGATCAAATCCGAGCCTGTGGACTGTGAGGTGCTTAATCCAGAATTGTCCATGGTACGTACGTGTCTGGCGGCCACGAGATGACCCGTCCTTTCGGGTGACCAGAGTTGACGACCACGGATGTCTGGCTGAGGGCATGGTGCAGCATCATAGAAATATCACTTCCAGTTTTGTTGCCAGTCTGATTCTGTCAGTAGTGAAGGCAAATACGGCAATCACACCGAAGGTGATAATTGCACATGTCGCGGAGAAGTACGGTTATAATATCAACTACCCGAAGGCATGGATGGCTAAACAGAAGACGCTGGAGGAGCTTTTTGGTACATATGTTGAGGCATACAACTTAGTACCGAGGCTGTTGCGGCGGATATGCGAAGCAAATCCAGGCACAGTCACCGCAATTGTTGATACGCCGGCAATCGGCTCCGAGGGTGCTGTGATTCCTGGGTGCATGGTACTGCGGAGATTTTTCTGGGCATTCGCACAGTGCGTTGCATCGTTCAGGTATATGAGACCCGTGCTTTGCATTGACGGAACATTTTTGACTGGAAAATACCAGGGAACTCTGCTGACTGCTGTGGCTGTTGATGCCAACGACCAGCTTCTCCCCATAGCATATGCTGTGGTCGAGGGGGAGAACTATAGCAGTTGGCTGTGGTTCTTGGGCACTTTGAAGAATGAGGTTGTGAAAGACCGGGAGCGCGTGTGCTTGATTCATGATCGAAATGGAGGAATGCTGAGTGCGATGGAGTACATGCGATCAGGAGAGGATCCATCGCTGAGTTGGGATGATTTGCAGAGTCGTTGGTGCTCACGGCATCTTGGCGCGAATTTTCACAGTCGTTTCAAGAGCAAGCGCCTGATGGTCGTGTTCAAACGGCTTGCCAAACAGAACCAACAGTCAAAGTTCTCACAAATCTGGAAGTCACTGGAGGAAAGTACGTCGGCGGAATTGCGAGAAGGAGGGGTTGCAGAAGATCGCGGCGATACTGGCACGGGAAGCCGCCGGGGTCGTCTCAGATTCAGTCAGTGGATTCAGCCCAAACCAATGGAGAAGTGGGCGTTGCTTCATGACACAGGTGGGGCTCGATACGGAATCATGACGACAAATCTGGCCGAGGTGTACAACTTCGTCCTCAAAGGTGTGCGATGCTTACCACTCACTGCAATAGTTGAAATGACATTCTATCGCACAGTAGCGTACTACGACAGCAGGGGTTTGGCGGCATCAAGGCTTTTGCATGACCCCTTAGCACACTGACCCAAAAAGATCAATGATTACCTCGAATTTCGGACAAGGAAATCGTTGACACATGATGTCACAGTACTGAGTCGCTTGCACGGGAAGTATGAGGTTCGGCTAAGGCACAGACATGTCTATGGCACACTGCGGGCTGGTCGGGTCTACGAATGTCGGATTTCAAATGCAGATGCCCAATGCACATGCAACAAGCCTCAACTGCTGCACATTCCTTGCTCGCATGTCATCGCTGCCTGCTCTGTTCCTGGGATCGATCCGGCGCGGTACATATCAACCTATTATACTCTGCAGTACCTGTGGAAGACCTGGGATGGTGTCTTCAATGGGTTTGCGGCGGGGGAAAGCTATCGACAACTATCTCCGGAAGATGCCATCACGTGGATCCCAGACAAGAGGCTCCTCGTAGGCCATGTCGGCCGACGTCGATCCAGGAGGATAAATAACAATATGGATGCAGCGGAGCGTGAAGATGACGTACGTAGATGCAGCGCTTGCCGGCAGCCTGGTCACAGAAGAAATCGATGCCCGCGGGTGACAGGCGCACCATCTTCGTCGCAAAACTAAATGTTGTATTATTTCAAGTACTTAATGTTTTGTTGTGAGTTGTACCGAATTTTCATATATCAGTTGTACTTAACTTCCCTAATGTCTTCTCGTGAATTTACTGAATGTTTTTTTATTTACTCAATGTTTGTTTATATACTCAATGTTTGAACTTCTCAACCAATATGTGACAACTGCAGGTATGGCGGACGACCATCAGCTTCCCGAGCTGATTTCACAGCACCATCAGGAGCGTCACCGTGCTCGACGCCTTCTACAGGGCATCGTTCTCCCAGCCTTGCGTCTGAGGGCACCGCGTGAGATGTGGCCTCTAGATGAGCGGTTCGCGCCTTATTTGCTCGAGGCCGGACTGTTGCCTTTCGCTCGCATGGTGGATCGGGCGAGGCGATTCCCTTTCGACCGAGCCCTCATTACTGCGCTTGTGGATCGGTGGAGGCCCGAGACGCACACGTTCCACTTCAGTTTTGGCGAGCTCACTGTCACGCTGCAGGACGTCAGCATGCTACTTGGCCTGCCTATCCGCGGGGAGATATATGTCCCAGCGGCCACCGAGAGAGCTGCATGGCGCCTCGATTTCCTACAGCGCTTCGAGGGAGTAGGGCCAGCGGGGGGGTTTGCGCAGGACGCGGGAGTTCCCCATAGTTACCTCCGCGCAGTGCGCGATGATGCGCTCCCCGTGGCCGCTCCAGAGGAGGTCGTCAGGCGCCACCTTGAGGCGTATTTGCTGTACCTGTTTGGGTGGTTGCTCTTCCCTGGCACCCACGGAGACATCTGCGAGCGGCAGTACGTTCAGCTCGCCAGGAGTATTGCCGACTCGGCCCTGGGCCACGTGCCGAGGTTCAGTTTCGGATCCGCTGTGCTCTGCCACACCTACAGGGGGTTGTGCGACGCCACGAGCAGAGACCAGGTCAGCTCTCTTTTCGCTGGGTGCGCCATTCTCTTGCAGATGTGGTCGTACGAGCATTTCCCCATCGGTCGACCGCTGGTTCCGCGGGATCAGTTCGCATTAGTCGGGGATGGGAGAGACGGCCCCGTGATGGGATGGAGGTGGGCTAGGCTGAGTTTGAGGTGGGCCACAGATCAGGCGCACCTCTGCTATCCTTCGTACGCCACAGACTTTGATCTGCTTCTCGACGACAGCGTCATCTGGGATCCGTGGACCACCGCAAACCTCCAATCCGTCGCTCCAGCCGGCCTTTCTTCTTTTTGTACGCAGGATGAGCCGTACTGGCGCACCCAGGTTCTACTCGTCTTCTCGCACATGGTTGAGGGTTACTCGCCTGAGCGAGTTATGCGCCAGTTTGGCCTACGCCAGGCTGTCCCCGTGCCGCCTCCTCGACAGATCCCGCACCATATCCACGAGTACGTCAAATATGCATTACATTCACATGTTATTTTATACATAATTTCCATCACAACCTAATTTCTTTGTCCGCAGGCAATCCAGGAAGGGTCGAGTGAGGGACGATTTCGTTCGTCGACAGCAGCCTTATGTGCAGCAGTGGATGGATTGGGCGCACACACGCACGGTCGAGGAGCACAGGCCATACAGCCACGACATCCATTTTTCCTATCTGTCCTGGTACCGACCTCGCACGATCTACCGATTGACGGGCGGTCCACCCGCCGCGCCTGATGAGCCCATCCCTCCCGCCACCCTCGATGACGGCTACGACCGACGCCTAACTGGGCGAATCCACTCTTCTGTGAGTTCCTTAGCTCTTTGAAACCTTACTTTCACATGGATTGTCGTTCTATAATTGCATTAATTCGTGTGCACAGCTAGACATCCTCGGCGGCATCTCTACTGGTGCACGAGACATGATGGTCTTGTCCCGCCGCGGACCCACCATGCCCAGCGACGATGTGTACGCATATTGTTCAGAGGTCGAGCGGCGGGTCGATCAGATTTTAGTCGGTTTCAGAGTGCTGCTGCCACCTCACTTGACCGTGATTCCCCCACCATCACCGTCGGCGCCAGGTCCTTCGTCGCATGTGCCACCAGCGGACCGTCCGTCGTCGTCGCGCCCTCCACCACTGCACACGGGTTTCGTGCCTGCCGACAGCTCTTCGGATGACGAGCTCGATACTCCTCCATGGCACCAGCCTCCTGACCAGGCACAGCAGCATCCTACACAGTCGACACATGTGCTTCCTAGCTTCCTTCCCGATGCTCCGCCGCCTACGCAGCCGACACAGCCTTCCCAGTCTACGCCATCTGCGCAGACACCACCAGTAAGGAGGCGGCGCGTCAGGGATCGTCAGCCCCCCTCTCGGTACACACCATCAGAGTATCAGCCCTCCCCACAGAGGGGCAGGAGGGGGCACTAGTCCGATGTATGCTTTTCTCAGACTGTTCAGTTTTCGTATATTTTTGTTAGGTTTCCAACTTTTTGGGGTTTTATGTTTTCTACTGTTCTACTTTTGTATGACTTTGCGTTCCTACTTTTCAGCTTTTACCTATTCATCTGATGCTCGTTTTCGTATGATTAATCTTTGCGACTTTTGCACCTACCATATTTTGCGCCGAGACGTCTGGTTTCGTACAAATGCGTCGAACCAACGAGACAAAACTAGGTATCAAAAGCACGGTATAAATGCGAAATTGGTATGTACTTGTACGGACCAGATGGCAAAACTTTGTCGTCTTACTCCTTTTCGCAAATCAGCCTACAATTATCGCGGCTTATACCTTTTAAAGATTTTCCTCGGAACCTAAAAAGGCTAAAACCCACATCTCATCTCCAAACTTCGATCTAATTCAAGGAGTATCTCCCATTCACTATTCTGACCAAGTTTCCCTTCTGTAAGATTTTCAAAATCTCATCCGACGCCTTAGTTTCAAGTCTCGTCATTTTTTGAAATTCTAATTACCCTAAAGTACCCTGTTTTCGAATTATCACAAAATCATCAAATCTTGCCAAATTTCATTCAAACTTCTGCTGAATATGCTCCAGAAATAAAGTTACACTTGTGTGTGAGATTAGATCTCAAATCAGCCATCCCAATTTCAGAATTTACAAACAGGTCCTACTTCTCAAATGAAATTATTACGAAGTGTTTCGATTGCGACCACAGGGCAAAAGAGGGAGCAGAGAAAGTTTGCCAGTTTTCAGTCGCTATACCGTATAGCGACTGAAAGCTGCGGGTTTCAGTCGCTATACGGTATAGCGACTGAAACCTCGCTGGCACGGCACAGGTGCCAGCGGGGCATTTGTGCCGTGCCACGTCTTCAGTCGCTATACCGTATAGCGACTGAAGACTGTCGCGAAGAGGATTTCGCGACTGAAAGCCATTTTTACAAATTTAAAAAGTTAAGAGTTAGTTTTGCAATTGTTTTTTTTATAGGGTTATTTCAAAAAAAAATTCTCTATTTTGTAGTCTTGAGTTAAAATGATCCAGATTTATGAAAAAAAAATTAACTAATACAACTCAAAGACAAGACATGAAAATTATTAAATTTCTGAAACCAAAACAAATAACAACTCTAAAACTAAATATTTAAAACGTCGGAATAAGAAATAATAATTTCCAGAATTCTTAACTAATACAAACTTGAAGACTACATATTAGTGAAAATTTAAAATATTAGGGACGAGCCTTACCTAATACAAATTCTAAGGCTAATTATTACAAAAAATTAAAATTCAGAATTAAAATTATTAATTTTCTTAAATTTAGAAATTTTTAACTAATACCGCTCTAAAACAAAATATTAAAAATTCAGAATTAAAACTATTAAATTTCTAAACTTTAACTAATATAAACTCTAAGACTAAATATGAAAAAATAAAAATTCGGAATTAAGGTTATTGATATTCTGAAAAATTAACTAATACAAACTCTAAAAGTAAATATTAAGAAAAATTAAAAGTTACTAATAAAAATTATTAAAATTTTGGAATCTTAATAATACAAATACTAAGATTAAATATATAATTTATCTGAATCATTAAAGATGTATTAATTTTAATTAGTTTTTAAGGAGACTTGGAGCTATAAAAAAACACCCAGTCATATCTCCTTGAGGGCATCAAACCTTGATAGATCATGATTTGCTCAACTCTCTCCTGAGTTCTCAGTTTAAAATAGATTTAATAGCCTTACAATAGTATATAAAACCTATTTATTTGCTTAACTAAAAATAATTATGTGTACTTATATCTTTTTTTAATGAGTTGTTTTTCTCATATTTGTTTGCTAACAGCTATAATTCATCCATTGTGAGAACTTGCAAGCTAATGTATGAGTATTTCAATTAGTTATTATCTGTTTATGACTTTTTGTTTTAAAGTAATAAGAGTAGCTAAATTCTTATGAACAAGTCGACAAGTAAGAAATATATATAAGCAATTGATCACATATAGATTTTTATTTGTTGTGAATCTATTTTCAAAACACTCACTTGTAGATTATTAGAATAAATATTGATAGGCTGACTCTCGACAAATAGGGAAGACACCTGTGCTCTTGAGTTACTTTTTTCATTAATTTTTTTATCACAATAGATTTCTTTTTATCTCAAACATTAATAAACTAAACAACTATCTAATCTTTCCATACAAGCAATCTATGCAATAAAAAAACAGATGATGCCAGATATAAGTTTCAAACACAATATCAGTTATGAATTAATTGAGAGTGTACATATACAAGGTAAAAGTTTCAAATTTGTTGTTCGATTAGGTTTTGTAATATTAGAATTCAAGTTTTTTTTTATTTGGAGTGAATAATTTTTTTGTTTTTTATACCTAATTTAGTTCACATTCCTGTGGATCAAATTTTTGTGTTGCTAATCCAATTGAGATTATTAATTTTAAAAACTATCATTAATTTTAAAAACTATCCCACGCAGGTGCACAGGTCGATGATTAGTATATCACTAATTATAGACTCTACAGGAGCTCCCATGATAATTTAAAAATTAAGAAAATTTCAAGTTAATCGCGGAAAAAAAAGATATGACCATCTAAATAAAATCTCCTTTTTAAGAGAAAAAATCTAACCAATAGTGTGGACCCCGATTATAAAGATCTAATTTCAAAGATATGGCGAAAAAACGATAACCATCTATAGGATGGATCTTGATTATAACAACTTAGATTTAAAATTTTTATCATCTATACCATAGATGACCCCATTTATAACACAAAAAAAAATCTAAATACAATACGTACTCCAAATATTCATGCTATATGTTTACATACAATTTTATGGCTTCCTAACAAAAAAAAAAAACCAAAAGAAACCAAGATGAATCCCATTCGAGCCTCATGAGCGGTCCGGTTGCTACTACCTCCTGTTCCTTCTCTCTCCCGTTTTTTAAATAACCCATTCATTGTTTGGCCAACAAAGAAAAAGGTCATCATGCAATTCTACATGTATAGGACAATGTAGCCACAAATTTACATCAAGAGGTGATATAGATTAGTAGAGGTGAGCCACTCTAGATTAGTTTATAAATATATTTCCCTTTTATTTATATTAATATATGATGTTTTCTCAATTTGATGTAGGCATGGGAGTTGTGAACATTGGATTTTCTAAAAGTTTTGACAAATACAACTGTCATTTGTCTATCTAATTTCTTAGTAAATTATAGAGAAAAATAAGAAAGATAAGGTGTACTAGACGCTCTCTTGGACACACTATGTAAACTTGTGAACATGGCTCACTTGTGGAACATCTCATGTAAATGAAAGGACCCGCATTTCCTATGCCGTTTCATGGACATGTTCTTTTTTGACCGCTTCGAGTGAATAATTAAAGATCTTGCTTGTGCATCCAAGAACCTAGGACCCTTCTGAACATAGTTATCCAGAAGAATCCCCTTTTCTAACTTCAAGATTTTGGTTCCCTTGGCAATTTTCCCAGCTTCTCCACCTTTCTGAATTATGTCATAAACAACACTGTGAACTACATCTTTGCTGCCTAAACCGTATACCAATGTTCACAGCGAATATTAGAAGGCCATTTTCTCACGCACAAAGTTAACTTTGTGATTCAAAACCATGGGAATACTTACCAATATGTCATCTTGGTACAAATTGTCATGAAGAACTAATGAAAGTTCAGAGTACACGGAGTTGATTTCTCCACCTACAAAGTGAAAATATATTGTTATACAGGGAACCAGACATTGCTATATTTCCTAACAAAATTGAGAACTAGCAACCGACGAGATCAGAACAAGCTTGTATCAAAAGAATGATGTACAAAATTAAACCTTTGACGGAAGGGCGATGAGCAGAAATTTGACAAGATGCAAATTCGGGTGAATCAAACCGGTACCTTGGGCTAGTATCTTGTTTCCTCTTCTGAAACGTAAGCTGTTCATCTTGAAGTTTCTTGACCTTTGCAGCAGCGAACCGTTGCTCGAGCGCTACTAAGGTCTGTTTCTTCTGATCAGAGATAGCCGCCATTGAGCCTTTTGAAGCCATTGGATGGCCTGAGATTAAACAAGTTAGGCAGTGGGAGTCGCCGACTTGTATCCGTAATCGGTGGGGGCGGGGGAGCGGAACCAAGGAAAGCAACCCCGCTTAGCCGCGGCCGCGAGGCGAGAGGCGAGAGGGGAGAGGGGACCGGCGGAGGAGTGGGTGGTGGGAAGATGTCCCTCTTTTCGCGTCAGTTTGGACTGGAATGGGCCGTAACGTTTCAATTGCCGGCCCAGCGGAAGCAAATGTGACGCTTGTTTTGATTAAAAAAAGAGTTTTTGCTAGGGATGCAGTCATTGTTCCATTCGCGATATTCCGTGCAACTTTTCCATTATTAGACTGACATCCTCCATTTTTTGTACCTACCCGTTCTAGAATTCACTAATTCCCATAGTAATTTTAGCGATAGGGACCCATCAAAGATATATGGACAACGATAGTTGACATTTGACAATGGAGACAAATAAGAATGAAGGGTAACACAACAAAGAGTAGTAGTTATTAGAGATTGAAACGTGTGAGGTCAATTGACTCTTTTTTTTTTTGCACAATAATACAGCTTTTGTTGATATTTGTGTTAAAATCCATAAAATTTAAAAGATTTTAAAAAATTGACTCATATACAAATTTTGAGAGATAAGCCACAATCGACCCCAAAAGATATAACCTATAAAATTATCACTGAAAAAAGATAATATTGTCATTGTCGATCAAGAGTAATAATGGTTAAATGCTAGTGAGATGACAGTGGCCGAGAGGGGAGGGACGGACAGCTGCCATGGGTGGGGTGCAGGAGGTTAGATAAGTGGGTGGTGGAAGATTGGAGGATGGAAGTGTTTTAATATATATGAAGACACATACACGCTAGCCGCCTCTTAGAAAAAAGCGCAAGGAACTTAAAAATTGAATCAAATGAACACACCAAAGGAGTTAAAGTACTTTATCTTATCAGTGTAGCACTCTATTACCCATAATTTTATGTTTGTAATTGTTATGTTCTAGTACATATGGCTACATTTCTTAAAAAATATAATACATATGCCGACACTTCTGCTCCAGTGTAGACATAGTATCGTTGGAGATGTGCCTTCTCAAACATTTCTTTGTTTCTTTTTTCCCTCGTCAACTCTTCGTTGATCTTTCACAAGAGTTGGTCATAGCTAATCAATTATGAACTTGGTTATCACCGCTATAGAAGCGCTGCAAATCTTACAAAGTTCACATCAACTCATCAGTCATGGCTCGACAACTCTAAGCGAACGCAGGGCACCAAGTTTACGTCGTCTCATCAGCCATGGCTTCACGTTTGATGCCGCCAAACGGACGACAGTGCGTTATAATTGATAGGATACAGTATTTTGTTTCCAAACCTAAATGAGGTGCCATCCCTAATATTAAATGACCTAATTTAGATTGGATCTTATTATTTGTTCATGGGAATTGGCACAAATAACGAGAAAAAACCCAGATTATGTTAGCTACCTAGTAGCTACTGCATTTCAACGTAGCTATGGTGTCATGTTCTAACACATGGTGTCGACATTCTAACACATTCACAACATTTTTTATGCATATTTTGTCAGAAGACTCGTGAACCTTTCCACCAAACCCAGTGTCTGAGTTCATCACCAGTACACATATATTACTAGTTCTTTGCATGCAGTATTTCGGCAGCAACACATCACCAGTCTGTCGTTCTCAATTACAAGATGGATTCTTGCAAGCTCGCCACCTTCTGCCTCGCTTCCATGGCCTCCCTCCCATTGCTCGCGCTCGCCGCTGACCGCGACTGCGCGGCCGCCGAGGGAGGCAGCGACAAGGCCAAGGCGCTGGCCCTCAAGATTATAGCTATCTTCTGCATTGTTGTGGCGAGCGCCGCGGGCTGCGCTGTACCTTCCCTCGGCCGGAGGTTTCCGGCGCTCCGACCAGACACGAACCTCTTCTTCGCCGTAAAGGCCTTCGCCGCCGGCGTCATCCTCGCCACGGCCTTCGTGCACATCCTCCCGGACGCCTTCGACCAGCTCGGCTCCCCGTGCCTCGTCGAAGGGCCGTGGCGGAAGTTCCCGTTCGCCGGCCTTGTCGCCATGCTCGCCGCCATCGCCACCATGATTATCGACACGCTCGCCACCGGCTACTTCCAGCGCGCGCATGCCCGGCGCCCCGCTGCGGTCGGCGACGCGGCTACGGCTCCTTGTACTGACGACTTGGAGGCTTCCGACGCACACGGCATGCACGGCCACGCGCACGGCGTGTCGTCCATGGTCACGTCGTCGGCGACACAGAATGCCGACGGCGACGACGCCGCGCAGCTCATCCGTCATCGCGTGATCTCTCAGGTTTGGGCGTGATATATGCACCATGCATGCATCCATGAAATGCACTAAAGCTGTTCTATGAATTAATGACACTAATTACGTACTGCTCGTTTCTTCTTGGCATGTTAATTTGAAGGTACTGGAGCTTGGGATTGTAGTGCACTCGGTGATCATAGGAATGTCTGTAGGTGCATCTGATAGTCCCAGCACGATCAGGCCGCTCGTGGCCGCGCTAACATTTCATCAGTTCTTCGAAGGGATAGGGCTCGGAGGGTGCATCGCTCAGGTTTGTTTCTCAGTATCATTAGTATGCAGGCCAGGCTTGCTCGACCTTACACACTATTATAGGTAGACACCGGTTTCATTTTGGCAAGGTGACACATCTGATCCATGTACTTTCAGAAAATGCTCACCCGGATCCTTGTACTCTCAAAAGCATCGCTTAGGTCCTTAGTTACCAAAATTTGTTCAAATGACTCCTTCCATCAGCTAAATTGCGACAGAAAAGTGACATGCTATTATACTCCATTTGCTGGTGATTGTGGTGGCCACGTAGAATAAAAACGAAAACAGAAAATACAAAACATTCGAACAGTTTTCTCAAAGTACAGCGACTTATATTTGGTGGCAATGTAACATTGGACCCTTGAAAAATCCTGGGTTTTTGCAGGCCAAATTCCATCTGAGATCCACTGTGACAATGGCAGCCTTCTTTTCACTCACCACACCGGTCGGAATTGTGATTGGCATTGGGATATCCTCCGTCTACGACGAAAATAGCCCCAAAGCCCTGATCGTGGAAGGACTTCTCGACGCTGCTGCGGCTGGAATTCTGAACTACATGGCCCTCGTCGACCTTCTTGCTGAAGATTTCATGAGTTCTAGAGTGCAGAAGAATGGGAGGTTGCAGCTCGTTTTAAACATCTCGCTGCTGCTTGGAACTGCTCTAATGGCTATGCTAGCAATATGGGCTTGAAGCCTTGAACACTCTAGTAGATCCTGGGCATAATTTTGAGATGGGCCTCAGGTAGTGGACCGATCAGATATTGTATTTGTTTAGTATGAACAAGAAAGGGGATCATGGCAAAGATTATGGTGAAGTATCCAGGATATCACAAATTTTCAGTACTCCTGTACTGTCTATTTTAAAACACAATGTAAACAGTGATGAAATATTCTAAATAATTTCAGAACGTAGATGATCAATCTACCATCTAATAAAATTTTAAATCTTAATTCAATCTAGAAAAAAACCCATATAACTACTACTTTCAAAAAATTCCTAAGAACCATCTTTAATTTAAAATCAGATAAATTACACATGTATTTTAAAACACAGCACAAATTTCATATGATGAGTAATATTGTCATGTTAACATTATGACTCAACAATCATTAACATGTGAAACTCACATAAAAAAAGCAACCATCAAATTACATCAATGATGAAATTTGTACTGATTTTTTAAGTATAGGTGTTAAGATTTTAAGTTGTCTGGTTTTAGAATAAAGGGATTATCTGGACTTCTTTCAAAGTAAAAGGAGTAATATAAACTTTTTCTTCAATCAACGAAAAGAGAAGAAAAGATAAATTATGCCAAAAAAAAATTCTCCTAACATGTATTGAGTTTAGAGTTAAAACTTTATAGACTATTTGTTCATACCAAAACACACATTCTCAAATTTTGTGAAATTTTTTATGACTAATTAGATAATATTTTGAGTTGAAAAGTACAAGAGTACCATAAATGTGAGATGTACAGGATAATTCTCAAAATTAAGTACCAAAACAGGGGCATACTGTGCTCAAATTTGCATGCTATAGACTTACATTAGACCAATGTTTTAAAAGTTGGCTATCAAGATCAATTAATCGTTGAAAGTGGGTAAACTATTACGTATAATATACTCAGAGGGTATTTAACAGTTTCGAATGATTAGTGGGCCACATAATCCAATTAATCGGCCGACTAATCTATGTAATAATCATAAAATATAATTGTTGATATTGTTAATTGTAACATTAATTAATAATTTTTGTGTCGTGAAAAAAATAAACTGTGCTATGTTGATGCAATATAGATTATATAATATAAAGTACAAAGTCATCTAGTTTTGTAGTATACTATTTAATATATTAATGGTTCAAGTTAACTATATTTTTTTATTTTTATTTAATATGTACTAAGTAGCATGTAACAAGAAAAATTATATTAATAATAAATATGATTATTTTTCTCGAGGATGTTATGAGTTAAAAAAATATAAATATTATATTGTAGTGATAAAATCATCATAATAATCTTGATAAGTGAATTATTTTAATAAATTGTGAATATATTATTATAAACACTAAATAGCCTGCAAAGTTCCAATTAATCAGCCCACAACAATTAATCTCGTGGTGGTATCCTAGCCATCTAACGACCATATACCAATTTTTACAACAATGCTAGACTACCAGCACAGTTGCACAAACACACATCATTCATTGTTATTTTGAGAAAATCTAGTTGATGTCCTTCCACAAAATCACTTGGCCTTTAGACTGCTCGATATATATGTAGACGTTGCTTAGTTGGTGCCTATGATGCACCTAGTCACGACTGGCTTAGTCTTTTTCAGACGTATCTATTATTTATCAAACACTCAAAATCGATCACTTAATATTTTCAAACATATATAGTCACTCAAAATATACCCACACAAACTTAGAAAACCATCGTACTAATCAATCTAAAAAATGCCACAGCAGGGGGATATTGCACATGAACATATCGTATAGAGTAAACAATGAATTTTTTTACGAGAACCCATTAAAAAATAATTTCAACAATAGTCTGAAACTTTTTAAAATATCAGAAATGACATTCAATCGCGAGTTCTTGTTCGCAACTGAATTTTAGTAGCAGACCCAGTTCGCGACTGATTAGGTGACTCAGTCCATTTGCACCGCTGACCCAGGACCGTGCCATCTACACTTTCTGTCGCTCACCTGACTGGCAACTGAAACGATCAGTTTTGAACTAATACGACCACGACTAATTTCAATATTGATACGATCAGTTTTGTACAAATAAGATCACGACCAGATTCAATACTGGTCGTACCAGTTCAAAACTGGTCGTTTCAATCATCAGCTGGGTGCGCAACTGAAAGTCTACGTGGCACGATCTTGAGCTAGCGACGCATATGAGTCGTGCCACATAATCAGTTGCGAACAGAAACTCACGACGGAAGACTGTTTTTGATATTTGAAAAAATTTTAAGTTAATTTTAAAATTATTTTTTAACGAGTTATCCTAAAAGGATCCCATAAACAACTAATGCACAAGTCAAACGGCTACTCTCTCAGTCCGCGCACCACAGATTAACAACAGCCGCGAGACATGCCCTTCTTACCGCCTTTTAGAACAGCAAATAAAATGCTAAAGGAAACAACCCACTTGCACAAGTGCAGGCACGTCTCTAGACAACTTGGCCATAAGTATAGTACCATAAAATCACTAAGCAGATACGATACGTCCTAAGATACTACCAAGAGGCAGAGTTAAGGAACCAGAGGCAATCAACGTACAGCCGGGGGAAGGGACATGATTAAAATTCTGAGCTAAGATATCTGCAGATTTTTGCAGGGGCAAGTGGTTCGGAAGATTCTTCATATTTTCAGATGGGGGTGTGAATCGCTTTCTGGCTTTGGGTTGTATGAGGCTATGAGCAGACAAGACTGCAGCCTGCAGGGGGCAGCGTACGTAGCGTCGGCACGGCAGACGAGACGACACGCCTTTCAGCTCATGCTTGCCGGAGTTGCAGTTGCCGACAGCCAAGTTGTCTTTAATGCATACCGGTGTTTTAGCAGTGATGGTCATCGATTCATGGAAACTGAGCCGTTTCGTTCGGGCATTTCGCTCTACATTCATGTTACTCCTAAAGGTAATATCTTATCTATATTCAAAATTCATACTAATAAAAATTTAAATACATCAAAATGGATAAATTAATAATACATTCCACTTTATCTTTAATGAGTTTCAAAAAACTCATTATGATTATAATTTCAAATCAAACACCACCTCAAGATATATTTGTCCACATTTAAACTCAAACTTATGAGTTTATAAATTAAAACCAAAATTAAGGTCAACAATTTGAAACAGGATCCTCTACAAAAACCCAAAGATGTGTATTTCGTTTATTTAGTTCGGTTATTTCAATTTTTCTTAAATTTTGATTATGTAAAACAACCAAATTAACCAAATGATATTTCAGTTTCGTATTAGTAAATATCAAATAAAATTTGATCCAATTTGGTAAATACTAAATTTACCAAATTAGTGTTTTTAAATGCAGATGATGCAACAATTTTGAAAGCAAATTTTAAAATACCACATAATATAATACTAAAAAACAAAATTTCACCATCCATAAACTTTATACACTTTTAATTCAAGTTTTACTTACTAATATTATTAATTTTTTATTGCTAATTGTTTCATATTTAAAATAGTATGCGCCTAACAGGACTTTCGTTTTTCAATTTTCTTCGATTTTCTCAGTTTGGTTATTTTGGTTTTGCAAAAAATTTGATTTTTAAAATGAATACCAAATTAAATACCAACTACCAAAATAACTAAAAATTTTGGTTTAGTCGGTGTGGCTCGGCTCAATTATTTTATTTCAATCTAATTTTGCACACCCGAGGACCTAATGTGCTGAAGTTACGGTGTGTTTTGTAGTCATTTAGTTTTACAACGAATGGGTTAGATTGAGTGGGCAAAAAAAATTGGAAAGCACAAAAATATTAATTTATTATAAAAGAATTAATTATGACTATTATTATTTGATCTAATTGGTGTAAAATCATACAATAGTTGTACAATAACTATACTACTGTAGAGGATTTGGTTTTAGTTTATTTTAGAGTTTATTGTATAAGTTGACATCATTTTTCAATTAGAAATCTTCAATAAACTAAAGTCGGTGGAAAAAGCTTATTGGAACTGAAATTTCAATAAATCAATTTGACGAGTATTAGAACATCTCTTCTTGGTTGGAGGATAATTAATGTACCTACTAATTATCCTACAATTGTACTATAATAACTGTTTATAGTTAATGTGGAATCTAAAACTACGATCAATTTTAACTTGGATGAGGTATATGGGGTGAATAGGAGGCTTTAAAACTTTTAAAATAAAACAACTTTTGCAAAGAAAGAATGAATGAATTTATATTGCTCAATTAAAATAGAAGAGAGTAGAAAACAAACACAAGATTTTTCCCGAGGTCTCGGAGACTTACCCGGTCTCCCCTACTCCTCGTTGAAGTACTCAAATGAATGAATTTTGCTTCAATATCCACGAAGGATATTTCTCACTAGTAGTTGCTCTTTGTCCACTCCGAAAAGGCGAGCATCGATGCCTTTTACAATGACGCCGAGCCTGTTCAACAATCTTCAAACAGAAGATGTCAACAGCCACACCACCAAGCCGTCTAGGTGAGGGCGTTCACCAAGAGTAACAAGTTGCAAGGTCTCTTCTAGACCTCCAACACGCACCGAGAAACTCTAGATATGAAAAAATGATGCGACCAGAAAACTTGATGGATCACAGAGCTCATGACTTGATCAAAAGATCAAGATTTTTATCTCTAAAACAAATACTCAAGTGTATAAGAGAGAAGGAGGCTGCTTGATATAAAAAACAATAGCTCAAAGTCTCTATTTATAGTCTCAAGAATCAAACTAGCCGTTTCAGCTCGAAATGAGAAGAAACAGTGCAAACTGACAGTCAGTCAGAAAGAAATAAAATCCGGAGAAAACTCAGCTAATCGTTTGAGGTCGTATATGGAAACAAAATAGCATAAACTGACAGT
This sequence comes from Pharus latifolius, assembly GCA_019359835.1. Classification (NCBI taxonomy): domain Eukaryota; kingdom Viridiplantae; phylum Streptophyta; class Magnoliopsida; order Poales; family Poaceae; genus Pharus; species Pharus latifolius. The sequence goes on along the minus strand of CM033323.1, from coordinate 9,360,351 downwards.
CAGTGTCTACCTCAGTGGCTGACAAAAATCACAGATAAAATTTTGCTAGCCATTTGTGATCACATATGGAAATTGTCAGCTTATACTGACAGTCAGTATCACATACTGACAGCCAGTATAGACCACAAAAAACGACCAGATAAAGTAGAAACCCAAAACAATCAGCTCGAGGTCGAAATGCATACTAACAATCAGTATGGAAAATTGACAGTCAGTATAAGTAAAAAAATTCAGTTCAAAAAACATGTTCTCTGGACAATTGTCAATTTAAACAGATTGACATTCAAACTGACAGTGAATATAGTAAACTGACCGTCAGCATAAATAGAAATGGCCATAACTTTTAATCCAGAAATCTGATTAAAGTGTTTTATACCTCGTTTGAAAGATAATTTAAAGAGCTATTTTTTTGTCAACAAAAATAAAAACCAGATCTGCCTAGATCTTTCTAGAAAAAATAAAAACACTTCTGCTGTCAAAAACTCAATTGAAAAACCAAATCAAATCCAACCGAAACAGATGAGATGCATGATCTAGTAGTTTCTCGGTTTATGTTGAAAATGTAGAGAGGACTTGCAACCCCACTTTATAGTACGGTTAAAACTAAGAAATAATTTCCTTAACCGATCAAACTCCAAACACCGAGATCAGTCAAAATAAAACCAATATTACCTTAGGTCCTTTGCATCTTTAACATATGATTTGTGTCTCGTCTTTGTTCCTTGTGACTTGTGCTTTTTCTCTTTTATGTTGAGTTCATGTTGATCATCTTGAATGTCTTCCCAACCGAATTCTGTATCTCAAAAACACAGTTAATCTGAACCGCTTGTTTTTATTAATCATCAAAATCAGATCAGACATAAAAACCTTGATGCAACAATAACCGCTGATAACTGGCAACAATTTCTTGATGAATAACTACCCTTACGAAATTTTAAAAGGGCACGATGAAAATAATGACGGGGATAGATGATTAGATAGTAGAATAAGCAAGAGGGGAACATTTTTTTATTGATTTCTCATTTTGTAATCACACTTCTTTTTAAGTAAATCATATTACACATAACTCAGGGTTATTACTCAATTATTTGAGAGCATAAATTTGTCTAAAAAAATCTATGTGTCATTATGGTGTCTCATTCTCTATATTCTCCACAACTTCATTTATTTTATAAGTTCAAGGGTTGTTTATCGATCGTTAACACAGTTTATTGGAAAAACTTAAACTCAGTCAAACACACTCTAAATTAATTTTGAAGTGTGAATAAATTACATTTTTTTTCTATAGTTTAAATTTTTGAATGAACTATATAATACATAGAGTTTAACATGGTATCATACTCATAGGTTCTTACTTTTGAGTTCTAGGCCTAGCTGACCCAATTTATCATATTAATAGTTAAAAAGGTCAAGTGGCGAGAGAAAAAAATGCTCTAGAGATGGATCTTGTTGGGTTTAAATTTTTTTGGTGAATTGATTAGCATATCAAACTCAATAGTTAGGACTGTGTAACAATATGATACCCAAAAAAAAATTTGATCCATTCGTACACGCTGATAGTTGGTCAGGGATAAGGGACAACATGTTGAACATGTATATGTCAAGCGCTCGGACAAGTACTTCGTTGCCATGGCTACTAGATTTTAAATGAAAACATGTTTGAAGACTAAAATCATCAAATATATCCCTAAACAGGCCGATGTTTGAAATCCTATCACTGATATAGTTGTTTTTCATAACACTCATGGAAATCTTTTGAGCATGAATTTAAATATCTAGCGAGATATAGACCGAAATTCTGGTAGTCAGTACTATATTGTCAAGTTCTCCAGAAAGGCTTTGGAACTGGTCCAGATTTTTTAAAAAATAATACATTAGAAAAAACAATTGTAGAAATAACAGACACTATACTATAAACTTTTTAGAGATTTAATGTCCTATGTCATATATTCTGATGACTGAGATATTTTTTGATTCTAGTCATCATACGTCGTGACGATTGAAACTATTTTTTCAATCTAATCGACCCAAAAAATCTAGTCGCCATACATTTTGGCAATTAAAATCCTGGCAGATTTCAGTCGCTAGAACATATAGTGACTGAAATCAAAAAATGCCTCAGTCGTCAAGATGTATAACAATTGGATATTAAATGTCCAAAAATTTTACGCTGTATGTTATTTTTTAAATTGTGTTTTTTAATGTATTATTTAAAAAAAAAACTTATGAAGACCAAGGAGAAAGAAAAGGGCGTGGAATGAGCAGTTAGAGCTTAATGGGCATGCGAAGTTTCGTCTCTTTGTGAAAAGTACGGCCCAACTTGCCGGGCAACTTGCATGCCAATTTGCCAAAAAATAACACAACTGGGGAACAAAAGATCAAAAGAGGGAAATAGAACAAAAGGCTAAACAAATGGACAAGTGCATCTTAAATATCTCATATGTCATAGATTTTGTGTTTGTTTAATGCCAAGTTGTTAATTTACGCGATGGAAACAGTACAATATATATTGTATGCAAGGTTCGCATTAAAGACGTTCTAAAGTATTATGTGCTACAAATATCATCGACAAAATTTAACCTTCAGGTATATGATTGCATCTCATAGTAGTTTTTTTTCCCAATTGCAAATGTGAAGATAATTTTTTTGGGGGAAATTTCTCTCAAATTACTGCAAAAATTCAGAGATTATGGTTTGTAAAAAAAAATGTTGATGAGGTGGCATCATATCTATATATTAGTGTGATATTTAGTAATAAATATATAATATTGAAAATATGCGATTGTAGAATTTTTTTTTTTTTTTTTTTTTTTAGCGAACGAGACACTATGGACTGCAACGTTTCTTGGTAAAGCATCATTGTTCACCTTTTCTATAAACAAGATGAACACATGCAATGATTAATTTGTTAACCTTGTCAGGATTTAAGTGATTAAACACTAATTTGAGCAGGAGAACAACAGAAAATGCTAAACACTATCTCAATTAAGAGTAAAATGCAAGAAGTTCTAAACATCACACAAGAACTGAGAATTTCGAACACGATAAAATAGTGAAGTTTCATGTGTATTACGTGCTCATCACAATCATCGAATACTATCGGATGACCTCAGAAACAATTTATTTCTATTTGTCCTTTTATAAAGACACAATAGAGGATGAAAGTCCGTAGTGATGAGAAATACCCGAACTACATGTCTCACACTTCTACAAAATATGTCTCAAAATTGTAGAAATATATATATTTAAAAATAAAACTAGAAAATTACAAAAACATATATTTGTTGTGAGAGTGGGTACTTAGACGGGCATTGAGATCTACAAACCACGAATACTATGCACTGGCACTGTCGTGGATGCTTTAGAAAAATGACATGCCGTGTGCACGGATGGCACCTGATGCTGAGATCTCAATAAACAAAATTACTAAAACAAATTCAGAAGATTTATAAATATATTGATAGGAGAACATACAGACGAAGAAACAGTTTATTCTCATTTTTAATTTCAAGAAACAATTGAGCCATAAAATTCATAAAATCCACGAGCTAATTGTAGTCTTAATAAACCTCCTACAAAATATTTTGTGATTTTAACCTCTTTATAAGCTGCTCCTAGTTCCAAACACTCTCTGTCATGACTATTCATTAAGTTTAAATGAAAATTATGAAAAAAAACTCAAAAATAACAATTACTAACATATAAAGTCCTGACAGTAATAGTGTTGGGGACGGTGACCAACAATAGAAGCACGACTGCACAATGATGGTAGACAATGACGGCGACAACGGCAACAACATCTGATGGTAAAGGCGAGCTAATTTGAATGATGGAGTCAGTGATGTACGTGATTGCTAGTTAGGCAGCGAATGTCACCACATATCAATGAAGTTTGTTTTCAAATTTTTTAATCATTTTCATTTAATTCCAAAGAAATAGTGAAGACAAAGGTAGTGTTTGAAATTGAAAATAATTTATATGAGAGTTAAAGTCACAAATGACTTGTAGAAAGGTTGCTGAGACTATCACTTATGAGAGTTTTTTTTAAATGTCCCCTACAAAGTAATACTCTCTTCATTATGAAGTATATAATATTTGAGCAAAAACTTCTTATTATAAAATATATGATATTTGTGATTTTATAGTTATCGTAACCATGTCGCTTCCAAACTTTCACTTGTATTAGTGTGTTATATCTCTCATATTAGTATTTTTATATCTTTTCTTAATGTGTGTGCTACTTATTAAAACATTATATATCATGTACGGAGGGAATAACATTGATTGATGGCTAGAAGCAAACATAACTAAAAACAAAGAGTAGATACCATCTTACCAACCAGTACATGACTAGCTGGCTCTTGCCCTGGGCTTTCCAGCTTAATTAAAGTAGGATTAAAATGTTTGGTACTGCTTATAACTCCACAAACCCATGTGCGTCCATTTAGTACGACCGTGCTCTCCCACTTAATCCCACTAATTAACCAACTCACGCGCATCACCCGGTTCTTAAATCACTACCAATACTAGAACAAACACCTTGGGTGGAGTGGAGCATGCTGTAAGAACTCTATTTTAAAATAAGAGTATGTAAATTTAGAATCTGAATCATTCTATTAATATGAAAATAAATAATATTTCTCAAATTACCCTTATGATACGCTACCTCATACTTTTCCCAAACAACTAATACCACACACCAGGCCATTTAACTACTGCAAGGGGTCAAAACAATCATACCATTATATGAACAAATGTTAATATTAGGCATCACCACACAATGGTTTATACTTTGTGTTATCTAAAAAGAGAAAAAATAAAAATAAACTAGAAGAGCACACTGATCTCCCAAAAAGGGGAAGCAGCAGAAAAATGTCAAGAAACCAAGAACGAAGAACCCCAAAAAACCGGCGCGCAGGCGGCCGGTATGACGGAGTCCGTCGGTCCGGTCCGGCCGGCGGAACCGCTAGGCGGCGAGCGCGAGCTGCTCGGCCGTGCGCGCAAGCGACTGGAGGTTGCACCGCACGATGGTGTCCACGAACACGCGCGTCTCGTCGGCCGTGTTCCCCTGCGGCACGTCCACCATGTATGACTCGACCACGACGGTGCACGGATCCGTGTCCCCCACGGGGCCCGGCGCCGCTTCGTGCACGGTGGTGACGGACCGGTAGTTTGTGAGGCGGTGCTCGCCGCCGACGACGCGGAAGCTGAGCACGCGGCGCTCGTCGTCCAGGATCTCCAGCCGCTCGCGGCTGCTGGTGGCGGGCAGCCCGGACACGACACGCACCTCCCGCACCGACCCAACAGCGCCGCCGTCGCCGTCGACGAGGCGGCAGCTCCGGATGAAGTGCTTGTACGCCTGCGGCCGGTCGAACCGCCGCACTACCGACCACACAGCGTCCACAGGCGCCGAGATCGCCTGCACCACCGCCGAGCAGCACTGCCCAGAGCCCACCGCGTGCTCGTGGTGCCGCGCCACCTCCCCCGGCACCGCCGCGTGCGCCGAGCACCCCGCCGCCGCCGCGGCCTTGCCCCCGGCCGCGATCCGGCTGTGCTGCTGGGGCGAAGCCCGTAAACCGGTGTACGGCATTATATGAACCACCCTAGTGCTCCAAGCCTCTTGGTTCTTTCTTTTATTTAAGGAAGAGATGGGCTAGAACTTAGAAACATGAGATGGGCTTGTAAGGGACTTTATATGTGGGACAAAGAAGAGGGGGGTGGGTCACAACTCACAACTTGACAGCTTATACAAAGTTACACTTGCACTGTTGTTACTGTGGTTGGGCAAGTTGAGGGTAGTAGTTTTATGATATCTTGAGGCGGTTTTGGAGTTTGTTTCCAATGGGTGGTTAGCACCCCTGCTGTCCGCAAGAAATGGCCATCTAATATGATTGTGATCACAGATACAGGAAAATTCTAAATTTCTCGCAAAAGAAGTTCGCAAAATGCTGATTTATTCATTGTGTTCATCTTGAGTGTTAGATCTCCAATCGAATAGTTATTTGTAGGATACGTAGGGAATGTGAAACAAGGAAAAGCAGTGTGCCCCTTGGGAATAACATAGGAGAAATGTGTTGTTAGGGTTGCATGCTGCTCATACTTATATGGCAACTTGTGGTGGTATATTTAACAAACAAAGAACTAGTGTATGATACTATGATGCATGCTGAAACAACATGCGGCAAAGTTTCTTGTCAAAAGGAGAGGGAGATAAAAGTTTGACGTGTTTCTAGAATGAATACTTTGGAAAATCAATCCATCCACTTGTTGGGGTCGAAAATGGAGGCAAGGTGATGAAGTCTCTTTTATCTTAAGTGGACTGAGGTGTAACGAGAAAACCTTGCAAACTACCCAAAACAAACTGAGGCAACTTATCAGCATGTTTTGTAGTTGTAGCAGTAACTTTGCAAAATAAGCACCTGTGAAGTGTCTAGCCATGGGGCCCTGTAGTATGCAGCTCCAAAAAAGATGGCGCTTATGCTCCTCAGAGAACGACAAGGAAGTGTGCCATCCAAATTGGACTAAGCATGCAAGTAACCGATACCTAAAACAAAACCATGTATGATTTGTCAGTTGCACTGGAGGTTAACCATGCATCCGATCTGTTCTCGGACTCGGATAATTTTGCTAGGAGGCCATGTTGGAAGACGACTGTGCCTTGGAATTAGCAAATTGGAAAGCAAGATTCCAAGATATTCTCTCTCTTTTTTTTTACAAACAAAAAAAATTCTCTTGCTACTGATTATTGTGGACACGTATCCCTGCCGTCCATGTAAGCACCTGTTATTCATGTCCTCTAGAGTCGTTTGATCTATCATCAGTCCATTGAGATTTAAGCGGATTAGAAATTTTGAACATCTTACAAAAAAATCTTGACGGTCTCAATCCACCCTCACCCCTAGAGCCAAGTATATTTGTCATAAAAAATGTTTTCATAATATTATAATTTTTTAATTTTTGTCAATATATTATCTTAAAAAATTATTATCAAAATTGTAGTAAAAAAGATAATTTGTTTTGGACCGAAGGGAGTAAATAAGTACGTCAAGAAATTAATTGCGACAATGGTGTGTGCATTAACAAAAACAATAATTTTAGAAGACATAAGCATATTTTACCTAAAAAATCTAGAATTACACTTATTTAGATGAAAAAAATCTTAGTTATACTTACAAAAATAGAGTGAAAGTACGCTATAAGTGAAAATTAATGGTTTATATTAAATTATGTGTTATTATTGCCGACTCAAAACTTCTACTACATGAGCCTCACAAAAAATTCAACTTGATTCTTTGGTGCATGACGTTCGGACGGGCATCATTGGAAGGACCAAAGTAGATTTCATGTTCATGGATGATGGATAAGCACAAAAATATCAGAGGTGCATGTTTGGTGTTAGCTGCCATCACGTACTCAGAAAAATAAGATAAAGACGACAGGATAAGTATGGTTTTCTAATACATGCAGGTTAATGATGTCACGTTTAATGAGACGATCTGGCCGTCATTCTTCCGACACTTGTCAACATGGGCCCAAAAAGGCTATCGCTATTGGGCTTCAATTTAGCCCAGAGTCATGACTAGTTGTCTTTACAAAAGAAGATATGAATTTTTTTTAAATAATTCAATAAAAAAATATTGCAAAATCACTCATTAGAAAACCTCTTTACAAAAATAAATACTAATTTTCAATTTGAATGGTGGTTAGACACCTTTTTAGCCCGACCGCCATCTTCAAAAGCGACTGGATTGGAAAATTAAAAATCAGCTCAGACGCTAACCAAAATGGCGGCTGCGCTAAAAATACAGAATTCAGTCTCGCCGCCATTTGAAACGGCGGCTCGGCTGACATCTTTTTTTTTAAAAAAAAATTAATTCAATTCAATTCTAATTGTGATACAATTCAATTATCCTTTCAAAACTTGATTGACGATATATTTGAACCAGTAGATTTATGATATTAAAACGATTATATTAATATAAACATATTTTCGACTGAAGTTATAGATCATAAGATACTATTTTGAATTTTATAATTTTTTTAGAATTAATATCTTAAATATATAAGTTTAATTAATGATTTATTTGAACTAATAGACATATGAAATCAAAATAATGAGATTGACAAAAATAAATCATTAATTAGAATTATATATTCAAAGATGTTGATCTCAAATTTTGTTAAATACTTCAATTTTGACAGTATAGTCATTGGCATGTTTACACGTGAGTGATTATTATTAATTCTTATTCGCTTCTCTTTGTTTTTTTTTTTTCTAGACTTTTTTAGCCAGTTTACCTTCCATCGTCTATCTCCCACCGAACCTGGTCATGCCATGTCTCCCTAATTTTTTGCTATATTCATATTACGAGCACTGTTAGAATTACTAATGCTCAAAAAGTGGTTAGCACAATAAGGATGCGTTTGCATTTGGTCCTATTTATTTTAACTTTTAGATTTTTAGATAAGTTAAAATCAGTTCACAGAACTTAAATTTTGTGTTAAAGTCTCTTTTTGAACTAAAACTCAAAATTAGCTTAAGTCTCCTCCACTGATATATTGAGTTTATAAGTGTTTTGTCCAACTTAAACTCATATTACGATTTTAATTTATAAGTCCAATAAATTATTTTTGTAAGGGATGGTAATGAGTTACAATCTAATTCAAAGTCAACTCAATCTTTTTTTAATAAAATTAAATCTCAATCCTCATCCAACCCATTGCAAATCTTATAAAACTAAATCTAATCTAACTCATTTACTATTTCAACCCAAACCCAATATTTCTCTTAACATGGGTTCAACTCTTACCTATGCACTGTTAACCCAAACTTAGTCTGCCCATTCAAAACGTATTAAATATCTAAAAGGCGAAAAGGAAAATAATATAAACAAAAATTGTTTTATAGACTCCAATTTAATATTAACCCATTATCAACTCAAAAAATTTCTGTCCCAATCCAGTCAATTCAATTCTTTTTTGAAGGCAATCTAATTTTATTTCTCAATCCATTTCAAACCATCCAAACCGAATCCATTTCAAATCCAATCTATTTAACCCATTTTAATCTAACTCATTACCACCCTTACTTTCCACTGGCTTTGTTTATTCGAGACTTCTAATTCAAAAGAGATTTATATTTATACAATCAGCCCTAAAAACAAGCTGCATGTTTGATCATAGTTTTAGTTTATAAATGATAAGTTAAAATTGAAATTCGGCTAAACACTTCCATTGGTTTAGAGAAAAAGTTGATGGAAACTTTCCATGAAGAGGAGCATGTGGGAATCTTTTAGGTGCTGCCTGATAAAATGTAATTGATGTCTCGAATGTATCTAATCTACTCACAAGATTCATGTGATATATGTTTTTTGTTCAGACAAGTCGTTCAATTAAGATCGGACAACTTACAATGCGTTCTTATAAAACTCAAGATAGAAAACTTCATGTTAAAATGGTGTTTGGCCGAGCTTCCACTTTTATCTTTTGAGTATAAGATGGAGCTACTAGACTACACACCTTGACTATAGGTTTTGACTTCTTTATAACCCAAGAGAAATATGAGTCAATTTGTATTAGAATTGAGAAGCCTATTTTTTATGGTTTCTTTGGCATTATAAGCCTAGATAGATGTTATATTTTCCTACACAATCATAACTAATATGGTTTGTCATTGCTAACAACTATCAATGTTATATTTTATTAGACTACACACCCTGACTATAGGTTTTGACTTCTTTATAACTCAAGAGAAATATGAGTCAATTTGTATTAGAATTGAGAAGCCTATTTTTTATGGTTTTTTTGGCATTATAAGCCTAGATAGATGTTATATTTTCCTACACTATCATAACTAATATGGTTTGTCATTGCTAACAACTATCAATGTTATATTTTATTACAGAGTTAGAAATATTGAATACAATTTTAAAATAAAGAGGTTGGATTGACATACTAAATAGTTCTTATCATCAGATTTTGGACTTCAAAGAATCAGAAACACTATATTCTAACTTATGTGAGATAAAACTCAACAGTGAGTTTAAACTGATCTAGGCGAAACGGTCTTAAATAACTTTTTTTTGGGTAGACATCCAGCGATTCATACCTGGACGGATGGATCTGGTCGTGTCCTCCAGAACTCGGAGACGACGTCGTTATCCAAAAGTTGGGAAGAAATCCGAGTCGAGAAGGACCAGAGCTGGTCAAATCCCCGTCAAAGGCTTCGTGCCCAAGAAAACGATGCGCCTGGGTCCACACCGACGGTTCTTCCCCAATAAGAACAGGAGACAAAAGGTTCTTTTCTCTTGGGGTACAGAACTTGTGTACCATGTAGCCAAGGGAAAGCTCTAGAGTCTAGAACGCGCCGCACCCACTTTTTGCCTTGCACACCAAGTATTGTCCCTTTTGATGTTTTGTTTTATGCACTTCTCCTTTTATTCAAGTCAAGAACAGTTGCCACAAAGCCAGCAACGTTTTCGAAGGTCTCTCATGACAGGCCCGGAGAACATAGAAAAGGAGCAGCAGTCTACAAGGTACAAAGGAGGACATTTTATTTGTTTATTTGTTAATTGTTTCTCGTTTTCTACTGCATTCCATACTAGAAGTTGCACGAGTTTGCCTTCTGATTTGTTGCTGCTTTCTGAATTGACGCATCGATGTGGTACATATAGAAGATCAAGAACAAAAGGGGAATTTTTTCCTAGCAGAAATTTAAGGATTTAGCAATGCTGCCGACCTCGTAGCGTCCTATCTGAACAGAATAGATTCAGAGAATAAACTTGGTGAAATGGACTGTTCGATACATTCAGTTCAGCATTTCGACAACTTAACCAAGCAGTCTTGGTAACCAACAGACTGCCAAACCAAATGTACAATTGGATGCATTTCATATCAGAAATTGAAGCAAGCATGGTCTTTTTGTTTTCTTGTCTTGTTATTAATTTACACATATGCAACTAATTAGTAATGATCTCTGTTCTACTCTACATTGTCGACTAATGCTCTTTCTTGCATCGATCATAAGACGAGTCCATCATTTGTTTTGAGACATTCATACATCTTATAGGTGCGTTGCTTCCATTAGGACAAAGGGAGCTGGAGCCGGGAGCAAGGACTACCCGACCACAGCTGACGTAGGGAAAGGCTGCAAGCGCGGTAAGGGAGGCCCCGAAAACAAGAACCACAACTACCGCGGCGTGCGGCAGCGCAAGTGGGGCAAGTGGGTCGCCGAGATCCGCGAGCCAAACTGCGGTAGGCGGCTCTGGTTGGGCACCTTCGACACCGCCGTCGACGCCGCCATTGCCTACGACAAGGCCGCCAAGGCCATCCACGGCCCCCGTGCGCGCCTGAACCTTCCTGGTTCCGTCCCTTCCGTGCCAGAGAAATGTGAGCCTGTGTCTTCTCATGCTTCTGTTCTTGAGGAGCATGAAGTGAAGCCAATGCCAGTGACTGATCGGGGTGGCAAGCAGATTGCTCAGAAGTGTGATGGTTATTATGCTTCTTCATCTGACGAGATGTTTGATCTGGATGACATTGTCGTGTACGTTGATGTCGATGCTGTCGCGGCGATGGCACCGTTGTATCCTGACATCAAGAGTGAGGATTGCCAGTTTGAAGGGGTCGACATGGACGCCGTCGATTCGCAGTTGTGGTCACTGGATGATTGAAATGCTAGAGATGGGGTTTTGTGCGACACTGGTTTTGTTGTTCTGATGGTTCGTCTTTCTTGCAGGATTTTTTGCTGCTATTGTTGCAGTGAATGACATAGGAGCTTTGTATGCATTTTCTTTTGTAATGTAGAACTTTATATGATCATGTCATGTAAATTTGTAGCCTTTTTATGTTATCTGATTATCATGCAGCTAGTACCAGATCTTGCTCTTGTGACGAGAAGTCAAAATTCAATATGTGCATCCATATCACGTCATTAACATGACATGAAGTACTCCTGTTGAGTTCTCTTTGTATCTTGATTTAGTCGCGATTGGAAGAGCGGTATGTTTACCAAAATTGTGTTTAATATATCATTTTTAATTATGATTATTTAATAATTATTGAAATAATAATAATATCTTATTAGATTTGACAAATATCATCGAGAACTATAACGTTCTATAGAGCTGTAGAATTGCACAAAATCACACTGCATTACCAAACGTAACTTTTATACTCTGAATTATGCAATATTTGGGTAATTCCATTATAACAACTTGTTCCGTCATTACCAGGGTAACAATGTTGATTTATGGTATTAATCTAGTAATAACATTTTATCAGAAATAATATTATATACAGAGTAGCATAATAAAATAATATATCGGACAAAAGATTTTATTCACAAAATCCCATTAGAACTTAACAAATTACACGGTCTATGGATTCTACCATCCATAATACACAATACTACTGAAATTGAATTGAACTTTTTATTTATTTATTTTGTATCGCGTGGCGCTTGCCATCATTTGATTACTCGTCTCATCCTCCGCTCTAGTCAAAGTCATCGGTTGGTGCTTTGGGATATGCCTCTTTCTCTAAGTTGTAGGTACCACCATCATCTGAGAGAGAGAGAGACTATTCTACACTCACATCTAGAATAGTTATTTTATATCCATCTTCTGTATCGTTATATCGTACATCGAGATTAGAATTTTATTGACTGTAGTAATTAACATAGACGATAGTAAACTAATCGAACCGCTCCATTATCCTAAAAAATAGGAACCCACATCACGGTTTGTTACAACCGCACACTATCCTAAAAAATAAGAACCACCTAAAAAATAGAAACCGAAATCATATTAGTTTATTGTTATATTAGTGTCACTTTACTGTCCACGATCTACACCGGTCGATATATAAACGAAATATTTTCAGTCCCGTGGATTTACTGGTCGTATATATAGATTTACTGTCTTATTAGATACCATATTTTTTTATTTACATGCCGTAATGATAAATTTACTGGTCGTATACTATAAATTTATTGGCTGAATTAATATCACTTTACTATCTATGATATGCACTAGTCGATATATAATCAAAATATCTTCGATCAGTCCCGTGGATTTATTGATCGTAATGATGCATTTACTATCATATCAGTTTCACTTTACTGTCTTATTAGATACCACGTCTTTTTGTTTACATGTCATAATGATAAATTTACTAGTCGTATACTATAAATTTATTGCTTGTATTAATATCACTTTACTGTCTACGATATGCTCTAGTAGATATATAATCGAAATATCTTCGATCAGTCCCGTGGATTTATTGATCGTAATGATACATTTACTATCATATCAGTTTCACTTTACTGTCTTATTAGATACCACGTCTTTCTGTTTACATACCATAATGATAAATTTACTGGTCATATACTATAGATTTATTGATCGTATTAATATCACTTTACTGTCTGTGATCTGTACTAGTTGATATATAAACGAAATATCTTCAGTCCCGTGAATTTATTGGTCGTAATAATACATTTACTATCATATTAATGTCGCATTAGTGTCTTGTTAGATATCACGTCTTTCTGTTTACATACGTCATGATAAATTTAGTGGTCATATACTATAAATTTATTGGTTATATTGATACCACTTTACTGACTACGATCTGCACTAATCAATATATAAACAAAATATCTTTAGTCCCGTGGATTTACTGGGCGTAATGATATATTTAATACCATATTAATTTCACTTTACTGTCTTATTAGATACAACGTCTTTTTGTTTACATACTGTAATGATAAATTTACTGATTGTATATTATAGATTTACTGGTAGTATTAATATCACCTTACTGCTATAATAATAGCAATTTATTGATCGATCACTAAATTTATAGATTGTACAATATTTTGAATACATATTGTTCGAAGTATATTTATATTTAGACCATATATGCTCGTGGTCGTGATCAAATTGTAATTCATAACACTATCATTATGATGCACATAATAAATAATGTTCACTGTACCAAACATACATAAGTTAATGTTCTCACCAGTCAATTTATAGTTCTAACAATATAAATTTACTGTCATAACAATAACAATTTATTGACTGCTCAATAAATCTATAAACTGATCAATGTTTTGAATATAGTAAATTTATTGTCCGACCAGCTACAAATTTCTGACGAACAAGTGTAACTTTACTGAAAAAATTCTAATTCTTACCTATTTCAAGATGACAATCCGGACCGCAACAAATTTACTGTCATAATACAAAAAGTTTACTGCCTAAAATGTACTATCTCTTCTTGTACTAGAACGGTTATCTGAAGAACATCAGTTTACTGCCGATTTACTAGTAATGTAGATAAAATTTATTCTCCGACCAACTACAATTTACTGACAAACAAGTGTAACAAATAGGTAAAAATCTAATTCTTACCTATTTCAAGATGGCAATTTGGATCTGGCAACCAAGCGCGGCTAATACGTCTGAGCGGTCACGGTCGAGACGAGGTCTTGCGGGTGCGTAGGGCGGCAACATGGTCGCGCTGGACGACGGACAGGAAGCTATCAGCTGTGGTCGAGACGTGGTGTTGCAGTTGCGCGTAGTGGAGAAGATAAAGAGATGGTTGGCGTAGATATCAATCATTAAGAAACTAATAATAAAATATTTCAAAAACTTACTACTGTTATGAATTAAAACAACGTTAAATTCCATTAAACATAAGATAGCCGCTATTTTTATCCAACATTTGTAATTTGTTCCAGTAAGTTAGATCAGACGGTTCTTAAACTGGGTATAGAATAACTATTCTAGGGGTGAGTATAGAATAGTGTAAAAATATATATATAAATTACAACCGTTGGATAGAGATAGCGGTTACAACCGTCCGATCTAACTTACTAGAATAAATTACAACCGTTGGATAGAGATAGCGGTTATCCTCTGTTTAAAAGAATTTAACGTCGTTTTATTCCATAACGACAGTAAATATTTGAAATATTTTATTGTTACTGATCGATATCTGCACCAACCTCCTCTTCATCTTCTTCACTGCGCTCCTACGTCTTGTTCACATCCAATAAATTTATATTATATGACCAGTAAATTTACTGACAAAAATATATAGTATATGTCTATAGTATATGACCAGTAAATTTATACTACACGACCAGTAATTTTGCTGACAAAAATTTATAGTATAATCTATAATATGTGACCAGTAAATTTACTGGTTATATACTGTACATTTACTGGTCCGTCTAGTAAACCTGTGGTATATGATCAATAAATTTATATTACGCGATCAGTAAATTTACTGACAAAAATCTATAGTATGTGACCAGTAAATTTACTGGTCATATACTATATATTTACTGGTCCGTCTAGTAAATCTGTGGTATATGATCAATAAATTTATATTACGCGATCAGTAAATTTACTGACAAAAATCTATAGTATGTGACCAGTAAATTTATTGGTCATATACTATATATTTACTGGTCTGTCTAGTAAATCTATAGTATATGACCAATAAATTTATATTACGCAACCAGTAAATTTACTGACTAATATGATTTCGGTTGCTATGTTTTAGTCAGTTCCTATTTTTTAGGGATAGTGTGCAGTTATAACAAATCGTGTGGGTTCCTATTTTTTAGGGATAATGGAGCCGCTTATGGTAGTTACTACCGTCAATAAAATTCTAATATTGATGTATGATCCAACGATACAAAACGTGGGCATAGAATAACTATTCTAAAGGTGGGTGTAGAATAGTGTCTCCCTATATATATATAAAGGCAAGGGTCAGTACATTTATACTCAGCAAGTATTTCAACATAAATGCAAATGCATAATTATTTTTTCATGATTTATTAAAATTTCTTAAATGAATTTTATAAAAAAAAGGGTGTAAGAAAATTTATAATTTTTTTACTTTATTAAACAAATATACTGATCACCTACAGTGCGGGCGTAACTTCCTGTATCGGAAGCTAGAGTGAATGTTCACGTATTTTTACTCTATAGAGGTATATTACATTACCCACAAAAACTCTCAATTAGATCTACTGTCTTGATGCTCTAAACACGAGATCTTGACTAAGTGAACAAAGTTTTTCCTAGATTCGTACACTCAGTATCTCCACCTGACATCTTCAATGCCGTTGTAGTCGGACGCATCTGCTAAGATGCGGTTGAGCATATAACTCCTGGGTACCTTCGGGTGACCCATACAACCATTTGATTGTTTTGAGTGATCAATGACACTCCTTAAGTTATTCGGAGCGACCTATGGTGCTAAATACATATAGAGACTTAAATATTAAATAAGATACTCAATTAGACCTGTCCCATGCCAGGTTTGTGGCCGATACGTTTGCACGACACATACGAGAAAGTGATGGTTGGTTATGACCTTAAAATATTAAATCGTATGTACAGGAGTTTAAAATTGGCCTCAAAACTCTCCCCAAGCTCTCTCTACTCACCATATAATTATTCGCTGGCTGCTCCATCAACCGGTTACTTAGAACATAATTATTCACATTTTTCATGTATTTAAATCCATTTATTTATTTCTGAAAATAATTATTTGCCATGCTGATACATATATTAAATTAAATTTGATAGATTAAAATTAGTTGGTACAAAATAATTTCAAACATACAACATGGTTAAGGAGACATATCTCCTTGTGCGAAGTCGGTTCCTAAATCAGATGTCGCGATTGACGCTCCTGTTCGTTCCATCTTGATCCCTAAAAATATACACAACTAATCTTAGGGTTGTCGTCTTTTCAAAGTCGTGCTTAATGTCACATTTAGAAAATTCTATAGCTCAAAAATTAACGTCAAGATTAAGAACTACTATTTGTCGAACTAATCCTAAATTTCTAAAATTGTCGACCTTCAAAATTTACCCCTTAAAAATATTTCTATCATTTTCTATAAATTTTCCTACAATCTAAATTGCCCTGAATAAAATAACTTTCTATTTATTTTAACGTTGTGAACTCTTTATTTTCGTCAAACCCTTCTCCTATTATTTTTTTGACAAATCCCTACATTTTTTCTTGTTTTTTCACTTTTTTTTCTCTTTTATCTCTCTTCTTTTTTCTTTTCTTCTCATTCTCTCTCTTTTCTTTTTCTTCTCTCTTTTTTTCCTTTCTTTTTCTTTTCTTTCCTTCTCTTTTTCCTCCCTCATTTCTTTTCCTCTGTTCTCTCCTCACTTTGAGCCCGATACCGAGCCCTAGAGCCGCCGCCGCCGCCGCCAATGTCCCCCTCTTCGGCACCTTTTCTGGTTGCTGGTGGCCGCCGGTGGCTCACGCTCGTGGCCCTCGTCCTAATCCCCCACAAACTTCCACCCAATTTGTCCCAATTAGCCCTAAATCGCAAGGCCTAGTTCCTAATGTACCTCAAATCAGTTGCACGGGTGCGTGTGCGGGGTCACCAGAGTTTGTTGGAGTGCTGGTGCGGAGCGAGGATGGCCACCAACGTCAAGCTCACCGTTGGCAAGGCCCAGGTACGTCTCCTCGAGCCCTCTTCCTCCTTCTCTGTGTGTGTGCGTGTATGTGTGATTGTGAGTGTGTGTGTGTTTGCTTCATCTTCGGCCGCAATCTTAGATTTAGATTGCTCCGACCAACTGCTCTCGCCGTCTCATCGCGTCCATAGCGTGAGCATGTCAGACCTTGCTGTGGCTAATGCATGCGTGGCCGACACAACCGTCGCCGATGGATCCGACTTGCACTTTTAGTCCCGAGGCTAATTTAGTCGTAGATTAGGTTGCGGGAGCGATGCGAGGTGAACTGGCGTCGAGTTGGTGTAGTTTGTGGCTTGATCCCGTGGTTAATAGAGTGTTTCAGGTGGTGCTTGGACTGTGCTCTAGGAATTCAATAAACTTTAGGGTTCCTACTGCAAAATTTGCAAATTTTGAGTTCTTAGAGTCCTGATTGCGAAATGTGTCTCGAATTATGGTTAGTTCTTTTGAAAATTTGCTTGTTTGGAGTTGATTGAGCTGGGTTGTTTCATCCTCTCCCCCTTAAAAATAGATTTCGTCCCCAAAATCTACGGTTTTACTGAAACAAATGGGGGTACTGTTTGTGCAGATCATCTTCTTTCTCCCACTTTACTTCTCTTGCTAAGTGCTTGCTCCACTGCACTCTACAAAATCTTATTGTTCGTCTTCGTAATTTTCTCTCTTCGGTGTCCGGTATTTGCACTGGTTGCTCCACGTCATGTATTCTGGATAGTTTTGATGGCAGTTCTATCTTATAAGCTGATGAGCCTTTTCGCTCTAGTATTTTGAAAAGTTTGATGTATCTAGAGCTCAACTTACCTTTTATTCTGAATCTTCTCTCGTAGGCGACACTCCCAAATACACAAAATCACCTGGTTTGAAGGATAATTCTCTACGATGCTTGTCTGCGTAACTATTTTGCCTACTTTGAGCTACTTTAAGTCGTTCACGGATGATCTAAATTTTCTTATCAGTTTTTCGGACCAAGTCTAGTCCTAGAAGTTGCCTTTCTCCCGGCTCTTCCCAACATATGGGTGATCTGCATTTTCTTCCATGCAATGCCTCGAAAGGGGCTATTTGTATGCTAACTTGATAACTGTTATTATAGACAAACTTTGCTAAGGACAAATATTTATCCCAAGAATCTCCAAAGTCTAGTACACATGCTCTCAGCATATCTTCTAAAATCTAGTTTACTCGCTCTATTTGCCCGTCTGTTTCAGGATGATAGGCGGTGTTAAATTTTAATTTTGTTTCAAGGGCTTTTTGCAATCCTCCCAAAATTTAGAGGCCCTCTATCTGATACTTTGCTCTTAGGAATGCCATGGAGTGCTACTATCCCGTCAAGATACAATTCCGCTAATTTGTCGAACGTGCTGACTTGGTTAGTTAGTCCACTACGACCCATATGACATCCTTTTTGTGGTGGTCCTGTGATGAAATCCATGTCAATTTGCTCCCATTTTCATTATGGAATGTCTAATGGTTTTAGCAATCCTGTCGGCCTTTTATTTTTTGGCAGATGTCACATCTAGCTACATATTGTGCTACATCTCTTTTTCATGTTTGCCTATCAGAAAACACCTTTCATCAGAAAACACCTTTCAGATGACACAAACATCTAGCCACAAAGCTCACGGGAAGTCTTCACTCTGTGCAATGTGAGAGTTGAATACTCTAGAGCATGCTTGGACCATATGACAATTAGTTTTTCTGCCAAAACTTATAAATGAAAATTCTAAGTCATCTATATATAGCTCCCAAAAAAAAGAAAAAGAAAAGCTGCTGGAATCTCATTGAATGAAGCAGGCGCAATCCACCGGAGGGCTAGTTCAGGACCATCAGACATCTGATGCATTTCAACTGTCGGATCCAACATAAAAAAACTAGCCATTATAGGGGCCGAACATTCTGTCCCATTCCACCGAATATCCTGTGAATAGTATATCAAATGTCCACGTACTATGGTACCATCGGGCATCCTGTGCTTGGACAGACTACGCAATTTCCAAAAATACAGCATAACTTTTAATGCAGAAAATGGATTTAGGTACTCTTGACCCATTGAAGCACTACAACTTTTTAAATATGAACAAAACCTAATCTGGTCTAGATTACCACCAAAAACACAAAACATTCAGTTCAGCCACTTCGAAACTCAATCCAAACTAGATTTTTCAAATTTAACTAATGATGAATTCACTAACCATTCGAATCAATTCAAAAGAATTTTTATGTTCTAATGAGTGAATGATGCATTCATTTGATCTTTTTATATGAGATATCATTAAGTTACTAACTCCAAATCCTTCTTTATAATATGACCAAAACTAGGAAACAAAATCTTAACAATCTGACCATCTCCAAACAACAAGACCGGTAAAATCCTATAAAATAGATTCTTAATCTTCAAATTTAGCTCATCTATGCTTGAGGAAGTTCGACCGTGCATTCTCTCTTGAGTTGAACTTCTTCACTGTCATTTCACATTTTGAATGAGACTAAGAGATAAAGACTTGACAACAACATTAGTCTCACAATTTAGTTTGTTATAAATCATCAAAATAAACAACATTACGAAGGGCGACTCAGCAACATCTGCAAGGAACAATGCTAATAGGTAAGAGTACATTAGACATCAAAATGATATGAACACTGAAATGGATTTGAAGTCAATAACATCATGTATGAAGTTTAGTGTGATGGTCTTGTAACACCCCGGCCTCCCAAGTGCGGCAAGGTGTTACCGTTCCGCATCACAATGTAAACTACTTGCCTTCTGTGACAAGATTTTGACAAGAATAAACTATCAATTAGATTGTATAAAACGACACTAAGCAATTTATAATTTATCCGAATGGTTCACAACTTCCACATAAGTGTTAATAATCTTCACCACAACTATGAGTTTCACTTCACCATACAAATAAATGGAAGCGGCACATGCAAAGTTCAAGTATGCACAGTCCATGTCAAGCTTCATTGGTGTGGAAGTATCTCCATCCACACAAAACATCACACCTAACATGAGCCCTCAAAAGACAAGTATCATGTCAAGTGTATGTGAAAGTGTGTGACAGGTGCTAACAAAATTAGATCATGGTTAAAATGTGTGGAACATCATATAGAAGCTCTTTCCCATGCATGCTCATGCCTCCTTGATCCTAACCTAAAATCACAACACGAAAAACCTGTATGCTAGGAGTCTTAGCAAGTGAGACAAGCTAATGCTAGACATGACATAGATGTAGGTTTAAGAATTAAAGACATGGATAAATTAATCATTTATAGGACAAGCTGAGACAACATTTGTAAAGACACATCTAACCAATAACACAATAAAGTAACAAGCAGTCTATTGCTACTACAAAGACATGAGAATTGCATAACAATTGGATTACCAACCACCATTGTAAGGTTAACATTTATCCTCACCACTATTTATACACAAGTTGCATCAACAAGAGGGTAAAGAAAGAGAGCACCACCACAATGATACAATATGATGCAATATGATGCATGTGTGTACTTGGGAGTCACCCCTCTGAGTGACTTTCTTACCCTCAATGGCACTTCCATCCTTCAAGTAACTTTCTCACCATCCACAGTCAAACATCTCCAACTTATACAAGAAAAAACTCCACAATTTAGATGATCATGATACACCACATGGAGCATATAGTACAAAAGATAATTTCAACATTCTTCAATCACTGGACATAGATAAGTTTATCATTAATAAGACTGTCAACTTTAATATCAACTTTCAAGACATAAATCCACTAATTTCCAGCATGGTTATAATAGTGATGATTATCACATTGGATCTTTAGCATGTATAGCATATTAGGAATCTACCAATGTTCATCAACTAGAGGCAAATCATGTAATTATGTGCTCTGTATTACACCGTATAACCTTCCATCATAAGTGATCATGACAAGAGATAACCCTCTAAACCACATGCAGAGACACAAGTATACCAAATTCCAAGATAAAGTAATCACAAGAAAATATGATGCAACAATTACTATCATGTTATATTCTCTTGTCAAAGGCGGCGTGTCACTTGCCTCGATGCCTAACGGGGGTAGGAACCTGGATGGGGTGGCTGAGCTTCAAAAGACGACAGTCCTATTTAGCAATAATTATACCCTCAAAATATCCAAAAGTTTCAATAAACAATAATAGGACCCTTAGGTCCCGCACCTATGCAATCTCCCATGCTTACCGGAAAGGCCATGTGCTGTCCCTAACTTCGGAATGGCATAAATCAAGTTCTGGGAAGCGGAATTAAGAAATCAAATAATCTACGAACATCTATGCATCTCAATGTAACTTTTACTAGTTCAGGTAGAAGGTCAAAACCCATCGTAAACCCATTGGATTTGACCCAGAAAGTTTCAAACTTGCTACTCATATACAGCTGAAACTTCCGGAAGACAACTTTTAGCATACAAAGCCAAATCATGCAAACGAATACATTTTGAGTATCTATTCATTCAACATAATCTACAACTTTGTAGTTCAAAAATTTGGCCAATTCTGTCTACTTCATATCCATACTGTTGAAACTTCAAAATGACATAACTTCCACTAGGAGTGACCAAACATGCAATTGAAGATACTATGGACATATATAAAGCATAAACTAACTATATCAAGTTTAAAGTTTTTCTAAAATATGCATGAATTTTTCCCAAATTTGAGATCAAGGTTTCACCTCGCTAATACATACTATTTTCCAACACAATAGTGCTACAACGAGCATAATATTTGCAAAACACCTCAGATTAGAGCATATTATATACTGTTAGAAAGCTATCGCAATTTTCCCACAACTTTTGTTGACAGCCCAGATATGGATTCTAATAAGGTCCCCAAAATATCGATTCTTTCTACCAGCAACACACTGTTCTACTGAAACAGGGCAAGCCTCAACTTTTCCACCAAATCCTACCATATTCTACTCAAATCAAGCATACATGTCTCAAAATCCATCAAGAATTTCAGTTTGGGAGGGAGGGATCGAAGTTTTACTGGTGGATCGAAGAGATTGGGTCAAAAACACCTAGAAAAAGGGTAGCAACAACATCTCCTCCTCCTCTTTTCCCTCTCTCTTTCTCTGTTTTTTTGGGTTTTATGGCCGGCAGCTGGCGGCTGGCGGCGGTGGTGCCTGCTGGTGGTGGCTGGCAGTGGGAGGCCAGCCGACGGTGAGGAGGTGGGAGCAATGAGGGGCTTGGCTTAGTGGTGGGAGCAAGAAGGAGGTTAGGTTTGGCTTGGTGGTGAGAGTAAATGAGCTAGGGTTTGGTTTGGTGGGTTGTTCCTATTTTTTTTTTTTTTTTTTTGGGGGGGGGGGGGGGGGGTGGGGGTGGGGTGAACAGCCTGGTGTTGATTGAAGTTTACTTACTGGGGTTTTACATTTCTCTTGAGCAAAATGTATTTGTAATCTTTTAAGCAAACACAACATCATGATATAGAAATGTAGAAGAGGAATTTTATCACCTCACCCACCTCTCAGAGAACTTCACATTGAATGAAAATACTATAGTCGACCGAAGGCTTCTGAGCACAAGTAGGCTTTTCAACTCCAAGGAAGTGTACTGTATACATTTTGAGTACTTTGGAAGGGACCTGTTTGCAGATAGAGTTTGGCAAAATTATGTCAATTCCAAATACCGATTCTTTTGTTGGGTGGTAGAGAAAAACAAACTTCAAACAAGAATGTTTTTAACCCGCAAGACTACATCCCTTCGGACGCCTTCTCTTTTTTGGACAACCAGAGACCCAAATTCACCTGCTAGTCACCTACCCTTCGCTCTAGGGTATATGGAATTGGTGGGGCTTGAGTGCTGGCCACTTGAGCCTAGTACAAGAGGTGATAAAGATATCGAGCTTGAACGAAACAGTAATGGTTGGTCTCCACACAAAAATTCTAAATGCGGACTTGATTGTCGTTCTCTAACAGACATGGAAGAGGAGAATGAAAAGATCTTTAGGAATCAGAACATAATTCCCATCCAAGTGTTTCATCACTATGCAGAGGAATTAGAACTCTAGCAGTCGAGTGCAACACACCTTGAGCATCGAAATATGTTGAAAACCTAGTGCTTAATATTCAAAGAAGTGTAGTTCAAGCGCGAAAAACCTTTATGTAACTAACTGTCACTTCCTATTCATACTTTCATATTTTGTATTTTGAGCATATTTTGACCAACGAGAAAATATAGGTTGGAAAAATTTCCTTCCGTAGTTCTCTCAAGAAATAAAATTGTATGAGTTATTTTTAAAAAAGAGTAATTGTAGCGAATAATCGCAATATCGGCTATTTCTAACCACATAAATCCAACCAAAGAACCCAAACACTGGTCAACCAGACATCTCCAGCCTGGTAAATCACCTCAATTTTTTGCTTGAGGTTAATGAGTTTTGAGCTTTCTTTTGACATGTCATTGTTTTCTCCACTTTTCTCCTCTTGTTCCCTCTCGCCTGTCCAACGCAAACCACCATGGAAGCCGCCTGACGAGGCATGCGTAGAGCAAGAACCACAGTTGCGACGACATCGACATTGTCGACACCGACGGCAACGCAGCGGCAATGGACAAGATCGACTGCTACGTGGTGCCGCAGATCACGGGCACCGGCCGGAACATCTACCAGGGTGGCAACCCGATCGCGTCGTCGCTGCCGCTGCTCGCTGTGCAGCTCATCCTCATCGTTGCCGTCACCCGCGTCCTCTACTTTCTCCTCAAGCCCCTCAATCAGCCCCGCGTCGTGTCCGATATCATGGCACGTCACAACTCACACGTGCACATATATATCCATCGGCATTTTGACATGCATACGTCTCATTCGTTTGTAACATTTGATGTTTCAGGGCGGCATTATACTAGGCCCGTCCGTGCTGTCACGTAACAAGGCGTTTAAGGAGACGCTCTTCCCGGCGAGAGGCGAACCGGTGCTGAACACCGTCGCGACCTTCGGGCTCATGTACGTCATCTTCCTCATCGGCGTGCGGATGGACCCAGCCCTCGTCATCCGCTCCGGCAAGAAGGCGGTGATCATCGGCTTCTCGGGCTTTCTCGTCCCGCTGGCCATGACCGCGGCCGGGTCCTCCGGCGCCGCCATGGACACGGAGCGCGACATTTGTACGCGGTCCACGTTCCTCTTCGCGCTCGCCACCTCCCTCTCCGTGACGTCCTTCGCCGTGCTGTCACCGATCCTCTCGGAGCTCAACCTCCTCAACTCGGACCTCGGCCGCATCGCCATGTCGGCGTCAATGACCACCGACGGCATCGCGTGGCTCATCATGGTGGGTTACATCCTAGCCGAGGCGTTCCTCGTGTCGCCCGTGACGTCCCTCTGGGCCTTCCTCTCGGTGGCCGCGCTCGCCGTGTTCATCCTCCTCGTCGTGCGCCCGGTGGCCCTATGGGTCATCGAGCGCACGCCGCCGGGCAAGCCGGTGGACGAGGGCTACGTCTTCATCTTCCTCATCATCGTGCTTCTCGTCGGTTTCTACAGTGACATCATCGGCACCAACTCCTTCCACGGCGCGCTGATGCTGGGGCTGGTCATCCCGGACGGGCCGCCGCTGGGCACGGCCTTGAGCGACAAGATCGAGGCCATGGTGTCCGGGCTGATCCTGCCGCTGTACTACACGATGACTGGGCTGAGCACCGACGTGTCGTGCATGCACTGGGGCAGACTTCAGCTCGTCGTGTTCCTCGCGTGGTTCGGGAAGCTGGTGGGCGTCATGCTGCCGTCGCTCTACTACCTTGACATCCCTTTCAGGGACGCCGTGTCCCTCAGCTTATTCATGAACTCCAAGGGCATTGTGGAGGTCATTACCTTCACCTTCTTCCTGACCAATAAGGTAATGTCCTGTTCTTCTTGCAAACCGAAGCTGACGTTGTTTGCATTCTGCTCAATGATCTGAAACTGTTGTTTTCAAACTGAAGCTTATCGGCAAGAACACGTTCAGTATCCTGATATGCTCGTCGGTGGCGATAACGGCGACTTCGGTGCCGCTGGCGAGCTGGCTGTACGACCCGGCCCGGCGCTACGCGGTGTACAAGCGGCGCACGGTGCAGCACCTCAAGCCGGACGCGGACCTGCGCATCCTGGCCTGCGTCCACGACGAGTCCCACGTCCCAGGCACCCTCGCGCTCATCGAGGCGTCCCACGCCACGCCGCATGCGCCCATCGGGCTGTATCTCCTCCAGCTTGTCGAGATCGCCGGCCGTTCCGCGTCGGTATTCATCTGCCATAATCTCCCCCGTGACCGCGGCCTCGCTGGCGCGGCCAACACACCGTCCGGCGTCGCCGAGTCCGATCGTGTCATCAATGCCTTCTACCAGCACGAACTCCGGCACCCGGTGGGCGCCGTCTCCGTCCACCCCTTCACCACCATCTCCCCGTACTCCTCCATGCACGACGAGGTGTGCCGCCTCGCTGTCGACAAGCGCACGTCGCTCATCCTCCTCCACTTCCACAAGCGCCACATGCTCGCCGGCGGGGCGCGGGCAGCCGCGGGGCTCCGCATCGTGAACCATAAAGTGATGGAAGTGGCGCCGTGCTCCGTGGCTGTGTTCGTCGACCGCAATGCCGGTCAGGCCGGCGCCTGCACACTCATCCCTGCGCCGGCGAAGGCCCCAGCGACGGCGTCTGCCAGCGACCCCGGCTTCCGTGCAAATATTGCAGCGCTCTTCTTCGGCGGCGGCGACGACCGTGAAGCTTTGGCCTACGCGGGACGCATGGCACGCCACCCCGGTGTAACCACTGCCGTCATACGATTCTTGCCGGCCCGAGGCATCAAGGACGACCTAGCCGACCGGAGGACAGACGCCCGCGCCATCGAAGAAATGAAGGCGCTCGCGTCAAAGAGCAAGAAGTTTAGAGTCCAGGAGGAGCTCGTCGGCGACATGGGGAGGATAGTACAGGTGCTGAGGGGCCTCGACCAGTCCGGCTACGACCTCGTCGTCGTCGGCAAGCGGCACAAGTGGCACCCCGTCATGACGGCCAACGGGCTGTCGAACTGGAGCGAGTGCCCCGAGCTCGGCATCATCGGCGAACTGCTCGCGTCGCCCGACTTCGGCACGCCGTACTCGGTGCTCATCGTGAAGCAGCAGGACCAGGGCGGACTGAACGCTGCGGTGCCGGGTGCTATGTCTGGGGCACGGTAGCCAAGGCCGTGCGGCGATGCCGCGGACCATGTCGCGCACCGAAACCAGCATGGTCGGGCCTTCGCAACTCTAATGTGACCTTGACCTTGTTGTGTAAGATTGGCCTAGCTCTCTTGTTTCTAGGACCTGATTTAAATAGATCATTTGCTTCTCTCCTTTTGCAATTCATGTGTTTATGTCTAGTTGTGAGGAGCACCCAAAATTCCCCGACCTCCTCCCGCCAGCCGCCGAAGGGCCTCGCCGTTGCACTCGGTAGTAGCCGGCATGAACGGCCTCACCAGGTGCAGGTGCGTGGTGGTGATCTACTCGTGGTGCTGGGGTACGGCTGAGGAGGAAAGAGAGAAGAAAAAAACGGAATTACTGTATAAATGTGCATGATGTCTGATGAAAAATCAACATTTTGGATTGGCCGCTATCAAAAAATAGGGGGCCAGATTGGACAGTCCAGTTTCCTGCAGTTGATCCATTGCAGCAGCAGTTGCGATTTTAGTACTATTTTGTTTTCAAATATCTATCTTTTTTTCAAATTACAGTTAACAAGATAATTATAATTTTACTGAAGTGTACCAAAAATATTCTTAATAAATACATACATACACAAATTCTTTTACTACAATTAATGAGTATTAACTCAACTTACACATACTAATAATAGCCAACTATTCAATTTAATAGAGATAGTATGGGAAAATTTTATCTAAAATTAATAAAATAATAAATATTTGAAAAACAATTTTGATAAAATTGATATATATTTAAGAATGGGTAGTAGATCCGATATGAATAAATGAATGGGGAAGGTGGGGAGGAGAAATGGAAGATTATTGACCAGTGTGAGGTCACTCTATTTTTTATTTCTAAAAAAAAAAGAAAAAATTAAAAAGGCAAGCCAGAATGAGTTGAATCCAGCCTTCGTGCCTTCCTAGGTGAAGGCCCGCGTTTGCTGCTGTAAGTATATGTATGTTGTGAATAAAATATTATGTAGAGTGAATATGGTCATAGGACAATCTTAATTTTTTTTTATATATAGATGTACTCTTTAAAGAATAAAGAAAAATTTGTTAGTAAAAAGTTTCACTGTTGTTCACTTATTCTCTATATCTTTCTCTGTATGTGATTGCTGTGATTTATTGTACACAGTTGACATTACAATAATAAATTATCATATATTATCAACATGAGCTCACTCCAACTTGATATGCTATTGCACTCTTTTACTTTATTGCAAATCAATTAATTTTTTTAGATTTGGAAAATTTTTTTCCTCGACCAAGTTGTGCCAGATTGTTGTTGGCCGCCATTCACTTCTGCTTGCGCGGCTTGTAGCCGTCGTGCGTTTGCTGCCTTCCTTCGTCACCGGCCTGAAGCGGTCGCTCGTCAGCTGCCAACCACCGCTCGTCGCACTACCTGAAGTGGTGCCATTAATGTTCGCACATTGCCCAAAACAAACACTGCTACACTGCCGTGACCTACAACCATCACCACACTATCCATCGACGGTCACCATGTTGTGTACACCCAAAGTGGCACTGCGCTTCACCGTCGTTGTCCTGTAGTTGTCGTAAGAGCTCGTCGTCGACCGAATCTAGGCGGTGCTGGCCAAATCTGCGTGTTGTCCAAAATCCCACCACCTCTGTGCGTCGTCGCCGTGGGCCGCAACCACTACCACATCGGTCTCAGTATCGCGTGCATACCCGATCATTTTTAATGAGACAACATATGTAGTATAACAATTCATGTGTGTTATGTATTTTTTTCTCTTATTATTTTTACTCATTAGGTGTTTTGATGGAGTTTTTAATGAAATAAACACATATCGTAGTTATTGAATAAATCTCTAAGAAAGCTTTAAATACATTTCTCTATATATACATGTATTCTATAAAGAAACAAGGAGTAAAGAATTATCTCCTCATGGTGTCTCTCTCTATGTGTTGGATTGATTATGCAAATCCACAACACGATGACAACAATTCTCAACAATTTCAAAATAATTTAAACAAAATAAAATCCCAACAAACCTCACTTCTTTCCCATTTCCCTCCCCTCTCCCGTGACTACCCATCCACCTACCAAGCCCCACGACAGTGCAGTGGTGACACGAGGCGGCCCCCGCCGTGAGGCAATGATGTGGCAGAGGCTACGAGGCACAGTGGCGTCGGATCTGGCGGTGGTGGCACCGGATTTGGAGGCGGTGATGCAGAGCTTGCATATGAAACTGAAGAGTGAAGTCCTCTTGGTACTTATGAACCAGAGACTCATATGGGCTTCTAGCAATTTTTCTTCTCGTTTTATACTCGTGCTCCTGTGAGCTCGTTCCCATATAGATTTGGTTGCAGTGGTCAAGTTGCTTGGTCTTTTTTTGCAAGCTTAGCTGTACGCTTGTATCCCTGCAGATGCTCAAAGACATATATGTTGCACTTGCATCCATTGCTTATCTTTTAGTGTTCAAGATTTGGGTTACAATCCACTATGTTGTATCTCTTGTTGTAATTGATGTCAAGATATCAATGAAATTTGCTCCTTTCAGGAGCTTTCTCAAAAAAAAAAAACAAAAAAAACAACACAACATTGTTAAAAGTAGAATTTAATGCTATTTCATGATACGGTTGCAAGTATTGAACACTCTGAAAAGACAAACTTCAACCAACAGACAGACAGGCATAATCAATCCACAAGAAGCACATTCAATGATGATTATATTCCTACTTCACAGGCAACCTCAGTCAAGGTTGAAAGTTTGTAAATTTGTATTATTGTTCACAATGAAGCCTCAATAGGTGCAATAGGTGATGAAGTTCCTTCTTACAGCCTCACTTAACAAGAATAGCTAATGTCATCATATATATATATAAAAAAACAGTTTCATCAATTCTTCTGCATATCTCTGTTAAAAGTGTTCAATTTTCGGCCAGAGCTTACAGCCTTATAGGAAGAAGTCTAACACTCTTATCATAAAGTTAGACCATCAACAAAATCATAATTGATGAAACTGTGGTTCTGAAATTAGGAAAAGCTTCTATTTAAACATTTGAGCACACAAATTGATCTGGGAATGAAATAAAATATAGGCGATTGACACATATAAAACACTTGGGAGTGGCGAAAACAAAGGGGCAATTGAAGCCAAGAAGAAAACCTAATATCATAACAAACTAATTACCATTACTAATTGGTACAGAAACACCTACCGACATTTACATCATTGCAACCTTGAGCTAAGAACATCATCGTTACTGGGTTCAGATATCCACCATCATAGCAACATCTCCAAGAGCAGCAGCTGAAGCAGCATAAGGGACTGATTAACTGATCACTTTGCCGCTCCTTCAAACAAGTGCTGGATCCATGCCTTGACGTCTTCTGGACTGTACTTGAGGTGCAAGTCCCACCCGGTTTCTGGAGATGACCTCAACCTTGCAATCAAGCTTGTATATGCTGGCGTCACACAACTCACTACTGCCGCCCTAACATCCGCACGCAGCTGCTCATCAGCTATCACCCACCCAGATTGCACTGCACAAATATCCTCAAAGTAAGTATTGAACATTCGCAATTTCTGCAGCATAGCCTTCGCTGGGACTCCACCAATGCCAGGACTGCCCGTCTGCAGCACGGTTGTGACATTGCCCCATGTCACCCGCTGGTAATCCATGTTCCACCTGCGCACTATACTTGCCATCTGCTTAATCCATTCACTGCCGAGTAAAACACTGAGCTCGCTGTCGTTTACCTTGTGCATAATGTACTTGCCATTGTTCATCAAGAAGATGCAAGCAAGCGCTGAATCCCTATATATCTTAGACTTGGTACCCAAGTTCTTGTGCAAGACGTCCATGGTCCATGCAATGTGCACAGCAAGTGACGAGGTGGGCCGGTCGGGGTCGACAGCAACAGCCGTCCCGCCACCAGCACCAAAGTCACCTTCCATCACCTCTTCCAGTGTCTGCCGTGACCCGCATGCAGCACGGAGGTAGTTCATGACATACCGAGTGATTGGGTGTATGCCACCACCGGGCGCCGCGACACGGGCAGGGTCACGGCGGATGAGATTTTCCAGCTCCATGAATATACCTTTGATCGATGCGCCAAGGGTGTTACATAACGTTGAGACCTCGGCGCGGAGCTCAGCAGAGCAAGGATCGGAGAACACGGGGCCGAGGTCGGGGAGGAGGTCGCGCACGGCCTCGTACATGTCGACGACACGGAAGAGGCGCTCCGGCGCGCGGCTGGCGGCAGCAACAGCGTCACCAAACGAGATGAGCTGCAGCGCCTGGGTGCGCACGGTGGCAACGAAGGCGAGGTCGCCGTAGGATGCGAAGCCGTCGAAGACGCGGTCGCAGAGGCGGCGCTCGCTGGGGATCAGGATGCGGAACACCATGTTGAAGGCCGGGATCCAACGGGCGATGTCGAATTCGAGCTCCCCCTCCCAGGAAGAGGCGAGGACCTCTTCGGCGGTGCGGGGACGGACGCCGAGGCGGGCGACGCTCTCGTCGATGAAGCCGCGACGCGCGGCGGCGTAGGCCTCGGCGCACTCGCGGCCGAAGCCGGCGTCCACCATGCGCCGCGCGATCTGGTGCACGTCGGAGACCGACCCCGGAGAGAGTGCGTCGATCACCACGTCGAAGTCCGTGACCGGCTTGGCGATCGGGACCGGCTCGTCGCCGTAGCCGTCCTCGTCCTCGTCCTCTGTACCGTCCGACCCGAACCCACCCATCGCCGCGGGGACCTCGTCGTCGGGGCGTTCGATGAGCGCCCGGAACTCGTCCTCCAGACGCGCCATGCACCGGCTCAGCAGTTCGTCGGCGCGGTCGAGCAGGCCGCGGTTGCTCCCCGCGGCGTCGAGCTCCTGCACGGTGCCGATAAGGTCATCCACTGCCTCCAGAAACGCTCCCGCGTCCGCCGAGTCCGCCCATATTAGCCTTTCCATCGTCACGAACTGCGAGATCTGCCGGTCCAGGGCACGCACGGTCCGCTCCAGCGATGTCACCGGCGGCCTCGCCGCTGGAGGCGACGCCGCCGCCGGAGACGGCGGCAACGGCAACGAGGCCGGCATCGTGTGCTCTCTTGCGCCGCCGCCGCCGGCCGCGGCGGCGACAGCACGCGTGGCGTAGAGCTTATCGAGCGAGAGGCGACCGTCGTAGTTGGAGAAGACCTTGAGGATGTCCTCCGTCATCGTGTCGTTGCAGCCCAACGTGTTCGCGATATGCTGCACCGTCGCGAGCAGCTTCTCCTCGCCGTCCTCCGCCATTGGCTAGTTGCTTCCGGAGATAACAAATAGCGCAAGACTAACGGAATTGAAGCGCCATTTTCCCGGGGATCTGAATCTGGATGGGCTTCCAGCCTTGCACGCGGCTTTAGAGAGGTTGTGGAGAAGACGCGGTGGTGTACAGAGACAGTACATGGACCGGCTTGGGGTGGTCGCGACTGCTCGGTTTGTCAAATTTTTTCTCTTTGCGTGTGTGGTGGTAACTTGTGGTGAGCGGTGGATGGAGCGCAAGGTGGCTTGGATGGACGGTCGGACGGAGGGGTTGGTGTCTTGGTGACTGATGAGTGCTTGAAACTCACAAACGGCGTGACCTCGGGAGAAGTTAAAGGCGTTGCGGATGTGCTTTTCGAGTGACAGTCTAGGGCCATATTGTCAGTGCTGCGAGAGATGGAAAGGTAGAGCAAGGCACGGGCCGGGAGTGACGGGTTGGGCGCAGAACGGCGTAACTGAGGCGGCGTTGGACTTTGCAGCTTTTGCTTTTGTCAGGATTACAGCTCACTAAGCACAATCAGATGGTCAAAATTTGCGATAAAAAAATTTAAGGGCCCAAATACAGAATGATGCACTAGCCAACCGCAAATATAGCTATTGTTGTCTGATTTGTTTGAGTAGTCTTATATCATCTCCCGATCTTTTAAATCATAAAATTCTTCATAGTATAGTATAGTGGTTAGTTGTCATGTTCAACACATATTTTTTTATCAGACGTGCGCTAGCCTAGTCAACCGCCAACTCAACTCGTGAGTGTGCAAGCGACGTGTAAACGGCAGAGAAGTAGTAGGAGCGCATGGACTCCACCATGTGCACGCCAAATCAAGCAGTTCTGTTGGAGTGTAACTCGGCTCACGGCATGTTTTATGAAGCTTACCATGCCTCATCGAACGTAATGCGCGTACCATCACACACATTTGTTGACAGATGTGGCTAAATTGAGCGTGACCTGCGTGTTAATTGTAGGATCGAGGATACCGACTAGAGGGGAGATGAATAGGAGGTTTTAAAAATTTTTAACTAAAAATAATTTAATAGTATTTTACACTGAAAAAAAGTAAGAAAGACAAACACGGTGATTTATCTCGAGGT
This sequence comes from Pharus latifolius, assembly GCA_019359835.1. NCBI lineage: Eukaryota > Viridiplantae > Streptophyta > Magnoliopsida > Poales > Poaceae > Pharus > Pharus latifolius. Next base: position 9,327,322 of record CM033323.1, on the reverse strand, counting down.
CTCGGAGACTCGCCGGTCTCCCCTACTCCTCGTTGAAACACTCAAATGAATGGGTATTGCTTCAATACCATATTTTTCACTAAGGTTGCTCCTTCTCCACTCCAGATAGATGAGCACCGATGTCTTTCACAAAATACGCCGAGCCTCTCCGACAACCTCCGTTAATGGAGAGGTCAACGGCCACGCCTCCAAACCGTCTAGGTGAGAGTGTTAACCAAGAGTAACAAGTTGCAAATATCTTCTCTTGACCCCTAACAAATACCAAGAAACTTTTAAGGATGCAAATAAATGCTCTCAGAAGATCTCTCTCAATCACAATGAATGATACTTAATCAAAAAATCAAGATTTTGATACTTGGGCTCAAGTATATATAAAAAAAATATCTCTTGATTCTTTACAAAAACTGTTCAAAATAATGTTTATAAACACTGATCAAAATCTGCTCGAAAAGTGTTTATAAAACTGATCAAAAATGTGAACAGAAACTTCTCAAAAATCTGCTCAAACATTGCTCAAAGATCTGCTCAAAAGTGTCTGTAAAACTGATCAAAAAATCAATTCCAAAATTGTTTATAAAACTGATCAAAAATCTGTTCGAAAAGTGTTTATAAAATTGATCAAAACAGTAGAGAAATCTGCTCAAAAACTGTTTAAAAAATGGTTGAAAATATTTGTAAAAACTGATCAAAAATCTGTTCGAAAAGGTTTAAAACTAATCAAAACTCTGTTAAAAAAAACTGTTTAAAAACTACTAAAAAACTAATAGAAACCGCTTAACAACTTCTTCTAAAAACTGCTCAAAATGTATAGAAAAGATGCTCAAAGGTGTGTACAGTGACTACTAAAAAAAGTGTATGAGAATGTAGCGTGAGATGTGTGAAAATACTGCTCAAAACACCTATATTTATAACCCAACCTCTCAACTAGCCGTTGTAATTAAAAAGGAAAAAAATCATGCCAGCTAACAGTCAGTTTCGACCTCTAACGGCTAGTAAATAGCCGTTGGAACCTCTGGTCGAATGAACAGTGCTACTGGTCGAATGAATAGTGTTACTGGTCGTATGAATAGTATTACTGGTCATATGAACAGTGCATGAACAGTACTCATGTGACCACTGGTCGAATGAATAGTATTACTGGTCAAATGGACAGTACCTGATCAAATAAACAGCACTCAGATGACCAATTTCAATTACTTTTTGAGATTCTTAACCAAGATTGTGAATTAATGCGAATGCAACAAATGACCTAAGAGTTTCTCAGTTTTTGCTAAAACTAAAATAGATTTTGCAACCCCTCTTAATAGTACGGTTAAACTAAATTTTTTTTTTTATAAAACTCGATCAAACTTCAAACTCTGAGATCGGTACAATAAACAAGCACTTGCCTTATGTCTTTGCAGCTTCCTTCTTGGTGACATTGCACTTGCGGCTTTGGCTCGCGTCCTCAGACTGCGACCTCGGGCGACACTGCGACCTTGCGCTTGACCTTGTGCTTGCTGTAGGATCAAGGATGCCGACTAGAGGGGGGTGAATAGGAGGCTTTTAAAACTTTAAAAATTAAAACCAATAATTGCAAATTAAGAACAAATAATATAAGCAAGAAGAGAAGAGAACGAACACAGCAATTTTTACCGAGGTATCGGAGACTCGCCCAATCTCCACTAATCCTCGTTAAAGCACTCAAGTCACTTGAGTTTTGCCTCAATACTCACGAAGAGTATTATCAACTAGCGGTTGCTCCTTGTCCACTCCGGAAAGGCGAGCACCGGTGCCTTGTACAAACTTGCCGAGCCTCTCCGACAATCTCCAAACTGGAGAGGTCAACGGCCACGCCTCTGAACCGTCTAGGTGAGGGCGTTCACCAAGAGTAATAGGCAGCGAGGTCTTCTCTAGACCTCCAAACACGCACCGAGAAACTAAGAATATGCAAATGCAAATGAACTGAAACTTTCGGTGGATCGAAAAACACTCGACTTGATCAACAGATCAAGATTTTGTGTAGAAAACTAAAGCTCAAGAGTGTCTAAGAGAATGCTGCTGCTTGTTATATAAAACTCATACCCAAAGCCCCTATTTATAGCCTCAAGAAATAAATGAACCGTTGGAGCTAGGGCTGAAAATCAGCAACACAAACTGACAGTCAGTTTCGTGTACAACGGCCGACAAAATTTACGGATAAAAAATTGCTAGTCGTTTGTGGTCATTTATGGAAACTTGAAACCCACAACTCACAGTCAGTTATGCAAACTGACAGTCAGTTCGACCAAGTATTCGACCAAAACAAATAGAAACTCAGATAAAAACAACTGTGGTCGAATCCCCAACTGATAGTCAGTATGGACAAACTGATAGTCAGTTCAGTACAAAAATTTTGAGCCTAAAATACACCCTCTCTGGACAATTGTCAGTTAATATAAACTGACAGTCAGCATGAACAAAAACAGCTATAACTTTAAATTCAGAAATCCAAAAGAGGTGTTTAATAGCTCGTTTGAAAGATAATTGTAAGGGCTACATTTTTGTCAACAAAAGCAAAAACCAGATCTTCCTATATCTTTTTAGAAATATGAAAAACTCTTCTGTTGTTAAAAACTCAGCTGAAAATCCAAATCTTTCAAACCAAATTTAAATCAAATCCAACCAAATCGATGCAATGCAATGACCTAAGTTTCTCGGTTTATGTTGGAGATAAAAAGAGAACTTCGCCACCCCTCTTTATGGTACGGTTAAAAGCTAAAAATAATTTTTCTAAACCGATCTATCTCCAAACTCCGAGATTGGAAGAAAATGAAATTACAGATTACCTTAGGTCCTTTTTATCTTTACGTTTGCGTCTTGTCTTTGCTCTTCTGCATCTCGTGCTTCACTTTATGTCGGGTTCATCTTGATCATCCCGTATTTCTTCCCGAATAAACTCTGTTTCAAAAATCTCAGAAGCACAGTTAGTCTAAAACACTTTGTTTTCATTAATCATCAAAATTAGGGTTAGGCATGAAGGTCTAGATGCAGCAATCTCCCCCTTTTTGATGATTGATGACAACAAGTGTTCGAAACAAAAATAAAAATGAACTAACTCCCCCTGAGTATATGCATCTCATCATATAAGCAAAAATCAGAGCATAAACCAACATATAAATCAGAGCATCTCATAAATTCATTATACAAGCACTCACAGATATGCATATATATCATCACCAAGTTATATCAATATGTATCAGAACATACAAATCTCAAGACATCAATAGCATATATATCAGTGCATTCAACATCACAATGACAGATCATCATATCCAAAGACACCCAGATATATAATAAATCAAAATATCTCCATAATATCCAACTAACATAACAATATCTCCAAAACATCTGTCCAAAAAATACTATAGTATCCAAAATACTTCTCCCCCTTTGGCATCGAGCACAAAAAGGGAGGCAACACATAAAGATGGAGCCTAATGCTCATCATCAGAAGAAACTCCTAAGACTGCTGTATCTCCGGAGTCTGCTGGAGATCCAGACGCGTCGACCGCAGGAGACAAGGGAGGCGTAGCTGCTGGAGCCGGAGCTGGTGTCGCAGGAGCTGGAACAGCTGGTCCTGAGGCTGAGCTCAGAGAAGACACTGCCTGGCGGGCCCTCTTGCGAGGGTCAGGAGAAGATGAAGCAGGCAGGAGACGCAGTATCTCCTCCTGCTGAGCAAGCAAGCGAAGTAATATCTGATGATGTTCCGCCTGGGTGCTGAGGATCTGCTGCTGCACCTGGAAGATCTGTTGGAGCTGAGAAGAAGAGGCCGAGGAAGAGCCGATGCCAGTCTCTGCAGCTGGTGCTGGATCAGACTCCTGAACTGGAGGCTCGTCCTCTGACTCCCCCGCAGCATCATCAGATGCGGGAGAATCAGGGTCCACAGCAGCCGCAGGCCGGGCACCAAGACGGCGATCGGTCTGGCCCGGAGGATAGAAAAGAAGGGGATGATGGGGCCGCGGGAGCTCAGTATCGTCTTCCCTAATGTGCAGAAGCACCGCCATGATATACGGAGCGTATATCAGCTGACGGCACAGAGAGAGGAGAATGTGCTGAATCTCACTGATAATGAGATCAACAACGTCAAAGGGCTTCTCCTGGAAGATGGAAATCAACACATGGAGAGTAAGATAGGTGACTCTAGCCCTATCGCCGGACATAGGGACTAGAGTGAGACGAAGAATCCAAAGGGCTAGGTCAACATCGCGGCGCAGGCCAGCAATGTGACGGAGCTGGAAGAGGTTGGAATAAAGCATGGCCACCTCCCGATGCTCGAGATCGGGTAGGGTATGGAGCTGGCGCCCAGATGCGGGACGAACCTGTTGGATCTAGGTAGATCTTAGTATCTAGTTTTTGATGATCAATGACGATTTAGATAAATCCATTGTGATTAAAGTTAATCTGAAGATGTCAGTTTTGATGGTCAAATGACAAATTAGATAAATCTTAATTTAGCACAAGTGAATTAAATTGATTATCGGTAAACTCTGAATTGGATGTTTCCTCAGTTGCGGGTTTGATATTGATGCATATGTAGAGGAGGAGTTCGGTGGTTACATCAAGCTTGTGCTGATTGATTGATAAAAATGTAATATGTTAAATCTTGAGACTGATGACTCCAGTTGTGGATTTTATATCGATGCATATGTTGAGGGGGAGCTCATCATTTTGGTCATCTAGGTTGATTGATATCATGATATGAGTAGTATAGATTGTGTGCGTATGTGTTTATCATCTACGATCTATATGATTGTATTTTATCTTATACTCATTTGCTACTCGTTGAATATAGTTTGTTATGTCATTTGAAAGAGAAACCGTTGAGCTAATTCCTGTGTGGAGTAGTTTCTCTAGAGGTGATTAATGACGACATATATGAGACTAATGTTGTGCATTGAGTGTACGTATTGTAGTCTCAGTTTGAATGCATGATAAAAGCGAGCAAGGGTGTGAAGAGGATGAAGTCGATATGAGACATCTCGAGCGAGGTCAAGCTTAGCAAGGTCAAGCTTTGCGAGGACAAGTGTCAAGCGGTCGAGCTTCGCGAGGTCAAGCTTAACGAGGTTGAGCCTTGCGGGGACAAGCGTCGAGCGGTCGAAATTCACGAGGTCGAACTTTACCTAAGGTAAAATCCAAGATTAAGGATTGTTTTCTTAGGGTTTTACCGGTCTCGGTGTTTGGAGACAGACCGGGTTGATAGGTTTTTTTTTACTAGTTTGACCGTACTATTAAGAGGGCTCGGAAACTAGTAGCTTGAATCTCTCTAGTGCGGAAGCTCAGATGCATTCATATCATCTTGCACTAGTGTCTTGCATTGCTATTGAGTCTAAGTGTAGTTCATGTGCATTAGATTAAATGTTTTGAAAACTGCACTTAGTCGTGATCGCCAGCTGTTTAAATTGGTTTATTTATCTAGAGTTGGTCGTGGTCGTATTTGCATATTCTGATCGTATCAGTGTTGATACGTGGTCGTGTCGCTTGTTTGATGGCTTTATGTTTAGGGTTTGGGCGTGGTCATAGAAGTTCGGACTGGTCATACCAGTTTTCGGCTCACTTGCGTATGCTCGACCAAACTCTATCGACCACCTGTTTTCGATTGGATGTCAGATCTGTGTGGTTGTGGTCGTTGTTGAGTGACAGTAATCATATCCGCGAGAAAACGGCAAAATCCGTATGTGCAAATACCCCAAATTGCATTTGAGATGATTTTTGATCGAACATTTTGACAGCATGAAAGTTTCCGAGTTTTCTAGAAGTTTCTAGACCTTTCTAGGTCTTTCTCTTGTTTACAAAATTGTAGAGCTCTGAGTTATCTTTCTAACAAGCCAAAAATCACCTCAATCGGATCTCTAGATCTAAAGTTATGCTTATTTTACTGTCAGTGTGTAGTGGCCGGACAAATGCATCCGTCCGGGGCTATCTGTCCGAAGTGGCCGGACATTGTCCGAAATGGCCGGACATTGTCCGGCCTGTACAAATTTTTTGAGCCGAGAAATGAAACAGAGACAAATGCATCCGTCCGGGGCATTTGTTCGTCATGGGCGGACTTTGTCCGAAATGGCCGGACATTGTCCGGCTTGTACAAGTTATTTGAGCCGAGAGTTAACAGAGACATATCCATTTGTCCGGACTTTTTGTCTGGACAAATAGTATCCGTCCGGCCTTCACAAATTTCGCCCAACGGTAACTGACACGTTGCAACGGCTGTTTTTCGTTGAACTGACCAGACACTGTCTGAAGTGGCCGGACAATGTCCGGCCTGTACAAATCTGGTTCAGTTTGTTGCAAACGGCTAGTTTTTCTTTGAGGCTATAAATACTTCATGTATGGCATCATTTGTGGGTGCTCAAAGACTTCATTCTTCAGCTGAAAACCTAGCCAATTGAGTTGCATATGTGTTATTGCATTTAGAGGCTAGAATTGAGCCCGAATCTTGAGTGATTTGAGAGAGAGAGCAATTGTGTGAAGCTAATAGTGCTTAGTGCACTTCCATCACCATTTGCATGCTAGTGCTAGAGTGTTAAGCATCTCATTTGCATTCTTGAGTTTCTAGCACTTGATTTGTTCAAGTGAGCGTGTCCGACTTGTTACTCTTGGCGATCGCCTTCGCCTAGACGGTGCCGGAGGAGAGCCGAGATCTCTCCAATTGAAGTTTGTCGGAGAGGCCGGCAAAAGATTGTGAAAGGTGTGGTGCTCGCCTATCCGGTGTGGAGAAGGAGTAACCCTAGTGAGATATCCTTCGTGGATATAGAAGCGAGGCTCCGAGTGAGCGCTTCAACGAGGAGTAGGGGAGACCGGGCGACCTCGGTAAAAATATTGTGTCAAATTGCGTATTTCATATTTGCTTTACATTCATCTTGACACAATTGCTATATTTACCATTGTTGCATGTCTTATTGAATAGTTCATTTGATTGAATGCAACTAGTTGATTAAATTACTTTTAAGTTTCATTGTATAATTTAGGTCTCTCAATTATTCTTTAAAATTACTTAATTGAAAAGAAATTTTAAAAGCCTCCTATTCACCCCCCCTCTAGTCGGCATTCTTGATCCTACAGAACCAGTCTTAGCGCAGACTCAATTTGCTCCTTCGTGACGGTGTGAACCTGAAGGCCCGTCATGAAGGTGATGAAGTCGCGCTGGGGAGAAACAAAGACGGTGGAGTAGAACTGACGGATGGGTCCGTCAGCCCAGTGAAGAGAGGAATCGGCGACTAGGTCGCGGATCCCTACGGAGCCAAAGAGGTCTGCAACAGTAACGATGCCTGTGCGAGAGGCGATCGTACCCCACGACAGAGAGCGGTGAGCGAAAATGGGTGCGCGGCTGTAGACACTGGTGAACAGGTCTAGGTGGAGGTTTGTGTAAAAAGTGAGGACGTCGCACGTGTCGCGACTAGTGGGACGCGGCGAGAGGTAGGGGTTTGTGGATCGCAAGGTGTGAAGGCGGCTTGCGTGCCACCTGGTGAAGGGGTTTGTCTTTGCTTTTCTGCACCTCGTGCTTCACTTTATGTCAGGTTCATCTTCATCATCTCATATTTCTTCCTGAATAAACTCTGTTTCAAAAATCTCAGAAGCACAGTTAGTCTAAAACACTTTGTTTTCATTAATCATCAAAATTAGGGTTAGGCATGAAGGTCTAGATGCAACACTTGCGACTTGCAGACCTTCCCGAATCACTTGCAAACTTTACAGAAATAATACTGCATACAAATAAGTCAAAGACATGATTAGTACAAGACACTTAATATCATCAATAATCAAAATCAACCCAAAAAGGGCCTAGATGCAACATTAGTCACACAGTTGAATTTATGAACGTTTGGTGAGGTAAGGATGGTGGGTCCTACAAAACGTGTGAGCCCATGCATGCTTGCGACACCTTGCCTTCTATGCATACTTTGTGTACCTGTACATGAAATGTTGACAAATGGGGATAAACCAAGTGGGACTTGTGTGTCAGCTGTACAGTTGAATTTAGACATGTTCGGCGAAGCAAGGACGGTCATCCCCACAAAACACGTGAGCCCACGCATGTCTGTGATGCCTCGATTCCACGTGTACTCTGTGCACTTGTACCCGAGACACTAACAGATGGGTTCCCTTTTCTTTTAGCTCACCTATAAGGCTTAGTGCCAATTTTTTTAAAAAAAATTTAGCTATTGTAAATGTGATGTGACAGTTATGCTGCACACAGTGTGTAACAGGTGAGGTGGGTCTAAGACCGAGTCCAACGCATCGGTGCTTCGCGAGGCGTTTCAACAGAATATTCTCCAGCATATTCTGTGCCATGTGTGCGAAGCACCTCCTCTCTCCAATGCAAAGGCGTTTCGCGAGGCGTTTCGTACGGGCCCACGAGTCAATTAAATTAGGTGATTTTAGTAAAACATCAATAACTTTTAATTTAAAAATCAAATATGTGCCATATTTGGTCTCTATATAAAGATAATTTAAAAATTTACAACTTTCTCAATATAATCAACATCTAATTGAACTAGATTAATCATAAATTAAGAAACAAAAATGGGATGCAATTTGATGCACGCAAACCGAGGGAAAAAAGAAAAAAGCTGGCGTCGCGACGCCCCGCCTGGCGCTGCCTCTCTCCTCAGCCGATTAAATTAATACTTTTTTTCGCGTGGGGCCCACGTGCAGACCTCCGGAGCACCGGCGTTGGACTCAGCCTTTGTTTTTGAATTTTATTGAAAACTAGTTGTTGAATTTTTTTTAGAGTCGATCCCACATGTTAGTGACTCTAAATGTGGTTGTTCGCAAATATAACGGTTGGAAAGAATCGTTGGAGTATTTTTTTAATGTTTATGGATCAATAAAACAGTAAAATATTCAAGAATATTAAAAAAAATTCTAAAAAACTCAGGAAAAATTGTGAACTCATTCATTTAGAAATAGGAGCCACATTTTCTCATTTGAACTCACCAATCCCACACCATTCCTACACTATTGCTTTGTAGTTTTTTTTCCTAAAAATCCATATGGATAGTAATCCCCCAGTAGATTCTTAAACTAGATTGCTTCTAATGAAGCCGAAGAAAATCTAGAAAACTAGGTAATCAAATTCCGTTGAATTTTGCACGACCATCATACCTTGTCGGTTTCTCCATCTCCACAGCCGCCTCCATATGCACAACCCCCTCCACATCGACATGCAAAAAATTTTACTTTGTTGGTATGCCGACCAACTATATACAGTCCTCACCACTACAACCCCATAGCAAAAATTCATAGTCTACATCAGTGTTAGATTCTAGTACTCCACATTCCCCACCGCATGTTGTTATTGACAACGATGACGAGAATGGCAATGTTCTTGCAAATGTTGATGGGCATAAGCGAATACTTTAGTCATATGATGATGACATTAGACTGGTAAGTGCTTCCTTTTGTTGAATTTTTTAAATGAATTTTTTCTCATCTCCTCTTTACTTTTATTTTAAGTTCACATTAGTTTTTTTTGACAAGTTAATTTACCATTGTGCATATCAATGCGTGGTTGAGTAATCCCTTGATTCAATTGACGGGAACAACAAAAAATATGACACATACAGGGCGAGTGTTGCAGCGATATACTATAGGATCGAGGATGCTAACTAGAGGGGGAGTGAATAGGAGGCTTTAAAAAATTTTCTAATAAATTTTTTTTGCAAGATTAAAGTCTAAAAGAGCTAAGAGAAAATAAAAAGTAAATCAATTAAACAAATAGATTACACAAATAAAATGAGAGGGAGAGAGACAAACACAACGATATATATAGAAGTCTCAGAGACTCGCTTGGTTTCCCCTACTTCTTGTTAAACCACTCAAATGAATGAGTCTTGCTTCAATATCCACGAAGAATATTTCTACTAGGGTTGCTCCTTCTCCACTCTAGAAAGATGAGCACAAACCTCTCACAAACACACCGAGCCTCTCCGACAAACTTTGTCAATGGAGACATCAATGACCACGTCACCAAACCATCTAGGTGAAGGAGATTACTAAGAGTAATAAGTTGCGAGATCTTCTCTTGACCTTCAACAACCATCGAGAAACTCTAAGGATGCAACTGATGCGAATGAATGCTCTCGGAGACTCTCTTAATAACAAGGAATTATACTTGATCAATAGATCATGATTTTAGCACTAGAAAACTTTGGCTCAAGTGTATATATGAATATGACTCATCAATGCTAAAAAAATGTTTTAAAAACACTGCTAAAAAATGTTTAGAAATCTGCTCAAAAGTGTTTTAAAAACTGATCAAAATAGTAGAGAAATCTGCTCAAAAGTGTATAAAACTTATCAAAAATCAGCTCAAAAGTGTTTATAAAACTGCTCAAAAATCTGCTCAAAAATGTTTATAAATCTGCTCAAAAGCTGCTCAAAAACTGTTTATAAAACTGATAAAATCTGCTCAAAAGTGTTTATAAAATTGCTCAAAAATTTGCTCAAAAGTTTTTATAAAACTGCTCAAAAGCTGCTAAAAAATGTTTATAAAACTGATAAAAATCTGCTGAAAAGTGTTTATAAAACTGCTAAAAAACATATAGAAAATATGCTCGAAAATGTGTACAAATACTGTTCAAAGGTGTATATGAGAATGTAACTCAAGATGTGTTAAAATACTGCTCAAAACACACATATATACAACTCTGCTAGCCGTTATGGTCGAAAAGGAAAGAAATCAGTACAGCTAACAGTCAGTTTCAACCTCTAAGGGCTAGTAATAGCCATTGGAATATTTGGTCGAATGAACAGTGTATGTGATGTGAACGGTGTCCCGATCTTCCGATAGGTAGATGTAAATTGATTGATGGAGAACTCGACGTTGACGATCTGACTTCCAATCAGAACTAATTCGAACCCCTGCAATCGCTACACCCCGGCTCCGTTGGTTATCAACCCCGCCAAGACACGGTTGACCTCGCCAATAAGACTTATCCCTACATGCGAATCGAGAACACAAGCAAGAACACAGTAAATGCAATCTGAATATTGCCAATTACCAATGAAGAGTACGAGTTGGGGTCCAACAAACCGATGAACGGCGAAAATTGTCTCAACAGTATAATCTAAGCAAAACTCTCCAAAAGGATAGGGGGCGGCGGCCATATGTAGCAGGAGTATGGCGGCCAGAGGTAGGCCACCGAACAGAGAACCCACCCCCACGTAACCCTAGGGATACATGGGCCTTGGGCCCAAAGTACTGGTGGCACAGCATCCGGCACAATCTGTCAGCGAATTATTTCATCGATTGCGGGAGATTCAGACGGAATTTGGCAGTGAGGCCAGATCCATTGGAAAGGTGGTGTCATGGGCTTCTCCGTAAAGTGCTCATTCACCCCAAACGGACTCCGTACATGGCCTGGATGTCCGTTTGAAGTTGGCGTGCTCTTGAATGGCCGAATCGGGCTCGCGGATGACTTGGGCTTGTCTTGGAGCGTGGACAACTTGGGCTTCTTCTTAGGCTCGTCTTGGAGCGTTGTTGTATGCTGGACCTTCAGTGTAGATGGCTTGAAAGGTTTGACATGTGGGTTCATGCTGACTTGATGTTCTCCATGGTCTTCGGGCGACGGAGTGGGAGGAGTGGACGAAGCGGCGTTCGTATCTGTGTTGGTGATGTCCTCATCAGTATGATCAAATGAATAGTGCCTGGTCGAATGAACAGTATCTGGTCAAATGAACAGTGCTTGAGTAACCTCTGGTCGAATGAACAGTGCTCAAAAGACCAGTTTTAGTCCCTCTTTGAAATATATATATTTTTCTCAGATTTCGACCAAGAATATGAATGAATGCGAATGCAACATATGACCTAAGAGTTTCTCAGTTTTTGTGGAAATTAAAAGAGATTTCGCAACCCCTCTTAATAGTACGCTTAAAAACAAAAAAGAATTTCTATAAAACCGGTCAATACTCCAAACACCGAGACCGGTACAATAAACAAGCACGTACATTAGGTCTTTGCTGCTTTCTTGTTGCCGACCTTGTGCTTGCGACCTTGGCTCGCGACCTTGGACTATGACCTCGGGGGACACTGCCACCTTGCGCTTGCGACCTGCATATCTTCCCGGATCACTTGCAGACTTTACGAAAATATCTCTACATACAAATAGCTCAAAGACACGGTTAGTCCAAGACATTTAATATCATCAATAATCAAAATCAACCAAAAAAAACTTAAATGCAACACATACAACGAGAGCAATCTAAAAAGTCAGAGAAGAGAAGTTAAGCACAACAAAGACCACTGGCAACGATTACTTGTTTCGTCAAAGGTTCCAGATGAGGAAACTCTTCTTTCTTTGAATGGTGGAAGTTTTTGGTGAGTGATCTCCTTTTTTCACTGAATGGAGATATGCTATTAATCATAGGGGGCTGTCTCCTATACAAAAGTGCATTGTAATTATGCACTTGTTGACGTATGGCTCCCTTACCAATGCTGTCGATGAATACGTCCGGATAAGGGAATCTATAGCTATATATTGCTTGGAGCAATTTATCGAAGGTGTCATCGACAAGTTCAACGAGGAGTATCTCGGTAAGCTCATTGTTGAATATATGCATCCTTTACTTCAATAAGGAGATGCTCGTGGTTTTCCAGAGTTGTTAGGAAGCATTGATTGCATGCAGTGGTAGTATGGAAGGGAAAATTCACCCATGATGATTACGGAGTCCCTACCATTATTTTAGAAGCGCTCACCTCCCAGGACCGTTGGATATGACATGCCTTCTTTGATGTTGCTGGCTCAAATTTAGTACTTCGTACAATATAGGATACTATCTAGTTGATAGTATATTCCCAGAATAGCTTGCATTTATTAAGACGATACTCTTGCCCCAAATGGACAATCTCAGGTTGTTCGCATAGCATCAAGAAGGAGCGACGAAAGACATCGAGCAAGCTTTTGGAATCCTTCAATCTCGGTTTACCATACTGCATGGCCCCAGCTACTATTTGCAACGCTCAACCCTCGTGTAAAACATGCAACATGTACCATATTACATAACATGATAATTGAAAATGAACGAGACTATGTGATCCGGGAGGATCTCAGGTCGAGTTTGAAATGGATTTGCGACCACGAAAAGGTTTGCGACCTTGGGAAGGATTCGAACTCTGGTCATAATTGTAATTCAATCCAAATATGTATAACTAAGCTTATCTGTTTAGGGTTAGTTAGTTATATGAGTCTAATACATTTAGGTTATTGAGTCTAATACGTACTCATATGATTGGACTATAAATACCTTGTAATAGGTCTAGTTTAGATCATCGAATATTATTACAGCCTTGTATCATATATCCAGCTTATAGTTTCTTCAACGTAGGCAAGTGTATCTAACGTTCGACGGGTAAAACCCTCTTTGAAATAAAGAGTTGTGCAATTACTTTGAGCTGTGTTTCGATCATCCTTTGGGTTTCGGTACTTCCGAGTAAGATCCCATTATTCAGTATATTAGTATCTGGGTGAGCCTAGTGCGAAACCAAGACTAAGTCTCAAACAAATCACTATGATGACTGTCGACGATTCGGACTCGGGGTCCTCAGTCGAACTTATGCAAAATTTATAATGATGAGACCTTTCAAGGTGACCCTCCGGGAAGGTATGTAGAAATATGGAGAACAGGAGCACAGAGAGGTTTATACAGGTTCGGGCCCTCGATAGTGGGAGTAATAGCCCTACGTCATGTTGGAATTTCACTATAAGTAGTAAAGATTTACAAGATGGCGGGAAAAAACCTTCACAGGCGAAGGGTTTTTCCTATGTAAGTGTACAGAAAGAGACCAGGGAGGCTTATAAAAACTATCTAATCTAAGCCGTAGACTTGGTTGTTTGAGCGATTGAGCCGTAGACTTTGATCTCTTCGCTCCCCTCTTGTTTGATACATCATGCCGCCCTTTTATACTGTTTGAAAGGGCGTCAAATCGTAACTGCACCAAACAGTTGCTTGAATACGGTTTAGAAAACCGCTCTTAACCCCCATGCAGGTTTAACACGTGTTATTCACGGATAATTGCACGTATTAACCTCCTGACGGTTGGTCTTCCACGTGGAAGAATCTTCGGGATACTTGGGATATTCCCGCTATATGGATAGCCAGACAGGTGAACCCCAAGTATCCTGGTCGAAAGTGTTCTGACCGCAGGATATTGGCTGACCGCGCAACATCTCTAGCATTCTGTTCGCGTATAGCACACGAATCCCTGACCGCGGACTAGCTGCAGTCTGATCGCGCAAAGCCTGCGACCTCGGGTTGATGCTTCTCAGAATGACTTGAGTTCGCATCGCCAAGCACGTGTCTGGCTCGAATCTGTCTTGAACCAACAGTGCATTTATTTGAATTGACTCGGGTGTCAATCCTCGTCAATGACCCTCTCTATGATTTCAACGGTCAAGAGACATCTATCATAACACCGTCTTCTGTCCACAATGGTGCTCTATTTGCTTTCACCGATGTACTCGTAAGAGATACTGAGATCTGTGCCTAACCAGGGCATGTGCAACTCAATAGGGATTTAATTGAGCACATTTGGCTGCATTATGGAGAAGGCCATGCCAACTAGTAGTCATAATATTGTATTTCTAGAATTTTTAGTTAGTACATTTCTATTAAATTTTAATTTTTAGTGTCCAAATGTATCCAATCTAGTATATTGAATTTAGCTTTCAATTTTTGAATTTAATAAGAAATTTTATTTTCATTATGTCAAATTTTTTATTGGAATTATCCGCATGTAATTTCTTTCAATTATTTCAACTATTATCAATCATACATTGCAAAAAACACATCTTCATATTTTATATGTGGACCTACCAAAAAAGCAACCCAAGACTCAAGTTATTGGTGCACTTGACTCTTGAGAAAGTTCTTCGCATGTGGGCTTGACTAAAAAACCTCTTCAAGTACCAAGTGTATTGGAGTGTCTGACTCTCCAAGAGACTCTTCACACGCTTGGCACAAAATATTCTTCCAAATAGCCTCTCTTTGGCACTTGTATCGGAGATAGCCTCATGTGATTAATCTATGTTCAATTCGTGATTATGGCTACCTATTTTGTAATTTTTGTTGTAAATTTTTTATGCATTTGTGTTGAAACCTGTGTAGTTTCAAAAATTTTCATAAAACTTTTGTAGGTTTCATATGTATTTAGCAACACTCTTGCCCATTATATTTATTTATCATGAATAACAGGCTCGAGGAAGAAGCCCGGGTTTACTCCGTGCTAGTACCCGCGGTAAGACCGGGGTGGGGGGGGGGGGAGTGTTCTTCGGAATGATTGGGCATAAAGGGAAACACAAGTATATGAATAAAATCTATGTGGGTTTCATGCATTTTAACCAAAATGCACTCAAAATACATCTCAATATTTTATTTGTTGGACTCACAAAAAAAAAACCCAATAGTCAAACCATTGGAGTACTTGACTCTTGAGAAGGTTTTTCGCACATGGGTCCGGTTAAAAAGCCTCTGCAAGTACAAGTACATTGGAGTGTCTGGTTTTTTGAGAGATTCTTCGCATACGTGGTACATAATATTCTTCTGAAGAGCCTCTCTCCTTGGTGCTTACAAGGGAGATAGCCTCATGTGATTGACCTAGGTTCGATTCTTGAAAATGGCTATCTATTTTGTAATTTTTTTTTGTAAATTTTTTATGCATTTGTGTTGAAACCTATGTAATTTCAAAAATTTTCATAAAAAATTCGTAGGTTTCATATGTATTTGGCAACACTCGTGTCAATTATATTTGTTTATCATGAAACATGAGTATATGTATAAAATCAGTGTGGGTTTTATGCATTTTCACCAAAATGCATTCAAATTTCATTTGTTCTTTGTAATAATTGAAGTTGATTTTGTGGATTTATGTTAGAATTGGTGTAGATTTCAACAATTTTTGTGAAAATAAGACCAAGTTTCAAAGGTCTACATTGAAACTTTTTTATAGCTCATACGTAATTGGCAACACACATACCAGTTATATTTGTTTATCATCAAACATAAGTATCTGAATGAAACCCGCTTAGGTTTCATGCATTTTCACCAAAATGCACTTAAGTTCAATGTATTCTTTGCAATAATTGAAACAAATTTTGTGGATTTGTGTTGAAACCTCTGTAGGTTTCAACAATTTTTGTTGAAACACGAGCAAATTTCGTGGGTTTACCTTAAAACTTTTCTAGGTTTTATAACACTTTGCAACACTCGTGTTGATTATATTTATCTATCATAAAATACGAGTATATTTGATGGAATTTGCCTAGTTTTCATGCATCTTCGTAAAAAAAACACTTTCTTTCAATAATTTTCATTGAAACCTTACTAGATTTTGTGGATTTACCATGAAATTTTTTTAAATTTCATATATACTTAGCAACACATATGCCAGTTATGTTTGACCATTATAAGCACGGGTATATATAATGAAATCTACATGAGTTTCATGCATCTTCGCGAAAAACGACCCAATTTTGTGTTCTTTACAAGAATTGAAGTATGTTTCATACGTACATTTGTGTGTAGGTTAGACGAGTTGTACTTGAATGATTTTTAGTTGTTATTTTTTGTGACATGTCAATGTATATGTTTTGCTCAATTCAACTCGCTCAAGGAGATATGTGAAACCTTTTTAAATATTAATTAGATCTATTGGCTCTAGAGCAATTTGGGTCCTGTTTATTATACTCTCCAAAAAAAGAATAATATTGTCTTTTTTTTAAAAAAAAAACAAAGCACTGTATAAAAGTATAAATTAACATGACACATGCAATAAAAAGGCTTATTGATTTGTTCTATTTAAACTGTATTAAAAACAAATATGTTTATTTGTTCTATTTAAACTGCAGTGAGGGATGCATGTATTAAACTTGCAACCTCCATACTGCTAATGAAGGTCCCAACCATCTAAGCTAAAACCAAGATGCGAACAATTGTTAAGAAAAGTTCCAATGATATTGGTTAGCTAAAACAAATCCACACTATCCACCTTCCAGTCATCCAACGGCTCTTATGTGTACCGTTAGAAGGGCAGCATAGTGTGTACTGTTCATTAGCATTTTTGAGAATTTAATAAGAAATTTTCTATCTAAATTTTTATAAAAAAGTCTTGGTAATCATTTGATCATGGATAATTAAGATGAATCTAAACATGATTTTTGTGGGTTGGATTGATCTAGGCTATCAATGCCTCCAATTATATAGTTCTCAAATACTTTTTACATACCTGTTGTGTAGGAAATTTTTTATTGAATTTTTGTCTCAAATTTTAGTTTATTTTGTAAACTCTCAAGTCTTAAACTAGCTACTTGTAGCTGTTGAGTGTATTATGTGTTGGCAATAGTTACGGATGGATTTGGCTTGGCACAGTTTAAGTTTATAAACTGGTTTAAACTTATAAATTCAATAAATTGGTAAAAAGTGCTTAAATTTATTTGAAGACTTGTATTTTTTTTAAAAAAAATTGACGACTCCTAATTTAAAAGAAATTTCAGATTACAAAAAGAAGCATTGAATGTAAAGATTTTGAATAGTATGAAAAGTTCAAATATTAATTGAAATTCATGAACATCAATTCCCTCGGTAATCCCAACAACTAGAGTTTCTTTTATATAATATTTATTTGTTCGTCCCTTCCTATGGTATTAGTTTCAATCACTAAGTTTGAACTGATATTTTGCTCTTTCCTATCATTTCAGCCAAAACTCATATTACACTGATGATTTTATTAGACAACTAAAAGATTTTGAATGATTTGGAGTGAGGTGAACTGAAAACCTAATAACTTGTAGACCAACTTTCTATAAGCAACCAGCCATTGAGGAGCTAAATACCATCATTCACGTCGTTCCCAGCTTCCTGATAGCGAGTTGGCCTAATGCGACGCACCGATGCACGACCTGTCGTAAACCCAATAGTCTAACTGAATTATTAAACAACTTGCAGTTCGGACTACACCTTTTTGTGACGCGGTGCATCCTGCGTTAAGTCAATTTCTTTACTGTGGGCGCACTCATTCAGATTCGGTCACAAAGCAAAGAATAATACTTTCGTTGAAAGAATGAATAGATAGTGACCAAAAAAAAAAAATGTAGTTATACCATACCTTCTCGAGCTTAGCCAAATACAACTCCTCAGTGCATATATGATCTATCTACTACCTCTCTGCTATTGATGTTTAATCAAACATATGAGTAGTATGAAGAGAGATCTTATTCACAGATGTTACTTTTTAATAATTTATTAAAAAATTTAGAAATATGATATATTGGACATGGAGGCGCATCTTAGGTGAAACACCAACACCAAATATTGTTTTATCAGTATATAAATGAATTATGTTTATCAAATCTACATTATAAGATCTTAG
Organism: Pharus latifolius; assembly: GCA_019359835.1. Taxonomy (NCBI): domain Eukaryota; kingdom Viridiplantae; phylum Streptophyta; class Magnoliopsida; order Poales; family Poaceae; genus Pharus; species Pharus latifolius. The sequence goes on along the minus strand of CM033323.1, from coordinate 9,308,940 downwards.
TGTTATTAGCATCTCATAATTAAATAGACAATAGTTCTCTTATGCTAATTGGAAGACTCAGATTGGGGAATCTGTATACTCTCATTTTAAGAATTTTAAGAGGAGTTTTATCTATTGCATCTCTATCAGATGGACATGACTCAGCAATTTGTTTAAAAATAAAAGGAAAAAGAATTTAAAATTGCACTTGCAGATATTGTGGCTAGTGTTTTAGATTTGTGATTGTTTCACGATAATTTCGCTATAGCTTTTTTAAACATAAAATGCTATTTGATTGGATTAAATTCCACAAAACAACTACAATTGCTATATAGTCCATTAAATCCGCTATTCTTGTAGTCGCAATAGTCATATAACTGTCTGCTATGCTATATGAGCTAATTCCTTTTAAATTTCAAAAACATCATTTTCATTTTCTTCATACTCTTCTTCAATTTTCATATTTTTTTGTATTGAAGTTTAATTAATTTGGCTCGAAGAATATTAACTATCAATTAAACTCTAAACACATGAGGACCACAAAGCTGGCTAGGAGTCACGATACTGATGAAAAATCAAATTAGAGTTTGAGTTTTGGGGGTTTTAGAAAATTTTACTGTCAGACTTACGTGTAGTATTCTATAAGAACTTCTCATCACAACTACCTCTTAACTTAGTAGTGAGTACTATTGCTCGCCGTTTTATATTATCATCATCCAACATTTTTGGAAAATCAAGTCTCTTCAAGTTGATTTCGGGTTCAAGTTGATTTCGGGTCGTTGTCAAGGGAGGAGAGTGTTAGAAATCATGCCTACACTTGCTTTTTAAATCATCTCCATAATAGCGATTAATGGCAAGCATCACACTCCCTTCAAAACATAGTTACAGATTTCAAATAGATTTGTTGTCATAATGCCATACCTTGCCTTGCCCACTCTCGTCATGTAATAAGGACCACTTCTATTTCTCTTTATCACTGATCCACTGTGAAAATTTACCAACAGCATCCTCATCATCGGCCTCGGAACCTTTCTTCGACGTGTACTTTAGTGTCAACTTCTCGAGCTTATCGAAGATAGTGTCAAACTTGCTCTCTTGGTTATGCGAGCAGAGTCTCTTAAATAGGTCCATAATTTTTTTGCTTCAGAATTTGGTAAAGAGATTGGCAGCAAGATGTCACATGATCCAACAGCTCACCACGTCCTCCCACTTATAAGGTCGATTGGGAGCACTTGCATTATCTTAATGGCTATGAGCAAGCTTCTATGTCGATCAGAAATAATGCAGATCTTCTCATGATCCTTTATTACCGCTCGTTTCATGTTGACTAAAAAGCACAACCAGCTTTTGGTGTTCTCGGCTTCTACAATTGCATATGCTAATGGAAGAAATTGATCGTAAGCATCTGTAGTAATTGCAATCAGAAGTGTCCCTTTGTACCTCTCATAAAAAATGTGTCATCCACGCATAACACCGGTTAACACCATATAAATGCCTCCATGCACTGCGGGTATGCCCAAAACACACGATGTACAATTCTTGTGTTCTCTATGGGACTGTCATCTGGGCCAACAACTGGCTGATCAAGCATATCCACAAACACGCTTGGGTTAGTTAGTGTGATGTTGCAAAGCAACTGCACCACGGTGTTGTATGCATCATCGTATATGTCGTATATGTCCTCAATTTCTTTTTGCTTTGCTCTCCATGTCTTATTGTAGCTGATACGATAGCGACATCGATCAATCACTTGCTTTATGATCTCTCTTGGAATTATCAATATGTTCTCTCACACTGCGGGTTGGATGATGTTGCTTACATATGCTGTACTCATGTTTCTATGATTGTCCAATGCCTCAGTAAGCATGCATGTGTGGGTGGTAACTCTCATGACCACAAAACCGATGTCATCATTTAGTTGCATGATATGAACCCTCCATAAGTAGCTTGATGTAACACAAGAGACAACATATAAACTAGGGATGGACTTCACCACCCTGTACTACCGGTTGAGTGCACGAGACCATCTAGTCATGGCATCTTACTCCAGCTGAATGCTATTTTGCTAATAAAAACCATCTTGAGTTATGGTCTGTCGGCAACACTACTGAATTGAATCTAGATTCATCAAGCCACTGTTCAGGGCTCTCAAATGATCTTTGTTGGAGTCATTGGATGTTTCTGAGTTTGTCGAGTCATTTTTGTTAGACACAATTTCAAGACCCTCCAAGAACTCACACACATCAACATGTGTGTGGCAAAAAATTTCTGATCATTCACTAGCTCTGAATGTTGGTGGACAAGGTGCATTCATTTCTCTTGCTCATGTGTCGCTACTAGAGCCAGCTTCCAAATCACCCTTCAATAGTTGTAGGTCATAAAACTGAACATAAACTACAAACCGACTGCCCAAACTGCCTTGAGGGTCCTTCACTCTAGTCATGAATGAGCCCCATGAGTTGTTCCTTTCAGTTTGTGCAACACTCAGTATGGGTCGTTGGTGATGTCCTTCACATTGAGTCCTTTACTTGAACTGTCTCGGGTCGTACACTTTTGCTAAACAGACTAAGTATCCATAACTTCAGATCCATGAAAAATATGTTATGTATTATAAAATCAACCATGACATATTTGCAACGGCTCCTTTCTACACTGTATGGCCCATCATGAATCAAACCGTCATCATAAAATATGCAAAATTTTTTGCGTTGCTCCAATCCCCTCAGAAGATATCTATGTAGCAAAATATGACTAAACATATTATAAACATATTTTAAATCACATAATTAACATAATCAAAATAACATATCAGATAGATGTTATGGAGGACCAAAAAATAATGAGCATATTAGACGTACAAAAAAAATAACCTTAACCTACACATAATTTTTTATGAATATTTTTTTACATTTACGGATTTTTTTAAGTGGATAATTTTTTATGGATATTTTTTTACGGAGTTTTTTTAACAGATATGTTTTGTATTTTCAACCAAACTTTTTTAACATTTAAAGATTTTTATTTACATTTTTAATGGATATTTTTTAATTTTTAAAAATTTATGAAATTTTTACGGACAAACTTAGAAGTCCTCACCTATTCGTTCAACTCATTTTTTTTAAACATCTATATGTATTTTAACAGAATTTTTTAACGGTTATTGTTTAACTGACATTTTTGACATATATGTGGTTTTTCTATTGAAATTTTTTAACTTTTATTTTTAAATATTTACAGATATGTTATTAAATTTTTTAACAAATATGTTCTGATTTTGACCTTTTATTGATTTTTTTTAAAATAATTTTTTACATTTAAAAATATTTGTGCGTATTTTAAAAAATAATAGCATGTATGGTGATATTCTTCACATTTTCTTGATCAAAATTTCTTAAACAACATATAACATAACTACTGTACAACTATTTTAATTACCATCAACAAAATATTAAACTAACAGATGGATATATTTTAAGTTTTTACCGAATTTGTTTAACTGATATTTTTAAATATTTTCATATATGTTATTAAATTTTTTAACAAATAATTTTTTTAAAATTTACAAATATTTATGTATATTTAAAAAAATTAAAACACACATGGTGATATTCTTCCAAATTTTCTTGATCAAGAATTCCCTAAACAACATATAGTACAACTATTTTAATTACCATCAAAAAAATATTAAACTACCGAACGGGTATGTTTTAAATTTTTACTGAAATTTTTAATTTATATTTTTAAACATTTAAATATATGTTATTAATTTTTTTAACAAATATATTTTTATTTTTTATCTTTTATGGATTTTCTTATATATATATATATATATATATTTATATTTACAAATATTTTGAATATTTAAAAAAATTAAAACATGCATGACTATATTCTTCCAAATTTCTTGATCAAACATTCCTTAAACAACATATAACATAACTACTGTACAACTATTGTAATTATCATTGACAAAATATTAAACTAATGGAGGAATACAACAAACCAGTCATATCATATGGTCATATAATAACTAAGATGTACTTTTAACATCTATTTAGTTACTAATTTTATTGCATTTCAATGAAACTTATCTTGTTTGGGAGAGCTTCATGTGATTTATAACTTCAACTGCACTAACTTAAAACTACGGTTAGATTTGAAGATAATTGAATTAAAGGGATAAATTTTCGAAGAAGAAAAGAAGAACAGAGAAGAGAGCAAGTGAGAGTGTGAGTTGGGGGGGGGGGGGGGGTGGCGGCAGTGGGGTAATTGAGCTTTTGTCGCAGTTGTGAGGAGTGAGGAAAACGAGATGCCTCCTGTCGCGGCTACCAATCGTGAGAAAAATAAAAATCTTGTGAGAAAAAATAAAAATGTCGTGAGGAAAACTTTTTGTCACAGCTATCCTTCTATCGCTGGTCCAAAGTGTGACAAAAACATCTGTCGCGTCATGTTACTTTCTGTCGCAGTTCCAGACCACGATTAGATGACTTGGCGGGTGACTTTTGCAATTTCTTTAAACTGTAGGTCATTTTCACAATTCTTTCTTTTTATTTTATATTATTTCAAAAAAAAAATTCCAGTAGTGGAGGCTCATGGCTTGATTCTTTTGTTCTTGTGGAAGAAGAGCTTCCCTACTTGTAATATGATTCTTAAAACTTAAGGATTTTAACCAACTAAAACTTACATCATGTGTTGTATCACCTGTATTAACTATAGATTTGGTGTTGTATGAGCTAGGTTTAATACCTTATCTAGTAGGTAAGCCTCTACATGAGACTGTTATATATTATGTGTATATCTTATGCTAAAAATGGTCCTTATTGGGATACTACAGATTTTTCTTGTGGTGGAGTAGCAAATTTGTTCCACTACAACTATATGGTGAAAAACCCATCGGGTGGAGATAATGGTCCTTATTGGGACACTATAAATTTCACTTATGGTGGAGTAGCGGATTTGTCTGACTACAACGGTATGGTGAAATACCTATAGGGTGGAGGTATTTAGGGTACGAATCTCTGGAAAGGACCATGTTTCCATAATTCTGGTTGCTCATTTCAAGAAGTGCGTAAATGCATAACTACATGATAGATGGTTAAGAGTTTCTATGGGTGAAATAATATATCTTTATAGAGTAAAACATGAATATTCATTTCTTTCTCTAAGATAAAAGCTACACTATAGCAAAAAGGATGCTTATAGGTATCTTCAGCCATGTGATGCAAAGTGACAAGAAGAAATTTCATTTAAAAATCACTTTCTTTCCTCAAAATGTTTTTATCAAAAACTTCATCCTTGATTTTAAGCTAAGCATTCCTTGAATTAGTTAAAATAGTACATACTACATAATAAACCCTATCTTTAATAAAACATCTCGCTGCATACTTTTGTACTCACTTTTACTATATAAATCCTTAGTTTGGTTAGACTTAAGAGTTTCAGACCATAGAAGAAGTGGCCAAAGACTGTGATAAGCCTAGAGAAGGATAGGACCTAGATTCCGCTGAAGTTGACATCTAGAACTACAACCCTGTCTACTTTGGAGCAGATGATGATGAATGATCAAACCACCATAAGACTCTAGTTTCTATTGTTTCAGGAGATGTTTAGTTTTTGAAAGACTTATATATGTTATAATATAATTAACTTTGGATCCTTCCTTACTTCTGCAACAATGAACCCTGTAATGTAAACTATATTTAATTACTTGCATATTTTTGCTCAAATGTTGATATTTCTCGAGAAAACTAGATTTTGTTAGGTAATGTTCACATATCGGATATATTTTCATGTAGATGGCATGCCAGGTCACGTCAATACCTCCCCTAAATTTCTATAGTGATATAAATGGTTTCTTTCTTATACTTTGCATAACTTATCTATGTGATCCATAGATCACAATATGTATTCTAGGTTTAAATATATTTTATACATCTTATATAGTTGAATGTTATGATTAGTTTAATTGATATGTCCTAAAAGTTATTTTTAATTTAAATAATAAGCATAATATCTTAGAACACATTATGAAATTGATCACTTTCTTATAATATTTAGCATAAATAGTTCAAACCAAAGACATAGTAGTACCTAATACGATTATAGTGAATCATATAATGTTTTAGCTTCTAATTAACTTGTGAAAAATTATATATTAATTTCATATTACCTCATATTTTAAATAATAAAATAATATTGTCATAGTATGACCTGTTCTCTCTAAAGACCAATCCGAAGGGACTCTTGTCTGTTCAAGTTAGATATATCTTTGGATAAAAAAAGATTTGAAGAATCAGAATATCAAAATACTATAGTTGAGACATCCTCATGTTCTAATAGGATATGCTGGCACCAAGACCTATAAATAAGGACATCGTCAAGGGGAGAATCATCAAGAGAAAATACAAACATCTTGCTCTAGATCGAATTTCTCAAGTTGAGGTAGAGTTCAAGAGATTGTTTCCGTCGAGATTAGCTAGTCACATATTCATCTCGCTAAGCACTCTATTTGATTAGGGATAGATATATCGGTTCCCAAACGCTTGGAGTAGATCTATTATATATGTTAACCATAGAACCACTCATAAATGGTTATGAGAACTTTACGACTGTTTTGTAACCTGTTTCTGTACTCTATATTTCTTGATATAGTACAGATCAAATTGGTATCATCTTTGGTATCTCCTGTAATAACTTCCCCTGGACGATCCAGTGAGGAGTACCAACAGGAGGTAAGGTTTTTCGCTCCTGAATCTATATAAAATCTTGTGTTCACATATTTGATTAGTGCATATTCTCCCGTCCAGTATTCTCGCTCACACCATCTACAAATTTTGTTGTGTATATCGAGTATTAGATCCACTATGGCACATATCATAGCTTCCTGATAGTTTTTTCTATCCCTTATCGCGACGATCACAAACTGCAATTTAAAACCTTGATTGCGGAACGTGAGCCCAGGGCCATTGGGCCCAAATCATAAATTGATAAATTGGGCCATATTAAATAGTAAAATAAAAAACATTAATCCCAATAAATTCGAGCTCTTAAACAAAAACCACAAAAAACAGTTTGTCGGCGCACACTGCATCTGGCATGTAGACCCCGAGATACACATGGACCCACAGTCAACGACAAAACGCAAGAAAGCATACAAATCGCAGCCGATGCAGGCTGATAACTAACAAATCACCAATTTGCAGAGCCGAAAAGAACTCCTCCCATCCTGTACACACCCTCGTTTCCCAAATCGAGCCCAACGCCAACCTTCCTTCCCCAACCAGCGCCATGGCCTCCGCACCGACGCCGCCGCCCCTCCTCCCGGTCACCAACCCCACCGCCGCAGGCTCCTCGCCGGCATCGGTCGGCGGAGGCGGCGACGCCCCGATCTCCACCCCGGGCTTCCGGCTCTTCCTGAACCGGTTGTCCGAGTCTGCGCGGCGCTCGCTCTCGGACCGGCGGCCGTGGTGGGAGCTGCTCGACCGGACGGCGTTCTCGCGGCCGGAGTCCCTCTCCGAGGCCGCCTCTCGCCTGCGACGCAACCTGGCCTATTTCCGGGTGAACTATGCCGCCGTGGTGGCCTTCTCGCTCGCGGCGTCGCTCCTAGCCCACCCCTTCTCACTCCTCATCCTCCTCGTCCTTCTCACCGCCTGGTGCTTCCTTTACCTCTTTCGCGCCCCCGACCAGTCCGTGGTGCTCCTCGGCCGCACCTTCTCCGACCGCGAGACGCTCGTAGGCCTCGTCGTAGCCTCGTTCGTGGCTGTCTTCTTCACGTCCGTGGCGTCGCTCATGATCTCCGGGATGTTCATCGGCGGCGCGCTCGTCGCCGCGCACGGCGCGTTCCGCGTGCCAGAGGATCTCTTTCTCGACGAGCCCGATGCCGGCAGCTCCGGAGGTGCGGCGACTGGGCTTCTCTCCTACTTCGCGCAGGCCGGATCTAGAGTTTGAGGCGGCGGCCGACGAGATCTGGTAGAATTATTGGGCTCGAGAAGTAGGTGAGTTCGATGTGGTATGGATCTTGCCTGTAGCTGTAGCTAATTGCTTCTTGTGTTCCTCCTTTCACATAGCTACGCATCTCTACTGCTTTAGTTTCTGTTCTGATGGATGCTTTGCAAAGCTTTGTAGAATATGTCTTAGATTTGAGCGGGTGAGGAAAATGAGGTTTATGTGTCGAGTATCTTGCTGTAATGTCGAATTGAAAACATATATTATGTGTTTTTTGAAGCAGTGAAACAAAGTGGTGCTTCAGATCTGTTTGTGCAAATTTAACGTGATTCATAAATGGTTTGTTTGGCCAAGCTTATCCAATGAGCTAGTTTTTGGGGCTTATTAGTGGCTGGCTATGGCTTATTGCATAAGCATATATTGAGAACAGGTTTCTGAAACTGCTGAGTGCTAACCATTTGTGCCTCATACTGGCGAAGAGACTCAGATCCTCAGCAATCCTCAATGTGGTGGGACAGCAGCTTGAATTGAATCAGAAGACAATGCTTACGGACTAAAAAATTTGGGATGCTCAGTGCGGATGTGGTTTTTTTTTTTTTTAAATTTGTATTATCTACTTATTTAAAACTCTAAATTCATTCGACTCTCCCTCTCTCTTCATCTTCCTCCTCTTCCCCTCTCTACTGCCTCCGCCACCTACCCCAAATTTTATGCACCCTTGCCCTCCACACGGGCACCCTCTAGCCACCACTTGCCCCCAGCTTCCACACGGGCACCCACCCGCTGCTACCGCCCATCATAATCACAGACGCCATCGTCCCTCCCTTCCCCCCTCCTTTCTCCTTTCTCCTCCGTCATACCTCGTTGGTTACCGCCCTTTGTAGCCAACTACAAAGCTGTTGTTTCGTCTCATCCTTAGTGTTTTCTCTTCCTTACTGGCTATCTTGCCACACCTTTAGCATCTCTCTCTCCATTGACTGCCATAAATTGTTATCTTGTCATTACCGGCAACACTGAAGAGATGATTAGATGAATTCTAGAGGGGTTAGATCAAAGAGATGATTTTGATGTAGTGGTGAAAATTTTTTATGTAAAATAAGAAAAAATAGCTATCTTCACACAAACACAAACTCAACAAAATTTTGCTTCTCATTTTTTGCTGTTTGACCTAGAGTGCAATTTGCAGTCAGTGATCTCTATTATCTAATCATTTCTTGGAATAAAATGTTTGGGGCTTGCTCCCGAGCTAGCTTTTACTTGCTGATCATGATCACCGGATCTTGATAAAATGTGCTAAAAGTTAGGTGTTTGGCTTTAACATTCCATTTATAAAATAAATATATTTAAGTTTAAAAATTGTTCAATCAAGTTTTAGTTTCAGTTTGAAATTGTGGTCAAACACCTAATTTTTTTTCAGGATTTACTTAACAAGCACAAGTCTCACAAGTCTTTTTTCAACTAAAAACTTGAAATAAGCCTCAATAAACTAACTTATTTGAATTTTTTTGTCAAACACATCCTTAAACAAGCCTTAAACATCTAATAACTTCATATTTGGCGTAGTTTATTCAGATTCATCTTCACAAATAAGTTGAAATCGGGATAGAGTTTAAATTTCAAACTTATTCTTTAAATTTAAGCCCTAATTGTATTAGAAATTTTAAATAAATTTAATCTCTTCTTTTTTACCAGTTTAACGGGAATTTAAGATTATAAGTTTAAGCTGGCTTTTAAAAAGCTTGTAAGCCGAAACGGCCCTAATTTCATCCCGACCGAGGGCTCGGCCCAACTTCTTAAAAACTAGCCTGCCTTTGCCCTTTGGGTACGCCGTTACGCATGCGGGCATAGTAGCGGCGCAGCACACGGCACTGCCCGACCTATCTCCTCGTCCTCCCTCCGCACCTCGGCTGATCGACTCATTCGCGGTTTTCCCTCAAATCTCCTCTTTTTACATCCAAATCTTCTCTCCTTTCACTAAATCCCTAAGCTTCCCAAGCCACGGCAAACAGCCATGATGGCCGCCGAGCCCTCGCCGGCGGCCGCCTCCACCTCCGCCGCCATCGACGATCTCGAGACGCTCGCCCTGGACTCTGCCACCCCCACCGATCCCCTCCTCCGTCCACCTCTCTCCCCCTCCTCCACCTCCTCCTCCCCCACCGCGGCCGCAAACCACGAAGTCTTCGTCATCGATGACGACGTTGACGACGACGACTTTTCCCCAGCACCTAGTCCCCGCACCACGGCCGCCCCCACCGCCGCTAAGGCCCCCCCTGTGTTCGCTAGGATCACCGTCTCCGACCCGAAAAAGCACGCTGAGCGGACCGCCGGGGCCTCCGGCGTGATCCCCGGCTCGGGCAGCTACTTCTCATACCTCGTCACCACCCGCCTCGCCGGCGGTGGAGAGTGCCGCGTGCGGCGGCGCTTCCGTGATGTGGTGTCCCTCGCTGATCGCCTCGCGGCGGCCCACCGCGGCCTCTTCATCCCGGCCCGGCCCGACAAGAGCGTTGTTGAGGGGCAGGTCATGCAGCGCCACGACTTTGTGAACCAGCGTTGTGCCGCCCTCCAGCGCTACCTGCGCCGCCTCGCTGCGCATCCCGCGGTCGGCCACAGTGCTGATCTCCGCAGATTTCTCACTGAGCCCGGTGCCATCCCCGCTTTCGAGGGTGAGGCACCGCGGTGGAATCCCACAGTGAATGCTGCCACTCCAACTTCTCCAGCAAAAGCGGGGAGGGACTTGTTCGGGATGTTTAAGGAGTTGAAGCAGACGGTGGTGAATGGGTTGGTGGCGGCGAAGCCGCCGCCCGTTGAGGAGGAGATTGACACAGAATTCCTGGTGCGCAAGGCCAAACTCCAGGACTTAGAGCAGCAGCTTACTACAACATCTCAGCAGGTATGCGCATGAACAGAATTTTACTTCTTTGATGGAGAACAGTGTTTGTGGTTAGACAATGGTATGAGAATATGTTAGGTGATACTGCAAAATCTAAGGAGATTGTGACTAGGGAACCTGCTCTATGACTACGAACCTCAAATAATTGTGATCTCAGTTAACTTGTGTTGATATCTTAAAAGTCACTACATGGAAAATTCTAAATTTATTGATCCTGTCTTCTTAATGTAATAAAGTTGTACATGGCTTGTTATTTGTTAGTGCACTGGGAAGGCAAATCGGTTTCAACAAGTTATCATGGATTGTTCATCAATTAGCACACTAATGCTTCTTTTAGCTATACTAAGTTGTAAAGTTGATAAAGCAATTTTGCTAAATCAAATCAATTGTAAGAAATAACAAAAAAATCTTGTTACTTGTTTTCTTAATGAGAAATTTTGTTTTTTCTCAGAACACTATGGAAACCTTTAGGTGCCTATCCCAATTTAAGCTTTTGGTTTATCTGTCTTTTAGGTGTTGTTTGGGGGGCTTAACTTGGGTTTCTCCCAGTTTTAAACCTAAGCTCCTCCAAACACCCGGTTTCTACAACAGTTTATGGTTTAAAGTCAAATCGTCCATATACAAAGAAACCCAAACACAAAGAAACCCAAACTGCCCATTAGCTGCTTCTCAGAACAGCCAATCAGTAGTTTCTTTTCAAAGAAACTCAGCTCTCTCAAACATGCCTTAAGCACTTCTTGTGTTTTCAAGATGATTACTTGGAATGTAGTCATGACTGTTTTGCTGTAGGGCTATAAAAAACAAGTTGATCCCAAGCTTTTTGAGCTCTGAAAGTTAAACAAGCAGCTTGATTCAGCTCAACTTTCTTAAGATTAGCTATGAAGGAGCTTGACTATGTCCAATTATCTTTTTAATACTGTCAATTTATCATATTTATAATCTGTTGATCTTTTTTTGGCCTTTTACTGACATATATAGTCATAGCAGGATATTCTTGCACTCGTTCGTTTGCATTGTAATCTGTTGGTAAATTTAAAGGTTAATGTAGAAAGGGTAAAATGGTGATTATTTGTAAGGCCTGATCTGTTACCCAAAATTTTCGCTCGTCTCTACTGGTTTCATGCATCTGAGGATTTCTACTAGATTTGTTGATGCTCAAGATGTTCAAGAAAAGAAGACTAGGATCTTTAATGGATCACTATATGGTTTTAAGTCATCTCTGTGGCATACATCTTTACCAAAAACTATAGGGAACCCACTGCAGACCATTGAACATGAATGCACTTTCAGACTCTAAGCCAGTCTCCAGTCTCCAGGTTTCCATCGTGTGGGCCATCCACTCTCCAGGTTTCCGTCAGTGATTGGTGTTTAAGCATTTGTAGAAATGCACACTATATAACATGAACCAAATTGAGCTTGAGCTGGGGTTTGGCAAAGCATGAAATTTGAGTTCTATTTTCTTACGGGACTAGGGTGGTTCTATTTTATTTCAACCAACAAAGATCAATTGGACTGTTAGAAGACTGCAGATTTGTGGCATTCATCTTCTGTTTGTGGAAGTGGTATGGCGTTTATAATGGGAACGTAAGAGATTGCATGGCTGCATTCCAAACATATTAGTGTGTTCAGTTGATTGTATGATATATCACAAAATAATGCTTACTGTTTCTCCTTTTCATATATCTAAGGTTTTATATGAAGTTAAGGCACTTCGTGTTGCTCTTCTGCATGATACTCTAATCATTATTGTGAAGAGAAACATTGGGTAACATTAAATAAGTGATTTCATTCCTACTGTATTGACTATTCAGTGCCTGTTCTGGGGAAGTTGTTGAACACTTACATGTTGTGATTTTGATAAGCACATATTCACTTGTGCAGAAAACCATTCTAATAATATGTATTGGTGTACAAAAATACAATAGTCACTCTTCTAATTCTGCATCTTATGTAGGCCGAAGCACTTGTTAAAGCTCAGGATGATCTTAGAGCAACTACAGCTCACTTGGGAATGACATTAATTAAGCTGGCAAAATTTGAAAGAGAGCAGGCCGCATGTAGTGCCCAGAGAAAACGAGCTGCTGATATTAATAATTTTGCAAATTCTGTCATCAAGTTCAGCAGATCACAGACAAAACTAAATGCTGAAATTGTAAAACATCTGGTAAGTCGAAACTCAAATACAATGAGAAATTCCATGTATGTGGTATCTTGGAATAATTCTTTTGTCTGTAGCTGTAATAAGACATTATCTATACTTTTGCAGGGCAGTATCCATGAATACTTGGAGATGATGATATCTGTTCGTCATGCATTCGCTGATCGTTCTAATGCTTTACTTCATGTGCAAACTCTGTCAGCGGATCTATTTTTCTTGCACACAAGGGCAGGAAAACTTGAATCTGTATCATCAAGAGGTATTGGCCAGGAGAGATCAAGGTATCAGAAGATAGAGGAACTGAAAGAAACAATAAGAATAACAGAAGCAGCGAAAAGCCATGCACTTAGAGAGTATGAACTTATCAAGGTAAATCACCAAAAATTATCAAGTGAAAATGTTCTGTGGATAAATAAGTGTATGTGCTATAAGTTATGACCTATGGTTGAAAATTGACTCATTTGTATATTCTTGTGATGGTTGCACACACAGTCCTCTATTTTGGTGTGAAAATCATATGTTTGGAAGCATAATACAAATATAATTGTTGACTTCCTGTATTTAGGATAATCTGTTCTCTTTATCTTTATTTTTCACTCATTACATGACACTAATTTTCTGGTAAAAAAGTTCATTCTATTACATGGACCATTCTGAAGTAGTGTTACTTTGTACCATTCCTAATTCCCTATACTATATAAATACTGACTTGCAAATACAGTTTTGAAGAAGACGTTACTATGATGTTGGTATGGTAGCTGACATATGCTAAACTGCCAATATTCCATTATTTGTTCATAAGGACGGCCATTTTTCTTGTGCCTGCAAAACGGTTCTCCAAGCTTCATTGAAGCAAACATGGTTACAACCCAAACACATACGGAGGGACATGTTTGGGTTGTGAAAATATTCAAGCTCATTCAACATAAGCTTAGTTGCTAGGCTTGAATTGGCCTTTTTAAATTTTGCAAGAGCAGCTTGCTACAATTTAAACAGCCATTATGCTACACGTCTAATATGCATGTTAGGTTTTTACTGGCACCATATTGCTTTAGGAAGGCCCAACTAATGGCCACTAGCCCATTATCTTCTCAAGTACTTTGTCCTACTCCTATTGCACTGATGCTGGAGCACTAATTAAGCTTGTTCTAGCATGCAAATTGAACACTCCTTTTTGGGTATGCAAATGGTGGTAAAATAGTGGGTGCCTTGGCTGAGTCAAAGGTTGCAGGTCAAATTCATGTTCCTATGTAGAGTTATGACGACATTTTGTAGGGCTCTTGGAAGGAATGCTAGGAATGTGCTTGTTGTTGAAACTGGAAACCATGTTGGATTTTGACATGGAAGCATTGGATCCTTTTTCCTATTTAACTTTTCTTCTGATAATGCAGGAAAACAACAAGAATGAAATCTTAAGGTTTGACAAAGAAAGAAACCAAGATTTTGTAGAGATGCTTAAAGGCTTTGTAATAAATCAGGTATCAATGTTCCATCATTCATTAAAGCTATTATCTCTTGCTTGATCCTTTATATCCTACTGAGGAAGAACTTCATGAATCAGTAATATTCTTTATCTGCTGTATAATCACTGGTATCACTTCATATCTTTCTTTGTATAAAGAATATTATAGCTCAATCATTTTTTTTGCCAAAGCACAAAGTATGGTTACCTCCTCATGACATTTAAGCATCAAATTCTTGCTATGCATGAATAATGTGCGTTGTACAATACTCGGTAAACATCACAACATGGTTTACCTGATTAATATTTTATGTTATAACAATGTGCAGGTTTCCTATTCAGAAAATTGTGCTAATATGTGGGCCAAGGTAGCAGAGGAAACTAAAGGATACACAAACAGGAGCAACTGATGTAGGTTGTAAATATGGTACTGAATGTTGATCTATTTATTCGCTCCTATTGCACAACACCAACAAAAACATGTTCTAGTTTTGCCACCCTCGGTTTCATTGTAATGTTACCAAGTTTTTCTGTACAAATATGCGGAAGTAATTACAGTGAGTGCCCCGATTGGTGATATGCACTGAGATTTTTTTCTTTCTTTTTTTTTTTTTTTCTTTTTTCAGATCTGTTGCGCTTCTATTGTTGTTACCTGTTACGATAATGTCTGTATACACTTTTGTTTCCTTTATCGTCTTGTATCTTATTTACAACGACCTTGTGACGAAGAAGGCTTTGGTTTCATACTGTGATGGTCAATACCCATGCAAGACACAATGTGCCACGTTTTACACGCTTCTATTGGGCAGGCTTGTGGGTGGCGTGCTAATGGTGGCGAATTTGTGATGATCTGGAGCCGCTGGTATCTTTGCTTTTACCTATCCATCTTTACCTGTGAGTTTTGCATGCTTGTAGTGAGATTACGACAGGTGTGTATGACTGTATATGGAGCGGATTCAGAGGTTACTGTTACGAAACTGTAAGCAAAAATTGACTCTTATCGTATGCAATATGCAGTCTCTTTTTGTCTGCATCCGTGGCCAAGTTGTGATGCTTTTTGGAGCCATCGGCATCTTTTCTTATCCTTACACGTAGGTATCGTGAAAGGTATGTATCCTCTGCAGCTCTGCTCTCTAGTCTATTAAGACAGACGAGTTTAAAATCTAAAAAGAAGAGTACGTGTACATGTTTCAGTATTACACCTTGTCAACGTACATAATCTGGTCAAGTAAATAAAATGTTCAAAGTTTGCAACGTGAAATTCCACCATCTTAGAAGAAAAATTAAGTTGTACTTATCAAAATCCTCTAAAAATATCCCAGAAAAGCGAAAAAATGAAAATCCACTGATAGCTCTGGAATCCACCAAAGCAGCTCCACCGAAGCTGAGCACGGCCGTGAAAAATGTTGGCCCACGCGCCGTTCCAAAACCCGACCTCCTCCAAACCCCTCCTCCCCCCTCCTCGCTCCCGCCTCCGAAGCAAAGTTCCAGTCACCTCCTCCTCCCGCCACCGCAACCTCTCCGTCTCCGCCTCCTCCCGCCGCGACTTCCTCCTGCTCCTCCCCTCCCTCGCCGCCGCCTCCACTATCCTCCGCCCCCTCCCCGCCTCTGCCGATGGCGAGGCGGTCCCACCACCACCGGCGGACTCGCCTCCCTCCCCGCCCCCTCCTCCGGTCGAAGAGCCCGAGGCGTTGGCCATGTCGAGGGTGTACGACGCGACAGTCACCGGGGAGCCGGAGGCGGTGGGGAGGGAGGCGAGGGGGCGGGTGTGGGACAGGCTGATGGGCGCGAGGGTGGTGTACCTTGGCGAGGCGGAGCTCGTGCCCGACCCCGACGACCGGATGCTCGAGCTCGAGATCATGAGCAATCTGGCCGCCCGGTGCGCCGAGGCCGAGAGGAGCCTGGCGCTCGCGCTCGAGGCGTTCCCCTGCGACCTTCAGGAGCAGCTCAACCAGTTCATGGACGGAAGGTTGTGTTTGCTTTTTGTTTCAGTTATCTAAGCAATTATTCATTTACTTAGTCTGCATCTTATGTCGAAAGTTAAGTGTTTGATAATTTAGAAGAACTGAACCCTAAGCTCTTCGTATTCCAAAAAATGTGATCGGCTTGCTTTTCATATTGTTGTTCGATTGATGTAGAGTAGCTGGAGAATAGGTTCTACTTCGCAACCAGTAAAACCGCAAGGGGCTATGAATTCATTTAGATGGAGGGTGGCTTCACATTGAGATTTGAGATATGTCAGGATCAGGAGTTCAGGACCCTCTAATTGACCAACAGTGCAGTGCGCTATTTATCATCCCCTTGCGGACTGTCTGATTAGAACATTGTACATTCTTTTTCATTGCTTAATGAAATTATGTGATGCCCCGCATATTTTAAAAGAAAACATCAAGGCTGCTGACATTGACCCATGGGAACCTCCTATGAAAAGCTTGGGATTTATTGCATGACTTGGCAAGCTTTGATTTATGATAGGACAGTCTGAGAGGGGTGCACGGTATGTGCTATTACTTTTCAGTGACAGAGAATCCAAATGAAACATGTAAAGAAGGGTCAGTTTTAGAAAAAAGCGTCTATCATTGTGTGGTGGAGTTGGACAACTGCAAATATTTTTCCCTTGGACAAGAGTGTCACAGTGTCAGGATAGCATGGATGTAGCGAACCTCTATATGCAGGTTGATGCTAAGTCTTCGATAGTTTTCTATTTTCATAAATTTTGTGTTGAACGTATGTCCTCGATGCTTATCTCTGCACCGACATATCCGGCGAGGACTTCTTCTGGTTAGTTAGGCGTCGCCCGTACCTCTCGGCTGCATGCGCCTGCGTGCGCCTCTGCATGCCGCACTATGTGCGTAGCCGTTGCATGCCGTTCTGCATGCACTTGTACTTCTTATTTGTATTACTTCTGAGGAATACAGTCTTATGGTTATTGGCTAAGTTTAGCTTGGTATCAGAGCTCCAGGCTCGTCTCCTCTCTTCGCCTCTGCCATGGCAGAGAGAGAAGATGGCACTCCATTATCTTCACTCAGAGCACCGGCGCCTGTTCTGAATGCTTCATCTACCGGTACCAGCGGCGGCGCCCAGCATTCTTCTTCCACCGGCTCCACCATCGGTACTCATACTGTCATGGCTCCTTCTCATCATACAACTGCGACCTCTATCCACCATGTGAACATCCACAGTTATATTCCCTTTAAACTTGATCTCCTCGCCAATAACTATTCCAAATGGCGAAACTTCATGACCTATGTTCTTCACAAATTTGATGTCCATGATCACATAGAGGAAGCAGCAGATCCCAACCATGACGACGATGAGTGGCGCCGTGTCGATACCACTGTCGCACTTTGGATCTTTTCCACTATATCCGATGAACTTGTTGATGTAGTCATGACTCCAGACTCTACCGCCTTCAACGCATGGACACAACTCCACTCCTTTCATGCACACAAACCTAGCAGAGCTATCCACCTCAAATCTGAATTCCATTTCGCTGTCCAGGGAGACCAGTCTGTTGGTGCTTATTGTCGTCGTTTAAAATCTCTTGCCGACGCCCTTGCCGATGTCGATGAACCAATCTCCGACAGCTCTCTAACCCTGCAACTATTTCACGGGTTAAACTCCAAGTTTCAGATGGCCAAGAAAGTCATGTCAATGCATGCAACTCTTCCCTCGTTTGTCGAGGCTCGCTCGCGTCTCCTTCTTGAAGAAGTTGACATTGAGAAGCGGGCTCAAATGGAGGCTGCCGCTGCGCTTGTCGCCGGTGGTCCGGGAGCTTCTCCAGACCCACCCGCCAACGGAAACAACCACCAACATGGCGGCCAGGAACGTGGAGACGGTGGCACTGGCGCCGCTCCAGGTCGCGGCGGACAGGGCTACCAGCACGGCGGCCGCGGCCGTGGGCGAGGCCGCGGACGAGGACGCAATCGCGGCTACGGCTACGGTTACGGCGGTGGGCAATACCAATATTTTCCGCCGGGCAACATGGGCTTCCTCTACCCACCACGTCCACGCCCGCTCGTGCCAACCAACACCGCCGGCGTACTTGGCCCGCGACCTCCACAGCCGGGACAAGCCTACATCACCAGCACTATTCCTTCTGGGTACCAGTACTCACACGGTGGCTTGTTTCCGGCGGCTCCGGCCTACCCCCTGATGGCTCCTGCACCGACTGCTTCATGGGATCCGCAGTCCCTGATCGCTTCCTCCATCAACAACACTGATCATCACCACCCTGCATCACCGGATTGGTACCTTGATACTGGCGCCACATCGCACATTGCGAGCTCCTCTGGTATGTTATATTCTCTGAACTCCGTACCTTCATCAACTCGCATTGTAGTTGGCAATGGCTCTTATTTACCTGTTACTGCTTCTGGTTCTGCACATCTCACCAACCACCCATTCTACTTGCATCATACTCTTGTATCTCCTGACATTGTTAAGAACCTCATTTCCGTTCGCCGTTTCACGCATGATAACAATTGCTCCGTTGAGTTTGACCCTCATGGTTTCTCTGTGAAGGACCTCCACACCAAGAGAATTCTCCTTCGCTCCAATAGCTCCGGCGGCCTCTACCCGTTCTTTGGCTCCAACCTCACTGCACCCTCCGCCTTCGCTGCTACATCCTCCACTGATTTATGGCATCGCCGGCTCGGTCACCCCAGCTCCTCTACTTTGTCTCGTCTAGCGTCTGTGCTACCAGACGTCTCATGTAATAATAGCTCCCACAATGGCATCACTTGTGAGGCTTGTCAGTTAGGGCGTCATCGGCGCCACCCTTTTTTTGCTTCTTCCACATTTAGTGTTCGTCCTTTTCAACTTATGCACTGTGATTTGTGGACCTCTCCCATATGTAGTTTTTCTGGTTTCAAATACTACTTAATTGTCGTTGACGACTTCTCTCACTACACCTGGGCATTCCCTCTTAAATCCAAATCTGATACCTCCTCCACCTTGCTCCGGTTCTTTCACTACGTACAGACTCAGTTTCACGTTCTTATTCAGTGTCTTCAGAGTGATAATGGTGGCGAGTTTCTCAACTTCTTGCTGCGCTCTTTTCTATCATCCAATGGCATCTCCTTACGCCTCTCATGTCCTTACACCTCCGCTCAAAACGGGCGTGCCGAGCGAGCTATCCGCACCGTGAACGACATCATACGCACGCTCCTCTTCCAGGCTCATTTGCCCGGTGCCTTTTGGGTTGAAGCCCTCCACGTTGCCACTCACATCCTTAACAGGAGACCTTCCCAACCAATTCAGTTCAACACACCATATTTCCTGCTCTTCGGGTCTCCACCAACCTATGATCATCTGCGTGTGTTTGGGTGCCTTTGCTATCCTAACCTTCTTCCACTCACAGACCACAAGCTGGCTCCTCGCTCTGCTCACTGCATCTTTCTTGGCTATGCCCTGGAACAGAAAGGTTATCGGTGCCTCAACTTATCCTCGCACAAGGTCATCATTTCACGCCACGTAAACTTTGATGAAGCTGTTTTTCCTTATGCCTCCGAACTCCCTGGCGCAAACCCGCCAGCCACAGCCGATCCGGATCAGCGGAACGTTCCTGATTTTCACGCTGTCCCTTTGCAGCCACCTGATCCGATCGGCCCGGACACCCACGCCATCTCTCTCCCTCCTCCCGCGCCACGTACTAGCTCCCCTCTCCACCTGGCATCGGCGGGTGACGACGCTGTCCCCTTGACCGTCTCTCCTTCGCCACCACGCACACCGGGCCCAGCTCTCCGATCTCCCTCCCGCGCTGCTGTTTCCATTCCCTCGGTGCCATCTGTTGCGCCTCTCCCACCCACAGCACAAGCCGTCACTCCACCCCAGAATACTCACACTATGCGCACGAGGGGCAAAGCTGGCTATTTCATGCCCAAACGGCATTTCGCCCTCGCTGCTGCGGCCATCTCACCTATTCCCTCGTCTTACCGTGCAGCTCTTAAGGACCCCAATTGGTTTCGTGCCATGAAAGACGAATATGATGCCTTGATCCGCAATCACACTTGGTCTCTCGTGCCTCGTCCCTCTCGTTCCAACCTCATTTCCGGCAAATGGATCTTTCGTCATAAATTCAACGCCGACGGCACTCTTGCCCGCTATAAAGCTCGCTGGGTTCTTCGCGGTTTTACTCAACAACCGGGCGTTGATTATGGTGAAACTTTCAGTCCCGTTGTTAAGCCCGCCACCATCCGCACCGTCTTGAGCCTTTCCACTTCCCATAACTGGCTCATCCGCCAACTCGATGTCAAGAATGCCTTTCTTCATGGACATCTCGATGAGACCGTTTACAGCGTTCAGCCATCCGGCTTTGTCGATCCCATCCACCCTCATCATGTCTGTCATCTCCACAAATCTCTCTACGGCCTCAAACAAGCCCCTCGCGCCTGGTTCACTCGTTTTACCACGTACCTCAAATCTCTTGGCTTCCTGCCATCTAAATGTGACTCCTCCCTCTTTGTCCTTAAACGCGGCACTTCCCTCATCTATCTCCTTCTCTATGTCGATGATATCATTATAACTGGCAATGATTCTTCTCTTCTGTCGACACTCATTTCCTCACTTAGCTCTGAATTTTCTATGAGTGATCTTGGTGACCTCCATCATTTCCTTGGGATCAATGTGCAGCGCACACGTTCTGGACTCTTCTTATCTCAGGAACAATATGCCCTAGAAGTCCTTGACCGTGCCCACATGCTCAATTGCAAGCCCATCTCCACGCCTATTGACACTCGCTCCAAATTATCCGCTCATGATGGTTTGCCGTTTTCTGATCCTTCTTTGTATCGTAGCTTAGCTGGTGCACTCCAGTACCTCACTCGCACACGTCCCGACCTCTCATATCCCGTCCAACAAGCCTGCCTCTTCATGCATGCGCCACGTACCTCCCACTTCCAACTTGTGAAACGGATTTTACGATATCTCCGCGGAACCACCAAATTCGGCTTACATATTAATCGTTCCGCCACGCATGACCTCATCGCTTATTCTGATGCAGATTGGGCCGGGTGCCCTGACACCAGAAAATCCACCTCCGGGTTCTGCGTTTTCCTTGGTCACAACCTCATTTCTTGGTCCTCCAAATGCCAACACACTGTCTCCCGATCTAGTGCCGAAGCAGAATACAGAGCTGTTGCGAACTGCGTTGCTGAGTCATGTTGGCTACGCCAGTTACTTACTGAGCTTCACATGCCTTCTACTCGCTCTACGGTTATCTACTGCGATAATGTCAGCGCCATGTACTTGTCTTCGAATCCGATTCAGCATCAACGGACAAAACATGTGGAAATCGATCTTCACTTTGTTCGGGACCGTGTTGCCTTGGGTGAAGCTCGCGTTCTCCATGTCCCAACCTCATCGCAGTTCGCCGATATCATGACCAAGGGTCTCCCAACAGCAGTGTTTCATGAATTCCGTTCCAGTCTCACCGTCGACATATCCGGCGAGGACTTCTTCTGGTTAGTTAGGCGTCGCCCGTACCTCTCGGCTGCATGCGCCTGCGTGCGCCTCTGCATGCCGCACTATGTGCGTAGCCGTTGCATGCCGTTCTGCATGCACTTGTACTTCTTATTTGTATTACTTCTGAGGAATACAGTCTTATGGTTATTGGCTAAGTTTAGCTTTTTGTTCACGACAATTGTTTTAATAGATGCAGTATATTAGGTATCCTTTTTTCTGTTCCAAAGCATTACTGCAACGATGATTGTACTTTCCCATTTATACTGCTGGTATAGCAATCCAGGATTTGAATTCAGATTAAGCTGAGACCCTAAGATCGATTTGTTCTTGGTGGAAAAGTCTGGTTGTAAAAGAAATGCTTTTTATAGGACCTCAAATATCTCCTTTCAATTTTGACAAGCTTATGCTTAGTGCAGGATTGATGGTGACAACTTAAAGTTATACACATCTCACTGGGCACCAGAGCGCTGGCAGGAATATGTACCTGTTTTGAATTACTGTCGTGATAATGGAGTAAAGCTTGTTGCTTGTGGAACTCCGCTGGAGGTGATTCATAATTGCTATTCCTGTCTCTAGTTTTGACAAGCTTTAACCAACACCTTGCTGCATCATTGTAATGCAAATATTCTAGTAATGACTCCTTGCAAAATTTTCATCAAGTTGCATGTCTTAAAATTACATGTCAAGCTATGCGTTGCAATTGCTATACCACATGGAAACAGTCTATGTGCAGCTTGTTATTAAATTCTGAACAGACTTTGTTTGATTGAGTACCTAGACAATAAAGCACAAACTTCAACATAACCACATGCTGCAAAATCAATATATAGTTATCTGGTATAATATGTCAAGTGCTGGTCAGTGGTCCATTCTTGACTTATATGGAGCAAATAATATGCAGCTAAGCTAGCAACTACTTATATAGAAAGAAAATCGAATCCTCTGTAATGGGCTTTTGTTGTACGCAGATGTCAGCTGTGTGATGTTTAAAATCACAGTTTCTTCCATACTATTAGTTGGTATAGCTAGAAAGCAAGAGTATTCATTGTTTTGAGGTTTGCTACTTTAGCTCAATAGTTCATACTTTGAGTTTGTAAACTTGTGAAATTTGAGCAAACAGAGTATCACTTGAATTTGAATTTACGTCATTCTAACTGGCATGTATGATCTTGTGGCATGAATTCTTGTGCTTTTTGATGCTGGCTGTGCAGTGTTCAACCTTTACACCAATGAACTTTTTTCATGATTAATGGTCTGAGCAAATGCTCTGATGTACATTCTGTTGAATGTATTACCTAGTTATTCATAATTTATTCTACCAATTTATATATGCTGCTATTCCAGTTCACCCTATAGAAATGCAAAGCCTCTTTCTTGAATAGGTGATAAGAACTGTCCAAGCCGAAGGGATTAGAGGTCTTTCAAAAGCAGAAAGAGAACTATATGCTCCTCCAGCAGGCTCTGGCTTCATTTCTGGCTTTACATCCATCTCAGGCCAGTCATTGGCAGACAAGATTTCATCAACTCGTGAATCTCCTTTTGGTTCTAGCTCATATTTGTCTGCACAGGCAAGAGTAGTTGATGATTATACTATGTCCCGAACAATAGTGAAAGAGCTTAATGATGGAGACCCTTCAGGGCTGCTAATTGTTGTAACTGGTGCAAGCCATGTCATATATGGATCACAAGGAGTTGGTGTTCCTGCTAGAGTATCTAAAACGATGCCGAAGAGAAACCAAGTTGTGGTACTACTTGATCCTGAGAGACAAGGTATAAGGGGGGAAAGTGAAGTTCCACTTGCTGATTTCTTATGGTATTCAGCGGCAAAGCCTTGCAGTAGAAATTGCTTTGACCGTGCTGAAATTGCTCGAGTGATGAATGCTGCTGGTAGGAGGCCTGAAGCTTTACCCCAGGTTGGTGCTTGTTCTTTCGTGGTGTATTCTTACCGTTTTCCTCCCTTTTTTGGGGATGTTTGCTTGGGATGTTGCACGTAAGTTTTTTGCCCTTGCTGTTACCAGGAAAGCTATGGAATAGTAGCAGAAGAATTGTCTATTCAATTGACTTTAGAATGGTCAGTGTTTGATCTTTTGACCTATTATTTCTATTTGCCAAAAATCCTGGCTAAGGCCGGGATATTTTTTTCACCGCCCTTTTAGGGGCTGCAGCTATTGGCAAAAGGGTTATTTAGACCAAATCATGAACGACTCATTTTTTGGAGTGATTTCCTTCATGTAAACATATCATGACACCTTTGTAAAAAAATGGAGAACTTGCACATCACTTACTGAACTGTGTGGGTTTTAGCCAAATACCATCTGCTTTACCACAGGGCTTTATCTGGTAACTAGTGTTAGGATCTGTTCCAGACCTGTTACTACCATGAACCAGTTGGAAACCAGTACCAGCGGTTCAGCTGCTAGTGGTTTGCAAACCCAGGCCATGACGTCAGGTGGCTTTCCGCAAATATAGACAATTAACTGTTTCTGAATAAGTATAGTAAAGATATTCTTCTGTGGTCAGACAGTTCTATTTCTGGTAGAGTCATACTTTCATATCCTTGAGCTGACAAAATTTTATGCACTAAAATGACAGGATCTTCAAAAAGGAATAGATCTTGGTGTAGTTTCTCCTGAGATATTGCAGAACTTTTTTGACCTTGAGAAATACCCTGTTATGGCTGAACTGATTCATCGATTCCAAGTAAGAAGCTATTTTAGTATTTTTTCCCTTGAATTTTTCAGTTTTTCTGATTGATGGTTTAACTGAACTCTTGTTTTGATATATGCGCTTTCCTTGATTTTGAAACTAGAACACTAGGGTGCTGCCGATGTCTAAACAAAACTTCTTGTATACTTAATTCATGAAATCAACCATTTTTCCAGGGTTTCCGTGAAAGATTACTAGCAGACCCCAAATTCCTACAAAGATTAGCTATTGAAGAGACTATATCAATAACAACCACTCTCCTAGCACAATATGAAAGACGGAAAGGACGGTTCTTTGAAGAGATTGATTATGTCCTTACTGATACAATTAGAGGCTCTGTTGTTGACTTCTTTACAGTGTGGCTTCCTGCTCCAACCATTTCACTCCTTTCTTATGCTGATGATGGTTCTGGTCAGAGCTTGAATTTTGTCAAAAGTCTTTTAGGATCATTGCCAGATAATGCATTTCAAAAGAATATCATGGGTCAGAATTGGAACATGAACCAGAGATTTGCATCAGTTTTAATGGGTGGTGTGAAACTTGCTGGTGTTGGATTTGTTTCTAGTATTGGAGCTGGAGTTGCTTCAGATGTCCTGTATGCTGCTCGCAGAGCTCTGAAACCTTCTGTAAATGTGGAAGCAAGACGCAAGAGATCTCCTATCTGGAAGTCAGCAGCTGTTTATAGTTGCTTTCTTGGAACATCAGCAAACCTGCGGTACCAGGTATTTGTGGAAATCACTTATAACAATATTTTCTACAAATAAGGATAATGTATATTGAAGAGACTATATCAATAACAACCACTCTCTCTCTCTCTCTCTATATATATATATATATATATATATATATAAACGGCTTTGGCCAGTTCTGGCTGGCTCTTTGCTCAATCATAACTTATCAGCTGGAAAATTGTACAAAACCTGCTTCATGGAAATTGATCCATTACTGGTTTTTGGAGCTGATTTTTCAACGTATTAGTTCCAATGTGGCAGCCTATTCTAGTACATTACTAAATTAACAAGCAACATGTTTTTGATTTTTGGTTCAGCACAACTTATCTAATTGTCGTTTAATAAATATGTTCAAGATCATTGCTGGCTTAGTGGAGCATCGGCTAGGAGAGAGCCTGGTGGCTTCCTACAATCAACCACTTCTTGCTAGCTTGCTGTCCTTTGTTGCACGGACGGTTAACTCATACTGGGGAACACAGGTCGGACACTTCGTGCATCTTTTGAGTTCTCTGAGTATGCTGTTTCAAATAAACAAACATAACTGTTCAAAATGAGAAACTGGATAAGACTAAGGTCACTGAATGTTCCATTTGATATTTCTGGATTAATTCCTTTAGTGCTGCTAGTTGAACTTGGGCATGTGAAACTTTACATTTTACAATCTTCAGCAAGATAATCGTCGTCAGTTTATCACAGCTTTGTTGGGTTCCTTGAAGCAGTTCTCTTTCTGTTGATAAAAAAATGTTATTCCTGTATTAACTCCCTTGAGAGATTACACAAGATAGTGAGATGACACACAAGTTAGTACTTCTGGCCATTGTCTCAAGTCTTCACTGACTGCTTTGTTTGCTGCAGCAATGGGTTGATCTTGCGCGACATACGGGACTACAAAGGAGTAGGAAAGAGCTACCTTCTCCTGAGGTATCCAAACCAGCTGAGATCCCACAGTTAGAGCGCGGTGGCACAGAAGTACAGAATGTGGATGACAGTAACTCCAACGACCAATCAAGCGACAGGACCTAGCCATTAACTTACTTGATTGTGCTTCTACATAATTGACAGCTAGGTATCTAAGTGAAAAGTCTTCTTGCTAGAAGATCAAGATCTCTCTGTTGGATCAGCAAAGAGTAGAAATTTTGGAGGGTATAGCTTTCATAGTTTCATTACATCAATTACTTCATTACGGGCACATTTTTTTTACACCATTGTTGTAAATATACTGTTTGTACATCTGCAGCCTCTTTCTTGAGGATTTGCAGTCACAAAGGTTGTAACTAAACATTTTGTAAATTCAAATTACTTTGAAACTATATCTAGTGATATTTTAGAAAGTTTGGTGGATCTAACAATTCCAATCAAATATTTGCGCCTGCTACGAAGCCAGATGTTTCAGGGAGCAAGTTCTCTTCCTCGTCGTTTT
The DNA here is from genome assembly GCA_019359835.1 of Pharus latifolius. Classification (NCBI taxonomy): domain Eukaryota; kingdom Viridiplantae; phylum Streptophyta; class Magnoliopsida; order Poales; family Poaceae; genus Pharus; species Pharus latifolius. Next base: position 9,282,186 of record CM033323.1, on the reverse strand, counting down.
GGCAAAGACGGTAGGTAAGCAAAGTTTCCTTCTACTTCTAGTGTCATTAGTGAACTACTAATTATTTTCCTTTTTCCATTTCGTTGCTGGCCAGCTATGAGTTCTGGCAAGTTCTTCCCTGGCAACTAGCTTCGTGCATGGACAAGAGTCAAGACAGCATTTTTTAAGTTCCTATCTCACGACATGTGTCCAGGGATGCTAACATACGTGGGGTCACTTCCTGAACTCACTCCCTATATATGGAAGGGTGCATCCATCTCAGTTGGAACAGTAGGAAGTTGCAAAAGACCAGAAGCTACTAGAAGAGAGGTTTTGCTAAGGCGAAGTTATGGCGAGTGCAAAGATGACGGGGCATAAAGAGCAAGATCATTTTGTTCTAAAGAGCGGGCATGCCATCCCTGCCGTTGGGCTAGGCACTTGGAGGTCCGGCTCAGATACCGCCCACTCCATTCATACTGCCATCACCGAGGTATATCTGTAATCTGCATGCGTCTCTGCATGACAGCATCTCTTTGCTTGGAGCTTTAGGCAAAGGTTAGCAAAATTTACAAGGCTTGTAGTTTTGTCTCAGAACCCAGCGGACTACGATACTGCATAGTGCATACTGGCCATAATAATGTATACCGATCATAATCAGAACAAGCATGCTTACATATCAAGCAACTAAACGACTAGAAAGTGATGGCAAGTTCTTTGGAAATTGCATATATAGGTGCAAACTTCATGCTGATCATAGCTTGCTTCATAAGTAGTTAGATACTGACATTGACCGTGGAGTCGTACAATGCGCAGGAAATTTTTTGCATCTTCTTTGTGATGATCTCTTCCGTGTTTTTGGGTTAAGAGCAACATTTTTTGTGTGGGGCTGAGATTATGTTTTGCAACAAATTTCTGAATGGATGTTGGATGTGAAAAGTTTGAAAAACTTAAAACTTGAACTACTACAAAATATCTTAAGGCATTTGTCTAACGGGGACAGTTACATTTAATACTTTACATGCTGCAAAAATTGCTCTATTTGTTTGATGTGTAACTTGCTTCTAATTTAGCAATGCAATCTGATGACTGCAGGCTGGATATAGGCATGTTGACACAGCTGCTGAATATGGAGTACAGAAGGAGGCATACACTGAAATCATATTCTGTTTCTGAAAGTTATTAGGTATCGTTAGACATCCTATGCTAAATTTTCAGGTTGGTAAAGGACTGAAGTCTGCGATGGACGCTGGAATCAACAGGAAAGATCTGTTTGTAACGTCAAAAATATGGTACAAGTAAAATCACAAACTACCGTTACTGCCCTTTGATTGATAAATGAATGTCAGCAGTTGGTGGCCGTTTTTTTCTCGTCTGCTAATTGTGATCAATATTTGGCTACTGCAGGTGCACAAACTTGGTTCCTGATAGGGTTGAGCCAGCATTGAAGGAAACACTCAAGGATTTACAGTTGGATTACCTTGATCTTTACCTCGTAAGAAAGCAAAACAGTTCTTACCTTTTTGTTTTTGAAGCTAAGAGGAAAATCAGTGCTTTATATTTGCTTTCCATTACTGGAAGAATGCTGTAGATAGAGTTATTGCTTCACTTCAATGCATTACATATTTTAGAGTGCAATTGCTTCGTACTTTGAAAAATGAATGCAGATTCACTGGCCCTTCCGACTAAAAGAAGGGGCTCATAAGCCTCCGGAAGCTGGGGAAGTGCTGGAGTTTGACATGGAGGGAGTATGGAAAGAAATGGAAAACCTTGTCAGAGACGGACTAGTTAAACATATTGGTGTTTGCAATTATACAGTAACCAAGCTTAACCGGCTGCTCCAATCAGCAAATATTGTACCAGCAGTATGCCAGGTTGTGAACTATCCAAATTGATCATTAGTTCCTGTAAACAACAAAATGAACAATTGAATTGACTCTTATTTACTAAATTTGAGCACAGATGGAAATGCACCCTGGTTGGAAGAATGATAAGATGCTCGAGGCCTGCAAGAAGCATAGAATTCATGTTACGGTAAGCTACTTCCTCTAAAAAGTTAGATACGATGATTGGTACCTGACCTCGTTACTGTTCTATTTTAGCATGTTTTGGGTTCTGAAACAAGAAGGACAAGGCCTTTTCGTCCCAGTTCCCTAAAAATTTTGGTGTTCTTGTTTCATTCTCATTGGGGAATTGACAGTATTCTTGATTGTTTATGTTTTTACAGGCTTACTCTCCACTGGGTTCTTCGGAAAAGAACCTCACTGATGATCCAGCTGTTGTCAAGGTAATGTTCAGAATCTTCAGGAATATGCAAACAAGACTTAAGTTGAATCAAACTCTTCAATTACGTGTAGTGTCTTGCTCTTAGTCCAAACATTTTAAGTGCAGGTAGCCAACATGCTGAACAAGACCCCAGGGCAGGTGCTCATAAAGTGGTCTCTACAAAGGGGAACTAGCGTTATTCCAAAATCAACTAAAGATGACAGAATCAAGGAGAATATTCAGGTGTTTGGATGGGAGATCCCTGAAGAGGACTTCCAGGCTTTGTGCAGCATCAGCGATGAGGTGAGAGGTGCCTTATTTTTTTTGTTTTGCTCTACACAAGTGTGTAAAAATGTGATTTTGTTCGTGAACAATCGTGAATTGTGCGTTAAGATCGGAAGTTCTGGATGTCTTAGAAACAATAACACAGAAGCAAGATCAGATATATGGCCATATAGTCATGGAGAGGGAAAAAAGTGCCGGAAATTATTTTGCTTATTTTATGCATATAAAGTGGAAAATACCTTGAATATATATGATCTTTGAGATTGCTGCTAGCAGCTACATTACTTCCACAAGCTACTGAACATGTTGTAATGTAAAACATTTTGACGTTGTTATCAACTTGGGCATCCAAGTAGAGTCATGAGTCATGACAATAGTCGATCCGTTGGTTTTTATTGCATGATATAGTAATCTTTTGCAGGGTGGTCTGCAGACTAGTGAGATATAGCCATTTTGCATAGTATCTATTGGATTATTCAGATAGCATCATGAAACCATTTGATCTGTTATGGTGGCAGCTAGTCTTAGTACTTAATTAAGCTGCGAAATCCTGCTTGTCATCAACATTTTCTTTTATCTTTTGGTCGAGCTGATGTGAATGGATCTTGGCAATGCAGAGGCGAGTCCTAACCGGAGAGGAGCTTTTCGTGAACAATACCCACGGGCCTTACAAGAGTGCATCTGAGATCTGGGATAACGAGGACTAAAGCTGCTGTCTAATATACTCATCTTCCGCTCAAAAAAATGATCTAATAATGGTGATAATGCACGGATAGTAGGCTCCTTCCAGGCTTTGTAATACCTACAGTATTGTACAAACAAATAAATGTCATTTGAGCAAAGGCTAGTTAGCTCAAGCAAGTTATTTGGGTCCTTTGTTTTTGAGAGCAAACTAGTTTGGTTAGGTGTTTGGTTTTTTTCCCGCAGCTTACTTTCCAAGGCAATATTCCTGGCTAGATGTTGGGGTCTTTTGCTTTAAGCATGCTATACTCACGACCTAGTTTTAGGAGCGAGATTACCTTTTTGTTCTAATATATATTAGTTATATAAGTTTACTGAAATATTTTAATACCTTTAGTGGTAAGGTTAGATAACATTTCTAATTCATTTTTTCTCTAATTAATTATATGTACTCGGCACATGATTAATTAGCATCAAATGATAACTCTTATAAAGTAGCATCTGTCCTTAATGCTACAGTAAGTAAAAATAAAAAACACATACCATCGTATACCATCTCATACTATATACAAGTAAGATCAAAAATTTTTAGCTGTATTTAATTTGCACCCAATAGGGTAGAAACACACAAACCATCATATACTATACTGTAAAAATAAAGAACACATGAGCTTTACTAGGATGTCGAAAGATTGAAGTACATATGATAAAAACTAATACATGTAATGGTTAATCCGTAACATGTAAGTTCTATCCATACCATATAAGTTCTATTAGAATATCATAGTACTATCACACATACAGTACAAATAAAATATAAAGTATCATAATTGTTCATCACCATATCACATAAGATTTACTAAAATATCGTTCTATTACAATATCATAGTATTATCACACATACGCTACAGATAAAATATAAAATATCATAATTGTTCATCACCATACCACATAAGTTTTACTTTTACTAAAATGTCCTAGGAGACAATGGTCACTCAACAAAGTATAGAAACTATTTATAAACATTACAGAATTGGTGGGTAGTGATCCATGACCCATCAAGCCACCCATTGTTTGACGTTTTCCACTAACATGTTAGTTATTCTATTATTCTCTGTAAGGTAAGTCTGCAATTCAACGCGAATGAGAATAGGATACTCCTCCGTGTCATCAATAATTTTTGAAAAGAGATTCATTGGGATCGACAAAATGAGCAAATCACATCGTGTCAAACATTTCATGCATAGCAGTAGTAATGTCCTGAACCATTTACTTTTCTTAGATTGCTTCCCACTATTCGCATTCTTATTTGCATGCATGTGTTTTGATGTTGCCCCTATGCGAATCAACCTCCTCTAGACTTTCAGGCTCCGGGATGCAATCTGAATCATATTATTGAGAGAGATCAACTTAAGATGGATTGCCCTACCTATCACCAGTGAGACCATCATCTTTATTTTTTTTTAACTTGATCATCATATGCCACGAATGAGACCATCACCTTTAGAGCATAAGTGGGATTAGCATTTTGCTTTAGTCTAAATAAAGAAGTCACCGCTTAGGAGAAAGATCACATGTATATAAAATGAGGCTAGTAGTTAATAGATCAAACTCCATTTGGTCGAGAAAGAGGCAAGAGGTGGGAAGAGATGGCATAAGGAGCTCTCTCACCTGAGATGGTGGCAGCGCTATCGACTTAAGCTATCAACGCTCACGATCTGCGAGTCGGCAGCGACGCTGGCGAGATGATGATTTGAGAGGTGACAACGGCGCCCTAGAGAAGAGAGGATTGGGCAAGAAGTGTTTTTTTCTTCGCCTTTATTACGATGAGGTGAGGGGGACAACGCCCTCGCTTGCCTTGCTCGCCAGGACAAGGATAATTGGCTCCCCGTACTAGGCTAGCTTTTTCTAGCCTGATTGGGCAAATTAGCCTGGCAAAATAAGTTTTAGCCAAGGTACCAAACATCTAGCTTGGCCCAGACTAGATTTCAAACGGCCCTAATTATTAGTTGGGAAAATTTCGTTTGTACCAATCAAAAAGTATGTATTTTGTCATTGAAAATTTGGTTTTTTTTATTTATCATTGAAATATATATTGATATTTTCTATTTATCATTGTCATTTAGTCAGCCACTAATTAATAAAATAAATGATATTTTTATTTCTATCAGATGATATTTTTATCCTTGTTAGATGATATTTTTATCTCTATAAATAAAGCAATCATACCTATATGAAGGATTCTAAAAATCTCTTGTATCAAAATATATTTTGTTTGTAAATAAAAATATATATCTATAAAAGTAAAAATATCATTTGTTTTATTGATTAGCAGTTGATAGCAATGATAAATATAAAATATCAATGTATTTCTAATAGTAAATAAAAATAATCGATTTCTAATAATAGATACAAAATTTCGCACCTTTTCAGTAGTACAAACAAGATTTTCCCTCATTAGTTTGACAGAATTTTGTAAGATTGATAGTGCAGTAGTATTTGGTAGCCCTGTGATATCCCCACGGTGAAGCAAATGTGGGTCCCTATGTCAGTATCTTGTATCTGACATGCCAGCCGGCCCGGCCAAGGGCCCGGGCGGCCTTCATCGGGACGGGAGGTGTGAATAAAAGAATGTGGGCCCGCCCAAATGGTATATTGGATCTAATGGATGGTTGGGTGGTCGGTGCCGGTGAGACTAGATACCTTCGAGGCCACAAAGCTTCCTTGCGCCTTCGCCTCCAGCTCTCCGTCCACGTGCACATGCGGCTGCCATCTGTCACACACTCACTCCCTCTTCACTTGCCCCGGCATGCATGGCACGCAAGTTACTGGTATATTTGCACACTCGAGTTGTGTGTTTGCACCGATGGGCTGCTCGCTATTCTATATGGGAGCATGGGACGTAATTCCATAGTTAGAGATTTGTCTCCAAGAATGCAATAAAATAAGACAATAGGGGTTAGGAAATATATCACATAATCAATTTAAAATAAGAGGGTATAAATTTATGATATGATCTTCTAATCCTCATAAAGATATCATCAATTCAATCATGGACAATGAATATTTTCAACATCCCGCATTACAGATTTATAAAATACAATTTATTCTCATATTAATTAGATTATTTAGATAGTGGACTTGTGTTCTCTTATTTTATGGTACGTTCTCCTTCCTTACTTTATATATCTCTGTTTTTCAATATTAAGGTTAAAAAAATATTGCGTGTTGTACTATAATGAGAAAATGACATCTTCTGTCATTGTATAAAATGAGTTGAGCGTGTGATTCGGCCTCTAATGGCATGAGTATGCGATTGAGCATAGTCAGACTCGCTCGAATGAGGCTCGAATTGCTGAGTGCTCCGAATATTTCGTGGGAGATTCTATGTATGTATCTTAGTTTCTTTTCCACTTTGACTCGAGTGTTGAATTCCCATCAGTCAGCTCTAGAATCCGTTTTTCATGTGTTTTGAGCAACAAAGATTGGGAATGAATCCTATGGTGAGGCGAGTTTACCTACAAAGTACAACAATATAGTATGGTTTTGGGTTTTTTAGCGTCTCTAATAGTAGCACCGGGTTTGGAGTGTATGCTGTTGGCGTGTTGTCAAGTGAGCATGCCCTCTTGCAAGCATACCATTAGTCCAATACTGGGCATGTAAATTTGATATTTTGCGGCTTTATAATAAATTGCAATTCTAATTGTTAAAATCAATGGCAAATCATATAATTTATTGTAATTGTGTAACAAACATCCCACTTATAGTTTCTAGAGTTGTTGAAGAGCCACAAATCCTATAGATGTCGACTCTAAGCTTCACAGTATAAGTAGATCTTCTGTGAAGGAGCAGGTCTTTTCAATTTTTATACATTTTTTAAAATAAAAATTATCCATATCCAAAACTGTAAACACACGAGCTTTTACGACTATTTAATCGACTATAAGACTGGACAAAACGTTCAAATTAGAGTTGATTGCGAGACCAGTTAAGTCATATTGCTGACGATAATGTCTCATTATATTGTTAGTGGCATAGTTATGCGATTATTATTTTGTAAGTGGGTGATTTTTAAATCTATTTTAATAATAATTACAAGTTTGGATGATATGGTATATTTTTCGTACTACTAATAGTAAATATTATTAATATAACTATATTTCAAAAAAAATGTCCCAAAACTAGGTTGCATGCACATTTTGCATAAAAACCCTCAGAAAGCCCTAAGTTTTCATCTCTAAACAGCCCTGGAACTCATTCTCTAAAGCACATTTGCACAAAAGTTCTCAGGAATCAGCAAAATAAAAGAGTAAAACCCGCTACCTTGGCACTTTTGCACACATGCCCTTGAGAAACCAAGAAATGACAACCAAGCCCATGAATGAGTAGAGTTGCACTATACGTGGCCAAAACAATTTTAAAGCACCTCCCTCAACCGACTTCACCCACAATGCATATACATCCAAAAGTATACACACACATATATACATAAACATACATTCAACTTCCTCCTTTCCTGCACAGCCAACAAACACCCGCACACATACATCTTGTTGCCCTTCTCCTCCATCAACAGCACCAACAGCAGTAGAAGTGAGGTGGTTTCCATGTTTTCTAGCCAGCGCTCAGATACACAGCATACAAATATGCATACATACATGCACACACACATACACTTCGGGTGTGTTTGATTGCTTGGTTTTGGGCTCAGTCTGGCTCACAGATGCAATTCTCGAGTGTTTGTTGCCTGTACTGGTCCCCCAGCCTGACCTACGCGGTGCAAAACTTCCCCCGCAACCTGGCCCATGGATACGCTCACTCCGGGCGTTTCCCTCGGCCTGGCCCGCGGATATGCGCATCCCTCACCTCCTCGCGTCCTCGTTGCATCCGCTCGCATTGTTTACCGTTACCTCTCCCTCCTCGCGTCCTCGTATCCGCCTCCGCCTGTTCCCCGAAACCTACCCTCGTCGCTGCCTCCGCCCGAACCTCGTCGCCGCCTCCGTCTCCGACTCTTCCCCGAAACGCCGCCCTCATTGCCGCCTCCGCCTCCGCCTCCGCCTCTTCCCCACAAACGCCACCTCCGGCTCAGCCTCTGCCTTTGCCTCTGGCTCGGCCCCCGCCTCTGTTGTCGCCTCTTCCCCGCAAAGGCCGCGCCGCGCCGGACCGAACCTCGTCGCCATCTCCTCCCTCGGTTGGATCTCATCCCCAACGACGCACACCCGTGAACGTGGTAAGCAAAATTTCTGCTTTTGCACAGATCTGTTCGTAGGAGGTTAATTGTCTGTTTGTTAGACAACTATATCTTTGCCATTTGTTAGATAGCAATGTTAATTGTTATGGTAGCTATTGTCTGCCTCTCAGATTTACCAGCAAATCGGCCATCCAGTGATGAACTCGTCGCAATGCTCACTCAGCTCCATAGCTTATGATCTTCACGGATTGCTTCTTCGGCACTATAATCTTCCTACCTTCAGTCGCGACATGACACTGAATTAATTTGTCTGAGTGCACGTTCAGTAGAATTGAACATTCTTTGCTGTATGTAAATGACATAGCAAAAGAATGCATCTTTTGTTGTGCTACTTTTTGCCAGAAGGCACTCATTTGCCGTAGTACAATTAACAATGAAGCAAAAGAATGCATAATGGTGCTCTTGATTTGCAAGTTCGTGCTACTGAACACTTGAAATTGCAATGCTGCTGGTAATACTATGGAACTGTGCTGTATAAGAAAATGATTATTCCATCTGCACATACTCAAGCATAGTTTGTTCTTTAATGTGAATGTGTGGTTATGGAGATTAATTCTTTCTCCTATGTTAAATCATAGTGTTCACGTTAATGTGAATATATCTTTTTAGAAATCTATCTTTCCTGGAGCTTTTTCTGTGAATCTGAATCCGGTAAGTGTGATCAATGGAAATTTTGTTTGTCGAACCAGGGAGGAAGCCTGCTGTGGTAACCTTACATTGTTATTTCCATGAGTAATTTGTGCATATAGAGTTTGTTTGGTTTACATCCTAGTCATGAATAACTCAATATGTTTGTCTTTTAGGTATGTTTGAAATTTACTTCGAGTCTTCAGAGTTTTGCATGTATGAGATTAATTTATTTGGTTGGTGATAAGATTAGCCAAGCATACCTCGCTTTTTTAGGCTAGGACAAGGCTTACGAACTGAGGTCTGCAAAAAAAACTTTATGTTCGATTCAATGCTTGGATAACAAAATATATTGCATGTTCAACTTGGATGTTTGTGTAGCCTGTATCCATTACTTATGTCTTGATTACAAGTATCCTGGACTTATTATGCTTTCTCCGCTCAGATTGCAACATCCATTGATCTATCCGAGCAAAACAAAGCACCAAAACTAATAGCTGAAAGTACGTGGAATTATGAAATCTGATTGCTTGTGCCAGCAGCCATATCTTAAAAAAGCACTCTTCTGATACTGTTTATTGTGTCTCGCAACATGAAACTATTATTTTTTGGATGCTCAACTTTTTCTTATGATCATTCATTTTTTCCTATTCTGTGATAAAGTTCTCTCTGGTGAGGCCACAACATTGAAAGTGAACATTATAATTTGGGATTGAAATATAGGTAAGGCAAAACTAGATCTTTTATAATTGTATAACAATGATGCATGTTTTAGGATTGACCATGTAAACTGCTGGGCAAAAACTGAATTCACACTCTTGAAACCAAGGTAGCAGATGTTTAATCTTTTAACACTATATGGGATTGTGTTGTGTTGCACAGAAAAAAAAACTTTGGTTTATGAAACCATTTTTGGATACTGTACCATTTATTTCTATCCTTTATCAAGAAATGCTTTGGTACCAAAGTGGATTTGAGCTGGTAGTTTAGTGAATATTAGCTGGTACTTTAGAGGATTAGTTTGTAGTTCAATGCTTGAATAGACTTTAGAGATTTATTTCTCACTTTATAGCATCAATGGATCATAGCATGGAAATTTTTAATCTTGGTTAACTATTAAAGTTTGCTTCTTCCCTCTTCATATGGAGAACCTGATATTATTAAATGTTGTAGCTGGGGTGCTGTTTCAGAGTCCAATTTGTTTAGGCTCAGTTGATTACTGGTTGCCAACAGGATAAATTTTGCATTCTGCACCAATTACTGCCTATCAAAATTGACACTTTTCAGTTATGATAGTTTATATTATTATGTTGTTGTTATTAAGAAAATTGTTTCTTATGGAAATTAGTGCATATCTGGTCTACATATGTTATGAAAATGAAGTGTGTAATTTTTTTTCCTTCTCTTTACTATATAGATGGATGCAGTGATTAGACGACGACAGCTTATTATGAAAGCTGTTGCCCTTGTCACTGTGGTGTACGTTCTTCTCATGGTCCGCCTTAGGAGGTGGCGAAATCGTACACCCGCAGTGATATATGGGCCTCTACTTGAGAGAGATTTAGAGAGACAAGCACTGTTGCGTAGGATCTATGAATATAACGACATCCAGTGCGTAGAGATGTTGTGGCTAAGAAAGGCCCCGTTTTTCCAATTGTGTTCACTGTTGAGGGAGAGGGCTTTGTTGCAAAATAGCTTCCATAGCTCGGTAGAAGAGCAGGTGGCCATGTTTCTCCATGTTGTTGGCCACAACCAAAGATTTAGAGTGATCAAGGTTAACTTTCGAAGATCTATAGAAACAACCAGTCGATATTTTAGGGAGGTGCTTTATGCCATCGGTGAGTTAAGACATGAGATGATAAAACTCCCATCCACTGAAACCCACCTAAAGATTGCCAGCAGTGCGAGATAGTCCCCCTATTTCAAGGTAAAGTAATTACTTGGACCTTTAGTTTAGACAATGGTAACCTTCATCATTTACGAATAGTTGTTTCAATTATCATATAGGATTGTATCAATGCAATTGATCGTACACATATCTATGCAAGAGTCCTAAAGGAGATTGTGGCTGCATTTAGGGGTAAGAAGCACTACCCAACGCAGAATGTTATGGCTGCTGTGGACTTTGACCTAAGGTTCACGTACATACTAGTTGGTTGGGATGGGTCAGCCTATAATGCTCTCATCCTTGCTGATTCTTTACAAAAGCATGATGGATTAAGGGTTTCATCAGGTAAAGTATATCACAGAAAATTCATCATATACTTCGTATTGAATGAGTGGTGTACCAATGATAACTTTCTTATATCTATATTATTATATTTCTCATTTGTTAGGCATGTTCTTTCTAGTTGATGCTGGATATGCACTTCGACCGAGTTTCCTTCAGCCGTACAGAGCTGTTCGGTATCATTTGCAGGAGTACAGTGGAAGGAACTACCCACGTGATTGCAAGGAGTTGTTTAACTTGAGGCACTCCTCTTTGCGGGTCACTGTCGAACGTGCGTTCGGGGCCTTGAAGAGCAGGTTTCGTATCCTAGACAACAAACCCTTCCACCCATATAAGACGCAGGTGAAGCTAGTGCTAACATGTTACATTTTGCACAATTAGGTAATTTCTCACGGGTACGACGAGGTGATTCCACCAGAGGACAGTTGGGTTCCAAACCATGGTGCGACAAAAGTACAGTCCGAGGTTGTTATCGACAACAGTGCTTGGGCGCAAAAAAGGGACGATATGGCTAAAGAGATGTGGGACAATAGAGGTTCTTCTCGAGTGTAGAGTAGAGTATCTTGGCTATGCCAAGTTGGTACTTATTTTTCATGTCAAACAATAGCTGTGGATGTATGTTTTAATTGTGGTTTTCCATATGTAACAATAGTTGTTTATCTCGAGTGTTGTTTATTTAATTCGATGAAGTTGTTTGTTCTCTATTTTGTTCACAAAAAATTCATCATATGGGATTGTTTTTTGCTTATTGTTTGCAATATGATCATTTCATCTAGTTCGCACTATGTACTAACATGTATTCTTCTCACAATTTAGGCTATGGATGAATTTAGTGTGGAGGGTGGCGGAGAGGGGGGTGGTACAAATGCATCGAGAGGTTCCATGCGTTGGACACATTCCATGTCAGGGTTTGTTCTAAGACGCATGAGTGACCTAGTAGCCTCTGGAGTTAGGACCGACAAGGGTTTCAAGGAAGTGCAGCTAACCCAAGTTTCTAGGGCCATGACTGAGTATAGCGGGGTTGAGGTTACATCCAGGTGTACAACCACCTGCGTAAGTGGCGCCAAAGGTGGGTTAAGATCTGTAAGCTCAGAGACATAAGTGGGGCGTTGTGGGATGAAGCTAACAACACCATACTGCTCGAAAACGAGCACTGCAAGGGTCACATCAAGGTTTGTCCACACCATTTACCCATTTTTGATGGTGCATGTTGGTGTACCCATATTTGATTATTTACCTTCGATGCTTTACAGGATAATCCGAAAGATGCTGAGTTCCTCAACAAATCAATTGAGAACTACTCCCAGATGATGACTATATTTGAGAGTGGACATGCGACAGGGAGGTTTGCTATGGGCTCGAATGAGGCCTTAGGCACACCCCCTCCTCCCGCCCCACCTTGTCCCAGATCCAATGGAGGAGTAAACAGTTCCCCAGGCCATCCAGAGGAAGCGCAGTTCGAGCCCATGGCTGAGCAAACAGTCGGCACTAAGCGTACTGTATCGAAAGGCAAGGATGTTACTAGTACTTCGGGGAAGAGAAAGAGGGCCTCCGTGGCAGATGATGAGTTAAGGTACGTGACAGAAGCGGTGCGTGATGTCGCACAAGCCATACGTGACACCGTCCCACACGAAGTCCATCCTCAGCTTTATGAAGCTGTCATGAGCACACCTGGCTTCAATGAGGAGGCCCTACTGGTAGCTTTCACACATCTATTGGATAACAAGGCACAAGGCATTACTTTTGTGGCTATGTCTGAACACCATCGGGTCCTTTGGCTTAGGAATTTCCTAGGCAATTTGTTTTAGATGATGGTTTCTGTCTTGGTTCTAATTGTATTTTGTGGTAAGTTGTGATAGATGGACACCCACTAGCTGACAATTGTATTTTGTAGCAGGTAATGTTCAACGCACTCATATTTTGTGCTACGTAACTTCAAATCAACGTTATTTCTTAGATGGTATCTTGGATGTTTATGTTGGAATATAGATGTGTGTTTGTTGTAAACATTATATATTTAGGTTATGATGTGTTTTCAATATTACATGGCATGTTGTTATGTGTTATGTGTTTATGTGCTTTATTAATTATTTTGACTTCATTACAGTTTAGTAGATAAATGAGTGTCTTTTTTTATTTTTTTCTACCTTGTACCAGGTAAGTGGATGACTATTGCATATGTTTGCAGGACCCATGAAGTTTTTATTTTTTTTAATTTTAATCAAACTATTTTTAAGTGGATGACAATTTTTTTTATATATCAGTACATAGGATGACCTATAGAATTCATATCGATTGTCCTCTTTAATATTCACAAGAATTTGATGTGCAGTTCAAATAACTATTAACAATTTATAATTATTTTGTAATTAAATATAAATATTTCAAAAATATTTTGTGTTAGAATACACTCACACACTCTTCTAGTTCAATATTTTACAAAATCTCAATTCCCAAGATGGGTAATTTCACTACATCACACAACTAGAGTAACCACACACAAACTCATACACCCAATTAAACAACATCTCCTTCATCCACCCACCAGAACCACCCTCTAATACAGTTAAGCACTCATCTATGATTCACAAACATCTTACAACATGTTTCATCCAGCCTGTCCCACTAATACGAGTCAGCTTATTCTCATGCAGACAACCAAACACATCCATAGAGACGCATGTACACCTTGTGGTAGAATAATAGGAGCAGTAGTAGCAACAGTGGTAGTAGGGTACCTGGGAGAGGACCGCATTAGCGGTGCGTGCGGAGGCGGCAACCAGGGCTTGGTGCCACTGGAGGCACATGTGGGCGGATGACCGAGGCTGGGGCACCGCCATGGCCGCGTTGGGCATGCGCCAGCGGACAACCGGCAGGACGCACGCACATGACAGCGCGTGGTGGGCGCACGCAAGACGTGCTTGGCACATACACACACGTGTGCGGCCAAGGCACGGCGAGCAGGCAGCATGCTCGCAACAAGCACGTGGTGCATGCGCAGTGAGTGCGCAAGTGCGCGGGCACCCGAGGCCGCAGTGCACGCGTGCAGCAAGCGGCGGTTAGGACAAGGCGCAGAGGCCGACGTGGGGCGGCGGTGCAGTGATGGCGGCTAGGGCGCTGGGAGCGGCGGCAAGCAGCGGCGTAGGCATGGGGCGGTTGAACCAGCGGGGGCCAACAGCGCAGGAGGTGGCGATGGGCCGACTTCTATCGGGTGGATCGGCGGCGACGCCATCGAGACGTGCAAGAGAGGCAAAAAGGGAGAGACAGAGGGAGAGAGAGAGCCTCGACGCTGATTGGCGGCTGACAAATTGTCGGCGACGCGACGGCGGCAAATAGATCTAGGGCATAAGTGAGAGTGAATGCTAGGGCTAGATCGGAGGAGAGACAAGGGACGAGGAGGCAACGGGGAAGGCGATCGAGGGTAAGGCGGCGGCCAGCGGCACGGCGACGGTCGGATCTGGCCATGCCAATCGCGTCTGTGCGTGCGGCCAAGAGAGAAAAAGAGAGATATAGAAAGAAAGAAGAAAGAAGGAAGCAGAGAGAGGAAGGAGAGGTCGGCGGCTCGCCGGTGTCGGCATGCATGCCAGCCATGCGGCTGGCGGGAGAGGAAGAAGGAGAAGAGAACGACAGAGAGTAGGAGAGGAAAAGACAGAGAGATGAGGAAATTATGTTCGGCTTGAGAAAAAGGAAGGGAAAAAAAGAGAGGAGAGAGAAAAAATAAAAAAGAGAACGAAAAAGAGATGAAGAAAAAGAAGAGAAGGAAAAGAATGAGAAGAAGAAGAAAAAAAAAACAAGTGAAAAAGGGGAAAAATAAGAAAATTTCTGAATTCTCGAAATTTAGGTCAAATTTTTTGTTAGAAATTAGATCAGAATTAACCAATTGAACCATTATGAATCAATTTAAAAATTAGGATTATCAACTCAACGCTGGCCGTGATCACAATTAGAGCATTGCATATTCTTACTTATCTTCTGCATAACTCATTGTTTTCTTGATTTACATAAAATCTGATTGTAGATTTTCAATTACTTTATTCAGAATTAAAGGAGGACACAACACGATCGAACTATACCCCGCCTGATTACTTCGTAAATCAAGATAAGTCAATTTTTGTTGACCATATTGTGACAACTTTGCTCGATATTTTCATATCATATGTGAGAATTATAATATGGTTTATATTACAACCGATGAATTTATTTTCTAAATTTAAATCAGATTATTGAGAAGTTAAAATGATGATATAAATAGAAGAGAAGTTTGGTCCGTGGAATTGTCAGTTGATGGAGCAACTGTGCATTCTGTTTATCTAGAAAGGTAGAGGAGTTAAAAAATGTGTTGTATTGTTTGGGTGTGACTGAGTTACTCTGCATAGAGAGTAATATACAGGGTGTCACCAACTGTCTGCTAGTTTTTTGTGTTGTCCTTATGTACTACAACAAACCTAGTATGAGATGGACGGAGTTGAATAACTTGTCTGAAAACTTACTACCACAATGGATGCATTGCATATGGTGAGTTGGGATGATATTATCTGAGTGAATGAATAAAACACTATAGGAGTGGTTTGCGAGTGTCTGTAAATGACACTGCAGGAGTGTGGTTTGCGAGTATACATGGGTGGAGTAGCAAAACCAGCTACAACAGCATGAAAACCCCCCATGCCGGGTGGAGATTAAGTGTACGAGTCAGGCGAAAAGTTTTGTTCTCTTAACCTAGTCATGCATTTAAAGAAATGGAAAGTTCGTGCGGTAATTCGGTTAAGAGTTTGTGTGGGTAAAACTATATACCTCTATAGAGTTAAAAGATGTTAATATTCACTTCGGCTCTCAGGATGGGAGTGGCGACAATGGTGGTTTATGTATGTTAATAACAACAATAGATTTCAAATAAAAGAAATGTTTTCTTATTTGAATAGAGAAACTAAAAAATGACTTGCATAATTTCATTGATGATTAGTAAGGTGTGACATTCAAATTCTTATCTTCTTGATTTGCTGAGTACAGCCGTGCTCCCCCTTGCTAGTAATTCGTTGTTATAAAAATTGAATATCCAGTTTATCCGGAGCTAGCGGAGGTAGAGTGTTCCTTTGATGAGTCTGCAAACGTCTACCTAACAACGGCAAACGAAGACTACTACTATGGCATCACTAATAGGAGCTACGATGGCCTCGATGAATAAAATAACTCAACATAAAGTTCAAGATAATTTAGGAAAACCTGCTACTTTATTACTCTGTATAATTACATACTAACTTGATTGCATGTGTGATAAATAGTGTAAAAATTCCGATGATGTAATATTATGTGTATAAGTGTGTGTTGTAATCAACCACATCTCTATTGTACTACTCTAAGGTGGTCGTGTCACAGGGAAGCACGACTTCCTCAAGAAATGTGCTACCATCTGCATTGTCCCTACTCCTGGGACATGACAAAAACCCTCCAAGGTTGAAATCATTGAATTTTGTATTAAATAATCAATTTTAAATAAAACTTTGAAAAATAGGCCATGTACCATTTTATTTTTATGATATGGACCCAAAGAGTCTTAAGAAACTAACGCCACTAATTGAAATGTTAGAATCTTTAAGATAACACCATGAGTGGTAGTGTTAGCACTCCCACCCTATGCCAAGTAGAAATTTTTTCCATGTAGTGGGACACGTCAAATAAAGACTAACACCATCGATTATAGTGTTAGTTGTGTTAGATCTTGTGGATCAAGGAGGGGTTGGATAGGCGGTTTTAAAACTTTAATCTCAATTAACAATTTAAGTTTAAAATAAGAATTTGAGACTATCACAATTCAATGACGATTGCACAAATCAAGTTTTTGTTCTTCTAGGGTGATCAAGATATGCAATGTAATAGTTCTACATATGAAATTTGCAGAGAAGAGAAATAATCGAAGACTCAAACAATTTTTCTCGAGGTATCAAAAGTTTGCCGATTTCCACTAATTCTCATTGAAACACTCAATTTAAGAGTATCATTTCGATTTCACTAGTGGTTGCCCTTACATCCTATCATTGAGCCTTTACATCCAATCACCGGGCCTCTCTAATAAACATCTTCGATGGAGAGATCGTCGGACTTCCAAGGTCATCTAGATGACGGCAATCACCAAGAGTAACAAATGTAGTACATTCACTCGATTGATTTCAACTCTAGAAACTCAAGATGCAATGTAATTCTCTCTTGAAGTTAGCTCTTCTATGCAACAAATGAATTGAGCACACGCACTTGTTCTAAATGCAAGGAATTTATGAGCTCAAGGATTTGCAACAACTACCCATGAATTCTGAGTGCAAAAGTTATTAAGTAAATGCCAAATGAAGTGTATTTATAATCCACTAACAAAAACTAGCCATTTGACAAGTTTCAGACGAAACTACACTGCCTAAACTTTGTCCGGTCATATCAGACATTATTCGACTAATGCATGTCAATAATGATCGTTTGAGCCATTAATACACATGTTAGTGACCATTCGAGAATTTTGTAAAAACCAGACGGATACATGCTTGGCCGACCAAATGGATCCGAACAAATGTATATATCTTTGGTTATATTCAGTTTAAAAGTATCTTATTGTGTTTTTTTTTGTATTGGTTGGGCTTTGTTTGGCTGTTTCAGACAAAGTCCAGTCAAATCAGACAGATTTTTTTTGGCCAAATGTATATGTCTTTGCTTTCTCTTTGTTTAAAAATTGTGTCACAAATTTTTGTACCGGCCATACATTGTCCTATCACATCAGACTTTGTCCAATTATATCAGACAGATTGAGTCCGGACGAATGAAAACGTCTCTGGTGACACTTGTGCTGATTTGGGGTTGAATTTGTACAAGTTGGACATTATCTGCTCGAAGCAAACTTTGTACGTCCAATGTAGTCAAAAACAAACTTTTATCCTTGAATGTTGCATTTTTACTCTAATTCATTTGTAGGCTATATGATATACATTTGAGTTTTAAGATATCAGATAGATCAAACTATAGAGCTAATGCTTTTTAATAGTATGACCAATAAATTATAAATATTAAAAGAGAAATCTAGTCAACTTCTATATCAATGACCGAAAAAAAGCTACAGAAATTATCCTAAATCTTCATTTTTACTTCGGTCATGCTTTAAGGAGTTTGAGGGGTCTCTCGTTTTTATGTTGCTATCATTATATTTTGACTTAAAACTTTATTAGCTCGGAATAATCATATGGGTTTCGTGTTTTTCGTATGTCATTAATCATCAAAACTCTGAATAGGATCTAGATTCAACAGATCTAACATTATATATCATGATATTAGGATCTGCACTTAATTATTTTTAGAAATAAAAATGTGGTATGCAATGCCACCGGTAGGGACGTAAGTGGCAACAGGGTAACACCATTGTTTGGGCTGTTACACTTTGCATGTGATTCTGTGTAGAAAAAAAGAAGATGGTCAGTGGAAAGTTAATAGTGTGCATGTCATAGGTAATGGCCCTTGATAAGCATCCACTAGTGACAAAAGGTGAAGCACGCCTCTAGGAAATGAAAGCATGGTCTCCAAATATCCAAAGCTAAAACACGTCAACAGTGACAAAATAAGAGGATTTGGCATGTGATGGCCGAGGTTACGGTGTTACCAAATGGAATACAAACGCCTTAGGCTACGGTGTTACATATCACATCTTTATTTTTTTTAATAACTAAGTATAGATGTTAATATTATGATTTATAGTGTTAAATCTAAGACATCTAGTGTCATAATTGATGACATTAGTTCTTATCTAATGCGTATGACTATATGAAAAAAAACATTTCTACATGACATGATACGGATGTTACCACCAGAGCTCATAGTATTATCATAAGGATTCTAACACCTTGTTTAGTGGTGTTAGTCTAGTAAGACTCTTTGAGCCAATTTTATGAAAATAAAATTGTATTGGGTATATTTTTCAAAATTTTTTAAAACGGATCATTTAATAAAAAATTTCTGAATTATACCGTAGTCACAAATGAGTACCACGTATTCCAAATATTCTCCGGGTAAAGTTTCGTTTTAGGACATGCGCAACGACATGCAATGCAAAGCATACAGACTACAGTAACGCATGCAGCTGCATATAACACACCAAATAATAAGCACAGACATGCATGGAGTTTTTTAACTTTGCAGGGTGTAAAGCCAGCTTTTACCAGAAGCCCATTTGGCACCCCAAAGCGGCTGTTACCAAAAGCGCCAAAGCCCCCCAGTTCCCCAGAGATCCCGTCGCCACCCCAACCGACCTGGTCGGTGTGAAAATCTCGGTGTGGCAACGTGGAAGATGTATGGCATGCTACATGCGCGCTTGCCAGAATCGGAGGTGGGAGACTTGCCGGCGGCAATTGTGGCGAGACAAGTGTGGCATGGCAATCAATCAGTTTGTCGCCCTCGGTTGGGCACTTTTGCATCGGTTTTGGGGGGATTTGAGGCCCTGTGGGCGGCTGCGGCCGGGTAGGACGTGCCCAAGTTGGGTAGGCGGCAGCCTTTTGGTCAGCCTGCAAGGTTGCCACTAGGTAGTTTCCAGACACAACTTTTACTCCCAGGTCTCCTATTCAGGGGGCTTACCTTTGAGTCTGAGGAAAACCATGATTGTTCTTTTCCTCTGTTTTTAAAGCAAAATTGTGTGAGATTCTTATCTGTTATTTTATCCGTTCTTCTCGCTTGTCATTTGACAAGAAAATTACACCTAAAAAAATATTATTATACAATATCAACATAAAATATGATCGTATCTACTTAAAAATTATTTTGATGCAAATAATATATCTATCATATTAATCTGTAACATTATCGGTAAAATTATAATCTTGCATTACTTCTTAAAATTTGTGTAGAAATCGAAAAAAATAAATACAAAAATAATAGAGTATCACTATTTATGTAATTAGATCCATCTACTTAGAATTGAAGATTGGATGGATGTTATTGGGTTCCTCATTCTGATTTGTTGTTAATTCCGTAACATTTGCCTAGTTGACATGGTAGACATCTAAGCCAAACTATCACGACCAATATGTGGAGTTACACTATCAAGATCAACATAGCGAACCCACTTATTAGTGGATGTTATTTTAACATAATTAATGAAAAACTATACCAAGAGATTTAATTGCCCAACAATAAAAGGGTTTTTTCCTCCAATTTCAAAGTAGAGATTTGATTGTACTAAAGATGATAATAGAGTTCTTCATATGTCATTTTGCTTTTTTCGGGTTGGCCATTTTCCATTCTTGGAAATGTTTCAAATTACTCACTGGCTCAAACTTTTTATTATGAGAAAATCATGTGATTTAGGGTGGTAACAACCTACTGACCATCTTCTTGTGTTTAAGTTATTAGGAATGCTCTCTCTGAGAATCATAACAGGTAATAAGCTCAAGGTTTATTCCTAATCATTGCAAGTGGCAACTTTCCTAGCAGCATCCTGGCTGAGAAGTGAGGGCCATGACCATTCTATTACCACCAACAGATGCAAATCATTGACCCACTAATCTTACACTTTGCAGTCTCGGTTTTTGAAGCACTTGTAAAAATTAGAAAGGCATCTAAGAGAGAACAAAAAGAACACGTAAGCAGGGAAGCAAAGTAGTAAAGAAGAGCCTTAACCAATGCCTGCAAATGCAAGGGAACATGATCCATGGTGACCTTTTTGTCTTTAGTCATGCATAGATGTTGTTGAGGACAAACAGTACAACAATAATGCTACACTCACAATTCACAAGGAACGATCTGAATAAGCAATATTTTTGTGTTGACACCTTAACCCTCATGGCCTCATGGTTCACGGAAAAAAAAACCACCTCTTTTATAGTCTGTTATTGGTTTAAATTTGGTTTTAGACATCTATTTAAAGTTATTTGATTGCTTGAGAAATAACTCGGATGAAGACAAGCTAGATAGAATCCCCATAAACAGAAAAAAATGATAATATTGTTGTGTTTAATAATTAGTTCACCAAAATGAATCTATAAATATTAACAATGTTTTTATGTAACTCTCGTAGAGCACAAGTTTTCTGATCAAGATTATTATCTTGTAATATCTGGTGTATCCAATATAATCCACAAATTACAATTTTATAAACATCATATTTGTATCTCTTTTTTAAACAAAGTGTAAACTCTCATCAACCACAAGAGTTCGATCAAAATATTGTTTTATTAACCATCATAGCGAGTTGAGAAGAAAAATATCTCAATTAAATCTAGACAATAATAATATAGAAACAAATGTATATATATAACTAATCGTCTCAAATTCATATAATTATGTGAGAGTAAAAATTTAATAGAGTTTTCTATCTAAAACTCTATAGAAAAATCACTCTAAATGTTTGATTTTGATGGAATGGTTATGATGAATCCAAACACATATCACATATCACTTATGAGTTCGTATAAATGAATTGAATTAATTTTGACCGTCCATTGTACCCGATGAGTCCGTTCTCCAAAGTTTTCTCCGTATGAAATTTTATCCGATATGCCGTTTCCACCCCACACCATACCTCTCTATATATGCACAACCTTGCGCCACAGTAAACACAGAACCAAGCACCAGGAAGCCACCAAACGCGCGCGCGAGCGCACACACCTTGATCAATACATACACCCGTGCGTACGCTCGTACGAAGCAGCAAGAATCTATGGGCAACAGCTTGCGGTGCTGCTTGGCCTGCGTGCTCCCCTGCGGCGCCCTGGACGTCATCCGCGTCGTTCACCTCAGCGGCCGCGTCGACGAGTTCAGCTACCCACTCACGGCGGCCGACGTCCTCGCCGCGCACCCCAACCACGCGCTGACTACGGCGTGGTCCGCCGGCGCGGCCAAGAAGATCGCCATCGTGTCGCTGGACTCCGAGCTCCGGCGCGGCCGCATCTACTTTCTCATCCCCTCGGCGTACTCCGCGCCGGCCGAGAAGAAGAGGGCCCCGCGCCCCAAGAAGAAGCGACCGGGCCACCGCAAGCGCGGAGCCGCGGTGGCGGCCGCCACGAGCACCGCGGAGCAGGACAACTATCTGAGGGAGCTGCTGTCGGAGAAGCGGGGGCCGGGCCACCGCAGACGGCGGAACAGCTGCCGCGCCGCCGTGTGGCGGCCGCGACTGGAGAGCATTGCGGAGGAGCCTTCGAACTAGTGCTCGACGAGTTCATTCTTTATTTCTTGGTTTTTTTTCGATTCTTTTGGTTTTCTTTTCGATCTTCCGATGTGAATATGATCGACGAGAATGGGGGAGATGGAAGCAAACGATGAAACAAAAAAAAGATTGTAAGATCAAGTTGTACAAAGAGAGATTTAAATTGAGTTCACTTCATTGATTTGTTTATTTCCATGCGACCGTGTTCTTGGTTAATGTTCTGCTGGTTACTTTTTTTCTCCCCCGAGTTTTGGCGATGGATTTACCCATAAAAAAGTGAGCAGATACGACGTGCTTGCAGTGGAATTGCTGTGCTCTGCCCTGTAGGTCAAATCACACTTGTTATTGTCAGCACCCAACTCAATAGATATTTTCACAACTATGAGAGATTCCTCCAGGCCAAACTGGTGGACCATGTTTCATCGGGCTCCGGTTTGCCAGTGCCAAAGCTTGGGTGGAATCGGAACTTATCAGAATACAAATTTTCGGACACATCTTTAATAGAGCATATTTCTACATATACTACAATTTGTATAAGTATACAATTCTGTTGTAGCTTGTATTTCCGAATATTTTCAAATATTTTTTAAATAACACATTTTTTATTTGAATTTTTTTAAATAATCCATTAAAAAACAAAATTTTAAAAATAATCTCTTGAAAAAATTACAAAATTGACTTTCAATCACTGATTAGTTCAGCGACTGAAGACGTAGTACTACACAGGTGTTGTGCTAGCCAACAGAGTTAGTATTAGTGACTGAAATGCCTATCCACATGTGAGGCCCACCGTGCACATGTTGTAGTCACCATTCCTATCAGTGATTGAAAATTTCACTGACAAGTGGGTCTAATTCAGTTGCTTCTCAACTATTTAAGCCACTCTAATGACTCACATCTGCTATCCCAAAAAAAACTAGAGAACAAAGAAAAAGAAAGAATAGGGAGAGGAAGGAGAAAAGAGAAATAAAAGAAACAAAGAAAAGAGAAGAAGAAAATAGAAAGGGAGGAAGGAATAATTTTTGTGTTGATTTTATTGCTAACTCATCATATTTGCAAATAAAATTTCTCGAACACATAAGCGGTAGAAATATTTAAATTTTCACATCCACCATAGGGTTTAGGATTTCTAGATAGTTTATTGTTTTCAAATAAATTCTATGTCTTCCGTATATTGACCCTTGTAAATAATGTGTTATTCTCTCTATTTAGTTGTTCACTTAAACTCAATCTTCTAGTGCAGACTTCACTCTCTTCTTCAACAACATTAGTTGAACTTATAACTTCATCCGATTCATCGTTCAGAAAAAGATTTGGCGAAACATATCAACCATCACCATTATGCCACTGCAACAAGCTATTAGTAGAGCACAAATCCTGAGAAGAAGCAACGTCTTGCTGGAGGTACTATGGCTGGCAGACATTAAGATTTCTAAGAATGTAAGAGTCATACCATGTTTATGACATCCTTCTTATTATTTAACTTATAGTTATCATTTTTCTTTAGAAGCTCAAATCAAAGTGTGACTTTGTTCAATGAATCAATGATGACATGTCATACTATACTAAGTCAAACTCGAAGTGGTGGCAAAAATAAAGACTCGCCGCAAGATGTTCAGTCTCCTGGAGAATCCACAACAGAGCAAAATAAATCCTTACTGTGAGGCCGAATGATGTTGCAACATTGAGAAAACGAAGAACAAGTATAGTTGTCCTAGTACAGCTACCATTGTTAAGCGTCCACAACCGGGTCCTTTCTAAACTGTGGTCGTAGTTCTCCTTTAGATATTTCTACAACAGTATTTTTTGAGGCCCGCCAATTCTAGAATTTTTTGTTGAATATTTGAACATTTGTGATGTTTTAAGGCGTTTGTCTGATCAATATTGTCCGAAAGTATGAACTACAATTACAACAGCATTTTTAAGAGCCCAATCAGTTCTAGACTTTGCTGTTAAATATTTGAACATCCATGATGTTTCAAGATGTTTGTCTGATCGAGATCATTTGAAGGTATAACTACAATGTTTCTAAGTTTCCTATGTTTCGTCTTTAAAGGCATGCCCAATGTATCGTAGAACTAGACCATGTGTAAAATAAAATCTTACTTATTGTGAAAAATTGAGGAGATCAAAACTTATGTTTTTTTCAATGTGAATGATAAAATACTGTTGCCATTGGTTGGAGAAATGTTTTCTTTCTGGATAACAGTTTCTAAAAAAGCTGATGTGACACTCTATTGAAAAAGTTGAAAAATCTGAAAAAATTTCAAATAGATTTAACTAATATCCATTATATTTGAATTGATATTCATTTGACAACAAAAAATATAGTTTATGTATAAGGAGGCGTAAACTAATGTTTCCCTCTCTTCGTCTATACTTGATGCTCAGACAACGTGTAGCTAGTGGGTAGGTAACGGTTCCTAACTCGATGCCTCCTAACTGCTGGTGTTTGCATAGTTAGAGGTGGTTGTTGCTGTGTGGGCTGTGTAGCTAAAGGAGCATCAGAAAGCTGTGATGGCTGCATGATCTGCTGTAGTGGA
Source organism: Pharus latifolius (assembly GCA_019359835.1). NCBI lineage: Eukaryota > Viridiplantae > Streptophyta > Magnoliopsida > Poales > Poaceae > Pharus > Pharus latifolius. The sequence goes on along the minus strand of CM033323.1, from coordinate 9,257,164 downwards.
TCAGGATGCGACGCATCACAATGCCATGCAAGACCACCCAGCTATATCTGATGTAGGATTTGTTTCTGCATTAGACCCTGACCCTCCTTTGTAGCCAAATCCTGAGCAACCCCTTGGTTGAAGCTAAATTTGAGGGCGGAGATGTCCACTTCTTCATCGGAGGAGTTGGCGCCCGACAACGAACGTGGGTGAGGCGATGGTGCATGCGATGAAGAAGGGCGATTGGATGGCAAGGAGTGTGATGAAGAAGGACTGGCAGTAGATGCGAGGATGAAGGACGATCAACCAACAGTGAAGGTGGGGGGACCACGATCAAGTGAAGTGGCAAGAGAACCCTGAAATCCACCAATATGTGGTCTAGACTCTACTCCATGTATGCCCAAGCTGCATCCATCTTGCCTCTGGGCACGTTCTCACAGTCATGCAGCCTCTGTCGCATATACTGGACACTTGTGGATAGTGCAGTAATAATATCGAGCTGTATGAAAGACAAACATCAAATCATGAAAGTAACAGCGATTGCTGAAATAAAACTGGGAAAGTTTACTTAAAGTGGAGTGAACACACCTTGCGTGTGGTTGGTCAAATCTCTCATGGATGGTGGGAGGAGTTGAGGGTTTGTCATCTCTAGGTGGTGGTTGATGAGATAATCTAGACATGGTTAGGGGCTGGTACCATGCTAGATAAGTCATGTGGATGTTGTGGCTATATGGTCTATCCTCTGCAACCTTCCACGTGTGCGAAAGATCCATCCACTCCTATACATAGGATCGCTATTGATCGACAAAATCATCCCAGAACCAACCCTTCCTAGTTTACCTTCAGTGAGAAATATAGCTAAATAATTTTTTCTGGAATTAGAATATGAAATAAACATTTATCTGAGATATACTTACTCGTAAATATGATGTGGAAGCTTGTCACAGCAGCAACACTGGGACCTGTTGGTGTAAGCTGACTTGCCGCATAATGCACACCAATGAGGACCACTCTACCATGTGAGAGAAGACGAGAAGAACCTGAGTACACTAATAGGTGGAGTCCTGGTGCAGATACTAGAAAGACCATGCGGTGCAAATGTGCTGATATGCTTCTGCTGCCACGACCGCCATATAACACTATTATCCATAAGTAGACCCCTGGATATATGCAGGATAGCACTGGTACACTTGATCCGTGGCCCAACTCAATAATTCTAGACCACTTCCATCCCATAGCTGGATCGCCTCTAGGATCGAGGTCCTCATGGACGAATTGCTCCTACGGCACGAGTGGTTGACCAACAGAGATGTGCTCATACGACCATAGTTGGAGTAACAATGTGCACCCAGTGAATAGTGATCCCTCTTAATCTCTACTAGAGATGTCGCAACACAGATTTTAAGAAAAATAAATCAAAACTTAATTATAGGTATGACACAACACCGTGGAACCCCAACTGAGCTAAAGCACCTGGCTTAGGTCGGAGTCAGCTATAAGTCTAGTGAGCTGTATGTTGGATCAAGGATGCCGACTAGAGGGGGGGGGGGTGAATAGGAGGCTTTAAAAACTTTAAAACTTAAAGCAAATAAAAAACGAATTATGTAAATAAGAGAAAGAGAACGAACACGATGATTTTTACCGAAGTATCGGAGACTCGCCCAGTCTCCACTAATCCTCGTTGAAGCACTCAAATCTCTTGAGTCTCGCTTCAATATCCACAAAGGATATTATCACTAATGGTTGCTCCTTGTCCACTCTGGAAAGGCGAGCACCGATGCCTTGTACACACTCGCCGAGTCTCTCCGACAATCTCCGAACGGAGAGATCAACGGCCACGCCTCCGAACCGTCTAGGTGAGGGCGCTCACCAAGAGTAACAGGCAGAGAGGTCTTCTCTAGACCTCCAAACACGCACCGAGAAGCTAAGTATATGCAAATGCAAAAGAACTGAAACTCTCGGTGGATCGGAAAGCACTCGACTTGATCAAAAGATCAAGATTTTATATAAGAAACTAATGCTCAAGAGTGTATATGAAATGCTGTTGCTTGTTGTTAAAAACTTATGCCCAAAGCCCCTTTTTATAGCCTCAAGAATCAAATGAACCGTTGGAGCTAGGGCTGAAAATCAGCAACCCAAACTGACAGTCAGTTATGCAAACTGACAGTCAGTTTAGTGCACAACGGCTGACAAAATTTACGGATAAAAAATAGCTAGCCGTTTGCAGCCAAAACAGGAAAGTTGGAACACGAAACTGACAGTCAGTTACACAAACTGACAGTCAGTTTGTGTACTAGCTCGACTAGAATCAAAAAAGAAACACAGTAAAACACTCTCTGGTCGAAACCCCAACTGACAGTCAGTATGGACAAACTGACAGTCAGTTTAGTACAAAAAATTTGAGACCAAAAAACACCCTCTCTGGACAATTGTCAGTTACACTAAACTGATATTCAAACTGACAGTCAGTTCAGCAAACTGACAGTCAACTTGAACAAAAACAGCTATAACTTTAAATCCAGAAATCCAAAAGAGGCTTTTAATAGCTCATTTGAAAGATAATTTCAAGGGCTACATTTTTGTCAACAGAAACAAAAGCCAGATCTACCTAGATCTTTCTGAAAAATACAAATACTCTTCTGCTATCAAAAACTGAACTGAAAAACAGATTTTTCAAATAAGTCCAAAAGCAAATCCAAAATAAAAAAATGCGATGCAGTGACCTAACATTCTCGGTTTGTGCTGGAGATAAAAAGAGGACTTTCGCTACCCCTCTTTATAGTACGGTTAAAGCTAGAAGGAATTTTTCCTAACCGATCATCTCCACACGCCAAGATCGGTAAAATATAAAAACTCGTAATACCTGAGGTCTTTCGCATCTTCACGATTTTCGACTTGTCTTTTGCTCTTTGCTACTTGTGCTTTTATTTTACGTCGGGTTCTTCTTGTATTCCGTGCATATCTTCCCAACGCAACTCTGTATCAAATAAACTCAATAGCACAATTAGTCCGGAACACTTTGTTTTCATTAATCATCAAAATTAGGGTTAGGCATGAAGGCCTAGATGCAACAATCTCCCCCTTTTTGATGATTGATGACAACAAGTGTTCAAAAATAAAATAAATGAAATAGCTCCCCCTGAGTATATGCATCTCATCATACAAGATAATACATATACATCAGGGCATCTAATACATAAGCAAGTCACAGATGTGCAAATATCCACAAGTCATATCAGAGCATACACATGCACATC